>HG992189.1:2900410-4197997 GCA_905220545.2 Melitaea athalia
CCAGCAAGAGTATATAACGAAAAAAAAGTAAAAAGACGTGAATAATTTATATGTATAAAGTTTTCTTAAAGCGAAAAGAAATGATTACCGAGGGTAAAAGCGATGAAGGGAACACCTCTTTATTATTTTTTTTCCCTTTTCGCTCATCTTTACGTAACTTAGAAATTGACGAGTAAATATTTTTATGGACTGAAGCGACGGCCCTCGTATGTTTTGAATCTTATTACATTACACTCGTTTGCTTGTGTCATTTGAATTTTAGGAAGGTATTTCATATTTTAAATACTACGTGCACACCAATATAAACTTTTACATGTTTAAATGTGTTATTTTATAATATGAGTCATACATAAGTAATTTAAAATCGTGAGTAATTTAATTCTGTATTTGGTTGAGTCTATAGAATTTAGAATTATGAAATTTTACTTACTTAACCTTTACACGGGCATTAAATCTACAGGATTAAATATATTTTACTAAATCGTGAAAAAAAATAACATTATATAAGTTATTTAAATTTTCTTAGTCACGAAGTTCAGTTGTCGCCCAATGTGGGACCAGAATTAAGAAACATTAAAACACTACAGAACCTTCATACAAATATAAAATTCTACAGAGTCAAATATTTTCTCTTAATACGTAAAATATCAATAACATTGTATAAGTAATCGATAGTAATGAAGTTCGACAATTGTCGAACGAAATGTGACCGTTTTATTTATAATCATTGAAATTTTACTGAAAATCGAGGCATTGTATACTCTGAAACGTTTTATCGTCGGATATCGAACCCTACTCGAGTGGCGTTTTGGGAAAGAATGTTTGATGTGAACCGTTTAACTGTACCAAGTGACCACTTAAACTGATGGCCCTCGAAAAGGAACCTCCACTCGTTTTTGTCAACATTTAGGGTGTTACGCTCTGTTTAATATCGTCCTTTGACTGTGTATTATCGACTTTGTGAATATATTTATAAGCTTATAATATAGGTATAAACTTATAAAGTAGCCACTTTACCAATCAAAGAATCTTTTCGTCATTGCTGAAATTATTGATTGAAATTTGTTCATATTGCTTCATAACAGTAATCAAATAGGTATATATTATTTCTTGAACTAACTAGACTTACAATTTTATATAAAAATTAACTGGTATTTAGGTGAAATACATATATTAGGTAGAGGGGTACACTTAGATTTAGGCAATTGTAAGAACAGTTTCATGACAGTGGTTATATTCGTTTATCTGAAGTTGACATCCGTCCGGGTTTTTCCGGATTTGTCCTAGTTAGGAGTATGCCATCCGGGGGTTATTTAAATTGTGTCCGGATAAAACCCGGACATTTTTATGGCAGGAGGAAAACGAATTAAACAAGTGATAAGCGAAAAATAAATCTTCGTTAATTTTTCGTAAATTAAAAATGTTGTTTTTAATCTTTTTGTCGGAAGCGTCCCAATTTGAAAGCCTCGTTATTTGAAAGCCTTTTTTAATTAATGAAGCCTACCAAGTATTTTCTAGGTATTGAGGTATACACATAGTATATTACATATACAGCATGTATATCTCCAACAAGCGGTAATAAGGTCGGATCCAGCCTGATGACGAGTCAAATTTTTAAATACATCTCAGCGATCAATAAATACAACATTCGGAATCCTATTTATTTCTTCACAAGTTTGAACATTACATGTACATCAAATACGTTAAATTATTCGTTTTTTTCTACAATAAGAATATTTTATTACGTCACTTGCCATGTTGCGTAACTTTTATTAGATCAAGAAAACTGTAATAAGACACTCAATTTAAGTTAAATAACTTCACAAGGCGGCTTTGCTTACCCTGGGCTATACTATGTAGCTGGCTCTTGAAATAAAATTACCGTTTTCAAAACGTTTTTAATGTATGACATGAAAAACATTTCATTTCGTGAACCAAACAAAACAGATTCCAGAAATTTAAACTATCAGTCCAATCTTAAAAAATGAAGAAGTAAAAATATTAATACATTTTTATAATTTTATGCAAGCGTAATTATATCAGACTTATGGTTAAAATCTTGCAGTAATATTTTCATTCATCTCAAAATCTATGAGACGGTCTTAACGTGAATAGCTTCTTTACCGCAAAGCATGTCGCCTGACAGCAATTATATTATTAGCTGGGAAGGGCAAGGACGCAAATAACCGATCGCCGTGACCTACATGTGTTAATTAATGACCGAGTTCCTTAATACCATATACCTCAGCGATTCCCAACCTGTAGTAGGCATACCCCCTGGGGTAAGTGGAGTCTGATTACGTTAACGACAAAAATTGTATTGATACTGGCAGAAATACTGAGAAATAAGAAACATATAGCTTATACACATATAATATAAACGTCTATTATATATCTAAGACGCTAGACCAGGGGTCGTCAACCGACCCATATTATGCGGACCGCAAGAACACAGGAACTTACACTACAGAGTACATAATTTAATAAAAATACATATATCCCACTCAACTTTAAACTTCAGACAGATATGTATTATTTAGAATTAAAAAAGTGTCATTTTCTCACTAATATGTAAAAAAATACCCTTCTTATTTCGTTTGTTTAGTAAATATTTTTTTCTATAAAATGATGTACGGCCCGCGACGGTAATTTCATTTCTTCAAACGGACCCCGAGGGAAACTAATTAGTGACCCCTGTGCTAGACTATGTGGGAAACGAGACATAGTTTTATGAAAACGTATGGAGTTATCAAAGGAGCACTCATGAGGCGTACTCATAAAAAAAGTTTTTAGGGAGTTGCTTGGTTAATTGATTGATTCAGTCAGTGACATTATAAAGATGGACATAGGCACCTTTCTCAAAGTAAGTATCAAACTTAATTTTCAAGGGGTATAAGAACGAAAAAGGTTGGGAAGCACTGCCATAGCATACCATAGACACGTGTACTTTAGCGTTGTATTACTGATTAGGAAGACTACGGACAACTGACGCTGAAACATCATAATACTTCAAGGATAAGCAAACGTTTTGTAAATGAAACCAAACTGAAGAACAGGTAAAGTTCTTCTTCGTTACAAATTAGATGATTCACGCAGATTCTTCCTTGTTTTTCTAATAAATAATAATGTGATAGGTTCTCAGTAATGTTTTTTAATGTGGTGAAAAAAAAGAGTAACATATCATAATGGTTAATTAAATAGTTCGTGTATTTCTAGTTTATTTTCCAATCTGAAGTTATTTAAAAAAAAAAAACAATTAGGGAAAATGAATGGTACAGTACTTGAGTAAGCAATTTAGTAAATAATTTTTTGTAGTTCAGATAACAACACAGATCTTTGTTAAAAACGCATTAAAATACGGCAATACCTTTATTAAATTATTCATAACAAAAGGTTAATTAAATTGTTATAATATTCACTTACAATTTAATAAAAGGATGTCAAAAACAACCATACGTAACAAATAAGTATATTTTAATACAAGAAAATTATGAAAAACTAAGCGCTGGGTTCACTGTTTATGAATAAAGTTTATCTTACAAATAAGTAACAAATAGACTTTAACTATAAGATAGAATAGGACACTAGGGTCTCTTTCTCATCATATAATAAACTACCTACAACGTTTAGATTCACACTCAAGGGCGGATCCAGCTTTGGCGCCAGGGGGAGGTCACATAGTCGCGTTCAAGGCGCCAGGGGGGGTCACAGTCGTGGTCAAGTCACAAGAAGTTATAATTTAATTTTGATAATGATAGATACAGGTGAAAAGTAGGTATTTTATTAATTTATGTAAGTACTGCACTTAAAATTATCTATATTGTAACAAAAATCTTGTTTAACAATTTTAATTAGTGGTCCACCTAGGTCCTGGACATCTCTAGTCATGACCCCCCCCCCCTGGATCCGACCTTGTTCACACTAGCTGTGCTCGCGACTCCCTCCGCGTGGAATTTAAGAAAATAATTATTGTTCAGTTCGCAGAGTTATAAGATTAAGAATTACAAAAATATATTAATCAGAAAGCATTAAACAATTACATAATGTGAAATAAAATACAATTATAAAATAAGATTCGAAATAACAACTACCAATAAAGCTAATAACTAAATTATCACTTAGTATAAATTACTAGCAATTCCTTTAAAACTGAGACTATTAGGTAGGTATAATTACTTTTATTTAAATTAACTGAAAGGCATTTACATTTAATAAAACTAATATAATAAAGGTTTAATATTACTCCTATTACCTTCCAAAAATATTTTACTTAAATATCATTTATTTCGTATTTTATCTTTGTATCAAACAAAAATTTATCTAATTAAATAGTATTATTTTGTCGCATTGCTTTAATTCTGGAATAGTCGGCAATTGTCTTTATCATTAAAAACGCAAGTTTAATAACTGTTAATCAGCTTTAAGATTAAAGTGTATCGTATAATTAAAAATTGTTCTATTGAAGAAATCATCAGAAGGTCAAACTTATTTTGCACGCCTCCGCGAGGTTGTGCTTAACTCTTACAAAATGAAAATACGGGAAGCGTTCACTCTTGAACCTCTATATTTTTAATAATGTATTAATATAATATAAAATATACACTTTTATACAGAATACATATCAAACTATAAATTAAATATGATTTTAAGTATTTTTTGCATACTATTACAGTACAAAGAAACTATTGAATAAATATTATGTTGGACATTAACATTTTGTATGTACGGATAATAGCATAATAACGCGAGAACCACTTGACGATATAAGCTGCTTTTTATTATTTCAGGAACCTATTAACTAAGAATATAAAGACTCCTGAATATGAATGCTAAATGATTCTCAAATTTTTTTACAAAAAATATTTTTAGTGTCTACTGTGTATAAGAAAATAATTAAACAGAGCCATCTGTGATTATCTACAATAATCAAATCAACTAATCGAACTTAAAATCGTTGTAGTAAGGTGGATAATTCGTTCCTAAACTAGCTACTAGAGGCCGTGGAGGCGTGCTCCTTTGGATTTTCCAAATATTTAAGCTTACATGGTCACTAATCCTATGATTTATATTTGAAACAAGATAATTATCATGTTTGTTGTTGGTCATTTTCAGTAGCAAGAAAAGTGCTTTAGCGAAGGATGCATTCGAGGACATGGCTCAAAAGGACCAACGACAAACATGGTAAAAATCCCATTTTATACATAAATCATTGGTCACGCGCTATTACTTAATCAACAAACTGTGTTGTTGCTAGTTTCAGACAATCGAAACAAACTTTTTCCGACTGTAAATAGAAAATTATTATCATTATCAAAAGTCAATGCACCAATTTTAGGAATGTGCGCTATTCGTATCATCGTTGACTCTGGGAATCTCGGTGCAATCATAACTTTGAATATACCATCAATCCACCAAGTGTAAACATTATCATCCAAATCAATTGTTAAACCTCTAAAATATGAATTTTTCGATAACCATACCATTTCATTTTTCCTAATCACGAAAAGACCGTACGAACCAAGAATCACAATCTCACCGCTTTTCGTAATTACGAAATTCTTAACTAACATCCTATCGAACCAATAATCGAAATTGTCACCTTTCTTCCTGACAATTTTGAATTCTCCGTATCGTATGAAGTATACATAGCCTTTATAGAATAAACTTATAATTAAATCGCCTCTAGAACTGTACGGCGCTACTCTGTTCACCTTTGTGTCTAATACGTAGATGCCATCACTGCCTCCTAAATATACTAACGCGTTTTCTTGATCCAGATCGAAAGTACCGAAATTCATGATTTGGTTTTCGCCAGATATAACACTGACGTTTACAGGATTATCCAAGTTGATGAATCCAACTTTAGAGTATTCTTTGTCTTCTATATTGGGTTCGAAACTGAAGAAAAGTGTATTCGTTGATCTGAGGATGCCAAGTTTCGAGATGACGATATTGTTTCTAAATGGAGCTTCAAGGTCAAAGAGGTAGGAGACATTGTAGCAGCTTGCATCCAATTGTATGCAGGAGTTGCAAGTGACAATAACTTCGTCAGAACTGGCGCTTCCAGCGTAGAAGAGCAGTATCAAGAAGAGCATTTTGAAACCTGTAAAATAATAAGATATAATTAATGTCGTCATAATTTACTTCTAAGATGAATAAGTCACACACACAGCCAACAAACCAGCCAAAAGTCCATTGTGTTCTGTATGTAACTACAAACAACTTCTTAGCATCGGATCACGCCTTAAATACTTTAAAACCTAAACAAAAAAAACTTAGCTAGCTAAAATCTCAATATCAGTTACTTAAAAAATGCGAAGATAATTATAATTCATTCAAAAGTTCAGTTTTTTCAAGTCCATTACAGGAATAAGTTATTTAATAACATTCCAAATGTAAAATCGACCCAACGATTGTTGTAGAGTGCTCGCGGTGCTCTAATTAAAATTGTAATTTTACTGATTTTTCTGCTATTGCCAACTTTTATTATAACGTACTCAGATTTTAATTATTTGAATATCTATCTCGTACATTTTGTTGTTTCATAATTAAATATATTTTTAGAATGAGTTTGTTTTTAATTTTTCTGCTTCAAAAAATGGGTTACGATTTATATGAAAGAAACGTAATATGTATCATATATTTCATATTATTTGTAAAACCATCTGCATGACATTATTTGTAAATTGTACCTTTTCGTTTAAAATGTAATAAATATACTTACAATTAGACTTTTAGAACAACATACATAATTATGTACTGAATATAAAATTTAAGAGTGCGCATAATGCAAAATTGCCATCTTCTATTTGTTTTGACATGAAAAGTTCCAGACCAAATCTTAAAATAAAAATATATGACAAACTACGTGATATTTGCAAGGGTTGACCCATATCAAAAACATAAAATAAGGAAATTTCCTCGATAAAATATAGTCACGAAGTAACCTCTAATTTTTATATTTTTTCTATTTATACTCGATATGGTTATGACCATTAAGACAAAAATTTGATAATTAATTACATTTAAATATGAGTAAAGGCTATGCCAAGGCATTTAATGTAATTACTTTTAGTTTCGGAATTATATACAAAATAACATATTTGTCGTTTTTTACATTCGTAATGCGCTCAAAACTATATCGTCTATCGCACTCTGACACGAGGCTTTGTGTATATTTTGTTTCATCGGGCGCGCGGGTGAAATCTGATTTTTTGCTCGCCTTATGCACGCTCTTAACAAAGTAGTTTTAGATATACTTAATCGAATATATTTTCATGCAAGATACCAATGTAATAATGAAACACAGATTTTTTTTTAAAAGTTACTGCGGAGTTTCTTGCCGTTTCTTCTCTGCAGAATCTACATTCCGAATTTAACTATAATTAATTAATTAAAACAAATATAATTTTAATTTGTAAGTTGATGATTCAAAATCGCTTTTGAAGACTTTGAATTTGATTTTTGATTTTGATTTTGACTACCCTCAATTTTTTTTGTTAGAGTTACTATGTTAGTAGAGTTACTTATATTAGTTAAATATCCTAACAATAAGATCAATTGTGATACTAGTAACGATTTCGGCAAGTACGCCCTTTGCTATTGTTAGAAATTTCACTTCTATCGTTAAGATAACACGCCATTGTTATTTACTAATCTCCTTTTGGAAGTACAGAATAATATAACCTTAATATTGTATGTATAGTAATATAATTATCGGCAAACAATAACAGAACTGTACCTACTGAAAAAAAAATTAGCAAAATTAAGCCGTCTTCAAATAGCTATCAACTGAAAAGCGCACCTACCTTACCCGAAGTATCAATATATTTTATTTATTTATTTATTTATACTTTATTATACATCACAACTACAAATATCATTTACAGACTGTGAAGTACAATGGGCGGACTTATGGCTATTTAGCCATTTCTTCCAGACAACCCAGATATATATTTCCTACTATGAGTAACGATTGCTATCAGGTGTACATGATAACAACCGGGACCGACGGCTTAACGTGCTCTCCGAGGCACGGTGGGGAGACCCACAAGGACTGCACAAACACCCAGACCACGGCAAACATCTGTATGGCCAATACAAATGTTGTCGTGTGCGGGGATCGAACCCGCAACCGCTCGCGCAACAGCCAATCGCAATCCATTGCTGTGACCGCTGCGCCAACGCGGCGTCGGCATATGTTAATCCTTGATGCGTGAAACCCATATCTCAAAAACTACTAAACCGATTTTGATGAAACTTAGATTGTTCTCTGCGTTGGAGTACGCTTAATTTAAATAAAAAAGTATTATTTCGATATGATTTTTAGTTTCAAAGAAATTTGTGAATAAACATACAAACATACATACACTTACAAAATTTTGCATACGTGCTTGGAGACATAAATGGATCATCATACAAAATATTATCCAATTCAATTATCACATAAATGCAGACCAAACTGAAAACCTCCTTTTTTAAAGTGGGTCAATAAAAGAGCTGACCAAACTAGGCAAAGATCTTATCTAAACGTGTAGTTTTATTCACTACTAGCCGACCTGTGCCCACTTCGTTGGGCGTTAAAAGATTTTTACAGTAATTTGATAGATAATATGTTTCAAGTTTTTTAAATTTAACGCGTACAGAATAATAATGAATTTTTAAATGTAGTGAACTTTATATATGTAATTATACTTTGATAGTCGTGAACACCGTCGCTGTTTGGGCGCGCCGCGCCGTCCGCTGCTATTTTACATCGATGTTTATTTTGTTGGTACCTACAGTTCGTCAAGAGATGGCGCGATTCGTAACACCTACTATTATTTTCACTGAATTTTATGTTCAATTACAATAAAATATACCCTATGTCACTCCTGAATAGTGTAGCTTTCTGTTAGTGAAAGAATTTTCATGATCGGATCAGTATTTGCGAAGATTACCCCGTATATTATACAAACAAAGTTATAAGCTTTACCTCTTTATAATATTAGTAGATATAGATTACTAGCTGCGCTCCGCGATTTCACAGACGTTAATTTGAGGAAAAATTAGCCTATTGTCCTCCTCTATAAATGGGCTATCCAAATCAAAAAGAATTGTTCAAATCGAACAAGTAGTTCTAGAATTAGCGCGTTTAAACAAACAAACAAATTTATCATCTTTATAATATTAGTATAGATAGTTTACCAGTTAATTTACTGACTAAGAATAACGATTATTATTGTTAATGTTAACAAGCGAATTCGGCTTTACATATTACATAACTGTACAACAACAAACGCACAAATATAATATATTATTAAATATATTTAAAATTACATAAGAAAAAATAACAATATTCTAACTTTGAAAAGGCGGTCTTATCACTAACAGTGATCTCGTACAGACAACCGCTGAAAATAGAGAAAATTCAAAAACATTATATACTCGTACTAGGATCGAACCCGTGATCATTGGTTGGTGAAACTTTGTTAATCACTGTACCAGAACGGTCGTCACGCCTGAACTACCTTCACCGGATGGAACGAACGACATAACTGAATATCATTCGGCGTAATTCTAAAACGGAGTACCTAACACCTAAAATATTGTAAATTGTTTTGTTTAGTATTACATGAAATTAAATGAAAACAAATAAATTTGTCATAAGGTACGTGAAAAATAATATCATTTACAAAAAAAAATCAACAATAATAAAAAAAAGTTAATGTAGCAAAAATATCAAACAATAAAATAATAATTTACATCTTAACATTAGGTACATTACAAACTTAGGTAATGTACCCAGTATATAATAAGCAATCAAAACTTAGTCACAATATTTAAGTCACTCAAAATTCTATTGTGTACAATTTGAAGACTTATTTAATATTATTTGTGGGCAATTATTTTTTTAAGAAGTAAACTCCCTTTCAGTATTGTTATTATTCTGTCTTCATCTTTCTATAACAAATCTTTCTCGATCTGGCGAAAAATTCTTTGGAATTTGTGCCATTGCAGGCGTCTTCAATGTACTTAAAATATGAATATCAAGATTTTATTCCACTAATCTAAGTGAAATGTATTGCTAAGCGCAAAGCACGAGAACGGCTGGAACTATTCGGCTATTTTTTTTTCAATTTTCTAATATTTAAAAAAAAAGTTCTTACGATTTTCGTAGTCTTCAAATAAATCTTTAAAATGAAAGAAATATTATAGAAAAGCACAATAAAATATACTTCTTATTTGACAATTTAAAAAAAAAAACATTATTATATTGTAATGTTTTTTCTTCAACAATATGTGTGTAGGTTTATTTATACAATACATTAAAAAACTTTTGCATATTAAAAAAATATACAGTGATAACACAACTCAACTGAATTGGCAGAGTTTTTCATTATTTAATCTGTTTGCATTAAAATAAATACTCTTTTACAAAATCCTTCCGGTAATGTCAAAAAATCTAAACGATGTTTTTGCACAAAAAATTCAATAAAAATATGACATGTTCAACTGACAAACAACACACAACAATATTGAATATAAAGAAATATTACGTTGTAAATATTGATACTAATGTCAGATCACGGAAGGGTTTGTTTGAAGACCCTAATCTTGCGGATCTAATGTCTGTTACGTAAACTTTTTTCGGAAGAAAAGCCTGTTTATCGATAAAGTTTTATGAACCCATAGAAGCGGAATAGTAAACATAAGCGTGGTGGAGACTGCGAGTATCGTTTACTAAAATACAATTTGTACTTTATTTATTACTAGCTGACACGTGCCCACTTCGTTGCGCATTAATTTATTTTTAATAATTACTTCTGAAGACGATATCTCAAAAACTATTCATCTAATTGATATAGTGTAAAGGGCAATAAATTTTAATCTGCATTAAATGCCTAAGCTAAATAACATATTCATTTGGATAAGGTGATCCTTATCCAAATGAATATAGTATTGATATACTGAACTAAAGAAAATAGCTTTAAAAATAATGTAATGTTTTTCATAAAAAAAATTGAACATAAAAGTGGTTATTGTAAGTCAACCTTTAGAGATAAAGATATGCTATCGCGGACTTTTTTGTAGCATTTTTATAGATTTTTAATTCGTTAAGTACGTTACTTAACTACCCATAATATCTTTGCTAGTTTAGCGCTCTTACACACGAACGGCACGTTGCCAACGGCAGAGGTCGACGGCAGCCGTCGACTGCCGTCGAGCGCCGTCAGCGGCAGACGACTGCAGCCGTCGACTGCCGTCGAGCGCCGTCAGCGGCAGCCGTCGACTGCCGTCGAGCGCCGTTGGCGGCGCGCCGTCGGCTGCAGTCCGCTGCCGTTGAGAACATGCCGCTCACAAGCCGCTCTATTAGTACAGGAGCCAGTTGTAAAATGAATTCCGAGGAAGAAACACTGTTATTGTTTTTACTTCGTCGCCGCCGAGAAAAACGAAAAATAAAAACACGCTCAGTGTGGGTTCAAGAAATACTAATCAATAGAGATCAAGATGGGCATTTTTTTACACTCTATCCACTTTTACGAAGAAACGAGCAAAAGTTTTTTAATTATTTTCGGATGTCCATTGCTTCTTTTGATGAGCTGATGGCTATTTTAAAAAGTTCAATATCTCGCCAAGATTGAATTAATAATTATAAAAATTAAAAAAAAAAATTAAAATAATGAGTTAGTAAAAAAACATGTTTAAAAAAAATGGTCGGTTTATTATAAGTTGATTTTGATTTTTTTTAAATCATTGTTATTAAAATAGAAGTAACTAATAATTATTATGTATTATTGTTCCCATAGGTAGTACTTGTATTTTGTTTCAACTTAAAATGGTGATAAATGATGTTGATCTCATTAAACAAATAATCTAAATAACTTATATCTTTTTATTATTTATATTTATGCTAATATTATAAAGAGGAAAGATTTTTATTTTTGGATTTTCGTTTGTAATGAACAAATTCAAAAACTACTGGACCGATTTTAAAAATTCTTTTACGAATAGACTGAACGTGTTTTTATTTTTCGTTTTTCTCGGCGGCGACGAAGTAAAAACAATAACAGTGTTTCTTCTTCGGAATTCATTTTGCAACTGGCTCCTTTACTAAGAGAGCCGACGTGTGAGCGGCATGTTCTCAACGGCAGCGGACTGCAGCCAACGGCGCGCCGCCAACGGCGCTCGACGGCAGTCGAGGGCTGCCGCTGACGGCACTCGACGGCAGTCAACGGCTGCAGTCGTCTGCCGCTGACGGCGCTCGACGGCAGTCGACGGCTGCCGTCGACCTCTGCCGTTGGCAACGTGCCGTTCGTGTGTGGGAGCGCTTACGCGGCGTTCGCGTGGAAAGCTCCCAGTTGGCGAGATTTTTTCCGACCTCTTCAACATTTATCGCCGTATTTCAGCTAATTTACATAAAAGCATAAGAAATTATATACCTAAACCTTACTCAAGAATCACTCTTTCTACTGTTGAAAACTGTATAGAAATCCGTTTGGTAGTTTTCGAGTTTATCGCGTTCAGACCGACAGGAGGACAAAAAGACGCGGCCGGGGGACTTATTTTATAATATTATGTATAATATGTATAGATTGTATATATAAAATATTTTTTAAGCAACTAGGTTCGGCAAACAAGCGTACCTATGGCTTACCTGATGATATACATAGATACTCTTACAAATATTTCCGTCGAATGGATAGTAGTTTTAGAAAAAAACGCGTTTAATTTTTTTTTACTTATTCTTATGTTACCATATTTCTACTGTCACGTCAACTGCAAAGTGGTCTTTTTTCATTTTTATGTTTATATTTTTAACTTATATACATTTATAAATTTAAATATAATTTAAATATAAAAAAAATATAACTAAGCATGAACTGTATGTATATGTATGTAATGTAAAGTTGTTCTACTTTTGCAGAAAAGTATTTAAACACTGAAAAAGTATGTATTTTGATAAAACTGTACACCTAGACCATCTACATTTATTTATACCATTTCCTCTTCGATATACCTCTGCGATGTGTATATATACCTTCCACTTTTTTCGGCGAAGTCCACAAACAACATATTCTTATTATTGAACTTGGCTGTCATTTTTCACATTTATGTTTTTGGTGGGATATAGTATAACATATACACTTCTGGTTTATTTTCTTAATTTCATAAAAACTTTTCAACTTTGTTTACACGGCGGTCAAAATGTCGCCTAATATACAAATAATAATAACTAAAAAGCATAAAATTCTTATAATTCGGTTATACAGAAATAATGTATTATTAGGCTCAAAGGGCGGATATTTTCACGCGATCTTTAAATAGCACACGTTAGATCGATAAACACGAACCTCATATGTTTCAAAGCTAATATATATTAACTAACTAGGTCATATTCATATTTTATCATTAAAAAAAAACTAGAGGTTTTTTCTGGTTCTTTCACATTCACTTTACATTTAAATAACTTTATTATTTTACGAAATATAAAAAGCATAGGTCTCTTTCCCCGTGTAGTAGAAGGATCAGAGCTTAATCCACCACGCTGCTCCAATGCGGGTTGGCGTATATATTCCCTACTATTAGTAACGATCGCTATCAGGTGTACATGATAACAACCGGGACCGATGGCTTAACGTGCTCTCCGAGGCACGGTGGGGAGACCCACAAGAACTGCACAAACACCCAGACCACGCCAAACATCTGTATGGCCAATACAAATGTTGTCGTGTGCTGAACTCGAACCCGCAACCGCCCTCGCAACAGCCAACGCGGCGTCGGAAATATAAAAAGTATAACACCAAAATTAAAATTAAATAATATCATATTTAAGGCCTAACTGTCCTGCTACTGTGAGGTACGTACTTAAAACGCTAGCGGCAGTAACGCTTTGAATGACAAAGATAATGTTTTAGATACAGTAGCCAAAGTTATGACATAATCTATTTTATAATATAAAATTAAATTACTAAAACAAAAGCTAAATGATTATAATTACAGAGTGTACATGACAATACTACAAACGAAAAAGTCGTTTGATTACCAATAACAAATAAATTAAAATAGCTAATGTTAAACAAGATGGTCGTAGTAGTCAAGTAATTACCATAAACAAATAAATTAAAATAACTAATGTGAAAGTACGTAAAGCTTTGCTGTTTGTAATATTGTTATAATATGACAATAATCTATCAATCAAATGATTGTTCCCTAACTCTAAAAAATATAATAAAACCGGCCAAGTGCGAGTCGGACTCGCGCACGAAGGGTTCCGTACCATTGACTAGGTAATATATATTTAAATATATGTATTATATAAATATCGAGCAAAAATAGGTAAAAAATTGCGTTTTTGTTTGGGAGCCCCCCTTAAATATTTATTTTATTTTATTTTTAGTATTTGTTGTTATAGCGGCAACAGAAATACATAATCTGTGAAAATTTCAACTGTCTAGCTATAGCCGTTCTCGAGATACAGCCTGGTGACAGACGGACGGACGGACGGACGGACGGACGGACGGACGGACGGACGGACAGCGAAGTCTTAGTAATAGGGTTCCGTTTTTACCCTTTGGGTACGGAACCCTAAAAAAGAAGAAATATACCTAGTTGTTTGCTTGCAAACGAAAAATAAACGACTTCAATATTACATCGACAACAACATCAACGTAGGACGGAAAAATAGTCAAGTAAATATGCATTATTAGAGATAAGTCGACAAATATTCGTAAATCGCAGTCAAAATTAAATGAGACCACATGACAAGCACCAGCATTTCATTAAAAAAATCGTCGAAATCGATCCACCCGTATGCTTATTACAAATTGAGATCGAAGCCACGACCGAACCACGAGTGTGATACTTAATTGATCGTCACTTCACCGTAAAAGTATTTTATTTATTTAACAATTTATTTACACCAGAATAACAATAGGAAATAGCACTTATAAACAATGCTGGTACAAAGGCACTACTTATCCGATGATGGAATCTCTTCCAGTAGTCCTGCCACAGGAAAATTATAAAATAATCGCAAAATTAGCGTGTACAATCTCAACATATTAAGAATAAGAATATAATAATATATAATAAATACATAATTATACAATATATAAATGCATACATACATAATAATGTATACGCACGTAGATACAAATAATATAATACTTATACTTATTACACTCATACACATATACAGTAACCTACATTATATAATACATACGATAATATATTCCAAGTATCTTATATTTAAGTCAAAAACCAATAAAATAAGCAAAATATACATAGAATAAAAGTAAAAATATATATAATCTAGCGTAAAAAATAAACTACAGTATTCGTTAACTATCCTATTAAATTATAACAAAAAAAATCGCTTCTCTAAATTTTTTTTAAATTGTAACAAATTACTGACCTGTAATCAAGCTCTGTTCACTCTTCTTCCAATAATGACAATGGTGTGTTGTTTCCTAGCGTGGCGGTATGCCACCATAACTAACGTTCGCAGTACCACGGAAACGTCGAATAAATAAAGTTACACCACGCGTAGCTCATTACACGCTTCTGACGACAGTATACAATCGTAGGGGAATAGATTAAAAATGTCCTTCCATTACAAGCATAGATTATAAAATTTTCTAGTTTTTAAACTTGTTTTTTTTTCGTTTAGATTTCCGTCCGTCAAGCTTTAACTAGTAAATGATATATATATATATATATATATATATATATATATATATATATATATATATATATATATACCGATGGCTGTTGGAGCAGACGTGTCCTGGAGTGGAGACCGCGTCTTGGCAAATGCAGTGTGCGACGTCCTCCGGCCCGTTGGACCGACGATCTTCGTAAGATTACCGGTGTAGGCTGGATGAGGATTGTGGAAAACCGGGATGTCTGGCGCGAACTTGGGGAGGCCTATGTCCAGCAGTGGACTGCAATAGGCTGAACTGACTGACTGACTGATATGGACCCGGATTAACTTTCATCCCATATTCCCATAAAATTGTGATCTACACCTTAGTACCACAAGACTTAGCTTGCGTGACAAATTTATTAAACTTAGAACTAAATAATACTGCTTCCGAGCATTGTTGTGTTCCTGTGGTGAGTACGGTGGCTCCTGAGGGGGAGATTTGGGTGTAGAGTCGGCCGGCCGACTTGGTGTTGCAGATGTGTATAGGCTACGGTAATCGCTTACCATCAGGTGAGCCGTACCCCTGTTTGCCGAACTAGTTGTATAAAAAAAAACTTAAATTACTGAAAGAATCAGTAACTATCTATACAAATATAATAAATCTGAAGAGTTTGTTTGTTTGATTGTTTGTTTGTTTGAACGCGCTAATCTCAGGATCTACTGGTCCGATTTGAAAAATTCTTTCAGTTTTATATAGCTCATCATTTATCGAGGAAGGCTATAGGCTTCACGCTAAGACCAACAGGAGCGGAGTCCACGCCGACGAAGTCGCGCGCAGAAGCTAGTTGTATTATATAAATATTGCCATATGCCACTTTTATTACAAGTTATGAATTTCCATAAAAACGCTTCACATAATAATTAAGAAAATTTCTAGAATTTTTCACGTGAATTCCAACAGACATTCCTCTATTGCGTCACTGAGACGCTGAGCAGTGCAGTAGGAATGTAGAGGAATCCCTCACCACACGTAGGCGGAGTAGTCCAGACTTATTTATCTTAAAAGTTATATCATAGCCAGTAATAATAGTGATGTCTTACGTTTTAACGTCATATCTTAAGTCCACCTGTTTTATCTTTTAGTACTAAGTATTCTTATTAAATTTCATGTAGTACTCAACTTCATATAAAGTCACAAATATACTGTAAAAGTAACACAAAGTATTTGAAAAAAAAGTGTTAATATTAAACACAAATAAAATAACAATAATATACTTCATACCATATCAGCTTATAAAGAACTTACGTTACTAGTAATCTTATTATGTTAACCAAGAGAAAACTATCGGAAAATGTCTAAATAATAACCAAATTGTGACATAAAATCATATCATAACAAATAAGGTTTGATCAAAATCAATGTATTATAATTAGTGTTTGATACAAATACAGTGATTTACATAACATATGGATCACAATACAGAGCATCCGCTTTTAAATAACCGTGTGAAACACCCACATTTCAAACTTTAATTAGATATTACAGTCATTCAATCTCCATTGTCGCTGCTATGGTTTGTGATTACATCATTTCTAAAATATCGGTTCAGAAATATACACCGAATTAATTATACGCTTGTCAGATAAATATCGAGCAGATGACCGCTATTTTTCGTTTAGGGTTAACGTATTATATTAATTTTTTACTTTACACTAAAAAAAACAAGTGCTATCACACGACTGAATTAAAACTTCTGCACAATACTGGCTATGAGAGCTAGAGAGAAAGAAAATATGTGCTCGCACCTCTCTTGCTGCGTTCGCCTCGCCCGATCACACTTTTCGCAACGCTCTCGTCACACATTCACCAGCTTACTCCCCAAGTCAAGCGTGCGTAAAGAAGTTTTACTTCAATAATAAAAAATTTAAAAAACAAGAAAAGTACGAAAAGCTTCCGTGTCGCATAGACCAATCTCTTCACCCCATTTGACTTAACCCGTTTATGGAGATGTCTTCAAAAATACCACATTTGGCCACTGGGACGGAGAAAAGATGCGCGCTACATTTCGACGGTGCCGTAGAATAACGTTACATGTGAATATAGTACGAAATCAATTTTATTTAATAATTTACTTCAGGAGTCGAAGATCTATCTATACATGCAAAAAAAATAATTTTACGACCAATAGTTTCTGAGATTCTGAGGCGAACAACGTCCCATGTGTTTGTGTCTCCGTAATATAATGAACTAGATGCATATGTGATGGAGCTCGCGGCCGGGGGTAGCACGCGTTGGCCGTGCCAAAGTCACTTGTTACGTTGTTGAGTGGAAAACGAACTTGTGCGCACGAGTTACCGCATTCGCCGATGATAAAGTTATTTTTCTTAAATAGTATTCATAATTAGTACTAAAACATGTCCAAATATAATAACAGATCTAATAAAATCCTTGATTTGGTGAAAAACAATTGTAAAAATTCGGAAGAAGAATTTGATAGTTGAAAGATATCTGGTTATAACAAGGAAATTTCGAATTATCCCGGTAAGTTAATCTTATTCCTTATTAATATGTATAACAAAATTGCATTTTAACGATTGTTTTATATTCTATGGTGGTTTATTTTAATTTACTTAACTAACGCCAAACTTCGCGTTTCATATTCATATGTGACGTTATTTAATGGAGATTAGTCTTTACATTGTTTCTTACAAAAATGCTCTTGCAAATTAAATCAAATTGTAAAAGACATCTTTGACTACTAATGGAAAACTTAATTTGTTGATATTAAAGTATGAGTTACAAGTAGTGATATGTCGTTTTACCACGGACATATTCTGACGTTTTTGAGTTATATGTGAAGATAGAACGTTCTTTTCCGGAAATCTTGATGACATATGTGAAGACAGAACGCTCTTTTGTGGAAATCCTGATGTAATATGTGAAGATAGAACGTTCTTTTGCGGAAAACTGATGTAATATGTAACATTGGTACGTTTTTTCTTCCAGAAAAATACTGTAATTTGGTTTAAATTGCTTTTTTCTTAATTAAATTATCAATTTATTCGTATTCAAATAAAGTTGTTTTCTTTTATTTTTGTAATTTTTATATTTTATATTATTTTTTCAGTTTCAAAGACACCTGTGAGCCCATCATCGTCACCATTACATTCGGGTTCAGAAAACATTGCTTTAGAGCTAAAAGACGTATTAGTCAGTCAGTTCAGCCTATTGTAGTTCACTACTGGACGACATACCCTCCCCAAGTTCGCGCCAGACATCCCGGTTTTCCGCAATCCTCCATGAAGACTACACCGGCAATCTTACATAGATCGTCGGTCCAACGGGCCAGAGGACGTCCCACAATGCGTTTGCCAAGACGCGGTCTCCACTCCAGGATCCGTCTGCTCCAACAGCCATCGGTTCTGCGACACAGATAACCAGCCCACTGCCACTTAAACTTGCTAATTCTGTGGGCTATGTCGATTACTTTCGCTCGCGGATAGTCTCATTTCTAATCCTATCTTTGAAAGAAACCCCAAGCATAGCCCCTTCCATTGCACGTTGAGCGACTTTAAACTAGTGGACCAGTCCGTCAGTGTCCATGTCTCGGCTCCGTATGTCAACACAACCAGGACGCATTGCTCGAAGACTTTTGTCTTCAAGCATTGTGGAATCTTCGAAGGCAAGACTCGACGAAGCCTGCCAAATGCCGCCCAGCCTAACCAAACCATCCTACCAGCCTCCTTCTCGAGTTGTTTCAACCTGGTTGAATGGTGTGGCCAAGGTAGACATAATCCTGAACAACTTCGAAAAGGATACCGTCAACCGATACCGGTCTCGGTATCACTTGGTTGTTAAACATAACTTTCGTTTTATCTAAGTTCATACCGAGACCCACTCGTCGGGAGGACTCGTTTAGGCCGGCCAGCATTCGGCCTAGCTCATCCGACGTCTCCACAAAGATTACGAAATCGTCGGTAAAACGAAGGTGCGAGATGAATTCGCCGTTGACGTTGATGCCTCGTTCCTCTCAATCCAAGGTCATAAAGACATCCTCCAGCGCAGTGGTAAACAGTTTCGGTGATATTGCATCTCCCTGTCTTACCCCACGCCGCGCTGGAGGAAAATGCACAGCCTGCTCCGGTGGGTGGAATTCGTCGAGTCTTCTGGCGAGACGATTCGTAACAACCCTTGAAAACAGCTTATAGACGTGGCTCAAAAGTGAGATTGGTCTGTAATTCTTCAACAAAGACTTGTCGCCTCTCTTAAAGAAGCACCACCACACTCCTGGACCACGCCTCCGTGGTACCTCGGTGGATGACGGCGTTAAAAAGTTTATATTTCTATTCTGCTCAATCAGAGTAGTAATCTCTCTCGTATTTGAGCAGCGGAGGTCTCGGCGTACAAGTTTCCGTATCCTCTTAGACAAAGCCTTCTGTTCTGGCGAAGCTGCTTGGGCAGCGAGCAACTCGCACCTCCGCCGCATCAGATCCAAGGCTTCGGGAGAAAGTTTAGACTGTTTCGTTGACTACCTCGGCGGAAAGTGTTGCGACCCAGTGTACACACCATCTTCACCATGTTGTCGGTCATCTCGTCCACTTCGCCAGCGAATCGAATCGGTTTTGGAGCTCCAGTTGGAACTGCTCGGAGCCACATAGTATTTGGAGCAGCGTAGGTCAGAGAGTAGATTTCATCAAGCGCGTATTCAGAGTGCCCCGTAATAGCCGGTGGTCGCTGCTGGTGTTAACCGGTTCTAATTATAATAAATACAAAGAAAGAACAAAATGTGATGTTGGAGATTGATAATTTTAGTATTTTATGTGAGTTTAAGAAACGTTGATTGATTTAAAGAATTGAAGATATTTTTTATGTTTAATTATTATAAATTTGGTACTTTTAAAATAAAGGACTGATTTTGTTTTTAAAATGTTTTATTTTTAATCGATTTTATACAAAAAATAATAAATACTATTTATGACACGCTACTTATGAAAATGACTGCTCAAAATAAATCTGGAATATGCATATAGGACGAAATAACTAGCTTAAGTTTCATAAAAAAACGTTCCATTTGCATCTGGATCCTTAGAGCCTCCGGTGAATAACGTCACATGTGTAAATGTGACAGCAACAAGTCCATTATAAAACGTTATATATAAACATCGACCCTACTATCTTTTTAAATAAAACTGTTTCAAAATAATTATTAATACTGATAGATAATCACAGGCTTAATGTAAATTTTTCCAAAGTATAAAAGCGCCAGGTTTGTCCGTTTCCGAAATATAACAATTGAAAACTTTGAACGGCTCTACTGTAAAACGACTATTTTGCAGATAGTACGTTATTCTACGGCACCGTCGATTTAGCGCCTTTTCGTGTCACGCGGTAAGCGCTATTTTAATAAATACAGTTATGCGCCAAATTATTTTTATATTTAACTTTCTATTTGCAAAAATAATTTAAGACTATATTTTCAAAACATAATCTATACTAATATAATAAAGCTGAAGAGTTTGTTTGTTTGATTGTTTGTTTGTTTGTTTAAACGCGCTAATCTCAGGATCTACTGGACCGATTTGAAAAATTATTTCAGTGTTAGATAGCCCATTTATCGAGAAAGGCTATAGGCCATATATCATCACGCTAAGACCAATAGGAGCGTAGCACCAATGAAGAATGGTTCAAAATCGGGTTTTTTTTCCTTTTGAGAGTTTCGCACAAATCATGTATGACATAATTGATCTATTCCACGCGGACGAAGTCGCGCGCAGAAGCTAGTATGAACAATATAGGAGGGATACCCATATTTTATCGTATACAAAAAGTACCTATACAAAATAGGTCACGTAATACATAGTCTTAGAACTTTGCAAGGCAAGGCAACATAGATAAGCGAATTAAAGTTTCGAATTATATCTGTTTGTAGGAACAGAACAATACACTGTGTGATGAAACGAAGGAGCTCCAATCGACACTCGCTTCTAAAGAACAAACAGTCGAAAATGCTTCTAAAGTAACAAACTACGCTTTACTTGAATAACGCTCATTTTATATGCTAACTTCACTCCGCTTAAGGCTGTGTTAGACGTCTATAAAACCTTATCTGAAACACAACTTTGTTTATACAGGTATACATAATATATTCTCTTTCAAGCTATTTTAAGAGTAGATTGTACAATGCTTTAACTCATATGAGTTATTTATTTAGGTAGCACAAAGCAGGAAATCTCTTGGTCAACATTTTCACCAACCTAACTGGAGAACTAGCTCATTTTACAGAAATTACAGCGAAATAATCGCTCGCTTCAACCTGTAATATCCCACTGCTGGGCATAGACCTCTTTCCCTATGTAGGGAAAGGATCAGAGCTTAATCAACCACGCCGCTCCAATGCGGGTTGGCGGCTAAATAATACTGTTCTCAATTATGTTGTGTTCCAAAGGTGCATACAGTAGCCATAGCTCCTGCGAAAGGGATGGAGAGTAGGTTCGGCGACACGCTTGCATGTACCTAGCGTTACAGGCTTCTATAGATTATAGTATCCGTTTACTGTAAGGCGGAACGTACGCTGTTTATCACTTTGTAGTACAAAAAAAAGGCGTCGAAGTCACTCTTTTATTTTCTGCCTGATGTTTAAAGGTGATTCAGGAAAGATACTAATACATGACTGGGCCCTACGATTGGTTAAGTATATACACTTGTTTAAATGACGCAGTCCGGAAGAACAATCACGTCAGTGGATGACAGTATTATTAGAGTAGTGGGATTTGTATTGTATTTGTGTGACAAAGCTCAATTGTCACATAAATCGTAGGTAGTTTAGAATCAGCAGGTTTTTTGAAGTGAAACTTCTTTAGGCGCATGAGAGGTAAAATTTGAGCAACCGCTAACGCGGCAACGTCGGGCGCGGTCAGTACTTGGATGGGTGACCGCCTAAGAACACCGCGTGTCGTTGTATTTTATTCAATTAGTTTTTTAATTATGATACGGCGTTATCATCATATATCACCATATCAATTAGTTTGCCAAAGAAGTTTCACTTCTAACATGTGTACTTTGTACGGACGCAATTTTTTTTTATATCTACTTCAATATATCTTATATCTATCTTATCTACGTCAATTCTTCAGTACTTCACTTCAATTATTTAGGTAATAGGCCCAATACACTTACACTGCTATATTTTTATTGTTTTATCATAAAATATTATTGTTATTTTATTTAGTACTAGCGACCCGCCCCGGCTTCGCACGGTTGCAAAAATTATCAGTGTTCCTCTACTACTAAGAGATTATAGTGTAAGATGACAAATTTATCATTTTAAGAAACTGTAGGTAAACATTATCTACCGTTCTAAGACAACAACATGCAATAACCTCCTTTTATATCAAATACCATTGAGGCAAAAAATTAAAATAAAAAAGTACATTAAAAGCGATGAACCAATGAAATGATGATATCTATTACATATAATAAAATGGTAGAAAAGTCAAAACTGTACATTGAATATTTTTTTAAAAGAATACTTGGGGTGTGATCTACAATCGATACCGAAGCCAAAAATATAGGTTTTAGAATTGTTGTCTGTTTGTCTGTTTGTCTGTTTGTCTGTTTGTCTGTTTGTCTGTATGTATGTCCGGGATAAACTCAAAAAGTACTGCATGGATTTACTTCAAATTTGGCACGAATATTGTTAAGAAGTCGGGTCAGAACATAGGCTATATATTATCACGCTATCACCTACGGGGAACGAGCAGTGAACCTTTATTTCTTCAAATGTATGTCCGGGATAAACTCAAAAAGTACTGCATGGATTTACTTCAAATTTGGCACGAATATTATTAAGAAGTCGGGTCAGAACATAGGCTACATATTATCACGCTATCACCTACGGGGAACGAGCAGTGAACGCACGCAGACGACGTCGCGGGCAGCAGCTAGTAAACAATATATTTTTTAAATTCGTTTTGTCATGAAATTAAATTTTAAGCAAATCCATATTAATTCGTTTTTATTTTTATTTTTGTGTTACCCACACATGAGGAAATTATAAACATTTTAAATCATATCAAAATTTTTTTTAAATCCCGCTGGGTCGAAAAATGTTGATATGATTTAAAATGTTTATAAAATCCATATTAAACGGTTGGTGAGCAAAAGAAATGTTTTTAAAATATTTAATCCGAGCTTTGTCGCAAACAGACGCTAAAGTGTTAAGGACAGTTAAAAGTCTACTGATTGACAAAAACCTCATTTCTTATAATATCAAAGCGTTACAAAAAGCAAATAGTGTATTTTAATTTTGATAATAAGTTTCCTTTTTATGTCTGGGTTGTCTGGAAGAAATGGCTAATTAGCCATAAGTCCACCCATTGTCACACAGTCTGTAACTATCTTTAAGCTTTGTTTGTAATATATCTGTGGTGTACAATAAAATATAAAATAAAAATAAATGAACGTTTTCTGTTACAGTGACGATTTCACCGCTCAGTTACAGAAAATACACCATCAATCACTACTTTCTTTGAGACCATCGTTAACTCCGCTTGTAATTAAACTTCTAAAACTAAATATGTTTTAAGTTTTTGTATTTCTGACTCCTACTCTAACAGACAGTAGTTTTTTTTTTTCATTTTTCCATCCTTTTTTTAGCGTCTTCGGTGCGACAAAGCCAGCCCCGCGGTTACCAACCCGCCTGCCCAGCATGGTGACTATGGACAAAACACAGGAGTTCATAGTATTTTTGGCGCGAATTTGGGGAGCCTATGTCCAGCAGTTGACTGTGATAGGCTGAAGTGATCATTTTTAGCCGACATCCAAAAAAGAAGGAGGTTCTCAATTCGACTGTATTTTTTATGTATATTAACTCAGAACTTTTTAATGGGTGAACCGATTTCGATGATTTTTGTTTTAATCAAAAGGTAGTACGTGTCATTTGGTCCCATTTAAATTTATTTGAGATCTAACAAGTACTTTTCGAGTTATATCTAATAACGCGTTTTTCGTTAACAATTTTTTCGTCGACCTACGTTGTATTATACCGCATAACTTTTTACTGGGTTTACCGATTTTGATGATTTTTACCCGACTGCCAAGGAAGGGTTATGTTTTTCGCGCGTATCTTGTATGTATGTATGTAATATTCTTAATCACCTCATTTCTCTAGAACCGCTGAACGGATTTGCATAATTGAGATATCGTTAGATTTGTCTTAGCAGCCCAAGTGTTCTTAGAAAGGTGAAATTAAAAAAAAACAAACATGGCGGCTGTGCGAGGCCATTGTAGTTAATGAAGAAATAAATTTTTTTTAGAATACTATAGTATGGGTATCAAATTAAAGGGCTCAATACAAGGATTTCAAAAATGTATATTATGATTATTATTACCGTAATAATAATAAAGAAATACAATAAGAAAGTTTAAAAAATGTTGACTTTGCTCTTTCCGTTTTTTACGCAGGCGGGTTTTTTGTTTTCTTTTAATTATATTACTTGTTAATTTAATCGAAAGCTGATGTTTATCATCTGGTTATATTTAAATTTTATCGAGATTTGATTACAACTTTTTGAGTAATCTTTGATAACGCGTATTTACTTGACTATTTTTCGTTTACCTACGTTGTATTACTTGTCGATGTAATTGAAGTCGGTTTTTTTTCGTATGTGAGCAAACATAATTATTTTCATTAAGTGGTAGGTAACTTAAACCACCCTGCTCGTCTACTGAGTATTGGCGGATGTATTCAAATATCGCTTAATTTCAAAGTTAATTTTATAGCGATATTTCCTTCACCATAAACCGTATAAAATATAAATAATTTAATACTTAATATTAATTAGCATCGGAAGTTCTGAGGTAACACATAAAAACGACAGTCGAAGTAAGAACCTTTTCGTTTTTTGAAGTCAGTTAAAAAGTATATCTTTAAAAAAGTTTTCTTTTTTATCACAAAATCAATGTGCTCTATACTCTAATCTGTAAACTGACTTGTCTTCTTGCAATGAAAAAACTTCATTTATTTCTAACAAAAAAGGTCTAATCATTTATCCTTTTGAAGATGTCACTTCTAATAAAAATATTCGTCACCCATGGGACCTCATTCTTTTCAGACTAAAGGTTAAAATATTTTAATATACGATACATATTTCGCAATTTTTCTGGAATATTCACAAGTATCCAAAAAGTATTTCGATGTTTATAACGACGGCGGCGAAAAAATTTTAAATTTATTAATAACCTTTCAGCTTACTCAGTGA
The DNA here is from genome assembly GCA_905220545.2 of Melitaea athalia. Taxonomy (NCBI): domain Eukaryota; kingdom Metazoa; phylum Arthropoda; class Insecta; order Lepidoptera; family Nymphalidae; genus Melitaea; species Melitaea athalia. The sequence continues at coordinate 2,926,299 of HG992189.1, forward strand.
CAATGACAATATATTGTACAAATACTTACGCATAAATGTTTTTTACGTCGAAACTTTGGCTTAAATAACAAACATTTTCAGTACGAAAATATACAAAATTGAAAATAATAGTCTCCACGTCGTTGCTTAAAAAGTGACTCGAAGTATAAAGTTAGTTAAAAGGAAATTTTTAAAAAGTTACAATTTTCAAAGAGCACTCCGTAACGCAGACGTCCTAAACTAACGTTGATGTAAATTTATGTTAAAACTTTTGACTTTATCAAACTATTAAAAAATAAAACTTATTCTGCTTTGTGTTATTTTTAAATAAATCCCTTACGTGCATTATATTTCAAAAGATTTGACGATTTTTTATACAACTTTGTTAGCTTACGGCTCACCTGATGGTGATGGTAAGCGATTACCGTAGCTTATAGACGCCTGCAACATCAGAAGCATCGCAAGCGCGTTGCCGACCCATCACCCAATCCCCCGCAGAAGCTCTGGTCACCTTACTCATCACAGGAACACAACACTTTGAAAGCAGTAATATTTAGCTGTGATCTTCTGTAAGGTCGAGGTACACCAGTCGGGCTGCTCCATATTTTGAACAGGATGTTTCTGCTATGCTCTACCTCAGTTAAGATTTACGATTATAGTGTAATAAACAAAAATTGTATCTTTTTAACTTAAAAATAATCTTTAAATCCGATAACAAGAAGTGGATCACTCATAGCACTCAGTGAAAACTGATAAACTCCTTAATAAAAATACATTAATCACTAACGATCTGCGAAAAGGAAAACACACACCCAAAAAAATAATTAGGCTTATATTCTTTTTCGAGTCCTTAAAAATAATAATTTTGTAGAAAACCTTCATTCATAAACTTTTATAACATTGATATATGAAATAAACGATGATAATTTGTATAAATATTCCTCGACAGTCTTCATCATAGTTATACAACTTAAATAGATCTCATAATTGTACGGTTATCATACAAATCATACACCGCTCCTGCGATTAACTCTAAATGTAAAAAAAAAAATGAAAATTATAATGTCACTTCATACATAATTATACAAGCTATGTACCCATTTAAATGATTTAATATCGTATTCAAGTGAATAGGCTCACTAGAACTAGCTTGTAACAATACGACAAAAACACGTCCTTTTATTTGCGAAAACAGAGTAAACATTTCTACGAATTCACCGTCTATTCACGGCTGCGTAAAATATTTTCAAAGTACAAACTGTGGCTTCTCGACGCATATAAAATGAAATATAACGCCCAATTTACGGAGCCAAAACGAAAAGTAACATAAAGTATTCTATTAAGTTCGGGATGAAACCTGGCGCGGATTTTAGCACAATAAAGATTTTTTGAGTTTCGCTCCCACGTACATTACATATTTCGTAAAAGCCCAAAGAAATACCGTGAAAATCCACTTTAGACGAATGAGGGGTAATTTGTAGAAAAAAAAGCGTAAAGTGAAAGCTGATTGTAGCTAAATTTTTAAACATCGCTAGAACGTATGCGCTGCGGTGAATTCGTGTTAAATTATTTTTTTATTTAGAAGCACTTTGATAGAATTACGAGTAAGTATGAAAATAATTTCATCATCGTTTATAATGAATTAAATTTAAAAATACTTGGTAAACACGATAAAATGCTAGCTCACGTCGTTCAACTTTCATGTTATTTCAATAAGCCTATCTACAACAAATAATAGATTTGGAAAGCGTTTTAGTTGGCTATGTATTTATCGAAAAATGTATTTGAAATTAAGTTATTTTTTTCTCAAATAGATTTATTGAAAAGAAACAAATCCAAGAAGTTGATAATGCAATACCTACAATAATAAAGTCAATATTATATTATTTTTCATTTATTTCATTTACTATAAAATCAATAAACAAAATAATAAATAATTTTCTTAATTTTTTTTTTCTTAATTCTAAAATTTAAAGTTTTGACTGAAACTGTAACTAAAGCTGAAACTAGATAATATCTTCGTCGTAACGAGTTGACACCACAGGTTGACATTAAAACCGAAACTTAACTTTCGGCCTGTTACTAATTCAAACGAAAAAGAAATTAAATTACATTGAAAACTTTTTGAAGTAAAACTTCTTTACGCACACAACTTGGGGAGTAAGCTGGATGAATGCACGCATTAGAACGTCACGAAAATTGTTATCGGGCTAGGTGAACGGTAGTTGAGAGGGAGATATGGATTAGTGAAGATAAAGAGAGAGAGAGTTACGTTTCGTAAGTTTTACTTCAGTCGTGTGGTTTTTTTAAAGTAAATTAAACATAAAAAAGAACATTTTTATACAAACTGATAAAAAATTAACGATTTATACAGTTTATATTACGACTATGAATGTTCATCAAACAATAAGAATGAGAACCGCATCAAGGACTTTACGAATCGACTCCGAGACTCATAAATGTTCATGTCATGTTTAGATACTGAGTAAATCGAAAAATATCTCGAGCTCACATACATATAGGTACCATATTTTCTATGTTCGATATATCTAAGTCTACAGAAACCCATTCACACTCAGATCACGAACTAGATTAACAACAGATATTGAAAATGACAATATGCGTTATTTTTTCGCACACAATTTAGTTTTAAAATAATCGTAAAAAACTACGTTTAAAAAAAAGACTTCAAAAACTAAAAAGCAAAAAATGACTTAATAAATATTTAATTTATAAAAACCTACTTACTAACTTTAATAAATATTATTATTTATATGTACCTACTCCCCACTGATAGGTTTGAAGTCATAATAAACATTAGTAAACTGTAAATTATTGTACATAAATAAAATTCCTTCTACGCTTGGGTTGTTTTGTTCTAGACGAAGTCACGGCATATCAGTAGATATTACTAAAAGCCAAAAGATTTTTGTAAACTACAGTAGGACTTTTCTAGATTAGATCAAGTAGCATATAGTAGGTTAAGTTGTTTTCCTGTAAAGCTGAACACAAAGTATCGTGAAAATGCCATCGTCCAAGTTAACAAGTGCTCATGAAATAAAAACTCCTGAGACAAACTGATTTAAATTTTATGAGACCTTTCACTATCCCGCATCGAACAAAACAGAAATGATGTAAATCGGATCAGAAATTTCGGCGTAATCGGTGTACATACATAATAAAAAAGGTAACTGAATTGGTAACCTCCACCTTTTTGAAGTCGTTTAAAAATGAAAAATAACCTTATTCAAGTAAGTTTTTTTTTTTTTAAATGTAACTAGGTCGGCAAACAAACGAACGGCTCACCTGATGATAAGCGATTACCGTAGCTTATAAACGCCTGCAATACCAGAAGCATCGTAAACGCGTTGCCAACCCTATCCCGACTTCCCCTCAGGAGCTCTGGTCACCTTACTCACCAACAGGAAAACAACACTGCTTGAAAACAGTATTATTTAGCTGTAATGTTCTGTAAGGTCGAGGTACTACCCCAGACGGGCTTCTCCATATTTTGAGCAGGAAATTTCCTGCTGTGCCCTACCTCAGTTAGGTTGTTTCATTTAAAATCATCATCATCTCCTGCCCTTATCCTATTTATATAGGGTCGGCACAACATGTTCTCCTCTTCCTCAGACTCATGTTGTATGTGATTTGGCATGTTATTTTTTACGACCGGCCGCCTGTCTGACATCAACCCTCCTTGGGAAATTTTAACCCTTTCATTTAAAATCACATTACATAATTATTATTTAACGAATTAAAATTATACAAGTTTTTGATAAATTAATTTTAGTCAATGCGAAGATACCACGGATTTCGAACCTAGATTCTGCAGAGAAGAATCTGCAAGAAACTCCCTAATTAATAATAATTATAAATAATAAATAATTGTGTTTGCTCGCAAACGAAAAAAAACGACTTCAATTACATCGACAAGTAATACAACGTGAGTAGACGAAATAAAAAGAATTATCAAAATCGGACTACTCTGTAAAAAGTTACGCGTGGTTACAAGGGCTACAATCAGTGAGAGCCTTAGGGTTGAATTTTTATTTTCAAATTTATATGGAACCAACTTCGGCGTATACCTACTCTTTTTAAAAATTGAATTTTTAAAAGTAAGTTTTCTAAAAAGAATTGAAAAGCTCTCAATCATTTTATAATACCTACTCACGTCTTGCGTGAAATACAGCGCCACATGAGCGCCACGCATCTTTAATGTAGTTTGATATAACAGTTATTTAACTAGCTTTAAAAAAAATTTAAACCACTGTTGATGTACTACTCGTAATAAAAAAGTGTGTGTGTACTTATGTACGTAACGTACGTAAGAAGTTATACTTCAAGCTAGAGTATTAAAATACTTCCAAAAAAACCTACCACTTAATAATTAGACAATAAGTCCACAACGCCATCTCTTAGAAATGATAAAGACTACTTTCTTGTTATAGTCCACAACGCCATATCTTAGAAATGATAAAGACTACTTTCTTGTTATAGTCCACAACGCCATCTCTTAGAAATGATAAAGACTACTTTCTTGTCTGCAAAACTAGCGGCAGATATTCATGTATCCTTGAACTACTTCGTATCTAAACGCGCATTGTAATTTACTCTCATCATTTTTCTCTAACGCGCCAAAAGAAGTATAACTTCAAAAACATTAGTCACGTTTAGTAACTGTTCGTATTCATTCGTCAAGGGTAAACATGTCATTATGGTCACAGGGTAAGTGCGTGGGTATTAAATTGAATTGCTTGTTAGTATCGACAGTGATGGCGTAATGATAGCCATTTTAATCACCCACTTTGTAATTAAGTCTTCAACAATTAATACTATTGTTTCAATCTTTTTAAAAAGTTGGTTAATATTTTTCGAAGTCAGACATCAACATTCATTTGTTATACGGTAAATTAGCTTAAAATAATATATAAAGCTTGAATGAAAGAAAGAATGAATGATTATAAATATGTAATTGAAGATGTATGTATCAAATACTTATGATGTATATAATAAGAACCATACAACATTTTACACATAGGTTCAAGGGTTGTTCAGCGCTGAAACTGAAGAAAATGTCAAACTTAACAAATATTAAAGTTTTTACGTAAAATTATTATACAATACAAGGCAATAATAGTAGTCCTGTTTTCTTTGATAAAAACAACCAGGTACCTACAAGTTTAGCAGTGCTTTTCAAGTGTTTTCTGTTTATCGACATCGAGCTCTCGACCTGAGACGAAACTTTATCGATTGTGTCACCTTTAAGGCTGTTGTCCTCTGACTGTTGGAATTATACTTCATTAATAAAGTTCATGTCCACAGAAGATCGCTCGCTCGCTTCAGCCTGTAATATCCCACTGCCGGGCATAGGCCTCTTTCCCCATGTAGGAGAAGGATCGGAGCTTACCCACTCTGCTCCAATGCGGGTGGGGGCATATATTTCCTACTATGAGTAACGATTGCTATCAGGTGTAGTACCGGGTGTACGTGATAACAACCGGGACCGATGGCTTAATGTGCTCTCTGAGGCACGCTGGGAAGACCCACAGGGACTGCACAACCACACAGACCTATTCTAAACTCTATAGACAGAATAGGTTAATAGCACATTTTAGGTGTAGATATTATTTCTGAAGTAATTGTTTATTTTCTGTAACCTGAAAATTTACAATAGAATTAACTTGACATTTTCCTCAACTTCACGGTCAATAAATCTCTTTACGAATTCTTTATCTCGTTTAAATAATCGGACAGCGCATTTAAACGACAGTAAAAACAACATGAACAAATTGAACCATGAATATTTCTTTTTTTCTAATGTACCTATCATGAAAAAAAATGTACCGCTGTAATATTGGCCTGGCTTAGGTACTGCGTAGGTACACAATGCCGTATCTTGTGCACTATAAAAACTTAAAAAGCTTCAGACAGTAAAATCCCACGGCTGGGCATAGACCTCTTTCCCGATGTAGGATCAGAGCTTAATCTATCATGCTGCTCCAATGCGGGTTGGCGGATATAATCCCTACTATGAGTAACGATCGCTATCAGGTAGAAAATTATATACTTCAGAAGTATAGCTATCTAATATTGAACTTTTTAATGTCTTTTAAATACTTCTTGTTTATATTGTCATTTTGATACGGGTAGTTACATCGAATTCTTGTATGTTTTTAACTGACTTCAAAAAGTAGGAGGTTACTCAATTCGACCGTATACCTATACATATATTTTTTTATCTATGTCCGGGGATAACTTCGTCGTTCATTAACCGATTCTGATAGTTCTTTTTTTTTGTTGGAAAGGAGATATCCCAAGGGTGTTATCATGATAAGGAAACCAGGATCTGATGATGCAATCCCAGAGAAATCGAGGGGAACCTTCGAAAATCGTAGTGACGACTAGTGCGTTTGTATATTCTTTTCGTCTTCTTACGTTTTATTACTAGTCGATAGCAAACACAATTATTATATTATCAACGATTAATTCGTACAAAAAAGACAAATACGAGTGGTTTTAAAAACATTTTTTACATAATTCTGTGCTTATTTTTATCGTATTCAAAAATTAAGAAAATCTGCTTTTCTTAGACGGAATCCTAAGACATAGGTACATAGGTACACCTACCTATCTACACCCGCTTATCAGTAGCTGAGCAACGCTGTGGATTAAGAGCTAAGACTCTTTATTCTTCTTGTTTATAGAAGAGGATTTATTTTTATTGCAGAAGATAATAAAGATTAGCATTTCATTATTTTTAATTTTCTAGTAGGATTATTAGTCAAGGATAATCCAGTTTCAACAGCCCAACTTCCTCTCTGCAGTTTGCTGTCATCGACACTATAGTGTTTCAGACAGTTTGTAATAAAGAAACTTATTTTTTTTAATTAAGGATAAAAATAAAATCATCTACTACATTAGATAATGATATCCTTTTAAACCGACTTCAAAAAAGGAGGTTTCTCAATTCGACCTATACTTTCTTATGTGTTCGCGGATGACTTTGTCGTCGTTTATGAACCGATTTTGCAAATTTTTTTTGTTGGAAAGGAGATATCGCACCATGGTACCATGATTACCAAACCAAGATCTGATGATGGCATACCAGAGAAATCGAGGGAGACCTTCGAAAATCGTAGAGGCGACTGGTACGTTTGTTAATTTGTTTCGTCTACTTACGTTGTATTATACTTGTCGATCATCGATGTAATTGAAGTCGGTTTTAATCGTTTGCTAGCAAACACAATTTTTATATAATTTTTCGACTACTATATAAATCTTACTACAGATTGGAAATCTTTTACTAAGTACAATTAATTTTAACATAAATTGTGTAGTCGTTACCAAGTTGTTCAATTAGATGGTTGTTAGTAAATCGAAGTTTAACCGAACACGTAGATTAAGAGGCTGATTTTCTCAACTCTCTAACTAGGATTACGGTGATAAACTTTCTAAGATATCCCAAAATTTTCGTTATTAACTTTGCATAATTTATTATTTTACCTACTTGATTTCTAAATTGTCTTACAATTCGCGGTGTAAGAGTCAGATAAACGTATCTACATTTTCTCAATTTTACAGGAAAGCAAAAATACTGTGAAAATTCGGCTCTTTAAACTTTACCAGCTTTTTAATACAGATAAAATACTAGTATGGAAAAAAAAATTTTTTTCTATGTATTGCCATACTCTTAGAGCTTTGAAAAAAATTGAAATTATTTATTTATATGTGCTTACGCAGACGTAATATATATATTTTTAAAATTTGGTTGACATACGTTAGTGTGACCCTTAATTATTTTCAAACAATAGTACTACCACATAAACGTAAATCGTAATACATCGTTTTGGCCATTGATTTGTATTATTTATCTAACAAAAATGTTTGTGCCAATAAAACGTAAATACACAAACGTTACACTGGCTCTTTAAACTAAGCATCAAAACAAAATTTTGTAACGACCAAAACAACGTATAAGCTTTTGCGTTCTTCTGGTTTTTATAATATTGCCAAACAAACTATATTCTAATCGAATAAAAATATTGTTTTTAGAAATACGTTCTTAAAGCTCTAAAGAGGTAGGAAGATAATTAGAACTATTTAAACGGTATTCATAATACGTTTTTCTGGTTCAATTGAAAATGATTCTTAAGCTAATTCGTTTTTTTGGAATTTGATAAATATTGACTTTACCGTTACGTCGTTTTGGCAATTCATAAAGGACTATATTGTGAACCGTTTTACGAAAAAAAACTTTTTTTGATTTTTTTGTAGATACGTTCATCTGGTTCTTATACCGCGAATTAATCTCTTGAATAAGATGAAGCATAAGAAATTCATAAAAATCTCGGCATGTGGAAAATTGCGTTGCGTTTAACAAATTGTTTGTGACGGAAAGATATATAGCCTATTAAACATATAACTTACTAGCCGACACGTGCCCACTTCGTTGGGCGTTATAATCCATTTCACATAAGAAGGGTACGGTGAAATTTGATATGTTCCAATACACTCTCACTATTTTCAGCAAATCAGATAAATATAAATGTTTTAAAATCACCAATTAATTTCTAAGGCAAATAATAATGCTTGATTAGATTGAATTGTTGACACGGCACGTCAGAGGGCGCAGGTTCAAATCCTGCTGATTTAAAATCTTTATATATTTTTATCTTTTTCCTTTTATCTTGTCACTCCTGAATAGTGTAGCTTTCTGTTAGCGAAAGAATTTTCATGATCGGATCAGTATTTGCGAAGATTACCCCGTATATACAAACAAAGTTATAAACTTTACCTCTTTATAATATTAGTATAGATTCATATATTGAAATCAATAACAGAAAAATGTAAAACAATCAGGCAATCAAATACATAATTACATAGATATGCCCATAGAGGTATAGTTATGTATTTATATTTACGAACCTATACGTGGGATGTTTCGGGCTGAATCCATCAATCTTGTTGAGCATAGGCCTCTTTCTCCGTATAGGAGAAAGGTCAGAGCTTAATCCACCACGCTGCGGGTTGGCGGATATATTCCCTACTATGAGTAACGATCACTATCAGGTGTACCTACATGATAACAACCGGGACCGACGGCTTAACTTTTGCTTAGCTTAGCAAGTAGCTTTAGCTTGCAATGGTTAAGTATAGTGCGCTCTAGGGTTTGAGTATAAATACACTCGCCCAGTGCTAACTAGACGCGGAACCTCCGTTCGATTTGAGGATCCCAAACCCTTGCCGTCTCCTTGTAAGTAAAAAATGCAACGCATGTAAGTAGGTAGGTATAATAAATATCACGATAAAAAACATAGCTGGCGACTCATACATTCTATTCACCAATCGTAAGCTGTCTCGATGTCGTAGGTTATATAGGATAACTAAAACTAAGTTAAAGCTTTTTCTAAATTCCACTCATAATAATTAAATTACTTAGGAAGGACTTACCTACATAAGGAAACTTATACCTAACATTAAAAGAAATTATCTTCCGCGAGCCAAATATACCAAAATGTCTTTAATTATATGCTTATTAAATTGAGTAGAACTAATCATCAAATAGGCTAATAGAGTAATCTGTAGGTAATAGCCAAGAGTCCACGACAATTAACGAATGTTTTCGGTTTCGTCACACCAATTGATGAGGTCGCGTGCGGGAAACATTTGAGACACTAATTACCAGTGGGATTACTTTGATTATTTCATGGTCAGATAGACTTGTAAACAAATGGCTGTTCGAACTAATTACTTTATTTTTCCTTTGAAATCGACACGATCAAATAAATTAATGTTAAATAAAACTAATTTTGTCCGGTAATAAGGGATGGATCGAAAAACATAGGCGACTCATATATTGTATTCACCAATCGTAAGCTGTCTCGATGTCGTAGATTTACAGAATAACTAAAACTAAGCTTTTTCTAAATTCCACTCATAATAATTAAATTACTTAGGAAGGAAAGTTATGATTACAGAAATGTGATGATGAATAATTTTCCAAATAAATACTGCCAGCATTCTTGACTTGTATTTATCTATATTCTTTCATGTATGTTTCATTCATATTTTCATAATACTGAATTTTATTTTATTCTTTTAATTTTTATTATAAACTAAATACTTTCATTTTTATATTTACCTACTTAATCATATACATATAGGTCCACATGAGCTTAGCGTTTTATCGAACTGGCCTCTTTCACGTGAGTTATAATAACAATATACTGCGTAGTCGGGAATTCCAAATTCAAAGTTATTTCTAATTTAGACTTATGTATTTTGTTTTTGAATTCGGTGAAATTTTTTCGAGAGATTTGTTTTCCCTTTGACATCTAAGAGAAGCTCTAAAGTCTAAGCTCTAAGTCTCCTATACAAACATTATTTTACTATATTATTTTGCCTTTTTGCAAATATCAATTGGCTCAGCTTCCGGTTTTGTTTACCTACAAACTTCAACTCTTATACATTAGATATAACTATAGGTAGGCTCGTAGCTCGTAGAAGGCTTTTAATACTTTTTACAGTTTAATAATTTATATTACCCAGCAATGGTACTTTACAGGATGTTCAGTATTACTCAACTTGGTACAATCACACTGCTGTCTGTAACCCACAGCTGGGCTTAGGCCTCTTTATCCACGTAGGAGAAGGAAAAAAGGAGGGTCAACTTAGTAACTAATAATATTATTCTTAATAATATGGGTCATTTATAAAATAAAACACAACAAAATTTAGCAAGAGATTTAATAAAAAAATGCAAAGTAATAAAATATCTCCAAATATTGAACCTTACCGCTAGGGATATCTGTTGGTTTACAAAATATTATGAAAAACTACACGCACTCACACAATACCGAGGTCACGTTTGGGTTTCGTAACAAATTTGATAATTTTTCAACTTTACATCAATTGCACAGAAATTTAAAATTAACTTTACTGTTATGTATGTACAATGACGTCACAGTGCTACTTATTTTGTAAAACGCCGATTAAATTCAATCACAAAAATTGGCACCGATTTTCGATTGTAGCAACACTAGTGAAAAAAAAACTTATTTAAAAAAATATATAATACCAAAAACAATTATTGTCATTTCACAACTTTGGTACGGGAGGGAAAGAGAGAGAAAGTTGTCTAACAACATATTATGAGATTTAATGTAGTCATTTCAAGTTGGAGGAAGACAGAAAAAATATTTAAAGTTTTATTACACTCACTCGTAGTTATAACTTTTTTTTGTTTTTTTTTTAAGGCATAACAAACTGCTGTATACACACGCCTTTAAACGTAAAATGCCATATTAGGTAATATTATCTCTGAATTTATGAAAACATCCTACTTTTTATATATATTTTATCTTAATTAGAAGAATATGGCTTACCGATTGTGTGTTATTCAAAGGCAAATGACAAAACAATCAGTTCAATAAAAGTATCGATACTAAAAGTATGCATGGAAAACCCCCGACATATAGTAGTTTTATTGTCATGGAGTTCCATGACAATAAAACTAAAATATTTCATAATTATTTCATTCTAAAACGTTCAACATACAAAGAGACAAGTTGAATATGGATAGAAACACCCCGTATACACTCATACGCACATACGCTCAAAAAGCAATAATATTTGGCGGGTACTTCAAAATTAATTGTATCACCACTTGCGTAAGTTTACAAATAGTTTCATTAGTAACAATAAAAATGTTTAAAAACGTTGATTGGTTATAATTTTTATGATGAAAACATCGTGATGATATTTACGTCTAAAGGCGTGATTCAGCGTTACTTTTGATAAACTTATTTCAAACTACAACATTATAGTTTCATAATAATGTTTACTATTGCGTGTAGTGTATAGTACCAAAGGTGCGTTGTTTATTAAATTGTAAGTAATTGCTTATAGCTCGTACTGATATGAAATAATGTGCAGTATAATAGACATTTATTTCAACAAATTTTTATCAAAACGTTACTTATATCGTTAGAATAAAAATTCGCTCAAATAAATACAATAAACTAAAGGAATATGAACCTTAAGTATACATATTAGATTTTAAAGAATAACTTGACTAGCAAATTACATCTATACATATTTTAAGTAATACGAAAGCGTATGTACGTCGCATCGTTCTGTCCTGTTCGCGCTTAGTTATGTGCGAAAGAGACAGCAACAAAGAACGTCCACTAGGCCTGGTGCGTTTATACAAATTTAAAAATCTATTGGTCTAAGATCCGGAATATAACAAAATCTTCCCTCATCTGTTAATTAGATGAAACAATTTTTTATAGGCTGATTTCAATATTGTGAATTTATAAAAACAACCTCTGCCACCATAAGGGGGCGTTCAAGTATTACGTAACGCATATTTTGAAGATTTTTGACCCCCCCTCCCCCCTATGTAACGCGCCGTAACGTTTTCCTGTACACCCCCCCCCCTACCCTATAAACGTTACGTAACACCCAACTGACCATTTTTACCACATTTTTACCCAAATATCACAACTTTCTTGCGCAAACTAACCTGAAAGTCGCTAAATTACTTTCGTTATTGTTTTAATTGCGTTTGTGGTAGTAATAAATAAATAAAACAATAGATTTTAATACCCTACTTTTTTAATTAAACAAAAAACAACGTTACGTAACGCGTTGTTCGAACCCCCCCCCCCTCCCCAGTAACGCATCGTAACGTTTAACAAGACCCCCCCTCCCCCCCTATTAGCGTTACGTAATACTTGAACGCCCCCTAAGCCTGCTGCAAATAATAATACTTCAATATTTTTTTTTTCTTCTAAAAATCTTTTCCCTCTCATGTTAATTACATGTAGTAAGCTAAAACCGTCAATATTTTACATTATATACCTGTCTATAGTAGGCACCCATCTCTATGATTGCTATACTAACCTGCAGCCAGGTTACTGCTGACTGAGGTTACTGACCCGGCTGCAGGTAAGTGTAGCAATCATAGAGATGGCTGCCTACTACAGGTATATAATGTAAAATATTAACGGTTTTAGCTTAGGTACTACATGTAATTAACATGAGAGGGAAAAGATAAAAAAAAATATTGCAGCAGGCTTATGGTGGCAGAGGTTGTTTTTATAAATTCACAATATTGAAATAAGCCTATAAAAAATTGTTTCATCTAATTAACAGATGAGGGAAGATTTAGCTTCTCGGATCTTAGACCAATAGCCTTAGTGATTTATTAAGATTATGAACTAAAATAATTTATAATAATACATAAATATATCAATATATGTCTGTTTTTAAATATTGTAAAGAAAATTATAAATAAAGTCAATGTAAAAAAAAAATCTTTCAGCCATTTAAATTCGATTTTTTTTTTTTTTTTTTGTATAAATTGACAAAAGGTTTTTTACCATAATGTTTAAAAGACGATAAAAAACAATCTAGTTTGCAAATATCGCCTTTAACATGAGGAATATAAAGGTTAAATGGCTTGTGTCTAACTAGAGTATTAACTCACCGGATTTTATAAATCGGCCAAATTGTTTCTATGACCATAAACATTTTATGATTATATGTCTTTGTAAAAATGTACACAAAAAGTAATCAATCATCTCTTTAAACTACCTTCCGAAATCTAAGTTTAATAATTGTCAAATAAAATCTTACTAATATAATAAATGCGAGTTTTTGAGTATGTATGTATTCTTGTTACTCTTTCACGCAAAAACGACTGTACCTATTTTAATGACACTTGGTACGGAGATAGCTGGAGATCTAGAATAAAATATACGCTACTTTTTATCCCGACATTCCCACGGGATTGGAAATTATGCGGGTGAAATCATGTCTATATTATACATATTACAATGTTATTGAATAAACTCGGGAAATAAAGATCGATTATGAGTTATGACTCATAGTCGAGAAACAGAAACCATAAATGGTGATCAATTCGATCAATTTCAAAACCACTTCCACATTGTCTGTCTTGAAAAAACAGGTTTCATATATCCATAAAATGTCAATGGCCACAGATTAAAAAATAAAAATAAAAATTCCAATAAAAATATCTAAACCCGAATATACAAAACATTATATAACATGCCTGCGACAACTCTTTGGCGTTTTGAGCAAAACGGTATGTATGGCATCATCTAGCGGTACTAAACGCTTTCAATCACATATAAATTTCATATATAACTTCATATGTATAATGACTATAGAAATTTACCGGTTACATTATTTACGTCAATTCCCTAATACATAGGATCACCCTATATTCTCCTTATCTATATGCAATATATAATATAATTAATTACGAAAGCACGTTGTGTAAATAAATGCATAATTATGGCAAAAAGTAGGAATGATAGGATTTTTAGACGTCGAATTAAAATGTTAAATAGTGTTGGAAAATAAGTGTTAGTAATTCCTTGGGATAATTTTGATGTAATCCCAAATATATAGTCATGTTTATTTGACCAATTTTATTCCAAATCCAACATTGGCCCATAGTAACCAATCATTTATTATTCCACATGACCAACATACCAATTTAATGATTCTGTCAATTATGTCAAAATTGAAGCATGTCATAGATTATTAAATATATTGATACGTAGTCTATATGCCATTAAAAAATAAATGTTTATAAAGAAATCGACGTCCAATAAAAGCATTAATGAGCATAAAATGAGCACGTCACAATATTTGGTCACTTGTATTGAAATCACAATACTATATAAAATATTTCCTTGAAGTATCTTTAACAAGATAAACTAATAGAGAGCTAAATAATGTCTGATATTTCATGTAAAAAAGGATACAAAGTGTAATATTTTTCTAATAAAATTAAAAGTTACTCCATTTCAAGGGTAAACTAATTGTTTTAGTCAAAAAAATTGTTAAAACTAAGTGAATATAAGAATTACGCGTTCGGACAGCGGTAGGATAAAGCGCATATAATTGCAACTTATGCATATTCAATGATAAATGAAAAATACGACTTTATTATTATTATTATTAGACTAAAATATATGGGGACACTAAAACTAAATCGGTTTCTCTAACTAAGTTGATACAAAACCTATACAGATGAATATGAAAATGCGTTATACGTTTGGTTATATTATCGTGTCGACTTATCATTAAGTTGAGAATGTGTAAAAGTATCAGGTCAGTATAAAACTATCACGGTCTTATAAGTGAGCAAGTGGAATTACAGACAAGAGACGTAATAAGAAAATGAAAAGCAAATTCATATCTAGTTATAGATACAAGATTACACTGCAAACCAGCGTAGGCATATCAATTGCATATTATCTTTTTTTTATGCCAACACAATTCAGCACCTGGCGTTAGTTAACATTCAGAAATTTACAATAATCGCACAATTATTGTGCAATTATCGAACTTCATACTATCAATTGCTGATTGCTAAATGTCTAACACAATTTTGTATATAACTAGCGCAGCTGACATTTGGTAATAATAATTTATTAATGAGATAGATTGCTTGACTATTGCTTTCGAATCGCAATTTGACAGCAATAATTTCACAATTATTTCTAGCGATTTGCCATTGCAAATCACATAAATACCAATAGCTTGATCTATAATAAATTTGCTTTTATATATAGTTATCGATGAGTATCTTGTATTCAAGTATATCTAGACGTTAGAATAACGTCTCTGTCCGTCGAAATAATAAAACAATAGTGTTCTATCATAAGTGATATCGGCTATTTCCTATGCTATAGTTACAATATTTAAAAATAGGTATACACTAGAAAAATGTCTATAAAATATCGCATGTAGGCTGAGTATCAAAACACTTAGGGCGGTTAGGTAACCTAGTTCTAGGACTCGGGTATCCTTGGATATGGACTATTACCGGACTAATTAGTTACACGGTATACTTGTCTAAACATGTTTCTTGGATGTCTTTCCACTGAGATCATGAATAATACTTTTTATCGTAAGAAATGTCATAGGAGTATTTATTTACTTTTTACTCAAGTATACCGTATAATTGCTTATATTTACTGCACCAGGGGTCTTCACTGATTATATTTAAATTAAAAATTCATTTAAAAATAAATATTTTTACGTAAAATCAATCGATTGAAATAAACTTAATACTGTCAAAACATCATAAAAATTATTTTTTTATTCAAATAAAATGTTTTTTAATACTCCGATAATAATATGCTTTAAGAATATTATAATTCAAATACATTCAGTGAATAGTTCATACGTTTCCATTGATTCGGTCTCGCTGAATGTAGGGTGTTCATTGGTCCCATTCCGACTCGTCGACCCCCTCCATGCTGTCCTGTTCCAGCTTGAGATTCATTGTCACTTTAGCGCTCATTGCTTTCATTATCTGTGGAAGCAAACAACCGAACAATTTCATTTACATTCAACAATAAGGGTAGTAAAAATGTCACGACTTTATCTAAAGGTACGTTTAAATAATTAAATTAAACCACATGTCGCTCGCTTCAATCGATCAACCTGTAATATCCCACTGCTGGGCATAGGCCTCTTTCCCCATGTAGGAGAAGGATAACAAAATATAACAAAATATGGTGGCTTAATCCACCACGCTGCTGCAATGCGGGTTGTCGGATATAATTATTCCCTTCTATGTAACGATCGCTATCAGGTGTACATGATAACAACCGGGACCGACGGCTTAACGTGCTCTCCGAGGCACGGTGGGGAGACCCACAAGGACTGCACAAACACCCAGACCACGGCAAACATCTGTATGGCCAATAAAAATGTTTGCCGTGTGCGGGGATCGAACCAGCATCCGCCAGCGCAACAGCCACAAACCAGTGCTGTGACCGTTGCGCCAACGCGTCGTCAAACTACGTGTACAATACACTATTTTTTATAACTTTTAGACTGTTTTGGTTTTAGATGTCTAACATATGTTTCATTTATACAAAATATCATACATATTTAATAAAATAAATGATTATCTTGTTACTAAAATACTAGTATCAAAAAATTAGTCTAATAGACGCTATATGACAAATTTTTTGATTATCTTATATATATAAAAATTAATTGCTGTTCGTTAGTGTCGAATCTCCAATTTGGCTAATTTTCATCTTGAAATGTTTGTGGAAGTTCAGGGAAGGTTTAAACGGTGAGAAACATAAATAATATGTAACGGAAAATACTAAAAACGACAATTTAATTTTCCAATACAAAATGTTCCTAGCGGGGAAAAATGTCTTTTGTCAAAAACGTTGCCAATTGGTTGTCAAATATTTATAGGTGCGTTCAGAAAGTGTTTTGTGTATATTTTTCACAAATATACGTAGGTGATACAAAGTTCACCGGGCCATCTAGTCAGAAAAAAAAAATCTTTGTACACATTATTTGAAGAAATTTTGAAGAAGTCTTTGAAAGAACATTAACACTTAATTTTTGTAAAACTTTATCTATACTCTATATTAGAGATGAAACGGATATCCGGCAACTATCCGGTATCCGGCCTTGTTTTCACTATCTATAGTACTTCAGTATCCGGCCGGATACCGGATAGTAATTCAGGTTTTTTTTCAGCCTGTAATATCTCACTGTTAGGCATAGGCCTCTTCCCCTATGTAGGAGAAGGATCAGAGCTAAATCCACAACGCTGCTCCAATGTGGGCTGGCAGATATATTCCCTACTATGAGTAACGATCGCTATCAGGTGTATAACTCGCGTCATCTAAAAAGAACGCTGAAAGAAACTGGAGGGAGTAAGTTTGCGCATGGGTCGCATCGAGCACGAAACTACTAGGCCTATTGTTTTATTTTTGAATTAGCCTTTCGCTCACGGCTTCGTATAATCGTTATTGGTTTATTGGTAGGTAAAATAAAAAATATAGATAAAATATCATTAAATAGAATTATAAACATGTTTGATTTAGTGTAAAATGTTTAATATAATGCAAAAAATTCAAGAAATGTTATGAAACTCCTTCCATTAAGTCATCGTTAAGCCTTCATTACATTTTCAAAAAAATTAGGGAAAAAAACTATTATGAAATTTTTGTTAAATACCCATCCGAAGCCGGATGCTAGTTAAAGATAAAAATATTGTATAGGTATTAAATAATTCTTACGCTATCTTGTTTCTCCTTGGGATCCATGGGTACGTGTGACTTGATAAGGTCCGGCTTTGGTTTCTGCGGGGGCTTGTCTTTGGCCGGCGCCGTAGCTTGTTGACTCGATACTGCAATTACATTCAGTTATTAGCTTCAAGTTTATGTAAATAGCTTAATCATAGCTACATTTTAAAAACATGCAGTGAAGTATGAATAGAAAGACTATATTATTGCTATTGCTGTCGGTTTTAGTTTCTTATAATATGCACAATCACAATTTTCCACTCCACGTCAAAGCGTGATCAGTCACAGGTCAGTCTCAGGTCAATCGCAGGTCAGCCACGGGTCAGACGAAGGTCAGACGCAGGAAAGACGCAGGTCAGCCTCAAGTCAACAACAGGTCAGACACAGGACAATCACAGGTAAAACACTGGTAAGTCACATGTCAGTCGCAGGTCAGTCACAGGTCAGACTCAGGTCAGTCGCAAGTCAGACGTAGGTAGGCTGTGGGTCAGGCAAAGGTCAGGCAAAGGTCAGACGAAGGTCATACAAAGAAAAACGCAGGTCAGCCTCAGGTCAACAACAGGTCAGACATAGGAAAGTCACAGGTAAACCACTGGTAAGTCACATGTCAGTCGCAGGTCAGTCTCAGGTCAGTCGCGAGTCAGACTCAGGTCAGCTGCGGGTCATGCGAAGTACAGACGAAGGTCAGACACAGGAAAGACGCAGGTCAGCCTCAGTTCAACAACAGGTCAGATGCAGGACAGTCACAGGTAAACCACTGGTAAGTCACATGTCAGTCATAGGTCAGTCTCAGGTTAGTCGCAAGTCAGTCTCAGCTCAGTCGCAAGTCAGACTCAGGTCAGCTGCGGGTCAGACGAAGGTCAGACAGAAAAGACGCAGGTCAGCCTCAGGTCAACAACAGGTCAGACAGGACAGTCACAGGTAACACACTGTTGTCACATGTCAGTCGCAGGTCAGTCACAGGTCAGTCGCAGGTCAGTCGCAGGTCAGTCACAGGCCAGTCCAGTACTCACGCGACTCCATGCCGGGCGGCTGCAGGCTGACGGTGCGCGGCGCCACGCGCTCGCCCGCGAGCCAGGAGCGCGCGCTCTGCCACGGGCTCCACGTCACAGCGTGGTCAGTCACAGGTCAGTCGCAGGCCAGTCCAGTACTCACGCGACTCCATGCCGGGCGGCTGCAGGCTGACGGTGCGCGGCGCCACGCGCTCGCCCGCGAGCCAGGAGCGCGCGCTCTGCCACGGGCTCCACGTCACAGCGTGGTCAGTCACAGGTCAGTCGCAGGCCAGTCCAGTACTCACGCGACTCCATGCCGGGCGGCTGCAGGCTGACGGTGCGCGGCGCCACGCGCTCGCCCGCGAGCCAGGAGCGCGCGCTCTGCCACGGGCTCCACGTCACAGCGTGGTCAGTCACAGGTCAGTCGCAGGCCAGTCCAGTACTCACGCGACTCCATGCCGGGCGGCTGCAGGCTGACGGTGCGCGGCGCCACGCGCTCGCCCGCGAGCCAGGAGCGCGCGCTCTGCCACGGGCTCCACGTCACAGCGTGGTCAGTCACAGGTCAGTCGCAGGCCAGTCCAGTACTCACGCGACTCCATGCCGGGCGGCTGCAGGCTGACGGTGCGCGGCGCCACGCGCTCGCCCGCGAGCCAGGAGCGCGCGCTCTGCCACGGGCTCCACGTCACAGCGTGGTCAGTCACAGGTCAGTCGCAGGCCAGTCCAGTACTCACGCGACTCCATGCCGGGCGGCTGCAGGCTGACGGTGCGCGGCGCCACGCGCTCGCCCGCGAGCCAGGAGCGCGCGCTCTGCCACGGGCTCCACGTCACAGCGTGGTCAGTCACAGGTCAGTCGCAGGCCAGTCCAGTACTCACGCGACTCCATGCCGGGCGGCTGCAGGCTGACGGTGCGCGGCGCCACGCGCTCGCCCGCGAGCCAGGAGCGCGCGCTCTGCCACGGGCTCCACGTCACAGCGTGGTCAGTCACAGGTCAGTCGCAGGCCAGTCCAGTACTCACGCGACTCCATGCCGGGCGGCTGCAGGCTGACGGTGCGCGGCGCCACGCGCTCGCCCGCGAGCCAGGAGCGCGCGCTCTGCCACGGGCTCCACGTCACAGCGTGGTCAGTCACAGGTCAGTCGCAGGCCAGTCCAGTACTCACGCGACTCCATGCCGGGCGGCTGCAGGCTGACGGTGCGCGGCGCCACGCGCTCGCCCGCGAGCCAGGAGCGCGCGCTCTGCCACGGGCTCCACGTCACAGCGTGGTCAGTCACAGGTCAGTCGCAGGCCAGTCCAGTACTCACGCGACTCCATGCCGGGCGGCTGCAGGCTGACGGTGCGCGGCGCCACGCGCTCGCCCGCGAGCCAGGAGCGCGCGCTCTGCCACGGGCTCCACGTCACAGCGTGGTCAGTCACAGGTCAGTCGCAGGCCAGTCCAGTACTCACGCGACTCCATGCCGGGCGGCTGCAGGCTGACGGTGCGCGGCGCCACGCGCTCGCCCGCGAGCCAGGAGCGCGCGCTCTGCCACGGGCTCCACGTCACAGCGTGGTCAGTCACAGGTCAGTCGCAGGCCAGTCCAGTACTCACGCGACTCCATGCCGGGCGGCTGCAGGCTGACGGTGCGCGGCGCCACGCGCTCGCCCGCGAGCCAGGAGCGCGCGCTCTGCCACGGGCTCCACGTCACAGCGTGGTCAGTCACAGGTCAGTCGCAGGCCAGTCCAGTACTCACGCGACTCCATGCCGGGCGGCTGCAGGCTGACGGTGCGCGGCGCCACGCGCTCGCCCGCGAGCCAGGAGCGCGCGCTCTGCCACGGGCTCCACGTCACAGCGTGGTCAGTCACAGGTCAGTCGCAGGCCAGTCCAGTACTCACGCGACTCCATGCCGGGCGGCTGCAGGCTGACGGTGCGCGGCGCCACGCGCTCGCCCGCGAGCCAGGAGCGCGCGCTCTGCCACGGGCTCCACGTCACAGCGTGGTCAGTCACAGGTCAGTCGCAGGCCAGTCCAGTACTCACGCGACTCCATGCCGGGCGGCTGCAGGCTGACGGTGCGCGGCGCCACGCGCTCGCCCGCGAGCCAGGAGCGCGCGCTCTGCCACGGGCTCCACGTCACAGCGTGGTCAGTCACAGGTCAGTCGCAGGCCAGTCCAGTACTCACGCGACTCCATGCCGGGCGGCTGCAGGCTGACGGTGCGCGGCGCCACGCGCTCGCCCGCGAGCCAGGAGCGCGCGCTCTGCCACGGGCTCCACGTCACAGCGTGGTCAGTCACAGGTCAGTCGCAGGCCAGTCCAGTACTCACGCGACTCCATGCCGGGCGGCTGCAGGCTGACGGTGCGCGGCGCCACGCGCTCGCCCGCGAGCCAGGAGCGCGCGCTCTGCCACGGGCTCCACGTCACAGCGTGGTCAGTCACAGGTCAGTCGCAGGCCAGTCCAGTACTCACGCGACTCCATGCCGGGCGGCTGCAGGCTGACGGTGCGCGGCGCCACGCGCTCGCCCGCGAGCCAGGAGCGCGCGCTCTGCCACGGGCTCCACGTCACAGCGTGGTCAGTCACAGGTCAGTCGCAGGCCAGTCCAGTACTCACGCGACTCCATGCCGGGCGGCTGCAGGCTGACGGTGCGCGGCGCCACGCGCTCGCCCGCGAGCCAGGAGCGCGCGCTCTGCCACGGGCTCCACGTCACAGCGTGGTCAGTCACAGGTCAGTCGCAGGCCAGTCCAGTACTCACGCGACTCCATGCCGGGCGGCTGCAGGCTGACGGTGCGCGGCGCCACGCGCTCGCCCGCGAGCCAGGAGCGCGCGCTCTGCCACGGGCTCCACGTCACAGCGTGGTCAGTCACAGGTCAGTCGCAGGCCAGTCCAGTACTCACGCGACTCCATGCCGGGCGGCTGCAGGCTGACGGTGCGCGGCGCCACGCGCTCGCCCGCGAGCCAGGAGCGCGCGCTCTGCCACGGGCTCCACGTCACAGCGTGGTCAGTCACAGGTCAGTCGCAGGCCAGTCCAGTACTCACGCGACTCCATGCCGGGCGGCTGCAGGCTGACGGTGCGCGGCGCCACGCGCTCGCCCGCGAGCCAGGAGCGCGCGCTCTGCCACGGGCTCCACGTCACAGCGTGGTCAGTCACAGGTCAGTCGCAGGCCAGTCCAGTACTCACGCGACTCCATGCCGGGCGGCTGCAGGCTGACGGTGCGCGGCGCCACGCGCTCGCCCGCGAGCCAGGAGCGCGCGCTCTGCCACGGGCTCCACGTCACAGCGTGGTCAGTCACAGGTCAGTCGCAGGCCAGTCCAGTACTCACGCGACTCCATGCCGGGCGGCTGCAGGCTGACGGTGCGCGGCGCCACGCGCTCGCCCGCGAGCCAGGAGCGCGCGCTCTGCCACGGGCTCCACGTCACAGCGTGGTCAGTCACAGGTCAGTCGCAGGCCAGTCCAGTACTCACGCGACTCCATGCCGGGCGGCTGCAGGCTGACGGTGCGCGGCGCCACGCGCTCGCCCGCGAGCCAGGAGCGCGCGCTCTGCCACGGGCTCCACGTCACAGCGTGGTCAGTCACAGGTCAGTCGCAGGCCAGTCCAGTACTCACGCGACTCCATGCCGGGCGGCTGCAGGCTGACGGTGCGCGGCGCCACGCGCTCGCCCGCGAGCCAGGAGCGCGCGCTCTGCCACGGGCTCCACGTCACAGCGTGGTCAGTCACAGGTCAGTCGCAGGCCAGTCCAGTACTCACGCGACTCCATGCCGGGCGGCTGCAGGCTGACGGTGCGCGGCGCCACGCGCTCGCCCGCGAGCCAGGAGCGCGCGCTCTGCCACGGGCTCCACGTCACAGCGTGGTCAGTCACAGGTCAGTCGCAGGCCAGTCCAGTACTCACGCGACTCCATGCCGGGCGGCTGCAGGCTGACGGTGCGCGGCGCCACGCGCTCGCCCGCGAGCCAGGAGCGCGCGCTCTGCCACGGGCTCCACGTCACAGCGTGGTCAGTCACAGGTCAGTCGCAGGCCAGTCCAGTACTCACGCGACTCCATGCCGGGCGGCTGCAGGCTGACGGTGCGCGGCGCCACGCGCTCGCCCGCGAGCCAGGAGCGCGCGCTCTGCCACGGGCTCCACGTCACAGCGTGGTCAGTCACAGGTCAGTCGCAGGCCAGTCCAGTACTCACGCGACTCCATGCCGGGCGGCTGCAGGCTGACGGTGCGCGGCGCCACGCGCTCGCCCGCGAGCCAGGAGCGCGCGCTCTGCCACGGGCTCCACGTCACCAGCGTGGGCGGGAACAGGTCGTCTTGGAACAGCTCGCTCTGAGGGAGAACACGACGATCATTTGCCTGATATTTCAAGTACCAAAAATAATTTCGAAATGGACGTGATTATACACTCACGGTGATAACATCATCTAGTCATGTTGATCTATGTGAGATTATTTCTCAAAAAAGTGCCAAAGAAGCAAACAGCACCACAACCACAAAATGCGAAGTGGTTATTGAAACTTATGGACATCAACAACATTAGAGGAGTTACGAGTGCATCGTCGTCTTTCAGGGAAAGATGTCAGGGGACTCGACGCCCCAGATAACAGTGCTAAGACGAAACGTCAAAAAGAAGGTTATTCCAGTTTGCACATACGTGATAAAAATAAGCGTAAAACCCATACATTGGACGTAAACCAGGCATTTAAGTGACGTGGATGATAACAAGTCTTACGGGGAGATGCACGATAGTAAAAGTGAGACGGTGGCACACGGTTACTTCAAAAAGTTCCTCAAAACAAAAGCGTATGAGATGGTAGTTGGTACCCCTGATCAGACAGTTAAGAACACAACGGAAATCGAAAGTCTGTCCTTACACTTATAGGTTATAAGCTGCCTTTGAGTTTGGAATCATCGACAATTCAAACGATATGTCACATGGGAAAAGACATGAGTTTCATAAAGCAGAAACCGATGTCCCGATGTGATGTGTGGTTTTGAGACCAGTAACATTTTTTTAATCCTTTTGACCTAAGAATTGGATTTCATTTGTTATGTTGACCCCAAATATCTTAAACCTTTCAATCACTTCTTGATGTTCAGGGTACAGTTTCAATACCAGATTTCTCAGAAATCAGTAAAACAGCGAAGAATAGAGAGTGAAATGTCAAGACTAGGTAGAATTTTTATCTCGTCCAATTTCATTTATATACCGATTATACATCCCGGTCAAGCTAGCTACATATGTACTTAAACGATATTTTGGATGGGAAAATTGTAATAAAATATTTATTTTCATTTATGACCATGTCATACCATAAAAATTAACATAACTGACCTTTATTCTTGGAACGGTGAAAGATAACGGCTCGATGGTACCATTCGTCAACCTTAATGCTCTCGCAAACTCCACCTAAACAAACAGTTACAATCTAGTATAGTCATAGTAAATTGAATTTTCATGCTAATAAGCAGTTTGTTTGTGTATTCTTGAACACATTACCGCCTTTATATCTGTTTATTGAAGCTCTTAAACTTTCAATCTTATTATGTCTATGCCTGTAAATAAAAAAAAATATTCTATTTCTTGCCACTAGAGGTGTTTCTGGTTTGTTCTATTGTCTATTACTTGTCTATTATTGTGTGGTCTTGTAGTTTTTTTTATATCAATAAAAAGTTGATTTCATATCAGAAATCTTACTCAGTATAAATTAATTAAAACCTAAACCCAATAAATCTCATGATTTATTGTTACAAACAAAAATTGTAGGGAAAATTTCCTTCAAAAATAAGTAAAATTATTTATTTATTTTATACTACAGACTACAGAGGTGGAAAACAAGCGTACGGCCCAACGAAAAGCAGATACCATACCCTATTTATGGACGCCTGTAACATCAGGAACATTCTAAGCACGTTTTCGACTCTACCCCCGACACTCCCCGGGAGCTTTGGCTACCTTAGTAAAACAAAAGGTTATGTACGCACCTTTTCCACGGCTAACAAATTCTTCTGTAGGAATAAGATTCCTTGATGCAAGGTAGCGCAGCGGTGGTGCGACAGCGCGCACAAGTACGGCGCCTCGCTTGTCACTTCGTAGCAGTAGATTGTGGAATCACCCTTCAAATAAACATCGTTATTAGAAAAATATAATAAATTTGTAGGTAGTTATAGTCTGACATGACTGTAGACTTATATTTTACTATATTTTTTTTATTATAAAAAACTAGTTGACAAAAAAAAAGCTAACGTCACGCGGTGTTCCCAGGTGGTCGCCCATCCAAGAACTGATCGTCATGACGCTGCCGCGTTACCGATTTAAATTTTACTCCTCACGCGCCTAAAGAAGTTTCACTTCAATAACTCACCCGGCCAGTCAGGAAGAGCGTGTTGGAGTCGTGGTCGATGTGAATATGCAGGATGGCGGGTGATACGTCAAGACCAACAGTGCAAACCGGTGTTGATAAGTCGCTCGCGTTGTACAGAAGTATTTGACGCTCTGACACCCTGAAAGATTACACTCATTATAGAGAAATTTTAATGTTTTAATTATTTTACAAGGAAAGAAAAGGAAATTTAGTTTAAAAACTTTGGACTAATTGTTAATATATTTAAGGCTAAGCCCTCAAAAATTCAATAATAATAAAGTAGCTATGGCAGGTGGGACACTCACTGTACTCATTCTCAATTTACGTGCTGTGCGTGAAAAACGTGTGCATTGCTCACAACTGGCATCCTAGCCTAATAATACAGTCATCCGTATCCGAAACACTCACTTGTCAGCCAAAAAGCTAGTGAGCACGAGAGTCGTGTCGCACAGTGCAAAAACCACGCGGCGTTCGCAATATCGCAATGGGCATGACGACAGTATCAAAAAATCGTCAATTTAATGATTTTAGGGGAACACTCATATTTAAAAAATTCAAAATACTGGTTTAGTTTTATGTAAAATAATAAGATTATTGTGATTTTCAATAAAATAAAACATTAAAATACTGCAATCGGCCATTTTGATTGAAACCCAAATTACAGCGCATGACGTCACAACATAACATAATACGTCAGGCGCGCTCCAAATAGTAAAGTAAAAAGTAAGGCCCACATTATTCTGTGACGTCAAGCCGACGCCATGACACCTGCAGCCGTTTTGCCGCTCTCATTGAAAACATATTAGAAAAATAGTTTTAAAATTCCTTAAACTTAAGTTTATTACCGAAATATAGGTATTTTTGTAAATAGTAAATGTGTACCCACATTATGGAAGAGGTTTTCAAAATCTTTCGTCATGCCCATTGACACCCCTCCATCTTCCATAGCTCCCGCTCCTCTGTCTTTCATCACCCCCTAGGAGCTAGAACGACGTGAGGGTCCTTGTCTTCAACACTTACTTATCGAAGCCGGTGAGCACGAGGTGAGTGTCGTGCAAGGCCCACACTACGCGAGCCCCGCGACTGCCGACCGGGCCCGGGCCGCGTCTCAGCGGCTCTGCTGAGGAGCGTGGCTTGAATATCTGTAAAGAAGTTAATAGAAGTAGGTTTTATTTTTCTTTTATAAACAGTTTTAAAAGAAAAGTCATTTATGTCTACTAAAATGTATATTTAAAAATTATACAAACCCCTTAAAGTACCCGACTGGGTAGTACTTCGACCTTACAGAAGGCCACAGCTAAATAATACTGTTTTATGCAGTATTGTGTTCCTGTTGGTGAGTAAGGCGACCAGAGCTTCTGGTGGCGATTGGGGATAGGATCGGCAACACGCTTGCGATGCTTCTGGTGTTGCAGACGTCTATAAGCTAAGGTAATCCGTTACCATCAGGTGAGCTATATGCTTGTTTGCTGACTTAGTTATATATATAAAAAGTATTGTGACTGAAATATATGTGCGATCCACATTATATACTTTATAATCAATAATACTCAAACTAGATACCTATCGAATCAATCTAAAAAAAAGCTTAATTTACTCAAAAAAAGTTATGACAAAGTAATCAACCAAATACAGGCAAGACTATTTCAAAAGTACTTTATACCAAAACCACTTACCCGTACGAACCCATCCTTACAAACAGTAGCTAGATATTCCCCACAAGTCGACCAATCGAGTGCGAATATCTGTTCAGTGTGACCAGTCAACGTGATCTCCGCTGTCGGTGTTTCTTGGCTGAGATCCCAGATCTTGATAGTCAGGTCGTGAGCGGCTGTCGTTAGGAGGTCGGAAGCGGTCGGGTGGAAACGTATGATGTATATCTTGTCGGGATGAGCGGAGAATGTACGGTTGGGCTCGTTCGTCGATTCTTGGAGACCTAGAATATTTATTGGTGTTTTAATGCTAACAATTAGTGATAAAAGTAGAAACTAAATAATTTGATGTTAATCTTGAAATGAAATTGGAAACTGAATAATTTGATAAGTTACAGAATTGTTGATGTATCTGTGCACACTAAACTAACTATCATTTTAAAATGTGGAACTAATTTAAATTCTGTTTCCACAGGAGGTAATATTTATGTTCGAAGATCTTGTGTCCATTGAACATTGTTACAGAATGTGCTAACAAGAGGTATAGTTGAGTTCACTTTATTTTATATGCAATTAAAAAAAAATTGCTGAATATGGTAATTTGCAGCAAATTTGATGCATATCAAAACTTTAAGTTAAACTAAATGTCTGTATCATAGTCGTTTTTCTAATTTTCTGCTTGTAGGTTTATTTGTTCATCATAACATGAAGTTAACTAAATTATAAATCTACGTAAGTCAACTTTCATATTAATTATAGTTATCCTGGCACGCACGTTTAACGCACGGGTCACGCACGGGTCACGCACGGGTCACGCACAGGTCACGCTCGGGTCAGACACGGGTCACGCGCTACACCACTCACCGTCGTCGGGCAGCAGCCACTCGCGCACGCAGCCGCGGGGTGGTGCGGGGCCGCGCGCGCCGCGCTCGTGCTGCCGCGCGGGAGCTCCACCACGCCCAGTCTCCCCCCGCCCGCGCACGCACGGGTCACGCGCTACAGCACACTCACCGTCGTCGGGCAGCAGCCACTCGCGCACGCAGCCGTCGTCGCAGGCCACGAGCAGGCGGCGCGGCGCGAAGGGGTCGAAGGCCCAGTCGGCGAGCGGCGCCGCGTGCAGCAGCGCGTGCGGGTGCAGCGCCGCGGGGTGGTGCGGGGCCGCGCGCGCCGCGCTCGTGCTGCCGCGCGGGAGCTCCACCACGCCCAGTCTCCCCCCGCCCGCGCACGCACGGGTCACGCGCTACAGCACACTCACCGTCGTCGGGCAGCAGCCACTCGCGCACGCAGCCGTCGTCGCAGGCCACGAGCAGGCGGCGCGGCGCGAAGGGGTCGAAGGCCCTGTCGGCGAGCGGCGCCGCGTGCAGCAGCGCGTGCGGGTGCAGCGCCGCGGGGTGGTGCGGGGCCGCGCGCGCCGCGCTCGTGCTGCCGCGCGGGAGCTCCACCACGCCCAGTCTCCCCCCGCCCGCGCACGCACGGGTCACGCGCTACAGCACACTCACCGTCGTCGGGCAGCAGCCACTCGCGCACGCAGCCGTCGTCGCAGGCCACGAGCAGGCGGCGCGGCGCGAAGGGGTCGAAGGCCCAGTCGGCGAGCGGCGCCGCGTGCAGCAGCGCGTGCGGGTGCAGCGCCGCGGGGTGGTGCGGGGCCGCGCGCGCCGCGCTCGTGCTGCCGCGCGGGAGCTCCACCACGCCCAGTCTCCCCCCGCCCGCGCACGCACGGGTCACGCGCTACAGCACACTCACCGTCGTCGGGCAGCAGCCACTCGCGCACGCAGCCGTCGTCGCAGGCCACGAGCAGGCGGCGCGGCGCGAAGGGGTCGAAGGCCCAGTCGGCGAGCGGCGCCGCGTGCAGCAGCGCGTGCGGGTGCAGCGCCGCGGGGTGGTGCGGGGCCGCGCGCGCCGCGCTCGTGCTGCCGCGCGGGAGCTCCACCACGCCCAGTCTCCCCCCGCCCGCGCACGCACGGGTCACGCACGCGTCAGACACGGGTCACGCGCTACAGCACACTCACCGTCGTCGGGCAGCAGCCACTCGCGCACGCAGCCGTCGTCGCAGGCCACGAGCAGGCGGCGCGGCGCGAAGGGGTCGAAGGCCCAGTCGGCGAGCGGCGCCGCGTGCAGCAGCGCGTGCGGGTGCAGCGCCGCGGGGTGGTGCGGGGCCGCGCGCGCCGCGCTCGTGCTGCCGCGCGGGAGCTCCACCACGCCCAGTCTCCCCCCGCCCGCGCACGCACGGGTCACGCGCTACAGCACACTCACCGTCGTCGGGCAGCAGCCACTCGCGCACGCAGCCGTCGTCGCAGGCCACGAGCAGGCGGCGCGGCGCGAAGGGGTCGAAGGCCCAGTCGGCGAGCGGCGCCGCGTGCAGCAGCGCGTGCGGGTGCAGCGCCGCGGGGTGGTGCGGGGCCGCGCGCGCCGCGCTCGTGCTGCCGCGCGGGAGCTCCACCACGCCCAGTCTCCCCCCGCCCGCGCACGCACGGGTCACGCACGCGTCAGACACGGGTCACGCGCTACAGCACACTCACCGTCGTCGGGCAGCAGCCACTCGCGCACGCAGCCGTCGTCGCAGGCCACGAGCAGGCGGCGCGGCGCGAAGGGGTCGAAGGCCCAGTCGGCGAGCGGCGCCGCGTGCAGCAGCGCGTGCGGGTGCAGCGCCGCGGGGTGGTGCGGGGCCGCGCGCGCCGCGCTCGTGCTGCCGCGCGGGAGCTCCACCACGCCCAGTCTCCCCCCGCCCGCGCCGCCGCCCACCGGCACAGCGCAGCGCACGCCGTTACCTGAATAAAACGTAGTAAATGGTAATGAGCAGGGTTTTAACGTAATATCTTACTTATTAACACTCTGTTATATGAAAAAAAAAAAAAAAATTGCGTGCGTACAAAGTACACATGTCAGAAATGAAACTTCTTTGGCAAACTAATTTAAAAAAAAAAAAAAAAAGTCAATGTTACGCGGTGTTACCAGGCGGTCACCCATCCAAGTACTGACCGTCCCTGACGCTACCGCGTTACCGGTCGATCAAATTTTACCCCTCATTCGCCTTAGGAAGTTTCACTTCAAAAAGTAGTTTAGAATTAGGCCCAAAGTAGAGGGTGCCCACCCTGAATTTGAAAGGTATGGAATAAAAGTACGAGAGGCATGACAACGAGAACTGACAAGATTAATAGTAGACACCGATCTCCCTCCCAAACTCGTGTCAGAGGCATAAAAAAAAAGAATCTAAATATGAGCCGGATGGAATTTGAATTGTATTATTTTAGACAAATAAGTTGGCAAACCAGCGTATAGCTCATCTAATTGTAAGCGATTACCGTAGCTCGTAGACGCCTGCGACAGCAGAAGCATCGAAATCAATTTGCCAACAATATCCCTGACTCTCCCCAGAAGCTCTAGCAACCCTACTCACCACGGGAAGGTCAAATACATCGAGGTACGTTCCCAATAGGGCTGTT
Organism: Melitaea athalia; assembly: GCA_905220545.2. Lineage (NCBI taxonomy): Eukaryota > Metazoa > Arthropoda > Insecta > Lepidoptera > Nymphalidae > Melitaea > Melitaea athalia. The sequence goes on from HG992189.1 coordinate 2,956,786, forward strand.
CCAAATTTAAACAAGATTTTTCCTGCTGTGGCTAACCTCAATAAAAAATACAATAGCCAATAAAATTGCTTACCATAAAAGCCATTGCACTCTCCAGAGATTTGCCTGCTAATGTTCTTGATATTTTCAACGTGGGTGGATTTGTGTCCTGGCGTACCCTTCAAGTGTCGGAACTTGGAAACTTTGCCTATAAACACAAAATAATAATTATTTATTAACAGTAAAATACAGGGAATTTCAGACAATCTAATATTTTATCGAAATCGTTTAAGACTCACCAAATACTGTAGATGTTCTCTTTGTCGGCACGTTGGGTACAGATGATCGTTTTTCTTCGCGATCAGGGCTTTTACGAGATTTCAAAGAGTCTCGTCGCCTGAAAAATTTAATCTTTTTTGAAGGTCGATTCTTGTTGATTTGATATTATATGAATTGTATAATTATTTTTGACGACGGCGATACGGAACAGCCCTAGGGGGGAATTGGGGATTGGGTCGGCAACGCGCTTGCGATGCTTCTGATGTTGCAGACGACTATAGGCTACAGTAATCGCTTACCATCAGGTGAACCGTACGCTTGTTTGCCGACCTAGTTGTATGTAAAAATAACAAAAACGAGTATGCTTTAGACCACACGACTGAAGTAAAACTTCTTTAGCTTCATCTAACTTACATCTCGCTCTCAACTCAACGTTCGCCTCGCCCGATCACACTTTTCGTAACGCTCTCGTCGCGCATTCACCGGCTGACTCCCCGAGTCAAGCGTTCGTGAAGAAGTTTAACTTCTAAAAATAAATAACCCATGTTACCGGAGCGGCGCGGGCGAGGGCGGCGCGTCGTGTTCGGGCGCGGCGCTCACGGAGCGGGACTCGTACGCGCGGCGACGCTCCGCTATGGACTGGCCGGCGCCGCTGACGAATAATAATGCATTATAATAACACATACGACACGATGACCGCTCAAGAGTATACAAATTTTACATTCCACTAGATTTAATAACACATAATAGCATAATACATAAATAATAATGTAAGCGCAACGTAAAATATATCCGCAGTGGATATTTGTGTTTATACAAATATTTATTTCCGGTCTGGTTGTTAGTCCTAGTCTCCCCATCGTGCTTCGTAGAGCACGTTAAGCCGTCGGTTCCGGTTGTTATCATGTACACCTGATAGCGATCGTTACTCATAGTAGGGAATATATCCGCCAATCATTGGAGCAGCGTGGTGGATTAAGCTCTAATCCTTCTCGTACATGGGGAAAGAGGCCTATGGCCAGCAGTGGGATGTTACAGGCTGAAGCATAAGCATATTTAATTATGAGAAAATCAAAATACCAGCAGCTTCAACTAATATCCAGGGTAAGATCCAAGGCGCAGTGTGGGTCGTAGAACATCTTAGCAACAAAATCTACGCCAATGGTTTGGGAAAAGCGCCCGTTCATTGTCCAGAGCCACGGTACGACACAGGTTGCCAAAATCATCGTTGAACTTCGTGAGAAGATAGCACTAAGAAGATATATTATATTCTATATAATTTAGACTTACTCAGTGGCCTCAAACATCTTTCTCCTGTCAGCAGTGCTTGGTGTCTTCGGTCTGTATCCCGAGTCTGATGAATTGACTTCCTCTTCCAGGCTCGTATCTGACTTTCCATTCGTATATTCTTCTGTTGACAAAATTTTTTTTTTGTAGTGAAACTTTTTTAGGCGCATGAGGATAAATTTTTTACGAATGAAACGTCACGAAGATGTGTGCCGTTTTGATGTGCAACGTTTTTAATTATGATACCGTCCGGTACAGGCGTCACCAGCCTTGTGTCCCCTCTTCACATTAGTTTATAATTATTTTTTTTCAGTTAGCCTGCCAAAGAAGTTTCACATCTGACATGTGTACTTTGTACGAGTTTACTCCTTAAGAATCGATTTTCATATAAGACGCCCGGTATGAAAAAAATATGAGGAGTAAAATCTATTGAACAAATGACCTCGTTACGTATTTTGCGCATCCTATTCTGCGCACCTTTCACTTTTCAGGCGTGAATATTATAGTTGCTACTAACGCCATCTATCGGAAAGACAAACTTCTAAAGACCCCGGAGGCAACGTGCTTCGGTGATGAAAGCCCGGGTAAGGTGTGCCTCAAGGCCCGTACCTGAACAGGCCCTCGGGCCTGCCAGGACGATCCACTACTACTATCGGAACCCAATAGAGTTCCGATAGACGACGACGTTTTCTAATAACGCCATCGATCAATCGATAGATTGCGTTATTTGATTGGTTTTTTTACCATTTCATATGGTATTAATCTTTTTTTAGACTAGTAATCCTTTTTGTGCCTATTTAAACAGTCGATCTGAAGAGGTAAACTCCAGTCGTGCGTCGGAACTGACACAAGACACTTTTTTTTATTTATTAATGTATTGTGGTAAGTTACTAAGTGTGAGTATTAAAGTAACATTACTATACTTCAAAAAACATGTTATTTCTCTACAAAATCGATTATCAGCAGACACAAAATAAATTTAAATATTATATTATTTTTGATTCTAAAAACATCTAAAAAAAACACGTATTAAAATTAATTTAGAATTTAAATGTTCAAAAATGATGAACATAGAAATAAAACTGTTTAGAAAGACTGCTTACTACTATAACTAATATTATTATTATGTCAACGTAACTTAAAATCTAGATTAATTTATAATTTTACCCTTGTTGGGAGCGACTTCGACATCGCTAGTCGGCGAAAGCGATTTCTCTTTCTCTTCATCTTTAACGGGACGAGCTTCAGATGCGACGGGGGATGAACCTACAAACACAAAAAACATAAAACATAAAAAAGTCATAATTTAAACATTCGTATAAGTATAATTATATATTTTTAAACTCGGTTGAAGAATAGAAGTTATTTTAAAGTATACTTATCAAAAAAGATTTTTTTATATATCATTTAGAAAAAAAACTGATACAATTATGTATGTCAAAAAAATATTAATATAATATCTTCAAACAACAAGAATTTCTATGAGCATACATAAAAATCTACCTTATGATGATAAAGACTAAAAATTAAAATACCATAAATGTACATACATTCATAAAGTACATACAAAATCTTACCGGAGTCAGACTTAGTAAGTCCTGGCACAACTGGCACGGAGAACACTTTGTCAAATGAGAACTCTTCACTACCCGCTGACGCTGAGAAAGGCTTTGGTCCCAAACGAGGCTGAAACATTATAAAAATTACACTTATATATCAATCATTCTAATATAGTCTTTCTGTGAACAACGCAAGCATTAAAATTTAATTAAAATGTAAAATTAAAACAAATGAAAGAAAACACACTCAAAACATATACATATAGTTAATATATTAAAATACAAAAAATACATATATATAAAAAAACTTAAATAAGATAACAAAATAACATTTAATAAAAATTTGTAATGGTTATAATTATTAAATTTCAACTAAATTTAATTTAATATGCAAATATTTTTTTGTTATTTAAAATTGAAATTAAATTACAAATTCACCAGTTGTGGTTAAGTTTTATCCTGCAATAGGGGATCGGAAAATTTTCAAAAAGCGTTTAAAATTAATCTTTATGGATACTTATTCCCATAAAAATTAAATTTTATTTATTTATTGCCTTTTAGGTACTCAAAATCATGTTTTAATATTGTTTGTTTAAAAATTCCGCCTATACGCCACGTTATGACATCTGACATGACGCGTGACGTCATCCGGAGGAAATAAACAAAGAGTATATAAAGCACAGAGTACGTTGAATATACGGATAGAATAACCCGTGCAGTCAATGCTTGCTCTTTCCTAAAGTACTCTGTGGCTTGTCCGCCAAATGACGTCACGCACTCTAGTTGGTGTTTTAGTACAGATTAATAATATTGTAAATAACAACATTTTATTTCTAGATTTAAAAATATTTAAATTATATTAAATTATTATTCTATATATAATCGTAATTCAGTATATTTATTTTATCTAAGTATATTATAGATTTTAATCTGATTACTGTCCGATCCCCTATTAGACTTCAATAGTAAGAGATAGAATAATGACGTTAGGACGTGTTCTACCTCAATTATTAAACTACAGCTTTAACATTCATTTTGACGAAAAGAAATATCTTATAAATACAGTGGAAATCGATGGTGGAAAAGAATAAAACATCAAAAACTTTAAACTTACAACTAGCATTATCTACAACTGGTGAAAGATAAAAGAATACCTTATAACCAGATACAGGAATCGCTGTAGTCCTAGGCTTAGGTTTAGGAGCTTCGGAAACCTGGTCATCAGACGAACCGGCTTCAGATATAGATGACCTAGGCAAAGGTTTGGGCACTTGAACTGGAACACCATTAACATAACTATTGCTTCTCGATAGAGACTCCGATGAATCTGAACTTTCGGTCTTTTCAAGGGATTTGTCCGATCTGATGGTCCTCTCGTCTTCATCGGCCTTTTGTAAATCTTCATCTTCGAGTTTCTTCTCATAATCGTGACCATTATCTGTAATTTTCTTCTGGAAACCGTTTGTTTCCTTCGAATAATCTCTCGGTTCTGGTTTCTGCTTCTCCATACCCTTGATGATATCTTTAACATTCACAAAGTCTATTCTATCTTCGTCTGTTTGTTCTTGCTGCACTGGTTTTTGGGTTTGCTTCATTGGTTCCTCAACTTTATGGGTTACGATCGGTTTTTGATCATTTTTCTTTGGTACTGGCATCGCTAATATGGCTTTGACCAATTCTTCGAGGTTTCCTCTATGTACCTGTGTATGCAAAGTACTTGTATATATCAACTATGTAAACATTTTAAATAACTATAGCAAAAAAAAACAAATCAAATAGCCAAGCATACAAAAAAAAAATTAAAAAATTTCAAAACTTACTTACGTTTCCACTACAACCCAATCATGTTCTAGCACTAACTACACAAAGCTTAAAAATAAATTGTCACAACACAAAAAAAAACGAACACAACTCTAAAAACCAAAATATTGGTAACCACACCCTAGTTACAAAAAAAAGTCACAACCGAAACAAAATCATGCAAAAAATAAACGTAACAAAGTATATTTTTATTAACTAAACATATCATAAACAACATGTATAAAAAATATACGGACACCCTTCACCGAATGTGATGCGGCATCCCACAGAAAGATTACGACTAAAAACGGACAGTATTCGTTATACCCTTCTATATGCATTAAGCATTTTGCTTGTAAGGAATTGTATTACCATTTTGACGTGCATATCTCATAGAAAATTAAATTTTGCGTGCGTGTGTACGGGTGCCTGCGTGTGTATGGATGTGTGTGCGCGTGTATGGATGTGTGTGCGTGTGTATGGATGTGTGTGCGTGTGTATGGATGTGTGTGCGCGTGTATGGATGTGTGTGCGCGTGTATGGATGTGTGTGCGCGTGTATGGATGTGTGTGCGTGTGTATGGATGTGTGTGCGTGTGTATGGATGTGTGTGCGCGTGTATGGATGTGTGTGCGCGTGTATGGATGTGTGTGCGTGTGTATGAATGTGTGTGCGTGTGTATGGATGTGTGTGCGTGTGTATGGGTGTGTATGTGTGTATGGGTGTGTATGTGTGTATGTGTGTGTGTGTGTGTGTGTGTGTATGGGTGTGTATGTGTGTATGTGTGTATGTTTTTTTTTTTTTTTTCTCTTGCGAGTGGAGGAAAAAATCTTTCAAAGACACCGCTGTGAAAGATGATGGTCGGTGATGTGGGATTTCCACCCACTAAAAAAACCCCCTCGCTCTCCAGCCTCTGATCCCCACGGTACCGCCGTTAGGCATTACTTCGCAGGGGAGGAACCAGCTGCCGCTCTTCCTTCTGATACCTAAGATGTTATCTCTCTTTCCTTCTCTCTCTTTCTATGCTACGCAAGTCGATGAGGACTTCTGCAGCAAACGTGCTGATCGCGTTCCAAGCATTCTCTGTTGACAACATTGCCTCCACTACAGTCTCTGGTTGGATTCTCTGGCCGAAGACGCTCTCAAGTTTATCTCGCTGAGGGTTGAACCTCGGACACACAAAGAAAACGTGCTCTGCATCCTCAGTGACTCCCGGGCAAGACGGGCATTCCGGAGAATCATCGTGTTTGAAGCGATGGAGGTAAGCCCGAAAGCAGCCATGTCCCGACAACATCTGTGTAAGGTAGTAGTTGACCTCGCCATGTCTCCGGTTCAGCCAAACGTCGATCCTCGGTATGAGACGGTGCGTCCACCTACCCTTCACTGCGGCATCCCACTGTTGTTGCCATCGTGTTATGCTGTTCCGCCGTTCTTCAGTTCTGAGTTCCTCAGCGCTCAGTGTGGTTGACCTCTTCCGTCGGTATAGGGTTCGTCTTTCCTCCGCTAGAACTTTAAGGGGTAAAATTCCAGAAATGACAAGCACTGCTTCCTCAGAAACTGTGCGGAAGGCACTGGCTACTCGTAAGGCACCCCGACGGTACACCGGTCCAGCCTTTCTCCGTGATTCTTGGGTGTCTAGTGCGTCCGCCCAAATGGATATTCCGTATGTGAGCACTGATGTGACCACTGAAGACAGTAGCAGTCTCCTACTCTGCTTTGGGCCCCCAATGTTAGGCATCAGCCGTGTCAGGCTAGCCACCACTCTTGATGCTTTGGCACTCACGTGTTCGACTTGTTGCTTAAAGTTGAGTCGGGCATCAAGCATCACTCCCAGATATCGAATATATGGTTGTGATGTGATTTCTTGCTCACCGACTTTCAGCGTTATTGTTTCCACCACTTTTCTGCTGGTAATTAGCACAGCTTCAGTCTTTTGTTTAGCCAGTTGCAGGTTCATTGAATCCATCCACCGGTTAATTTGCTCGAAGGTTTTACCGAACACATGCTTTATCTCATCGAGGTGTTTGGCGACGATCACTACTGCTACGTCATCCGCATAGGCTACGAGTTTGACGCTTCTTGGAAACGGTAGTCTCAGGAGCCCGTCATACATGATGTTCCACAGCAGTGGGCCAAGAACCGAACCTTGCGGCACACCTCCAGTGATATGGTACTCTCTTGGACCGTTCTTCGTGTTGTACCTTAGTACTCTATGCGTGAAGTAGCTTGCTACAATTCGCCGAAGATATCCTGGGACACTTTTTTCTTCGAGGGCTCGCATGATGCAGTCCCAGTTGGCAGAGTTGAAGGCGTTTCTGATGTCTAATGCGGCTACCAGACAATACTTTTTCGTACCACCCTTCCACCTGGTTCCTGCGATTGCCTCCTTGGCCGTGTCAACCACCAGACTGATCGCGTCCAGGGTTGATCGTCCCTTCCGAAACCCATACTGATTGTCCGCAAGGACTGGATCGACAACTGCTTCTATCCTTTGGTGCACTATACGCTCGAATATCTTACCGGCTGTATCTAACATACAAAGTGGACGGTATGATGACGGTTCTTCCGGTGGTTTTCTCCCTTTAGGGAGAAGCACTAGTCGTTGCCGTTTCCACTTCCGAGGAAAAGTCCCCTCCTTGAGGCATGTGTCGTAGACACCCAGAAATAATGCTGGCGCTGCTTTTATGGCTGTTTTTAAAGCAATGTTAGGAATCCCGTCCAGTCCCGGCGCTTTATCATTTCCTACACGATTGCAAGCCTCCATCAGTTCTTTCTCCGTGACTCGTGGAATGTCCCCCAGTTCACCCTGAGCTGTCAAGTACTTAAATTCGTGTTGTTGTGGGAACAGCGCGGTCACGATCTTCTTGAGGAGTTGTGGACACGTAGGTGATGGCATTGGCTGGCTTTTCAGGTGAGTCATGACCACCCTGTACGGTCTTCCCCAGGGATCCCTCTCCACTTCATCGATGAGATCTTTCCAACTTCTTCTTTTACTAACTTTAATAGCCCTGTTCAGTTCCCGTCGCGCTTTTTTGTACTCCACTACTAGCTCTGCAGAGTTAGGTCGTCGACGGTTACGCTGGAATATTCTTCTTTTTCTAAAACACTCCGAACGAAGAACACTAATCTGATCGTTACACCAGTGCACCGAAGGTCTTTGATTTTCGCCACATTTCCGAGGCATACTGGCGTCACAAGCCTGGGCAACTCTCTTCATCAGGTCTTTAGTCTTTTCTTCTGCGCATCCAGAGGCGATCGGGGCACTATCCAAGGCTACCATCAATGCACTTGCGTCGAAAGATTTTATTTTCCACCCAATGGCGTTAGGTTGATTACAAGGTCTTCTAGGACTCTGGTCGTTTGATATTTCCCAGAGAATCGCGTTGTGGTCGCTGGCAGTGTAGATATTCATCACCTCCCAGTGTGAGTTTCCTCTGATGAGGCTACTGCTGACGAAAGTGAGGTCAACGATAGAACTTGCGTCTCCTTTAATATAAGTTGGAGTGTCACCACTGTTGAGCAGTGCTACATCCAATGTAGTGAAAGCTTCTAGTAGTGCTTTTCCTCGTGCGTTAGTCTGCTTGCTGCTCCAGTCTACTGCCCAGGAGTTGAAATCGCCAGCTATCGCCACTGGGTGATGTTGCTTCGCGTCCTCAATCAGTTTGTCCAGGAAGTTAGTAAATTCAGCAATGGAGAGACTAGGTGGTGCATAGCAGCTGTAAAAGCGAATGCCTTCCACCGATGCTGCCACGAAGCCGTCGTTAGCATTGTTCACACTCTGGAAAGGATGCTTGCCACAGGACCAAATGACAGCTTTATTGGTGCTGTCCGTTTCCCATGGTTGAGTTGTTAGGTGTCTATATGGCTCCGAGATCAGAACAAGGTCTGGATTTAGTTCTCGCACGGTCTGCATAAGCAAATCGTGTGCAGCCTCACAATGGTTGAGATTTAGTTGTAGTATCTTCATAATTGTTTCTTATTTCTCACCTTCTGGAGTGCCTCTTTAAGGACTGGGCATCTGCTGCTACCAGCAATGTGGCCACAATTATCTGTGTTGCCTTTTTCGAGACACAAGGCACAACGGGCATCTTTTTTACAGGCGGCAGCTTTGTGTCCCACTTCTCCGCAGCTGGCGCAGAGATTGGACCTGTCCACGTTGCTCTTAGCGCTCTTACACACGAACGGCACGTTGCCAACGGCAGAGGTCGACGGCAGCCGTCGACTGCCGTCGAGCGCCGTCAGCGGCAGACGACTGCAGCCGTCGACTGCCGTCGAGCGCCGTCAGCGGCAGCCGTCGACTGCCGTCGAGCGCCGTTGGCGGCGCGCCGTCGGTTGCAGTCGTCTGCCGTTGAGACCATGCCGCTCACACGTCGACGCTATCTTAGTACAGGAGCCAGTTGTAAAATGAATTCCGAGGAAGAAACACTGTTGTTGTTTTTACTTCGTCGCCGCCGAGAAAAACTAAAAATTAAAATCACGTTCAGTGTGGGTTCAAGAAATACTAATCAATAGAGATCAAGATGGGCATTTTTTACACTCTATCCACTTGTACGAGGAAACGAGCAAAAGTTTTTTAATTATTTTCGGATGTCCATTGCTGACGGCTATTTTAAAAAGTTCAATATCTTGCCAAGATACCATCATGCGGAAAAGCATTTTAACTGAGCAAAGGCTCGCTATGACATTGAGCTAAGTCATTTTATTTTTAACCGACTTCCAAAAAAGGAGGAGGTTCTCAATTCAACTGTATTTTTTTAATATATGTTACTTCAAAACTTTTGACTGGGTGGACCGATTTCATTATTAAATATAACTCGAAAAGTACTTGTTATATTTCAAATTTTATATGGGACCAAATGACACACACCAAAATTATCGAAATCGGTCCACCCAGTCAAAAGTTTTGAAGTAACATATATTAAAAAAATACAGTTGAATTGAGAACCTCCTCCTTTTATGGAAGTCGGTTAAAAATAAAATGACTTACCTCAATGACATAGCGAGCCTTTGCTCAGTTAAAATGCTTTTCCGCATGATGGTATCTTGGCAAGATATTGAACTTTTTAAAATAGCCGTCAGCTCAACAAAAGAAGCAATGGACATCCGAAAATAATTAAAAAACTTTTGCTCGTTTCTTCGTAAAAGTGGATAGAGTGTAAAAAAATGCCCATCTTGATCTTTATTGATTAGTATTTCTTGAACCCACACTGAACGTGTTTTTATTTTTCGTTTTTCTCGGCGGTGACGAAGTAAAAATAATAACAGTGTTTCCTCCTCGGAATTCATTTGACAACTGGCTCCTGTACTAATAGAGCGGCTTGTGAGCGGCATGTTCTCAACGGCAGCGGACTGCAACCGACGGCGCGCCGCCAACGGCGCTCGACGGCAGTCGACGGCTGCCGCTGACGGCGCTCGACGGCAGTCAACGGCTGCAGTCGTCTGCCGCTGACGGCGCTCGACGGCAGTCGACGGCTGCCGTCGACCTCTGCCGTTGGCAACGTGCCGTTCGTGTGTGGGAGCGCTTACACTTAGCGGCAAGGTGTCCATAGTGCCAGCACTTAAAACACTTTATTGGTCTCTCCACAATTCTTATTCGGCAGTTGACCCAGCCAATTCTTATTTTTCCGTGCTCCCCCAAGACCTTCTTCGCTATTGGCGCAGGAAGTGTCACTGATGCAGTCTGTGTACCGCCATAGGCCTTGCGGAGCGATCTGATGACATCCAGTGTTAGTTCATCATCTTCTGCAGCCACTTTCTGTAGGGCTTCGAGAACATCTTGTTTAGTTGTAGTGTCATCGAGGTCTCGTATTTCGATTTCCTCTTGCGGTCCCTTGCTTATAACTTCAGCTTCGTTTCCAAGGAGCTTAGCAATAGTTTTTTGCAGCCCGTGACCTTTGTCTGTGCTCTCTTTGGTGAGGATAATCAGCAGATCACCAGTCGCTGTTCTGCGGACTTTATCTACCTTTGAGCGGACTTGCTCATCGGGAACATCTTTCTTGATCCGACTGAGTATATCCGCATACTTTTCTTTTTCTTTAGGCCGAACAATCAGTGCATTGGGCCTCTCCACTGGTTGTCTTGGCTTCTTCTTTTGAGACTTTTTCTTCTCTTTTTTAGATTTGACTGTCTGCCACTCTAATATGTATGTGTGTATGTGTGTGTGTGTGTGTGTGTGTGTGTATTGATGTGTGCGTGTGTATGGGTGTGTGCATGTGTATGGGTATGTGTGCGTGTGTATGGATGTGTGTGCGTGTGTATGGATGTGTGTGCGCGTGTATGGATCTGTGTGCGTGTGTATGGATGTGTGTGCGTGTGTATGGATGTGTGTGCGTGTGTATGGGTGTGTATGTGTGTATGTGTGTGTGTGTGTATTGATGTGTGCGTGTGTATGGGTGTGTGCATGTGTATGGGTATGTGTGCATGTGTATGGATGTGTGTGCGTGTGTATGGATGTGTGTGCGCGTGTATGGATGTGTGTGCGTGTGTATGGATGTGTGTGCACGTGTATGGATGTGTGTGCGTGTGTATGGATGTGTGTGCGTGTGTATGGATGTGTGTGCATGTTTATGGGTGTGTGTGCATGTTTATGGGTGTGTGCGTGTGTATGGGTGTGTATGTGTGTGTGTATTGATGTGTGCGTGTGTGCGTGTGTATGGGTGTGTGCATGTGTATGGGTATGTGTGCGTGTGTATGGATGTGTGTGCGTGTGTATGGGTGTGTATGGGTGTGTGTGCGTGTGTATGGGTGTGTGTGCGTGTGTGTGTGTGTGTGTGTGTGTGTGGTGTGTGGGTATGTGTGCATGTGTATGGGTGTGTGTGCATGTGTATGGGTGTGTGCATGTGTATGAATGTGTGTGTATGTGTACCTGTGCGGCGCGCTCGGCGGGGTGCAGCGACACGCTGGGCACGGCGCAGTCCTGGTGCTGCAGCCACATGGGCGCGCTCAGGAACGTGACGGCACCGCGCGTGTCTGGGTACAGGTCCGCGTGGAAGTCGCGGTAGCTCTGGGGACGGGATGTTAGTAATGTGAACTAGGCAGCTAACTGTTCGAATGGGATATTGCTAATCGATACTAAGCATGACTCGGCACCGCGTTGGCGACGCTTCGGGAGTTACAGGCGTCCATAAGCTACGGTAACCGCTAGCTATAAGATGTGCCGTATGCTTCTTTGCTACCATTAAAGTATAAAAATATGAGCCAGATGATCTGGCTACGTTTCTCACCACAAGAAAACAACACTAATGGTGAACAGTATCATTTGGCTGAGATTATCGATGTATAAGATTGAGTTACATCACCAGTCATGGTACTCCAACTTTTGAGCAAGATATTTCCCGCTCAACCCGACCTCATTCTAGCATGTAATATCGTATACGAGTGACATACGTCATACAATAACAGGCCTCACCTTCCTCGGCACTTGATACATAATAGGCACGACGGAGGATCCGGTCAACTGCAGCACGCGGTTCACTTCCCCCTCCATCACTCGGAGAGCACGTTTAGGCACTAGGCACGCGCCCTTTGTTTGTTCACCTGACAAGTTTTTTTTTTTTCATTATAAATTTTTAATTTTTTTTATGTATCTAAACAAAATCTATACTGCATAGCAGTGCAGCTATATTTTCACTAAGCCTTAGATAAAAAAAAAATATTGTTTTGAAGTTTTGATGCCTTAGTGACTAAGGTATCAAAACAATTTTTTTTTTTTGACAGATTTAAAATACAAGCAGAAATTTACCGTGACTGAACAAAACCATTGTTTCACATTATTTTCTGAAGAAAAAGATTTGAGAAAACAAATAGCTAGAAAAAATCTTTCCATATAGTGTAACTTGTAATACTAAGGTACCTAAAACTATACTGTTTCAAGCTATAGATAACATTACAAATAAAAATCTAAAAATATCAAATTTTGTAAGCATCTGTAATTTGGTCCAACTTGGGAGATAGGGTAGTTTTTATCTCAATTGGACCCGGTTGGTGGCGCTATATTGGTATGTAAGCAATCAAATTTGGTAGCTGTTCTCAGTTCTGACAACAACAAACTGACAATGTCTGCCGGGTCCGCTAGTATAACTATAAAAACACAACTCATATAATGTAAAACTAAATTACCTAAACATATACTATTTAAAGCTGTTTAATTTTCAAACAAAACCGAAAAAAAAACAAGTGTGCTTTAGACCACACGACTGAAGTAAACCTCCTTTAAACGCCCCTAGCCTACAGTAATATTCGAAACGTAACTCTCTCTCTTTCTATCTTCACTAATTTATATCTCCCTCTCAACTTCCGTTCACCTCGCCAGACCACACTTTTCGTAACGTACGTACGTAGTCAACCGTACGTAAAGAAGTTTTACTTCAAAATTATTCTATAAATAATTTGACTCACCAGAATGCCTCAACCCCTCAATAAGATAAGGCTCCCTATCACTCAGCTCCATGTAAAGTATCGTTGTATCTCCCTTGCCGGCCAAAAATAGCATATTAGTGTCCGGGTCGAAGAGAGGCATTAGGACCCCGGTGGAGCAATCCAATTCCAAGGTCTTCTGAGTTTGGGACAGGTTGCGAATATCACGGATCATTATTTGACGTAGGCGAGCCGAGTCAAAACCTGGTGATAGAAAATTTATAAAATACAGTGTTACATACTTTCTACAGTTTTAAAAGAGAAGATCAGATTGGTGCTAGCTATTCTCAGCAGAATCAACACTCCACTGATAGGATTTTATTCAAACGACGAAGCGTTGGCGCTGCCATTGACGATAACCGCTCATGACAAATTTGTATTGGCCATAATCTATATATATAAAAGAGTTACCCACCCATTGACTCATCACGATATCTCTGGAACCATAAGGCGTAGAGACTTGAATTTTGGTAGGAATATTCCTTTCGCCGAGTAGAGGTCAGCTAAGAACGGATTTTACGAAATTCCACCCACAAGAGGGGGTTGCGGGGGTTAATATCAGATATGGCAAAACAACGTTTGCGGGGTCAGCTAGTCTATACTAATATTATAAAGAGGTAAAGTTTATAACTTTGTTTGTATATACGGGGTAATCTTCGCAAATACTGATCCGATCATGAAAATTCTTTCGCTAACAGAAAGCTACACTATTCAGGAGTGACAAGATAAAAGGAAAAAGATAAAAATTGGCAAAATTTTCGACCCAGCAGGATTTGAACCTGCGCCCTCTGACGTGCCGTGTCAACAATTCAATCTAATCAAGCATTATTATTTGCCTTAGAAATTAATTGGTGATTTTAAAACATTTATATTTATCTGATTTGTTGAAAATAGTGAGAGTGTATTGGAACATATCAAATTTCACCGTACCCTTCTTATGTGAAATGGATTATAACGCCCAACGAAGTGGGCACGGGTCGGCTAGTTATAAATATAGATGTTTGTCATAACCTAGTCGTTTGTGCTTGTTGTGTGTGTTTCCGACACATAAGAAAATGCTACTGGATATAGCTCAGTGTGAAGCATAGAAGTGTCATAAACATGCTTTTGCTTACTTAATAAAGTAGACATTATTTCATTTACATAATCAAACAAATAATAACAATGCATTGGTGTAGTGGTTACAGCACTGGCTGTTGCACAGGAGGCAGCCGTAAAGGCCACAGTATCTATACATAATAATAAAATGGTAGAAAAGTCAAAACTGTACATTGAATATTTTTTTAAAAGAATACTTGGGGTGTGATCTACAATCAATACAGAAGCCAAAAATATAGTTTTTAGAATTTTTGTCTGTTTGTCTGTATGTATGTCCGGGATAAACTCAAAAAGTACTGCATGGATTTACTTCAAATTTGGCACGAATATTATTAAGAAGTCGGGTCAGAACATAGGCTACATATTATCACGCTATCACCTACGGGGAACGAGCAGTGAACGCACGCAGACGACGTCGCGGGCAGCAGCTAGTAGTTCATAAAGGTGTTTGTTGTGTTCTGCGCATTGGTGTTGTGTATTGTGCTTGTTGTGGACCCACACAGGAGTAAAACCATATTATTTTTAGGTAGTTTTTACGTCATGTAAACCTAACTACTTGTCAATAGACAAAAGATTTAAGAATGTCTTTGTATTCCAATAAAATGTAATTTAGGATAAAAATCTTTAAAGAATAAAAATCCGTTTATCCAGAATTTTTATACTTTAAAGATTTTTACCATAAATTACATTTTTAATTATCTTTGAATACTTTTGGGACATGGAACATGGAAGAAATAAAAGTTCTTAAAAGTACTAACCCAGTTACCAAGTTGTAAATTGCGAATTAGCAATTCATATCAAGGCTGTTTTTCGTCCTTTGACATGAATTTTAAACTAAATAAAATTACTGTTTGCTTGCAAACGAAAAAAGCATAATTGCGTAGTTACCTTGGCATATTTGCGTGCGCGTATTTGCGTTTGTGGTAATAAAAACCATTGAATGTCTAGTTAAAATTAACTTACCAGTGGTAAGGATTCTGTCGGTATCTCCGAGCCATACCAGCCGGCTGTCCTTAATGTTCTGATGACTGTTAGCAACTCCAAGCACTGGACTCTCAACTCTTGGGTCCAAGATTCGAACCTTCTTATCCTTGCAGGACGTAGCCACAAGCTTGCCGTCTTTCTTCCAAGACGTCGACTGAATTACTTCTCCATGATCCTTATTTACTAGAAAAGATTTCGTATTATTTTTATTTTTGTGTTTCCCACACACGAGGAAATTCGAAAATGTTTTTTATTATCATATCAAAATTTCGATCCCGCGGGATTCGAACCTGCACCCCCAACATACCGTGTTTGATGCTCTAGCCATTAAGCTATGGATCTATGTCCAGCCGAATCGAAATTTTTGATTCAAATATTCAAACTCAAAATGTATAAAACAATTCAAAAATAAATTCCAACTAGTATTCTGACGGGCAGCGGCGTCTTCGGTGCGACAAAGCCAGCCCTGCCGTCACCAACCCACCTGTCCAGCGTGGTGACTATGGGCAACACACATGTGTTCACGCCATTTTTGGCGCGAACTTGTGGAGGCCTATGTCCAGCAGTGGACTGCGATAGGCTGAAGTGATGTGTATTCTGAGGAGAATAATAAACTCTACTTACCAAAAGCCTCCTTCTGAGTGGTCAAATCCCACAAAGCGAAATCGTGTCCGGACGCGACATGAATCAACCCATCGGCTACCGGATGAAAGCCCACATTCTCAACTCTGCGTTGCTTCTGCGATAATGTACATTCAGGAGTCGACAGGGACTCCTTTAAACCTTCTTGAGGTATATGCCAGACTTTTACCTAAAACAAACAATTTATAAACTTTTAACTGCAAATACGTGTTATTTGTAAAGTTTTTTTTTTTTTGTGTACGTAGTCATCTAATATCTAACCGACATAACTGTGTTTGCTCGCAAACGGAATAAAAACTATATAGTCAAGTAACTACGCTTATCAAAGATTACTCAAAAAGTAGAGATCAGATCTCGATCAAATTTTAATGAGACCACACGACAAGCTCCAGCTTTCGATTTTAAAAAAAGAATCATCGAAATCGGTCCGCTCAGTAAAAAAATATTAGCTACAACGTAGGTCGGTGAATTAGTAGTCAAGTAAATACGTACTATACTCGAAAAGTACTAGTGAGTTGACAATTAAATTTAAACGGGACCACATGACAAGCACCACCTTTCGATTAAAAAAAAGAATCATCGAAATCAGTCCACCCAAAAAAAGTTCTGAGGTAACATACATAAAATACAATCAAATTTAGAACCTCCTTATTTAATTGAAGTCGGTTAAAAAAAATTTTTACACAAAACTTTTCCTAGCCTTATGGTTAAGTAGTCGATAGGTACAAAAAAAAGTGTGCTTTAGGTCCGACACGCAACTGGCGTTTATTTCGTATTTTATTCATAACTAGCTGTGCCCTGCGGTTTCACACGCATTAATATGAAGAAAAAAAATAGTATATAGCCTTCCTCGATAAATGGGCTATCTAACACTGAAAAAATTTTTCAAATCGACCAGTAGTTTCTGAGATTAGCGCGTTCAAACAAACAAACAATTAAACAAACTCTTCAGCTTTATAATATTAGTATAATCTCTTTCTACCTAGAATCGTTGTGCGGTATAAAGCCATCATCACTGCTCTAAATTACTGTATTACGTTCATGAGAGCGTTACGAAAAGTGTGATCATTTGTATATCAATCCTTAGCTTTGAATATTTTTAATGTTGTTACGATAATGTTTCATCACAGCACAAAAAAGAAATTAGTTAGCAATTATTGTAATCGTTAGCAATAACGGAGCAATGTAGAACTTTTTTCCTGTCCTTTCAAACCACGGTGTAATAGGGGTAACACTTCCTGTGAGATGACTCACAAAGCCATTGCAAATAAAAAAGTGCATGTATTTTTATATGCAACCGACTATGAGCCTTATTATAAATGAAAAGATTAAATAAAATGTATCATTATTTAAGAATCAAAATTTAAATGTAATGTATTTATATATATGTAACGTCTTTTGTTATACATGTATAGAATATGAATGATGTAGGTAAAATAACATAATTAATTATAAAAATAAATTTAGTAAACTAATAAAATACTTAATTACATAAATTACTTGTATGAAAAAGTTTTTAAATAACATTTTTATAAAATAAGCATTTTTTATTGAACATTATACAATTTTAAAAACAAAGAAATATTGCATATAAATTATTAGTAATTATGTGTATATTAAATATAACTAGTAATGGCTGTTATTACACAAAAAATTCCATAAGTCACTCTTATCATGCACTTCAATGTAATTTTTTTAAATATCCTGATGATAGTAACACAATTAGAAGTTGAACTATGGACAAAGACAAATCAATAATATACTTTTTTTATCTTATTGAAATCCTTAACCACTTTTTAATAGTAATAATAACCAGCCATTAATTTATGTTTTATTTATATTTGTATTATTAATAAGTACCTATGTTTATCGAAAAAAAAAAAAAATATGTAGCTATACCAGTCGGCTGTTACCTATAACACAAGCATTAAGTTGCTTACTTTAGGAACAGACGACCGTGTGTGTATTGTGTAAATATTTATTTATTATTTATTTATTATTTGGTACATTTATTACAAAAATAAATAGATTAATAATAATCCAGCTGTTACCTAAAACAAAAATTTAGTAGCCTACCTTTGAAATACACCATTTGTGTATATTAAAATATTTATCATGTTATTTTTTTTTATCACTTAAATCTGCAACTACTTGGACAACCATCATTATACTTATACATTATCCTTAAACAACACCATGAAATACTAATTTTGAGCTATCAAAGTTTTCCAGTAAAAGATTACTTTCATAGCAAAATGGTAGAAAACAATATACTTCTAGTTAAGTATTTATAATATTTATTATCTATACTAATATAATAAAGCTGAAGAGTTTGTTTGTTTATTTGAACGCGCTAATCTCAGGATCTACTGGACCGATTTGAAAAATTCTTGCAGTGTTAGATAGCCCACATATCGAGGAAGGCTATAGGCTATATATCATCACGCTAAGACCAATAGGAGCGTAGCGCCAATGAAGAATGTTTCAAAATCAGGCTATTTTTTTCTTTTGAGAGCTTCCGCTGTGTAAACGGTTAAAGTTTCGCACAAATCATGTATGACAGAATTGGTCCTATTCCACGGGGACAAAGTCGCGCGCACAAGCTAGTTTTTATCTAAAATTTGTTTCTAATCCTTTTTTTATTACAGAATAATATCAAAACAAATCTACGAGATTTTTCTATTTGAAATGTAAAGTGAATAATAAAAGAACCGGTAAAAATATTTGCAATGCTCCACTCCACATGTAGGTTAACAAAAATCTGTTCATCTCGCTTGCTAGCTATGAATTATGCTAATTGTAAAACTTCTAATTAGGTTGCCTTAACTGTTTACAATTTGTTAATGTCAAAAAATATTATGTTGGATTCTTAATCATATAGTGTTCAAAATAATTCAAATGTGTAATAAATTCTACTTATCATATTATTGAAAAAAAAATTCTTTGTAATTGGCTATATTTTTTAAAACAGTGACATAAATGTTTAAGGAATGTACATTACATTCGAGTTGTTTTTAAAGGAATTCAATTGGTTCTACTATTCAAAAGCTAAGCACCTACAACATTTTGAGAGAAGAAAAAAAAAGCCTACAACATTTTGTTAAAAAAATTTAAGAATATGACCACTTTTGAAAATTTGCTCATGATATTAAAATGTAGTTAAAAAACTAACATTAACTTACCAATGAATCCTGAGAGCCGGTTAGCAGCAAACCATCGTGGAATGGAGAAAACTCCATATCAGTGATAGTGTCGGAGTGCGCGTGCAACAAAGGCATTGTTTTGCTTTTCCTTCCACAGTCATCGAGCGGTAGAACTGCCATACTGGATCCTACATGTTCCCAGTTAAACGCCATAAAGGCAGCTGATGCACATATATTGTTCCCATAAGTCTGATATGATCCAACGCAAATATCCCGTATACAGGCTTCGGGCTTTGGTACGATGGGGGCTGCATTTTTATACTTAGAGGCTTTAAAACGCCAGGCCATTTTGAGCCAATTTTATAAAGTTATCAGTCTTTAATATGGAATGTAGCGGAGCCTCCTTAGAGGCTGAGAAGATATCTGAAAAAATGTACACATTTAATATTAACACTGCATACGATCGTAGCTATTAATATAGTACTATGAAGTATGTTTTTAATTTTAAAAAAGATTTGTGTTTTAGGGAAATAAGAAATAAAGTGAGTAAAAAATTTACACCAAAAATTCTTGTCAAAATTCGTTTTTTTTTTTAATTTCACTAATTAACTTTTCACAAACACAGTAATAAATGAAACGTTTCTAGCAACTGCAGTGATTAAAAATTCTAAACACTTTGTTTTGAATAACTTGACCCGGTAGCGGCCGGAAATACTCGCAACTTTATCAAGTTAAGTATATCAGTTAATAACATTTTATTAGTGACTTTAAAACACTGCACTTGATATAAAGAAATACTTTTATCACTCACCTTTACGAGATATATCAATCAGAAACCGATTTCTGCTAGACAGAAGACACTCCCCCTAAACGTCGGCCATTTCGATTCAAGAGACGTTTTGAATGGATCAATAATAAAATTACTAAGTCGATGACACTCACAACAATACAGTTTATTTTTAATATTTATTTATAATATTCTTATAAATTTTCTTTATATTTTTAGTTTACATAAAATATAAGGAAAATTTGTTTCATTACTTTTTTATTATTATTAAACATTTGAAATTTTAAATCTAGTTATTGCAGAAAAAATATGTTTGTTATATAATGTAATTTTACAAAATGGTAGTAATCTCGATATGTAATATTAGCAATTAGAATTTATACATTTTTATTAGATCGATTTAAACCTACTAAACCTAGTTCAACTATTACATTTACATAAAATATAAGGAAAATTTGTTTCATTACTTTTTTATTATTATTAAACATTTGAAATTTTAAATCTAGTTATTGTAGAAAAAATATGTTTGTTATATAATGTAATTTTACAAAATGGTAGTAATCTCGATATGTAATATTAGCAATTAGAATTTATACATTTTTATTAGATCGATTTAAACCTACTAAACCTAGTTCAACTATTACAAAGTACTCTGTGACCTAGTTGGATTATGTTGTTTTCCCGTATAGTTATTGTACTCTGTGGTTGTTATCATGCAATTAAATCATGGCATATCCCAATGCATGGGCATATCCTCTTTTTATTATATCTATGATAGGATACGTCTTAAACCATAGATATAATAAACTTTCCTCAAAGGATCATAGGCCCAACGCTACTCGTCCAACGTGTGGATCTAGAAAATGGCATTCGTCCCAACGAGTCCCAACGTTGGGGCGAGCGTTGGTAGTTGGCCGGCTCGTGTCGGTTTTACCCCGGCTCCACACGTTGGCCCCAACATAGGCCCCAACGCTACTCGTCCAACGTGTGGATCTAGAAAATTGCATTCGTCCCAACGTTGGGGCGAGCGTTGGTAGTTGGCCGGCTCGTGTCGGTTTTATCAAAGGAATCTGCGCCAACGCTCGCGATCCGTCCACACGTTGGTGCGTTGCTCAGTTCTGTTGCAACCACAGAGTACTTTGTATAAATGGGAAATGTTTGCGTAGTTGCAACACGCAGCGAGTGCGTACGTCGAGCGAGAATGGCTTTCTTATCCACAAAATCGCCACCGGCATGGACAAATGAAAAAATCATAGAATTTATTGAACTTTATGACTTTTTCACATCCAATAATATGGAACGCTACTCGAAAGGATCATAAAAATAAAAATTTATTAGCTGATGCATGGCGTTCAACAGAATAAGGGAATGAATTTCTCAATTGAAGATTTAAAAAAAAAAGCGAGAATCATTAATGAGCACATATCGCCTTTACAGAAAAAAAAAATTAGTGACTACTCGATCTTTGACGTGAATTTTTATTTTTTCTCAGTAACAAATATAAATGTGCACTCAGTACTATAAAAGCGCTCAGAGCAATTTCGATTTCTATATCGGACATCTTCACATTGGCCCTGACGGGACAGAACTAGTTGGATAGCCAACGTGTGTACGCCTTTCCGAATTTGCAGTCCAACGTTGGTACGAGCGTTGGGGCCAACGTGTGGAGCCGGCCTTACTCTTTGATTAAAACTTGGTTAACCTCTGGTATACCGGACTCGCCCAGCGCGAACTCCCGTTGTCTCCCGCAAGGTTAGATCTAACCTCAGCACTGAGTCTACCGCACCGCCCGCACGGCGCTGACCTCGCATTTCCCGCGGTAATATGATTCGATAAGCGCGCGTTACTTGAGTCGTAGTTTTTTCCTCTTATCTCACAAGTTTCTACACTTAGAACAAAAACGCTTATATTATTTTGAAGAGTATGAACTAAGCTTTAATTTAATGTATAAAAAGTGTTGTACATGTGCGTATATCAATTATAAAATCGCGCTTGTTTCAGAGGGAGAGAGAAAAAGGTGGTCTTTGTGCAAAAACATGTCGAAAAAATAAAGTATTATGATACATTTGTCGTTGATTCTACGTATTCTGTTTCCCAATAGTATCTATCTAGCTCTAACAGCAAAATAAATAAATTGTGATACAGTTCAAAGTTTCTTTTTTATACTTGAAAGTAGGTGGTCTAGATTGAGAGCGCTTGAATTACGATCGACATTTCAATTACACCTTGTAAAGCAATTACCTTAGGTACGGGGTTTCTACTTCATAGTTAATTTAGAAAAACTAATTAAAATTAGTATTGAAGATGAAGAACGCAACGATAAAACTGAAAACAATATTTTTTGGACAATAATATCAAAAGAGGGCGAGAAAGTAGGATATTTTTTTGAAAGCAAACTATACATATTTTACGTATTCTCGACAAATATCATTATAAATATTCATAAAGTACACAAAATACACTTTGCATCGGTGTATAATATGTATACAATTTTCTTTTTAAGAAAATAAGAAATCTCGATCCAAACATAGAGCAAAACGGTGCAGAAATTGATAGGCATGGGGTGACGTTAGTGACCTTGGTTAATGTATGACACAAAATCTACAGCATGTTCGTTTTCGTTCAATGCATTTTATGCTCGTTTTCAATATAAACGTAGTTTTGGCCAATAAATGAATTTTTAGTTAATGGGTTCGGGTTGTTTATGTAATAAATACGTTATGTAATAATAATATATAATATATTATGTATATATACAAATAAATAAAATTGGAGTGTCTGTTTGTAATATTAAAATAACCGCTTTGACTAAATTTTTAAGGATGTATACCCGGTACAAATACCAAAATAACATTTTTTACGTCTATAAGCTACGGTAATCGCCTACCTTCAGGTGAGCCGTACGCATGTTTGCTGATCTAGTTACATAAAAAAAATTGCGTGCGTACAGAGTACACTTTACAGAAGTGAAACTTCTTTGGCAAACTAATTGAAACAAAGACAACAATCACGCGGTGTTCCCAGGTGGTCACACATCCAAGTACTGACTGCGCCCGATGTTGCTTAAATTCGGTGATCGGATCAGAACTTGTGTATTCAATGTGGTATAAAATCATTTACGATGCGTTGCCTTTGTCTCAAATTTTGCCCTCATGCGCCTAAAGAAGTTTCACTTAAAACTTCTTCTTATTTATTTTCAGTTTTTCAGATGAAATGATGCAGTAATCCTGTGAACGACATGTACAAATAAAAAGGCAGCATTTTTTTAAATATCATTTATTAACGAACACAACTTATAAAAAACGTTTTCCTGTTTGTTGGCCGTCCAGGCCAATGTACTTCGATTACTGCTTTTATAAAACCTATCAGGAACATGTATCTCTTTGCCAGTACAAGAAAACTAAACAAATAAATATTATAGAGGAAACATTCACATTTCTGTTTTTCCCAGTGCTAGAAAACTAAACTAATCATTATTACAGAGGAAAATCATAATAATAAAAACATTTTTTTATTTCAGGTAACAAATGACCTATTAAGTCAAACAATTCGTCTTAAAATGGATAAAACAAATAAAAGTAAAAATTACGACAATTTGCAAATACAATAATAAAATCATAATAATAATAAATAATACCAAATTCAAATAAATAATTTTAACAATAATTTCTTTACAAACTAAAACAACTAATTACAATAACACGAACAAAAATCAAAAATGAAAACTTTTATTTCGCCATACTTAACGAAAGAAAAAAAAAAAACAGTCGAATTGAGAACCTCCTCCTTTTTTGGAAGTCGGTTAATAAACAGTGAGGGAGTGGTACCAGAGGATAAGCCACCCCACTCCCTCTCCCCTCTTCCCCCAAAACCTCATAAATCCAGTGGTACCAGAGAGTAGCCCTCCCCTCCCCCCCCGCTCTTCCCCAGAAACCCCATAAATCGATTCCGCACATGGTGGGAGTGGTACCAGACGGTTACCCACCCCCCCTCCCCCACTCTCCCCACAAAACCCCATAAATCGATGTCCGTCTTTCTAAAGCATAGCCCCATGAAATATCTCCTTTCCAACAAAAAAAGAATTATCACTTGACGAATTTAAAAACGATAAAGTTATCCGCGAACACCTTAAAATATAAATATACGGTCGAATTAAGAAACCTCCTTTTTTTTGAAGTCGCTTAAAAGTATAATGTCGCAAACTTTACTTGTTCGGGTTGAAAACGCGAAAACAATCATCCTGTGTTTGAAAAACGTTAACCGGCCATTTTGAAGCTCACGCACACATAAACAAATTTGAATATGTGTAAGTAGAAAAACAGCCATTTCACATTTACCTATGAAAATATTTACGGAATATATTACCAAAACAGTAACTAATACGTAATCTGCAATAACTTTATTTTACAATAATTACATTTTTTACTAAGGTCTCAAGGAAAAAAATAAAATATCGCACGTTGAAAATGTTGTAAAGGTCATCTACTTGTCCAAGTACATTTTCTATTTGAGTTTTTTTTGTAGGTACGGACATTAGAACAGCCAATGATTGTGTTTGCTGTCATCTTTATGATATAAATACTGTAAAAAATAACAGTAACTTACCTTTTCGTAATAAAGTTTAAGAAAAACACTATAATAAAAAATGGAACGTCTACACGAAAGTGAAGACTTTGACTGGTTGAATCTTGGAAAACTTATATGAAAACTAAATTAATGTTTGGCCTAATTGGTATCTAATTTCGTACTGAATATACTAAAATACGCCTGTAAACTATTTTAAGCTCTATTTTTGTTAAATAAGGTTTCAAAACGAGTTAATTACCTGAGGTTAGATATAAACGCGCGGGAAACAACGGAGAAAAAATTTGTCGTGTAGATATAACCGCGCGGGAGACAACAGACTACAAAACGGATGAGATCGTGACATATGCGTAGATAAATAATTTGAGGTTAGATCTAACCTCACGGGAGACAACCTATTAAAACTTAAAACTCAAACGTAACAGTATTATGACCGTATAGTTATTGTACTCTGTGATTATGACGAAGATAGATTTAACGTCGCATACCGAGGGCAAAACAAAGATTAATACGATAATATGGACAATACCACGTTTTCGTAATTTACTTGAAAATAAAGGCACGAGAGAGTTACGAACAGATATCAAAGAGCATTTCTCCCCCTCGGTTTGTTGCCGGTTTCACTTGAAGATGCAGTTTTTGGGTCGTGATAATGATATTATTGAAGTGTATTACCTGTCCCCTGACCCGGTGTTTTTAAAATCCATACTAACTATACGTTTAAAACGATTTGAAGAACGATCTATAGTTATTAAAGAGTTTCACACGGTCCAGGCTAACAAATGGCAATACTTAGCTACAATGTTCAAAAGAGATATAACTGCTCACGATGGACACGACATGTTCCTTCTGAAGGACGGCAGCTTGCAATTAAAATTTGAATTCAGAGTATCAAATGACGTTAAAGTTGAACATACCAATGTCCCTGAAGCTCAACTGAGTAATGACTTTGAGAGTCTACTAAATAACGGTCTATTCTCTGATGTCACTATGAAATCTATTGAGGGTACAGAATTTAAAGTTCACAAAGCAGTGCTGGCCAGTAGGAGTGTTGTTTTAAAAGCTCACTTTGAACATAATACGACAAAATGCGATACAAATATTGTAGAATCACCGCTTGAGGAAGAGGTACTTAAAGAAGTTTTAACATTCATATATAGTGATAAAGCTCCAAGTGTAGATGACATACCGGAGAAGTTACTGGCTGCTGCAAATTATTACCAACTTGGTAGACTTAAAAGCCTTTGTGAGGAAGCTTTGCACAAAAAACTTACGGTCGAGAATGCAATAGAAACATTGCAATTAGCAGACATACATTCCGCTAAAATATTGAAAAAATTGACATTGGAGTTCATAAAGGACGGGCAAGCCAAGCTCATCACAGAGACTGAGGGTTGGGAGAAAGTTAAATCTGTTGATTTGATTAAAACTATATACAAGTACATTATGAACGATGATGTTCACACAGATATTAAATAATTACATCTTGTATGATCATCATATTTTATCATCATTTAGTGATAGCTTGAATCATTAGTTATCTCAAAATATAATATCTGTATTGTTATATCTATTGTAGTTAAATAAGTTTCATCAAAGATAACCTGTAACGCCGCGTTGGCGCAGCGGTCACAGCTGGTTTGTGGCTGTTGTGGGTTCGATCCCCGCACACGACAACATATGTGTATTGGCCACACAGATGTTTGCCGTGGTCTGGGTGTTTGTGCAGTCCTTGTGGGTCCCCCACCGTGCCTCAAAGAGCATATTAAGAGCCATTTCACAATTTTTGGCTCTGCAAGTTTAGGTAAATATGGTCAAAGCTCACGAGTCGTACGAGCCGCGCTGTCTTTAGTGCTAATTGTTTGTCACACTATACAACCAAATATATTAAAAATTAATAACTATGTTGTAAAATGTTTTTTACATAATTAAATTGTTAATCAAGTATGTTATATAAGAACAGTCAATACATCTATCTATATACATATATATATATAAATGAATCGCTAAATGTGTTGCTAAGCGCAAATCTCGAGAGCAGCTGAACCTATGGTTTTATGTTTGATTTTTAGTAGGTTGATGTGGCGTTCACTGTAAATCTAATATCAAATTAGATCATTCTTTTTTTTTTTGTTATTGTTAGGACAAGTTTCGTATAGAAGAAAATTAAAAGATTTTTTTTACTAAAGTAATTTTTTTTTAATTTCATGATATGAAATGTGAGTGAGTGAAATAGATTCTATACCGGAAATCATCCCTTAAGGGGGTGACAATGGCGATGAAAGTTTGTAACATGAAGCAAGCTAGGCACGAAACCCGAGCGAAGCTAGGGTGAGTCGCTAGTAATGAATAATTTTTTTTTCTCTTTATAATATTAATTGTAGTATATTTGGTGTCAGCATGTCATCCGTGCGAAGCCGGGGCGGGTCGTTAGTTTTATGATAAAATAATTTTATTTGTTTCAGCACAGTAGCTCTTTGTAGGGCTCTCAAATTGAGTTGAATCTTCGTCATAAGGCTCCGTTTCTAGGACTAATAGCACTAAAAAAACAGGTTGTTACTTATTGCCAAATTTCAATTATATTATTTAAAAATATTATCTACTAGCCGACCCGTGCCCACTTCGTTGGGCGTTATAATCCATTTCACATAAGAAGGGTACGGCGAAATTTGATATGTTCCAATACACTCTCACTATTTTCAGCAAATCAGATAAATATAAATGTTTTAAAATCACCAATTAATTTCTAAGGCAAATAATAATGCTTGATTAGATTGAATTGTTGACACGGCACGTCAGAGGGCGCAGGTTCAAATCCTGCTGGGTCGAAAATTTTGATAATTTTTATCTTTTTCCTTTTATCTTGTCACTCCTGAATAGTGTAGCTTTCTGTTAGCGAAAGAATTTTCATGATCGGATCAGTATTTGCGAAGATTACCCCGTATATACAAACAAAGTTATAAACTTTACCTCTTTATAATATTGGTATAGATTATTGTAAATAATATTACATAATAATAAATAGGTACACAGTTGATTAATTTCAGTTTAAATTATTTTAAATACTTTAACAAAAATAATTGTATTTATAAAATGTTTTTTATTATCATATCAAAATTTTCGATCCAGCAGGATTCGAACCCGCACCTCCCGACAATCCGTGTCCGGTGCTCTACTGCTCTAGCCGTTAAGCTATGGATCTATACCCAGCGGAATCGAAATTCTTGATATGATTTTTATTCGGTTTTAAGCAACCGTGGTGTAATTGAATTTATTTCCTTTTATTATTAGCATTGCATTAAAAACGAAAGGTATATTTATAGAAATTGATACCATATTCGTAGAATTAGGAAACAGTGTTAAATATTCGGAGCAAAATTTCTGTTCAGAAATATTATTAGTATAAAATATAACCTTAAAATTAACTACTGTATAAAAAGTTGAGAACCACTGCCTAAATTACGAAACAAAATTACGTTTTATTTTATCCTTTGAGTTTTTGCCATGTTTTTAAGTTAAAACACACTGAATAGTCGTCAAATACTTTATACTTCCGATACAAACGTTACGGAGACTAAGCCGGCCACAATAACAACAAAATATAAATTTTACCCTTACATAATGCCAGTGAACTCGCGTGGCGAGTTGATTCAAATTATATTGCAGTGGCGGCGACTCGCTTGGCGAGTCCAACGTGAAATGTATGCGGCATCCGCGAAGACCATTGAGCTATTATTACTAACAAGACATCGCCGAACACTACTGTGTTCCGCTCAACTGCGGTCGGCCGGCCGCACCTCACTTAGTCGCTTGCGAATCTTAAAGCTATGCAGTCGTAATTTGGTCGTAATATTTTAAAACGAAATCGTGTAAAATCTCCTTAAATATGCTTATATATCGTGTGTGCTGCGATATTGTAGTAATAACTCAACCAATACGTAGAAGTGCAAAGGGGTAACTTTCCATCGGTAAGTAACTATAATTATATTAATTTTAAATCTTAATTTAACCTTTTGAACGCCAAAGTCACCTATACGTGACAAGCACTTGCGAGCTCTGTGCGCCAACGACGTCTATAGGTGACAAAAAACCCGGACCACAAAAATATTAAATAAAATTATTAAAAAAATATTTTTAGTATTTTAATTCAACATCTCTCAAAATAGAATATCCCAGCAACATTAGAATATAAAAAACCAGTCTTTTAGAGCTACACGTACTGAGAAACATTGAAATAAAAACATACATTCTTATTCCACGTAAATGATATGTCCTGTACGCCGTTGTCATCTATAGGTGACCGCTAGTGATGTGACGCAAGAGGCACAAATATAAATGTAAGATATGAATTTATATATTATAAATCTAGTTTAACCTCTATAAGACAAAAGTTGTTTAAAATCGTACTAGACTAAAAAACATATAGGCCAGTAAATAAAGCTGTTTTTTTTTGGTCAACCTCGCACTAAATTTCCGATCCAATTTTAATTTAAAGTTTTTGGCCGATATCTCGGAAACTATCCACTTTAGGGCAAAAGTTATTCAAGCTTTTTTTGTAGAAAATAAACTTAGCATCTTTTATTTCCTGTAAACTTTTTTGTAAAACTTACCGTTTACGATTTATGGCCCATTTAATGAACCCGTTTTTCATTTTTGCCCAATAACTCTTAAAATATTGGATTAATCAATAAAACGCATCTATCCATTTTTTAAGATCACTTTATTCTCTACAACTTTTGTTTAAATTTTTTTTTTCTAAAGTCCATACTTTTTTAATTTAAAAAGGTCTAAATAACTTTTCTTTAAGATTGCGATCGAAGCTCCATCTGGATCTGTCAGCATTTTGTGTTTTTAAGGTCAGTAAGTGACCCTTAACCTAAAAAAAAATTGAAATTGGATCGGAAATTTAGTGCGAGGTTAAATGCTTTATTTACAACAATCTTTCCATTACGAAGGATTTTTTAAATATATTCTATTTAAATAACAACTTCAATATTTCATTGAACAAATTTCACGTGAATTACATTATTTTAAACTAATATTAAAACATTCCCACGATTGAACAAAAAACATTTTTTTCTATAATTTTTGAGAATTCCATATAATTTATGGTCTTAAAAAAGATTTTTAATGTAATTCTCACATTTATCGCTGTACATCAAGAGCCATTATTGTTTGAAAGTAAGGAGTTCTGTCAAAATGCAGTACAAAATTTTTTATGACCGGTGCGTCTATTGTCTTCTTAAATGAGTAACAATAATGCGCAAATAGCCGTTATTGCGAGATGTTAAGGTTGTTGATATATTAAATATTTTTATTATATTATTGTATGATACTGTAGTTTTACTTTGTTAAAGCTAGATTTAAGAAATAGTAGGCAATAGGCATATTTAGGTAAGTACTTTAGATTTTTTAAAATGTTGCACTTTTATTACTCCCTTTTTAGTTATATAATTTAAAAAAAAATACAAATTTGAATTCGGTTAATTTTTTTTAAATTACTTCTCATTTATATATAGATTCGATTCGAAATCGATATACAGCGTGCGGCACACACAGCACGTCTCTAACACGTCTTTATGGAAGTTTTAAAACTGTAGGTCAGCTGCGCCGTAGTCATCCAGTCGTGACAATGACGTCATGACGATAGAGAATGGTGTTGTGCTTTACTACGATTTTTTTTGTAATGTTTGTTTTTTATTTATGTTATTGTAAGTATATATAACGAGTGCAAGATAATACAAGAAAAATATTGAAAGAATAAACCATCCTAGAATATATAAGTAGTCATTTATTGTATAAAAACCAACATAAACAAGTCACTTTGTGGTACTCGATAACGACTCTTGGCAGCACTATTTTTTTCGTAGGTATTTTTGTTTAATTTATGCCTTGGCGTACAGGGCACGGGAATGGATTTGAGGCGTGGCGCTCAAAAGGTTAAGCAAAATGTTTAGTGGACGCCATGTTCCGTCATTTGTCATTGAGAAAAATAGCATCTCTAAGCAGCTAAGCGCTGCATGTTTTAATAATTTGTTTAGACAACAGTCGCTATGTAGCGCTGCAGCACCGACCGAGGCGACCGGAATTCACGCCACGCCCACCCCCCGCGCTCTTGCCGTCAAGATGTGACACGTTTTTTGTTTGGTATAGCTATAGCTTCTCTATACGTTAGTAATAATAGCTCAATGGCGAAGACATCATGAAAATTGTAGTGGCATTGATGATTGAACGTGTTAATTCGTTTATAAACTCAAATGACACCGACAAACAGATTTATTAACAAATAACTAGACAAACAGATTTAAACGCCTATTTGTATTGATAATGTGAGAAAAAAGATTTTAAATAAGTTTTTTCGCATATTTTTTATTTTTATGAAAGTATCAAATGCGGTGTATCCACTATCTATAACATTTGCTTTGCGCGTGTGAGCGAAGCAGACAGCTGCGCAGAATTTGGCGTGGACCTTACCTCTAAGAGCGCTGGCGCTCGACTGATTTACTGGTGGGTGGGTTTAATGCGTAGTATTAGGTATATACAATTATACATTTAGGATCCAGGATTGGAAAACATAAAAAAGAGGCAAAAACACAAACACGTATTTATTACGCCTAGCACTAGCAACATTAAGAAATTTGAATTTAAAAAATTTATAGTTCTATTGGTCTAAGATCCGGGATATAACAAAATATTCCCTCATCTGTTAATCAGATGAAACTATTTTTTTAATACAGTTGCTCAAAAAGTGGCGTATTGCAGGGACATATAGCGTTCGGGAAGTGGGCTATTACACACTCGTGCTTTTTTTTTACCTTTCCCGCACTCGTGCGTTCTTTCCCAACTGTCAAAATAATGTCTATTAAAAAGAAAAACCAACCATGAAGTTTTTACTAAAAAAATTCATAGAAGTTTTTATGATTCATGCAAATACGTATATTTCTTAAAAGACGCTACTAATTTGTTTCAATATCAGATTTAATGATTTGATTGAATGAGTTTGGTTAGGTTTCATTTCATTTCATCTCATTAAATTTCATTTTCATTTCATATCAATAAAAAACTTCTACTGAAGACTTGGCTGTATGGGCATAGTTTTCCTTTGCATACCAGAATGGGTGAAGAAGAAAAAAACTCTGCTTATATTCTACGGTTGGCGCCATTTTTCACAAATTTTTTTTGCGAGTTTATTTTATTAAATTGTTTCATTTTTTCGCAACTGTATTAAAAATAGTCGTTCAGTACACGTGCGGAAATGTCATTGCAACTTGTTCCGACTGTCAACCCTCGCCTTCGGCTGCGCCTCGGCTCGGGTAGACATTTGTCGGAACTCTTTGTAATGACAGCCTTTCCGCACTTGTAATGAAATATACTATTACAGGCTGATTTCAATATTTTGAATTTATAAAAACAACCTCTGCCACCATAAGTTTGCTGCAAATAATAATACTTTAAATTTTTTTATATAGTATTATTATTTGCAGCTTTTTTCCCTCATGTATTATTTACATGAGGGAAAAGATTTAAAAAAAAAATTTGCAGCAGGCTTATGGTGGCAGAGGTTGTTTTTATAAATTCACAATATTGAAATCAGCCTATAAAAAATTGTTTCATCTAATTAACAGATGAGGGAATATTTTGTCTAATCCCGGATCTTAGACCATAATTATAAAGTATCAACAGTTTTGTTTGTATATCATAGAATGGAACATTTTAAATAAAACAACAACAATATCGAAAGTGATAATTTTATTTATTGTGAATATTACAATAATTTAGTTCTTTGGTGATATTTAATTTCTATGATCGATGACATGAAAGGATTAAGTAACTATTTCAGATCCAATTTAATTGTACATAATATAAGTATTTAGTAATAAGTAACAACCCAGTGGTCAAACTATAGTAACTGTCAAAATTGAATTGTATGGTGTATAGTTTGTCCATTTTATTATTAGTCTTTTGACAGATCGACGACTGACAAGGTTTAGTGATGTCCTAAAGAATAATCGGTATCGCTAATTTTTTTGTTAAAAAATATAATATTTATTAATATGAAAATATTACGACGTAAAACTTATATAAGTTATATATATATATATATATATATATATATATATATATATATATATATATGTACGTCAACTGGATATCGATGAACAATATCGTTGCAAGGCAATATCTATAAAATAAAATGGTAGAAAAGACAAAACTGTACATTGAATATTTTTTTAAAAGAATACTTGGGGTGTGATCTACAGTCGATACCGAAGCCAAAAATATAGTTTTTAGAATTTTTGTCTGTTTGTCTGTATGTATGTCCGGGATAAACTCAAAAAGTACTGCATGAATTTATTTTCGGCACGAATATTATTTAGAAGTCAGGTCAACATATAGGCTACATAATTATTATCGTGCTATCACCTACGGGGAACGAGCAGTGAACCTTTATTTCTTCAACGCATTCTGTAACAACGTGTAATCTAACGACGCATATTTGAATGTTGTTGTTATTATGTTAATAACCATGCTATAAGCTAGCTTCACTCTATAAAAATCACGCAATATAAGTAACTTAGGCCGATAAACATAATTAAATGAATATAAGTAGTATCAAGAAAATTTTAAAGCAGCGCCATCTATGAGATTTCAATAACAACATCATCAATCCCTTTTTGGATGTAAATAATTTAAATTTGATATGATGATGTTGGCGAGGTTAATTGGTTATTTTTAAAAGTCATAGATGGAGTTGTGCATTTTCTTCTTAAAAATTGTATCGTTAATTCGTTTCAGAGATGAACAAAACATTAAAAAAAATGTTTTTATATAAGTTTTAAGCTGCTTCATCTATGTCTTATAAAATTCATCGAGTTTATCTGTATATAATAATAATAACTGCATAGATTTATGACAAAATTTAAACTCGATAACGGCACGCTTTTGCTGTAAGCAATTTGAACTTGTGGGGTGTGTGCGAGGGAGTTTCCAATGAAACGCTAGTGCTAGCGCTAGCTAGTGACGTGCCGCCATAAACTAAATAACGAAGAAAGCCGACGCAAACGCCAAATGTCATGATAGGTAGCCAAACCACTAATGTTGCTTATCGAGAAGACCTATAAGTATGTATTTTTACCCTATTCTGTATTCCTTATTCATTATTTTATCCATCTGCTTTAGTCACAACTTATGACTTAATTCAGCAGAATCACCATAAAGTCATTTATTCAAAGCAGGCTGAAAATAAGCACTTTTTGAAGGTCAATTTTATAATAGACAGTCTCTCTGTTGCTGCACTTTCTGTAGATATGAAATGTAAAGAAGAAATGGGTAAATGAATGTTATTTTAAAGGGTATTTTTCGTGCTGTATAGCGTTCACGCAGACGATGTCACGGGCAGCAGCTAATATAATGTATATTTTTGTCCGATTTGATTTGCATAATTATACTTATTAATATTATTATTTTTCACTGAATTTTGTGTTCAATAACAATAAACTATAGCCTATGGTACCTACTCCTGAATGGTGTAGCTTTCTGTTCGTGAAAGAATTTTCATGATCGGATTACTATTTGCGAAGATTACTTCCTACAAACAAACAAAGTTAAAAACTTCACCTGTTTATAATATAGATTAGCATTTATTTCTACCGATTATTTGTAATCTGTGGCACAATCATAGTAATCGTTATGAGTGGCATATCACTAAAGGGGCGGTACCCGTCCATGAAGTACGATATTATATCTATGATTTTTTTAGTTAAACAATATGAAACTTTATGGGCCGGAGCTGTCAAAAGACTAATAATAAAATGGACAAAGTATAATTATTTCATTTTGTATTTCAATCAAACTACGTTTATTATGTAAACTGTTAGCACTGTTTTTTTTTTTCAAGCCAAGTCCATTTTATGTAGAAAACACTGATTTAGGCTTAGAATAATAAGGTTTAGGTGACAATTAATTCATTTCTCTAGCTTGTAAGTTTTAAGGAATACGGTTACGATATAATTTTCAGGCATTGACACTAAACATCCCGTTCATTATTGCGGCTAGTAAATCTATACATTAGTAGGTATATTATAAAAGGAAAAAGTCTGTTTGTTTAAACGCGCTAATCTCCGAAACTACTGGTTCGAATTGAAACATTATTTTTGTCTTGGATAATCCATTTATCGAGAAGGGCTACTAGGCTATAAATAAAATTTATAACATCACGCTTCGGCCAAAATTTTCTTTTTTGAGTATGCGCTGCGTCGGCCTTGAAATCATTTAGTTTCAATGAATATATTAGAAGATCTCATAGTTTCAATATAAATCTGCAACAAAACGATCACAAAAAATGAAAAGGTGATTTCATGGCATTATTATTAGTCAGGCATATGAATCTTTACGAATGAAAAATAGACCAACAAGGCAATTTTATGCAGATAAAGTTTGTCTTTGACAGAATTTAATTTGGTCGCATAATTTAGGAGATAATGTAAAATCAAATAAAACGACGCCGCGTCTCGCCGCGTTTGTAAGTTGCCTGCGTTGCATTTCCAGTAATGGTTTAAAAATATTTTAGTACGTTCTTTCCTCAAATTGACGCGGGTGAAACCACGGGTGCACAGCTAGTATAAGAATTATTGTTCAAAAATACTTAAAGTAAAATTTTAGATGATAATGGTAAATTACATATTTATTTTAATTTTAACAAGTCGTTTTTTGTCAAAATTAATAAATTACAATGACTCCAAGAAGGTCAATAACTAATTCAAAAAAATATATAGACCTATATTTTATATAAAGTCAAAAAGTAGATTTAAATAAGTCGTAACTTTACACACTGATGTAGATAATATAAGCGAAAATTTCCAAGCGTTTCACATCACATTTTGACAGGTACATAGCTTTTAATTAAAATATTATTTAAAAAGCTACAAATACTTATAGAATAATATCGATTTTTTTTTCGATATTTATTGAAAATATCAATTGAATAATTATCACTATACAACAACGACAGGTATTAAGTTAAAAGAAAAATTACAAAACAATCTTACACCAAAGTCCACATAATTTCAATGTGATGAAAATATTGCATTAAATAAAATAAATTAAAAAATAGGCACCTACAAATTGCAACATATCGATATTAATTAATTATAATAAAATTAACATTATCGGCACGCATACAATTTATCAACTTTCATATAAAAATAAAAAAATTAAAAAAATATATCCATTATTTGTGATGACTGTACATACAGGAAGAATAAGAAATAAAAAAATAAAATTATTATCTCTATTATAGGTCTGTTTACACATGTACTCTTAACTGTAAAAAAAAAACTAACTTGATAAAATGGCTTAAAACTTTTTTTATAAGTACCACTAAAAAGGATTGCAAACAAGTTTACACTCGGGTATGGTAGCTTATATAGCATTGCAAGTAAGAAGTTGTATACTCTACCACGAGGTCTAAATACCTTACTCTAGATAAATTTAGCTGTGATCTTCTGTAAGGTTGAGGTACTTCCCCAGTCGGGCCTCTTTGAAATGAAAAAAAAAATTAGTCATATACATTATGTATTTAACAAAAAAAAAATTGAATAATCTCATTTTTAGGGTTCCGTACCCAAAGGGTAAAAACGGGACCCTATTACTAAGACTTCGCTGTCCGTCCGTCCGTCCGCCCGTCCGTCCGTCCGTCCGTCCGTCCGTCCGTGTGTCTGTCACCAGGCTGTATCTCAAGAACGGCTATAGCTAGAGAGTTGAAATTTTCACAAATTATGTATTTCTGTTGCCGCTATAACAACAAATACTAAAAACAAAATAAAATAAATATTTAAGGGGGGCTCCCATACAACAAACGCGATTTTCTTGCCTTTTTTTGCTCGATATCAATAATGGCAACAGGTAGGCACTTGAAATATTCACAAAATACTCAGTTCTATTTTTACTTTAATAATAAATAATAAAATTAAAATAAAATTAATATTTAAGGGGGGCTCCCATACAAAAAAACGTCATTTTTGCCTATTTTTGCTCTCATACAACAAAAGTGATTTTTTTAGCCGCTTTTTGCCCGATATTAAAATCAATGTACCTAGTCAATGGTACGGAACCCTTCGTGCGCGAGTCCGACTCGCACTTGGCCGATTTTTTAAATTCTCTCTTCACAGACAATAAAAACTTTTCATTCGTACATGTGTGAACTGGCCTTGGAAATGTTTATCAATAATGATAATTAGATTTAACAATGATATTTTGATAAAAATAGTGTTTAAAACCCTCGACATTAGTAATACTTAAGTTAACATAAAAAAATATCAAAGTCACGTAATATTATACCTTATCATTAAATAGTATTACTGCAAAATAGATATATTTTACTATGAATACCTACTTTGAGTTATAAAATTAATATGTATATAAAACAAAGTTCCCCACAGCGTCTGTCTGCTCAAGATAAAATCAAAAAGTACTGAATGTATTTTCATACGGTTTTCACCAATGTATAATTCGTTAGAAGTTTAGTATAAATTATTTTAAATATAATGACAATTTATTGTTACAAACTTCGAAATAAATCTAGCCGTCAAGAAGCTTTCATAAAAGATATAACAGGTATAACACAAAGTGTGTAATACTACACTATTCAGTGTAATGTTAAACAAAGCAATGAGTATGAAAAATAACTATTTTATCATCCACATATTATTGTTAAATCCAATCTGTACCCAATTTCATCGCCTGTAAACAAGTCCTTTGTATAAGCTTTGTACACCTTTTAGCATTATTTACCAAAATGTGTATACACCATTATAGCCAAAGCATGAACAAGATTGAAACATCAGAAAATAAAATCTTAAAGAATTTATACATAATTATAATAGAACAGATACAAATATTTAATTCATCTATTTGCAAGTTGTTAACACTTGAGAGTTACATCTAATTGTCATTACTAACGTTTACATTGATAAATAAATTAATAGTCAAGATCGGCATCAATAATATAAAATAACTAACATTAAAAACTACACATTGTCTAGTTAACCTCACGGAACACTAACAGTTATAATTAAAAAAAACTTAAATTGCAATAGCAAATCCGTTAACTAAAGAACTCTATCACACTTTCGCGTTAAAATGTTATGCCTCTACTTTTTTTACATAAAAAGGTGTGCTTTAGACCACACTGGAGTAAAACTTCTTAAGCTCCTTCTAACTCCATCTAACCGTTCGCCTCGTCAAATCACATTTTTCTTAACGCTCTCGTCACGCATTCACCTGCTTACTCCTTAATTCAAGCGTGTGTAAAGAGATTTTACTACAAAAAGGTTTTTGTATCAGCGACACGCGACTGGATTTCACTCCTTAAGGACTTAATGTGATATTTAAAAAATACATTTTTCTCTTTCTCTTAAGTGACTTCGCGGTAAAAAGTTACTCTTAGTACAGCCCCTATAGACAAGTGGCATAAAAGCTAAACGAATAGAATAGAATTCTTAATGTATGGGAATGACACTAGCTTTCGACATAATATATCGAATACTCTAGCGTCATTCCCATACATTGAGAATTCTACTATATTAATATGCCACTTGTCTACAGGGGCAGGTCTCAGCATTACTGTTTCACAGGATTTCACTCCTCATATATTTTTCATACATTGAGCCTTATATCATTCTTAAGGAGTAAACTCCAAAAAAATATTATTAATACAAGAGAGTATTTTTTAATAATAATGAAGTTTGTTTTAAAAAGTCTCCAAAAACATCTGTTCAAAATGAAACAAGACAATGAGAACGAAATCAATATTCAAAGAATTTTAGAGAAAGTTTTATATGTAACAAACACGAAAGTGTGATAGCGTTGAATGCTTACAGCAATGGAATGACTTTAGCACTACATTACAATTTTAAATTAGTTTGTGTTTTTATAGAGATAATTTATTTTAATTATTTTAACAATTTATTGAGATCAAAATATTATAACACAACCTTATAGCGTAGTTCAATATCAATTAGATGACATTGTTGAATTTTGAATTATTTTAGGATTGATTTGCTTTAGAATTCAGCAGGTTCTGTCCATAAATTACAGGTCACGTGGAATTTTACTAACACCCCCCCTTCCCACCTTGTCACGCTAAGTCACACTTTCAGTGACCCCCTAACGGCCTAACAAATATTACGTCACAAAAGCTATTCCTTCCCCCTCTACAAGCAGAGCCCCCCTCCCCTTCCCCAAATGGCCAACAATTTTATGGACAATCGTATATATTTATCATAAATAGAAATGCCAGCTAATCCTTTGTATGCTTTAAAACAGTTACATAATGTATTGTACGTAAAAAGATTACCATTGAATACATACATACAATAGTACAATAATAAAACAATTGGCACATTATACAAGTTAAACTTAAACCATTATTCATTTTATTAAATTAACTAGCTGCCGTTCTTCGTTCTGTCTGTTAGGTTTTTTTTTTTTTTAGTATAAAAACCTTCCGTGGGATTTAAGGAACATACAAAACAAAATTAGCCGAATTGGTCTAGCCATTCTCCAATTATGCGCTTAGCATCATTCATTTATATTATATAGAAGAAGATAATTTATTAACTGAGTTTTTAAAGTAGAAAAATAATTTAACCAGCATCAACTTACGAAGTATAAATTAATATCAATTAACTAATAATATGTTAAAAATAAATAAATAAATTAGCTCTATAAAAACACGAGTATTAAACTAGTAATATCAATGAGATAAATTCGTTAGGTTTATGACCGGAGACAGCACGAGCCATCACTGACAGATGTCGTCTTCCCATTTAGCGGACCTAAGCTGCCATCGTACTTCGGTAGCTCCTTGCACTTAGCTTGCTGGAATTTAAAAAAAGCATTACTAAATACAACAAAATACTATAAAAATTTAATATAACAACAGCTTTATAAAAATCTTGTTATCTTTTATTTTTTTTTTATACAAAGTAATCAAGTTTTTTAATATCAAATTGCTTCAGCCTGTAATATGCCACTGCTGGGTATAGGCCTCTTCCCAATGTAGGAGAAGGATCAGAGCTTAATCCATATGTTATTATAAAAACCGGGACCGACGGCTTAACGTGCTCTCCGAGGCACGGTGGGGAGACCCACAAGGACTGCACAAACATCCAGACCACGGCAAACATCTGTATGGCCAATACAAATGTTTGTGATGTGCGAGGATCGAACCCGCAACCACCAGCGCAACAGGCACAAACCAGTGCTACGACCGCTGCGCCAACGCGGCGCAAATAATAAATCAAATTATTTGATTCAAATAATGAATTATTATTTGGATGCAAAGATCTTTTTATCTATACTAATATTATAATAAATATCTATACTAATATAATAAAGCTGAAGAGTTTGTTTGATTGTTTGTTTGTTTGTTTGAATGCGTTAATCTCAGGATCTACTGGTCCGATTTGAAAAATTCTTTCAGTGTTAGATAGCCCATTTATCGAAGAAGGCTATAGGCTATATATCATCACGCTAATGCCAATAGGAGCGTAGCACCAATGAAGAATGTTTCAAAATCGGGGTTTTTTCCTTTTGAGAGCTTCCAAGAGAATTGGTCCTATTCCACGGGGACGAAGTCGCGCTCAGAATCTAGTAATATTATAAAGCTGAAGAGTTTGTTTGTTTGTTTGAACGCCCTAATCACAGGAACTACTGGTCCGATTTGAAAAATTCTTTCAGTGTTAGGTAGCCCATTTA
This sequence comes from Melitaea athalia, assembly GCA_905220545.2. Taxonomy (NCBI): domain Eukaryota; kingdom Metazoa; phylum Arthropoda; class Insecta; order Lepidoptera; family Nymphalidae; genus Melitaea; species Melitaea athalia. The sequence continues at coordinate 2,997,101 of HG992189.1, forward strand.
TCAAGGAAGGCTATAGGCTATATAATATCATCACGCTAAGACCAATAGGAGCGGAGCACCAATGAAGAATGTTTCAAAATCGGTTTTTTGGTTTAACAGTTAGTTTCGCAAAAATCAGGTATGACAGAATTGTTCCTATCCCACGCGGACGAAGTCGCGGGCAGAAGCTAGTAATTAATATAAATTATAAAATAAACATAAAAAAAGAATATTAAAAAAAATTGCGTGTGTACAAAGTACACATGTCAGAAGTGAAACTTCTTTAGCAAACTAATTGAATAAAAATAAATAAATAAATAATTAAAAAACTAATTGAAAACTAAGGTGCAGCGGGACACAAAGAGGGTGACGCCTGTAGCGGACGAAGTAGGTGGTATAATAATAATCAAAAAACGTTGCAGTTGTTGCACATCAAAAAGTCTCACAGCATTTTATTATTATACTCTTTGGTCTCACATCTTCGTGACGTTTCATCGTTCACACAATTATTACTTAGGATATACATTCGTAAAATTCGTAATAGTAGAGACGTGGAACATCGACCTTCACCGATCTGATAACTCGATGAGACATATTTTTTATTAAATATAATTTATAAACAAATATGCCTATGATAACTTGCCTATCGAAAAGTGGTCATAGCTATTTTTTTTTTAGTTTTTGTAGGCAAGCCTACCTATATGATTTTTTTTTGTCATTAAAATATCTTACCTATGATATCAATTTTGATTCGAACAGATCGATGTAGTATCGAATATAGGTAGGTATATATTGACCTACCTGTTCACATCTACTTGCCAGGTAGCCATGAACAGAAATAAGTAGGCAAGCCTACCTAGGCACATTCTGTGTGTTAAAAACTATAAATTGAGATAAAACTCATTCGGTTATCATATGAGTGAAGGTGATGAAAAAAAAATTGATTAAAATTAATTAAATATAAAATAGCTATGACCACTTTTCATGTCCACATGTCTCATCGAGTTATCAGATCGGTAAAGGTCAATCTTCTACATCTCTTAGACCATAAATATTTATTAAATGTTAAATGAAATTAGTTTACTATAGAAAATTATAAGATATATAGAAAATCGACAATATAAGTTCCATACCTCCATTAACTCTACAGCGATCTCCATGAACAGTCTTTCAACATTTTCTGCTTCTTTAGCTGATGTTTCTAAGAAGTACATTCCGTGCCTTTGTGCAAAATCCTCTCCTATATGCCGTGGTATTTCTCTATCCTCCCTATCAGTTTTATTACCTTAAAAGTAGTATTATTTAACTATTAACATTAACATCATAATATTTGAAATGTTTATAAAATTTTGTGATTGTTTGATCTATTGTTTTAAGTTTTTAACATTCCTCTACTGGGTAAATGTTTCTTTGTCCATATAGGAAAAGGGTCCATAGTCCATACATAGTGACATTTTACTAATATTTCATTCACATCATTTGAAAATAATTTTTCATCATTTGAAAATAATGAGTTTGTGTATCTGGGTTCAAAGTTTACAAGAGATGGAAAGTGTGAGAGTGATATTGAAAGAAGAGTGAATGCAGGAAACATGGTGAATGGAGCTTTGCACTTCTTTATGAGCAGTCGGAATGTGTCTAATAAGGCTCGTTTGGCTGTGCATAAGGGGGTGTTGGTTCCGACACTCATGTATGGAAGTGAAAATTGGGTATGGCAGAAGAAACAAGAAAGCAGAATAAATGCAGTTGAGATGAGAGCGTTAAGAAGTATGATAGGAGTTAAACTGAGTGACAGGATAAAAAATAGTGAGATAAGGAAACGTTGTGGTCTGAAAGAAGATGTAGTGACAAAAATTGAGAAAGGTATGCTGAGATGGTTTGGCCATGTCGAGAGAATGAATGAAGAACGATTGACGAAAAAAGTGTATAAGGCGAGTGTGAATGGAAGTGTTGGAAGGGGTAGACCTAGGCGGACTTTTCAAGACCAGATCAGAGACGTCTTGAAAAAAGGCCAGGTCAAGAGTACCCTACTGTAGAGCGTGTATGAAAGGAATAATGAAAGTGGATGAAGCGAAACAAGTATGTAAGGATCGCAGCAAGTGGAAAGAAGTGGTCTCTGCCTACCCCTACGGGAAAGAGGCGTGATTATATGTATGTATGTAAAATAATTTTTGTGGTAACAATTGATTAATTAAAAACATCAATAGTACACAAATGTAACTCAATTGTTTTTGGTACATTAATTGCATTACTCCTTGGTGATGAAGTACTATTTAAAAAAGGAAAAAATAATGAAATTCCTTAATATTTAAGGCATAAACAACACTGTGTTGTTATCTATAAAGGAGTTTATACTTGTATAAGTTTAGTCTTCAGACCGCGAAAGCGTATAGACATGTTTTCTGTGCAAGTCAAGTATGTAAATTGTTAATTGCGATAATTTATATATTTCTTTTTTTAATTAAAATACAAGTACATCTATACAAAAAAATAAAATTGGAGTGTCTGTTTGTAATATTAAAATAACCGCTTTTTACTAAATGCATATGGATGTATACACAGTACGTATACCAAAATAACATTTTTACAATTTTTGTCTGTTCGTCTGTTTGTTCCTGCTAATCTCTGAAACGGCTGGACCGATTTTGACGCTACTTTCGCTGACAGATAGCTGATGTAAAAAGGAGTAACATAGGCTACTTTTATTTTAAAAATTTATTTATCTCTGCAAACTGAAAATTTTTGTTAAATTCCACGCAGACGAAGTAGCGGTCACAGCTAATATCCGAATAAATACTTACCAACTAATATTCTAAGAACTTTATTATTAGCATACTCCTCGATTTCTCTGAGCCAGTCCGGCAAGCAGTCAAAGGTTGGTTGGCAAGATATGTCGTACACAAGTATCAAAGCGTGAGCTGAACGGTAATAGCTCTGTGTTATCGATCTGAACCTTTCCTGTCCTGCAGTGTCCCATATTTGAAGCTAAAACAATATTTACAAAGTTTTTTTTAAATATCACATTTAGGATTTTATTTAGGATTTTACCCTGCTTTCTGCTCAGGGGCTTGTGGGTTCGATACCCACCTCGAATCTGGGAGTAATGTATGTATTATTTGTATATATAGTGGAACTATCGAATTTGTTGAATTATAGAGTTTTTCCTAAGACCCTACAGTCCAGAATTTTTTAGAAAATAGTACCTTGTAATCCATCAAATTACAGATCTAATGATAAGATTATACATGAAGTTAAAAATTAAAATCATGCTTCATTATGTATGTCAAATTTAGTAAATTAAACAACACAATAGAGAGCTTTATTTTTTTTTTTAAAATTAACGTTATTAATGCCATAAAACTCACAAAAAATTTAACTTTACATTAAGAAATAATTGTATACAAACAAATGTACATACTATATCATTCAAAAATTATGAATAAAAATCCTAATGTATATTTCTAAAAAGAAAATATACCTACATATATCAGTTGGCTAGTACCTACAACAAGCATTAAATTGCTTATTACAGGGACAATTAATGTGTGTATATTAAAGATATTTATTTATTATCTTATGTGAATATTAATCCCTAAATGAAGATTTAAAATGGCTTATTATTTATTTTAATAAAGACGATTGAACTTAATTTCCCATATGGGTGAAAAAGAAAGTCTTTATTTTGTTTTGTATAATGTTATGAAAATTTTTACATTTCAGTTTCGTAGACTGTAATAGACAGATAGATGGAAGTTTCTTTACCACATTTTATATTTAAATACACTAATCCCAGAAGTTCTAAATTTAAAAAGTTCTTTGTGCAAGTTTAATCCTCTTTTTTTTTTCATCTCCTGATATTTTTATACGATAAAAAAATATACGGTCGAATTGAGAAACCTCCTTTTTTGAAGTCGGTTAAAAATTATTCTTGCGACAAACTGACAAAAAAGGTAACAATGCCAAATATAGAAATTCAATTGTTAAGCTTAAAGGCACTATGCGTAATATCCTGCTCACCTTCACTTTCTCTCCGTCGACTTCTACGGTTTTGATCATGAAATCAACACCAATTGTAGCACCCTGGCCTGGCGGGAACAAACCCTGCGTGAATCGTCGCACCAAACAAGTCTTACCGACCCCAGCGTTACCCACTAGCACTACTTTAAAAAGAAACTTGTAATCCTCCATTACGAGAACCAAATTACATTTGTCGAAAACTAGCTGAAAGGAATTCTATTAAATTATCTACCCCGTTCACTGTTACGCTTTAGTAATTGACAGGCATTACAGTAAGATATGATGCTGATATTCTATCAATCCGATTATAGGACGATCAAATAAACATTATAGATAAGATAAATACTTCGACAAAGATTTTAGATTTCACATCTGATTTAGGATTCAAAAACAACACTTAACACACATAATCACAAAGGTTTTATTGTTATGTAGTATGTACTCTGTGACAGTTGACAGAACAGGATGGAAGTATGCAGTGCTGCCAACTCTTGAAAAAACTTTTTCCTAAATCTTTTAACAAAAGCCCCTAAATTAAAAGCAAAATCCCCTAAACCTAAAAATTGAAATTATTTAAAAATAACGTCAGATTTTTTTTGTTAATTATTTATTTTTCAAAGGGTTTTTAAATATGTAGGAATCAGAAGCGAGGAGAGGATGATGGATGGCCGGATTGGTTAATTAACAATGTAAATTTAACACAAGATAGTTACACAGGTTAGTTAACGGGGTGGAGACTAACTACTTAGTATTCAATGGACTCACCGAGCGGGCGCCGGGTCTATCGCGTGGCAGAGGGACAAACTCAAGAGCAGTGCCCGGGGCTTGCGATCCCGGGTGTAGGTTTAAGGAAACCTCCTGACGATGTGCATCGGCGCTCACCGTTCACTGCTCGAGTTGCTCACGCTGTCTAACTAAATAAGCAACAATTAATTCGCGTACACAGACTAACCATTAGAAGATTCGAGGTTAAGCTACTAGCAGGATACACAAGTGCACCGTGCCACGCCAGAGCTAAGACTGCCTTAGCAGACGACAGAATGACTCGAATAATAGAATGAGTGAGGGTAGATGAATATCGACAACATCGCAGGTACCGACATTAATAACTATCTGCATTGATTCCCCGACACGGCCATTCTGACGTGCGCGCGTCCTCGCGCGCTATCTATTGCAATCTTAGGTATTTGTAAGCAAAAACAAAATATCGCTCGTCTATCCTGACAAAAGTCTATCCATCTTCTTAATATCTGATCCAGTCCACGCTTGACCTTCCGACTATAAATAATTGGTTTCAGTTAGTAAGTCACTCAGTCACACCAGTCATTTTTTTCTTTAGTATGGTTATCATCATCATGATTACAGTCATATCAATATGGTAAGTATCACTGGTCTAGGTTCACAATAGGAAAACTCCTACAGTTCAAACATGCTGGTCTAAATCCAACTAAAGCATTTGAAATTCCTGCAGCGCTTCACAGAACATTACAAACAGGCTGGTCGGAATCGTCACCCACTAAAGCAGGCGAGACTCCGACATTGTACCACAGTTGTAACAAATAGTATCAGATGTAGCAGTCGTAGTATCAGAGTTGGCAATCATAGTATCAGAGTGAGTCGGTTCGCACATCCTAACTTAACGATTATCATCAGCTCAACACTAAGACCGTTTTGATGACATGGACTAACCCGGTAAGTGAACCACTTCAGTCAACCTCACGAGGTATGACTCGGAACTACACTTCAGCTAGACCAGTCAACCCAAAATTTGACAATGACAGCATACTTCACACGCTTAAACATCTAGACAAGTCTATCTCGATCAAGATGTAGCTTCCCTGCTGGAAAAATCTCATAGGATCTCATAAAAAAATAATACGAAAATATTCTATGAGATTTTATATGTGTATTTGTCGTCGAAATTACTCATAGAAACTCATAGCGGTCACAATTCATTTGATTCTAAGTTCTTATGAGCATCTTCAGTATCTCATAGAAACTCATAACTTTTTACGTAAAAAAATCTACAATCTTATGAGCATAATGGTTGTAATGTAAAAGTTATGAGAATCTATGAGCTCATGTTTAGATTAAAAAATTTTATGAGACTTTATGAGTTTTAACGTGGACGACGCGTTGGCGCAACGGTTATAGCACTGGTTTGTGGCTGTTGTGCTGGCGGTTGTGGGTTCGATCCCCGCACATGACAAACATTTGGGTTAAGTCTATAGGACATGGGGCATCGATTTATGGGGTTTTGGGGGAGGGGAGGGGGGTGGGTGGATGCTTTACCCTCTGGTACCACTCCCAACATCAGAACTGGGTGTATATTTTTGGGGTTTTGGGAGGGGGAAGGGGTACCACTCCCACCCCCAGCACTGGGCATCGATTTATGGAGTTTTGGGAGGAGAGGGGAAGGCTAATGTAGGTTTATGTATATGTATATGTATGTGTGTATGTATGTATATGTAAATAATTTATCTATATATGTATGTGTCTATTTATTGAATATAATAAAAAAGTATAAACTGTGCACCACAGACCACAGAAATACTATAGACACGGTAAGGGGCGTGGCGCGTGTTACCGAGCTTATGATCAGGCGCTCGTATAGTAGTAAAACGTATCTCAGTCGTAGTACAGACGCGTGTGACGTATTTACTAACTTAAAAAATACTAAAATGCCGTGTTGTGCAGTTTTGTCGTGTCGAATAAGGAGTCAAGTCCTAAAAGGTACCCCAGGAATGATTTCCTTTCACCCGTAAGTACTAATTTACTGTATTTATTAATATTTCGAAAAAAGCCAGTAATCTCTTACGGCAGTGGTCGGCAACCTTTTGGTAGGCAAGGGCCACGAGGTGGCCAAATAAACTAAAGGCGGGCCGCACTTATGATTTAAACCCTAGACTCTACCTGATACCTACAATATAATTGGTCATATCCCATAGAAAAAATGAAAATGCTATTAAATTTTTTAAAATATATGGAATTTAATACGTACACGTAATACTTACATTATACAGCACAACAGCATTTTTGTTGTATGGATTTTTTTTTATGGATCTAGCTGCATTTTCTACCCTAATTCTAGATTTGTACTCAGATTTTTGCTAGCAGCTCTACATTTTGAGATATGAAGGGTAGCTATTTTTGTCAAAAAAACATGGTTTCCCGTCATATAACAATTTATATTTAAACAATATTTTCTTTTATGTAACCTTCTTGAATAAGTTGGAGTTTTACTGCTATTCTGGATAATCCAACAGTAGTCAGCCATCATACTTTCACTCCAATAGCCCTGGTAGCGCTCCTCCATGAAGCGAATATCCTGATGAAAGCGTTATCCCTGCTTCTCGCTTAAATGTCCAAGATTTACAGGCTATAAATGAAATGCATCTTAATGCTCATGTTGTATCCAAGGTGCTGAACGTATAATGGTAACTGCTTGACGTGGTCAGGAAAGTTGACGGACTTCTTATTTCCCGAAAAGTTTTTTACAAGCCAAAAAAATTATTCCAGGTATTTTTTCAGCAGTTGTCATACTTTCAGTAAAATTTACATCGTTTATTAATTTCCTAATTTGTGGTCTTTCGAAAATTCCAGCTTTTAAATTCTCAGCACTAAATTTTGGAAACGATCTGGATATACAGTGGCGTGTAAAAGTTTTGGGCCACCCTGTTTTTTCCATATAACTGACAAAATATGTTTTCTTTCACTTGTTCTTTGTTCGAGTTGTTTGAGAGGACCATAATAAAGATTATAACGTTAATAATTATATAAACTATAATATTGTACAACGGTAAATGATTTTCAACAGTGTGCAAAAGTATTGGGCCACCGCAATTCACGAATTTGCCGGACCTTACTGCACAAGATTTTTTGATATTTTTTTCTCATTGGTTTCTAAAAACGCTATGCACAAGGATTACAAGGAATATGTTAATAATTACTATTATTTCTGCCTAAATGCCGAAAATTTTTAACAATAAAACTTGAAATATGCAAACATTAAGCTCTGTGAAATTTTGTTCAAACCACGTTCAAACTTTATTCAGAAAAAAATTTCATACGTTTTACACACTATATTGGGTATCCAGTGCTTGTTGTTTGTTTCCAATGGCCGTTGATAGTAACTCCATGTAAGCATTATTAACGAAGTCTGACACATTTAAACAGAATTTTTTGAATGTATATTTGCCACAAATGTAACAAAATATATTTGGATTGTTTACACAGGTCTTTCTAGACGCATGTTGTCATCAAATTCAATTCATTCCTGGGGTACCTTTTAGGACTTGACTCCTTATTCGACACGACAAAACTGCACAACACGGCATTTTAGTATTTTTTAAGTTAGTAAATACGTCACACGCGTCTGTACTACGACTGAGATACGTTTTACTACTATACGAGCGCCTGATCATAAGCTCGGTAACACGCGCCACGCCCCTTACCGTGTCTATAGTATTTCTGTGGTCTGTGGTGCACAGTTTATACTTTTTTATTATATTCAATAAATAGACACATACATATATAGATAAATTATTTACATATACATACATACACACATACATACACATATACATAAACCTACATTCGTTCATACTACATAAATGAGAAGTTTTTACCTAGATTAATAATGACAAAATAACAAAATCATAAGACCGGGAGCCTAAAGCTCATTAGCTTAATAATTATTAAGTCCCATTCATTTTAAGAAAGTGTTGTTTAACGGATTTCTTAAAAATAGGAAGGGATTGAGAACATCTAATTTTCAAGGGCAAGGAATTCCAAAGTCGAGCAGCTTGTATTGTTTGATGTAAGTGAAAATTGGTATACTACAAACCTTCAGGCTAACAGTAGTTGGTTTACATATGGTTGACACCGGAACAGGTGAAGATGTAGTTGGGTTGGCTATGGTTGGCTCCTGAACCGGTAATAAAGTTTCCATTGTTACTAGAACCTGAAAATTACAATAAGATTTTTATGAGCAAAGGTAGATCTCAGTTAAAAAATTAAATTATCAGGATGTTTCAAATGTCACATTCCCATTTTTTGTGTTCAACATGTTGACATAAAATATCAGCCAAGTGCGAGTCGGGCTCGCGCACGTAGGGTTCCGTACCATTGGCTAGGTAAACACCAGTAGGTACATTGATTTTAATATCGGGCAAAAATCGGCAAAAAAGTAATTTTCGTTGTATGAGCCCCCAATTATTTTTTTATATTTAATTTTATTATTTATTATTAAAGTAAATACACAATTAAGTATTTTGTGAATATTTCAAGTGCCTACCTCTTATCATTTATAGATATCTCCTAGATATCGCCGTTCTTAAGATACAGCCTGGTGACAGACGGACGGACGGACGGACGGACAGCGAAGTCTTAGTAATAGGGTTCCGTTTTTACCCTTTGGGTACGGAACCCTAAAAAACCCTCCTTCACTTTGAATTTGTAATAGAAAATAGTACTGTCAGTTTTATGAAAACCATTTTATGAGAATGAGAGGTGTGTATTTATTTTGCTTTTTAACAATACTATGGTAGACATAGAGTTAGATGATTTATTATTATCAATATAAGTTCACTCTTGACCACTAATGCCTGATAGGAATTGATGAGGTCTATGATGAAATAAGCTTATAAATTCCAATCACATAATATTTTGAAGCTTTATGATTGATGGTTTAGAGAAATATAGTAATAAATGTTGACTTACTTGAGGTTTTAAACGAGGAGTCATCAAAATGTTTACTGCATAACATCTTGTTGTGAGTGCAAGTCTCTTAGTGATTTCTCAGTTGACCACTCTCCAGTAGGGTAACAGTACTCAGCCCAGACACGTGCCCTGAAATTATTGAAAAAAAATATAGATTTTTATCATATACTTATACTGTTGATCACAGTTTAACTTGTAGCTACTTCATATATGCAGTTTAAACTAGATTTTAACTGTGTCTGCTTCAGTATTTCAGTGACCACTTTTTAACTATTTGAGAAATCGCTGGCCCCGGGCAATAAAGCGGTAAACTTAGTAACGAACAGCATTCGATTGTTATATATTTTATAATACATAATGTACTTAGTATTTAATAAAGTTAATGATATAATAAAGGTACGCTCAAACAAAACTTAAAAAAAACTAGTGTCATAATATCAGTCAGATGAATTAAAAAAAAAAACATTGAAAATAAAATTACTTACTACTTTATATTTCTGGTAAAAAATGATATTCTATAGCGGGTGTATTTGGAACGCTTGAAAAAACGAAGAGGTATGATAGCGTTGGCATGACATGACATGATACAAGTAAAAAAAACGCGAAAAGAAATTTTTTCTTGCCTCTTCAAAACTTTTTTTGGTATAATCCGGTTTGGGAAAAATAATGAAACAGAAATTTGAATATAATGTTTCAGAATAATCGTGTTTTGAAAAAATCGGCAATGTCATTGAATACCACAAGTTCATGCGCGCCATCAGCTGACCGGCACGAGGTCAACGTACTCTCGCACGCACTAGTCGCGCCTCTCGCGGTCAACGAGAGTTCGCAAAATACATAAGTACTTACTAAAATGTTATTAAAAAATGTTTCTGAGATAAATGGTTATATGTATTATATAGTACTAGTGGACTCGGCGCCCGTTGTCCTGCCGGAAAAAACAGCTACCAAATTTGATTGCTTACATACCGATAGCAGCGCCACCTACCGGGTCCAATTGAGATAAAAACTACCCTATCTCCCAAGTTGGACCAAATTACAGATGCTTACAAAATTTTATAAAAATTGATTTAGTAGTTTCAGAGTTTATCGCTAACATACATCGTGACACGAAATTTTTATATATACATAATTATATAGATAGATATGTATATATATTTATACAAGGTAACTTTTTCATCAATATCCACTTTTTAACATCGTTCATCTGGATTGAAAATTAATAGCTCATCAATACAACATCATTTCTAAATCTCCGATTGATTCTTTACGATTTTTTTTCCACATTAATCGCTTGAGCCTGTGTTGTCCTACTGCTGGGTATAGACTTCTTTCCCCATGTTGGATAAGGATCAGAGCTGCTCTCCGAGGCACGGTGGGGAGACCCACAAGGACTGCACAAAGGATCAGAGCTGCTCTCCGAGGCACGGTGGGGAGACCCACAAGGACTGCACTAACACCCTGCCACGGCAAACATTTGTATGGCCAATACAAATGTTGGATAGCCTACAACACATGAGGCATCGATTTTTGGGGTTGGGGACCTGTCGAACTGTACCACTTCCACCCCCAGCACTGCACATATATATATAGAAATCCGAAAAAAATAACCAAAACCGAGTCTATCTATGCCCAGTTCTGGGGCTGGGAGTGGTACCAGAGGGTAACCCACCCACCCCCTCCCAAAACCCCATAAATCGATGCCCAGTGCTGGGGGTGGAAGTGGTACCAGAGGGTAACCCACCCACCACCTATCCTCCCCCAAAACCCCATAATTAGATGCCCAGTGGTGGGGGATGGGAGTGCTACCCCTTCCCCCTCCCAAAATCACCATAAATCGATGCCCAGTGCTGGAGATGGGAGTGGTACCCCTTCCCCCTCCCAAAACCCCAACAATCTTGCCCAGTGCTGGGGTTGGGAGTGGTACCAGAGGGTAACCCACTCACCCCCTATCCTCCCCCAAAACCTCATAATTAGATGACCAGTGCTGGGGGTGGGAGTGGTACCCCTTCCACCTCCCAAAACCCCAGAAATCTATGTCCAGTGCTGGGGTTGGGAGTGGTACCAGAGGGTAACCCACCCACCTCCCTCCTTTCCTCCCCCCAAAATCCCATAATTAGATGCCCAGTGGCGGGAGTCCCCTTCCCCTCTCCTCCCAAAACTCCATAAATCGATGCCCAGTGCTGGGGGTGGGAGTGGTACCCCTTCCCCCTCCCAAAACCCCAAAAATATACACCCAGTTCTGATGTTGGGAGTGGTACCAGAGGGTAAAGCATCCACCCACCCCCCTCCCCTCCCCCAAAACCCCATAAATCGATGCCCCATGTCCTATAGACTTAACCCAAATGTTTGTCATGTGCGGGGATCGAACCCACAACCGCCAGCACAACAGCCACAAACCAGTGCTATAACCGTTGCGCCAACGCGTCGTCCACGTTAAAACTCATAAAGTCTCATAAAATTTTTTAATCTAAACATGAGCTCATAGATTCTCATAACTTTTACATTACAACCATTATGCTCATAAGATTGTAGATTTTTTACGTAAAAAGTTATGAGTTTCTATGAGATACTGAAGATGCTCATAAGAACTTAGAATCAAATGAATCGGAGTTTCTATGAGTAATTTCGACGACAAATACACATATAAAATCTCATAGAATATTTTCGTATTATTTTTTTATGAGATCCTATGAGATTTTTCCAGCAGGGAAGCTACATCTTGATCGAGATAGACTTGCCTAGATGTTTAAGCGTGTGAAGTATGCTGTCATTGTCAAATTTTGGGTTGACTGGTCTAGCTGAAGTGTAGTTCCGAGTCATACCTCGTGAGGTTGACTGAAGTGGTTCACTTACCGGGTTAGTCCATGTCATCAAAACGGTCTTAGTGTTGAGCTGATGATAATCGTTAAGTTAGGATGTGCGAACCGACTCACTCTGATACTATGATTGCCAACTCTGATACTACGACTGCTACATCTGATACTATTTGTTACAACTGTGGTACAATGTCGGAGTCTCGCCTGCTTTAGTGGGTGACGATTCCGACCAGCCTGTTTGTAATGTTCTGTGAAGCGCTGCAGGAATTTCAAATGCTTTAGTTGGATTTAGACCAGCATGTTTGAACTGTAGGAGTTTTCCTATTGTGAACCTAGACCAGTGATACTTACCATATTGATATGACTGTAATCATGATGATGATAACCATACTAAAGAAAAAAATGACTGGTGTGACTGAGTGACTTACTAACTGAAACCAATTATTTATAGTCGGAAGGTCAAGCGTGGACTGGATCAGATATTAAGAAGATGGATAGACTTTTGTCAGGATAGACGAGCGATATTTTGTTTTTGCTTACAAATACCTAAGATTGCAATAGATAGCGCGCGAGGACGCGCGCACGTCAGAATGGCCGTGTCGGGGAATCAATGCAGATAGTTATTAATGTCGGTACCTGCGATGTTGTCGATATTCATCTACCCTCACTCATTCTATTATTCGAGTCATTCTGTCGTCTGCTAAGGCAGTCTTAGCTCTGGCGTGGCACGGTGCACTTGTGTATCCTGCTAGTAGCTTAACCTCGAATCTTCTAATGGTTAGTCTGTGTACGCGAATTAATTGTTGCTTATTTAGTTAGACAGCGTGAGCAACTCGAGCAGTGAACGGTGAGCGCCGATGCACATCGTCAGGAGGTTTCCTTAAACCTACACCCGGGATCGCAAGCCCCGGGCACTGCTCTTGAGTTTGTCCCTCTGCCATGCGATAGACCCGGCGCCCGCTCGGTGAGTCCATTGAATACTAAGTAGTTAGTCTCCACCCCGTTAACTAACCTGTGTAACTATCTTGTGTTAAATTTACATTGTTAATTAACCAATCCGGCCATCCATCATCCTCTCCTCGCTTCTGATTCCTACATATTTAAAAACCCTTTGAAAAATAAATAATTAACAAAAAAAATCTGACGTTATTTTTAAATAATTTCAATTTTTAGGTTTAGGGGATTTTGCTTTTAATTTAGGGGCTTTTGTTAAAAGATTTAGGGAAAAGTTTTTTCAAGAGTTGGCAGCACTGCATACTTCCATCCTGTTCTGTCAACTGTCACAGAGTACATACTACATAACAATAAAACCTTTGTGTTTATGTGTGTTATGTGTTGTTTTTGAATCCTAAATCAGATGTGAAATCTAAAATCTTTGTCGAAGTATTTATCTTATCTATAATGTTTATTTGATCGTCCTATAATCGGATTGATAGAATATCAGCATCATATCTTACTGTAATGCACAGAGTACATTGTAATAGTATGCTGTAATGCCTGTCAATTACTAAAGCGTAACAGTGAACGGGGTAGATAATTTAATAGAATTCCTTTCAGCTAGTTTTCGACAAATGTAATTTGGTTCTCGTAATGGAGGATTACAAGTTTCTTTTTAAAGTAGTGCTAGTGGGTAACGCTGGGGTCGGTAAGACTTGTTTGGTGCGACGATTCACGCAGGGTTTGTTCCCGCCAGGCCAGGGTGCTACAATTGGTGTTGATTTCATGATCAAAACCGTAGAAGTCGACGGAGAGAAAGTGAAGGTGAGCAGGATATTACGCATAGTGCCTTTAAGCTTAACAATTGAATTTCTATATTTGGCATTGTTACCTTTTTTGTCAGTTTGTCGCAAGAATAATTTTTAACCGACTTCAAAAAAGGAGGTTTCTCAATTCGACCGTATATTTTTTTATCGTATAAAAAGATCAGGAGATGAAAAAAAAAAGAGGATTAAACTTGCACAAAGAACTTTTTAAATTTAGAACTTCTGGGATTAGTGTATTTAAATATAAAATCTGGAAATATGAAATATATAAATAAGTAAAATATTCTGATCATATAGTCAAGGGCGGATCCAGCTTTGGCGCCAGGGGGGGTCACAGTCATGGTCAAGGTGCCAGGGGGGGGGGGGTGTCACAAAGTCGTGGTCTTATAATGATAGATACAGCCATACAGGTAAGTCATTCCATGTCAAACCAACCAGGTACTCAACCTGACCCTTTCAGATTTGGCTGAAACTTTGTTTATTTATACTCTCTGACACCTCACCTCTCTCTTTCAATCATTTTGCAATGCTTGAGCATTGCAAAATGATGGAAAATCTTTACCAGGTAATTTAAATCAAATTTTGTTTTTGCACCTGCTTTAACTAAGCAACACATTGAACCTAATTTCAAACAAAAGATGAAGGTCAGCTTAGCTTGCCAAGTATTCAGCCACTCAGTCGCTGCAGGAATACTTGCGAAGATTGCAAACAGTAAGTTGTCATAATGGTAAACATTTAATATTAAGGTAACAGTAAGTTGTCATAATGGTAAACATTTAATATTAAGGTAACTTGTATTAGCTGGGATGTTTTCTGGCATTATCAAACAACTATTTTTAGTTTATTCAAAAAATCATTTTGATTTAAGATAAAATGTTTGAGGTTGACAGCTTAATTTTATTATTGAATATTGTTTACAGAGATTAAATTAGGTGTAATTAAGACGTCTAACATATTTCTAATAATAATTAATTCTAATGCTGAAATTGCCTTAGTTTTTCTTTAGTTCTATTTAATTTTCTCTAACCTTTCACAATTAAATTAAAAAAAAATGTTTTCTTTCCAGATGAACTTCCACAAGAAGCAACAACGACAGCCATGCTGATAGAAAAAATAGACCAGCTGTTCGACACCTTAAATGGCGATACGCCTGATCGGAAGAGAGGAAAAAATTCCTTACAAATTTTACCCGAAGAAGCCCACATTTAAATCATTTTAAAGAAATGAAAACCATGTTCCAGACATTAGAATTTATTGGGGCCAGATGCAAGCCGCCTTCGCAGGAAGGTTTTATTAGAACATTAAATGCAGTTGAGCGTCTATTTTTAAATTTAGAAAGACAATATAATGTAGAAAGCTTATCAACGCGCAGACTCAACCAAGACCCATTAGAAAACTGTTTTGGTTGCATCCGCAGCAATTGTGGATGCAACCCAAACCCAAACACTGTACAATTTGTTGCAGCTCTCAAAACATCCATGATAAACAATTTATTGCATAGCAGTAAAAATAAGAACTGCAAAGATGACAATAATGTTATATTAAATGATTTAAAATGTTTTTTAACACAAGACAATCCAAATAAAAAACAAATGTAGCTGTTGAAACATTTGATATAACAGAAAGTGTAGAAGCATCTAATACTGTAATACCTCAATGTTCTGGTGAACTGCAAGCTTGTGCATATGTCTGTGGTTTTATGATAAAAAAATTAGGACCCATTTGCCATCAGTGCAAAATCACATTGCTTGCAGACCAGAACACTGAGGTAAGTCATTTATTCACAAGTTTTAAAGAATACAATTGTATACACAACAGTCTACATTATGTTAATAATTCTTTTACTGAGACAGTGGAGATTGCTGCGACAATTGTTAATAAATTTTTAGATGAGGATGGCTGTGAAATGAAAATAAAAAGTGAACTAATAGATATTTTAAAAAGAAAATTAAATTTCGAATGGTTGCTTGGTTGTTCTGATCATTATGATAAAAATAAAATGCATATAATCATTTCAACAATATGTATTTGCTTAAAACGACACTGTATTTTAAAAAATAGTGAGTTTATTGAGGAAGCTTCGAAAAAAGCCATGAATCGAAAAATAAAAATTTTAAAAAACGCTTACAACTTCGTTTTATTTAAAATATACTTCTTTATACATGTATAAATCATGAAAACAAACCGAAATTCAGGTCATTTCATTTAAAATGCCTGAAATTCGCTTTGTTTTCATGATACATCGCTAGACTTAAACAATATACTAAAATTAAAAATAATCGTCAGGTTTAAAATCTGGCGCGAAAAGTAGTTTCACGGGTCAAAAACCGGCGCGCTAGTGTCGCAACTTGTTGGCATTTTTTTTGTATGAAGTCTTCGTTCTTCCCGTCAGGGCAGTGTTGCCAACTTAGTGGATTTTCCACTAGATCTGGTGGTGTTTGGACACCCGTCTTGGCGGGAAAAAATTGGATTTAGTGGCTAGTGGATTTTTTAGTGGTTTAGGTTTGTTCCAGTTAGTGGTAAGCTTCAGAGTTTACCACTAAAAAATGATCTAGTATTTTTGTAGGATTTTTTTTAAACATATTTTAACCCTAAGATAAGAGGTAACTTGGACGGCAATCAGTTTAAAATAGATTTTTTTCTTCTATATGTTGTTATTTTTTGCAATGAATCATATCATCTTAATGTACTTTATGAAACAAATCACGATTAAAAGCCCAATCAAAGTATATTTTTCTATAATTTCTTATAAAGCCTTGAAATGTCTCTACCCTGGCTTGTCCCTTTGTCGGTTTCCGTTTATTTTGTATACAATACATGCCTTCTTTGTATCTGTTGCTAAACTAAAGTGTGTTTATCATGAATTTAAATAAATATATGTCGGGGAATCAATACAGATAGTTATTAATGTCGGTACCTGCGATATTCACCTACCCTCACTTATTCTATTATTTGAGTCTTTCTAACATGTATAAAACGAACGGTGCAACCGCGGCTCAGGCAGTCTTGGCTCTGGCGTGACGCGGTGCACTTGTGTATCCTGCTAGTAGCTTAACCTCGACTCTTCTAATAGTTAGTTTGTGTACACGAATTAATTGTTACTGATTGGGCAACTCGACCGGTGGTGGTGAGTGCCAATGCGCATTATAAGGCGGCGCCGCCGTAAACCAACACTCGGGTCACAAGTCCCGGGCACTGCGTCGAGTTGTCTCTCTGCCACGCGATAGACGGTACCCGCTCGGTGAGTCCATTGAATACTAAGTAGTGTAACTATATTGTGTCAAACTTATATTGTTAATTAATCAATTAATCAATTAATCATTCCGGCCATCCGTCATCCTCTCCTCACTTCTGATCCCTACATCAGAAGTGGGATGCAACCTTAACGACCCACATCGCGAAAGTCGTGCGCCGATAGTAAGTTGCAATATTTCGTGGTAATTTGTGGGTACATCGATATTTTAGTTCTTTTCGGTCGTTCTGTTTTATTCTTATCGGTGTACAAGTGGTTTTTGTTCAGTGTTCGATTACGTAATTCGATTTACCGGTTATTTGTTGAATTTAGTTTTATTGTGATACGTAGGTAGTTGTGTAGTGATAAATTTTGCTAATAGATTTTGCGATTCAGTTTTTGTTTCGATTCAGTCACAATGTCAGACCGTGAGCGTAATCATAGTGCGAGCCTTCACGGTAGTCGCAGTGACAGTCGTTTAAGGAAGATGCCAGAAGGTCATGTACCAATTGAGTTTATAGATGACGATCATAATGGTGAACATTTTAGTGATGTGACAGAAAACTGATGTAAGCACTCTAAAGACTGTAGTGTGTAGTCATCAAGAGGATGATACACTGTGACGTGATCCAAGAGGGATACACGTGGATTGTGGAGCACTTGTAATTGCTGGTTGGATAAGGGTGGCTTACATAGTTGTTCTTGTTGTAGAAAATGAGTTTGGTTATTGAAAGTTTTGATTGACGTTGGTACATGACTCTGGATAGTTATATTTACTTTAAGTTTTTGTGGTAGGATGCTGTTCTCGTGCCCACTAAGAGTCTTACTACAGTGAGTAAAAGTAATCTATTTCACGATGCCACGAGAATCGCGTTCGCGTAGTCCCGTAGTTGAATTATCGTGCGATCGAAGCGCAAGTCGAGTCGTCATCATTTAAACCGATTTAATAGTAGTAGTAACCTGTCTCTTCATAAACTTTTACTTGGTATGACTGAGGAATAAACTAAGTTCAAAGTTACAATATTCAATGTTGCGAGCGAAGTCGTGGTACTTGGGTTGTTTGTTAAGATTTTGTGGTTACCCACTTGTTTGTGATAAAGTGTTAATATCGTTTTAGCTGAGTATTTCCGATTACCCTCTGTAACGGATATTTTTGAGTTTGTTTCTACTATCTTACACGATATTTTAACTAATATTATTTGTCGAAGTACCGAAAGAGCGTAAAATTAAAGATGCAATCTTCCGAATAGTTAATACTAATTTTCTAATTACTCAGTCGCCATTTTTATCATCTATTGGCGGAATTGTTGTAATTTGCAAGTGAATAAGCAGTTATTGTTTAATTACGTAGTTTCAATTACGTGGCGTGTATTGTATTGTGATTACTGTAATAATAATTAATTCGATATAGTTAAAAGTGTGTATCGTGAACTATAGATTAGAAGTGAGAAATGATTGTTTCATTGAGGGTTTTAGTCTTTTTCTACCTTTGATTGATTTATTTAAACTGTTTAAAAGTTGTTTTAGTTGTTCTGTTATAGATTTAATTGATAAAAATTATAGAGTTAATTGATAACACCTAATTGGTACAATCGTAAACCTATTACAACTGCAATAGTTGTAGGTAGGTAACCTCAGATTAATAATTTTGTTTATGAGTAGGTATGTAACTATTAAAAATTCTTACTATACTCTGTCCATTCGTTTGTTCTTTTAACAGTTCAAGAAAATTTGAAATTAGTGACTCCCTCACACGATACCAATTTGTTTTGAAATAATAATCGATTTTTATATAAGAAGAAATTTCAATCGATATTAGTTAATTACGTAGCCAGTTTGTTAAATAAATAAGTAGACAGGTATGTGATTTCCTAACTATGTTGTTATAGACTTGATTTAGACTTTATTAACCACGCGTTTTAAAGTTAAATGTCACTAACGCGTGAGCAGTTACATTTTAAGGCAGTCGTTGTAGGTAACTGTTAAAAGTCTTGATACGAGTATGTTTCCATCTGTTCTAATAATTATTGTGTAACTTTGGGAAGCAAGGGTTGTAAATGGAGCTATATGATTTCGCTACTTCCTTCATAGGAACAGTTAGGCTTTTTAATATCCTATTGGCGATTTTGTTCTGTTACAAAATGAGGACCGTCGTCAAACGAAACTTGATCCGAAATATTAGGGCCCTTTTCGCGTAATAAAAGTTCTCGAAGGTAATCGGTATACCCTTAAAGCTTAAATTGTCAACGTACCTACAAATTTGCTCACGGAAGGTTAAGAGAAATGCCAGCACGTCATGTACCAGACGATATTGATGTAATTTATGATCTTGTTGATAATGATGATGTTCAAGTTTAAGTAGAGGGAGAGACTCGAGTGAAAGACTCTATCGACCGTAATGTGTTCAAACGTACCAGTGTAGTTATTTAGTAGTCGTAGCCCTGTAGAAGGTGTCTCTTGGGGCAACCCAAGAGTTCATGGGTGCGCGGTGTGCGTTTAACTCTGGCGGAGGTCGTGGTTTGATACCGTAGCGTGTAGTCACAAGAGGTGACTGACACGGGTGATCCATTCGATGGATATGTGTACTGAGATGTATGTGACTGACACATGTACTGTGATTGCTCTTCGTCTAAAGAGCCGTGGTGTTAGAGGTCTTTACTCGAGGACTTTGCAAGCTTGGTTGTAACTTGTTGTAGAAGTAGACATACGTCTAAAGTTTTGGTTGTAATGACGTCGATGGTACATGGCTGTGGTGTTTGTGTGAAGTAATTAGTTATAATTGGTTTGATGATAATTATGATTCAAATACTATGACTGCCAACTGATACAATGACTGCTAACTGGTACTATGTCTGCCAACTCTAATACTGACTTTGTACAATCTGAATCTTTCAACATTATGATGCGGGCTGGTGTTCACAGAACTGACGACAGTACTTTACAGATGAATGGTTAAAAAAGGAGATATATGGTAAAAAAAAGAGATGTGGTAAAAAGAGAAATGTAAAAAAAATGAACAAAAAGCATTAAAAAAAAAGTGATGAAATGTAAAAAAAAGCGTTAAAAAGAGATGAAAAAAAGCATTGAAAAACAAAGCATTTAAAAAAAGGCATTAAAAAAAGCATAAAGGCATTTAAAAAAAAGCATTAAAAAAAGCATAAAGGCATTTAAAAAAAGCATTAAAAAAGCATAAAGGCATTAAAAAAAAGCATTTAAAAAAAAGCATTTTAAAAAAAAAGCATTAAAAAAGCATTAGAAAAAAAGAAAGTAAAAAAAGTATAAGTTGATGATGATCATGTGAAAAAAAGGGTATCAGTTTATGATGATCATAAGTGATAATGACGATTAGTCATGATGATGACGATAAGTGATAATGATAACCATATTTAAAAAAAAAATGACTGCTGTGACTGTGACTTACTGGCGAACCAAAACCAATTGTTTCTGGTCGGAAGGTTCAGTGTGTACCGGACCAGATATTAAGATGTTGAATAGAGTTTTGTCAGGATAGTCGAGCGATATTTTGTTTTTTTGATTAAAAATACCTAAGGTCGTAATAAATAGCGCGCGAGGACGCGCGCACGTCAGAATGGCCGTGTCGGGGAATCAATACAGATAGTTATTAATGTCGGTACCTGCGATATTCACCTACCCTCACTTATTCTATTATTTGAGTCTTTCTAACATGTATAAAACGAACGGTGCAACCGCGGCTCAGGCAGTCTTGGCTCTGGCGTGACGCGGTGCACTTGTGTATCCTGCTAGTAGCTTAACCTCGACTCTTCTAATAGTTAGTTTGTGTACACGAATTAATTGTTACTGATTGGGCAACTCGACCGGTGGTGGTGAGTGCCAATGCGCATTATAAGGCGGCGCCGCCGTAAACCAACACTCGGGTCACAAGTCCCGGGCACTGCGTCGAGTTGTCTCTCTGCCACGCGATAGACGGTACCCGCTCGGTGAGTCCATTGAATACTAAGTAGTGTAACTATATTGTGTCAAACTTATATTGTTAATTAATCAATTAATCAATTAATCATTCCGGCCATCCGTCATCCTCTCCTCACTTCTGATCCCTACATATACTTAAGTATTATTGAATAAAAATACGACAATATTTATTTTGAATAATTTTAAAACTTAACTTTTGTCCCGCTTTTTTTTTTGTGTATCTCCCCTAGGAATTTTCATTCAGCTACTACAAACATAAAATATAAGACAGCTATATTGAAAATAGTTTCAAAGGATATCTATCTATCTTTATGTAGTTAAATACTAAAGACGCGAATTGTTAGAGGGCCGTCATTTTTTTAGTTATGACGACGCGACAGTTCAGTATAGTGGTTCAGTAAGGTGATTGTGCCTCTCCACTGGTAAGTCATAAGGGGGCTTTCAAGTATTACGTAACGCTAATTTAGGGGGGGGGGGGCTTGCTAACGTTACGATGCGTTACAGGGGAGGGAGGGTTCGAACATCGCGTAACGTAACATTGTAGCGTTAAATTTCAGCGTTTAGCGTCAAATTCAAGAGAAAAATAAAGAACGTTAATATCGATTATCGAAACGACTTTCGATAATCGATACTAACGTTTTTTTAGTTTGATACGTAATATTTTAATTTTTATTACTTGTGTATTTTTTTCAGTATAATAAAAAATGTGTTTATTAACTATTGTTTATTCACTTTGAATGGCAATTTTTACTGAAAGATAATTTTTATATTAATAGTACTGAACTAAATAACACTACGCTGCTGAGTGGGAACTTGTTTATTTATATGCGCCATCTTGTATTTTAACATACGAGGTTGCGCTTGACAATTTTTTTTGAACTGAGATACGGGATTGTGTTTTGTTAAAAAAAAAATTAAAAGAATAATTTTGTTTCTAACTTTACAGATCTATGCGCCTATATTTCATCTCGTAATATTAATCAAAAAATTGTATGTGGTATTTTTAAGTATTTGTTTTTATTTATTTCTACACTCACTATTTTTATTAATAAAATCACAAAGTAACAGCTGATTGTTGTTTTATAAGAATCGATTACTATTGATTATCGATATAACTGTTCGAGTTACGCTGACGCTAAAAGCACCCGTTAAAAAAGCTAAACTATGTTTAGCTTTTTCGCTACAATTTTTTCAAGATGGCGCATAGTTCAATTGTCAAATTTGACGCTCAAAACCAGCGTCAATCGTCACATGAAAATGCACCTTAAAACAATAAAAGTATATATCATATCTTTGTTTAATAAATTATTCCTTATGTATGCCCTTTAATAAATGTGGGGGATCGTAAAGAGGAATTATCAATTCATTGTTAATTTTAAAATGATTAAATCGATATTCACAACCCCTCCGCATGTACTCTGACTTTATATCCTCCACCAGACTATTTATTACACTTACATTAACTGTGCTTTGGTCACACACTGTGCACAAAACGTGCAAACCAGTGGCTTGAATATTTTTAATTACATCATATATAATTTGTTTTAGCTCATCTTTTTTTAAACCATTTGTGAAATAATAATCCACTGGTTGCTTGTAATTGGCTTTAATGCCTTTAATTTAATCATAAAAACTAATACAAGATCTGCAAATTTTCTAGGATCATTATTTGCAAAACCCTTTAATTCATTCTGACTTGCATTATAATGAACTTCTGGGGTAATCGACATTTCATCAAAAATCAGCGAGCATACCTTTTATCATCGTTGATAGAGGCTACTGTATGTTTAATTTTATCAAAAATAATTTTATTAATTCCTGGTCTTAATTTTATAGATGACAGCATGAATTTTAAGGATTTTTTTGATGGAAGTACAAATTGCTTTATAAGCAAGGAGTAGCATTTTGCACTTCTTTTAAAAAATGATAGCGACAAAATTTTCTCTTCCATCGTAAAACGACGCCCTTTTGGATTTTTTAAGCTTTATCTAAACTGCATCATTGTAAAAATCTTTGCAGGATTTGTCATATTTTTTGTGATCTTCTGAAAAGCTGTATTCTGGCTCATTTTTTGTGCGTTTTCTAGTTTCGCCTTAAAGTTTAAGAAATGGAACGGGCTATGCTTGCATGGGGTTTCTCTCAAAGATAGAATTAGAAATGAGGCTATCCGCGAGAGAACGAAAGTAACCGACATAGCCCACAGAATTCGCAAGTTGAAGTGGCAGTGGGCTGGTCACTTGTGTCGCAGGACCGATGGCCGTTGGAGCAGACGTGTCCTGGAGTGGAGACCGTGTCTTGGTAAACGCAGTGTGGGTCGTCCTCCGGCCCGTTGGACCGACGATCTACGTTAGATTGCCGGTGTAGGCTGGATAAGGATTGCGGAAAACCGGGATGTCTGGCGCGAACTTGGGGAGGCCTATGTCCAGCAGTGAACAGCAATAGGCTGAAGCGATGAAGTGAATACCCAATGCCGTAGTTCAAGAAATTGACACTAAAGAATTTTATTTTATGCAAAGTGCAGATGAAGCTGATTCCTCAGTAGACGATCTTCTTTAGTTAGGTAGTTATGTACTTACCTAATTGTTTCCTTTTTTTCTGTACAAGTACATTATTTATTTTTCCTGTAG
This sequence comes from Melitaea athalia, assembly GCA_905220545.2. NCBI lineage: Eukaryota > Metazoa > Arthropoda > Insecta > Lepidoptera > Nymphalidae > Melitaea > Melitaea athalia. The sequence goes on from HG992189.1 coordinate 3,021,210, forward strand.
TACGTAACTTAAATAATTATTTTATTTCAAGATAATAATTACGTTGTTGTTGTTTTATTTTCAAATTATATTTAGGTAGGTAGCCGTTGTCTTTGGTTTTTTTAGTGGAATTCTGGTGGTTTGAGAGTCCGCTAAGTTTTAGTGGTTTCTGGTGGTTTACACGGCCTCATTTGGTGGGTTGGAAAAAATAAAGTTGGCAACACTGCGTCAGGGTAATATGTGTTCTGTGCACAGAGTACATTGTAATAGTAGGTTCTGTGATATTGATTAACCCACAGAGTACTTTGTAAATATTGTAATAGTAGGGAACATTAACCATAAAACTTTAAATTGTTCATACCTAACTTAAAAATTAATATTTTTATTACTAATTTTATATTTATATTCGTCACGAAGTGATTTACTATTTTATTTGATAAGGAAAAATATTTTACTGCCTTTTTAATTCTATTGATTTTATAATGAAACAACTTTCTTTTCTTGATTTTGTTTGTTGTTAAAGATAAATTGATAACAGAAACTTGAAGATAAAAAGTCAAAAGAAACAATTATGTATCAAATACGTGAAATTGTGCCGAATATAAGTTTTACGTCGCGTACCGAGGGCCAAACGAAGATTAGTACGATAATATGGACAGTACCACGTTTTCTTATTTTACTTGAAAATAAAACCACGAGAGAGTTACGAACAGATAATATCAAAGAAACACTCTTCGACTCTGATAGTTCCCGGTTCCACTTGAAGATGCAGTTTTTGGGTCGTGATAATGATATAATTGAAGTTTATTACCTTTCCCCTGATCCGGTGTTTTTAAAATCCATACTAACTATATGTTTAAAACGATTTGAAGAACGATCTATAGTTATAAAGGAGTTTCACACGGTCCAAGCTAACAAATGGCAATATTTAGCTACAATGTTCAAAAGAGATATAACTGGTTACGATGGACACGACATATACATTCTAAACGACGGCAGCTTGCGATTGAAATTTCAATTTATAGTATCGAATGACATTAAAGTTGAACATACCAATGTACCTGAAGCTCAACTGAGTAATGACTTTGAGAGTCTACTACATAACGGTATATTCTCTGATGTCACTATGAAATCCATTGAGGGTACAGAATTTAAAGTTCACAAAGCAGTGCTGGCCAGTAGGAGTGCTGTTTTGAAAGCTCACTTTGAACATAATACGACAGAATGCCATACCAATATTATAGAATCACCGCTCGAGGAAGAGGTACTTAAAGAAGTTTTAACATTCATATATAGTGATAAAGCTCCAAGTGTAGATGACACACCGGAGAAGTTACTGGCTGCTGCAGATTATTACCAACTCAGTAGGCTTAAAAGCCTTTGTGAGGAAGCTTTGCATAAAAAACTTACGGTCGAGAATGCAATAGAAACATTGCAATTAGCAGACATACATTCCGCTAAAATATTGAAAAAGTTGACGTTGGAGTTCATAAAGGACGGGCAAGCCAAGCTCATCACAGAGACTGAGGGTTGGGAGAAAGTTAAATCTGTCGATTTGATTAAAACTATATACAAGTATATTATGAATGATGATGTTGATACAGATATTAAATAATTACGTCTTTCAATCTCCTTGTTTATTATAATATTCTATTTAATGATAGCTTAAATAATTACTTTTCTCAAAATATAATAATAACTAGCCGACCCGTGCCCACTTCGTGCGCATAATTTATTTTTAATAATTACTTCTAACTACGATATCTCAAAAACCATTCATCTGATTGATTTAGTGTAAAGAGCAATTTTAATCTGTATTAAATGACTAAGCTAACTAACATATTCATTTTGATAAGGATTAATACCGAACTAAAGAAAATAGCTTTGAAAATAACGTAATGTTTTTAATTAAAAATTTGAACATAAAAGTGGTTATTGTAGGTCAACCGTAAGAGATAGAGATATGCTATCGCGGACTTTTTTGTAGCAATTTTATAGATTTTGAATTCTCTAGTACATTACATAACTGTATCTTTGCTAGTTTACGCGGCGTTCGCGTGGAAAGTTCCCAGTTGGCGAGATTTTTTGCGACCTCTTCAACATTTATCGCCGTATTTCAGCTAATTTACATAAAAGCATAATAAATTATATACCTAAACCTTCCTCAAGAATCACTCTTTCTATTGTTGAAAACCGTATAAAAATCCGTTGCGTAGTTTTCGAGTTTATCGCGTTCAGACAGGAGGACAGACAGACAGACAGGAGGACAGAAAGACGCGGCCGGGGGACTTATTTTTATAATAAGTATAGATAATATAGCCTACATCCCTAACCCCCGGCTGTTGGATCTTCCTGCCGGGACGTAATCCTCCACCTGCTTATATTTAAATTTGTAAGTATAAGTAAATTTACTATATTATTTATAGTACCTGGGTGACCGAGCCCAGCTCGGTATTTTAATTTTATTTTTTGTTTTTTTTTTTTCGGTATTTTTATATTTTAATTTTATTTAAATAATAAATCACGAGTGAAATTAAAAAAAAAAAAAGAAAAAAAATAATCTGGAGACTGAGATTCGAACCCGGGTCAAAACGATTTGAAATCCGTCGCTTTCCTAATTACACTATTACAGCTATATTAATAAAAAATGGTGAAATTAAGCTTCGTATTCTAATGATATTTTTTCATTGCCTAAAAACAGGGATAAAACGACATTTTTTTAAAATGAATCCTAGCTAGATCAATTTTTCGCCCCCGAAATCCCCTGCATACTAAATTTGACGAAAATCGTTGGAGCCGATTCCGAGATTCAGAAAATATATATATATATATATATATATATATATATATATATATATATATATATATATATATATATATATATATATATATATACAAGAATTGCTCGTTTAATAGTATAAGATAAGTATTTATTATAATATATGTATAATTATTATGTGCAGTGACATCCAGTCAGATAATAATACACTTTATTGTACACCAAGAACATAAATAATACATAGCAATGAAAGAAAGATTTTAACAATATATCATTAGGTACAAAGGCTGCTTATCGCTAAAAAGTGATATCTTCCAGGCAACCTTAGGGCAATGGAAATGGTCTAGCGTCAGCATAGGTTATACAACACACAGTACAAGTTACAATAATAATAAATATTCATATAATTAAACATATACATACGTACATTCATACATACATACATACGTATACTCATACATACACATAAATATATATATACTTACTAGCTGTGCCCCGCAATTTCACACGCGTTAATTTGAAAAAAAAACTAACATATAGCCTTCCTCGATAAATGACCTATATAACCCTGAAATAATTTTTCAAATCGGACCAGTAGTGCTATTCTGTAAAAAAACCATTTCGATATCGAGCTTCACCTGAGTGACAGACCTCACTTCGAAAGCAAAACCCACTTGACCTTGATTTGGAATTCTGTAATCACAGAATACCGATACTCATATTCAAACCTACTCATACTATTAATGTCAACTTTCTCACGCAACAGGGTTCGACTCGTCGCTACACTCACCAGTGTGGCGCTACCGGGACTGTCGAGTTTTAGAGAATACGAATTTGATTTCTCACCGCGGATTCCGCTGTCGAGACACGAAAATGTTCTTACAGAATAGCACTACAGTAGTTTCTGAGAGTAGCGTGTTCTAACAAAGAAACTAAAGTTGCAAGTGTTTGTACACTTCTAATATTCAGGGGCTAGGTATTCCAAAGGCGAGAGGCTTGAACTGTAAAAGATTTATTATAAAAGGAAGAAAAGTGACAAGAAATTTCAAGAATACAATGGGCATGACGATAGTATCAAAAAATCGTCAATTTAATGATTTTAGGGGAACACTCATATTTAAAGAATTCAAAATACTGGTTTAGTTTTATGTAAAATAATAAGATTATTGTGATTTTCGATAAAATAAAACATTAAAATACTGCAATCGGCCATTTTGATTGAAACACAAATTACAGCGCTTGACGTCACAACATAACATAATACGTCAGGCGCGCTTCAAAGAGTAAAGTAAAAAGTAGGCCCACTTTATATTGTGACGTCAAAGCCGACGCCATGACACCTGCAGCCGTTTTGCCGCTCTCATTGAAAACATATTAGAAAAATAGTTTTAAACATCCTTAAACTTATGTTTATTACCGAAATATAGGTATTTTCGTAAATAGTAAATGCTTACCCACATTATGAAAGAGGTTTTCAAAATGTTTCGTCATGCCCATTACTGTCAGAACGAAGACAGTGAACGAATAACCAAGGAATATGAATCGTTCTTTCAAATAGGAAGGGAATAAATAAAATAGATTAAAGTAGGTTAAGGATACGAGTATTCCTGTGAAGGCGAATTAGGAGCCACTTGAGTTTTTTGCGAAATTCGGGAATATGATTATATTTGCGTAGTCCAAATATAGATCTTACCTATACATCAATTGTAAATGCGCTTTAGCTTATTAAGCTGCTCCTCTGTAATGTCGAGATAGCAAGTATCAGCATAATCAAGAATTGGTAATAGGAGACTATGAGCAAGAGAAATTTTAGTAGGAATGGTAGATGCGGAACTGCGGACCCCAAGAGAGATGTTGGTCGAAGATAACACCTAAATTTCTCACGTTGTCGCTATATGGAATGGTGAATCCATTAAATGTAACAGGAGGTAGTTTAGATTAATCAATAAGGCAGAGCAGTTTGGAGCTTCCTATAATAATGACTTGTTTTGTTTGGATTTATATTTAGGCCGTATGGCTTTACTCCATTTACCAATAGCTAAAAGGTCATTATTTATGCGCGATACACACTGAGATAAGTTAAGAATAGTGGAGGGAGAGTATATCTGGAGATCATCTGCATAGAGGTGGTAGAAAGAAGTCATTACATTACAAATATATTTGTAATATCAAAATGTAATATCTATATTGTTATTTCTATTGTAAGTAGTTAATTAAAAATTTCATCAAAGCGAACCTTCTTTGATTTGTCTTTCAAACATCAACAATGTAGGTACTTAAAAAGTATTCGAATTAATGTAATATTTAAAAGGGTTATAAACATTTTTAATATCATATCAAAAATACCGACAATTCCAGCAGAGTCCGAACCCGCACCTCCGACTAACCGTGGAACGGTCGGTATTTTTTAACTGATTTCAAAAAAGGAGGAGGTTACTCAATTCGACCGTGTATTTTTTATTTTTTTTTATCATTTCATTTTCATCGGACCAGTAGTTCCTGAGATTAGCGTGTTCAAACAAACTCTTCAGCTTTATAATATTATATTTATTATAATATTATTATAGATAAAATGATCTTTGCATCCAAATAATAATTCATTATTTGAATCAAATAATTGCACGTAGTCGTAGCACTGGTTTGTGCCTCTTGCGCTGGTGGTTGCGGGTTCGATCCTCGCACATCACAAACATTTGTATTTTGTAGTGGCAATACAGATGTTTGCCGTGGTCTGGGTGTTTGTGCAGTCCTTGTGGGTCTCCCCACCGTGCCTCGGAGAGCACGTTAAGCCGTCGGTCCCGGTTGTTATCATGTACTGTACCTGATAGCGATCGTTACTCATAGGAGGGAATATATCCGCCAACCCGCATTGGAGCAGCGTGGTGGATTAAGCTCCGATCCTTCTCCTACATGGGGAAGAGGCCTAAGCTATGCCCAACAGTAGGATATTCCAGGCTGAATCGTGATCGACATGCTAATGTTGTATATTTTTTGTTATTATAAATCATCTTACTTGTTATTTTTTATTATTATTACTGTATAGTGAGATTGTTTCACAAGTACAAGTGTTAACCGTCACTGACAAGTGCCTTACTTTCAAGTTTCAAGTAAGTGAGGCCGCACACCGCCGCCACACGCTACTCTCAACATACATTTACGGCGCCACAATTACTGCGATACAATTTAAGCGGCCACAAATGTGTCGTGTGTGCGCACATTGGAAGCACAATTGAACCCGTCATTTTGAAAAAGGCATGAGTCACACTTTTTTGAAATATATCTTTTTGGCGCCATTTTATTTCTTGTTGCGTTGTGCATATTTCCTGTGAAAAGGGTACATCTTCATATATCACAAGTCAACTTTTATGGCAAACTAAAATTGAAGTCTGTTTGAAAATGGCACGAGTCCTGGACTCATGCCCCTTTCTAGTAAAACGAAACGCAATTTACGCAACTGTCAGACAGATTTTAGGTACATAACCTTACAAAATACGAAAATGGACAACTGAATATGAAAAACTTATAGCCGAGGCTAATAAAAATTTTGTAATAAGGCAACCTAAAACCGAAAATATAATAGACATAAAAAAATGGTGGCCGAACCATTTTAAAAAACTGGTGCTATCTGTGGATACCTACGGTAGAGGAGTACCCAAGGACAAAAAAGTGACTTTTGCTATTTCCAAAGTGTCACATTTCACATTTTCCAAAACCACACCCGGTCTTGTGACAACGTAGATTGTATAGTTAGTTATGATTTTCAACTCTTACAAAGGATGGGCACCAGGCCCCCATTACCATCAAGTAATACACCTGCGTATGCTGGTAAAATCCCAATAAATGAAAAGAAAATGTCTGATTTAAAAAAATTAGAGAAATATATTCCAACAGAGTATCAAAATTTTTATAGAGAGGTTTTTGCATGGCCAACATCTTCGGCAAACAATGAATATCCTGAAAATCAAGATGATTAACTAATAGTTCTTCTGAAAATCTTTTAATTTGTATGGACATCAAGATGTCATTTTGAAAAAGGCATTAGTCCTGAAATTTAAATTAGAAATATCTAAGTGATAAATGTTTTTTTTATAATGAATAAAATCCATAAAAATTAATATGTGTTTTATTTAACTTATCCTATATTCAGTTTCTTTAACACCAAGGACTTTTTTTTTAAGAATCATATTTTTGTAGATACTGAAAAGTTTAGATAAATGGACTTGTGTCCTTTTCGAAATGACGGGTTCAATTGTAGCGTGGCACTAACAACAGAAGTCAGAATGTCGACATCATCGTCTGACGATGACGATTTTTGATGTGGCGATTAATGAGAAAAAAAAGACGTTATTGGGTTCATCCGTTTAATCAATATTGTACAGTTTTCGGAAATTTCAAAATTGCGCAAGAATTACGATCCGACGAAGAAAAGTTCCGTTTATATTATAGAATGTCTGAAAACACATATCAATTATTATTAAATTTAGTTCAATTAAATCAAATTGTTCAATAAATTATAAATTGTTTAATTAATCAGTTCAATAAATTTATTCAAACAGTTTTTTTTTTCAATCTCTGCAATAAATTCAACATAAAATTCAACATTCTTTCATTTTCGCGCGTTTTTATTCTATGTTCGCGCCACATAAAACGAACGTGTTCGATCTTGAATTCGTGTGGCGTGGCAGACATCTTGCCACAAACCGCACCTACTACAAATGTGTCCTTGATGTGCGGGCTTACATACAAATATAGGGGGTCGATAAATGTATCGCGTTTCAAATGTGGCGCTACAATTATCGTAATACAAATGTAGCTGTGGTGTGCGGCCTCACTAACAAGTTTGAAAGTCTTATATTTGATTTGGTCTACTACTATTCACTTCTCATAATTCCTTTTTCTAAGTAAATGCAGTGTTTTTAAAAAGATATTAATAATAATATGATGCAAACATTATCAAATAGATGAATTAGTTTATCTGTTTGTTTTGAACTTGTTCACTTATAGTTATAAGTTTTCAATTTTGTTTTAAGAACTACATTTTTATTTCTTGCGTTAGAAAGCCAAGCAATACATTGCTAGCTTAAACAGAAGGTAATAAAAATATATAGTAGGTACTGGAGTCTTACATCTATACTAATATATAAAGCTGAAGAGTTTATTTGTTTGATTGTTTGTTTGTTTGAACGCGGTAATCTCTGGTTCTACTGGGCCGATTTGAAAAATTCTTTCAGTGTTAGATAGCCCATTTATCGAGAAAGGCTTTAGGCTATGTATCATCACGCTAAGACCAATAGGAGCCGAGTCCACGCCGACGAAGTCGCGCGCAGAAGCTAGTTGTAAATATGTATAATATTAAAAATAAATTTATTTCAACAATTGGTACAAAATTATACATAAGTAATGCAGACAAGTTAGACGTATGTAGACTTGTCCTACAGGTGTATGTAGACTTGTCCTACAGGTGGTATCTTAAAATATATAAACGCATTTTGCAGTGAACATTGAGGTTGATTCGACATCTTGAACATTTGTTGTGTTTTAGAAATTTATGTAAGTACAGAGATTTTTGTCATAATTTTATTTATTTTGGTATATTAGGATCGAGTAAATTTGTAATAATAAAAATCAATGAAACAGAGGCTGATTAATATTTTTAGAAGAGTACCTAAAATATAAATAATAAAAAACAAAAGTTTGTTTTATTTATATCTAAATAAATAAAAAAAATTCAAGCTCGTCCGTAAAAAATATCGATAATTTTATCGACAATTTTCACACTAGTATCAACTTCCGGTACGATAATATTTGGACAACACTACTTCATCATTATCAATTTAACGAAAAAAATAGGGCTCAACCGCAGTTTGTTACCCTGCGTATAAAATATTCCCAAGAAATTACGGCACAAGTCGATTTATAAAAATTTTTATACTATATATTTTATAATTACGACGAAATAGTAGAACTACCCTGCTAAATGTGAAAGACCTCAAATTAAAACCCCATACCGAAACTACAGTATAACAACCATGTTTATAATTATTACTCTTTGATAACAACCAAAGAGTATAATAATAAAATACTGGAGTAGCGTGGCCGCACACGTACGGTTTCCTCATTAGGTTTCCTGATCCGGAATTCAGATTAGGTTTTCCGTGATCCTAGCGCAGACGTTAGGTTTTTTTTATTCGGAATGTTTGCCGCCAGTGGGTATAGTAACGCTTTCGTGAAAGGACGTATCATGAACATGGACGACGAAGAATTAATTGGGATAGCACTTTTATTGGCGCTAAACAAGAAAAAAAGGAAACATTATAAAGCTCTTTACAGATTTGCTCCCACGCCAAATCTTTTATATCTCTATTGTGGTAGTCTTCATGATGAATATCCCATAAGCACGGGTATTTTTCTACTGCCATGATCAAATTTTCGGGCTCGCACATAATGAAAACAAACGTAAAACGAAAAAAAACTAACTAAAAATGTAACACTCGTACGTCCACTCAACACGAACGCGAGCTGATTCTGAATTTAAATTTCCGTCCGTGTGCTGTCATTCGAAGCAATGTAAGCAAACGCTGCGTTCGGGATGACGTCATTCGGTTTTTTTTCCATTCGGACACCCGAACGCGCGACCACAGATTCGAACCGTACGTTAGGTTTTTTTTCCGTCCGAAAAATTTAAGAACGTTTGCGCCGAGTAGAATATTTTGTATGTAAGGTATGCATTCGTGTCTCCGAATCGGAATTCCGGATCAGGAAACCTAATGAGGAAACCGTACGTGTGCGGCCACGCTAACAAGTAACAACGTATTTCAAGTTTCCCTGTAGCAGTGTTGCCAACCCCATGAAACTAAAAAACAGCATCTCACCAATAAAAAAAACAGGAGAAAACAGTAGGTAAAGTAAAAAAGGCAGATTACATACTTTTTTCGTATAATTAAAACAATCATTTTATTAGTTATCAGGACACACATATATAGTTATATTTTAATATTGATCACAACATAATAAAAAATAAAAAACAAAGTAAAATTATTTTCCACTTTCATTCTCAATTGCCTCATCTTCAGTACTTCTTACTTCTTGCACGAGCTATTTCGGCAGCTCGACGACTAACGCGCCTATTCTGCCTGGGTGGCCGGCTGAGGACACTACTCCTGCCAGCCCAGCTCCTTCAGGAAGCCTAGCAGACCCTTGACGTTGCCGACGACTTCCTGGAGCGACCTCGTATTCCCGAGGTGTCGTGCCCTGTAGTTCGCCACACCAACGCAATCCAGCAGAATGTGTGCAGCCGTTTCTTCCGCCTCCATGCACGCTCTACATAGGGGGCTGTCTGTAACATCCATAGTATAATGTTTAATAAACAAGGCATGTCCAGTGAGAGCCCCTATCAGTAGTCGGAGCTGAGTTCTCCCATAGCCGCGGAGTTTGCGGGATAATCTGGGGTCGATCCTCGGGAGAACTTCTCTTGTCTGCCTGCAGGTACAGGTAAATCATACATATTATTGTTTTTCTTTATGAGCCTTTTTGTGGCTTCAAATGAGTAGCAATGGGTTTTTCGTGTGTAAAGCTCCTTTAATAATTTTATTCGATATTTTGTTGTGTAATTTAGTTTTTATAATATTTATAGCTGAAAATAATCTTTCCACGATGGCGCTGCTATGTGATAAGCACAAAAGTATCTTCAGCAATTCACAAAATTCACACAAACGTTACATTTGTGAATGTTTCAAATGTTTTGAAATATCCGAAAAATACGTTTTGGAGAATTTTGTGCATGGTTAATTTTGTACATGATTTCCTAGTGCATAAAAATATGAGTTTCAATCATATAAGAGTCAGGTCGGCGAATTCCTACGAATCCCGACAAGAGTAAATACTGCCTTCTAGTTTCATTGTTTATTATTAAGTATACGAGTATAGTGGTTATCAAAACATATTACATAGTTTAATAGGTAACGCTGAACGCTAATTGAAAAACAGTAAAAACTAGGAATGAAACAGAAAACAGGGGCATGGATGTAAAAACAGCAAATCTACTGTTAAAACAGTAGGGTTGGTAACACTGCCTAGTAGGTATATATCATTTGGTGATAGGGGTATTCCCCGTCGCTGAATCATAGACTAAACTAAACTAACCGTAGAGTAGACAGAGTCTTAAAATACGAAAACTTGTCGTTTCGTTGTAGTCACAATTACGTTCCGTTCTTTTTTTCTTCAAAATATTACAATGATTTCCTTCAAACCAAAACTACAGTGCTTCTTGAACACTGTATTTATGCTCTGTGACTGTCTGTGACTGTATTAAGAGCAATACAGTCACAATACAGTGTACAGTAGACGAAGTGAAATTCCAGTAAATTTACTGCAATTACAGTATTATACCTAAGTTTTAACAGCAACTTGAAGATAAAGTTAAAAGTAGCAATTATGGATCAATTGCGTGAAATTGTGACGAGTATAAATTTTACGTCCCGTACCGAGGGCCAAACGAAGATTAATACGATTATATGGACAGTACCACGTTTTCTTAATTTACTTGAAAATAAAACCACGAGAGAGTTACGAAAAGATATCGAAGACCAACTCTTCGATTCGGTTTGTTCCCGATTTCGCTTGAAGATGAACTTTTTGGGTCGTAATTATGGTATGATCGAAGTTTATTACCTGTCGCCTGATCCGGTGATTTTAAAATCCGTTCTAAGTATATGTTTAAATGAAGTAAATGCAAATTCAAAACAATTTGAAGACCGACCTTTAAATACTCAGAACTTTCACACGGTCCATGCTAACAAATGGCAATACTTAGCTACAATTTACAAAAAAGATTTAACTGAAGGTTACAGTCGCCTCTTTGGCAGTAGCTCCGTAATATTCTTTCCGAACGACGACAGCTTGCGATTGAAATTTCAATTCACAGTATCAAATGACAAAGTTAAAGATATTACCAATGTCCCTGAAGCTCAACTGAGTAATGACTTTGAGAGTCTACTAAATTATGGCATATTCTCTGATGTCACTATGAAATCCATTGAGGGTACAGAATTTAAAGTTCACAAAGCAGTGCTGGCCAGTAGGAGTGCTGTTTTGAAAGCTCACTTTGAACATAATACAACAGAATGTCATACAAATATTATAGAATCACCGCTCGAGGAAGAGGTACTTAAGGAAGTTTTAACATTCATATATAGTGATAAAGCTCCAAGTGTAGATGACATACCAGAGAAGTTACTGGCTGCTGCAGATTATTACCAACTCTGTAGACTTAAAAGCCTTTGTGAGGAAGCTTTGCACAAAAAACTTACTGTCGATAATGCAATAGAAACTTTGCAATTGGCAGACATACATTCCGCTCAAATATTAAAAAAAGTGACATTAGAGTTCATAAGGGACGGGGAAGCCAAGCACATTATAAAGACTGAGGGTTGGGTGAAAGTTAAATCTGTCGATTTGATAAAAACTATATACGAGTATATTATGAATAATGATGTCGACACAGATCTATACTAATATAATAAAGCTGAAGAGTTTGTTTGATTGTTTGTTTGTTTGTTTGAACGCGCTAATCTCAGGATCTACTGGTCCGATTTGAAAAATTCTTTCAGTGTTAGATAGCCCATTTATCGAGGAAGGCTATAGGCTATATATCATCACGCTAAGACCAATGGGAGTGGAGTCCACGCCGACGAAGTCGCGCGCAGAAGCTAGTATTAAATAATTACGTCTCCCAATCTCCTTGCATGATCACCATATTCTATTTAATGATAACATAAATCACTACTTTTCTCAAAATATAATATCTGTATTGTTATTTCTATTGTAGTTAATTAAAAGTTTCATCCAAGTGAACCTTTTTTGATTTGTCTTTCAAAAATCAAAAATTTGCTTATATAATTAAAACAGTATGATTGATAATTAAATTATTAAAGGAAATAACATCAATAGCAGTTATTTTAAGTTTAGTCATGCAACCGTTGCATCATGTTGTTCAATAGACAGAGTGCATAGAGTTACAAAATCAGAATCTCTGAATCTTTAATCAAGTAATTAAATACTTCTCATGTTAACAGAATAACAGTGAGCTCAAAATCTTTAACTCAATTAGCGTCATTATTTTAAATAAAATTTTGTACTTGTTACATATCATTTAAGAATTTTAGTTCAAAATAAAATGTTTTGAAAAATTGACATATAGCTAGTTTTAATAATATTATAAAATAAAATTATAATCAAAAGAAGTACATAATATTGAATGTTGTGTATTTGTTATCATTGATATACCCTTCCGCGTACTTTTTCCTATTTGTATAGTTTTCTTACTTCTATTCTTTAAGTAACTTTTGGCGTATAACGTGTTTGCATTTGTAGAAATAAATATAAATATATGACGTATTTAAACAATTTTATTTTTTAACATTTTCATTGTCACTACCACTGTCAATGTCGTCACTGGAGTCGCTCGAGTCCAGTGTTGCCAACCCTACTGTTTTTACAGTAGATTTGCTGTTTTTACGTCGATGTCCCTGTTTTCTGTTTCATTTGTAATTTTTACTGTTTTTCAATTAGCATTCAGCGTCACCTATTACACTATGTAATATGTTTTGATAACCACTATATAATAATACACAATCAGTGGCGTAGCTAGGTAACCGAAGGCCCTGGGGCAAAATATAAACAAGGGCCCCGACTAAACTATTTAAAATCGTTTGTTCTGTAGTCGTCCTGCTCCGAATTCGACATTCTCCAAATTTTTCGTAATACAGTCGACTTCGTAAAATACAAATATAACTTATTTTAATAAACAACTAAAACTATTTTATGAAAATAAGAAAATATCTACCTGTTACCGTTCCAAACAGTATACAGTACAGTCCTGTAACAGTATGCAGACAGCGGAGGTACGTTAATATGATCCCGTTGAGCACCCTTTGGGTCAGTCACTTAGTCAGTCTTATTGTAGTCCCCTGCTGGACATAAGCCTCCCCAAGACGCCAGATATCCCGATTTTCCACAATCCTCATCCAGCCTAGCCCGGTTATTACAAATTATGTAGATCGTCGATCCAACGGGCTGGAGGAAGTTCCACGCTGCGTTTGCCAAGACGCGGTCTGCACTCCAGGATACGTCTGCTCCAACGGCCGTCGGTCCTGCGACACAGGTGACCAGCCCACTGCCACTTTAACTTGCTAAATCCGTGGGCTATGTCGCTTACTTTCGTTCTCTTGCGGATAGTCTCATTTATCCTATCCTTGAGAGAAACCCTAAGCATTAGCCCGTTCCATTACACGTTGAGCGACTTGTGGACCAATCTCTTTGTCAGTGTCCACGTCTCGGCTCCGTATATTAACACAGGCAGGACGCATTGCTCGGAGACTTTTGTCTTCAAGTAATGCGGATTCTTCGAAGTGAAGACTCGACTAAGCCTGCCAAACGCCACCCAGCCTAACCGAATCCTCCTATCGGCCTCCTTCTCGTAGTTGTTGCGGCCTAGTGCGGCGAGAAGGGTACAATCGATCGATATGACTTGGTTATTTAAGCATAACTTTCGTTTTCTCCAAGTTCATACCGAGACCGACTCGTCGGAAGGACTCGTTTAGGCCGACCAACATTTGGCCTAGCTCATCCAAGGTCTCCGCAAAGATAACGATATCGTTGGCGAAACGAAGGTGAGAGATGGATTCGACGTTGACGTTGAAGCCTCGTTCCCCCCAATCGAAGGTCTTAAAGACATCCACCAGGGCAGTGGTAAACAGTTTAGGGGGTATTACATCTCCCTGTCTTACCCCACGCCGGAGGAAAATGGAGTCTTGTTCTCTGGTCTTGGATATGAACGGTCATCGTTGCCGTACCGTACATACATCTCAGTACCTCGATGTATCGCCAGTCGATGTGAAATATCTGCAGAGAGTCCAGGACAGCCCAGGTTTCGCCATACATAGCGGTTGATTATATTCTTCTGTCTTTTGTATAATCTGCCGAACAGTATGGATGTGGTTTACGGTGCTGTAGCCAGTGGCGGCCTTAGGGGGTGGCGAACGGGGCAATCGCCCGGGGCCTCGCTCTTGGAGGGGCCTCGCGCAACACCCAAGCAAATTTAAAATAAAATAGATTTTTTAACTGTATTTTTTATTAAAAATATTAAAACATATTTGAGGAATTCGATGACACAAGAACGGCTTTCAGTCCTTGCTATTCTTTCAATCAAAAATGACGTATAGACCAGCGCTTTTAACTTTCGAAACTAACATTTTTGAATAGGAGAATGAAACCCATTGTAAAAGAAAGAGAATACAACGAA
This sequence comes from Melitaea athalia, assembly GCA_905220545.2. Classification (NCBI taxonomy): domain Eukaryota; kingdom Metazoa; phylum Arthropoda; class Insecta; order Lepidoptera; family Nymphalidae; genus Melitaea; species Melitaea athalia. The sequence continues at coordinate 3,036,269 of HG992189.1, forward strand.
AATGAAAGGATAGAAATAAATTACGGGCGATCTGAGGTCGGGAAGTGCTAGGGAGGGGGTTTAAGGGGAAAAAACGGTTTATCTCGATTACCGGCTAAACTACAAGTCCTATGGAAAAAAGCTCAATGGCAAAGTTGTAAAAAGCTGATATTTTGACGTGAGAAATTTCGATTAATAGACGAAATAAGAAAAAAGAAAACGAAAATAAGGGTGCTTTTTCGATATTGAGGTCAAAATGAGGTGAAAAAATAAATATTTTAAATAAAAAAAAATATAATGTGTTTTTTAATGTGTAAAATAAAAAGGTAAGTTTTCACCAAATTTTGTAAAAAAAAAAGAATTTTGTAAAAGATAAAAATATAAAATATTTTAAAACTCAAATTCTATTAATTGTATAAGTTTAGCATTTCTCCTCAAACCTGACAAATACCTAAACCAAACAACCAGACCTACTTTCGCATCAAATACTTTTCACGAAGGACAAAGGGCCTCGCAAAGACTTGCCGCCCGGGGCCTCGCAATGGGTAAGGCCGCCCCTGGCTGTAGCCATTTCAAAACCCAGCTTGCTCCGGTGGTTGGAATTCGTCAAGCCTTCTTGTGAGACGATTTGTAACAACCCTCGAAAACAGCTTATAGACGCAGCTCAGAAGTGAGATCGGTCTGTAATTCTTTAACAGAGACTTATCGCCTCTCTTAAAAAACAGTACCACCACACTCCTGGACCTCGCCTCCGGTGTGGTACCTATCGGTAGATAACGGCGTTATAGAGTCTCGCCAAGGCTTTTAGGGCAGGTCACCCTGCGGCTTCAAGGAGCTCAGTCCTAACTCCGTCATCCCTCGGAGCCCTTCCGTTTTTAAGCTGCCCGAGAGCCCCCCCCCCCTAATCTCATCTGCTTCAATGTTCGGGATGTCTTCCGAATAATAGCTCAACAATTGTGCACACGGATCTTCAGTGTCCCAAGTCTCAGGCTTGCGTGCGCTCGACGAGTACAGCTGTCCCAGCTGTCCATAAAATTTCTCGACCTCTTCTCGGATCTGAGGGCGAGAGAAAACGGTCCTGCCATCCGCTGTTTTGAGCTTCGCAAAAAGGATTCACCCCAATGGTCTTTGGAAAACTTTTAACCCCATATGCTCAATAAGAATAGTAATCTCTCTCGTATTTGAGCAGCGGAAGTCTCGGCGTACAAGTTTCCGTATCCTCTTGGAGAGCCTTCTTTTCTGCTGAAGCTGCTTGAGCAGCGGGCAACTCGCACCTCCGCCGCATCAGATCCAAGGCCTCGGGAGAAAGTTTGTACTGCTTCGTTGACTTCGTCGTCAGAAAATATCTGCTATCCAGTATACACACCGTCTTCACCACGTTGTCGGTCATCTCGTCCACGTCGCTAGTAGTTTCCAGCGAAGCGAATATGAGTTTTAGAATTTGGAGTTCCAGTTGGAACAACTCGGAGCCACATAGTATTTGGGGCAGCGTAGCTCGGAGAGTAGATTTCATCAAGCGGGTCCGCTCTTTTAGGGGACATATATTCAGAGTGCCAAGCTGCCGGTGTTAAACCTATTAACTACTGAGACATCTCTGAAAATAAGCCTTTTATCTGCTATGATGAAATCGATCTCGTTCCTCGTCACAGTATCGAGGCTTTGCCATATTCACTGCTTTGGGGCTTCTTCTCGAAAATGAATTAATCAAGAAGAGCGCCCCCCCCCCTTCCCCGCTTCGAGGATGTTGACGATTATCTACCCCCTGCGATTCCTGTGCCCCAATCCGTGTGGTCCAATTCTCGATTCGTCGCGGTCTTTTACTCCTACTTTAGCGTTGAAATCTCCCATAACAACGTTGTAGTAGGCCGAAGTAGTGCCATGTATGGCCCTTGTAATATCTTCATACAAGGCTTATACTTCATTGTCAAAAGTCAGCTGTAGGATGGCTATACCGACATCGGTCGGCTTCAATAGTTCCAAGGTCGTAGTGGAACTATGTTATCCCTTAGTTGCCTCTTACGACACCCACGGATAGAGAGGGGGTGGCTAAATTCTAAACTGCTGTAGCCACACAGCAAACCCCTTCAATGACATCGACAAGTAATACAACGTAAGTAGACGAAAAAAATTGTCAAGTTAATGCGCGTTACAAAAGATTACTCAAAAAGTAGTGATTAAATTTCAATAAAATTTAAATTGATACAGTCTTGTATCAATTTAAATTTTAGTACTTGTCTAATTTTATATACTTTTCGAATAAAACAAGAATAATTAAAAATGCGGTATAATATAACCTAGATAGAGGAAAAAATAGTGAAGTAAATATGCATTATTACATATATAACGAAAAATGGTTGTTATCGCAATTAAATTTAAATAGGACCACATGACAAAGCACCACCTTTCCATTAAAACAAAAATCATCGTCGAAGTCGCTTAAGTTGGTGTTGTAAAATTGATTATTATTTAACTGAGTGCAGAACGTGCATTTAACTGAGTCATCCCTGCTGGAAAAATCTCATAGAATATCATAGGAAAAACAAAATATTCTATGAGATTTTATGAGTTACTTGTATTCCTATGAGCCTGAAAAAAATTTGATCATAAACATTCTATGATATTTTATGAGTATTTCACCAACTCATAGATTCTCATAAAAATGTTACTTCTTGTCGCTATGAGATTTTATGAGTAATTTCAACATTAGACGAACAATGAGTAATACTTATGAGATTTTATGAGAATTTCGAGATTAACATTTCTATGAGATTTTATGAGGAAAATTGAAAGAAAAGTAGCTCATAAGAAGTTATAGACAATTTATAAAGAAGTTATGAGCAGTATTGCATTGAAATTCTTATGAGTTTCTATGAGTAATTTCGACGACAAATACACATATAAAATACCATAGAATATCTATATTTTATGAGAATTTCGAGATTAACATTTCTATGCGATTTTATGAGGAAAATTGAAAGAAAAGTAGCTCATAAGAAGTTATAGAGAACTTATGACGTAGTTATGAACAGTATCGCAATTGAAATTCCTATGAGTATTTATGAGTATTTCCCATATGCAATCCATATACAATCCATCCTAAAATAAATCTTATTTTGTAAATAAATATGGCGTAATGGGTAACCATAGACTACTATAGTGCTGTAATATATGTTGATAAATGTCGATGTCGGTAAATTATTTTGTTGGCGTACAACCCTTGCGTTCCCTCAGGTGTTCGGAGGAAATGAAAGTCGTATGGATTGTTCACCACGATTTTATTTTTTCCTTTAACCGTACTAGTATACAGATTTCAAAACAATGATAGCGTGATCTAACTGACATCCAACGCCATCTAGTGGCCTACAGATAAACCCACAAAATTAAATACATAATTGTAAGTTGCGTCGTTAACATACCGCCCACCAAGAACGACCTTTAGCGTTCTTCATTTAATAAAGAAACAATAATTAACAATCTAAAACCAACAAATAACAATGAAAGCAACTTAAATTAACAAATAAACTTAACAATTTAACAATTATTAAACAAATACATCACGTGGAAAAACTTAGTTAACTTGTAACTATTTTTTACCAAAAAAGACAATAATTATGTTAATCTACAAACAAATCAATGAAAACAACTTAAAAATAGTAAAATAAACTTAAGTATCTAACAATTATTAATGGGTTACAGGCAAAATACATAGCTGGAAACTGGCCTCTTAAAATATTTCCTCCACATCTTAAACTAACTACTCGCGTAATTTTGTCCAATCCGGGATGTTTTTACACTATTATGCCATAAAGCCACTCAGCCCCCTTGTGCTTTACCTTTTTTTTATTAATTCCTAAATTATTCTCTTCTTCCTTAACCCTTTCTGGACGTTCCATAACTCCTGATGATACTTGGCCTGATAATATCCAGCCGAGCCTTGTATTCTGAGCAACTGGATATCCAGGTGGACCCCTCATAATACCTTCTACTATTACTCTACTGTAAACTTCTGCACCCAACAACAAATCTACCTTATTGGGTATATTAAATTTGGGGTCTGCTAATTTAATTCCAATGAATGGTTTCCGCGATTGGAAAAGTATCTTGGTTTCAGGAATACACGATGTTAATTGGTTCAAAACGTGTGCCTTTACTTCTACAGTACAATTAGGATCGTGACGTGACTGAACCTTTAAGAGAACTACCGCCTTCGTTACTACTGACTCTTGCTGATCATTTCCTAATCCCCAAAGCCGATTGTGACTTTTAATCTTTTTTAAACCAAGTAATTTTACGGCATCTTCTGTAATGAAAGACGCCTGTGAACCCTGGTCCAACAAAGCTCTTAAATTGACATTGCAACCGTTTTTCGATTCTGCCTTAACAACCGCTGTTGGTAAGAGTACTTGACTGTTAACACCTGAGAAACAACTAACAATATCGCTTATTTTGACCTCCGTACTAGAGCTTATCGCAATTTCTGATTCACCCTCTTGTATCATTGCTTGGTTACATTTTCCAGTACCTTCTACCGACTTTAAGGCTCCCCTTGGATGGAGCATAGAGTGATGTTTCCTTTTACAAATGTGGCATTTGGGGCGCTGACGGCAAAAATGTACTAAATGACTTGCTCCCAAACAATTAAAACATAGATGATTCGATTGGACAAAACTACGACGAGAATACGCATCCTTTTTGGCAAACTCTTTACAGTGTCCTAAGTAGTGATTATCCGAACAGAATGGACATAGTATATTTCTAACGTGAAGCGTTTGTATATTGCTACTACGACTATGAACAATATTAGACTGGTTGGGCTTTGTACTCATAAATTCTAGTGAACGAAATCTTTGCTCTAGGAATTCTTTAAAGTTTTCAAAATTTGGTAATTCATCACTTAAATTACTAATCCTAGCCTCCCAAAGCTTTCTGGACTCATTGTCTAGCTTTAAAGACAGTATATAAATGACGATTATATCCCAGGCCTGAGTATCTACACCTAAATTAGTTAATGCATTTAGACATTCATTGCTTGTGTCTAAAAGTTCCTTTAAAGCGGATGATGATTCAACCAACAAACTCTTTTGGCTCATGAATCTTTTTAAAATGCAATTGGCTAAGTAACGTTTATTATTATACCGTTTCTCTAACCGAGTCCAACAAAGCTGGTAGTTTTGGGCCGTAATAGCGACATGACGCAAGAGCTGCTCTGCCTCACCAGTTAAATGACCTTTAAGATAGTGTAACTTTTGTACATCGTCTAAACTACTATTATTATGTATAAGTGAAACAAACAAGTCTCTAAAGCTAATCCATTCATTGTAAGAGCCTGAAAAGGTTGGAATACTTATTTTTGGTAACTTAACCCTCGATTCCCCAACCACAGAACTGTTCTCCGCCTTACTTTCTACAACCTTTAGTTTTTGTAATATGCCCTTTAATTCAGCCTTATAATCGAAATAAAGCTCTTCCGTTTTTTCGTATAAATCCTCCTTAAAATATTCATGTATTTTACCTTCACTAGTAACTAAGGTAACAATTTTAGAATGATTACTATCAAACGCAGCCCACTGTTTTTCCAAATGTTCTAAGCGCGACTCCACAAACGCTTCCGTTATTCTAGTTTTAGGAGATTTCCTCAAATTTATTTGAGCCCTCGAAATATTGTTACAAAGGTCGTGTTGCAATTTACAAATATCCTCCATTTTTATTTACCTAGCTATCTAAAGACTACTAATAGAACTTAAAAACTAAGTATTACCCACAAAGTATTATTCCAGTTAAATTTTTGCACTTATCACCTATGACAGAAGGTCCAATTTGCTGCCGCCGATGACTAATTCTAGCAGTGGGTGACGCCACTCTCGTTGTTCTTTCACCGACACCGTCCGCCGCTTTCTTCTCTGTCAGCGCCGTTCACTGGCCCCGTCCTCCTGGCGACGTCCGCGTGCGTCTTCTCCTGGTGTCACCCACCGGCATCGTCTTCCCGGCGCCGTACGCGTGCGTCTTCTGTCGGCGCCGCCCACCGTCCGCTTGCGCCTCCACCTGGCGCCGTCCGCTTGTGCCTCCGCCTGGCGCTGTACGCTTGCGCCTTCCTCTGGCGCAGTCCGCCTGGCGCCGTCCGCTTGCGCCTCCACCCGGCGCCGTCCGCTTGCGCCTCCGCCCGGCGCTGTGCGCTTACGCCTTCCTCTGGCGCAGTCCGCCTGGCGCCGTCCGCTTGCGCCTCCACCCGGCGCCGTCCGCTTGCGCCTCCGCCCGGCGCTGTGCGCTTACGCCTTCCTCTGGCGCAGTCCACTTGCGCCTTCCTCTGGCGCAGTCCGCCTGGCGCAGTCCACTCGCGCCTCCGCCCGGCGCCGTCCGCTCGCGCCTCCGCCCGGCGCCGTCCGCTCGCGCCTCCACCCGGCGCCGTCCGCTTGCGCCTTCCTCTGGCGCAGTCCGCTTGGCGCCGTCCACTCGCGCCGTCCGCTTGCGCCTCCGCCCGGCGCCGTCCGCTCGCACCTCCGCCCGGCGCCGTCCGCTCGCGCCTCCGCCCGCTTGCGCCTTCCTCTGGCGCAGTCCGCTTGGCGCCGTCCACTCGCGCCGTCCGCTTGCGCCTCCGCCCGGCGCCGTCCGCTTGCGCCTCTGCCTGGCGCTGTCCGCTTGCGCCTCTGCTGCTGGCGCCTCCCGCTGCTGGCGCCCTCCACTGCTGGCGCCCTCCGCTGCTGGCGCCCTCCGCTGCTGGCGCCTCCCGCTGCTGGCGCCCTCCGCTGCTGGTGCCCTCCGCTGCTGGCGCCCTCCGCTGCTGGCGCCCTCCGTTGCTGGCGCCGTCCGTCCGCTGGTAGCGCCTTCTTCTGGCGCCTTCCGGATCGAAGGACCAAATGTTGGCGTACAACCCTTGCGTTCCCTCAGGTGTTCGGAGGAAATGAAAGTCGTATGGATTGTTCACCACGATTTTATTTTTTCCTTTAACCGTACTAGTATACAGATTTCAAAACAATGATAGCGTGATCTAACTGACATCCAACGCCATCTAGTGGCCTACAGATAAACCCACAAAATTAAATACATAATTGTAAGTTGCGTCGTTAACAATTTAGAGATAACTTGACATGATAATTTCGTGATTTTTGTATTTTAATGTTTTAAATAATCTGATGAAGTTGACGATATTACAAAAGTGAGTTATTCCGTATAGAGTGGCTAATGAAAGAAGGCACTATGAAATATTTTTTTATTTGTCATGTTCGTTTTAAATTAGATTTCTGAAAGTACTTTTCGGTATTTGAGGTTTCTCTGTGGTTTGATAAATTTTACCCTTGAGTTGTCACAGCCTTTTCATGCATCGCCATTTCGTTCGTGTTGCAATTGCAAATAATATCTACACTTCTACAGTCCGGCCGCTCAAAGAATGCGTTTCTGACACCTGTCAAATCGTCATGACTAGTGATGTACAATAAATAACATTAAAAATATTTAGTAACGTTATTTATTGCATTCATTATGCATATTTATTCAATTTAATATAAATGTTGTTATTTTTTATAGGAATTATATATCAATACTAGCTTCTGCGCGCGACTTCGTCGGCGTGGACTCCACTCCTATTGGTCTTAGCGTGATGATATATAGCCTATAGCCTTCCTCGATAAATGGGCTATCTAACACTGAAAGAATTTTTCAAATCGGACCAGTAGATCCTGAGATTAGCGCGTTCAAACAAACAAACAAACAAACAAACAATCAAACAAACTCTTCAGCTTTATTATATTTATATCAATATATTCAATAAATATTCACAATGTAAATAAATTTTTAATGAATCAATTGAATTGAATCGTAATTTCTGAATTAACGAAGGGAAAAAAGTCTTATTTATTGGAAAACGTATATTGTGAAATACATAATTTTAAGCATTAAACAATGAAGACTATGTCATACCGGGTGTATTTGGAAAGCTTGAAAAGATTTAAACCTAATAATATACTATTCATATATATATTTAAATATATAAAAGAAAGTCGTGAAATCGTGCTATAAGTAATATTATATATAATCATGCTATATTTTAGTTACACTATTTATAACTCAAGATCGGCTGAACCGATTTGGCTGACAATTGGTAGGGAGGTAGCTTAGAACCAGGAAACGGACATAGGATACTTTTATTTTTTGTATCAAATTTTGTAAGCATCTGTAATTTGGTCCAACTTGGGTGACAGGGTAGTTTTTATCTCAATTGAACCCGGTAGGTGGCGCTGCTATCGGTATGTAAGCAATCAAATTTGGTAGCTGTTTTTCCGGCAGGACAACGTCTGCCGGGTCCACTAGTTCTATATAATACATATAACCATTTATCTCAGAAACGTTTTTTAAGAACATTTTAGTATTTATGTATTTTGCGAACTCTCGTTGACCGCGAGAGGCGCGACTAGTGCGTGCGAGAGTACGTTGACCTCGCGCCGGTCAGCTGATGGCGCGCATGAACTTGTGGTATTCAATGACATTGCCGATTTGTTCAAAACACGATTATTCTGAAGCATTATCTTCAAATTTCTGTTTCATTATTTTTCCCAAACCGGATTATACCAAAAAAAGTTATGAAGAGGCAAGAAAAAATTTCTTTTCGCGTTTTTTTTACTTGTATCATGTCAGGTCATGCCAACGCTATCATACCTCTTCGTTTTTTCAAGCGTTCCAAATACACCCGGTAGAGTATATCATTTTTTACCAGAAATATAAAGTAGTAAGTAATTTTATTTTCAATGTTTTTTTTTTTAATTCATCTGACTGATATTATGACACTAGTTTTTTTTTTAAGTTTTGTTTGAGCATACCTTTATTATATCATTAACTTTATTAAATACTAAGTACATTATGTATTATAAAATATATAAAAATCAAATGCTGTTCGTTAGTCTCGCTAAAACTCGAGAATGGCTGGGCCGATTTGGCTAATTTTGATCTTGAAATGTTTGTGGAAGTTCAGGGAAGGTTTAAACGGTGAGAAACATAAATAATATGTAACGGAAAATACTAAAAACGACGATTTAATTTTCCAATACAAAATGTTCCCAGCGGGGAAATTTGATGTCTTTTATAAAAAACTTTTTAAAATAATTAACGCCCAACGAAGTGGGCACGGGTCAGCTAGTATATTATAAAACTAGATTCTGCGCGCGATTTCGTCGGCGTGGACTCCGCTCCTATTGGTCTTAGCGTGATGATACATAGCCTATAGCCTTCCTCGATAAATGGGCTATCTAACACTGAAAGAATTTTTCAAATCGGCCCATTAGTTCCAGAGATTACCGCGTTCAAACAAACAAACAAACAAACAAACAACCAAATAAACAAACTCTTCAGCTTTATATATTAGTATAGATTATAACGTTTTATTTTATATTATACAGACAGATTATTATAATTATTAAGATTACAAAAATATTCGATTACAATTGCCTCGTTATTTTGTCACATCACTACAAAAACAAATAGTTGACATAACCTTGAAGCAGCGCCGTTTGACGTGGTTTGACTTTTAAAAGCTATTGTTTTTATATTTGTTAATTAAGTAATTGTAATAATTTTAGCCCAAAATTGGTACATTTATTGTAAGTTGGCATAATTATTCGAATTTTAATGTTATCGCTCGTTAATAAGGTAAGGTGGTAACGTTATAAAAGTGTATTAACAAATGTGAATATTATATTTAGTAAATTATAAATTATTTTTAGTTTATAATAATTTTAGTCCTATTCATCAGTTTTCAGAAGTAATGAGAATGTATAACGATTCTATGATATTGAGTACCTATGTAGGTAAAATAGTTAATAAAATTTTAACTTTATAACCTATAAGAACTATTTAGTAGGTAGCATTCAAAATATTTTTTTGTCATGGTTTTATTTATGTTTATTTACATAATTATCAAATTAAGAAACAATATGTACAAATTCACAATTATAAGTAGCAAAAGAAAAGCACTAAGGTTTGTACAATACACATGTAAGGTTTGTACATTTTACATTTCATAATGATAAAAAAGTAGTATTAATGGTAAAAATAGTATTTAAAAAATAAAACAATCACAGTTACATTTTCATTTGGTACATCAATTTTTATACAATGTATTTTAATAATATTTATTTTTTCTCAGCGTTGTCAAAAGATAAAAAAAATTAAGTTTTTGTTTAATATTATTACTTTTGATACATTCAACCAAATGTGATGGTAGTATATTTATTAAGGGACTATGTAAGTCGTTGTTCTCTCACCATACACGTTGTTGGCAAGAGCTGTGTTTAAGTGGTTTCTCGCTACAACCCGTGTAAATGTAGGGTGCTGAACACGTTGCCTAAACTTACTACTCCAGATATTTTCTATTAGAACAGTATACTCAAACTTTTTATGTACTGGTATAATACTTTGCAATGATTAAAAAGTGCAATTTTGTCATTATGAAATTCAGTCCTAATATTTGATGAAACAATGTTTTTTAATATCTTAATTGTAATTTGTATATATTGTTTAGGTAACTTTAGGTACGACCACAACTACTGAGGCCATATTGGATATACGAATCTGCCAGAGCATAATAAAGTAACAATCTAATTTTTAAAGGGATCCTTTTTTTTTAAATCATTATGTTAACTAAAAATTGTCTTAATTTGGCACATACTCGATCTATTTGTCTCCATGAAAATTTGTTGTCTATTACCAGACTTAAGTAAATCTGTAAATTAACAATTAACTTCAATAGCTGAGCAAGCACAGTTATTTTTATCTTTGACATGTAAACAGTTATGGTTGTGAGCAATCAATTTTGTTGTGAGAGTGTCGCTGATGTGATGATTTTATAATTAAATGTTTACTTTTGTTTGTATTAATTAAAATTCCTACATCATGGCACCACTGTATCAATATGTCGAAGTGCTTCTGAGGAATATTATATATTAGTATTCGTTATATATTATTTTTCATTTACTAATATTGAAATTACCTATATTCTCTTAAAAAGAAAAATTGAAAAGTTTTGCTGTTGTCATTTTCCATACAGCTAGAAACATTTTGATTTTATTTTTTTTATTTACAGTTTTAGATTTATTTATATAAACAACAAATTTAAAATTGGTTCTGTCAAAATTAAAAATGAAAAAGTTTTTCTTTAGCATAAAATTTTTACCCTACAGTTTAAAATTACTTATTTATTTATTGTTCAAACTTATATAAATTAATAAAAAAAGTCAGTGCTAAATCGCTTTTATATAAACAATTTAATTTGCAATAACAAATGTTGAGATCAATAATTGAGATAAAAACTACCCTATCTCCCAAGTTGAACCAAATTACAGATGCTTACAAAATTTTATAAAAATTGATTTAGTAGTTTCAGAGTTTATCGCTAACATACATCGTGACACGAAATTTTTATATATACATATGTAGATAGATAGATATGTATATATATTTACACAAGGTAACTTTTTCATCAATATCCACTTTTTAACATCGTTCATCTGGATTAAAAATTAATAGCTCATCAATACAACATCATTTCTAAATCTCCGATTGATTCTTTACGATTTTTTATTCCACATTAATCGCTTGAGCCTGTAATGTCCTACTGCTGGGCATAGACTTCTTTCCCCATGTTGGTTAAGGATCAGAGCTGCTTTCCGAGGCACGGTGGGGAGACCCACAAGGACTGCACAAACACCCTGCCACGGCAAACATTTGTATGGCCAATACAAATGTTGGATAGCCTACAGGACATGAGGCATCGATTTTTGGGGTTGGGGAACTGTCGAATTGTACCACTCCCACCCCCAGCACTGCACTAATATATATATAGAAATCCGAAAAAATAACCAAAACCGAGTATCTATGCCCAGTTCTGGGGCTGGGAGTGGTACCAGAGGGTAACCCACCCACCCCCTCCCAAATCCTCATAAATCGATGCCCAGTGCTGGGGGTGGAAGTGGTACCGCTTACCCGCTCCCAAAACCCCAAAAATCTGTCCAGTTCTGGGGTTGGGAGTGGTACCAGAGGGTAACCCACCCACCCCCTATCCTCCCCCAAAACCCCATAATTAGATGCCCAGTGCTGGGGGTGGGAGTGGTACCCCTTCCACCTCCCGAAACCCCAGAAATCTATGTCCAGTGTTGGGGTTGGGAGTGGTACCACAGGGTAACCCACCCACCTCCCTCCTATCCTCCCCCCAAAATCCCATAATTAGATGCCCAGTGGCGGGAGTGGTACCCCTTCCCCTCTCCTCCCAAAACTCCATAAATCGATGCCCAGTGCTGGGGGTGGGAGTGGTACCCCTTCCCCCTCCCAAAACCCCAAAAATATATACCCAGTTCTGATGTTGGGAGTGGTACCAGAGGGTAAAGCATCCACCCACCCCTCCTCCCCTCCCCTAAAACCCCATAAATCGATGCCCCATGCCCTATAGACTTACCCAAATGTTTGTCATGTGCGGGGATCGAACCCACAACCGCCAGCGCAACAGCCACAAACCAGTGCTATAACCGTTGCGCCAACGCGTCGTCCACGTTAAAACTCATAAAATATCATAAAAATTTATAATCTAAACATGAGCTCATAGATTCTCATAACTTTTACATTACATCCGTTATGCTCATAAGATTGTAGATTTTTTACGTAAAAAGTTATGAGATTCTATGAGATACTGAAGATGCTCATAAGAACTTAGAATCAAATGAATTGTGTCCGCTATGAGTTTCTATGAGTAATTTCGACGACAAATACACATATAAAATCTCATAGAATATTTTCGTATTATTTTTTTATGAGATCCTATGAGATTTTTCCAGCAGGGATTGTTGTGTCTAGTACATTATTGAAAAAAGTAATTTATTTGTTTTGCAGTCGATAATCTGAAGATAATTCTTCAAAATGTTTTTTTTTTCCGTCGATTGTTTCTCATAGGTCCCGCCTTGCATCAAGCGCGTGCTTTTAAAACACGCTGGAGACAGGGAAGTTACCTCCAAGTTTCAAACAAAGATGTTCGAGACTTGTTGGAAATTCCTGTGTAATTTTTCATGTACATTACCATTATTAATTTCGCGTTCATGGAATCTGGTTTATTTTTATTCCGAATGTATGAGAAATTTTCATTAGTTAAATTTATAGTTTGTAAGTCAGAGTCCGAGGGGCCCCCTGAGCTTGAGGGCCCCGGGGCACAGCCCCGCCTTGCCCCTTAGTAGCTACGCCACTGTACACAATGATACTAGATGGCAGTATGTAACTATGTACTCTTGTCGGGATTCGATAAGGAATTCCCCGACCTGAGTCGTGATTGACACTCATATTTTTATGCACTGGAAAATCATGTACAAAATTCTCCAAAACGTATTTTTCGGATATCTCAAAACATTTCAAACATTCACAAATATAACCATTGTGTGAATTTTGTGAATTGGTGAAGAAACTTGTGCTTACCACACAGCAGCGCCACCGCGGAAAGATTATTTTCAGCTATAAATATTTTGAAAACTAAATTACGCAACAAAATATCGACTAAAACTATTAAAGGAGCCTTACACACATAGCACACTAAATCCGAAATAACCGATTGCTATTCATTTGAAGTCAAAAAGGCACATAAAGAAAAACAATAATATGTATCATTTTAAAAAGGAAAATGAGTTTGAAAATACTGAAGATGAGGCAATTGATAATGAAAGTGAAAAATACTTTTACTTTGATTTTATTTTTTTATTAAGTTGTGATAAATATTAAAATATAACTATGTATGTGAGTCCTGATAACTAATAAAAGTAGGTGATTGTTTTAATTATACGAGGAAAGTATGAAATCTGCCTTTTTTACTTTACCTACTGTTTTCTCCTGTTTTTTTATTGGTTATCTGCTGTTTTTTAGTTCCTTGGGGTTGGCAACACTGGCCCTGCGAGAAGAACTTTTTAACCGACTTCAAAAATGGAAGTACTCAATTTGACCGTAGATATTTTTTTTATGTATGCTCGGGGATAACTTTGTCGTTTATGAACCGATTTTGATAATTAATAATAATAATAATAATAATATTTATTTATTTTCTCACCACAATATTGCATACATGACATTTGATAGGTACATAAAAATATTAGCACTAATATTGTGGGAGACTGGTGCCTAAGCTAGGCTCGAGGCCTGTGTTTCAGGACACCAGGTCTCCACCCCTTAATAAAGTACATTTCAATTAACATCATCCTAAGGGCATTAACAATTTTGTTGCAAACAATATAATATGAGATAGTAAATTTATATATTTATATCTAAGGTTAGTATATTTTATGTTATTCATGGCTCGATATGGTTTAGTTGGTGTGTGTGTGTGTGTGTGTGTGTGTGTGTGTGTGTGTGTGTGTGTGTGTGTGTGTGTGTGTGTGTGTGTGTGTGTGTGTGTGTGCATGTTTGAGGGGCGTGTGTTTGTGTATGTTAGAAGTACTCTAAGTTAGGCCAGAAAGAATCGCTTCGGTGTCATCATAGTTCAACCCCTGTAGCCATTCAGTTAATTTCCGTTTACACCTATTTTTAGTGAGGTTGAATATAGGTAGGAATCTATTGACTTTGTTGTATAAGAAGCCACCCAAGCTGCAAAAGAATCTCCTTGAAAACCTTGTAGAAAATTTACAACATTGTACAGGATTGTATCGCCTTTTAGCTTCTGACAATGACGGGTGGTATTCAAGAATTGTATGTTGTTTAAGTAGGGTGTTAAGGATAAACAATTGGCGCACCGTTAAGACCCGGCACTCCTTGTATAGCAATACAGTGGGGTAACGGTACGGCTTAAATAGCGATACCTTTAGGATAGCTCGTTGTGCTCTCTCCAGGCCAATCAATCTGGTTTTCGGTGCACCACCCCAAGACGTGATACAATAAGTTAGCACCGATTGAGCGAGGGCAAAGTAGACAGATTTCAACAGGTTAGCATCCAAGACGTTTCTTATTGTTTTAAAAACGTATATAAGTTTTCGCAACCTGTTATTAATCGCATCTATATGTTCGTCAAATCTAAGATTATTGTCAATCACTACTCCCAAGTACTTTACCGTCTCTTTTTTTTGCAAGCATGGGCAGTCGCATGTAGCGTTATGCGGTTCAGGACACGAGTGAACGTGTATGGCATGAGTTGTAGACTGTGGTACAATGCCTTTAAAGGAGAAAGTAATATAAGTGGTTTTCGCGCTATTTAAAGTCAATAGGTTGCCTCTTAGCCACTTCGAGATAGTATTGAAGCCAGACTGAGCATACCTGTAAGCTGCGTCCCAAGTATCTGCAGTGAATAAGAGAGCAGTGTCGTCGGCAAAGCTGATTATTTTGCAACCAGGGAGGGTGAGCATACTCAGGTCGTTAATATAAATAAGAAATAGAGTAGGTCCAAGTACGCTACCTTGAGGCGTGCCATAAGTCAATGTACGCTCGTCACTGACGTATTCGTCTATTCTAACTCTCTGAGTACGCCCACTTAAATAATCTTTAAAAAGGCATAGAGGTACACCTCTAATCCCCAGACTTTCCATTTTCCGAATAAGGAGGGGTACTGAGACTGTGTCAAATGCTTTGGCAATATCCAGGAATATACCTAAGACTTTTTGCCCCCTGTCCATCTCCGATACTATAAAATTAGTTAGTTCATTTACAGCATCAGAAGTAGATCTACGCGCACGGAAGCCAAATTGCGCAGGCGAGAGAAGATTATTTCTTTCTAGAAACTTAATAAGCCTGTTATTCATAATCCGCTCCAGTATTTTTGAGAGAGCAGGAAGTACGGCTATTGGCCTATAGTTATTAACACAGCCTCCATCCCCACTCTTATAGATCGGGTGTATGATGGCTTTCTTGAACACTTCAGGAAATTGGCCTGTAGAGAGCGCAAGGTTGCAAATGTACGTTAGAGGTGGTACAATAGTGAGCTCATGTTTTTTTAAAAGTTTGCTGGAAATGTTGTCCCAACCCATTGCACAGTCACTACGGAGTGATTTCAACAGCCCAGCAACTTCTTCCTCATCAGTTGGCAACATGACCATTGATTGCGGGTTTATATTCTTCGTGAAGGTGTTAAGTGGTTCGCTCTGTGAGTTTATATTTTTTTCCGCAAGCTCTTTACCAATGTTTGAGAAAAAATCATTAACAAAGTTTATCGAGAGATCCGGTGTGGCCAGTGTATTCAACAAATTAGAAGATGTATTATCTTTATTTTTGGTTCTGCCTGATATGTTATTTATCACTGACCATATTTGCTTTGGGTTTCTGCCTGCCTTGTTTACTGCTTGCCTATCATAATTCAATTTAATATTTTTTAATAATCTATTACAAAAATTTCTGTACCTAGAAAAAGTGATTCGCAAGATCTCATTACTAGGTGCCTTTTTGAGGTTTTTATGTAAGGCGTCTCTGTGTCTGATACATCGGAGCAGACCTGGGGTAATCCATGGTTTTATAGTTACTTTTCGATTTGGAATTTTAACTGTTTTAGAATTTAAATCAATCAAATTTTTAATTAAATTTATCATTGTCTGAGCGGCATCGTGAGGATTTTGCGTCTTGTATACTTCGCTAAAGTCAAGATTCATCATGTGAGCATCCAACTGTTCATAATTAACACGGACAACAACTTTTTTTACTATAGTTTTAGTTATTTTTTTTGCAAGATATAATAAGACTGTGTCGTGATCAGTTAAAGCAGAGTGTGCGACCAGGGTTGTAGCAGGTAGCCCAGTTTTGAGAATAACATGATCAAGACAAGAATTCTGTCGAGTGGGCAAGGAATGGGCAGGCAGTAGGCCATGTGAAGCTAGTAGGTTTAAGTAAGTATGTTTGATTGTATCGCGGCATTGTTGGTGAATGTTAATGTTTATATCTCCCGTAATTATAATATTTTTGAAATGAGCTATATTTGTTAGTATGTCATTTAAGGAGGACAAAAAGTTGGTGGTGTCTCTATAGCTAGGAGGTCGGTATATGACTAGCATTACAGTACTAGAATCAATTGTTATTTGAAGACAATTAGCATCCAGAAAAGTGGGTTCCACCACCATGACCCTCAGTGCTTTGTGTATATAAACGACCACACCCTCGTTTTGTGTACGGTTATTAACCGTCTTAAAACTATTGTAGTGTGGTAACTCAGGAATATTTTGTGTATTAAGCAACCAACATTCAGTTAAGGCGATTATTTCCCAGTCTATTTTTGTCCTAGCCAGTGTGGTCATTAAACCTGGCATATTTTTTGTAATACTTCGTATGTTTTGACTTAGGACTTTCAGTGACTGGGCTGGCTTAAAGTTTGGTGGGATACAATGGTCCAAGTCACACGTTAAAGATTCAGATACAGAGACAGAATCTATATTGTTAAGATTATTTTGTATCAAATCGAATTTTATTATAGTTAATTATCATTTTACATTTAAACGATGTTATTTTATAGAAATTTAATATCTTTAGTAGAATACAACAATAAATGATAATTGTGACACAAATCACAGACAGTCTCAACAAAGAATCGTTAATACTAGTAATCAGTAATAATAGTTTGGTTTTAATACTAGTGGAGCGAATCAGTATTTTTATAACTTGAGGGTAGTATGTGTTTGTTCTTATGAGTGTAGATAATATGTGATGTATTGGATGTTTGTAAAATATTTGCAGCGTGTATTTGTAGTAATATAATGTATATAACCCCTTAATGTAAAATAAATATAATGTATATTGTAATGTGTGTATTTTGTAAATAGTTTTATTATATGTTCGTTTGTATTTGTAGGCTAGTTCATTATTGCTTAAAATATTTAACAGTTTACTAAGTACACAAAACGTGAGCGTAATTTTTAGATACATAAATGATATATAATGTATATATATAATGTATATGATATATAATGCATATTTCAATGTGTGTATTTTGTAAAAAGTTTTATTATATGTTTGTTTGTATTTGTAGGTTAGTTCAATATTGCTTATAATATTTAACAATTTAATAAGTGCGCGAAATACAAGCGTAAATTTAAGATACATAAATGATAGGAATATAAACCAGAATAGTCACTTTTGTTTTCGTAACCGCGTAAGATCTTCTTCGGACTTTATAAGCCGGGCGGGCATTCCGTCCTTTTCTCGTACGTACACCTTTCCGTTGGCAGTCCAGCATTGCTCATATTCACTGCTTTTAACAAACTCTCTTGCCAGGTAGTGTAGCCGTTTCGTCATAGTAGTGAGAACTTCCGAGATATATAGTGGTTGCTTAGGACCTTTTTCATTCACATGATTTGAATTGAGGCGATTTTTCGTATTTTGTTTATTAAATAATTTAGTTGAGCTCAGGAACTGTTCTTTAAGTTTTGGAGATGTGAATTCGACTATAACTGTACCTAAAGAGTCTGTCTTATTCTTTAATCGAAAGATGTTCTGGATTTCATTTCCATTAAGCGGTTTATTGACGATGTTACTAATTTTTTTTACTGAGTTAGTAAGCGTTTCTCGAGTTTCTGGTATTGTGGACGGAAGATTTTTAATTTCTAAGGAAGCCGCCTTAATATGTTTTTCCAAGTAGTCAACTTTACCCTCCAGAGTCTTTATAGTTTTTTTATTGTTGTTGCATTCTTTTTTTAAATTATCTATCTCCAGAAGGGCATCATCGTACTTATCAGAGAGAAATTTA
This sequence comes from Melitaea athalia, assembly GCA_905220545.2. NCBI lineage: Eukaryota > Metazoa > Arthropoda > Insecta > Lepidoptera > Nymphalidae > Melitaea > Melitaea athalia. The sequence continues at coordinate 3,054,912 of HG992189.1, forward strand.
ATAGTCTTCTGAATTTCAGTATTTTGTGTGCGTATTTCAGCGTTTTGAGTCCTTATGATAGCATTTTGGGATCTAATTTCGTCAAGAGCTGAGTGTAAGGAATCAATTTTATCGTTTTGTTGGTTCTGTGTTGATACTAGTTGGGAAAACATACCCTTCATCTCATTCATCATTTCCTCCATTCGTTCCCAATCATTATCACTACGCTTTTTCTTCCTTTGGGTAATATTTGAAGTATCATCATCACCTTTATGGTCCTTAGAAGTATTTAATGTTAAATTAGGACCAGAGGCGTAAAGAGACGGCGCTGGACTATTAGGTGGGGTTCTTTTGATAGAGGAAAGCATTGTAGTGATTATCCGGTGATACGGTGTTTAATTGATTCCAGTGAAGTGGAATATAAATAAATACAAAGTGTAAAAAGCAAGGAGCAAAACAGCTGTACTCACGAAGCCGTATATAGCAAACGCCGTATAGAATATTGGTACTTCTCAGTCACTGCGCCGCCGCCGCCGCCGCACCGAACAATTCCGAGCAAGGATGTCGGAGGCCGTCGGTACGTCCTTGATGACACGAAGTTTACCGAGCGAAGGCCGGTCGTTGACACCGACGCGATGCACTGCTCGAGTCCGTTGACCGGTGACTCAAGCGCCTTAGATGTTAATTCAAATGTTTTGCAGTCGTTGTTGAATAAAACTGTGATATCTTCTTTGTCTGTTGCTCGATTGTAAAAATAAATAGTGCAACGTAAAGCCCACAAGACAAGCTATCCAACAATGTAATTTAATGTTCAAAAAGTCAACTTTTTACAACAATTAAGATTTTTCAAAGCGAGAGTAAAAATAGTTACGTTTGACCGCCCTGAGTAGCGCGTAATGTAAGAATCTTTCTTCTCTTTAGAAAATTCTTTTTTTGTTGGAAAGGAGATATCCCTAGTTTGGTACTATGATAAGGAAACCAAGATCTGATGATGGAATCCCAGAGAAATCGATGGGAACCTTCGAAAATCGTAGTGATGACTAGTGCGTTTGTTAATTTTTTTCGTCTACTTATCTTGTATTACTTGTCGATGTACCTAATTGAAGTCGGTTTTTTTCGTTTGCTAGCAAACACAATTATTGTGCAGGAGATTCATCTTTCTAACAAGAAATGAGTGAGTTGTTGTTAGCTTCGGATCAGTCTGACAATGAAGAGAGTATTGAAGATTTTTTTTTATATTGGAGTCCGAACTGATACAAAATCATGAGTGACAGTGATGAAGATCAGGACCAGGACTCAGGACCTAGGAGAAGAACCGGGTAGTGATAGAGATAGTCTATGGTGTTGCTATCGTGTCCTAGACTTGAGACTTGTGTCTTCAATGTTCTAGATCTTTGTGCACTGACCATGGACTTAATACCTACTAACAGGACTGAGTACTCTGAAAATTTGTATTTACGAAAATGAACACTAAGTCAACGAATTAAGTATTATATTCGGTTGCGCATTATACAAATGCAAAAACGAGCCGAGAGAGATAGTCACAACGGAGGCCTTGTGTCTCGTTCTTTCATATTGCCAGCATAAAAATGTTTCTAATCAAAAATTATGGCTGACCTAAAACTCCATTGAAACAATTGTATTTTAATGTTATTTTAACAATTGTAAGTCAGCAAATCATAATTAAAATCAATTTCTTTAAATATATTCTTAGATAAAAAGAAAACATAAATTATTATTTTGCCTATTTCTTTTTTTTCTTACGGTAACTCTCGTAAGCATCACAGTGGACATTGTTTAAGACTGTAATAAAACTGAATATCATGCTTAACACCTTGTGTTAGTGTTCATTTTCGTATAAACAAATTTCCATCTACAACTATGGTGACCATGCGTCACTTTATTCACTTTTATTCATATTAAAGAAATGTTTGTGTTATAAATACTATTTGTTGTTCAAATAAAAATAAAATATTAAATTTAAAATAACTGTAATTACATTATTTGGACTGTATTTACTTGCCAACTGTAACAAATATAGCATTAAGGTAAATTAATAAATAAATAACTCGTACTACTTATTTGTATTGTTTACTAGCTGTGCCCGCGACTTCGTCCGCGTGGAATAGTGACTTTGGACAGCATTTTTTCAATACATGTTTTGGTTTATTTTGGATTATAAGCACCGTCGTTTGGTTATTTACATGTTCAATGTGATTCTTTAAATTGGCATAACTTTTTCTTTATGAACCGATTGACATAAAACAAACACTAAATGTTAAGTGCAGCCTAGCACAATATATTAGTGAAAACTACACCTAAATTAGATATAGTGGAGTGCCTGGGGCATTAAAAACACGAAAACCTCGGATTTCCGTTACAGTGAATCAAATTTTATAATTCAAAGTGGAATGTTTAGCTTATAATATATACAAAAAAGTTTACCTATTAAAAAATTGTGATCTCGATTTAAAAAAAAATTATAATTTTGATAGTTTAAATGATACAATACCTCATAATATTAGGCTGTAGAATATATTTCTACACCAAAATTAAATTAATTGATATATTCATATAGAAATAGTAATTAGGAAAAAAAAATGAAGAAAATTGAAAGAAAAAAAAGCGTGTGGCACTCGGGGACTGCCGCGGTAAAGCTATTGCATAGCATTTTTTATCAACTTATGCAATTATAATTATTTATTTATTTATGAATTTTTTTTCTTTGATATTAATTCAAGTTACACATTTTGAGCGTGGTGACCGATAATTAAACAATTTTTTTTCTTTTATTGAATAAATGAGAAGGTAATATCGTTTAAAATATTTTTATTATCTTACAATACATGTAGGTTATTTAGGAATTTTCATCATGAAACCATAGGTTTATGGTAACTGAAATAAGAAACATACATTGTAGTAGTTACTGTTCTAGGTTTGTATGGAAACGTGAGCGACTTGTTCAACTACATGGCTACATGGAGCTACATGGTAGGCGGAGTGGGGTGTGCTAGGTTTTATTTTCGTTACGGAATTTCTTGATTCGGTCGCCGCGCTCAAAGCTCTCGATAGAAGCTATGCAATAGCTTAAAAAATATCAAGAAATCATTAATTGTTTATTTAATCAATTTACATTTTTGTCTATTTAAGTATTTTCTTCAACTTCACTTGTTTCAATGATTGGCGGAGTATTAAAACAGGTATTTTCGCTGCACTGTAGACATGCTACACTGCAGTATAAAGCTACTCTTTCGACACCCACAAGCGCTCCACAACCCTTTTTTACAATTATTTTGATGATTGTACCAACTTTCTATTATAATACATTATGATTAGTTTGTGTGTGTGTGATTAGTTTTTTTTAAAAGTATCTATAATTAGTATTAGTGTTAAGTATAGTATTAGCTCCAAATTTACTTGATATAACAATATCATCATGATAGCGGTCTATTAGTCGTTTTCTAATAGTTCTTTCATCCGGTGTATGCTGTGAGGTGATGGTATCTTTCAACTCTTGCATAGAAAACTGGCAGTCGTCATTCTCTTCTATATACTTGTATTTTTGCTTCATTGCTGCATCTATCATCGAAATTCTCGAACCAACCTTTTTCTCAGTAGAGCTCAGATGAATAGATTTTTTAAGATAATTAATTATAGCAATCAGCATGATATGTTGCTTCGAGTGTTTGTAAATCGGCTACATCAGAATTTCCTGTACAGCTATAAAGCTTACAATGGAGTCACTTAAAGTTGGAGTATAATAATATATTAATGAGATTTGTCTTCGTGGTTTTTTATTTAATTTTGCTTATCTTTCTTGATTAGCTTCTCGGCCACAGATGAAACCGTTTTGTCACACTCGAAAAAGCTCGATAAATCAGTTCTACTTCGGAGTTTCTTTTTCGAAGGCGAAAATGGAGTTTCATTGGTCCTCTTCTTATAATAATATGTTTCAATATATTTTTTATGAATATATTTTTGGCGACAACCTGTATGATCGTAAGTGAATTCAGTTTGAAGATGAGGTAACAAGCTATCATTTCGTTCTACCCTCTCCACGTTCTACTGCCTGTGCAAGGTCGTTATGACCCTTCATACGCTCCAACATTTCAATAAAATATTATTTTATGTCTATTTATGTATTATTAAACGTATACAATACGAAAAAAAAAAAATATTTTAAATAAAATTACATGCTTAAGTATTAATTTTTTAGTTTTTGTTAAAAAAAATCAAAAAAATCAAAAGCACAAAATTTTTTTGGGTAAACTTTACACTTTATAGTATAAAAAAGAAAACCCCCCCTCGACCAGTTAAATTCATTCACTGTAACAAAAGTCTGAGGTCAAAATCCCCAGACACTCCACTAATAAGCCGTTTCTGAGATGACAAACAAACACATTTCTGAAACAGACAAAAATTCTAACAATCATTGTTTTGTGTGCTATTTGCGTTGATAAAGGTCCCAATACTTAATATTTTTTCTATATATCTTCCATGTACAGAAAGCGATCTGTTACATTTTTATTATATGTATTGATTTTGTAATCCATCCCTTGTGCAAATGTTTGTATATTGACATGAAAAACAAATAATAAATGTAATAATATAATATTTATTATTTATCCATTATAAATAAATCTAATAATATAATAATCGTCGTCAATAATGGTGTCAGATTTTTCAAGTTTCCAAATCTTAATGTCACCCTATTAGAAAGGGACACAAGGCCTCCGTACTAACTATCTCTGTCGGCTCGTTTTTCAGCTGCGAGTGCTCTGTCCTGTTAGTAGGTATTATGTCCATGGCACTGACTGTCAATAAATTTAATAGACTGTTCTCAAAATTTTTTATGTTTGTTACATGAAGTAGGTGTTTTGTGTTTTTGGCTTCTTATATATTATATTTTAATAAAAAAAGACTCATTTTGTTATAGGGATAGGTTTGGCTGTTTTTATTACCTAAAAATGTAACCTAAGTAGATTTAGACTGAAGAGCCATAATTTTTGATTTTTAAAATTTCTATAATTTTTAACCGACTTCCAAAAAAGGAGGAGGTTCTCAATTCGACTGTATTTTTTTTTTTTTTTTATGTATGTTAGCTCAGAACTTTTGACTGGGTGGGACTGGGTGGACCGATTTCGATCAATTTTGTTTTAGTTGAAAGGTGTTGCGTGTCATGTGGTCCCATTTTTTTTAAAATAAGATCTGACAAGTACTTTTAGAGTTATATCGAATAATGCGTTTTTACTTGACTAATTTTTCGTCGACCTACGTTGTTTTATACCGCATAACTCTTTTCTCGGTGTACCGATTTTGATGATTCTTACGTTAATCGAAAGCTAATACTTGTCATGTAGTCTTTGTGAAATTAGATCGAGATCTGATTACAACTTTTTGAGTAATCTTTAATAGCGCGTATTTACTTGACATGTTTTCGTCTTATTACGTTGTATTACTTGTCGATGTAATTGAAGTCGGTTTTTTTTCGTTTGCGAGCAAACACAATTATTGAAATAAAAGTTGATGATATAAACACGTTATTTTATTGCTAAATCATATAACTTTCATAATATCAGTTTTAAAAGCGATCTTATATCAAATTCTCCAAAAAATATGTGTTTGTATATAGGAGCCTATGAGACTACACGTCCCTACTATTACAATGTACTCTGTGCTACACGTCCACAGTAGTGTTGAGAAAAAATGACGTCCATACTTAAAGGTTAAGTAGGTACCACTTTCTTTGTATTATAAATTTATAATCAAAGCTGAGGGTTTTAGGAAGTTTTTAAAATTACTTAAAAGCACAGATTGAAGAAAGAAGGATATATATGCCCTAACTGCGAAATAAGCCCAGTACCGTGCTTAGAAGTCATGAAACTTTTTTATTTTTTTTAATTAAAATTTCAAAATTGAACCCCGACTCGCTCAAACTAAATTATTTATTTTCGAACTAAATTTTAATAACTTTTATTAATAGTAGGAAGCTAGGTATTTTATCTGTGAGAGTACAACTAATAAGGACTAAGACACAAAAAATAAAAATAATGGCTTAATTCACAAAGAAATTTTTTTAAATAGTTAAGTCGAAAATTTAAAAAAAAGAAAAAAAAAGAGTAATGATCGCTATCAAGATAACAAACAGGACAGGTGGGCATAGTGGGGAGACCCACAAGGACTGCACAAACAGGCATGGCAAACATCTGTATGGCCAATACAAAATGTTTGTCTTGTGCGGGGATCGAACCCGCAACCGCCAGCGCAACAGCCACAAATTATTATTAGGTACTATAAATGCAAGTACCTACCTTATACATATATATTACAGTTACAAAAAAAATAGAAGTAAGAAAACTTTACAAATAGGAAAAAGAAAGCGGAAGGGTATATAAATGATAACATATACATAACATTAAATATTATGTTCTTCTTTTGATTATAATTTAATTTAATAGTATAAGTGAAACCAGTCAAAGCTATATATGGAGATTTTTGAAAACATTTTATTTAGAACTAAAATTCTTTAATGATATGACTGTAATGAGTATGTACAAAATTTTATTAAAAATAATTACGCTAATTGAGTTAAAGATTTTGAGCTCACTGTTATTCTGTTAACATGAGAAGTATTTAATTACTTGATTAAAGATTCAGAGAAGTCAAAAGATGTATACTTAGTTTGAACTGTTTGAAGTTTAAAATAAAATTAAAAAAAAAGGAAAAATGTAATTTTGTAACTATGCACTCTGTATATTGAACACTAGCAGACCCGTGCCCACTTCGTTGGGCGTTAATTATCTTTTTCTTTGTGATGCAATTACCTATGTTGTGTAGTTCTTAGTAGGTACTTACTAATTTTTATTAGGTTCATTGTTTAGAATTTTATTTAGAGTTTTATTTCTTGTTTATAGCTAGTATTGGACGTATAAAATCGTAATAATATCGTGTATTTATTATTTTAAATTACAGAACCAAATAACATACTAAATTTTATAGCACTTAAATAAATAATATGTTACTCCAACGCCATCTATCAAAAATCCCGAAAACGACGTCGATAGGCTAATAAATAGTCTTCTAATAGCGATAGACGACGGCGAGAGATGGCGTTATTATATAATTATATTTACCATTTTGGAGTTATATTTTTATCTTTTTCTTATTTACTGAATTTTTTGTTCAATTACAATAAAATATAGCCTATGTCACTCCTGAATAGTGTAGCTTTCTGTTAGTGAAAGAATTTTCATGATCGGAATGATGATCATACAAGGAGATTGGGAGACAATTATTTAATCTGTGTCGACATCATCTTCTTCTTGTTCATCATCTTCATCTTGTTCATCATCTTCATCTTCTTCATCATTCATAATATACTCATATAGAGTTTTAATCAAATCGAAAGATTTAAAATTCACCCAACCCTCAGTCTTTGTGATGAGCTTGGCTTGTCCGTCCTTTATGAACTCCAATGTAAATTTTTTCAATAATCCAGCGGAATGTCTGTCTGCCAAATGCAAAGTTTCTATTGCATTCTCGACAGTAAGTTTTTTGTGCAAAGCTTCTTCACAAATGCTTTTAAGTCTACTGAGTTGGTAATAATCTGCAGCAGCCAGTAACTTCTCCGGTATGTCATCTACACTTGGAGCTTTATCGCTATATATAAATGTTATAACTTCTTTAACTACCTTTTCCTCGAACGGTGATTCTACAATATTGGTATGGCATTCGGTCGTATTATGTTCGAAGTGAGCTTTTAAAACAGCACTCCTACTGGCCAGCATTGCTCTGTGAACTTTAAATTCTGTACCCTCAATGGATTTCACTGTGACATCAGAGAATAGACCAGTATTTAGTAGAATCTCCAAATCATTACTCAGTTGAGCTTCATGAACATTAGTTATATGCTCAACTTTCAAGTCATTTGATACTATGAATTGAAATTTCAATCGCAAGCTGCAGAGGCGGCCTTACCCATTGCGAGGCCCCGGGCGGAAAGTCTTTGCGAGGCCCTTTGTCCTTCGTGAAATGCTAAAGTTATAAAAATAACTAGAATTTGAGTTTTAAAAATATTTTACATTGAAAAATTTACAAAATTAACAAATATAGAGATGATAAATTTTAAAATTTATGTTTGCGGCTTTTGCTACGACTAAAATCTTTAATTAAAGCACAATAATCTAACGAATGACCAAGACAAGTTAGTGCTTTTAGCCTTTGAAATGGTAAAAAGTGAAAAACATTATAGTAGGATGAAACCCATTGAAAAAGGAAAAGAATACAACGAAAATGAAAGGACAAATAAATTACGGGCGATCTGAGGTCGCAAACCAGTGCTGTGACACCGCGTTGGCGCAGCGGTCACAGCACTGGATTGCGATTGGCTGTTGCGGGCGGTTGCGGGTGCGATCCCAGCACACGACAACATTTGTATTGGCCATACAGATGTTTGCCGTGGTCTGGGTGTTTGTGCAGTCCTTGTGGGTCTCCCCACCGTGCCTCGGAGAGCACGTTAAGCCGTCTGTCCCGGTTGTTATCATGTACACCTGATAACGATCGTTACCTACTCATAGTAGGGAATATATCCGCCAACCCGCATTGGAGCAACGTGGTGGATTAAGCTCCGATCCTTCTCCTACATGGGGAAGAGGCCTATGCCCAACAGTGGGATATTACAGGCTGAATCGATCTGAGGTCGGGAAGTGGGAGGGAAGGGGGTTTAAGGGTAAAAAACGGTTTATCCCGATTGCGGGTAAACTACAAGTCCTGTGGAAAAAGTCAAATGGCAAAGTTGTAGGTAATAAAAAAATCTACAACTTTTGTATCTACACTTTTTTCGCTTAACCTCAAAATTCATGTGAAAGATTCAAAAACTAAGTACCTATTTGGTTTTGTATTGTTCGTTTGCAAGAAAAAAAATTCTTTACGTAATTTAATATAAACTTACCTTTTTATGTCCCAAACGCACTGTAATTTTTTTGATTTAAAATATATATTTTTCGCCTTATTATGACCTCTATATCGAAAAAGCACCCTTATTTTCAATCAAAATTTCTTACGTCAAAATATCAGCTTATCAGCAGCTAAAAATAAATGTTTAGAAAATGAAAAGAATATTTAGTAAGACATCCTCAATATTTTGAGAATTTCATAGAGAAGAGGGGAAGGGGCTAGGAGAGTCTAGGTCTTCCTACCTGTTATTTTTTGCATTTTCTGAGAACATTTACCATAATAATGTATATTTTTTTACACCATCAGAAAATAGAGATTTTAACGAACAAAAATCCCACCGACTTTTTTAAAAAGCTGATATTTTGACGTGAGAAATTTCGATTGAAAATGAGGGTACTTTTTCGATATTGAGGTCAAAATGAGGTGACAAATTAATATTTTAAATCAAAAAAATTACAATGTGTTTGTAAAATAAAAAGGTGTTTTCACCAAATTTTGTAAAAAAAAATAATTTTGTAAAAGAAATATAAAAAACCAAAAACTTGTTTTTTGAATTTTTCAAAAATTGTTATGTGAAAAAAGTGCGAATACAAAAGTTGTAGATCTTCTTACTACCTACTAACTAACCTACTAAGTTGTAACTTTGCCATTGAGGTTTTTTCCATAGGATTTGTAGTTTAGCCGGTAATCGACACAAACCGTTTTTCCCCTTAAACCCCCTCCTTACCACTTCCCGACCTCAGATCGCCCGTAATTTATTTCTCCTTTCATTTTCGTTGTATTCTCTTTCTTTTACAATGGGTTTCATCCTACTATAAAAAAATTTAGTTTCAAAAGCTAAGAGCACTGGTCTATAATAGGTCATTTTTGATTGAAAGAATAGCAAGGACTGAAAGCCGATCTTGTGTCATCGAATTCCTCAAATATGTTTTAACAATTTTAATAAAAAAAATAGTTAAAAATCTATAGTATTTTAAATTTGTATTGGGTTGTTGCGCGAGGCCCCTGCAAGCGCGAGGCCCCGGGCGATTGCCCCGTTCGCCACCCCCTAAGGCCGCCACTGGCAAGCTGTCTTCCTGATGGAATCGGTTTATTAAATTTTTCGATATTCTACCTAAGTATTGCCATTTGTTAGCCTGGACCGTGTGAAACTCCTTTGTAACTATTTTATGTCGATCTTCATAATGAAATTGTCTGTTACTACATATAGTTAGTATGGATTTTAAAATCACCGGGTCAGGGGACAGGTAATACACTTCAATAATATTCTTAGCACGTGCACGACCCAAAAACTGCATCTTCAAATGAAACCGGGAACAAACCGAGTCAGGGCGAGTTTCTTTGATGTCTGTTCGTAACTCTCTCGTCCTTTTATTTTCAAGTAAAATAAGAAAACGTGGTACTGTCCATATTATAGTAGCAATCTTCGTTTGGCCCTCGGTACGCGACGTAAAATTTATATTCGTCACAATTTCACTCATTTGATCCATAATTGTTACTTTTAACTTTTTATCTTCAAGTTTCTGTTAAATACTTGACCGTAACTGGCAAAGAGCATTAACCACAAGTATTAGCACAGAACTGAAAACACTAATCACTCCTACCGGAGGTATCTGGTATATATATCTTTGTTATGATATTACTTTTAACTTTTTATCTTCAAGTTTCTGATAAATACTTGACCGTAACTGGCAAAGAGTATTAACCACAAAGTACATTGAATATACGGTAATAACACAGAACTGAAAACACTAATCACTCCTACTAGTCCTACTACCGGAGGTATCTGGTATTTATGATATTTGATATCTTATCTTTGTTAAGATACGGCAATTGGAACCTTTGTTATTAAGAGATAGCATATCCGTTTCGCCGAATTCGTAGGTAACAGTTTCCGGTTACTTTTGACTCGTCTCCGTGGCGCCACCTGGCGGCTACGCAATTGTGAATGATTGTGAAGACTGTGACTGTCTACTGTATTTAAATATAATATACTCTTTGCTGTCTACTCTACGGTTATTTTTAGAGATGGGCGTAACGGCTACATTTTGATATTACGTTATAACGTTACGCTACTTTTAAATCACTTATTATTTTTTACGTGATAATATATTTTTTTTTTTAACCAACTGTGAAACCCTTGTGAGATCAAATTTTTTTTTTGGAATTTTTTGTACTGGTAATTACAATCTTTAGGTCAACTCTTATTATTTGTGAGATCAAATGCATATTACATATAGGATACTTAAAATGAAAGACTATCTGTATACAAAATTTCATCAAAACGGTTACAGCCGTTTCTGAGATATCCAAAGTATAACAAAAAAAAGGTGTGTGTGTGATTCACACACGATAGAAGTGAAACTTCTATGGCTAACTAATAAAAAAAAAAAATAATTTAAAATTAGCGGCTTGCAGCGCGGCTCGTCCTTCCCTGTCTTTTTGCCGTTGCTTCCGGTTTGAAATCACAACGATTCTAAAGAAGTTTCACTTCAATAAATAGAGGAATTACTCGTTTACAGATACAAGATAAAATAAACCTACCGCTATTTTCATTCATGTTATTTTCTCTACTTATATCTTCATATATAATTAAATGCTTTTGTTTCATAAGTATGTTTTTTTTTAAATTCGTTATAGTAGTTTTAAATGAAAGTATATCTTTACAATATTTACATTCCACTTTTTTTGCAATTTCATCCGCCACAGTAAAATAATTCCACATTTGTCCTTTTCGTGGCATTTTACTCTACTCACTAAACAACTATACTTAATATAAACAACTTAATTATAATTATTTATTATATTTACAGTTTCTCAAAACGCAACACCGCAATCGTAGAATTCGTAAATAAACTCACGAAAATGACGAACATGATACGAGAACAAACGCGTTGTCCATACTGAAAATTTAACCGTTAAACAAAACGAAATAATATGAAAAAAATAAGTCTAACCTCTAACGTGTAGTATAGTATAGTAAAAATAATAATACGAACTAAAATATTTTTAAAATTTATTGCAAAAGACATTGAAAGGAAAATAGTTCTTATTCAGTTACGATAGAATACAATTTGACATGGGACTAAGCTAAGATATACGCAACGTGAATGTTCTGGACATTCAAAGGAAAATAGTTCTTAGTCCGTTACAATAGAATACGATTTGACATGGGACTAACATATTATACGATGTTCTGGACATTAAAAGGAATTTTGTGACCATAGAGTACAATTTGGCTTTGTGTACATTTGAGGCAAAGTAGTAAAAATAAAAATATTCTTTCAAACCTTACCTGGGAAGCGTGATATTATATCACGTTTCCCAGGTAAAAAAATAATAGGTGATAAAATGATTTAAAAATAATAGGTGATTTTATGCGCTACATAATATAACGAACACCTCTAGCTTATTTTAGTTTTAGTCTATGATTCAGTGACGGGGAATACCCCTATCACCAACTACGATACAGTTTGAAGAATGAAAATAATAAGCAGTCAAAATAAAAATAATTATGTTGTTAAGGGCGTCACACACGGCGAAGTTACTATAATATTTTATCCTATGATACAATATCGCTCGCTATACATTTTGTATGAACTATCACACACGGTTAAGTTATATATTTTCATATTACAGTATCTTTAGCTATCGAGCGATATGGAAATATTATATTAAGATACGAGATATGTCTTAATATGGTAAAATATTATCTTAATATGCGAAATGTTATCTTAACCCTAGAACCCTACACTATCCTGGGCACTAGTTATTCCTATATTGGGGTGCTAGAGTACCCCATACAAAAATGCGTGTAATTGTTGTAAATAAAAACCAATGTATGAATATGTGGCTACCACATCGATTCATTATTACGTAAGTAGTAATAGTAAGTCGATGTGCTAGCACAATATTACTTACCTATAAAACCGTACCTTGAACAATACTGTACCTTTAAAACACCTTACCTTCAAAATACCAGTTTACCTTGAAAACCTTTACCAAGAAGCATGACGTCTGCTAGAAACAGGGAGTAAGTAGCCCTGAAAAGGACTGTTTTAATTTTCGTTAGAAACGATAATAGTTAGCCCTGAAAAGGACTGTTTTAATGTTTAGAAACAGGAATTGTTAATGACGTCGTTAGCTCTGAAAAGAGCTGTTTGTAAATAGATATTTCACAGCACGCCATGCACGAAGCGGATGCACCAGCAATCACTATTCACTAATCTTCAAGCAAGCTTCTTTCTTCGTGCGTATCTTCAAGATTTGTAGTGGCGCCGCGCTGCTGAGTGAAGAGCGCGTGACACGTCCTCGCGCCGCGTCGATTGCCGTTGAATGAGCGAGGCGCGCGGGCGGAGGTCGTATTAATAGAGTTTCGCCCGCGACGCCGTTCCACACGACGCACGAGTAATGTCGACGAAGCACGAATCACGCACGGTGAAAAAGAGACGGAAATAATGCGGGAAAGAAATGCATAGCACTAATTAGAATCGCTTTCTAATTGGTTAAAAACTAATTATTTTATTGGTTTATGTAATTTTTCTTTGTAAATAATTTTGTATAAATATTGCGATTTTTGCCCAATAAATTCATTCGATTCGACCGACACCTTCTGAACAAGTATTTTATTTAATACTCTCCGAAGTCTCCAAAAATATATTTTTATTATCAAATTATAGGAACTTATACCTATAACAAATAAGTCTTAGAATAAAATCTTAGTATTAAATTGAGCATTTTTCACAGACTTTAATCTAATGTTCCAAACAAATAGGTATTTTACACTTATGGCACATCGTTTTGCTTTTTCTGTCTTTAGACCTTGGATAAAAGCCACAACGTCCTTGTGTCTGCTGTACAGGAACAGACCTGGAAAAATCCGGTGGTATTTTGAGGATTGCTGCAGTGGACTCTTTTATATCCCTCCTCAAATTCGGTTTTGATAACGTTCTTCCAAATGTTCACCAATGAGACCTAACCTTATTTTTTTTTTAAAAGTGCGTCTTAACTTTATGTTTGGTTTATTATTTGCTCGTGAACACTTGTAGAAGACCCCAGGAGTTAATATCCACTGCATTCAATAACCCATGAAATAAGCTCAATAGCCAAGTTTTGGTTTTTATTTGGTTTAAAACATCGATTTTTGATATAATATACAAAACCTAAAGTAATTTAAATAGTAAAATTGTTTAATAATAGTCTTCTAAAAAAATTTATATATTGATATTAAAATTATATTAAAAAAAATACTTACGGTTTACCTACACTGGGGTACGGGGGCACCCCACATCGCTTGTAGACACATCCGCACAGTGAGATTGTCCCCTAAGTACTAATAAATCGAAAGTGTTCAACACTAAACTAAAATACATGGATGCCCAAACCTATGGGTTTTATACAAACAGAAATAATTAGACAACAAGCCGCTCTGGGGTACTCTAGCACCCCATGTAGGGTTCTAGGGTTAATATGGTATCTTATGATACAAAATATGAAAATATATCGCAAGATCCTTACACAGAGTGTGCCCTGCAGAATGCGGGGAAGAAATGCTCAGAAGAATATTTAATATTTATTTATTTTATTTAATCTTGCTATACTTACTCGGTATCGAAATAAAAGTAGATACTTGGTATCGAATCGAATCAGACTCACGTATTTAAAATATCTGAACTTCTGAACGACCCGAAGAAAAAAAAGAATTTTCGAACAGACAGACAGAACGAGAGAGCAGAGGCGGCTCGTCACATTTTTTGTTGGGGGTTCAATAAAAAAAAAAGAACCATTTATTTTATATTTTTATTTATAAAGAAAATCCATCCGTTGCTCTTTTTTACGAGCGAAGACATCTATTACTTTCTTGTGAAAATCAGATATGGAATTAATTAAGCGTTTTTCTATAATTATCATAAATAATGCATTTAACCTCGCACTAAATTTCCGATCCAATTTTAATTTTTTTTTAGGTTAAGGGTCACTTCCTGACCATAAAAACACAAAATGCTGACAGATCCAGGTGGAGCTTCGATCGCAATCTGGAAGAAAAGTTTTTGGCCGATATCTCGGAAACTATCCACTTTAGGGCAAAAGTTATTTAGACCTTTTTTGTAGAGAATAAAATTGCGCATCTTTTATTTTCTGTAAACTTTTTTGTAAAACTTACCGTTTACGATTTATGGCCCATTTAATGAACCCGTTTTTTCATTTTTGCCCAATAACTCTTAATATTGGATTAATCAATAAAATGCATCTATCTAATTTTTAAGATCACTTTAGTCTCTACAACTTTTGTTTAAAACTTTTTTTTCTAATGTCCATACTTGTTTAGTTATAATTTTGGACGTTTAATGTTGGACTAACGGGCTTAAAGTCGAAAATTTCAAGGTACGCATAGAATAATATAATGGTACAAATTCAACAAACTAATTAAAAAATATATCCTGATTATTCATGTACTTAAAAATTGATAGTTCATTACCTTACCTGCAATAGTATAATTTAACTGAGGTAGGGCACAGCAGGAAATTTCCTGCTCAAAATATGGAGCAGCCCGACTGGGGTAGCACCTCGACCTACAGAAGACCACAGCTAAATAATACTGTTTTCAAGCAGTATTGTGTTCCTGTTGGTGAGTAAGGTGACCAGAGCTCCCGGGGGGGATTGGGGATAGGGTCGGCAACGCGCTAGCGATGCTTCTGGTGTTGCAGGCGTCAATAGGCTACGGTCTTACCATCAGGTGAGCCGTATGCTTGTTTGCCGGACTCGTAACATAAAAAAAAAAAAAAAAAAAAATAGTAATTAACTTTTTTATATTTTATTTTATTATATTTCGTACAACTAAAAATATAAAGTAATTATTTTA
The DNA here is from genome assembly GCA_905220545.2 of Melitaea athalia. Taxonomy (NCBI): domain Eukaryota; kingdom Metazoa; phylum Arthropoda; class Insecta; order Lepidoptera; family Nymphalidae; genus Melitaea; species Melitaea athalia. The sequence continues at coordinate 3,070,708 of HG992189.1, forward strand.
TTTTCGGATGCTAGAATAAAATGAATTTTCGTAACACCGTAATCGACATTGATATCGCGCCGGCTAAAAAAGTTATAAAGGTCAAAAGTTCACGAAAATCAGTTTTGCGTGAATATCTCGCGACCTATTGCTCGGAGGTCAATAAAGGTCATTATAAAAATTGTTGGCAGTAAAATTATCTACAAAAAATGCTTCTTGCATTTTTCTGTAAAATTAACCGTTTTCGAAGTAGAGCGCTGAGAAAGCGACTAGAATGCACTCACATACAATATTGTATAGGTACTGTACACCAAGGCGTAAACTCTATTGCTTTTAATTCATGTGTTTGAGTATCTTTAATAAAATCATTCTACTTCGGTGATAAAGATCAAATGCTTCTTCTGTGATTTGGACGATTTTATTTGCTTCCTGACCTAGGTTTTTTTCAGCAATTCGTCTTTTTAAGACACTCCATATCAGCTCGATGGGGTTTAAATCGCAGTGATAAGGTGGAAGCCTTACTAATAACTCCAACAAGAGAACAAACTTCTGTCATTTTCATCATTCATCTCATACACAAAATAAAATCAACTTGTCGTTTTTACAATTTCGTTTATTTACATTTCTCTAGAACATCAAATATAGTTAATGATTCTCCATTAGGTATCCCGTAGCCCTTTTCTAAGCCATGAGGGTTTGATGGTGTAGTGCAGCAAAGGTTTGCTTCTTTTCTTAGGACTTGGTCTACTTCTACTGATGTGAAAAAAGCAACTGACATCGGCAGGTCGTATATACCAACCCTATAACAAAAAGTGGCACACATATACAATTTTAAGTTACATAAAATCATTATAATGAAACAACTCATCGGTCGACCCAAGGGCGGATCCAGCTTTGGCGCCAGGGGGGGGGGGGTCACAGTCATGGTCAATGCGCCAGGGGGGGGTCACAAAGTCGTGGTCAAGTAAAAAGAAGTTACAATTTAAATTTTATAATGATAGATACAGGTAAAAAGTAGGTATTTTATCAATCTATGTAGGTAATGTACTTAAAAATACCTATATTGTGACAAAAATCTTGTTTAACAATTTTAATTAGTGGTCCACCTAGGTCCTGGACACAGCCCAGGGGGGGGTCATGACCCCCGTGACCCCCCCCCTGGATCCGCCAGTGGGTCGACCAATGGTTGCTGTAAAGTATCCGAAACGTCTGGCATCTAAAAAACTTAATAAACCGCGATAAAATCCGAAAAAGTTGTGTCAACTTTCATTATAATGAGTGAAATTCGCGTAAACATTAGAAAACTATATAAAATCATATTTTATAGTCCTTTATTAATTAACAATCAACATGTATGTATATTGTTTACATAAGAACTATAAACGGTTGAAGCTGTTTAACATAATTTGTTACTTAGCGGTTTACATGGGCGAAAAACCGACTATATTTTCTAACAAAACAGATGTAAATACTATAATAAATCAATTCATATATTTTGTAAATTTATTTTTTAGTTTCACCGCAGCAGATCTCAGTAGTTCAAGTACTCAATGATAATTCTTCGTAATAATAAAAAAAGCAAACCTTACCTTTGCGAACAAAACGCTCTTGTGAAAAGGTTAGTGATTTGCAAAGCTAGGGCCGCTTTGTACTTGTGTTCATCTGGCACTAAATACCGCACTTCATCGTGGAAACTTAAACAGAATCTGTAAACATTTTAATGCTTATTAAACTAGTTTATTTCAACACATTATAAGGAATATCTCTCTATACATATATTCTTCTTCTTCTTCTTTGGCTTTAGCTCCCTTGCGGAATTGCCATCTATACATATATAATATATAATTAAAACTAAAATTAAATTATTAAACAAATGAGGGTAGTTGAGTTTAACTTGCTAAGGTCCTGTGACGAGCCGATTTTCATCCATTTGTTGAGATGTAAACGATTTTAATGAATAAGATCAGATAAAAAATCATAAGATGATTCGTTACCTTTGTTCGTACATGGTAACTTCTAAGTTATTATTATGATGAGTTAAGCGTTTTGTTTTATATAGCCTACCATTATTGAACTGGAATAGTACCTCGACCTTACATAAGATCACAGCTAAATAACACTGCAGTGTTGTGTTCCTCATGGTGAGTAAGGTGACCAGAGCTCCTGGAGGGAGGGGGGGATTGGGGTAGAGTCGGCAACGCGCTTGCGATGCTTCTGGTGTTGCAGGCGTCTATAAGTTACGGTAATCACTTACCATTAGATGAGCCGTACGCTTGTTTGCCGACCTGGTTGTACTAAAAAAAACCTATAATCAAACTTACTTTGCTTTGTACATATTAGTTAAAGTAATAAATTATTCACAAATCACCAAACTCAAGTAAGGTATTGTTAGTTTTAAGGATATTTCTAGAATTAAAATACCTGGCCTTCGGAGCAAGATGAGCCATGCTGACCAGCATGAGATGTAGGAAGTCAGCCGCTGCACTCTGGACCGCCCAGTTGAGGCGAGTCCCCCCCCAACGCCCTCCCGCTTGTTCTAGTGATCTAGACAGCCTGCCCCCTAGGAACGCTGTGGCTGGCTTTTCAGAGTCTATTACCAAAAAAAATTGGATTAAAATGCAAATAATATAAACAAAGACAGAAATAAACGAATAACGAATTAGAACGCTTGTTCCAGCGATCTCGGCAGTCTTCTTTCTAGAAACGCTGTGGCTGACTTCTCATAGCCTATTACCATTTTCAAAATGTAATACACAGAAATAGAAAAATAATGAGAAAAATTATGATTGTGGCTCCCAGTTGAGGGCACAATCATACCCACAATCCCCGGACCAGAAAGCAACGTTTATTCAGTTGAATTTTGCACTTCAACTATTTATTTATTTCTTATATCTAATATTACAGGCAGAACCCAATTCATTAGACATAGTAAAAAGGAAAAAAACTTAACATACAATATTGTATTGTATTTGACTAGCCCGTTGGCGCAGTTTGTAGTGACCTTGCTTTCTGCTCCGGGGGTTGTGGGTTCGATCCCCACCCCGAGTCTGGGTATAATATACATATTTATTTATATATTTATATATGTATTACTTATAAGTATGTTTATCAAAAAAAAAAAAATATGTAGCTAGACCAGTCGGCTGTTACCTATAACACAAGCATTAAGTTGTTTACTCTAGGAACAGACGACCGTGTGTGTAATGTGTAAATATTTATTTAAAAAAAAAATAATAAATATAAAACAAGAAAATTAAATTATTTACTTATAACATAATACATTTATATACAAAGTAACTTTTGCGAACTCCACTAATATATGTAAGATTTCTTCATAAGAACCACAAGCTATTTACTTTAATAAGATTTTATTACGAACCAGCAATTTCCTCCAATTTGTTGAACATTTGCGACTCGGTCCCTCCCACCCACTTTGGCCTCTCGAACATTTCCTCAACTCTCTTACTGCTGAGCTTCGCGAGACGCATCGCTTGGTACGATGACATCTCAACGGGCTATGGACAAAATTTTAATTTTTTTTCTTTTAACTCGTAGGAAAAAAATCCTTGTAACAAAAAATATGTATTAATTAACGCAAAATACTGTCACTTGATACGCATGTGTGCATTAAACGTGCAAAGTTAAGTAAAAAAAAATGTAGTGTCAAGAGTTTTTTTTTTATAAAAAAATATGTTTAGATGTTTTTTTTAGCTTCTTTTTCTTTGTATTGTAATTCCCCTTTTTTTTCACATATCAATTTTATTTTTTATATTATATGCGCACAAAAAAGCAATAACAACATTTTTTGCATGTTACATGTTTACAAACACACATAGTAATGAGATAGGTAACATCTTTAACTAAATTTTATTATATCTACTTGAGTATGAGAACTCATTGAGTGAGTCAAAAAAGTTACATTTTTTTTTTCTTCCCTATGAAAATAAAAATATCGACGTTTTACACAACAATAAAACGTTTATTATGTGTCGAAAGAAAACACAGCATCGCTAATGAAGAAGCAGTGTGTAACTTACCCTATATCTCTATAGTCTATACATTACCACCGTGTTTTTACGTCCTTATCTATGCCTGGACCGTGTCTATGGTCTCTAGTTGTCTATGAATTGTCACTGCTAGGCGGGAACCGCGCTGTCTCGTCATTGCTGTCTTCACCAGGAAGCTATTTCTGCGATGCTGTGTTTTCTTTCGGCACATAATAAACGTTTTATTGTTGTGTAAAACGTCTATATTATGTGCCTGTTAGAAAACACAGCATCGCTAATGAAGACGTGTTTGATATCTGCTGGTGACAAGAACTAATAAAAACACACGCAATGTTGAAAGCAATGTAAATTAAATAAGACTCATGAGTTAATCTAGTATAATATTTCAATCATTATCCTTAATGGTTGTATTCTAAATAATAAAAACACAAAGTATAAGTAAAGGGGAACATTCAATTAATTTATTGAAATTGAATCAATTAAATTCTAAAGAGATAACTTCTAATGTTAATAACTCCGAATCAAACAAATTAAAAATCATAATAACAATGAATCCTTAATGTTATCTACTAATTATTATTGAATCAATTAAATTCTAAAGAAATGACTTCTAGTTCTTATAAACTTAATTTAAAGAGGTCTAAACCCTTCCGAAAATGTATTATTCTTGTCGCGTTCCTGTGTATCAATCTCTCGGCAATAGTGGTTTCTCCATGTCTGTACAGATGCCCAATTACCTCTTGATAAAATCTCTTCAATTGGTCTGTTTTCTAGCCAGGAAAGTGATGCTACTGCAGCTCTACAAGAGCCAGGTGTAGCATCTATGCCAGCATCTTTTAACACTGAACGTACCCATCCACCAATTATAGTCCTAGTTGCTGGTCTTGGGGGACCTTTAATGGTAATGAATAAATAGCCATCTGTTTTATCATTTTGACGGTCTCTAAATGACTGTATTAAGAGTCTTGTCCATTTGACGGGACATATATTTTCATTTTCATTAGGAAGAAGTTTCCAACCAGACTGCCTTCTGGTACCAGGTATCGGTCTTGGCACCGAATACAGGCCATAGACAAATTTCATGACCGTTGTCGAAAAAATGGGGTTCTTTCGTTCTAAGGAGTGTAAGGTCATGAAGCCTACGACCAGAGACCAAAAGCAAAATTGTAGCAGTTTTCCTCGCAATTTCAAATAGTGAATTACTTCCTGGGTGTTGCTCTAACCATTCTATGACTTTTTTTACATCCCAAACTGCAGGTTTAAAGCTTGGAGGTTTAGAATTATGTATTGCTTTTAGTACTTGTCTAATTAAAAAATTTGATGAGATTGTTTCACCCATTCCACAGAAGGTAGCAATTGCAGATTTCTGGACTAACATTGTACTGTACGCTAGACCTTCCTTTATAAAAGTGTCCGCTAAAAATTGTGCCACCTGCTCTGGACCAGGAGACCTTGAATTTATCCCTTTGATTCCGCACCAAGTAATCCATCTCTTTAATGCCGGCTTATAAGTATCTAAAGTAGATCTACGCCAGCTTGACTTAAGCAGGTCCCTTTCTGCTTGAGACCAAGATCTTAACTTGTCGCTCCACCCCCAATTCTCCAAACTTTCAGTGTCAATTTGTCCACTTGTGGGGGTGAGAGCCCGGTCGTGACGTCCACTAATACCTCCCGTAACCGGTTCAATTTCATTGGTTTGTCCAGTGCTCGTGCTTGGAGATCCGCTCTCCAAAACGGCTGTTCCCAGTCTGGGGCTACTAGAAGAAAGGTGCCCCTCGATCTGTTGAGGTGGGTGAGAACTCTTGGTATTAAGTTTGGAGGGGGAAATATCCAAGCCAGTTGATAGTTCCATTCCCTCGAGAAAGCGTCTATGAAGAGAGCCGACTTGTCCCGTGGATCTAACGTGACATAAATTGGTACGACAGCAGACCTTTTCGTTGTAAAGAGGTCTATGTTCGGTACACCCCAGCGTTCGAATACCTCCGTGGTCGCCAGCGGTTTTAAGTGCCATTCCCGGATGGGTCGTCTCCGAGATAACCGATCTGCTATCGTATTGTACCTGCCGGGGAGATACTGAGCTGATAGTGTTATGTTCCATCTGTCTATGATCATTAGAAGTTGGAATGTCAATGATAACAGACCTACGGACTGTGTCCCGCCCTCTTTGCGGATGTATGCCATTACAGTTTTGTTGTCTGTTTGTAGGAGTACATGGGAGTCTCTGAGACTCTCGGCGTTTCTCCTCATAACTGACAGTACCGCAAACATTTCTTTCTTGTTGCAGTGCCATAATTCTTGGTGGGGTGTCCAGACTCCGGAAATGACCTCTTGGTCTAAAACTGCACACCATCCTATGTCGGAGGCGTCCGTGGTGAGAAAGTGGGACACACTTGCAGCATGTATTGGTGTTGTCAATGATAGGGCTCCGAGCCACCACTGTATGTCCAGTAATGCCCCCCGAGGGACCGTCATTCTCAAGAGACTTTTTGAAAACTGTCTGAGCAGAATCTGTAATCGGCGGCAGTGAAGTCGACCTCGTGGAATGACATAACACGCAAAATTTAGTTGGCCGAGAAGGCATTGAAGTTGGCGGAGACGACAGACTCCGTGAGTCAAAATTTTTTCTAGTGAGTTTAGAATTGAATCTTGTTTCTTTATTGGTAGACTCATCAGGTTCTTGTCTGAATTCCACTGTATGCCTAGAAACTCCAGTGATCTCACTGGTGTCAAGACCGATTTTTTGAGGTTCACTTGCCATCCCAAAAACTCCAAAAGCTTCACAGCCTCCGAGGCCTGTGTTGCTAGTTTGGAACAGTCCTGGTGTGCTAGCAAAAAATCGTCTAGGTACGCTAGGACCCGTATTCCTTTCTTGCGTAGGGTCTCCGCGACCCAGCAAGTTACAGAAGCGAAGAGCCTTGGAGCCGATGATAGGCCAAACGGGAGTGAGGTCATTTGAAGCATTTCCTGCTTGTAAAACATTCGTAGAAAAGGTCGGTGTGACTGTGCTATTGGCAGGTGGAAATATGCCTGCGATATGTCGACTTTTACCAGCCGATCTCCGGGTTGTAAGAAGTCTGGTACCTTGGTATGGTTTATGAGGTGAAAATGTTTGGTTCCTACAAACTTGTTCAACTCTCTTAAGTCGAATATTGGTCTGACGCCACCACCGCTCTTTTTTATCAAAAACATCCGAGAGAAGAAACCGGGTGTCAAAGTAGCAGGTTTCTCTAACACTCCAATTCGTTTTAACTCGTCTATTTGTTCGGTCATTAAACTTGACACTTTTGTCGCGTAGCTCCGAGCTACTCTTGTTGAGGGGTATACTAACGTGGGTCTTCGAATGAAGGGTATCCGAGACCCTGAAAAGGCTTTCAGTAGAAATGGTGTTGCTCCGAGCTTGTTCCACCGATCTCTGAAGTCCTTCAATTGCCCCCCCCCCCCCCTGAATTGACCTTGTGAGTCATTGTTTTTGCCTGTCGAAGGTACGAAAGGAAGATCTTTTACCTGTGCCTTTACCTTTACTACTGGGCTTCGTTTGAGCATTTTGAAAACGAGAGTGAGAATCATTAGTAAGATAAAAGATTATTACTATGATTGAAGTTCCTCCGAGGAACATCTACTCTCGACCTTTTAGGTTCTGCACTAGTGGAAGGAAAGACGATGGGATCCGCTCCCTTCCTTTTTGTCGCAAAATTGTGAGATCTATTTTCTTTAAGAGAAAGTGATCTCATCCACTGTGTAGGACCACCAAAATTTTGAATGAGGGCATTAAGCTTAAGTTGGTCGAATAAAGCACTTTCAGAAGGAGGAATATTTCTTAAAGCTAACTGAATACATTTGTTTGGTATTTCATTGTCACACATTCCGTCAACCGTCATTGTCGCACTCGTACTCATCTCTCTTGTAAAATTTGAAAAAAATATCTAGTTTGCTGTTTTATCTAGAAATTTTCTCTAAAATAGTTCAATTTTCTGTTAAATTCATGCTCAAATGTTATCCAGTATTAATATTGAGTAGTTGTCTTCATTTTGGTGATTGGGAAAACTGTTATACACACATGAAGGGGAGTGTTGTTTAATCGTGAATAATAAGGACTAAACTATATTTGTATTATTTAACTTACCGTTTGACATTTGTTTTGGAGTGATTGCAGTGAAGTGTTCTATAATTATTCGTAATACGGAGATTAAAAGTGAATTTAGTGACATTAAATTAGTTATTATTGACTCATTTTGAAGGTGTTCAGAAAACGTTCTTTTAAACTCAACCTGCGTTAATATAATTTATTAGATTTGATATTGTACTGATGGATAATTTTGCGTAGTTTTATATGTATTGAATTGGCCCATTGGTTACAACGTCTGCCTAGATTAAGTACGAGACACCAAGTTCTCTAAGATCAAACCCCACGACTTGCTTACAGTTTATTTTGTTTTTCTTTTTTCTTTTTTAAATTTTTTAATTTTTATACATAAATTTTGAATTATACATACATTTTTGTTGTTTTTGGTGCAATTTTTATTATTAGTAATATTATTATTATTATTTTTTTTTTTTTGTACATTCATTATAAATATACAAAGTATGAATAATTTCGGTTGTTGCACATCATCTGAGGCAGACCGTTCAAACATTTTGGTGTGTGGACTTTGCCGAGTCTCATTTCACTACAAATGTATTTTCCCACACAAGGAGAACAAAAAGCTACCGTCGGATCTTAAATCGACTTGGATCTGCCCCGATTGTATACAAAAAAATCGTGCTCCAAACAATCGCAATAAAGATAATACACCTGTCCGCTCGAATTATCGTGACCTAAAGGAAGTTGTAACCGAAGATATCTTAACCTTGCACCCTAACTCGAAGCAGGATGTGGGCAATCAATCTCCACCTATAAACATCAAGGATTTCATAAAATCTGAGTTTCATGATATGAAGCAGGATCTTAGCAGTATCTCGAAAGAAATTACATCTTTAAGGCAGGAACTACAGGACATAAGAACTGCCATGGGTTTTATTAACGATGAATACAATAAGATGAATGAAAAAATTGCGTTAGTGGAATCGAAGTTTAAGGCTTTTGATGCCTTGGTGACCACTGTGGAGCATTTAAGGACGGTTAATGAGAAGCTGGAGGCAGATTCTAACGCTAAAGACCAATGGGCAAGGCGGTCTAACATAGAGATCTGCGGAATTCCTGAAAAGAAAGGCGAGAACCTTCTCCGCATTACAGAAGAAATCGCTAAAAGAGCTGGATTTGATCTGAAGTTGACAGAAATTGATTTTGTTACGCGAGTTGCCTCCACTAGTAAAGTCAATAAACCTAAGCCTATAGTTGTCCGTCTGCAATCTCGCTATAGAAAGGATGACTTTTTAGCCTGTTTGAGGAAATTGAAAATGATTTGCCAGGACCTCGGCTTTGATAAGAATGAGTCTCGGATATATTTTAATGATCATTTGACAAAATTTAATAAAATGCTTTTACATCGTGCTAAAGTTTTGTCCAAAGAGCGCACTTATAAATATGTTTGGATTAAAAACTGTACAATTATGGTCAGACGGAACGACACCAGTCCTGTTATTCACATTGCGAATGTTGATGATTTAAAAAAGATCAAATAGGCAATATTTACTTTCCATTTATAATTATGTATTGTATATTTTATGTAAATTGTAGTATCTCATTTAGATATTTAATATGTTGTTATAGGTATGGGGTTCAGCTATGTTTGCGAAGTGCTCATGTATTCGGGCTCTGCTTGACAATTTTAGTTAGGAATTTATCTTTTACCAAGTTTGGGTGTGATAACATTTCGATTTTGAAAAATAAATGTACATTTAATTTGTTTATTGTTTGTAATTACTATGCTTGATCACAACAGTTTAAGTATCTACTATCAGAATGTTCGTGGTTTACGTACCAAAACTAACTTATTTTATAACAGTCTACTTCTCAATGATTTTGATATCATCTGTTTAAGCGAGACATGGTTGTTGGACTCCATTTCTAGCTCTGAACTTTTTGATTATCGTTATGCTACATATAGGTGCGACCGTAATTATGAGTCTCGTGGTGATAAGCTTGGCGGTGGTGTACTTATTGCTTTGCGTCGCGAGTTTCAGGTTGTTTCCTCGGATAATATCACCTTTAATAATTTTTCAGCTGAAGCTGTCACTGTTACTATTCACCTTAAGAACTCACGCCTTATGAAGATTTGCTGTTGCTATTTCCCACATTGCCCAGAACAAGAAGAATCTGAGGCTTATTTATTTGACACAATTTCTAATATGATTATCGATAGACCTAATGATGTTTATTTAATTGTGGGTGATTTTAACATAAGCAATGGAATTTGGCATCAAGTGCATAATTATTCGGAATTATGTGACTCTTTTCGAGGTTCTCTGGTAGACAACCTGCACCACTTTCTTTGTTTTTCTGATTTCAAGCAGTATAATACTATAAAAAACTGTAATGACCGTTTATTGGACCTGGTTCTATGTAGTACAGATTGTGTCGTTTCTAAGAGCCCTTATCCTTTACTTGACGAGGATAAGTATCATCCTGCTTTAGAGATTAACTCATTGCTAGTTAGACCTAATATTATGCAATTACCATCTCGCATTATTCGTCTTTATCACAAAGCTGACTCTGGGGCAATAATTAAGTCGCTTCGTGAAATTGAATGGATTAAACTTTTCCATAACCTTGACATTGAAGCCGCCACCACTACTTTCTATAATACCATCTTCAATATTATTGATAGGTGCATACCGTCAAAGGTTGTTCATCAGTCACGTAAGTATCCTGTTTGGTACAATAGGCCTTTGATAAAGATAATTAAGGAAAAATTGAAATTTCACAGAAAATGGAAAACTTATTGCAGGATGTCAGACTATGATACATTTGTGCTTTTACGGGAAAGACAGAGAAGGGTTGAAGTCGACTGTTATAATGCTTTTATCGATAATGCTGAGAGACAAATTAATCGAAATAGTAAATATTTTTGGTCTTTTATAAGATCTAGGAGGGGGGAGTCTTATGATCTGCCAAATCGTATGTCTTTAGGTGAGACTTTGTCATCTGATGGCGAAGAGATTTGTAACTTGTTTAACTCATACTTTCAGTCTGCTTTTGAACCGGAGATGGGTGTGAATGGAGTTTTACCCGACAGTCAACCCTGTGTGGATTTATGTTCAATCGAACTTAGTATTTCTATAGTTGAGAAATATCTTAAAAATCTTAACGTTGACAAGGGAGTTGGACCAGATGCTTTACCCCCCTGTTTTCTTAAGCAATAAGCAACTGAGGTAGGGCACAGCAGGAACTGAGGTAGGGCACAGCAGGAAATTTCCTGCTCAAAATTGGAGCAGCCCGACTGGGGTAGTACCTCGACCTTACAGAAGACCACAGCTAAATAATACTGTTTTCAAGCGGTATTGTGTTCCTGTTGGTGAGTAAGGTGACCAGAGCTCTTGGGGGGGGGGGGATTAGGGATAGGGTCGGCAACGCGCTTGCGATGCTTCTGGTGTTGCAGGCGTCTATAGGCTACGGTCTTACCATCAGGTGAGCCGTACGCTTGTTTGCCAACCTAGTTACAAAAAAAAAAAAAAAAAAAAAAAAAAAATTTCGTGATGTGCTGGCATTACCTATATTTTTGTTATTTCGCTTATCTTTGTACACCGGATGCTTACCGACTTTATGGAAAAAATCTTTTATAACCCCGATATTAAAATCCGGCAATAAACATGATATACAAAATTATAGGCCTATTTCAAAACTTTGTTCCATTGCAAAGTTGTTTGAGAAAATCATTTACGACACTATGTTTCCAACTATACGTTCTTATCTGCTAAATCAACAGCATGGATTCATCAATAAGCGTTCAACGGAAACCAATCTCTGTGAATTCATACATCGGGTTTCTAGTTCTATGGACCAGGGACATCAGGTTGACGTCGTATACACGGATTACTCTAAGGCCTTCGATAAGGTCTCACACAGTCTTCTTCTTCTTAAGCTGAAGCGTTTCGGAATACACGGTGATCTTCTTCGTTGGTTGGATTCATATCTTCGCAACCGAAGTCAGGCTGTATCTATTAAGGGTTACTTATCGTCATTTGTACCTATTACGTCAGGTGTGCCCCAGGGCTCTCACCTCGGTCCTTTACTATTTAATATATTTATAAATGATATAAGCGATGTGTTTGTGTCCTCTGAATTCCTTTTGTACGCTGATGACACTAAAATATTTAAAACTATTAAATCACTTGCTGATTGTTATGATCTTCAAACAGACTTAAATCGCCTTGAAATCTACTGTAAGTCTAATTTTCTTCATCTGAATATTACTAAATGTAGTATAGTTTCTTTCTCACGCAAACACCAACCTTTTATCTATAAATATGCTATTAACAGTACTTTATTAACGAGGAAATCTGAGGTGAGAGACTTGGGTGTTACACTGGACAGTAAACTAACATTTGGGACCCATGTAAACAACATTTTAACAAAGGCATATAGTTTGCTTGGATTCATTATGAGGATCGGATCTGAGTTTAGGAGACCTTCCACACTTAATCTTCTTTACAACTCCTACGTTCGCTCTGTACTTGAGTATTCATCTACGGTCTGGAACCCTCAGTATAACGTTTATAAGAATCGAATTGAGAATATTCAGAAAAAGTTTTTGAAGTATTTGTCGTATAAATTTACTGACTTACCAAACGAGCCATTGAGTCTGTCTAGACGCCGTTCTGTTCGAGACCAAATATTTTTATTTAAAATTGTTAATAATCACGTGGACTCTTTATTTTTACTTAGTAATCTACTTTTGAACTGTCCACGATCTGGTTCACGTCATCCGAGGTGTTTTCATACTCCAACTTGTCGTACCTTCTATAGCGCTAATTCGTTTTTGATCAGAGCTTGTCGTGAGTATAATGAGCATTTTTGTAATATTGATTTGTTTCACTTATCTTTAGCTGAATATAAAAAGCAAGTAACGAATGCGATTATTACGTTTTAATGTTGAATGGATTTTGTTAGTGATTTGTATTTGTTTTGTATTTATAATGTTGATTAATTTATTATAGCTTATCATTGCTTTAGAGTGCTTTTATGTAATGGTAATTGCTGGAAACTTTGCTGTTTTTTGTGAAATTAATTTGTGTTGATGTATTTTATTGTATAATATATTCGATAAAAACGATTTAATGTTGAATGGATTTTATTAGTGATTTGTATTTGTTTTGAATTTATAATTTTGATTAACTTATTATAGCTTATCATTTTATTGCTTTAGAGTGCTTTTATGTAATAGTAATTGGTGGAAACTTTGCTGGATTTTGTAAAATTAATTTGTGTTAATGTTATTTATTATGTACATCTGTTTGTTTCCCAAATATTGAATAAATAAATAAATAAATAAATAAATAAATTTCTTTAATTAATCTCTCCCTCCTAGTTTCTATACACTCAGCCCTCTTTCCACATAAAATTTGTAAAATGTCTTCAGAATTTTTATTAAAACAACTACCTTTTCCTATAGAAGAACTAATTTTTTGTACTAGTGTGGTCACATTTAATTCCTCTGGGGATTTCGCAGCCCAATCAACCACTGCTTGTAAGCCCACTCTCAGTAACTCATTACTCTCAAAAATAGCATTTGACAATGCTGCCATGATAGATTCAGTACCAGCTAAATAATCTTTTGATTTACTTAAATGACATAGCTCGTCATTAATTTTAAGGTCTATAAAACCTGGAGTAGCTATATACGACTGTAAGGTCTTAGCATATCTAACATTTTGCCATGTGGGTAGTCCGAAATGTTGTAATAATTTTATCTTATTAACCCTCTCCGCGAGGGCTGGTTTTATTATTTTAGTTCTATCAATATTGATACTTATATCACCTAAATCTAATGATTCAGGTGTTTTCTCTGGTATAGTAAGAAAGTTATCACTAATAATTGCATTATCAGTAACGTCTTTGCTAACTTGTGAACTACCGAGACTCTGCATATATATGTTTGATAAAAAGCTCGCCTGATTCATTAGGCCTTCTATTCGTGGGTCTTCCTTTACACCTCGTCTCTTAAATGGCGGTCTTTCACTATCAGATTGAGAAGATGAACTAGATGAAGACGAATTCGCTTCGTCATCATTTGTATTTTGAACACTATTTCTGCTATTTTCCTCCGTATGCGGAGAGTTATCAGCGTTATAGCTCATATTTAATATTTAATTAAATATATTTTATGCACAACTTTAAATTTTAAGAGAACTTTACCGTTAGGGAGTAACACACGCAATGACGAGACAGCGCGGTTCCCGCCTAGCAGTGACAATTCATAGACAACTAGAGACCATAGACACGGTCCAGGCATAGATAAGGACGTAAAAACACGGTGGTAATGTATAGACTATAGAGATATAGGGTAAGTTACACACTGCTTCTTCATTAGCGATGCTGTGTTTTCCAACAGGCAAATAATAATAAAATCACTAGATTGATATCATTTCTGCTATAATCATACCTGATCTCCTAATTCCTCATCAATGAAACCTTCCATATATTTCTTTTTCAGTCTATACACTCGCTTCCCCTTCGTGGTTGCGAACATTTTAGCCGCTTTACTCTTCGCTTCGGATATCGTCATCGTCGGGTTAAATTGTTTCAGCAGGCGCTCTGCGAAGTTTTGTCCGGCTCCTGTAATTACATTTTTTATGCAGTTAGGGGTTTTCTTACTGACTTAAGTTTTGTTCCTTCCCAGACATAAAAAGTGAAGTAGGATACACTAAATACACCGGTGAGGCCGGTTGGGTTATGGTCTCTGGGGTGTGGTCGGTGGGGTTTGGTCTATGTGGTGTGGTTGGTGGAGGTTGTTCAATGTGGTGTTTTCGATGGGATGTGGTCGGTGAAGGGTGGCCTGTGGAAGGTCGTCGAGGCCGTGTTCGGTGGGGGTTTGTCAGTGGGGCGTGGTCAGCGGGTCATGCTCGGTTGGGTGTGGTCGATGAAGTGTGGTGATCGGTGCGCTGTGAGTTATGATGGGTGACGGATGATTGGTGGGTCGTATCCAGTGGGGTGTGATCGGTGAGGGATGTAGGGTGTGGTGTTGTGGGTAGTGTTCAGTGGTGTAGTGGCGGCAGTACCGTAGATGCGCGCGTAGTTGATGACCTTGGCGTGGTCGCGGCGCACGCCGGCCGCCCGCGCCGTGAGCGAGTGCAGGTCGGAGTGTGATCGGTGAGGGATGTAGGGTGTGGTGTTGTGGGTAGTGTTCGGTGGTGTAGTGGCGGCAGTACCGTAGATGCGCGCGTAGTTGATGACCTTGGCGTGGTCGCGGCGCACGCCGGCCGCCCGCGCCGTGAGCGAGTGCAGGTCGGAGTGTGATCGGTGAGGGATGTAGGGTGTGGTGTTGTGGGTAGTGTTCGGTGGTGTAGTGGCGGCAGTACCGTAGATGCGCGCGTAGTTGATGACCTTGGCGTGGTCGCGGCGCACGCCGGCCGCCCGCGCCGTGAGCGAGTGCAGGTCGGAGTGTGATCGGTGAGGGATGTAGGGTGTGGTGTTGTGGGTAGTGTTCGGTGGTGTAGTGGCGGCAGTACCGTAGATGCGCGCGTAGTTGATGACCTTGGCGTGGTCGCGGCGCACGCCGGCCGCCCGCGCCGTGAGCGAGTGCAGGTCGGAGTGTGATCGGTGAGGGATGTAGGGTGTGGTGTTGTGGGTAGTGTTCGGTGGTGTAGTGGCGGCAGTACCGTAGATGCGCGCGTAGTTGATGACCTTGGCGTGGTCGCGGCGCACGCCGGCCGCCCGCGCCGTGAGCGAGTGCAGGTCGGAGTGTGATCGGTGAGGGATGTAGGGTGTGGTGTTGTGGGTAGTGTTCGGTGGTGTAGTGGCGGCAGTACCGTAGATGCGCGCGTAGTTGATGACCTTGGCGTGGTCGCGGCGCACGCCGGCCGCCCGCGCCGTGAGCGAGTGCAGGTCGGAGTGTGATCGGTGAGGGATGTAGGGTGTGGTGTTGTGGGTAGTGTTCGGTGGTGTAGTGGCGGCAGTACCGTAGATGCGCGCGTAGTTGATGACCTTGGCGTGGTCGCGGCGCACGCCGGCCGCCCGCGCCGTGAGCGAGTGCAGGTCGGAGTGTGATCGGTGAGGGATGTAGGGTGTGGTGTTGTGGGTAGTGTTCGGTGGTGTAGTGGCGGCAGTACCGTAGATGCGCGCGTAGTTGATGACCTTGGCGTGGTCGCGGCGCACGCCGGCCGCCCGCGCCGTGAGCGAGTGCAGGTCGGAGTGTGATCGGTGAGGGATGTAGGGTGTGGTGTTGTGGGTAGTGTTCGGTGGTGTAGTGGCGGCAGTACCGTAGATGCGCGCGTAGTTGATGACCTTGGCGTGGTCGCGGCGCACGCCGGCCGCCCGCGCCGTGAGCGAGTGCAGGTCGGAGTGTGATCGGTGAGGGATGTAGGGTGTGGTGTTGTGGGTAGTGTTCGGTGGTGTAGTGGCGGCAGTACCGTAGATGCGCGCGTAGTTGATGACCTTGGCGTGGTCGCGGCGCACGCCGGCCGCCCGCGCCGTGAGCGAGTGCAGGTCGGAGTGTGATCGGTGAGGGATGTAGGGTGTGGTGTTGTGGGTAGTGTTCGGTGGTGTAGTGGCGGCAGTACCGTAGATGCGCGCGTAGTTGATGACCTTGGCGTGGTCGCGGCGCACGCCGGCCGCCCGCGCCGTGAGCGAGTGCAGGTCGGAGTGTGATCGGTGAGGGATGTAGGGTGTGGTGTTGTGGGTAGTGTTCGGTGGTGTAGTGGCGGCAGTACCGTAGATGCGCGCGTAGTTGATGACCTTGGCGTGGTCGCGGCGCACGCCGGCCGCCCGCGCCGTGAGCGAGTGCAGGTCGGAGTGTGATCGGTGAGGGATGTAGGGTGTGGTGTTGTGGGTAGTGTTCGGTGGTGTAGTGGCGGCAGTACCGTAGATGCGCGCGTAGTTGATGACCTTGGCGTGGTCGCGGCGCACGCCGGCCGCCCGCGCCGTGAGCGAGTGCAGGTCGGAGTGTGATCGGTGAGGGATGTAGGGTGTGGTGTTGTGGGTAGTGTTCGGTGGTGTAGTGGCGGCAGTACCGTAGATGCGCGCGTAGTTGATGACCTTGGCGTGGTCGCGGCGCACGCCGGCCGCCCGCGCCGTGAGCGAGTGCAGGTCGGAGTGTGATCGGTGAGGGATGTAGGGTGTGGTGTTGTGGGTAGTGTTCGGTGGTGTAGTGGCGGCAGTACCGTAGATGCGCGCGTAGTTGATGACCTTGGCGTGGTCGCGGCGCACGCCGGCCGCCCGCGCCGTGAGCGAGTGCAGGTCGGAGTGTGATCGGTGAGGGATGTAGGGTGTGGTGTTGTGGGTAGTGTTCGGTGGTGTAGTGGCGGCAGTACCGTAGATGCGCGCGTAGTTGATGACCTTGGCGTGGTCGCGGCGCACGCCGGCCGCCCGCGCCGTGAGCGAGTGCAGGTCGGAGTGTGATCGGTGAGGGATGTAGGGTGTGGTGTTGTGGGTAGTGTTCGGTGGTGTAGTGGCGGCAGTACCGTAGATGCGCGCGTAGTTGATGACCTTGGCGTGGTCGCGGCGCACGCCGGCCGCCCGCGCCGTGAGCGAGTGCAGGTCGGAGTGTGATCGGTGAGGGATGTAGGGTGTGGTGTTGTGGGTAGTGTTCGGTGGTGTAGTGGCGGCAGTACCGTAGATGCGCGCGTAGTTGATGACCTTGGCGTGGTCGCGGCGCACGCCGGCCGCCCGCGCCGTGAGCGAGTGCAGGTCGGAGTGTGATCGGTGAGGGATGTAGGGTGTGGTGTTGTGGGTAGTGTTCGGTGGTGTAGTGGCGGCAGTACCGTAGATGCGCGCGTAGTTGATGACCTTGGCGTGGTCGCGGCGCACGCCGGCCGCCCGCGCCGTGAGCGAGTGCAGGTCGGAGTGTGATCGGTGAGGGATGTAGGGTGTGGTGTTGTGGGTAGTGTTCGGTGGTGTAGTGGCGGCAGTACCGTAGATGCGCGCGTAGTTGATGACCTTGGCGTGGTCGCGGCGCACGCCGGCCGCCCGCGCCGTGAGCGAGTGCAGGTCGGAGTGTGATCGGTGAGGGATGTAGGGTGTGGTGTTGTGGGTAGTGTTCGGTGGTGTAGTGGCGGCAGTACCGTAGATGCGCGCGTAGTTGATGACCTTGGCGTGGTCGCGGCGCACGCCGGCCGCCCGCGCCGTGAGCGAGTGCAGGTCGGAGTGTGATCGGTGAGGGATGTAGGGTGTGGTGTTGTGGGTAGTGTTCGGTGGTGTAGTGGCGGCAGTACCGTAGATGCGCGCGTAGTTGATGACCTTGGCGTGGTCGCGGCGCACGCCGGCCGCCCGCGCCGTGAGCGAGTGCAGGTCGGAGTGTGATCGGTGAGGGATGTAGGGTGTGGTGTTGTGGGTAGTGTTCGGTGGTGTAGTGGCGGCAGTACCGTAGATGCGCGCGTAGTTGATGACCTTGGCGTGGTCGCGGCGCACGCCGGCCGCCCGCGCCGTGAGCGAGTGCAGGTCGGAGTGTGATCGGTGAGGGATGTAGGGTGTGGTGTTGTGGGTAGTGTTCGGTGGTGTAGTGGCGGCAGTACCGTAGATGCGCGCGTAGTTGATGACCTTGGCGTGGTCGCGGCGCACGCCGGCCGCCCGCGCCGTGAGCGAGTGCAGGTCGGAGTGTGATCGGTGAGGGATGTAGGGTGTGGTGTTGTGGGTAGTGTTCGGTGGTGTAGTGGCGGCAGTACCGTAGATGCGCGCGTAGTTGATGACCTTGGCGTGGTCGCGGCGCACGCCGGCCGCCCGCGCCGTGAGCGAGTGCAGGTCGGAGTGTGATCGGTGAGGGATGTAGGGTGTGGTGTTGTGGGTAGTGTTCGGTGGTGTAGTGGCGGCAGTACCGTAGATGCGCGCGTAGTTGATGACCTTGGCGTGGTCGCGGCGCACGCCGGCCGCCCGCGCCGTGAGCGAGTGCAGGTCGGAGTGTGATCGGTGAGGGATGTAGGGTGTGGTGTTGTGGGTAGTGTTCGGTGGTGTAGTGGCGGCAGTACCGTAGATGCGCGCGTAGTTGATGACCTTGGCGTGGTCGCGGCGCACGCCGGCCGCCCGCGCCGTGAGCGAGTGCAGGTCGGAGTGTGATCGGTGAGGGATGTAGGGTGTGGTGTTGTGGGTAGTGTTCGGTGGTGTAGTGGCGGCAGTACCGTAGATGCGCGCGTAGTTGATGACCTTGGCGTGGTCGCGGCGCACGCCGGCCGCCCGCGCCGTGAGCGAGTGCAGGTCGGAGTGTGATCGGTGAGGGATGTAGGGTGTGGTGTTGTGGGTAGTGTTCGGTGGTGTAGTGGCGGCAGTACCGTAGATGCGCGCGTAGTTGATGACCTTGGCGTGGTCGCGGCGCACGCCGGCCGCCCGCGCCGTGAGCGAGTGCAGGTCGGAGTGTGATCGGTGAGGGATGTAGGGTGTGGTGTTGTGGGTAGTGTTCGGTGGTGTAGTGGCGGCAGTACCGTAGATGCGCGCGTAGTTGATGACCTTGGCGTGGTCGCGGCGCACGCCGGCCGCCCGCGCCGTGAGCGAGTGCAGGTCGGAGTGTGATCGGTGAGGGATGTAGGGTGTGGTGTTGTGGGTAGTGTTCGGTGGTGTAGTGGCGGCAGTACCGTAGATGCGCGCGTAGTTGATGACCTTGGCGTGGTCGCGGCGCACGCCGGCCGCCCGCGCCGTGAGCGAGTGCAGGTCGGAGTGTGATCGGTGAGGGATGTAGGGTGTGGTGTTGTGGGTAGTGTTCGGTGGTGTAGTGGCGGCAGTACCGTAGATGCGCGCGTAGTTGATGACCTTGGCGTGGTCGCGGCGCACGCCGGCCGCCCGCGCCGTGAGCGAGTGCAGGTCGGAGTGTGATCGGTGAGGGATGTAGGGTGTGGTGTTGTGGGTAGTGTTCGGTGGTGTAGTGGCGGCAGTACCGTAGATGCGCGCGTAGTTGATGACCTTGGCGTGGTCGCGGCGCACGCCGGCCGCCCGCGCCGTGAGCGAGTGCAGGTCGGAGTGTGATCGGTGAGGGATGTAGGGTGTGGTGTTGTGGGTAGTGTTCGGTGGTGTAGTGGCGGCAGTACCGTAGATGCGCGCGTAGTTGATGACCTTGGCGTGGTCGCGGCGCACGCCGGCCGCCCGCGCCGTGAGCGAGTGCAGGTCGGAGTGTGATCGGTGAGGGATGTAGGGTGTGGTGTTGTGGGTAGTGTTCGGTGGTGTAGTGGCGGCAGTACCGTAGATGCGCGCGTAGTTGATGACCTTGGCGTGGTCGCGGCGCACGCCGGCCGCCCGCGCCGTGAGCGAGTGCAGGTCGGAGCGTGATCGGTGAGGGATGTAGGGTGTGGTGTTGTGGGTAGTGTTCGGTGGTGTAGTGGCGGCAGTACCGTAGATGCGCGCGTAGTTGATGACCTTGGCGTGGTCGCGGCGCACGCCGGCCGCCCGCGCCGTGAGCGAGTGCAGGTCGGAGTGTGATCGGTGAGGGATGTAGGGTGTGGTGTTGTGGGTAGTGTTCGGTGGTGTAGTGGCGGCAGTACCGTAGATGCGCGCGTAGTTGATGACCTTGGCGTGGTCGCGGCGCACGCCGGCCGCCCGCGCCGTGAGCGAGTGCAGGTCGGAGTGTGATCGGTGAGGGATGTAGGGTGTGGTGTTGTGGGTAGTGTTCGGTGGTGTAGTGGCGGCAGTACCGTAGATGCGCGCGTAGTTGATGACCTTGGCGTGGTCGCGGCGCACGCCGGCCGCCCGCGCCGTGAGCGAGTGCAGGTCGGAGTGTGATCGGTGAGGGATGTAGGGTGTGGTGTTGTGGGTAGTGTTCGGTGGTGTAGTGGCGGCAGTACCGTAGATGCGCGCGTAGTTGATGACCTTGGCGTGGTCGCGGCGCACGCCGGCCGCCCGCGCCGTGAGCGAGTGCAGGTCGGAGCCGCGGCTCTTGTCCCCCGCCAGCACGGCCCACGCGAACGCGCTCCCCCCGCACACCCGCCCCGCCTCGCCCGCACCGCCCGCACCGCCCGCCCCGCCCGCACCGCCCGCACCGCCCGCCCCGCCCGCACCACCCGCACCGCCCGCACCACCCGCACCGCCCGCCCCGCCCCCGTCCCCCAGCAGCGCCGCCACCCACAGCTCCTGTACACGTAGCCCGGGGAAACAATAGTCGACATTTTACAAATTAAAAACAAAAACAGTGTGCGTGTGTACTTATATACGCACGAAAGAAGTTATACTTCATTGGCTAGCTAACATCACGTTGCTAACTTCTTCTTTGTTGACTAGCTAACTTCAGGGTGTTGGTTTTTTGTGATGGTGTGCGCGAATCGTAACAATGTACTCTCATCATTTTTCCTTAACGCGCCAAAAGAAGTACAACTTCAAAAATCATTTAAAAAAAATTGTAATTCTAAGGAATATAAATTCTGCAAAAAATAATTTCAGCTCCGGAGTTACCCTTATTAAAGAACTGTAAATTACTACAAATTTACTATTTAGGCATGTCTCGAATAGATATACCGCCACTAAACCCACATACATTTATAAAAAGTGACATAATACACACCTGAGAGTCAACATCGGCCCCCACGAACTTGTGTCCCGGCGGCGCCTGCACTAGCGCTCTTAACTCTGAGCCCACACGTTCGCTATTTGCATTACTTGCCGTCATCCATGTTGGCTCCGAAGCTCTGGAACATTCCAGTTATCTATATATTAATACGTGAAGCAAAAACTTTGTACCCCTTTTTACGAAAATTTGGCGGACGGAGGAGTATGAAATTTCGCACACTCAAAGTTTATATAGAGAAGGAGTGCAGAAAGCTAATTATATTTTTTTTAATTATGCATAAAAAAATAAATACAATTAATAAAAAAAAAAAACATTACAGACACTACCATGTCCTCGTATTTGACATATCTACGCACGCATATGTTATACTCTTTTGTTTTACGTTGAAACTTTAATTTAAATTAATTATTGTCGAATTTCGAGCACTGGGCGTCCCCTGAACTTTATTTATTTATCAGCGACTGGTGATATTGATGTTATTTTAACTGACTTCCAAAAAGGAAGAGGTTCCCAATTCGATTTTATTTTTCACTAGCTGCCCGGACAGACTTCGTTCTGTCTGTTGTTTTTATTTTGTGTTTTTTTTTCTTTTTTTTTTAGTATAAAAACCTTCCGTGGGCTTTATTAGGAACATACAAAAAAAATTAGCCGAATCGGTCGAGCCGTTCTCCAGTTATGCGCTTAGCAACATTCATTTTTATTATATAGATGCGTATTATTATCTCGTAAGTTTTTACTCGGAGTACAGATATTGACAATATTTTATCGAAAGCTGGTGCTCGTCATATGACTCCATTGACGAGTACTTTTTGAATTATTCCTAATAATGCGTATTTAATTGACCATTTTACCGACTAACTAAGCAGTATTTCTTGTCGATTTCATTGAAGTCGGTTTTTTTTCATTTGCCCTCAAAATTATTATTTTGTTTAAGACCAAATATAATAGACTAAGATCCCATGGTAAATTGTTGTAGGTATCGTTTTAACCCTGGGAACCAGCTTCTTATGTTTATTTATGATTAGGAGAATATATATCGACCAGGGTGCCTATCAAAATGTAGCCATTAGTATTTTTAATTAAATTTTTGTTAATTGATTTTTGTTAAAAGAATACGGACATAACAAACATTTATGATTTATATATCAAATTAAAGCTATTTTTTTCTATTTATTATAATATATGGCTGCCTAGTTTAATCTGTCCACAAATAAGCGTTTCTGGCTGTTGAAAATGGATTTACCATTTAAACACCTATTAATTTGCGTACGTTACTTCGCCGTAAGCAGAGATGGCGTTATTTTTGTTTCGAACCGTCCTATATTGTATAACATTGTGAGCTACATACATTATCCGCTAGATGGCATTGTTTTATAAATAATTTCAATGATGTTTTAATCGAAAGCTGATGTCTTGTGGTCCCATTTATATTTGATCGAGATCTGATAAAATTATTGTGACTGAAGAAGGCTTTTTTTTTATTGGCGAGCATTTTTATTCTAACTTATAAACCACACTGTTTTGGAGTTCGTAATATACAGCGTTTTAAATTTATATTGTTATTTTATTTGTCCATCTAAAAATTATCAAACTAATAAAAATTAATAAATCATATACATATATTTTGTTAATATAGTGTCATGATATTTATATTTGTTCTTACGACGAAACAATAACATTAGCGAGCACTTTTTGAATGATTCATTATAAAAGTCGAGTACATTGCTTTTTTCGTTGCACAGAAAACACGACTTCATCTTTATCAATTTAAATTTACGTTAATTAATTAAATATTTTTTAGATGCACAAATAAACATCAATTTAAACATAAAACGCTGTGTCGCAACTATTCAGTTGAGAACATTAGCATTCGACACATACCTACGCAACGGCTTACAATAATTGTGTTTGGTCGCAAACGAAAAAAACCGTCTTCAGTTACAAAAGTAATTATCAGATCTCAATCAATTTTAAATTAGACCACAAGACAAACATCAGCTTTCGATTAAAACATCATCGAAATTATTTATAAAACAATGCCATCTAGCGGATAATGTATGTAGCTCACAATGTTATACAATATAGGACGGTTCGAAACAAAAATAACGCCATCTCTGCTTACGGCGAAGTAACGTACGCAAATTAATAGGTGTTTAAATGGTAAATCCATTTTCAACAGCCAGAAATGCTTATTTGTGGACAGATTAAACTAGGCAGCCATATATTATAATAAATAGAAAAAAATTAGCTTTAATTTGATATATAAATCATAAATGTTTGTTATGTCCGTATTCTTTTAACAAAAATCAATTAACAAAAATTTAATTAAAAATACTAATGGCTACATTTTGATAGGCACCCTGGTCGATATATATTCTCATAATCATAAATAAACATAAGAAGCTGGTTCCCAGGGTTAAAACGATACCTACAACAATTTACCATGGGATCTCAGTCTATAATTTGCAGTATAACAAAGCGTAACACCGTCTAGTCAGAGTCCCGCAGACGACCACGTGGGGCACGATGGCCCCGAGCCGACGTGTCGAGCCCCGGAGGTGCCCCGGCAGCGAGTGTTGGGGCAACCACACCACTTGCTGCCCCATCACTCGCTCTCTGTTATTGCGCCAGTACGACATCATACGGCCGAAGGATAGCACCTGGAAAATAAATACGATTATCAAATAAAATATTTTATTAATATGGTTTTGTCACAATAATGACATCACTGTGGTATAGTTGTACACATTATTTTTGTACAAATATTTGCTTCCGGTTTGGATGTCTGTTCTTGTGGGTCTCCCCACCGTGCCTCGGAGAGCACGTTAAGCCGTCGGTCCCGGTTGTTATCATGTACACCTGATAGCGAACGTTGAGGGTGAGGTCGAGGTTACAGTAACCGCAAACCGTGGACCGTAACTTTTTTAACATCCGAGCGATAATTCGAATTATTTTTATTTTTTGTGTTACCCACACATGAGGAAATTATAAACATTTTAAATCACTTAAAATTTTGTTCGATCCAGCGGGATTTGAACCCGCGCCTATTACGTACCGTGTCAGTGCTCTGCCAACTGAGCTATAGATCCACATCACGCCGGGTCGAAATTCTTGATATGATGATTTTTATTTTTGGCTTTTAAGCAAAATTTTAAATCCCAGTGATATATAAACAACATCATATTAATCGTCCCTCTAAGTCATACCTTTTCAGCGTCATTCCCTTGCGCAGAGAGGACGTTCTGACTGAACATATTCAAAAAATCTTTCGCCAGTGGATTGCCCACTTTATATTTAGGGCCATCTTTATGCGGTAACCGAAGGAAATGGCAACAGCCTGAAAAACAATATTTTCTATATTTATTTTATATTTATTTATCCTGACAATGAGCAAAATAGTAAACACACTGTAAATAAGTCACTTCAGCCTATCGCAGTCCACAGCTGGACATAGGCCTCTACAAGTCCGCGCTAAAAATGACGTGAGCTCGGTGGCGGGTTGGTGACCGCAGGGCTGGCGCCGTCGCACCGAAATAGAGGAAGTAAATAAGTGAATTTGGTCAATAATCACGAAAATGATTAAAATCTACACTAAAACCGAGGTAGGGCACAGCAGGTTTTCAAGCAATGTTGTGTTCCTCTCGTGAGTAGGGTGACCAGAGCTCCAGGGGAGGATGGGGGGTAGGGTGGGCAAAGAGCCTTAGTATGCTTCTGGTGTTACAGGCGTCTATGAGGTACGGTAATCGCTTACCATCAGGTGAGCCGTACGATTGTTCGCCGACCCGGTTGAAAAAAAAAATTAGAAAATTGTTCAACAAAATATTTTCCAGAATTAAAAAAAAACCTCTACATTTATAAAATACGTTAATTTTGTAATTTTAGATTATTGTTCCTCAAGTCGACACTTTTTAAAGAAAATTTGAAATTCCAGGAGGAAATATTAACTATACTTAACATCGTCACCACTCACCCTGTATCTGGATCCCGCACCAAACTCCCAGCCCGTGGTACTGGTTGGCGGTCGCCTGTTCCTCTTTCTTTTTCCTGGCATAATAAGCCCTCCTACTTAAGTCTTCCTGTTCAACAATAAAACATAAAAATAGCACACCTTGTTACGTCCTTATTATTGTATTTTAATTTAAAAAATTGCGTGCATACAAAGTACACATTCAGAAGTGTAACTTCTTTGGCAAACTAATTTAAAAAACGAATTCAAAGAAACTAATAAAAAAACCAATTTAAAATAAAAAAAGTAATTGAAAAAAAAAAGCCAACGTCACGCGGTATTCCCAGACGGTCACCCATCCAAGAATTGACCATGTTCGTCATGTCGCTAAAATTTTACCCCTCATGCGCCTAGAGAAGTTTCACTTCAAAAATGATAATTATATTAAAAATTATCATCATCATTGGAAACTAGAATGATATGCAATGTAATACAGCTTAAAATATTGAAACTCAAAACTCTTACTAAATCTTTTAACTATTATTTAATGATTATAATGAAACAACTTTTTCAGATTTTATCATCACGGGAGGACCGAGGACTCCATGGTTGCTGTAAAGTATCCGAAACGTCGGGCATCTAAAAATTTAATAAACCGCGATAAAATCCGAAAAAGTTGTTTTATTATAATCATTAAATAATAGTTAAAAGATTTAGTAAGAGTTTTGAGTTTCAATATTTCAATTTTTAATTATTTAAAATTAGGTGTCCTTAATAACATAACTGTACCACTATCTGCCTGTACTATGATCCTTTCAAAAGAGCGACAAATGTGATAATAAGGGCCTTACGCTAAACTACCCCAATAGGATTATACTGTGCCTGGGGTAAAGACAGACAAACGGCACAAAACACAAATGTATATAAAGATTACTTAATGAGAAACATAATATTTATTAATTTAGATTAAAATACATTTTGAACTAAGTCAGGAGGTAGGGCACAGCAGGAAATTTCCTGCTCAAAATATGGAGCAGCCCGACTGGGGTAGTACCTCGACCTTACAGAAGACCACAGCCAAATAATACTGTTTTCAAGCAGTATTGTGTTCCTGTTGGTGAGTAAGGTGACCAGAGCTCCTGGTGGGGATTAGGGGTAGGGTCGGCAACGCGAATGCGATCCATCAGGTGAGGCGTACCTTGTTTTCCGACCTACTTGCATAATTTTTTTTTAAACTAAGTTAACACATACATACCTCCACAGTCGTAGGAAGCATTTGCAAGTTAGCATCGACTTGGCTTTCCTTGCAGTCCAACAAAGGGCAGGTTTCCAGTAACTTCTCTAAGGGCACCAGCGGCTCACCCTTACTGTCGCCTCTCGTCCTACTGAAGGGCACCAGGAACCCCCAGCCCTCAGACTGTATGTAATGTACGGGATAACCCTCCCAAGAAAGACGTAGTAGTTTGGGTGTTATCTGAATTTCCAAGAAAATGTTTATTAACATATTTTATACTAGGTTAAAATAATTTAAATGAAATCGTCTATATAAGTTAATTATTACATACAGGATTTAGGTTCGACGCCTAATTGCGTTCCTTCAAATGAGAAGTTCTGTACGTAGTATGTTTTACAGATTTTTTTCTTGGTCAACCTCAAACTTCCGTGAATATCAAAACCAATAAACAAATCAAGTTTTTACATTTATAGTAGAAGATCCGAACCTAAATCGACCTTCACCGAGCTGATAATAGAACGAAACATATTTTATCATGAATTTAGTATATTAGAAAACATATTAAAAATGGGTTCGCTAAAAAAATCCTGGGCAGACTATTTTTAATTATTTTTCGAAAAATGATTTTTAATTAAATGTTGCAACATCAGGATAATAAAAAAATTTTGTCCTGACTGAAAGTATAAAACGTATAGAATGTGCAGCCGTTGGGTTGTCTACTATTTACCTGGGCGAACTACTGGGTTGTCAGGTAAACACAGGTATATCGATGCCAGTTACTTTCACTGGATTGGATAATTAAAAAAATTTTATATCATCATAAGCGCTGTTTAATTGCGAACACGTTGATATAGGGTTGTCTGCGAAAATTCCGGTCCTATTAGGGGTTTGCGAATTTTAAAGATTTTAATTTCAACGCGCGTGGAAGTGTGTGACAGAGAGATCCGAGGTAAGTATACTGTGTAATAATAAAGGACCCAACATCGCAGTCGCTTGTGATGGGACCTTGAATAGTTGAAAGTGCGCATGCTCGGTGTGTAAACTATGGAGGGTAGAGGTACCTCTGCTACCCTTCATATAGTAAACAGTGCGGTTTCGTTTCCGTATCGAGTTGTCGCGCGATTCGAGTTATTGTTTCGATTGAGGTTTCGATATCAGTTTTTGAAATATCAGTTATGTGAAAACGTGATATCGATACGATATGTTATCTAACTCATATCGGTTATTAGTTACGTTTTGATATATCGAACTCATGCCTAGTCCTTTATTATTACACAGTATACTTACCTCGGATCTCTCTGTCACACACTTCCACGCGCGTTGAAATTAAAATCTTTAAAATTCGCAAACCCCTAATAGGACCGGAATTTTCGCAGACAACCCTATATCAACGTGTTCGCAATTAAACAGCGCTTATGATGATATAAAATTTTTTTAATTATCCAATCCAGTGAAAGTAACTGGCATCGATATACCTGTGTTTACCTGACAACCCAGTAGTTCGCCCAGGTAAATAGTAGACAACCCAACGGCTGCACATTCTATACGTTTTATACTTTCAGTCAGGACAAAATTTTTTTATTATCCTGATGTTGCAACATTTAATTAAAAATCATTTTTCGAAAAATAATTAAAAATAGTCTGCCCAGGATTTTTTTAGCGAACCCATTTTTAATATGTTTTCTAATATTCTAAATTCATGATAAAATATATTTCGTTCTATTATCAGCTCGGTGAAGGTCGATTTAGGTTCGGATCTTAGACTATTAGTAGTTTTAGTTTTAATAGCGAATTTATATTATAATAAATAAATATTTCCTATATTTTTTATTTTTGTGTTTCCCACACATGAGGAAAATCGAAACTGTTTTTATTATCATATCCAAATTTCGATCCAGCGAGATTCGAACCCGCACCCCCGACATACCGTGTCGGGGCTCTAGCCATTAAGTTATGGAACGATGTAGGTACCATCCTAATCGAAATTTTTGATACGATTTTATTCGGTTTTTAAGCAAGCGTGGTGCCGTCTATAGCGAGTCCTTTACAGCACCCAACTACTCAAAGTTTCATATTACATGCTATTTTTAATTCATATTATTTTTATTATTTTTGTGTTTCCCACACATGAGGAAAATCAAAAATGTTTAGGATGTAGGATTAGGAAGATATAAGTTAGTGAAGATAGATTGAGAGAGATTTACATTTCGTAAGTTTTACTTCAGTCGTGTTTAAAGGATTTAAGGCATTTAAATATTTCCAACGAACCTGCATACTGGTTGTTATATTATTAGCGCCGGGCGTCCAATCGTCATCCTTGCCAGGCTTCGTACACAACTTCCTGTACCAAGCCGGATAACCGGCTAAATACGGCTTTTTAACTGGCAACAATTTCTCTAGCTCGTACAAATATCCGAATTTCTCATTCAGACTTTCAACTTCTTGTACATCGAAATCATTTTCATTTTTACGTTCTAAACTTTCTATATATTCGTCACTGAGAGTTTCGAATGTTTTATAATTGTTTATGGAGATATTTTTTCTTTGTTCACTAAAAAGTCCCGTTTCATTTACTGCAGACTTTTTGGTCGTTTTACTCTGAACTTTTTTCAGTTTTAAAACCTGTGTCGACCAATCTTGGTCCCACATCCAAAGGTCGTTTTTATAAGCCTCGTTTTCCATCAAAAGGCAAGCTTCGTCTGCTTTAGATGACAAAATCTGTCTCGATTCGAGTTTTAAGTCTTCGAAAACCGTTTCTGACGATTCGATATATTGTAACCAATTGGAGTTTACAGGAAGGTACGCGGAACCTTAAAATAGAAATAAATGTGCTAAAAATGGTTATCATATAACTGAGACAGCGAAATATTATTGTTATAATTATGATTACCCGCAAACGAAACAAACCGATTTCAATTACAAAGACAAGTAATACAACGTAAGGTAGCCGAAAAAATGACGACCGCTTTAGGAGAAGGGTCGGAGCTTAATCCACCACGTTGCGCCAATGCGGGTTGGCGGATATATTCGCTACTATGAGTAACGATCGCTATCAGGTGTACATGATAACAACCGGGACCGATTGATTAACGTGCTCTCCGAGGCATGGTGGGGAGACCCAACAAGGACACACGTCATAACCGAAAATAAATATTTGAACAAAAATAATTATGTACCTATATGAAATAAATAAATAAGTTACCCAGCTCCAGCATGCCGGCCAGGGTGACAGGGTGAGGAAACCTCTCCAGGAACATTGGCAGTAGTTTCTGGAGAACGTTGTGAGTCGCGACCACGTCTCCAGCGCAGTACTTCATCAGCTCCTGGTAGTTCTGGTGAACATCCTCCAGGGTGCCCTCCACGAAGATGTCTCTGGACTGTTTGTTGACTGGTACACCGCAATACAGTTTATGTACCTGTATAAAATTTATTTAATAATTGAGTTTGCTCTCAAAACCAAAACAAAACGATAAAAAATTCATTTGTAGTATACATTAACGTAATAAAGTGTGGGTAGTCGATAAAATAGTCTAATAATAACTAAATACGCATTATTACGAATAACTCATAAAGCTCTCATCAGGTCTCGATGAAATTTAAATGGGATCACATGAACAGCACCAGCTTTCGATTAAGAAAACAATTATCAAAAAAGGTACATGCAGTAAAAAGTTATGAGATAACCTCCTCCCTCCTCCTTTTTTGAAGTCGTTAAAAAAAATTAGCTGTATGGCTACGGCAGTAAAGAATATAAAATATATAATAGCCACCCCCTCTCTTCCTGTGGGTGTCGTAACTCGTAAGAGGCGACTAAGGGATAATAAGTTCCACTACCACATTGGAACTTAAAAAGCCGACCGATGGCGGGATAACCATCTAACTGTTGGCTTCGAAATAAACAGGGTTGCAGACGTCTATAAGCTACGGTAATCGCTTACCATCAGGTGAAACGTACGCTTGTTTGCCGACCTAGTTATATGTTAAACAATAAACATACATCAGTCAAGCTGTTCAGAGAGCTGATCTCCATCCAGTCACCATCAGAGGGGTCGGGCTCCTTGCTCTTGTTTGCCGACCTAGTTATATGTTAAACAATAAACATACATCAGTCAAGCTGTTCAGAGAGCTGATCTCCATCCAGTCACCATCAGAGGGGTCGGGCTCCTTGCTCTTGTTTGCCGACCTAGTTATATGTTAAACAATAAACATACATCAGTCAAGCTGTTCAGAGAGCTGATCTCCATCCAGTCACCATCAGAGGGGTCGGGCTCCTTGCTCTTGTTTGCCGACCTAGTTATATGTTAAACAATAAACATACATCAGTCAAGCTGTTCAGAGAGCTGATCTCCATCCAGTCACCATCAGAGGGGTCGGGCTCCTTGCTCTTGTTTGCCGACCTAGTTATATGTTAAACAATAAACATACATCAGTCAAGCTGTTCAGAGAGCTGATCTCCATCCAGTCACCATCAGAGGGGTCGGGCTCCTTGCTCTTGTTTGCCGACCTAGTTATATGTTAAACAATAAACATACATCAGTCAAGCTGTTCAGAGAGCTGATCTCCATCCAGTCACCATCAGAGGGGTCGGGCTCCTTGCTCTTGTTTGCCGACCTAGTTATATGTTAAACAATAAACATACATCAGTCAAGCTGTTCAGAGAGCTGATCTCCATCCAGTCACCATCAGAGGGGTCGGGCTCCTTGCTCTTGTTTGCCGACCTAGTTATATGTTAAACAATAAACATACATCAGTCAAGCTGTTCAGAGAGCTGATCTCCATCCAGTCACCATCAGAGGGGTCGGGCTCCTTGCTCTTGTTTGCCGACCTAGTTATATGTTAAACAATAAACATACATCAGTCAAGCTGTTCAGAGAGCTGATCTCCATCCAGTCACCATCAGAGGGGTCGGGCTCCTTGCTCTTGTTTGCCGACCTAGTTATATGTTAAACAATAAACATACATCAGTCAAGCTGTTCAGAGAGCTGATCTCCATCCAGTCACCATCAGAGGGGTCGGGCTCCTTGCTCTTGTTTGCCGACCTAGTTATATGTTAAACAATAAACATACATCAGTCAAGCTGTTCAGAGAGCTGATCTCCATCCAGTCACCATCAGAGGGGTCGGGCTCCTTGCTCTTGTTTGCCGACCTAGTTATATGTTAAACAATAAACATACATCAGTCAAGCTGTTCAGAGAGCTGATCTCCATCCAGTCACCATCAGAGGGGTCGGGCTCCTTGCTCTTGTTTGCCGACCTAGTTATATGTTAAACAATAAACATACATCAGTCAAGCTGTTCAGAGAGCTGATCTCCATCCAGTCACCATCAGAGGGGTCGGGCTCCTTGCTCTTGTTTGCCGACCTAGTTATATGTTAAACAATAAACATACATCAGTCAAGCTGTTCAGAGAGCTGATCTCCATCCAGTCACCATCAGAGGGGTCGGGCTCCTTGCTCTTGTTTGCCGACCTAGTTATATGTTAAACAATAAACATACATCAGTCAAGCTGTTCAGAGAGCTGATCTCCATCCAGTCATCATCAGAGGGGTCGGGCTCCTTGCTCTTGGCCTTCAGCACGGTCCGCTGGTAGCTCGTCACTCCGCTCACACATGTGTGCATCGACATCGTGTCCATGAAGCGTACACCTAAAAATTATTAATTTTTTTATACTAGATCGGCAAACAAGTGTACGGTTCACCTGATGGTAAGCGATTACCGGAGCCTATAGACGTCTGCAACATCAGAAGCATCGCAAGCGCGTTGCCAACCCTATCCCCTATTCCCTCCAGGAGCTCTGGTCACCTAACTCACCGATAGGAACACAATACTGCTTGAGAGCAGTATTATTTAGCTGTGACCTTCTGTAATAGTGACGTACTTCCCCAGATGGGTTGCTCCAGATTTTGAATAGGATATATCCTGCTGCCGACCGCTGACGCCGCGTTGGCGCAGCGGTCACAACACTGGATTGCGATTGGCTGTTGCGCGGGCGGTTGCGGGTTCGATCCCCGCACACGACAACATTTGTATTGGCCATGTATGGAGAGCACGTTAAGCCGTCGGTCCCGGTTGTTATCATGTACACCTGATAGCGATCGTTACTCATAGTAAGGAATATATCCGCCAACCCGCATTGGAGCAGCGTGGTGGATTAGGCTCCGATCCTTCTCCTTCGTGATCGTGATATCCTGCTGTGTATCTCAATAAATGTAACAATGAAATATAAAGATTTACATTAATAAAACAAACAATTATAGTTGTATAGTGTATACAAGCATTAGAAAGACATTAAATTAAACCACGTGTAAGTCGTGTAACTTGCATAACATATCGAAGTTATAGATATATAAAACATTATTGAATAGAAGCTGTAGTTTAAGTTACTTGTATAGGTACCTATTTTGTGCCTAAATGCATAATGGTATTTGTACAAACTCCATGCTTTACAACTTTTAAGCAATAATTTTTAAAATCAAATTATTCTAATAACAGATAATAACAACACCATCATTATTATTTCTAAACAGATATTACCTGTCCTATTCAGCCAGTACTGTTCCTTAATTTTTGACCTATCATAGGAAACATTGTGTCCTATAACTATTCTAGGTCTGTCTAGATCACTGTCAGGTTTAACGCCATCTGTTTCTAACGGTATGAGGTCATCATATTCCACGGTATCAAAATGTCGATGTGGATCTCCATCAGCTAGTGGGTTACTTACCCAACCATACCTGGAATAAAGCAGTTTAATTATATCAAAGACGATCATTTTTGAAACAGTGATTATATAATATTCGAAGTTTGATTCGTTGCCATCCTAGTAGTAGCATAGTGCGAAATAATGTAAGGGGACATCCATTAATTAAGTGAGCTCAGAATGGGGGGAGGGGTCCAATGAAATCAAATCTCAAAAAACAAATCACCAAATCTCATTTAAACTGAGGGGGCGGATAACCGTTTTTACTTTCAATTTTATTAAATTAAAATAAATTAACTATAGTTTACTTGAACGGTTTATTATTTCCTCTCAATCTCTATTATATTCAGCGTCAATCTCACTTAAGGGAAGAGGGGGAAGTCCAAGCAAATCTCACTAAATCTCACCTAAGGAGGGGAGGGGTCTAAATTGATCGAACAATAGTTCACATAATTAATGCCCCCCCCCCAACAAGATAAAGACAGGTAAAAACTACAACCCAAATACGACACAAAAGATTTAGTACGTCACTTTGCTTTAGAGGGCGCCGCATTCTTTTAACGATACCGCATTTGTATACATATGATAAGTAGTTTGGGAGATATGAGGGAACAGACGAACATACATACATACATACATAAACTGCTAAAATTATAACCCTCCTATTGGCTTTGCCGTAGTCGGATTAGGTGAATTATTGCTATTGTCACATGTAGTATTTAATCTGAAATAGGTATGTTTTTCACAAACACGATAAATCATAGTTTCAATTGATTTAAAACAATTGTCTTCAAACTATTGTGTCGTAGATTATCTCTATTACATATATTAAAAATGTAGATAAAACGTATATAAGAGCCACCCAATACAGAAATTTTCTTTCAGCACCCTTACTAAAGGTTAATACTGATAAGTTTAAAAAACTTATTATGTTTTTCTTTTCTTATATTTTAATGTTTTTTTTTAATTCATAATGATGTGCAAGAAGAACATTATATTAATATTTTATTATTATTATATTAATATTATTGAGACAGATTGAAAATTTAATAATATATAAATGTATACTAAGCTGTGCCCCACGGTTTCACGCGCGTTAATTTGAAAAAAAAATAGCCTATAGCCTTCCTTAATAAATGGGGTTTTTAACACTGAAAGAATTTTTCAAATCGGACCAGTAGATCCTGAGATTAGCGCGTTCAAACAAACAAACAAACAAACAGACAAACAAACAAACTCTTCAGCTTTATAATATTAGTATAGAAAATAACAGCTAATAACTCACCAAGCATCTGGAGACACGGCACAAGCTAAAGTCGGTCTCTTGCCTGCCTTCATAAGAACTTCCACATCAAGTATCAGAGCGTTGTCCGGTGGATAGGCCACGGATTGTGGACCGCTTGATGTGTATTTTGTCCAGCCTCGTTGCTTTACCCATTTCTGTAAGCACAAAATTAATTGCATTTTAAATTTTTTGATATATGTATACATTCTTATCAGCCTCATCTTAATCAAAATGGGGCAAATGTAAGAAAGAACATTATTGGATTGCTATCATTGAACATTATTGGATAATTATTTTTTAATTGGTCTATTTAAATTATTCCATAAACCTTACTGTTCTATTCAAATTACTAGTTTTAAGACAACAATATATAATCGACGAAGAAATGTACATCTATAAAACTTTTTTTAATTTCATCGTAACAACTGTCTCAAATTACTATCGAGATGTAAAACCAGTATTTACCATGTTTATTCTCCTCCTACATGGAGAAAGAGCCCTATGCCCAGCAGTGGGATATTACAGGCTGAATCGTTTATCATTGATCAACATAGGTGTACCCACGGTGGAGCAAGGTACGGCATTTGCCCCATACTGACTTGAAGTTAATAATTGATATTTTAGATTAAAATCTATAGAACGAAATTTTAGGTAGGTTTAGCCAAATCCTCAACAATCTATTATTGTAGTAGTGACGTAGTGTAGATAGTGAAAGTAAAAAAAGTTGCAGTAATTAAAAAGAATTTAATTTTCTACTATGTATAGAGTTTTACATTTAATTTTCTACTATGTATAGAGTTTTTCATTTAATTTTCTACTACAGTGGACCCGCGGTAATCGGACAAACGTTTTGCAGGGCAGTGTCGGATTACCGAATTTGTCGGATTATAGAGTACCCTGCCTAAGACCCCTATAGTCCGGAATTTTTTTAAAAGAGTACCTTGTAATCTGACAAATTACAGGTTCAATGATAGGATTATATATGTATTCATGAGTAAAAATGATACTTCATTATGTATGTCTTTAGTAAATTAAATAACTCAATAGAGAGCTTACGTTTTATTATAAAACTAACGTCATTAATGCTATAGAACTTACAAAAAATATGCAATAACTTTACATTAGGAAATAATTGTGTACAAACAAAAATGAATACCCTACGCGTCGAGCACAATAGTAGGTACCTACTAGTGCGTGCAAGTTATAACTCGTTCAATCATGCATTAGCAAAATATTCAAACAGACCATGTCGGATTACAGGGGGTGCCGGATTAGCCGGGGGCCGGATTACCGGGGGTCCACTGTATGTATAGAGTTTTACATTTATTCGTTACTTTATTTACCTTTACAAAATTCTGGGTACTGTGTATGGGTCAACCGTCAATCCTATTAAAAACAAAGAGAAATCGAAATGTCCAATCATAGACATGGAAAATGTATAATTATTATTTATTTATAGAACACCAACAAAGTATACACCATATTTCAAGTACATCATACAAAAGTAAAGTTTAAGTGCAACTTTAATTAGAGGTGATAACTACATATAATATACCTCTTAATTATAGTATTTGTCCGAATGTAAGTTTTAACACACCTTTGGTAGTGGTGGGAGATATGACGATGATATACTCTTTATTATATCTCTGTAAGGTGCACACTGTTTCTCGCCAATATTGTAAAAATGCTCCACAATGTCTTTTCCTTCTAGTTTAGGCAACTTTATCTCGACATCCTCCATATAAGTATTATCTTTATAGTTAATACCATGTCTTTGGAGGTGATCTTGGCAACTGTAAAATATATTATGAAATTTTATAAACATTAATTTTATTGAATGCTAATCTCTAATCTAATAATGGTAAATAGTAATTAATTAAATATAGATATAAGAAATATGTAAAGTAAAGCTATTTTCTTATTCTTAGGTGTTAATTTTTATTCTAAGAATTGAATACGAGTTTAGTTTTAGTTGTTTACCTTTTTATAAATGTATGATCGATTGGTTCAGTTGGCCTTTGAAATAACTGTTCGTAAATATTTCTCGATATCATTTGTATATTTACATCATTCACTCGAAATTCTTTCGAATTTTGCGGTTTGTTTAGTATTTTCTCAGCAGAGGATTTTTGGAGGTTATTTTTTATTTCTGTTTTATTTTGCTTTATAACTTTAAATTCACTTTTCGGTAACATTTCGCTGAAATGTCTTCGACATATGTAACACATTGTTATGTTCGTTATTTTTGAAGATTTCATTTAATTATAATTATTAAAATTTCAAAACGACTGAAAAACCCGCGGTTCGACAAATTCCGAGTTGTACTTCCCTAATCCCTACATGTAGGTAGTACATGGTACATGTACCACATGTACTCTTTCATTCGTGATTCCGGGTTTGAGATCATAAAGTTTGAGACCGCCCCTACCCCAGCCTATAAAAGTATATTTTTTGTAATAATAAAAATACTGACCGATGTATTTTAATTAGCTCTATCCAAAAACATCGCCAGCTTAAACTGCTCCACCTTATATTTCTAATGAAAAATCAATAAAGATTTGGGAAAAAAAAAATTTATCTTAATTTTGATACAGCCATATCTTTTTAAATAAACAATATTTCAAACTGCTCCAAACTGCTCCAAACTGCTCTACATCCATATAATACTGCTCCATAGTAATTTTTATCGGCTCCGCTATAGTATACTTATTTTTTTATTAATCACATAATATAAATAAAGGTATCAACAATATTACAATATTTTACTGTTCTACTTTTCACAAACGCTTATTTCACTTAAATTCAGTCTTAATGTTAATACTAAAACACAATTTTCAACTATTGAAATTTCAAGTTTTCAAGACAGAACTTTGTTATTGCCCGTATGACGTATTCACTGATTCATTGCATTTAAAAATTCGTTATTATTCTGTACGCGTTAAATCAATGCGTTAAATTTAAAAACTTGAAACATATCAAATTACTGTAAAAATCAAGAAATATGTTACGTTTATATTTATCATATTTATCGTTTATTATTTTGTCAGTTCTATATCGAACGTCATAAGATTATTATAGTGTGATTATAGTCATCGCAAAATAATAGGCTCGTTTGGACATATGTCATCGAGACGTAAATAGGGAAGTAACCATACGGCTCGGTATTCGATACTCACGATAAATCGATTCAAGTTTGTATGTCTATTTGATCGATTTAATTATCTAGTGTAAAGTATATTAAATTAAATTTCTGATTAGAAAATTTTACTTAAACTTTAATATTGTAGGTAAATTGAAATAATACAATGGTACAAAAGATCAATTTGTCTTTAATCTATTTTTTTATTTTTTTCTAATGTCTACGCCAATCTCTCTCATTATAATGAAACAACTTTTTCAGGTTTTATCGCGTTTTATTAGGTTCTCTACACAAAAGGACATTGTTCTCCCGTGACCATGGTACCTGTAAAGACTTTAGTCTTTGATAACGCGTATTTAGTTGATTATTTTTTCGTCTATCTACGTTGTGTTACTTGTCGATGTAATTGAAGTCGTTTTTTTTTTTTTCGTTTGCGAGTAAATACAATAAATTATTTTCAGTAGACATCACAACACAATATCGATTTACTATTAAAATCGAATGATGCTGGTGAAATTCAGTAATTAACTAGTTACAACACTAGTATTTAAAAACAAAAAGACTTAAAACGTAACTGTTTTTGAGACGTTTCGTAATAATTAGAAATTGCATGCTAATATAAAGTAAGCGCGAAAAGAACACTTCCAATATATTCTATCATATTATTTAACGCGCCAAAAAATTTACGTATGCTTTAAAAACACTTTATGTTATTAATAATTCCTTTATTGTTTCTTACAGTTTCGTACCAAGTTACGTTCTACGGTATTTGTTAAACGTCCAAACGGGCCTCTTATTTTGTGACAACTATAGATTACCTACATTAAATAAGTTTTCTATTGTCTCAAGCGCTAAGATTAGATTAGAAATAATTTTATCTGGTGGTTAAGTATTTTTAAATTTTCCAAATTTCCGCGCAATTTTCTTAATTTCTTCTGACAATAACAAAAACAAAAAAATAATAATTAGCCAAATTGGTCCAGCCGCTCAGGCGTGATGGCGTGACCATGACCAAGGAAAATAGGGATTCATTTATTTAAATAGATATCACTTTATTTATACACTAGCTTCTGCGCGCGACTTCGTCGGCGTGGACTCCACTCCTATTGGTCTTAGCGTGATGATATATAGCCTATAGCCTTCCTCGATAAATGGGCTATCTAACACTGAAAGAATTTTTCAAATCGGTCCAGTAGATCCTGAGATTAGCGCGTTCAAACAAACAAACAAACAAACAAACAAACAATCAAACAAACTCTTCAGCTTTATTATATTATAGTATTATAGTATAGATTGATGAGGTTGCTAAGTCTATGATTTTTTTTAAACATTTAATTTAGCGCATTCTAGTGGTACAATAGGGTACTTTCCGTAGTGAAAAATAAATTATAAATTTTGATAAAAATTAAAATTTATAGAGAAATACACCTAAATATTCTGATTTAGAATCATAAAAGCACATTATTGATTTATTATATTGAAATTAAAAGTCGTATATTTTAATCTGTATATCACGTGACCTAAAACACGAGCCGCCATGGTGTGACGTCATACATGCGTCATACGGGCAATAATAAAGTTCTGTCTTGAAAACTTGAAATTTCAATAGTTGAAAATTGTGTTTTAGTATTAACATTAAGACTGAATTTAAGTGAAATAAGCGTTTGTGAAAAGTAGAACAGTAAAATATTGTAATATTGTTGATACCTTTATTTATATTATGTGATTAATAAAAAAATAAGTATACTATAGCGGAGCCGATAAAAATTACTATGGAGCAGTATTATATGGATGTAGAGCAGTTTGGAGCAGTTTGGAGCAGTTTGAAATATTGTTTATTTAAAAAGATATGGCTGTATCAAAATTAAGATAAATTTTTTTTTTCCCAAATCTTTATTGATTTTTCATTAGAAATATAAGGTGGAGCAGTTTAAGCTGGCGATGTTTTTGGATAGAGCTAATTAAAATACATCGGTCAGTATTTTTATTATTACAAAAAATATACTTTTATAGGCTGGGGTAGGGGCGGTAAGTTTGAGATAGGTTTGACTTTGAGATGTCAAAACAGATTAAATATAAATACCAAGTCGGAAACGCAACCATACAATTAAACTCTTTTTTAAAATTAAATTATACACCCCACAAGGCCAAAAAATTGACATATTAAAGTTTCCTTTATTAATTGAAACTAGATTTTTAATAATAGTCTAAAAGTGATTAAAGCTAGTGGTTTATAATAATATGGTGGCAAAATAGAAGCTACCATAAATTGACACGCACCCGCCAGGTGGCGCCGCGGAAACGAATCAAGTGACCGGAAACTGGTACAAATTCGACGGAAACGGATATGCAATCTCTTATAATAAAGCTGTCCAGTTACAGTCAAATATTTAACATCAAATATTTAACAGAAACTTGAAGATAAAAAGTTAAATGTAACAATTATGGATCAAATGCGTGAAATTCTGACAAATATAAATGTTACGTCGCGTACCGAGGGCCAAACGAAGATTAATACGGTAATATGGACAATACCACGTTTTCTTATTTTACTTGAAAATAAAAGCACGAGAGAGTTACGAACAGATATCAAAGAAACTCTCTTTGACTCTGATAGTTCACGGTTTCACTTGAAGGTGCAGTTTTTGGGTCGTGATAAGGATATTATTGAAGTTTATTATCTGTCCCCTGACCCGCTAATTTTAAAATCCATACTAGCCATATGTTTTAATAACAGAAGACAATCAGAAGAACGACATAAAGTTACAAAGGAATTTCACACAGTCCAGGCTAACAAATGGCAATACTTAGCTACAATATACAAAAGAAATTTAAAGGAGGACCTATATGAGGAAGACAGCTTGCGATTAAAATTTCAATTCATAGTATCAAATAACTTGAAAGTTGAACATATTACCAATGTCCCTAAAGCTCAACTGAGTGATGATTTTGAGAGTCTACTAAACAATAGTCTATTCTCTGATGTCACAGTGAAATCCATTGAGGGTACAGAATTTAAAGTTCACAAAGCAGTGCTGGCCAATAGGAGTGTTGTTTTGAAAGCTCACTTTGAACATAATACAACAGAATGTCATACAAATATTTTAGAATCACCGTTTGAGGAAAAGGTACTTAAAGAAGTTTTAACATTCATATATAGTGATAAAGCTCCAAGTGTAGATGACACACCGGAGAAGTTACTGGCTG
This sequence comes from Melitaea athalia, assembly GCA_905220545.2. Lineage (NCBI taxonomy): Eukaryota > Metazoa > Arthropoda > Insecta > Lepidoptera > Nymphalidae > Melitaea > Melitaea athalia. The sequence continues at coordinate 3,111,780 of HG992189.1, forward strand.
CTGCAGATTATTACCAACTCAGTAGACTTAAAAGCATTTGTGAAGAAGCTTTGCACAAAAAACTTACTGTCGAGAATGCAATAGAAACTTTGCAATTGGCAGACATACATTCCGCTAAATTATTGACAAGATTTACATTGGAGTTCATAAAGGACGGACATGCCAAGCTCATCACAAAGACTGAGGGTTGGGCGAAATTTAAATCTTTCGATTTGATTAAAACTCTATACGAGTATATTATGAATGATGATGTCGACACAGATATTAAATAATTATGTCTCCCAATCTCCTTGTATGATCATCATAATTATTCTATTTGATGATAGCTTAAATAATTACTTTTCTCAAAATATAATATCTGTTTTGTTATTTTTATTGTTACGTGTTCGCGGGTTCGACTGATTTGGAGAGAAAGACCTGCTGACTCTTTTAGAGACTTTATTTACTAGTACTAGGTCCAACACAAAGCACTAGGTCCAAGCACTAAGCACTAAGTAAAACACTAAGCACTAACAATGTCCGAGGTCGTAGCCAATGTCGTAGGTTTCACTGGTATCACTCTTTGATCACTAGTCTTCACTTCGAAGTCACCACGAAGATAGCTCAACTTGAACTGAACTCACTCCACAGAACATATATACCCTAGACGGGCTCACTCGGCCACCCGCGGCCTATTTATACCGGCCGAGTCTAGTCCCAGACCATTCTGGAATGTTCGCGCGTGTACTTGATTTTCGAGTTTATTCCTCTATATAGCTCCTCCAGCGCCATCTAGTATTGAGTGGAAGTTTCACGTTGTCTTTGTAATAAAGTGGTTTGTACAGCACACAAAGTGGTTCCATCGCTCCAATGCTAGATGGCGCAAGCTCCTTTACTTTATGTATTCGTAACACTGTTTAGATAATTAAAAGTTTCATCAAAGCGAACCTTCTTAGATTTGTCTTTCAAACATCAACAATGTACTTACAAAGTATGTAGAATTAAAATTAATGTTTAAAAGGGTTTTTAAATTTACTTATATAATTAAAACATTAATAATATTGATAATTAGATTACTAAAGAAAATAAACATCAAAAAGACGGGTTGCACTCCGGGAGTGCCGGCAGAAGTGAAAACTTGATTATTAACGTTGTGCATTTTTTGGAATAGTTAGGGAATAATTTTGAACGAATTGCTTTTATTATCAATATAAAAGTACTATCATTTATGTGGTAGAATACAATATTTATTTATTGCGCTATGTATCGTACACAAACATTACAATTTACATTACATTAAAATACATTATATTACTTACATTAAAAAGTTTATCTCTCAGAAAAATCAACTTACATCCATAATTTATTAAAATATTATTATATATTTAATAATTAAATAATAATTATTAAATATTAGGTAAATATAATTAAATAATAATTATTAAATATTGATAATCGAAAGAAAACAATCGATTGTTTGATTAATCGATTTCGATGTTACAACAATACTCTCCAACCGTCTTACGAATTTTCGATCAGCCCTGTGGATCAGCCCACGTGTCCTGACGCGAGTTTCACAGTTTTTACCCATCCCACAAAAGTGCTCAACGCCGCTAAAGAAGTTTTCACTTCAATAATTCAATAGCAGTTATTGTTAGTTTAGTCATGCAACTGTTGCATCATGTTCATGGCAATAACGCAGCACATACGAGTATTACCTATGCATAATTTTAACTAGCCCTTTGGCGCAGTTTGTAGTGGCCCTGCTTTCTGTTCCACGGGTTGCGGGTTCGATTCCCGCCAGAGTCTGGGTGTAATATGTGAATTTATATATTTCTATATGTACTAGCAGGCCACCCCGGCTTCACTCGGGTAAAATAATTATTTTGCGAACTTTTTTGTAGAACTTTTTTAGTCGTAAAATTCAGTCGTACATCATTTTGTTTTATCTTTAAGCATTTAAGTAGCGCACGTGAAGGAAAGAAATATTTGAGACGATTTTTTACACCTTGGTGAACATAACCCGTATTTTTGCACATGTCTAAGTTTTTAAGAAATAAAATATAGCCTATATTTTTTCCTAATAATGTAGGTAGCTTTCTATTAGTGAAAAAATTATTAAAATCGGTCCAGTACTTTTGGAGCCTATTCAATACAAACAATCAAAAAAACAAAAATATCTTTTCTCTTTATAATATTACTAGCTGCTGCCCGCGACGTCGTCTGCGTGCGTTCACTGCTCGTTCCCCGTAGGTGATAGCGTGATAATATGTAGCCTATGTTCTGACCCGACTTCTTAATAATATTCGTGCCAAATTTGAAGTAAATCCATGCAGTACTTTTTGAGTTTATCCCGGACATACATTTGAAGAAATAAAGGTTCACTGCTCTTTCCCCGTAGGTGATAGCGTGATAATATATAGCCTATGTTCTGACCCGACTTCTTAACAATATTCGTGCCAAATTTGAAGTAAATCCATGCAGTACTTTTTGAGTTTATCCCGGACATACATACAGACAAACAGACAAACAGACAAAAATTCTAAAAACTATATTTTTGGCTTCGGTATCGATTGTAGATCACACCCCAAGTATTCTTTTAAAAAAATATTCAATGTACAGTTTTGACTTTTCTACCATTTTATTATATGTATAGATAATTATTAGATATTAGTGTAGACAAATTAATGTAATTTAAGACTATTGAAATTGGAATTTTAAATTTCGCGCCATGACTACACATGCTGCAATTGCTCGCAGCGCCTTTCGAAATGCAACCCAAATAATCGTTGTTCTGAATGAAGTTCAAAACTCGACAACAGATGACGCCACTACACTTAATTTAACTTGTTCTCTTAGTAGTCTGCTACTATTACAATGTACTCTGTGGTGCTTAATTTCCATTTTCCAAGTTGAAGGGTTGGAAAAGCCCTTATCTTTAAAAACACGCCTTTATCTTTAGGTTAAAACGGGAACTTTCTTGTTCGAGGGGGGATAAAGGGCTATCACACTATTGACTATATAAGTCCCTTTATTGTGCTGGGACTCCTTTTTAAGTTTTATAGGCACGCACATTTTATCTACTTAGTGTTATTATATTAATAATGATTATTGCTATACATGTATATTTATTAAAAAAAAAGTAGGTACCCGTATATTCAATGTACTCTGTGAAATATAGATAAGACAGTCGGCTGTTACCTGAGCTGTAGGGATGTTGGAAATGAAAAAAAATATCGATGTATCGATATTTATAAAAATATCAATATCGACGACGATATATCGAAGAAAAAAATATCGATATATCGATATATCGGTCAAATTTTAATTTGGCTGAGATGAGCTACTAATCCATATAGGATTATAGGATGATCAGTATGAACTCATATTTTTTTATGTATTTAAACCCTTTGCATAAGTAAAAAAAAAAAAACGATGATTTTGCGTTGCTAAACTAATAGTGTATTTAGCTCAATATTATCAATAGTAATTTTTATATACATTGTTAATTATTTTAATGTACAAAAATCTTTATAAAAATGTACGTATTTTTATAATTATTCCTTTTTATTAGGCAATAATAATTACAAAAATATCAAAACCTAAGAAGCTATCTTCTAACTACAATCGACTTATATCGATAATACTGATGTCCGGTAAAACTCAAATGAGTTTATGTGGCATCTTATTATTAGTAATTATAATTTATATTCTTTCACGTATGTTAATAAATAAAAATAAAAAAACTTATATTTTTAAAGCTATTTGTTGTAGGCAAACTAGTGTTTCTCCGGTGCCGAAAGTAGCAAACTCTGCTCTTTACATGCTCTACTGTCAGTGTTCAGTTATAATAAAAATATCGTTTTTGATACAATTTTCGATATTGGATATTTTGTATCGATATATCGGATCAAAATATATCGACTAAAAATATCGATATATTGGATAAAAATATCGATATATCGATACTTTTCCGACATCCCTACCTGAGCATTATTAAGTGCAAATTAAGTGGCAACATCAAGGCAACATGGGAACTGACGAGTGACGACCGTGTGTGTATGTTATAATATATTTATTTACTTATGTATTTATAATTGCATCAAGATATGGTAAAATTAATTTCAATATATTACAGAGCTTTCTTTGAATACCACGCTCGACATGTACCTATTCGAACCAGGGTTGCCAGATGGTCGGGATTCGTCGGGATTGTCCCGACCAGTGATGTCAGACGTACCATTATAATGGTACACGCACCATTATTTAGCAATATTTAGTGTCACGTACCATGTACCATGACTATTAGTCATGGTACATGGTACGTGATATACATACGTACGTACAGCAATTAAATCGAATATCAAAAAAAAGGTTTGTTTTCTATTAACGGTACACGAAATAGATATAAAAAAAATTTTCACTTATTATAGGCTGCGATTTCCGACAAAATTTACACATTAGTGTTGGCGTACCATGTTTTTGTGGCCAGTACCATTTTTTTAGCTAGTTCGGTACCATGATTTCTAAGTGGCCGTCTAACATCCCTGGTCCCGACATTTCGTATGATGTCCAGAGTCCCGAAAAAATACTAAATGTCCCCACATATAACAATAAATCAAAAATCTCAAACTATCGCGATAGTAATAATCTAAAATTCCGTAAAAAGTGAAAATCATTTCATTCACCACTTATTATAGTCTAGTCGATAAGTTGAAAATGGTCGAAAATAAAGATACTGCTCTTATAATTATGAGTGATAGCTTATTGCGTCTAGATGACACATTGGCTGTGGCCGAACGGCTCAAAAAAAGTCTACTAAATTTGGTAGACTCGCACTCGCTTGTCACGTAGGTCAGTGTCATTTGAATTGCTTAGCGATAAATTGCTCACGAAAAAACATCAATTATGCCGGTTTGTGCTGTGAAATTTTGTCGCAATTATGTATGAAAACCGTATAATAACACCAAGATTACTTTTCATAGGTAAGTTTTGTTAATTAATTACTATGTTTAAAGAAAATACAATTTTTTAATTCGATATGGTCCGACTAGCTGGTGTTGCCTGTTTATTACTAGGGAGATTTGCTGAATTTATGGGAGACAAATTACAAATAAGTATCATAACATCTTAAATTATAAAATGATGCAAATAAAAACATAACCTAATAAGTATTAATATTAGGTTATGTTATCTTCATGCACTAAATATTATTTTTGTTACTTAGTTCTTTCTTTTTTTTCGGGTTTCAGATTTCCTACGGATTCCGTACTAAGAAATCGCTGTAGAGACAAGCCTCACAAGACTTCAGTTGTGTGTTCCGAACACTTTTCTGATAATAAATTTTAGGATTCAAAAAAGGGATTACGACGGCTGAAGAAAATACCATTACTTAATACCATACCTTTTGCAAATACCATTAACTTTATTATTTTTTCCATTTTTTTTTTGTAGAATTTTATTGTACTGGCAAATAAATTAAATAAAAGATTAATCCATAAAATAATTACTTTTAACCTATTTTATATAATCTTTATATAAAAAATAATAAGGAAAAAGTAAGTTAATAATTAGGAGCAGGCATCCCTAAACACGCACACCTTGACAATTTAACTACAATAAGTACACTGTACACGAGCGGTACTCACACATATCGGGAAATTGTAGCCGTTTTTTGAGCGCTATTTGTTTATATTGCTCCATCTAGACGTGTATATAATCAAAGGCTTATTGCATCCGGAATGAAGCCTATAAAAATGTTCTAAAAGCGTGTTAAAAAATAAATTTAATAATAATAATAATAAAATCAGACTAATGACTCATGTAGACATTGCAATAGTGCCCCCGAAACTATACAACATAATATAGGTAACTAGTTCCTGCAGAAGTGCAGAAGCATAGTACCACAGATTAAGTATTATAGTTACTACGCATAGTACAGACCGACTACAAACACAGGCATGACCAAGTAGCATCAATCATTCACCAAGAACTCGCACATAAATACAGATTCATAGCCAAAAAACAACCATACTACAAATACAAACCGGATGTAGTTTTAGAAGACAGAAACTACAAAATTTACTGGGACAGGACCACAGAGTACAATAACTATACGGGAAGACAGGACTATATTAACGGACAGAACAGTGCATTACAACAGACCAGATATTACTCTTCACGATAAACGAAACAAAACAGTCTATCTAATAGACATTGCTATTCCTAACACACACTATATTCAAAAAACCATATCGGACAAACTAACAAAGTATCAGGACCTCGCAATAGAAATTAAAACGCAGTGGAATGCAGATACTGTTAATATTGTTCCCATTGTACTCTCCGCAACTGGAATCATACCTAAAACTCTTACTAACAGCTTAAAAATTCTAAACATGTCTACTAATCTAACATACACCTTACAAAAAGCAACAGTTCTCAACACTTGCCGTATCACTCGAAAATTTCTGACATCCTCGACAATCACCTCCAACGCAGAACCATCTGCCATACTTGGTTAAGGCCCGTATGGCAGATTTTTACCTTCTCACAAGAGAAAAGAAAAAGAAAAGTATATAAATAATAATAATAATAATCATCATTTATTCACACTCTCATACATAGGTACATCGATATACAGAACAACATAAAGAATAGACCAACGACCTATTATACTAATAGACGCGGCATACGCCAACATCATTGCATTAAAAATTACCTAATAATATTTTAAAAGGACAGAGAATACTTTTTACTTCGTAAGCGGAGAATGAAAAAGAACATAGGTGTCAACATACGCCTTATCTGTTATTAGAAAGAGATGAATATAGGATCTTAGTTACACCGGTCGAGTATCATCAGCAGCCAATCACGTAACGAGAGGAGGTTGGGCAAAAGTGAACAATCGAGTTTAATTCAAAATAGACTAATAAATGTATTAATTTATTTATAGATTAGGTAAAAAAAAAAAACAATTTTTTTCTTTTTCAAATTTATTAGTGTTATAGTACGCGCGACGAATCTTGGCGAGACTGAACATAGGCTCTGCGAACTTTTGCGCATGTACACTCACGAAAAAAAAGTGCCATTACCAATTTTTATTTTAATTTGTCTTTTTCTTATTTATTGAATTTTTTGTTCAATTACAATAAAATATAGCATAGTCACTCTTGAATAGTGTAGCTTTCTATTAGTGAAAGAATTTTCATAATCGGATCAGTATTTGCGAAGATTACCCCCTACATAGAAACAAAGTTATAAACTTTACCTCTTTATAATATTAGTATAGATGGATATTACGAAATTAACACACACTTAACTACTCAGGGTCTTATCGACTTACATGAGTTAAAATAGTAAATAACACAGCTTTCCACATCACCACGGAGGTACTGTGTCGTACGATGCGTCTTTAGGTAATCTTAATTGAAACATGTTTTTAAATTAATGAACATTTTAAATGATAAGTAATTAAAATTCAAGCATTTTTATTAAAATAAACTATTACAAGTACTTTTGAATCATCGAATTTATGAATATTTAGTAACATGATTTTAAAACAAACAATTTCAGGTTTTTATATAATTTTGTGAAGGTGAATGAAGACTAGTTCCATTTCACCCAACTTCCCCTAGCAGTGACAATTAGCTGTTCTCTCTTTCACTCTGACGCACGAGTCCACTACATGTCTCACTCATGTACTTCGTAATAACAACTGCCGATTAAAATATAAAAAGTTACATTTTCGGTTAGAATAAATAAATTTACAGTATTTACTTATGAAATGAAATGTTTTTATTTCCCCTAACAGTTCCAGTATAATTCCTGCAGCGTCTAAAAACACACGAAGGCATTTTGTGAACACTTTTTATGATAATATGCGTTAAACAAAAGGACGTCTAGCTACGACACTGAATGGTGCGTAACTAAGTGAAACTCAGGCAATTACCTTAGTTTTTTCTTGCCAAAATAGACAGCGGGTAACGTATCTATTGTTTTAATATATCATAGGAATAGACAAAAAAATCAAAATAACAAGATAACACACACATGAGGAAATTCTAAATATTTTTTATTCATATCAATTTTTTTTTCGATTCAGCGGGGTTCGAAACTTCGAACCCGCACCTCCGACATACCGTGTCTAGGTTTAAGTGTTTTTTTAATATAAATAATAATCATATCTTAATTATTAAAATTGTTGTGCCACCAAAGCAAACGATATAAAAATAAATATAAATTTTTTTTCGATCCAGAGAGATTCGCCACTATAATCTCTATATATACAATATATATACTAGCTGCTGCCCGCGACGTCGTCTGCGTGCGTTAACTGCTCGTTCCCCGTAGGTGATAGCGTGATAATATGTAGCCTATATTCTGACCCGACTTCTTAATAATATTCATGCCAAATTTGAAGTAAATCCATGCAGTACTTTTTGAGTTTATCCCGGACATACATTTGAAGAAATAAAGGTTCACTGCTCGTTCCCCGTAGATGATAGCGTGATAATATATCTATAGCCTATGTTCTGACCCGACTTCTTAACAATATTCGTGCCAAATTTGAAGTAAATCCATGCAGTACTTTTTGAGTTTATTCCGGACATACATACAGACAAACAGACAAAAATTCTAAAAACTATATTTTTGGCTTCGGTATCGATTGTAGATCACACCCCAAGTATTTTTTTCAAAAAATATTCAATGTACAGTTTTGACTTTTCTACCATTTTATTATATGTATAGACTAGCCGACCCGTGCCCACTTCGTTGGGCGTTATAATCCATTTCATATAAGAAGGGTACGGTGAAATTTGATATGTTCCAATACACTCTCACTATTATCAGCAAATCAGATAAATATAAATGTTTTAAAATCACCAATTAATTTCTAAGGCAAATAATAATGCTTGATTAGATTGAATTGTTGACACGGCACGTCAGAGGGCGCAGGTTCAAATCCTGCTGATTTAAAATCTTTATATATTTTTATCTTTTTCCTTTTATCTTGTCACTCCTGAATAGTGTAGCTTTCTGTTAGCGAAAGAATTTTCATGATCGGATCAGTATTTGCGAAGATTACCCCGTATATACAAACAAAGTTATAAACTTTACCTCTTTGTAATATTAGTACCTATAGATATAGAATTCTATAAATGAATCGCTGAATGTGTTGCTAAGCGCAAATCTCGAGATCAGCTGAACCGATTTCGCTAATTATTTTTTTATAATATTCCTTGAAGTACGAGGATGGTTGTTACGGAGAGAAAAATTCAAAAAAAATCGCCTGAAATAGTTGAAAAACAACACTTTTCTATATTCCCATACAAAAGAAGTTTGTGTTAGTGGAAGAGTTTCGGGAAGGATAAGTATTAAGAATCGACTGTTAGGCGGTACGAAGTTCGCCGGGTCAGCTAGTATGATATAAAAGCTTGTCGCGAGATTTTCTTGTGAACAAGTAAACAAATTGATGTGATTTATTTTAACTATTAAAATTTTCAAAGTAAGGAAATACGAGTACTCATATCTTGCGACAAGCTTTTATATCATATACTTAGATTATGTGTAATGACTTTATAAGTAGATAGTAAAAGTTTTAAAGTAAAAATTATTTTTTTTTTCGTTTTAGTGCATTCAAATAAAAGCTTGTTTTTAAAAAGGTTTTTTACTTTTATTATTTGGGGAACTCTATCAGGGAGCCAGTGAACCAACATGGAAAGAAAAATTCAAATAACTTTAACATTTTATTATAGGGTCAAAATAATTCTTACACAATAATACTTCTAAAATACAAATTATTTAAAATTGCAAATACAATATTGATTATGATTACATACTAAGTGCAACTTATACATAGAAGGAATGTAGCATATCGACTCGTGTTTTTATTAATTAGTTCTTAACTGGTAGTCGCCATTTTGAGTGATATATCTAACCCATGGTAGGGCTTGATAGCCACTCTTCTCTATAATTTTAAGATAACGAACTTGAATACCAGACGTTGTGAAGTATGGAATTTCAAATTTAACTTGGATCGGTGGTTTACCATCTGTGTCTTCACATTCGACGGACGGCAAGCCAAAGTGTGCTCTCATTAAGTACTCTTTGCCTCCAGGAAATGATTTAATGGACCATGTTATAGCGTTCTGTTCAGGGGTATACTTTACACTTCCAATGGTTGTTTTGAATTTCGGTGAATCAGCATCAGCAGGCACTGGGATTATAATTTCGACGTTATTAGCTGTGGAACGCCTCTTGAATTGAGACTTAGCTTTTATCATGTACTCCACTCTGGAGTGCGCATGACGTTCGATGACAGACTCGATCCAAATCAGTGGCTTGACGTGTGTATTCAATCTATAAGACATTAATTCAAATTCACCGTCGGGTGGTATAAATGAGATGGTTCTATCGTTTTCAAAACGTGACAATCTAACACACTGATGAAACTTCACATCTTCTAATTCAACAGACTTAGATTTTCCTCGACCAGTGCTTTCAAAGAGTACTTTATCATTCAGTCCGAGTCGTAATTCTGGCATACCAGATAAGTAAACTCGCATTTTTATAGCACCGACTATTTCGCTTCTTAGAACATTACCATTCGAGTTGGCCAATAAATTAACAGATTCAATGACATCTAAGAATACTTCATTTTTCCTGTATTTTATGCCTTCTGATCTCCATGAAACTGCATTAGTAACTGCCATAGGTATGCGAGGTTGCATTTCCAACTTATGACCCTCCTGTGTTATATACTCTTGCAAGATTTTGCTGTCAGTAGTTTGAGGATATCCAAAATCTAGTAATTCGTCGAGCAACTCATAGATGACGACGAAATTGTCTCTAATACTCTCTTCTTCGAGTTCTTTGAAGTACTCTGTCATAACTTCAACTATCTTGTACAGGAATACAAAAACAAGGGCAATGTTTGCATTTTTCTTAGTTGTAGATACGATGTACAGATTGTTCGTCTTGATATAGGCGAAGGTGCAGTCGCTGGTCTGTAGTAAAGGCGTCAACATGCCTTCTTCCTCTTTCTCCATCAGAAGTGGCATAAACTTGTCTATAACGCCCATGTCGACATCGCCCCGGTAGTTTCTCGAGATGAGAACTTTACCTTTAACGTCTAATATATAAATTGCTGACGAAGACATCTTGAAATCTGAAATATATTTACTAATTATGATCTAATAAACTGATTACTTTATCAAAACCTGTTTTTGACATTCGATAAAAAAGTTATCAAGTCATCTAAGTTTGTTTATATGGATGTGTCTTTTAACGGTAGTGTGGTTTTAAATATTTAGTACTTACTAATATAAGTTTATTCACTAATTAGAAAACATATTCAATCCAAATCATCGCAAATCTACGGCGATGACGCAACTGATTGACAGTTTGTCAACTGTCAGCTTCACAGCTCATTGCAGGTACATATGATATGAAATTATAGATTATCCATAATCTGTACAAAAATTTGTGCGTTTTGCAATATCAGCACTAAAGCGCATTATGCGGTATAATGCTCAATGCCCAACGTTGAAAGTTCCAAAGCTACAGCAACGCTTCACACAACGAGCACTCTCAAAAGTAGGGCTTCCGTGTGCGTGCTTGCAATGGATACCAACTCAGTGGTGGCTCAGTGGTTTAGTATTGTGCGCCACTGAGTCGCATTATGCTCTGTAATTGGAAAACTCACAAAAGAAAGCTCAGCCTATTGAAAATTCGTAAATAAAGCGAAGAGAACGGAAGATCGGAGCTTGTGGTGAACCCTAGGGGTGGCTAACATCTAGCTCTCAAGTCTCAGCAGTGGACTGTGACAGGCTGATATCTGATAATGAGTGATGACGGACGGTGACGATGAAAGTGCCATAGGAAATATGAAAAGTTTGTTAATAAAAAAAATATCGTTTCCAGTTGCATATATCCTTAAAAAATAATAAGAAACAATGTTGAAACAAAAAAATAAAACTTTTAGAACGTACAGAACAGATAACACTTTACAATATGTATACAATGTGTGTTTTCCAATTACAGAGCATAATGCGACTCAGTTGCGCACAATACTAAACCACTGAGCCACCACTGAGTTGGTATCCATTGCAAGCACGCACACGGAAGCCCTACTTTTGAGAGTGCTCGTTGTGTGAAGCGTTGCTGTAGCTTTGGAACTTTCAACGTTGAGCATTGAGCATTATACCGCATAATGCGCTTTAGTGCTGATATTGGAAAACGCACACTATCTGTAACGTATCTGTAATATGTATGACACTTTTGAAGTTTTGACTTCTTGCTTTCCTGCTGGTGTGGGGTAGGTCGGGCCGTCGGGCGTCAGAGTTGATTCTTTTTACTTTGTTTTTGTTTAGTTAGTAGCCGCAACGGTTTAAACGATTAAATAATGATGAATTGTTCAATTGTTGTTGTGGATAAAGCGTGTTTACGTTATTTCTTATAAATGGTATGGGTATTGTGATAAATTTGTTAGAATGATAACGAGAACCCAGCAAAAACAAAGAAACCCTTTGGTATTCTTAGATATCTTAATCGATGGCGAGAAAGGTTAGTTATACACTACATTAGCGTTTTAAGGAAAAAATTGACCTCGTTGCTCGCGAATTATATTAAGTTGCTATGTTAGTGTTTTTCAGTGCATGATTTATTTGTGATTATTCTTCTTTGAATGATGGATTTCATATTCAGTTCAGTGAGCCAAGGCCGCGCTAGTTTGTATGTTTGTTGCGTTGCAACAAAATGCATTTATCAAATCTAATCTCAATGTTACTTGTATTATTATATATTTAAAATTTAAAAATACAAAATTAAATACAAATATGGTGAAACATGTATTTCTAATTATACTTATATACCAAAAAAATGCTGTAATATTTTTGGTATATTTATTATTAATTTATGATAATCTTTTCCTTAAATATCCAAATCTTATTGGAATGTTAAAAGCATCATTAGAAATATATTATGATACATAACTTGTAACTCTAACTATGCTTTTTTATATCTGTTACAGCCGGCCGAATAGTTATAGAATTGAGATGTGATGTTGTGCCGAAGACAGCAGAGAACTTTCGAGCCCTTTGTACCGGCGAAAAAGGGATTGGAGTCTTTGGTAAACCTTTGCATTTCAAAGGAGTTCGGTTTCACAAGGGTAATTTATATACATATTTGCTACTATACATTATATATATGTAATGTATTGTATTCTGTTTTTTTTTTAATTAAAATATTTACAAACAAGCGTACGCTTCACCTAGTAGATAGAACATGTGTTGCTAACCTATCCCCTTACCCTCTGTAGGAGCTCTGTTCACCTTACTCACCACATTGAATTTAAGCATCATCTTTCTAGTTTCCATTAATTTTAAATTACCTAAATTTACATAGTGTAATCTATTTCAAAAAGTAAGAAAAAAAAATGGCACCAAAATTAATTTTAACTTATATCACAACAATACCTATCCTCTTAAATGTTGTAAAAGATATCTAATAATTAATTGACACGAAAAGTTTCTTAAGATTTCTCTACTTGACTATTAATTAACCATGCAGCAATACTTTTGTTGTTTTGTATAATTAGTTGTAGGCTTTGATATGACAATGATAGTGTCAAGAAAAATATCTTAACCTACGACATTTGTTTTAGCGATATCCCAGTTTATGGTTCAGGGAGGGGACATAATTAATGGTGATGGGACCAGCGGAGAAAGCATATATGGACCAACATTTGAAGATGAAAACTTCACGCTTGAGGTAAAATTAAAACTGACATCATTCAAAATATTGTTTTATTGTGTGCAAAAAGCGAAAAATTTTGTTTTTTATTTGTTTATTTTTTTATATGTATATATTAATACTAACTGCCTGTGCCCGCTTTGCTGTGTGTCAGTTTTTTTTTCTCCCAGTGACTACATCCCTAATTAATGTTATTTTATCCCTCCTCTCTTAACCTTATTCCTATCTCTTAATCTCAATAGAATTCTCTTAATAATTAAGTAACTTTTATTTGTAAGGGCGCCTTCAAATTAGCCGCGCGGCGGCAGCGCGTCTGCAGCGCTGCTGACGCGCGACGTTGTAAATGTATGTAAATAACAACGCGCGACAGCAGCGCGACAAATTTGAAGGCGCCCTAAGAATTACGAGTAACATGCCACACTAAATAAGAATGCTCGTAAATCACTTTCCAAATTTTAATACATTTTTAATAGATTTTAATAAAAGGAGACTGTTCTCAATATTATTGTAATTTTTTTTAATGCTTTTGATATACTTTTTTTTTATTTAAAAGCTGGTGCTCGTTATGTCGTCCCATTTCAAAATGGTGTGATATTATAGTGAGTATGTAATTTGAAGTTGATTTTTTTTTTCATTGAGAACAAATAAAAAATATTGAAATTTGAATCAAATTATCATCTAATCTCTTTTAAAACTTGAATTAAAAAAAAAACTACCATACATGTCCTACATCACTATAAATTAGAATCTTATTTAGAAACTTAGAAGGCAAAACTCATCGTAAAATGAAGACTCGTTTTACGATGATTATGCTTTTATTATGATGATGCTTAAAAATTGCATTGTTATATAATTTTACAGCCAATAGGTCTAATTTTAATTATTATTATTTTTGAAGTGAAACTTCTTTAGAATCGTTGTGATTTCAAACCGGATGCAACAGCAAAAAGACAGGGAAGGACGAGCCGGCCGGGCCGCGCTGCAAGCCGCTAATTTTAAATTAGTTTTTTTTTTTAAATTAGTTTGCCATAGAAGTTTCACTTCTATCGTGTGTGAATCGCACACACACCTTTTTTTTATTAAATAATATTTTAATAAGAAATAGAAAAGAATTTTAAGTACGAGTAGAGTTCTAAAGATCATCAAATATATTATAGAAGTCATTAATGTTTAGTTAATACACTAGTACGTAACAATAAACAATAGTAATTATATTGAAATGATAAAATGATCATTTATTTGGTGTCAAAGGAGTTCATATAACTCTTTACTTATTATATGTTCACGGTTGTCAACATTTGGTAGAATTTTTTTGAATTTTTTAATGATGAAGTTTAAAAAACAGTTTTTTTTGCTTAGTTTGCTTTTTTTGTTAGTTTCAAAGAAACATGTTTATGTTTAATATATACTAGCTTATTCGACAGACGTTGTTCTGTGTTGCAAACTATCAAAGGTGTGAAATATAAATAATTGCTACATTTTCTAAAATTTAAAAAACATAATACTTGTTACAGTACAGCTAGCAACCCTAAATACGTATTAACATACAGTGGCATTTGTTTACAATCACGGTCAAGGACAGTAGCTTGATTGTCGTTGCAAGCATTTACTATATTATTACTATGCAGACAATGTTATCTATTACATTTACCCGCGACAGAGTCCATTAATAAACGTTTTGTTTTGCATCCTCTCCCAAGAATCCCTCCTTTTATATCGAAATGTTTAGCATTTATGTTTTAAATTTGAATGTGGTTTTGTATATTTATTTTTCTTTTTTGTGATTTTGTGCAATAGTTACCTGTTTTGTTTACTTGTCACTTATATTACGTCTACATCTAGTAGATCCAATTTTACATGCATACTTTATATTTTGTATGTCTGTACTAGCTGTGCCCGCAACTTCGTCCACGTGGAATAGTGACTTTGGACGGCATTTTTTGGATATATCTTTTGGTTTATTTTGGACATCAGAATGGCTCTAATATTTTGTCTCTTGTCGCAAACCTATAAAACATTCACATAAACCTTACATATTTCCATACAAACTTTTATCCTCTATTCCCTATTGTTATTTTACACCCTTGAGGGTAAAACTTTTACAAACTTTGAATGTCATTATTTATTTTATATTGTCATTATTTATATCGAATACTTCCGTACAACTTTTCATTCCCTTAGACCCCACTTTTCGCATTAAAATGTAGCCTATGTCCTTTCCCAGGCTCTAGACTATCTATGTACTAAATTTCGTTTAAATCGGTTCAGTAGTTTTGGCGTGAAAGCGCGATGGACAGACAGACAGATAGACAGAGTTAATTTCGCATTTATAATATTAGTAAGGATTAAACGATTGTGGTAAGTTTTGTGAAAAAAAGAGCCTTCAGTTTTTGTATAAAAGAACTCTTTTTCTTAGCCAGTAGTAATATGAACCTTATTTATGCGACGTGTTATTTAAAAACTGAAACAAAAAATTTTATTTGTCGTTGATGAGATTTTTAATATATTGACATTGAATGTGTATTAGTTTTTAATATGCTTACGAAGGTTTATAGCGGTTGTCAAAGGGTTCTCAATTTTCAAGGTCGGTCGTATCGATTGTATTAAACAATCTAAAACGATACTATTACATTTATATTCGACTAGCTACGCCTCGCAGTTTTACCCGCACAGTTTTAAATTCCTTGTTAATATCGGGATAAAAATTAGCCTATGTGTTTTGTGGATCTTCGGCTATCTATGTACAAAATTTTATTACAATCAGCTCAGTAGTTTTTGCGTGAAACCGTAACAAACACCCATTCTCACAAAATTCTGCATTTATAAAATTAAGTATGATGTCATGAAATTAGTTTTTGATTTGACTGAAGTTTTTTTTAATGTTATTAGCGAGTATAATAAATCCCATACAGGCACATGAATGTAGAACCTCATCCTTTTTTGTAGTCAGATTTAAAAATCAAATAATATATACTCGTATATACCGCTGCTAGCTTTAGCAGCTGCAGGAAGCTACATCTCATTGTTTGTGAAGTCGGATATAATAAATACTTTGCGCATGTCTCTTTAATACCATCAATTATTTCTTTAATAAGGATGTTACGAGCATCGTAATTATATTGCATAGTTTTTCTAATTGGAATTTCCTTTATCAGTTTGCGTGTGCAAAATTAGCGCTCAGATCTAACGTGCACGTGCGGTAACGCTTTTAAGATGATGATGTTATGATCTTTGAAAAAGGATAATGTAGAGTAAACAACACTATTGACGAATTTTGTTACTTATCTTATTAAAAAAAAATAAAAAAAATTGCGTGTGTACAAAGTACACATGTCAGAAGTGAAACTTCTTTGCCAAACTAATTTAAAATTATTTACATAGATTTACAAAGTAGCGCGGCGCGCTCTTCCCTGTCGTTTTTCATTGCATCCAGTTTGAAATCACAACGATTCTAAAGAAGTGTCACTTCAAAAAAAAAAAAAAATTCTAATTATGTGATCTATTTTTTTTTTGTTTCAACAGCATGAAGCAGGCGTGCTTAGTATGGCAAACGCAGGGCCCAATACAAACGGGTCGCAGTTTTGCGTGACCACGGTGCCCTGTCCTCATCTAGATGGAACGAATGTGGTGTTCGGAAGAGTCTTAGCCGGGTTAGGTATCGTTATGGAGATACAGCGAATGGCAGATGATGGGCGACCGAGAGTGGTAAGTAATAACTTTTAGATATAGCGTAGACCTGACCACAGTATACAAAACTGCCATTGTTAACCCAATATTTAAGAAAGGTTGTAAGGCTTGGTTTAAAAATTCTTCTTCTTCTTGAGGTGCCATCTCCTACCGGAGGTTGGCTATCATACTGGCTATTCGGACCTTACACACAACTGCGCGGAATAAGGATCGAGTACTCAGTCCGAACCATGTCCGGAGATTCTTAAGCCAAGAGGTCAGTCTTCTTCCAGGGGGTCTCCATCCTTGTGTGTGTTCCCTGTATTATTAGTTGGAGCAATTTGTACTTGTCGCCACGTATTATATGTCCCAGATATTGCAGTTTACGTTCCTTTATTATCTTTAAAACTTCTACCCCTTTGTTGACCATCTGCAAAACCCTTTCGTTGTAAACTCTGACGTTTTCAGAATTTTTCTGTACACCCACATTTGAAATGCCTCTAATCGATTCCTCGTATATTGAGTTAAGGTCCATGATTCGACACCGTACAGAAGAACCGAAAAAACTCATTCTTAATTATTAAAAAAAAAACTTCTTTAGAGAAATATACATAGCTGCTATAAAAACTACTTTAGAGCTAGCAGATCTACAGAGGGTGCTTTCATGACCTTGTTTTATGCTACGATTATAAATGTTGATAGGAAAAAGAGGACTCTTGGTATATTACTGGACATATCTAAAGCGTTTGATACAGTTCATTTCGTCTTCAAATAAAAAAAAATTGGTATAAGAGAATCGATCTCAATCCTTTTAAAAAATATCTACTTGACAGAACGCAAAAGGTTAAGATAAACAATAACATCTGCAGAATTTTACGTACGGAGTACCTCAAGGTATTATATTGGGACCCACTCTTTTTTTGATGAGCAAAGACAATTATTAATGTAAAATACGTAAGATTTGCCGGCGGAGACTTGATGAGGATTGCGGAAAATATTGTGTCCCATGTCTAGCAGTGGACTGTGATAGGCTGAAGTGAAGTGAATGTATAATTGTGTTGCTCGCAAACGAAAAAGTACGACAAGTAATACAACGTAGGTAGACGAAATAAAAAAGGATTATCAAAATCGGACTGCTCTGTAAAAAGTTATGCGTGGTCATACCTTCCAATCAGTGAGTGAACAATCAATCATCCCCTGTTTTCCTACCATTAGGGTAGGATTTTTATTTTCAAATTTATATGGGACTAACTTCAATGTATATTCTTTCCAATAAAAAAAAGAATCATCGAATCGAACTACTCTGTAAAAAGTTATGCGTGGTCAAACCTTACAATTAGTGACTGAATAATCAATCAATTCCTGTTTTCCTACCCTTAGGGTTGGATTTTTATTTTCAAATTTAAATAGGACCAATTTCGGAGTATACTCTTTAAAATAAAAAAAGAATGATCAAAATCGGACTACTCTGTAAAAAGTTACGCGTAGTCATACATAAAAAAAATATACGCGTCGAATACATAACCTCCTCCTTTTTTGAAGTCGGTTAAAAATACTGTATTGTTGTAGGAATGCATAATAGAAGACTGCGGTGAAATCTCCGACCCAGACAATTGGGACGTGTGCTGTGACGACGGCACCGCGGATCATTTGCCAGAGTACCCGGAAGACTTGCATAAAAATCTCACGGTTAGAACTTGTCAACTCTTATCAATATACCATAATTATTTTATTTAGTTTGAGCGCACCAGGACATGTTTTGCTCAAAGTCCAGAAAAGTCTGATAGGGGAAGTACCTTCACTGTGCTAACGATCACAGCTAAATAACACTGCTCTCAATTTGAGAGCAGTGTTACACGCAACACTATTTGCGAGTCTCAAGTAGTGTTGTGTTCCTGTGGTGATTAAGGTAGCCAGAGCTCCTGGGGATGATTTGTGTTGGTTACAGGGATATGTTCTTGATGTTGATAGCGCTCTACTTTAGGCGAATTGTACCATTGTTTGATCGAGTGGTATAAAAATTCTAATGTCACAATCTTGGACAAATTAGGCAGGAGTAAACGTTCCATTGCTGGCCAAACAATGGATACCATGCTTCAAAGAGCATGTAAAACTGTCGGTCTCTCATTGTTAATTTAATTACTAATTTTTTGCTTTATTTAGGTCTATTCTATGAGAGGAGTCTTTCGGCCAGCAGTGGGACGTTTACACGTGTCAGTTCAGTAATCGCAGTTATAATGAGTACAATCAATGTCCTAGGTGGAGCAGCTGATTGTACAGGTGCGCGGCGTAAAGGAGAGCGGCAACGCACTGTGGGGTGCGCGGCGCGTGCGCTCCGCTGTGCGCAAGTACCGCAAGTGTGTGCGCTACCTCGAGCACGCGCGCGAGCGCCTGCACGCCGGCAAGAAGGCGCGCGACTGCTGTGAGTACCACCGACCCACGTATAAGTGATACAAGTGCGCGCAAGTACCGCAAGTGTGTGCGCTACCTCGAGCACGCGCGCGAGCGCCTGCACGCCGGCAAGAAGGCGCGCGACTGCTGTGAGTACCACCGACCCACGTATAAGTGATACAAGTGCGCGCAAGTACCGCAAGTGTGTGCGCTACCTCGAGCACGCGCGCGAGCGCCTGCACGCCGGCAAGAAGGCGCGCGACTGCTGTGAGTACCACCGACCCACGTATAAGTGATATAAGTGCGCGCAAGTACCGCAAGTGTGTGCGCTACCTCGAGCACGCGCGCGAGCGCCTGCACGCCGGCAAGAAGGCGCGCGACTGCTGTGAGTACCACCGACCCACGTATAAGTGATATAAGTGCGCGCAAGTACCGCAAGTGTGTGCGCTACCTCGAGCACGCGCGCGAGCGCCTGCACGCCGGCAAGAAGGCGCGCGACTGCTGTGAGTACCACCGACCCACGTATAAGTGATACAAGTGCGCGCAAGTACCGCAAGTGTGTGCGCTACCTCGAGCACGCGCGCGAGCGCCTGCACGCCGGCAAGAAGGCGCGCGACTGCTGTGAGTACCACTGACACACATATAAGTGATACAAGTGCGCGCAAGTACCGCAAGTGTGTGCGCTACCTCGAGCACGCGCGCGAGCGCCTGCACGCCGGCAAGAAGGCGCGCGACTGCTGTGAGTACCACTGACACACATATAAGTGATACAAGTGCGCGCAAGTACCGCAAGTGTGTGCGCTACCTCGAGCACGCGCGCGAGCGCCTGCACGCCGGCAAGAAGGCGCGCGACTGCTGTGAGTACCACTGACACACATATAAGTGATACAAGTGCGCGCAAGTACCGCAAGTGTGTGCGCTACCTCGAGCACGCGCGCGAGCGCCTGCACGCCGGCAAGAAGGCGCGCGACTGCTGTGAGTACCACCGACCCACGTATAAGTGATACAAGTGCGCGCAAGTACCGCAAGTGTGTGCGCTACCTCGAGCACGCGCGCGAGCGCCTGCACGCCGGCAAGAAGGCGCGCGACTGCTGTGAGTACCACTGACACACATATAAGTGATACAAGTGCGCGCAAGTACCGCAAGTGTGTGCGCTACCTCGAGCACGCGCGCGAGCGCCTGCACGCCGGCAAGAAGGCGCGCGACTGCTGTGAGTACCACCGACCCACGTATAAGTGATACAAGTGCGCGCAAGTACCGCAAGTGTGTGCGCTACCTCGAGCACGCGCGCGAGCGCCTGCACGCCGGCAAGAAGGCGCGCGACTGCTGTGAGTACCACCGACCCACGTATAAGTGATATAAGTGCGCGCAAGTACCGCAAGTGTGTGTGCTACCTCGAGCAAGAAAGCGCGAAACTACTCAGATTTTTTAAATCTAAGTTCTTTAAAGAACAGCTAGTATTCGGCTCGTTAGGATCAATTTTGATACTTTTTAGGAAGAAAAGTTTCTTGAGTTATTAGAAACTTCTAAACTAAACCAAGAAAACGATGGTAGAAAAGCTAGTGATACTTTTCTGATAAAAATGTAGATAATAGTTAAGAATATTCATTATCAACTTTTCAAATCAGCCTATTACATTTTTTTACGACGTTTTATCAATGAACCTTATTATTTTTTTTAACTTAGATTACGAAGACATAACAACATGCACTCTGCAATGTAATCTCAATCTTGCTGCTTGCTATTCGAAGTTAGAAGACTATCGGGCCTGTATTGATTGTTGCTCAGAGGTATGTAATCTCATTTAAGTTAACAAAGTTTAGTTTTCTATACCCCGTCCGGCGAGTAATGATCTTTTTGACAGCCCACACCTATAAATTACAGTTGTTTTTTTTTTTCGGAATAACGTACTAAAATTCTACTGTAATATCATACTTTATTGACGATTTGATTGATTGAGTGAAGTACCCTGTGCATAACAAACAACCACAGACTATGAAACAGTTCTTGAAATAATAAATCGATAATAAATCGATCATATGATAAAAATAATTTTACGTCATGTGATTATTGTTTCTTTAAATTTAATACAAAAAAAGGAAATAAAAATAGTATCTATGACCCCAAGAGTGATTACTTGCAAGGAATTAAGTCGAAATCTTGAAATTTAATTGCAAACCAAGAATAAAGAGCAATAACTCTGTTAATTCATTTATTTATTATTTATATATTTCATTTATAATTAAAAAAACTAATAAACGCATAAATAAATAATATTTTTAAACTAAATGTATTTAATTAAATCGATTGAAAGTTCTTCTTAAATAAAATCGATTATTATTTCGAATCGAATAAATAACGTGTGAGGCAGTCACTATAGTTGTCACAAAATAAGAGGCCCGTTTGGACGTTTAACAAATACCCTAGAACGTAACTTGGTACGAAACTGTAAGACACAATAAAAGAATTATTAATAACATAAAGTGTTTTTAAAACATACGTAAAAAATTTGGCGCGTTAAATAACATGATAGAATATATTGGGAGTGTTCTTTTCGCGCTTACTTTATAGTAGCATGCAAATTCTAATTATTACGAAACGTCTCAAAAACAGTTACGTTCTAAGTCTTTTTGTTTTTAAATACTAGTGTTGTAACCAGTTAATTACTGAATTTCACCAGCATCATTCGATTTTAATAGTAAATCGATATTGTGTAGTGATCTCTACTGAAAATAGTTTTATTGTATTTGCTCGAAAACATTAAAAAAAAGACTTCAATTGCATCGACAAGTAACGCAACGTAGGTAGACGAAAAAATAATCAACTAAATACACGTTATCAAAGATTAAAGTCTTTACAGGTACCATGGTCACGGGAGAACAATGTCCTCATGTAGAGAACCTAATAAAACGCGATAAAACATGAAAAAAATGTTTCATTATAATGAGAGAAATTGGCGTAAACATTAGAAAACAATAAAAAAAAATAGATTATAGACAAATTGATCTTTTGTACCATTGTATCATTTCAATTTACCTACAATAATAAAGTTTAGGGTACATTTTCTAATCATAAATTTAATTCAATATACTTTACACTACTTAATCAAATCGATCAAATACTCATACAAACTTGAATCGATTTATCGTGAGTATCGAATACCTAGTCGTATGGTTACTTCCCTATTTACGTCTCGATGACATATGTCCAAACGGGCCTATTATTTTGCGATGACTATAATGTCAAAATTTCTTGAAGTGTCAAAAAGATCATTAGTCGCCGGACGGGGTATAATAATTATTTTATTATATTGCGTAATATAATATCAGTTTGAATGAAGCTGATAATTTTTTTTACTTAAATATTTTTGATGATATTTGAACAAAAAAAAAAAATCTTCAGGTGCTCCACCTAGACCCTCACAACGAAAAAGCGTTATACCGTCGCGGTCAAGCAAACTTTGCCCTCAAGAACTACGAGACGGCACTCGCCGACTTAAAACACGCGGAAAAAATATCGCCCAAGAACAAAGCTGTCCAGAAGCTTCTAGAAGAAGTCAGACAGGAAAACAAATCCTACAATGACCTACAAAAACAGCGGCTGTCAAAATTTTTTCGTGACCAAAAAGAGAAAAGCACCTCAATCGGACACCACTGAGATAAGATTGAAGGTTGTGATATTGAAGGTTTTTTGATATATTGTCATTGTTGGTTGTTGTGGTACGCGATTGACGCGATTGAATTTTGATATTTGACGTTTGAAATGTATACGTAAAGTACATATGACTATTCGTTCATGTTTAGAAAGTAATGCAAAGGATGAGTATCAAGACTTGTTGATCCGTGAGTAGAGAAAAGTTGTAATCACAGTAATTTACCGTTTGATTGAGAATATATAGATAAGATATTTACGTTTGAGTTTTTGACCCAATTCTGTTTATAATTTGTATATTAATTTTACATATATATTTTTTGCCATGTTTGATTAAAAAATATCTTGATAACTTTATGATTAAACGATTTGCACACGAGGTGCACTAGTAGGTACTACTCATCCTTTGCAAGTATATGTTGCCTTGCAATTTACCTAATATAGTATTCTAAATTATCTCAAAATATAATTTTTTAAATTATGATTTAGTACAGATAAAAAAGTGGAATGTAATTAGAAAAGTTTTATATAAATGGAACAGTTTTTTATAAATTATTATTAATTATTAAAAATAAGCACTGCCATTTAGTAAGAAAAAAGTGTTTTTTAAGTTGCAATATTACTAAAATTGTTGAATTTTTTAAATCATATTCTTAAACTCTTATTTAGTGCGAATTTATTTTTAGTAAAAATATTGAAACGTCAATTTTATTGATATATTTTAGATTGGTTTAGGAGACGTTTTCTTACGTAAACGACAATAACGATTGACGTAATGACGTTGTATTACGTGTAATGTGGCTTTATATGTTCCGTTCTTATATTTATAAAATGAATCGTTCTACTTACGAACCGTTAACCATTCGTTTTTTTTTATCAACAGTTAACCGTTCGTTCTTTCTACAAACAGTTAACCGTTCGTTTTCTTTACAAACAGTTAACCGTTCGTTTTCTTTACAAACAGTTAACCGTTCGTTTTCTTTACAAACAGTTAACCGTTCGTTTTCTTTACAAACAGTTAACCGTTCGTTTTCTTTACAAACAGTTCGTTTTCTTTACAAACAGTTAACCGTTCGTTTTCTTTACAAACAGTTAACCGTTCGTTTCCCTTACAAACAGTTAACCGTGCGTTTCCTTTACAAAAATTTTACCGTGCGTTTTGCTTCGAATCGTTCACTGTTCGGTTTGTAAAACGAATCGTTTTGTGAAATTAGGAACGCTATAGTGTATAATTAGGTTTTACGAACGATTTGAATGATGGTGCTTAGCTTAAAAATGTTTTGCTACAGTTCTTATGAGGGTGTTACGAATATGTTAAGTCGCCAAACGGTAAATAGTTGCGTAGTTTGATTTAAAAAAAAAACCCTATTTTTTTTTTTTTTTTTTTGTAAAATGTCAGAACTAAATTAAAAAAAATTTGACCTTTGTAAATGAGTTGTCATCGTTTTATCTACGGATCGTTGTTTTTTGATATGAAAGTGTAATTTTTATTTATAATAGTTTGTAAGTAAGCGTATTCCTGCAATATGTCTCGAACGTATGAGTAAATGATCTCTATCATTAATATTGTATTACTTAATTATTAATAATTTCTATATTTTTATGTATTTTTTTTTATTCGATTTAATATTAACGGTTATTTTAATTTTGAGGTTTTTAGTGTTTAGTATCAAAGAGATTGTTTTAAAATATTCTCTCATTTTTACAAAATGATCAAAGGAACTCGAAACTTTTTTTCAGTAGTTATATTTAGGTACGACGAAATTAATTATATTAAGGACGATGTGTTGGTGCAACGGTCACAGCACTGGTTTGTGGCTGTTGCGCTGGTGGTTGCGGGTTCGATCCCCGCACATGACAAACATTTCTATTGGCCATACAGATGTTTGCCGTGATCTGGGTATTTGTGCAGTCCTTGTGGGTCGGAGTCTTGTGGGAGAGCACGTTAAGCCGTCGGTCCCGGTTGTTATCATGTAAACCTGATAGCGATCGTTACTCATAGTAGAGAATATATCCGCCAACCCTCATTGGAGCAGCGTGGTGGATTAATCTCTGACCCTTCTAATACATGAGGAAAGAGGCCCATGCTCAGCTGTGGGATATTACAGGCTGAAGCGTAAATAAATTTATGAAATGAAGAATATTTTTAGGTAATGTAATCAAAGTGAATTAAAATCATAAATATCGATATATTAAAACAGTCTCTTTTATTTATGTGTAATCAAAGTTTCAAACGGATTTTTATAAGTACTAGAAGTATAAGTTCTTCTTGTAAATGATTTAAACATAATTATGTTTATAACAATATCAATAGAAATGTTGATGCGTTGAGAAATATAACCCAATACATACCTACTAGTACAAGTTGTTTGTGTGTGGTGCATTGTGTAGTTGTCACAGGCATTGATCAAAACTTCGTTAAAAAACTATTATTGCGCTAACTACAAGCAGTATTTTTATACGTAAAGCCTTAGCACATTTAGACCACTTATAAAATGAAAGTAATGATCATTTTTGCGCAAATAATTTGTAAATTTATGAAAAAATTTAATGTTGAATCTTTGAAATGGCAACAACTCGAAAAAAAAAATGAAATATTTTAGGTCCATTAACATTTATTAAGATTTAAAACGGGATAGTCACCACGTTGGTCGTTATTTATTGAATTACACGTGTGAAGTGACGTGACGTGATGAAAACGTGACGACTACCGAAATACCGGTAACTCAAAATGTCTATTGAAAAACATGGTAAAATCACGTTATAAAAAAAAATTACATTTTTGACATTTAGTGGTTGTTTCACCAGTGGCTGAAAAGCTCTGACACAGGCACTTAGGATTCGGCGTAAAAGACGTTTAATTAGGGCCATATTTCCGACTGAATTATTCGTTTAGAAAAAAATAAATATTGCTCAGGTTTTTTAGACTTTTTACATTTGAATTACTTAAGTTTGTGGTGACTGTAGTTCATTCGTATTATAGTTAGAAAATCTGTAAAATGCAGTTGCTATATACCAAATATTGACAGCGAGTAGTATGAGAAGTAAGTGATCCCAAGTATAGCCATGGCTATATTTTTTATGGCAACCCATAAAAATATATTCATAGCTATACTTGGGATCATGTTGTGGTACATATTCAAAAACATAGTTTATGTAATAGGTATATATGATGAAATATAAAATATACTTTTCATGTGGTAAGCAATGAGTGAAGGTCGAACTAACTTGGGATCTTTGACAAATAGTTTTTTAACTTAAACAGTTTTGTTATTAAACACATTTCTTGAGAAAAAGATTGAAATATTATTATTTCAATCTTTTTCGTGGCCTACATTACTAGTAATAGTTTACATTCCTATTGATGCCTATTTGTAAGTTATGTGCCAAACGCTATCGCTCACCGGTGAAATTGACCTTTAGTGTTGGGTTATGTTTGTGCGAACGGTAAAAACATGCACCATTTTAAAAGTGACAATTCGATAACATACGATTCATTCATATTAGACGTATATCGAATTATTAATTTATTTGAATGTGTCAAATTATTAATTGATAAAAAATAATGTAGAGGCGAGGGGATGTAATGTATAATTGGAACCACCTGAAGCCTAAAGTATCGGACACACTTTAGTGACCCGTGTTTAAAGCAAAGTTCACATGGTGAAAAAAGAAGGAGGGCAATAGCTAGTTCTTAAATGTAGTCATATCAAATACGTTCCTATTTGGACACAGGCTGTTAAAATCCAGGGAAACATCCTCAGAAAAAGTAAGAGTTAAGCCCGTGTCTACAATGAGGATCAGTAAAGTTCTAGCAAATTCAATAGAACTAGTATCCACGTTATTCTCTATGACATAAGAATGATATTTCTTTTTGAATTATCCAAATCGGACCATTACTTACGAAGATATTAAGTTATAAACATTATGCCGTTCCTGCCGCTACGTCAGTAATAATAATAATAAATAATAAACGTTTCACACTCAACGGCCCCTAGTAGGATTTTCTCCTGTGTCGGGGGTCCGGAAACACACACAATACACAACCACAAACGCCCAGACCATGACAAACATCTGTATGGCCAATACAAATTTTTGTCATGTGCGCGGATCGAACCCGCGACTGCTAGCGCAACAGCTAGTGCTGTGACCGCTGCGCCAACGCGTCGTCATGTAAGCGGGATCAGTGTATGCGGGATGCGTGTGGCATCACTCCGACTCATAAAACTAAGTTAAACATTTCGTTTTGACCGGATTCTCATGAGCATTGACGAACCCGGTCTACTTTGGAGTGCTGTAACAGCGTTTGAAATGAATGAAATTCAAAAAATTGTAGAGAAAAATTTTCCTCAAAAAACCATCTAAAAGACTGGTCAGAGGTATTTTTTGTGAAATGTATAAAAAAAAAGTTATAGAGCAAAAAAGAAAATCTTTATAGAAATTTTCTCACTTTTTTGCTTATAACTTCTTTAATTTTTAAATTTCGGCAAAAAGTTATATGAACATATTTGTAGGCAAAGCAATTTTCTACAAATTATGTCCTGACAAATTTTTTGTAGGACAGATAGTTTAAACGAAAACACCATCGCAGCTTGTTGCTGCTATGGGCGAACTGGCATGGAACGTCGGAGTGACGTCACAGCCTTCCGCGCCAGCCGGTTAGTAAACTCCGCTAGTAATTTGATCATAACTTCGTCAATTTTTGTCGTAGAACAAAAATTTTTTCACTGTATGTTAAGGATTTCTTAGTTCTATAAATCTGCATTCTCAACTAAAAACGTTACGGATCCTCATTGTGACACAAGCGTTACGATGTTGCATCGCTCTTGCTCCACGATCGCTCAAGTGTGTCAAATAATAAAACGGGCAATGTTCATTTTTGTAGAACGAAAAGAATATTGAAGTACGCGGCTAGTGAAGTCTGAAATGCGTAAATTGGTATTTAATATTAATTAATAATAAATTATAGTACACTGATTGTTGTGGTCAATAATTTTACATTGTATTGTGTGAGGTACTATATTTTCTCGTTCCATGAAGTTCACTGTACTATTTTTTATTACCGCTTTTCACTTGTAAGATTTATAATGTTAACTATAACTAAAGATATAGCTTTAATGTGTCACTAATCTCAGACGTTAAATACAAGATAAAAACGTATGCATAATAAATTTGAATGATATTCATTGTGACGTAGCTCCGATGTGTCGAGTTCAGCGGACGGTCGTTTAGCCGCAGACTGTTTTGAGCATGATATTAATTCCACTGATTATGTTACTTTCGTAAAATATATCAATTATACGGGATTTTTCAAAATAAAATTGGTTTTATTTGAATAAATGTTTTATAATTTTACGTACATAATTATGTACTATATTATCAAACAGCGTAGGTACCTATATTTATACAATTTTCGTCTTCTTCATTTTATAACATGCTTGCGAACAAAAAAAAAACTCAATTACACAGACAAGTACCTACCTAATACAACGTAGGTAGACGAAAAAATAGTCTAATAAATACGCTTTATTAGAGATAACTCCAAATGTACTTTTCAGAGCTCGATTTAATTTAAATAGGACCACATGACCAGCACCAGCTTTTTAATAAAAAAAGAATTATCGAAATCGGTACACCCAGTAAAAAGTTATGGGGTAACACAATTAAAAATTACATCGTTCTTGTGAACCAAACTGAATCAAATTTTTATGGGACAAGATTGTACTATTCCGCATCGAGCAATATAATCGGTGTATATACATAAAAAATATACCGATCGAATTCAGAACCTCCTCCTTTTCAATTAAAAAAAAAGCATTATAATCTTTAACCAGTAGTGGGTGTAAGGCCTCATTTACGGAGACGCGGCGCGTCGCACGTCGCGATAGAGTATAGACTGTGCGGCCTGCACTAAATTCAAATGTAGGGCGTTGGATGAGTGCGTTTACGGAGAAGCGATTTTACACGCATTCATTTTCATAGGTACATATTTCATACGCACGACGCCACGTCACACGCGACGCGCCACGCCCCGCGTCTCCGTTAATGAGGCCTAATACCTAAGTATAGTGAACGGTCTGGTTCTGTAGTCAATCACTTGCATGTCTCCTACAACTATCTTTGCAGGTGACAAAGAATCAAAGAAAACAGAAGTGGACGCGGACAACCCTTTACTTACGAATTAATCGGAGTATTCTGTCTGCAAAATGTACAGCGCAAGTGCAACACTGTCTCAATCATTGGCACAAAACTTTTCGAAATAGACTGAACTTAATGAGTGTAGTCACTTCGAAGATTCCACAATGCTTGAAGACAAAAGTCTACGAGCAATGCGTTCTGCCTGTGTTGACATATTGAGCCGAGACGTGGACACTGACGAAGGGACTGGTCCACAAGTTAGAAAATCCGGCCGGAAGCCGGGGCGAGCTGCTAGTCTATACTAATATTATAAAGAGGTAAAGTTTATAACTTTGTTTGTATATACGGGGTAATCTTCGCAAATACTGATCCGATCATGAAAATTCTTTCGCTAACAGAAAGCTACACTATTCAGGAGTGACAAGATAAAAGGAAAAAGATAAAAATATATAAAGATTTTAAATCAGCAGGATTTGAACCTGCGCCCTCTGACGTGCCGTGTCAACAATTCAATCTAATCAAGCATTATTATTTGCCTTAGAAATTAATTGGTGATTTTAAAACATTTATATTTATCTGATTTGCTGAAAATAGTGAGAGTGTATTGGAACATATCAAATTTCACCGTACCCTTCTTATGTGAAATGGATTATAACGCCCAACGAAGTGGGCACGGGTCGGCTAGTAATAAATAAATTACTACAGAAGGATTCATTTACGGTAAAGGAATAGTGACAAAAATCTTCTTTTCGTAATACGACAATATTTTTGTGAGGACAATAAATAAAACACAATTTACTTTTAAAATGGTTTTATAAAACACAATAAATACAGGCTCTAAAGTAATGACAACAGAATGAGGTGGGAACGTGTTCATCGAAGTGGTCAGGACGGCAAGTTAGAGACGATGACTTCATAATTACTATAACTAACACTAATTGTAATTGTAAAGACGTAAAACAATTAGGGCCGGTTTCACCAGTTGTGGACATAGTTATCCTACACGTAAGTAACAGATAGACTAAAACATTCAAATCAAGAGTGAATAGGCATCTGCTAGGCCAGCGCGCACCATCTTAGGCTGCATCTTCACTTACCAGATGGTAGCGCCCCCCTAGCCAAGTTGACAATCTAGTTTCGATAACGCTATTAGAAAACTAACAAATGTATGGGAATGACACTATAGCGTTCATTCCACACATCATTTTCCCATACATTTGTTAGTTTTCTAACAGCGTTAACGATTGTAGATTGTCAACTTGGCTAGGGGGGCAGGTGAGGTCGCAGTCAAGCGCTATTCTATATATTAAAAAAATATATTGTTGATTCTTGTTTTTGAATCTTCTTCTCCTCAAAGTGGTAATGTACTGACAAACATAAATCACATACGTGTTGCCATACGTTGTGTTCTGCCGTGTATCGAATTTCGTTTTTTGAAGTGAAACTTATTTAGGCGCATGAGGGTAAAATTTTTACGGATGAAACGGAGACGTTTTGCCTACTTCGTCCGGTACGGGCGGTAACTTAATTTTCAATTAGTTTGCCAAAGAAGTTTCACTTCTGACATGTGTACTTTGTACGCACGCACTTTTTTTTAATTGTTTAATTAGTTTCAACAGGATTCTTATAAATTACATACCGACCTTATCAATTTACATTTAACTTGTTAAAATTAAGAAAAAGTTTATTTTAGAAATTTTTAGTAAACAGCAGAAGGTAATATATGCCATTAGGACCTGTTACTCCTTAATCTATACTAATATATAAAGCTGAAGAGTTTGTTTGTTTGGTTGTTTGTTTGTTTGTTTGTTTGAACGCGGTAATCTCTGGAACTACTGGGCCGATTTGAAAAATTCTTCACTGTTAGATAGCCCATTTATCGAGGAAGGTTATAGGCTATGTATTGTCACGCTAAGACCAATAGGAGCGGAGTCCACGCCGACGAAGTCGCGCGCACAAGCTAGTCATTAAACTAAAACTTTAAGATTCACACTTCCGATTATAAATATCGCATAAATATAGTGGTATTCGATGGTACAAAAAATAATATATCATAAACTTAAACTGTTGGGTACCGTCATCCACAAGGAGTGAAACAAGCCCTTACCTATAACCAACACTCTTGCAATCGTTCTAAAATATCGGGAAATTGGAATGATCAACAAGAAACATGGTCAATATCTCGTTTTAGGTCTCAATAAGTGTTAGTCACCAAGAAAATTTAAAAAGTTAGACTATGACTAAATCAATTTAAATATTGTCCACTGGCAGTCATTTTTTTTTAATATTTTTGTAATTTTGCAATATAAGACTCAAAATTCATATATTTTTCTTATTTTTTACCTTTTTAATTTGTCGAGGTATTAAGTAATTACAAAGTCACAACATACACATCGGATAAGGACAACATTACAACAACATACAATCAACAACGATACGTACACCGCTGTCTTACTTTATTTATTTAAAAAATGACAGTTTTGTGCATCTTATAATTACTGTTCTCGATTGCTAAGCGAACGGCTGTAAGCGATTTGTTGCGATCTTTTATAACTAAAGACAACACTTAACCGAAAACATTTTGAAAAAATTATGTTTTACGGATATACAGATTATTAATTTAAAAAAAAAAACTAAATGTTACCAAAATACTACAAAACGGTCAAAAACTTTGACAATAATATCAATTTAAATTTTTAATTTTTATTTGTATGAGACCATATTACGCATTCCACTCGAAGCGTGCCATTTTTAATACTATTCTTCTAGCATTTGAGTACTTACAATAGCAGTGTTATAAATAAGACAAATTCTGTCTTTGACAATTAGTTGCCATCTAAAAAAAAAAAAAAACAACTTATAAATAACTTCGTTTCAAAGTTAAATTAAGTTGTTAAACTAACGATAAATAAAGTTTTGGAATTTTACGAGTACATATAGACTTTGGAGTTAATTTTTATTGGGGCTTTATATGGATGGGGCTTAGAATAGGTATATTTGCCTGTATTTAAAATGTCGATAAGTGTTAAATTATCAAGTTTTGTATATATTAAAAATGTATAATCAACAACCGACCGCGACGCAAATGTTTATACCTCCACAGTCTCGACGGATTTCGTTATTTGTACCGGCGTTTATATAAAAAAAAAATATGTATGAGATTTCGAAAAATAGAGATAATTTCGCAGTCGGAAATCAATACATTATCTATTGCACTATAAAAAATTACGCGTTAAAAAATGACTAGTAGAACATACATAGCAAAGCAGTTTAACTTATACCGTTTGAATTACAATTCCTTGTTTCAGTTATTGTCAAAATGCTCAAATTTTATATTGGAATTTTAATCAAGAAAAACATTGTTTTTTTTAGCTTTTTTTTATTTAAATATAGCGAATTGAAAATCCAAACGGTTAGCCATACAGAAATAATACAAAATTTTCAAGCGTAGTGACAGATAACAGTGCCTCTGGGGCAAGTGGTGCCTTAAAACTAATCAAAAAGTGACAAAAATAAAATAAAGCTTCGATATAAGGCATTTGCTTCACAGTTGTAACTTATACTTACAAATAAATTACTAGCAAAATAAAGAATAATTAGGGAGCCTTCCGATGAAATCCAACTAAAAAAAATTGTTTATAAAAATTAATTGGAGTTTACTCATATATTTACCATCAAAACAGTAACAAAGTATGTTACTTAGTAGCAAAAAAGTAAAAAAAAAATCATTTAGAAAAAAAAAAAGAATATTTCATTGGTCTGAGTGAGTGACTATAGAAATACTAGAGTAATTTATAAGATTAATAAGGTTATAATAAAGATCATACAAATACAGATCATAGCTTAAGGCAAGTGATGTTGAGAGAAATAAAATAACATATTTTTAAATTAAATAATGTAGTACAAGACTTAAATGTCAAAAACATGTGCACAAAAATGAAAAAAAAAAAATTCATGTAATATCAAAATGGCGCCCATCCGAAGACTCCCGGGCCGGAGGTCCGGCCAATGATAACCTAAATATTGCCTAGCACTAAAAATAATGTAATAGAACCTATTAAAGCTACGCTAAAAACGTTCGACGTATCGACACAACAGAACATCTTTACAACATAATTTGGTACAACACTAAATAGACGCTTAAAGTAATTTTGTCGATTTCTAAAATCTTTATATTATAAAATATGTTGTTAAAATTAGTCTTTGTATATTTACACAGAAAGCTCAGAGACGCCATTGGCATTGGATTCTTCGAGTCGAATTTCATTTTTAATAGGCTATTTTTTATTGGGAACAAATTAAGAATAATAAGAATATTTTTGTAGGAATTTACATTCATTAAACATAGTTTGACGATCGCTGTGGTGTAGTGGTGCGATTAGTCGCCTAAAACACTGACGTTTGCAGGTTCGATACCGCTCGGGATTGATATTAAGTGTACAAATATTTCTTTAAGGTTTGGATGTCTGTCCTTGTGGGTCTCCCCACCGTGCCTCGGAGAGTTGTCATCATGTACACCTGATAGCAATCGTTGCTCATAGTAGGGAATATATCCGCCAACTCCCAGTGGAGCAGCAAAATTGTAAGAGTTCTGAATTTACTATTGATAATTGTCAAGTGAAGTAGTAACGTTAATTTTTAATGTTTCATTTTACTGAATTTATTAGAGGAAAAAAATTATTTTTTGACGATTGATTTATTGTGTATGGAGGGAAACACTATTTGTTATTTGTGACTCTTGAGACCAGACCTTGGATGGTTTAAAGCAGATTGAATCAATTAATTTTAAATGTTTCGATGTTAAAATAACGGTTTTTGAATTATTTATTAAATACTTGTGTTGTGATTCATTTAAATGTTTTTTATTCTGTAGAAAAGTAAAGTTATCTCTAATACTAAGTAATATGTTGATTTTTTCTATCGATAATTTCTTTGACATAATTTTTGAGTAAGCCATTCGTGTTCATTTAGTTCTATGTTAAACTTATACATTAAATAATAGTAATAAATAATTAAATCTAGTGTCATGAGATTAAATAAAATAACTAATTTCCGTGAGCTAAAATAAATAAGATTCAAAATACCTTACACTACTATTTTCGACATTGGCAACATTTAAGGGCAATTTTTTGTCATGTTAATAATTTAGAAGTACTTACAGAATTTATACAAAAATTAAGCCTCCGTCTTTTTTTTCTATCTTTTGACATTCGAATCACAGATAAATAACAAAAAAAAAAATACAACAGTGCGTGATACGTAAGCTCGTTGTTTAGCCGCGCGATTTCTCTTCAAGACGTACTTTCTAATCTGTCTATCTCTCTCTTACTTTTATTGTGAGTAAAGAGTGAGAGAGATATAAATAGCAAGTGTCTTTAATGAGAAATTTTGGCGTATTTAAGCGAAGCATGCGACAATGGACCTTAGTGCTAAAGCGGTAAAGCATGTAATAGCATCAGTCGGTAATAATTTCCCGCTCGTTGTGATTCTCTATGCTCGGCTCTTCGATCACCGACTCTGTTCGTTCTATATCCAGATTATCTACTTCTGCAGGTATATCTCTGGAAAAATATTATTTCAATATTATTCATTTATGCAACATTTTAAGTGTATGTTTGTTATGAGTATTATGTAACACATATACTTAAATTTAACTGAGGTAGGGCAGCAGGAAATTTCCTGCTTAAAATCTAGATCAGTTCGTCTGGGGAAGTACCTTACAGGAGCTCAAAGCTAAATAGCACTGGTCTTAAGCTGTGTTGTTCCTGTGGTGAGTAAGGTAGAGATCCTGGGGTGGGTCGGGGATTGGGTCGGCAACGCGCTTGCGATGCTTCTGGTGTCGCAGACGTCTATAAGCTACGGTGATCGCTTACCATCAGGTGAGCCGTACGCTTGTTTTGGACTTGGGACGTCCGACAGAAGTGATAACTTAAACGAATCTAAGTTGAACTGTGGGAGGACCTTGCATACTGCTGCCGTATGCGTCAGAGAAAGGGAAGCCAGACAGACTGGCGTCCCTGGCTCCCTTATGAAGTTATCAGTTCAAAAAGTAAAGTATAAAGTGTATAGTCTGGGATCTCTAGTACATTTTTTTCACTTGATTACTATCAAGCTAATTTTCCGGGAATAGCGTCATTTTGATGAGACGAACAAAACTTTCCTCTACGAAAACTCTCGATTGCGGTAGGTAATAGAGTTAGCAGGGGATAGAGCAGCAGTGAGCGTAGGACCGGGATAACGTACCACGCAATTTGTAGGACAATATTACTATTAAATTATATGAATATTAACTAACTAAAAGAAAATTAGCTTGATAGTAATCAGGTGAAAAAAGGTGGTAGGGATCCCGGACTAGTAAGTAAGCGTGTGTAGTAAGTGCAGTGTAGTGCGTGTAAGTAGCGCGGAGTACGCACGCGCCGGTCCGGGCGGCGGTCACCAGCGCCAGCGACTGCGGCCGCCGCAGCCAGCCGCCGCGCTCCTCCTGCGCGACACACGCGACCATTATTGAAGTTCAATTCTTTACGCACGCTTCACTTGAGGAGTGAGCTCGTGAATGCGGGACGAAAGCGTTAATAAAAGTGCAATCGAGCGAGGCGAACGTTGAGAGGAAGATATCAGTTAGGGTGAAGCCAAACGAGCATAATTTTGGGAATTGTGAGCAAAGTTAGACTTAGGGAGCGGGAATCGAACCCACAACCCGTGGAGCAGAAAACTGGGACAAACAAGAACATGAACAACAAACGTAATTTGATAAGCTAAGTTTGACTTTAATTTAATAATCAGCATAGCCCCGCCCAGTCGGGTCCAGTCCAGTCTAGTCTGGTCAGTATATAACATGTGACGTCACCTGCGGCGTGACGACAGCGCTGATCTCGGTCT
This sequence comes from Melitaea athalia, assembly GCA_905220545.2. Taxonomy (NCBI): domain Eukaryota; kingdom Metazoa; phylum Arthropoda; class Insecta; order Lepidoptera; family Nymphalidae; genus Melitaea; species Melitaea athalia. Next base: position 3,148,240 of record HG992189.1, read on the forward strand.
GCGTAGCGACGGGCGCTGCCGCCGTCACCGGAGAGGCGCCGGTTCGATTCACTGAGCGCAACACTTCCCGCATGCAGCCCTGCAACTCCGACACCTACACACATATAATGATAATAGTAATAACATTTATTTCACTCAGGTCCTCCGTTAATCACGTGAGACTCGAAAGGATTCGGAAATAATAATCGTGTTTTCTAGTAAACGAATAAAACCGACTTCAATTACATCGACAAGTAAATAGTAATACAGCGTAAGTAGACGAAAAAAACTAACAAACGCACTAGTCGTCACTAAAATTTTCGAGGGTTCCCCTCGATTTCTCTGGGATTCCATCATCAGATCCTGGTTTCCTTATCATGGTCCAACAAAAAAAGAATTATCAAAATCGGTTCATAAACGACGAAGTTATCCCCGAACATACATTAAAAAAATATATATACAGTCGAATTGAGTAACGTCCTCTTTGAAATCGGTTAAAAATTCACGAACTAACCTGAACTTGCAAAGAAACACATATATTTGTAAGCTGCCGCAGGGCTTCTGAATTATCTTCAGATTCTGACTCTCTGCTCTTGGGATCTGAAATAAATATGCAACCTTTATTTATGTCTTCTGCATCCTTTGAACTAAAATTTAGATCCATGTATATACTGGCATAGACTCAAATCTTCATTCGCCAACCCACATTGGAGCAGCGTGGTGGATTAAGCTCTCTTCTCCTACATGGGGAAAGAGGCCTATGCCCAACAGTGGAATATTACAGGCTGAAGCGAGACTCAAATCTTGAGATTTGTTAACAAGACATGGTTTAATTACACAAAAAAATAAACAATAATATTTATTAACAATTCAACTTCTCAAGTTTTCACTGTCATTATTACTATGATGACGAATTATCTGGTGTAATGGTGCTATGAAGTGTCGGCGGCGCCTAAACATCGACGGTCGCGGGTTCGATTCCCGCTCGGAGTGGATATTTGTGTTTTTACAAATATTTATTTCTGGTCTGATTGTTAGTCCTTGTAGGTCTCCCAAAGGTGCCTCGGAGAGTACGTTAAGCTGTTGGTTCCGGTTGTTATAAATACCTAATAGTGATTGTTACTCATAGTAGGGAATATATCCGCCAACCCGCATTGGAGCAGCGTGGTGGATAAAGCTCTGATCCTTCTCCTACATGGGGAAAGAGGCCTATGCCCAGCAATGGGATATTACAGGCTGAAAAGCATACTAATATGGCCTACATATAAAATAGGATATTTACCATGTTATTTAGTCGTTTTATTATATATTTATGTAGTAGTTTTGAGTTCCCAAAATTGTGTTAATTTTTTTTTCATATAATACACACCGGTACTCTGCAACGTTGACACTTTCTTCCAGAGCGCGTTGATCGCCTGCATCTGCAACTGTTGGATCTTTCTCTCACTTTCTAACGCCGCTTTTGTTGCTTCCATATCGCAAGTTAGACGTCTATAAAATACAATAAAAGATAATGTAATTTCGTACCAAGTTATTTTCACGAATAAATAATACCAGTGGTCGAAATTTGACCATAATTTAACCACAGACTTTAACAATGAACAAAAGAGTATATATGGACGGAGGGCAGAAGGTAATTGGTATTTTTCTCGACTTGGCTAAGGCTTTTGACACAGTTTCTGTTACAACCCTCTTAAGAAAAATGGAAAGAGAGGATGTGCGTGGTGTTTCACTTCGTCTTTTTATTAGCTACCTTTCAAATCGCTTACAAGTTGTAAAAATTGGTGACTAGATTAGTGAAGAATTGCCTGTAACTGTCGGTATTCTATAGGGCAGTCTCCTTGGCCCCACATTATTCCTTATCTACATTAATGACCTTTTAGAGACAAAATTGCTTAACGGAAGATTTTTAGCTTTTGCGGATGACGCTGCTCTGCTATTCCGTGCTACTACATGGGAGGATGCTTTGCGGCATGCTCAGTTGAGACTGAATTTTATTACAGATTGGCTAATGCATAACTCTTATTAATATAATGAAAACTCTCACTAAATATAATGAAAACTTGAAAAACTGCTGAAATTGAAAAATGTTTTTCCATATCTAGACGAGGTCTTCCTACTGGTCTTTTGTATTAAATTACTTTGTGTGTGGTGTACAATATAAGAATAAATGAATAAATCTCACTGTATATGCTGCCTGGCCCTTGCCGCCTGTATCGCATGTAATATCCTCAAGGTGTCCTTATTTAGGTTCCGGCTCCGGTACCCACGCCACATCTTTTGAATAGTAACCGCTGCCATCGTTTCCACACTCGTCTTTTTCTGGCGCCTCTGATTCGAGGCGAGTTTTATCACTTCCAGCTTATCCGGATCTATATTGTCCTCTTTATCACTGTTTCCATTTAATTTTCTCTCATTTTTGGTTTCAATCTTCGAAAGACTACCCTTTCTTTCAACTTTAGACTTTAGTTTAGGGGATGATGTCACACTTTTTGTAAGCTTTGGTGATCCTTTGAGATTTTTGCTAATCGTTTGCCGTTTTTCCTCGTTAACGCTACTATTGCTTGACTGTGAGGAGTTGGACACACTGTTAGTCGAATTTGTGCATTTTGGTATGGTTTTCTGTATGTCGTATATGGGGTCCTGATAGTCGGGACTCATTAGAGATTCTGGTACGGGCACCATTTTTGATGCGGATTCCAGAGATGTGTTCACTGGTTTGGCTTGTGGTGTTGGTGTGCATTCTATTAAAAAATGTAGAAATATTAGCTTATGTTTGTTGTTACACATTTATTATTTATTACCATTAATTACACTGCACATCTGTCTATTTTGATCTATCTTATACTAATATATAAAGCTGAAGAGTTTGTTTGTTTGGTTGTTTGTTTGTTTGTTTGTTTGTTTTTTTGTTTGTTTGAACGCGGTAATCTCTGGAACTACTGGGCCGATTTGAAAAACTCTTTCAGTGTTAGATAGCCCATTTATCGAGGAAGGCTATAGGCTATGTGTCATCACGCTAAGACCAATAGGAGCGGAGTCCACGCCGACGAAGTCGCGCGCAGAAGCTAGTGTTAATATAAAATTCAAACCTGCTCAAAATCTGGACCAGCCCGACTGAGGAAGTACCTCGACATTACAGAGATTAACTTAAATAGCATTGTCTCAAGTAGTGTTATGTTCCTGTGGTGAGTTAGATGACCAGCAGGCTTACTCTTGACTTCAATTCCAATCTCACAATAACACGATTTCAATACAGTTCCAGTTCCAATCTGTAATATTTTGGTACTCTTGACCAAATCGAGCTTTCGATTGAATTGAAATTGGAATCGAATTGACGATCGGTTTCCGGTGTGGCCATTATAATAAAAAATAATAAAAAAATAAAATTTAACTCATGAAATTTTATGTTTTTTAAATTAAAATGTGTCTCCAATCATTAATTATTATCAATTATATTGTAATTCCTTAAATTAAACCTAAACCTGATTTTTTTAAGCATAAAAACGCAAGATATATCATACATTCTGGCATAATGAGTGTTGTTGTTAAAAAAAACCTCACGACTGGCGCAATTTTGAGACTTCTCTAAATCCTTTGTCTAAATCTACATTTCAAAATTTTCAAATGATCTCAATTACATACGTATTTTCTTAATTTTATATTTATAATTAACTTGTTTTCTTTCCTTATTTATTTCTGTAATAATTATTTAAAACAGTTTAGTAATTTAGTTAAAACCAAAGATATTGCAAAATATACATATCACACGAAGAAAAGTAAGTAAAACATATTTAATTTAATAACATTCTCTTTTCTCTGTATTAAACAACGCATATTAAAAAGTTTGTTCTACTCGTTCAAAGAATGAGTAGGCCCACGTTTCAGCAAATGGAAGGTCTGGCAGATTTGTTGGAACAAAATCCGGGGATTGCCAAAGGTTCACTGCGCACCGCCAAGCCAAGTTTACTACGAAAAGGAAATGGGAAGAAGTATCGTTAGTTCTTAATGCGCTGGGCGGTGCACAAAAAGATGGAAAAGGCTGGGCAAAGGTTCAGTGATTTTAAAACATAACTAGTATACTCTTGTATATATATTTTTATTAATAATTATTATTGTACAACAGTGTGTGTTCAGTAGCTACATTAATAGTAATATTTTTAGTATTGGGCTGATAAAAAATGTGCCTTGAAAAAGGTTTGTGGCCAGCATGTACGGTCCATGAGTCGCACTGGTGGTGGTCCTGTGGAGGCATTGCCGATTCTCACCCCAATTGACCAAAGGTTAGTTGCTGTGATGGGTGGCCCGGAATTCGCTGCAGGAGACAGCCATGTGGCCATCGACCCGTTCCCCACACCAAACATGGCTTCATTTTTACCAGTAAGTAGTAAGTTTGTATGTACTTATAGGATTCGAATCTGCAGCATATTTTGTATCATACATATTTAAGCTATTCTTTTTTTACTCTATTAAAGAAACAACCTTATGTTAGTTTAATTATTCAGAGTTACTTTGTTGAAGTTTATTTTGATTGTTTTATTATTTTTTAATCAATCTTTAGGAATAGATTGATGAAAATAATAATGATAAAATTTTAATTGCTGTTTCATTGGATGTTATAACTTAATTGTTAATTTACTCCTTAATTTTGTAGGTTTCAGTGCAAAACAAAGACATTTTACCTGAAACTCCGACTGTGGTAGTCACTCCTGCCTGCAGCGTGGATAATATATTAGTTCTTGATTCTGCTGCTGAGACAGTGGATTCCGAGACAGGTTTGTAACAAATTGTTTTAGTTTCTTAGGTGGATAAATAATTTCTGTAAATCTTTCCCTTCCCTTCTTTCATGAACATAAGTATTACAGTACATGACATCTAACAGTTAATAAATACATTTTCACAGTGCCTATATCATGTGAACGGGAACGAAGTCCAGTGAGGACAGCACCACCATCAAACAGTCGGCGATCTCGGACAAGACAAAGATCCTCTCTGAACGAGGATCGCAACCAATTTGCTGCCATAGAACAGCAACGAGTGGAAGCTGAGACGGTGACAGCCGAGGCCTTGAGAGAGGCAGTTCATAATATCTCTGCAGTTGCTGCTGCTATTAATAACTTAGCAGCAGCAGTAACCGAGGCTGCCCAAATAATTGCTCAAGCAATTATTTCTGAGAGACCAAATACTAATTAATACATTTTAAGTATTTTAATAGTTAGTTTTATAAACATAGGCTTAAATATTTATTAAACCAAATAGTGTGATTTATATTTATATGTTAGAAACTTAAATACTGTGATTTATATTTAAAAATTAGAGACTTAAATACTGTGATTTATATTTAAAAATTAGAGACTTAAATACTGTGATTTATATTTAAAATTTAGAGACTTAAATACTGTGATTTATATTTCAAAATTAGAGACTTAAATACTGTGACTTATATTTAAATATTAGAGACAAATACTGTGATTTATATTTGAAAACTAGAGACTTAAATACTGTGATTTACATTTAAAAATTAGAGACTTAAATACTGTGATTTACATTTAAAAATTGCTACCTTAGGTTAAAAGAGGATAAAATGCTAATTGTTAAGTATTTAGTTCTATTTTAATAAATACTGTGATTGTGATTTTGTTAATTAAAATTGTGATATTCAAATTTCTTTGTTTTGCACTGAAACCTACAACATTAAGAAGTAATATAATAATATACATAGGCAAATAAAAACAAATAATGATTTAACAAGAGTTTAATTGTAACGTTAATAACGCCTCGCAGCCCATAACTCACGCACCAAACGAGATCTAGCTTCATTGCCTCTAATTAACTCGGGAAGATCCTGGCTACTTATTTCCTGGGTGCTGTCTTCCTCTAATGAAGATGGTATAGTATCCTCACTGTCATTCTGACTCCAGCTTGCTTTATTACAAACGTTGTGTAAAACACAACAAGCGTTTATAATTCTAGCAGCTGTGTCAGGATGATAGTGAAGGACCCTGTGGCCGAGGAGACATCTCCACCTATTTTTCAATACACCTATAGTACGCTCCACTATCTTGCGTGCCACACAATGCATGTTTGTGTAGTGCTCTTATGGTGAGCCAGGCGGAGCATCCAAAATAGGTGTCATTAAAAAATTTCTTTGGGGATAGCCAGAGTCACCTAAAAACATAATTATTGCAATATAATATTTATGTATGAAACAATTGATCACTTATCTTACGATTTTAACTTAGACTTACCTAGTAAATAAACAAGTTCCCCTGAATTTAATAAATTTATTAGGTAGCTTTTGACAGGGTGTTGATTTAAAATAAAACTGTCGTGAGTCGCTCCACCAAAAGATGAATCAACACTAAAAATATTCATATCTGCATCACATACCTAAAAAGGAATGAACAATTTTTTTATCATAATTCAAAATTCCTTTTCTAAGTTTATGTTAACTAAGTCAAAAGTAAAGATAGAAGAAAAAGCATTACTAAATTATGCAGTTATAGAACCCAAGAGTCAACTTACAATTAAATCATTTCTTGAGTGAAATCCTTTTCTGTTGTAAAACCTCTCCTCATTTTGAGCTGGACGTATGATAGCTACATGAGTACCATCAATAGCACCAACTACCGATGGTATTTGGAACTTTTCATAAAATCTGAAATTAATGCAAATACTTGTTACTCTAAGTCAAATAGATTACAATAAGCACCTATTTGATTTATATGAATAGATAGGTATCACATATTGTGAAGAATAATGTCAAACCAATAAATATTAATAAACATTTTTATTACCTTTGTTTAATATGGTCTCTTTCTCGACGGGTTTGTGGGAATTTTAGCCATTTATTTACAACAACATCTGTATTGAGGGCATTTGTGACCTCTCTGATGGCTCGTGACACAGATTGTTGTGACATCAGCGTTCCGTGCGTAGCTCCCACCAAACGCTGATAGCTTCCCGTGGTGTAAAATGAAAGTGCCACTAAAACCTATAGAGATATATTTTATAAGTATCCCGCATAGGTCGTAAAAGAAGAATGATAAAGAGAGAAGATCAACTATAGGAGAAGATAGGTCGATATTTCTATTGACATACCTTATAACGCGTAGATATATCGCTACGACGGGTAGTTCTAGGTAACAGCGGCACCAAATCTTTATGAACAATTTCAAATAACTCCTTGCTGAGGCGATAACATTTTTTAAACTCCTCATCACTCATGGCGAACGCATTATCGGCATAACGCGCCATTCTTCTAAGATTCCGCCTTTGTCTCATATCTATTCTATTGGAGTTCTCTAATATATCAAAAATAAGCGCCAGTCGTGCCATTATTTTAATAAAAAACACTTTATGATACACAAACGAACACTAAAAAGTTAACTTTATTGAATCGAGTAAATTCGATCCCAAACACGATTTCCAAGTCGATATGTCAACGTCAAAATATTGTCAAGAGTGCAAAAATGTATAGGATCGAGCTCGGGATCGAGAAATCCCAATTTCTATTAGTTACATAAAATTCCACTGTAATTGAGTCAAATCGTGCGCTAGTGTGGTGTTCAAGAGTACCGATTGACAAGTTCTCGATCCCAATCCTAAATTTCAAATAGGATCGAGTTTCAAGAGTAAGCCAGCAGAGCTTCTGGGGAGGCTCAGACGTAGGGTAGGCAATGCGCTGCCAATGCTACTGGTATTGCAGGTTTCTATAAGCTACGGTAATTGCTTACCATCAGGTGGACAGCACGCTTGTTTGCCGACCTAGTTGTATAAAAAAAAAGAAACTCAGAGAAGATACTCCTTACCTCAACCTGCTACTAATTCTTACCTGAACTTCTGTCCTTGCGGTCTGAGTGTTGGGGACTCTCGAATGTAGATGGTGGGTTGTGGGTGTGAGAAGGGAGTTCCCCGGAACACGAGGCTGACATTAGGTGCGAAGGGGAGCCTTTATGGGCCAGGGCGGCGTGGAAACTTGAGCTTAGACGATCTGGAGACCTGCCTACGTGTCGCTGGGATATACGTGCTGGAAATAAAACAATTTATTGGATTTTACTACAAGTAATTAATTTTCAACTATAACTTCTTTACGCACGCTTGACTTTGGGAGTAAGCTGGTGAATATGTGACGAGAGCGTTACAAAAAGTGTGATCGAGCTAGGCGAACAGAGCAAGAGACAGAGGTGCGAACACTCATTGTCTTTCTTTCTTTCTCGAAAAGTTAAATACCCATAATTTTTTTTTTTTTTTTTTTATGTAACTAGGTCGGCAAACAAGCGTACAGCTCACCTGATGGTAAGACCGTAGCCTATAGACGCATGCAACACCAGAAGCATCGCAAGCGCGTTGCCGACTCTATCCCCAATCCCCCCAGGAGCTCTGGTCGCCTTACTCACCAACAGGAACACAATACTGCTTGAAAACAGTATTATTTAGCTGTGGTCTTCTGTAAGGTCGAGGTACTGCCCCAGTCGGGCTGCTCCATATTTTGAGCAGGAAATTTCCTGCTGTGCCCTACCTCAGTTATAATAAATAAAAAAAATAATCGAATTTTTTCTTAACTATATTGTAATACTTTGCGAACGCGTGAAAGAAAACGTAACAATTTTGACAGTTCACAAGATAGGACAACGCCTGCCCACGACAAACGTGATTTCATGATTAGTCTACAACACTTTTGATTGAGAACTAAAATTTTAACCAAGTATAAATTTAAAAATATATATATTTATAATCACAAATATCACAAAACTATTTTCATACTTACACTGCATTCTCGGTGATTGTATTCTGGATTTAACCGGACTGTGGTTCTGATCCTTGAGCTGCTGTTGGTGATGTTGAGCCTGGAGGAAAAATCGTTTTTGAATTATGACATTTCCTCTTTTTACTACATTATATACTTATATTAGCTCCTAAAATATAAGTATTTTAATAAAAAAGTATAAGGTAAGGAAACTGTTTACTGATGGACATGTACTATATTCTTCTTTTAGGAAAGAATATTAAAGACTAATCTGTCACGTTTATAGTGATCAAGGGCGGATCCAGGGGGGGGTGTCATGGGGTCATGACCTCCCCCTGGGCTAGGTCCAGGACCTAGGTGGTGTGTGTGAGAGTGTGTGCGTGTCACCTTGCTCAGTATGAGCCGCAGCTTCCTCTGGTCCTCCGTCTCGAGCGCGTCGGCGGTGAGCGGGCAGCTGGCGGCGAGGTACTCGCACAGCTCGCGCTGCTGGCCCGTGTGGAAGTGCCGGCCCTTGCCCTGGCTGGTGTGTGTGAGAGTGTGTGCGTGTCACCTTGCTCAGTATGAGCCGCAGCTTCCTCTGGTCCTCCGTCTCGAGCGCGTCGGCGGTGAGCGGGCAGCTGGCGGCGAAGTACTCGCACAGCTCGCGCTGCTGGCCCGTGTGGAAGTGCCGGCCCTTGCCCTGGCTGGTGTGTGTGAGAGTGTGTGCGTGTCACCTTGCTCAGTATGAGCCGCAGCTTCCTCTGGTCCTCCGTCTCGAGCGCGTCGGCGGTGAGCGGGCAGCTGGCGGCGAGGTACTCGCACAGCTCGCGCTGCTGGCCCGTGTGGAAGTGCCGGCCCTTGCCCTGGCTGGTGTGTGTGAGAGTGTGTGCGTGTCACCTTGCTCAGTATGAGCCGCAGCTTCCTCTGGTCCTCCGTCTCGAGCGCGTCGGCGGTGAGCGGGCAGCTGGCGGCGAGGTACTCGCACAGCTCGCGCTGCTGGCCCGTGTGGAAGTGCCGGCCCTTGCCCTGGCTGGTGTGTGTGAGAGTGTGTGCGTGTCACCTTGCTCAGTATGAGCCGCAGCTTCCTCTGGTCCTCCGTCTCGAGCGCGTCGGCGGTGAGCGGGCAGCTGGCGGCGAGGTACTCGCACAGCTCGCGCTGCTGGCCCGTGTGGAAGTGCCGGCCCTTGCCCTGGCTGGTGTGTGTGAGAGTGTGTGCGTGTCACCTTGCTCAGTATGAGCCGCAGCTTCCTCTGGTCCTCCGTCTCGAGCGCGTCGGCGGTGAGCGGGCAGCTGGCGGCGAGGTACTCGCACAGCTCGCGCTGCTGGCCCGTGTGGAAGTGCCGGCCCTTGCCCTGGCTGGTGTGTGTGAGAGTGTGTGCGTGTCACCTTGCTCAGTATGAGCCGCAGCTTCCTCTGGTCCTCCGTCTCGAGCGCGTCGGCGGTGAGCGGGCAGCTGGCGGCGAGGTACTCGCACAGCTCGCGCTGCTGGCCCGTGTGGAAGTGCCGGCCCTTGCCCTGGCTGGTGTGTGTGAGAGTGTGTGCGTGTCACCTTGCTCAGTATGAGCCGCAGCTTCCTCTGGTCCTCCGTCTCGAGCGCGTCGGCGGTGAGCGGGCAGCTGGCGGCGAGGTACTCGCACAGCTCGCGCTGCTGGCCCGTGTGGAAGTGCCGGCCCTTGCCCTGGCTGGTGTGTGTGAGAGTGTGTGCGTGTCACCTTGCTCAGTATGAGCCGCAGCTTCCTCTGGTCCTCCGTCTCGAGCGCGTCGGCGGTGAGCGGGCAGCTGGCGGCGAGGTACTCGCACAGCTCGCGCTGCTGGCCCGTGTGGAAGTGCCGGCCCTTGCCCTGGCTGGTGTGTGTGAGAGTGTGTGCGTGTCACCTTGCTCAGTATGAGCCGCAGCTTCCTCTGGTCCTCCGTCTCGAGCGCGTCGGCGGTGAGCGGGCAGCTGGCGGCGAGGTACTCGCACAGCTCGCGCTGCTGGCCCGTGTGGAAGTGCCGGCCCTTGCCCTGGCTGGTGTGTGTGAGAGTGTGTGCGTGTCACCTTGCTCAGTATGAGCCGCAGCTTCCTCTGGTCCTCCGTCTCGAGCGCGTCGGCGGTGAGCGGGCAGCTGGCGGCGAGGTACTCGCACAGCTCGCGCTGCTGGCCCGTGTGGAAGTGCCGGCCCTTGCCCTGGCTGGTGTGTGTGAGAGTGTGTGCGTGTCACCTTGCTCAGTATGAGCCGCAGCTTCCTCTGGTCCTCCGTCTCGAGCGCGTCGGCGGTGAGCGGGCAGCTGGCGGCGAGGTACTCGCACAGCTCGCGCTGCTGGCCCGTGTGGAAGTGCCGGCCCTTGCCCTGGCTGGTGTGTGTGAGAGTGTGTGCGTGTCACCTTGCTCAGTATGAGCCGCAGCTTCCTCTGGTCCTCCGTCTCGAGCGCGTCGGCGGTGAGCGGGCAGCTGGCGGCGAGGTACTCGCACAGCTCGCGCTGCTGGCCCGTGTGGAAGTGCCGGCCCTTGCCCTGGCTGGTGTGTGTGAGAGTGTGTGCGTGTCACCTTGCTCAGTATGAGCCGCAGCTTCCTCTGGTCCTCCGTCTCGAGCGCGTCGGCGGTGAGCGGGCAGCTGGCGGCGAGGTACTCGCACAGCTCGCGCTGCTGGCCCGTGTGGAAGTGCCGGCCCTTGCCCTGGCTGGTGTGTGTGAGAGTGTGTGCGTGTCACCTTGCTCAGTATGAGCCGCAGCTTCCTCTGGTCCTCCGTCTCGAGCGCGTCGGCGGTGAGCGGGCAGCTGGCGGCGAGGTACTCGCACAGCTCGCGCTGCTGGCCCGTGTGGAAGTGCCGGCCCTTGCCCTGGCTGTACAGCCACTCCGCTTTCAGACTACAACAAAACACCATTCGCACTATGTTAACGATGATTGACATGATTGATGCTGACGACAGTGGCGTATTTTAAGATTCAGCGCCTTCGTTCAATAAAGTTTGCAGCCCCTTAAATTAACGAAAAACAAAATTGCGTACGGAAGTGACGATGCATCCTTCTACCTACTTCCAATCAAATCGTTAAAGATGGCACGTTAGGTGTGCCATATATTTTTTACGTAATTCATAACGAGAGTCAATTTTCTTTTCATTATTTGAAATTTGCTCATAATTAGGTTTTACACCATTTTGATGATACAACACGCGTTGCCCATGACTATGGGCACATAGAGTGACTACTCTAAACTCGCCGCCTCAGGACAAACAACTTGTTCCACCAACTTCTAACCAAATGTATGAAGAAGACTGTCACCTATTTTTCGTTAGTAGTACAATACGATAATCAATTTTGTTGCTGATTTTTATAACAGTCTTATTAATACAGACGAATGCCAATTTCTAACAGAATCGTTAACGATGACACGACAGGCGTGCCATGTATTTTTTGTGTGTAGTGCATATTGAAAATCAATTTTATTCCTAATTATTTGTTACTACTAAGCTTTACAACAGTCAATGGTAAAATAAGTGTTCCGTCAAGTTTTATAGCTCTTAGCACGACAGCCGTGTCTCGTTCATTCGGAATCAACGGGAAAAGTTTAATCTTAATAACTACGGATTCAATTTGAAGTTTATACATTCAATAAAAAAATTTCAATTTTTTATTGAAGTTTAATTCTAAAACAGTACACAACAACACTTATTAAAAATATATACCACAATATTTAGAGCTAACAAAATCGTTAAGACAATCAAATGTTCATACAAACTTACCTTTCAATAGCGGTCACTATAAAACCATCAATTGATTTCACGCTCATTATCCAGTTCAGAATGAAAGGACGGTAATCAAAGCCCCTGTTGTTATTATATTAAGAAAATAAACAATATTAGATTAAAAACTTGTTTTTTTTTTTATGTAACTAGATCGGCAAACAAGCATACGGCTCAATTGATGGTAAGCGATTACCGTAGCTTGTAGACGCCTGCAACACCAGAAGCGTCGCAAGCGTGTTGCCGACCCTATCCCCAATTCCCCCCCAGGAGCTCTGGTCACCTTACTCACCAACAGGAACACAATACTGCTTGAAGACAGTATTATTTAGCTGTGGTCTTCTGTAAGGTCGAGGTACTACCCCAGTCGGGCTGCTCCATATTTTGAGAAGGAAATTTCCTGCTGTGCCCTACCTCAGTTAAAGTTGTGTAAAAAAACTATGAATGCAACTTTTATTACTTTTTTAGATACAATATTCTTTAAAAAACATATCGCTTCAGCCTGTAATATCCCACTGCTGGGCATAGGCCTCTTTCCCCATGTAGGAGAAGGATCAGAGCTTAATCCACCACGCTGCGCCAATGCGCGTTGGTGGATATATTCCCTACTATGAGTAACGATCACTATCAGGTGTACACGATAACAACCGGACCAACAGCTAAACGTGGTCTCCGAGGCACGGTGGGGAGACCCACAAGGACTGCACAAACACCCAGACCACAGCAAACATCTGTATGGGCAACACAGATGTTTGTCATGTGCGGGGATCGAACCCGCAACCGCCAGCGCAATAGCCACAAACCAATGCTGTGACTGTTGGGTCAACGCGTTGCGTATATTAATAATTATATAGATTACAATATTCCCGATTTTCAATCTTAATGATGATTGACATTTAGTCCAGTTAAAGATCTATCTCAAAATTAATTGTCATTTTTCAAAGGATACAGTTTGTCCTTCCCAGCCATAGCGACACACGGATTGCCTTGCATAGTAAAGCTATCCAATTGACTGAGATGTACTAAATGAGATACTTCATTCAAATCCTGTATATTGTTATGAGCTAGACCTAGATGTGAGAGCTGGGATGGTAGGTAGCGCTCACACTGCCGTAGATCCATTATACGGTTGCGTTCCAGATTTAAATGCTGAAATGTTTTATAAAAAGGTTTTATCACCAAAAAATTCACAATTAAAAATTAAGCTACTGTTTCGATACCCTAGAACTAGAAAAACAAAAAAAAAACATGACTGTCTAAAAATACTTATTACCCATTTTGAGAAAAAAGAAACAAGGAAAGAAAAACATACAATGTTAAATCTTGCTGCTGCATGCTGCATTTTAATGTTAAAACTGTATGTGTTCAACATTCAAAAGGAAAATTATATGAATTAAAAAATAAAAATCAAATTTATTCAAGCTTCAAAAGTACCTTCGAATCGTTATTTGACAAATTAAAATATTAATTTAATTTTTAATATTGATTATGTGAATGTTTCTATAATATAAATCTGAATAATATCTACTTTATATAAATATTTTTTACAGTAACATTTCTATAGTAGTACTGATTTATTAAATTAAAAAAACTGATTCAATAATTACCTTTAAATTTTTCATATAAGATATATCGGCAATAAATGATATCTGATTGTTGGAGAGGTCCAAATGCTCGAGGTGTATGTTGTGGTTCAGGTGCTCTATGGACTTGATGTTATTACCTTAAAATAATATAGATTACTAGCTGACCTGGCGAACTGCGTACCGCCTTTTTTTTTCTTAAATATAATAATTACATATAAAATATAGCCTATCTTTCAAGTTGGATCAAACTGCACACGGTGTGCAAATTTGATTAAAATCGGTTAAGTGGTTTAGGAGTCCATTGAGGACAACCATTGTGACACGAGATTTATATATATTAAGATCTATGGGTAAAGTGGTAGAGATCTCTTTTAGAGATAAGTTCGCCCTTGCCAACTGCCATTGTATTAATATTTTGTATTGGTCTAAGATCCCACTGCAAATTAGTGCATGCATCGCGGTTTCGCTAAAAACCAAATTTTTATGTATATTTATAATTAGGATAATATATATCGACCAGGTTGCGCCTATCAAAATGTGGCCGCTAGTATTTTTAATTAAATTTTTTTTTTAAATTTCAAAACCGCAATGCATGCATTAAGTTGCAGTGGGATCTCGTACCATAATGTGTTTTTAAGTGAATTAAAGAATATATAGATAGAAATGATTCAACTATTCATTCACATTTTTTATACAAAATAGTTTCTAATAAAACATAATTAGATTACATATTAATAAATTAATTATTGTTTACGTGAATCAAGAAAATTTTCCAAGAAACTCAGCAGTTACTTTTTTCTATTATAGCTGGATTAGGAGATATATTGAAAACTAGCAGCGTCACGCGGTTTCACCCGTATGATTTCCGATCCCGTGTAAACATTAGGATAAAATCTGCAGCTTTTTAAGTACCATATTTCATTAAATTTTTTCAAACTTCATTAAATCAGTTCTAAACGACCGCGAAAATCATCATATAAAATTTTCAACCTAGTGGGTACATCGTTTCATAGCTTAAATAGGCTAAAGCACTGACACGGTGAATCAGAGATGCAGCTTTGATCCACGCTGGAATGGATTTTTGATATGATATTTAAAATATTTAGAATTCCCTCGTATGTGGGTAATACAAAAAATAAATAAAACGAATTCTATAAAAGTATATTTTACTCACCAGCTAACTTCAAAACTTTTAAATATATCATATCTTTTAACCCTTCTATCTGTAGAATGCCATTGTTGTTGAGGGCTAAGACCCGGATGTTGGACAGTCTGGACACTCCGTGCATACGGACAAGAAAATTGTTGCATATTGACAACTGTAATAAGATAAACCCCTTAATTAAATATCAAAATTCATGTAATTATGTAAATAATGTTAATCTGAACTGAACTGAACTGAACTGAGGTAGGGCACAGCAGGAAAATTTCTGCTCAAAATATGGAGCAGCCCGACTGGGGTAGTACCTCGACCTTACAGAAGACCACAGCTAAATAATACTGTTTTCAAGCAGTATTGTGTTCCTGTCGGTAAGTAAGGTGACCAGAGCTCCTGATTGGCGATAGGGTCGGCAACGCGCTTGCGATGCTTCTAGTGTTGCAGGCGTCTATAGGCTACGTCTTACCATCGGGTGAGCCATACGCTTGTTTGCCAACCTAGTTACATAAAAAAAAAAATCTTTTTTTTATATATTAAATTAACAACATCCACGGGCCTAGTTGCCCATGCCATTTGCACTACATAAAATATTTGTTTTATAGACTAGCAGTTATAAAACTCTCTACAGTTGCTAGGATGGTCCCACACTGACAGCTTTTTATAAAGATATTAAATATATAATGAATATATTAAATATATTATAGTAACATGTTTGTTAATTTTTTTTTTAATTTATCAACATACACATACATATCTCAAATATATATTACATTTACATGCACTAGATTATTATCATATACACACATAAAATACCAAATGTTAAAAATTTCTAAATAACCAATACTTGTTCTACACGGCATTGCTTAAATCATGACTAACATTATGTCAAGATATAATTTTCTGCAACATGGGACTGCTAATACAGGAGTCAGAGTAATATTGTTAATGTATGAATGAGGTAATCAAAACTAATCTAATGTACAACTAATTCATCAATCATAATTTTAAGTTTGTCCCCACTTCAAGGAATAGCCTATTGGAAATGACTTTTCTATCAAATATTGGAATTGTGGCTAGTTGAAATAGACAAGCTTTGAAAATTATTTCCTGATGTATTTTATGTATACATGGGCTATATTTCAAATATTCATATTGTTTAAATTCATTTTCGTCACTTCAGTTCTAATTTTAAATGTTCGTATTTTTTTTAAATTATGGTTTACAGTTTTATAAAGGTTTTGTTAGAAAAGTACAGTTTCGAATTTGCATACATAGCAAATGCAAATGTTTCCACTTGCATGCAAAGATGCATCTTTTGTATGATTAATTGTTTTCGATTACACATTGTCGGTGACTGTATAATTAATTTAAACCCTATTTAGTATTTATTTATAAATAATAATAATGGAAACGTCGTTCTATTAGATAAAAGTAAGAAATACGTCTTACGCTCTCAACTCGATTGTATGAATCGATATTGTCCAGCCGTTGAAGTTCATTCTGGTCGAGAATCAAATTAATGATAGATTTAGATTCTTCGGGAGGCGCTTTCTCTATTTTCCTAAGCCCACGCCTCGACAAATCAAGTGTCTCCTTGTTTGAATCGTCTGCAAGAGAATCAACTGTAAAATTAAATCACGTCAGTCAACTAACACACTTTATATTATAAACTTACCCATTTTTAAAATATCTTTAGCATGATTTGATTTTTAAATATTCCTAATGTTACAGTTTTCCATAAAATCAACATTCGTAAATTAACGTTCCGAACACCAAAACAAACTTCAACTAATTGTCAACGCTTGATTGATTTAATTTTTTAAAAATTCGTTAGTAATCTTACAATACTTCTATGATGTTTTAAATTTAATTTTATCAACGTAATTAACACTATTTTTTTTAATATTATTTCCATTAATATTATGCAGATAGATATAATAATATTTTCGACACGCCTTAAATAAACCTTTTAAATTACATCTTGATTGTAGTTTTGGAACTGTTCCGAAATGACATAAGACGGATATTAAAAGGCTTTGATAACATTCAAGATAACAGTCCCTATAGACCAGGGTCGATAATTTTTAAAACCAAAAAAAATAATAGTAGGATGAAAGTGAAACCCATTAGAAAAGGAAAAGGAATATTATAAAAATGAAAGGAAAAATAATTTACGGGCGATCTGAGGTCGGGAAGGGGATGGGGGTGAGTTTTTAAGGGTAAAAAACGGTTTTTCTCGATTTCCGGCAAAACTATGACTATATATATAAATGTCCTATCGAAAAAAGTCAAATGGAAAAGTTGTAAGTAATAAAAAGATCTAAAACTTTTGTATTTACATTTTACACTTTTTTCACATAACCTCAAAATTTATGTGAAAAATTCAAAAAACCAAGTTTTTGGTTTTTTATTTTTATGTGAAAAAAATGTAATAATACTATTCTTTTTTTCACTTTTTATTATTTTTATAGGCTTCTACCCTGGTCTACTAAGGCTTGAATGTTGATCAGTTACCGCAATCGAGTTAGCGTGGAAACTGGAAATCCAATAAAACTTATTAAACCAAATATCTAAAAATTGCTCCTAAAATGCTCTATCAGGATTTGTTATTAAACCAAGTATCAAAAAATTGCTCCTCAAGGCTCAAATGTTCTATCAGGATCGTAATTGCTCCAGTGATTTATAGATAATTATTTAATTAAATATTTGCATTCAAAAATACAAAAATGGTTTCCCCTATATCTCAGAGCATTATTGTTTTTTTTTTCTATGTTTTACTATCCCAATAAATTGTTCACTGGAGCAATTACTAATCCCGATGGAGCATTTGAGGAGAAATTTTTTAGCGGTTGATCAGTTGATGTCACCACTTTTATTTTGAACGCATCAAAACTAGTGCTTGCAAAATGCAAAACTGATAATATCGAAATTCTTCAATCTTCAATACTAAATTAAAGTTTTATTTAAAACTTTCAAGGATTTGAAAAGTTATTTTAGTGTATTAAAATTTATACAAATTTGATAACACACGAAAGGTTTAAATTACTTTTTATTTATTAAATTGAAATAATTTTTTTCTCTATTTTTTAAACAATTGAGTTATAGATGTGCCAACTCGGAATAAACAAAACTCGAGTCAACCCGAGTTAAAATTCACGTAACTCGAGTTGAACTCGAGTTACGTAACTCGAGTTAACTAGATGAAACAGAGAAAATGATTTTTGAAATTTTTTACCAATTTATTCCTCAGCTTCGCAATAATAATAAAAAAAAATGCGAGCGTACAAAGTACACATGTCAGAAGTGAAACTTCTTTGGCAAATTAATAAAAAAAAACTAATTAAAAAATAATAATTAAAAAAACGAATAAAAAATACAAAAAAAAAACTAAATGAAAAAAAATATCGTGTGTGTCAGCTACGACGCACGACTGGAGTTTACCCCTTCAGATCGACTGTCTAAATAGGTACAAAAAAGACTCACTAGTCTTAAGAATAATTGTGTTTGCTCGCAAACGAAAAAAAAGCGACTTCAATTACATCGACAAGTAATACAACGTAATAAGACGAAAAAATAGTCAAGTAAATACGCGCTATTAAAGATTATTCAAAAAGTTGTAATCAGTTTTCGATCTAATTTAAACAAGACTACAAGACAAGTATTAGCTTTCGATTAAAGTAAGAATCATCGAAATCGGTACACCGAGTAAAAAGTTATGCGGTATAATATAACGTAGGTTGACGAAAAAGTAGTCACGTAAATACGCATTATTAGATATAACTATAAAAGTACTTGTCAGATCTCAATTAAATTAAAATGGGACCACATGACACGCAACACCTTTCAATTAAAACAAAATTGATCGAAATCGGTCCACCCAGTCAAAAGTTTTGAGCTAACATACATTAAAAAAAAAAAAAAACATACGTGTCGAATTGAAAACCTCCTCCGTTTTTGGAAGTCGCTTAAAAAGTTTAATACTACCCGTGTATTCAATGTACTCTGTGGTTAATACCATATCAAATGATAAATAAACGAATAAAGTAACGCCTTTACTATATCTACCGCGCTATACTTTATATACCGCGCGATTCTGCTATTAGAAAACTATTTTATTAGTCTACCGACGACGTATTCGTGGTTTTCGACATTCAATCGCCACCGGTCAATCGTTCAACAGATTTTACACCTCATTTTTTTTTCATACCGGGGGCCTTATATGAAAATCGATTCTTAAGGAGTAAACTCCACAAAAAAACTAAAGCCAACGTCACGGGGTGTTCCCAGGCCCGGGGTCACCCATCCAACTACTGAACGTCATGACGCTGCCGCGTTACCGGTAACGCAAATTTTACCCCTCATGCGCCTAAAGAAGTTTCAGTTCAAAAATTGGAACGGACAAATTATATTTTTATCTGTTTCAATTCTTTCATTTTTAAACGGTATTTTAAACGGTTTTATTTAGCTTGACTTGAGTCTTGTTTGGGTCAAATTTGGTAATTGGTGGTAATTTTATTGTGGATTACTTTTCCACAAATACTTACCTCAATATGGGAATCTAATGAAATGGCTTGGTAGAATACAGCTTATTGGACAGTGTAGGTATATTTGTTACTAATCTAAAAACTACTCAAACAAACTAAAAATTGGAAAATAAAATAAACAAAAAAATATTTTATGTTAAACGGTTTTATTACAATAAAAATGATGTAGTTAGGTTATATACTAAAAGCTTAAAAATAATTCGGTAAATCCTAGCTAACAAATCGCACCAATCTTCTCATCAATCTGGGGTATTGATCAGACAAATATAAAATCATCATCACTCAGTGGTGGTTCAAATATATCCCAAACCAAATTATCAAAGATTTCCTTTTAGGATCCGGCATTTTGTCATAAACAGAACACTAAAAATTTAAAACTAACTCTTAGCTTGTTTGTTATGAATGAATATTATAGTCTCAAATGATCGGCAATCTTCGCTCCATGTCGGTTTCATTCGGTTTTCGAACTCGAGTCGGAGAGAATTCAACTCGAGTTGATTCGAGTTAAGCCCAACTCGAGTTAACTCGAGTTAGTAACTCGAGTTGACCATCACTAAATTGAGTACAACACTACGTTTTCACAGCGGCGGTGTATTTCTCGTGAGGTTAGTGATAGTTATTTTTATGAAATAATTGTTTTCCTGTTCAAAATATAATGAATTATAACAGGAAATAAACTTAAATTAATTATAATGAAATTTTTTAACATGCTCAAACCAAATAAACGCTATCATTCATTCAAATTTAGCGTTAATTAGAAAGGACGCTTTAGTTGACACTTTTTCATAAACTAATTTTCGTTTGATTTAAATGTTTACGTGAATTCTTAATAGATTCATTCATATTTATATAATAATTGACAAATTATAGTATAAAAATTACAAAGAATTAAAAAGCCGGGCACGTTTTAAGGTTCTATTTTTAGCTAGTAATATGTAACCTCTTTTAGGCGGGAGAATGGTTTTGGCAAAGGGCCTGAGGCCCGCGCAGGTTGTGGCCGTAATATTAGCCGTGCGCCTCCTGTCTGTTTTCCTGGTTCAGACGTGGTATGTTCCTGACGAGTACTGGCAGACCTTGGAAGTAGCCCACAAACATGCATTCGGCTATGGAGCTTTGACTTGGGAATGGCAGAAGGGTTTAAGGAGTTACTTATACCCAAGTATTGTAGCAGTTCTGTACACGATTCTTAAGTTCACCGGACTTGATTACCCGGATGCTGTGGTAAGTTGATTTTGTTATGATGATAATATTACGATTCAGCCTGTAATATCCCACTGTTGGGCATCATCCCCATGTAGGAGAAGGATCGGAGCTTAATCCACCACGCTGCTCCAATGCGGGTTGGCGGATGATAATATTACTTTATAATAATCTGTTTCACCAATTGCTATTAAAGCTATCGGACGTATAATGCTATCCAAGAGATAAAAGTATTTTATGCATTATTCTTTTCTAACTACAATTATCCTGTCTTAATCCTCATAAATTCTGTCAGTGACTTATCTACAAGATAAAATTGTCAACAACAGTCCAGTGAAATAAGCCGTTTGAAATTAAGCGGCTAGTCTTTAGACCCGCGTCGGTCTAATTTTGAAGTTAGATAGGTTAGGGTTATTTTTTTTTTGTTTTTGTAACTAAATTATGCCGAAAAATGGTTTAATTTTAAAGTTAGATAGGTTAGGGTTATTTTTTTTTTTGTTTTTGTAAAGAAATTATGCTGATAAACGGTCTACGGGTCATCTAAAGACTTACCTATGCTATAATTAAAAAAAAACCTTTATTTAAGGTGTTTCTCCCTCGCATCTTACAAGCAATCATAAGTACTGCGGCCGACTACAGCTTTTACAAATGGTCCGGTAAAAGGAAATGGGCCCTCTTTCTTATCTTGACGTCTTGGTTCTGGTTCTACACATCTAGTAGAACACTCCTGCAGACCTTGGAAACTGCTCTGGTGTCTATTGCACTGTCTATCTTTCCTTTCAAGGCTGGAAAACTTGGTTATTATGAACAAGGTTTGTTGCACACTAATATAGTTTGAAAACAAAAACGATTGAATTTGAAAACAATAAATATATGAATATATATGAAGTTGAATGTTATAGATAAAATTGCCTCTGATTATATCTAACTAGCTTCTGCGCGCGACTTCGTCGGCGTGGACTCCGCTCCTATTGATTCTAGCGTGATGATATATAGCCTATAGCCTTCCTCGATAAATGGGCTATCTAACACTGAAAGAATTATTCAAATCGGACCAGTAGATCCTGAGATTAGCGCGTTCAAACAAACAAACAAACAAACAAACAACCAATCAAACAAACAAACTCTTCAGCTTTATTATATTAGTATAGATATAGATTTTTAATGGCTGTTTATTATGAGCTTCTTACTAGCTTATTGAATTGAAAGAGATGATTCCTGCCTTGTAACTAGTATTTATGTTTACTTATCTGCTTTGTGTCTCATAATGTAATGTTTTACAGCCTATAAACAGGCATTTATGTTAGAAGATGTTAGCTATTATTAATCATGAGATTAACACAGTCCTGTTAAAGTTCAAAGAAATATTTTCATTATACGAAATATCGTCATATTTTTAGTTAAGCAATGAGTAATTTAAAGCAGTGTGTTCCGCAAAGGGTGTACCGCGGCACACTGGTGTGCCGTGGTCGTTTATTGGTGTGCCTCAGAAAAATAAAGTTTACATTTATTGATTAATCATAAATATTGTTTCGATGATTAATAAATAAATGTTGGTAAATGTTACATAAAAAATTATTTTTCATTTGTGGTGTACCTCCAAAATATTTTCCTATTCCTAGGTGTACCTTGAACACAAAAAGTTTGCGGAACACTGATTTAAAGTATATGGTATGTTTCATTTCAGAGAATAATAACTGGGTGTGGTTGGCCTGTTTGTCTGTGTTCGTGAGACCGACTTCAGCACCGATATGGGTCGTTCTCGGAGCTTACAATATCGCAACCACCAATCAGGGTCGACTGAAACTCATATTGAAATCCTATCTGCCGATTGTGTGAGTAGTGTATTTTTTGTTTCTTTCGTACTAAATATCTAATCATTTTATTATGTATTAATTTTTACACCCCAATTTTCCCCATTTTCATATAGTGTACAATAATATTAGTGATACATATTTATATGATGATGATATCTATTTATGTGATTCATATTTTGTATTTTTTCTACGTTAAACGTCTTGTTTGGGGTGTACAATAAAATATATTTGTATTGAATGATGAAATCCTAAAAAAAACATTTGCTGACTATTTGAGGACTAAACATAAATTTATATGATTGGGAATCAAATTCTCATAGTAAATAATTGGTTATAGATAGCAACTGTGACCAGAAACTGTTTCAAAGTTCTATAATTTGTACATTTACAATTATAAATTTTATAATTATAATATGAATATGATATTGTTATATAAGATGAAATTTTCATATTTATTTTAGTCTCATATCCGGTGGAGCATTAGTGGCGCTGGACTCGTACATCTACGGAAGATTTATTGTGACTCCTTGGGAATTTTTCAAGTTTAATGTCCTACAGAATATTTCTTCTTTCTACGGAGAACACCCATGGTATGTGTTCTTTATTACAACTCGGTTAAATCAATAGGGGTTGTCTGTAAAATATGAATGCACATAGCAGGTAGGGAGGTCTTTGCTATATGGGATAATATGGCAATTAAAAGCATTCCAAAGAAAATCTTTCCAAAAAAAATTGTATAGAAACAATGATGGGCCTAATTAATTAAATTTTATGATCCTACTAACAAAGACAAGCAAATAATAAGCAAGATAAGCAAAGACTTCAACGACATAAAAATGAGCTCGCTGTGACACTTCTGGAGTCCTCGGACTCTATCTACAGGCTCAAAAGAAAGCGAATAGCATCAGTCTAATGGACATTGTAATGAGATGACGCATTGTGTTGGATGTGAAGAATCTCGAACTGCTACCTAAAAGAAACAACCAATCTGATTAAAGCTCAGAGGCTGATTGCAGATGAAAAGGAAAAAAAAATCCTACTAACAATAACTTACATCGTTTATAAGTAAATATGCTCTTTTCAATCACGAAATCATTTCTATGAAGTGGGCCTAGTTATTGTGACGTAATATTTGCTAGAGGTCCACTGAAAGTGTGACTTGGCGTGACAAGAGGGAGTGAGAGCCCCATAGATATTTGTACTGCTTTTAATGATAATATAATTTGTTTGTAATTTTCAATATTAGACCGGGCGCTGTATGGAGTTGAGTATGCAAAATGTGAGGACCGCATTCGGTGAATGGTTTTGAACTCAGAAAAGCATGCAGATTATGATTCTGAATGTTGCCAGGAGCCATATTGGTCCAATTTTTTTTTACACCCCACCCCCTTAGACATGTAGTAAATGGACTGAACACATGCTTTTATATCATTATAACGATTGTTTTAGTGAGAATATCCAATTGATTTTTATGATTACAGATACTTACAGCCTGTCAAGTGAAAAAACAACAGGAAAATTAAAAATAAAAACAATAATTATTGATAAAAAAAATATTTAATTAAAAAAAAAGGGAATTTGAATATATTACAAATGAAAAAATGATAATTATCAATCTTTTTTATTCTGACAATCGTTATTTATGCATTTGCATAAAGAAATACAATCAATATGTAATTTCATATAAGAGCAAGCCATTGTTTTACGATTGGATGCACATTTACACGGTTGATTCAACAATTCCGGCAGTGGTTGCTTGGTCATTTGTCGTGGGTACAAATTACCATGCTTCCTTTCATAGCCTAAGAACGTGTAATCAATTGGCTGTAGTTGAGTTTAGTCAGTATTTACTCATACATATGTTTGTGCTAAGAAATTTTGAATTACTGCAAGTATCTTTTTGACGCTGACGGTTTTTGCAGGAAATCTCCAAAATCATAATTCGCTCTTGAAATTGAAAATTACAAGTGTGGTACAAACACGCGGCAGTATATTTCAAATCTACCTATAAATTTCAAAAATTTACGTTCTTGATTACAATAAATACAATTTGACAGATATGATGATATATCAATAAAATACTTGGAATCAACTTTACGGATTAATGGTCGAATGATGAAAAATTTTATCATGTCAAATAAGCACACCAAAATCCCAACTGATTGTAATAATTTCTTTTCAAGCACTGAAAATAAGTTACAGCTAGTTCGATTTCTATGTAATGCTGCCCGTAGATATATGCACTAATAAATGAAGATTGCGAGTTATAATTTGTGGAGGATTTGATGATCCCCAAAATGTTTCAAATTACAAGGTTCTTTATTTTTTTTTAGTACCTGACCTGAATTCTAACCATTTAAAAACGGATTCAAGGATGTTTTGTCACATATTTCACGCAGTGAAAATCAAACTTGGCATATCATAATCATTAGCGCTAATACAGATGTTTTCATTCTCGGATATTACCTCTGGAACAAGCTTGCACGTCTAGGCTGTTTAGGTTTATGGATCGACGGTTCCTATAAGAAGAAATTCATTTCAGGCTGTCATTTGGCTGCTCAATCCCTTGGAGAAAATATTTGCGGTTTTATTTGCTAGCATTACACGCTCTGAATGGTTGCGATTCGACTAGCAGATTTGGTTCGAAAAAAAAAATGCTTTAAAAGCTGAGCAGTGCAAACTTAGCACCTCATCGATGGAATTTTGGGTCGAAAATGACCTCAATCGATAGGTCTACGTTAGGTCCGTATAGGTCCACTAAATTTTTCGTTAGGTCCGCTATAGTTTTTTAATAAATAATTTTTTAAATTTAGGTTAAAAACAATGCAATTTTAGCACCCCATCCAAGGATTTTTAAAACCAAAATGACCTTAATCGATAGGTCTACGTTAGGTCCGTATAGGTCCACAATAATTTTTGTTAGGTCCCCTATAGTTTTTTAATAAATAATTTTTTTTTAATTTTGGTAAAAAAATATATGCAATTTTAGCACCCCATCTAAGGATTTTTGAAATTAAAATTACCTTAATCGATAGTTCTACGTTAGGTCAGTATAGGTCCAGTAAATTTTTCGTTAGATCCGCTATAGTTTTTTAATAAATAATTTTTTTTAATTTAGGTAAAGAAAAAGCAATTTTAGCACCCCATCCAAGGATTTTTAAAATCAAAATGTCCTTAATCGATAGGTCTACGTTAGGTCCGTATAGGTCCACAATAATTTTTGTTAGGTCCCCTATAGTTATTTAATAAATATTTTTTTTAATTTGATGAATAAAATATGCAATTTTAGCACCCCATCTAAGGATTTTTGAAATCAAAATTACCTTAATCGATAAGTCTACGTTAGGTCCGTATAGGTCCACGAAATTTTTCGTTAAGTCCTCTTTAGTTTTTTTATAAATAATTTTTAAAATTTTGGAAAAAAAATTCGTATTTTAGCAGCTAAAAAACTATAGGGGACCTAACAAAAATTATTGTGGACCTATACGGACCTAACGTAGACCTATCGATTAAGGTCATTTTGATTTTAAAAATCCTTGGATGGGGTGCTAAAATTGCATTTTTTTTTACCTAAATTTAAAAAATTATTTATTAAAAAACTATAGCGGACCTAACGAAAAATTTAGTGGACCTATACGGACCTAACGTAGACCTATCGATTGAGGTCATTTTCGACCCAAAATTCCATCGATGAGGTGCTAAGTTTGCACTGCTTAAAAGCTGCTTCGTTGGATTTTGTACAAGAAGCGGCAGAAGAGTACTAAAGCATCTCTGAAATACATACCTAAGTGTCGAACAGCTAAAAGAATTGGAAAACATTTGCACCTATCTTTTTTCAAAAAAATAACTCAACGGCTGATAAACTTCGGTATAAGTTATCTTCCCAAAATATCGGTTTTGCCTTAAATTTATTAAAAGTTATTTATTTGCACATCAGATGCTCTACATTTGCATCTATTAACATATGTATGAGTAAATACTGACCAAACTCAACTACAGCCAATTGATTACACGTTCTTAGGCTATGAAAGGAAGCATGGTAATTTGTACCCACGACAAATGACCAAGCAACCACTGCCGGAATTGTTGAATCAACCGTGTAAATGTGCATCCAATCGTAAAACAGTGGCTTGCTCTTATATGAAATTACATATTGATTTTATTTCTTTATGCAAATGCATAAATAACGATTGTCAGAATAAAAAAGATTGATAATTATCATTTTTTCATTTGTAATATATTCAAATTCCCTTTTTTTTTAATTAAATATTTTTTTTATCAATAATTATTGTTTTTATTTTTAATTTTCCTGTTGTTTTTTCACTTGACAGGCTGTAAGTATCTGTAATCATAAAAATCAATTGGATATTCTCACTAAAACAATCGTTATAATGATATCAAAGCATGTGTTCAGTCCATTTACTACATGTCTAAGGGGGTGGGGTGTAAAAAAAAATTGGACCAATATGGCTCCTGGCAACATTCAGAATCATAATCTGCATGCTTTTCTGAGTTCAAAACCATTCACCGAATGCGGTCCTCACATTTTGCATACTCAACTCCATACAGCGCCTGGACTATATATAATTTTATTTATTTTAGGCACTGGTATATAACACAAGGACTGCCAGCAGTACTCGGAATTAATGTCATTCCATTGTTATGGGCGGTGATAAATATTGTTCGAAGACCAAAAGAAAACAAAATTGGTGTGCTCTTGTTGGTTGCAGCCGCTTTACATATCGCAGTGCACAGGTAATGACATTCAGTAAATTCACATATTAAACATATATTCTACTTAAAGGTATTCCTAGTGAAAGATTATGTATAGTATATTGTGGAGTAGATATTTTGTCATGATGAAGACAGTGTTATTCTAACTTATCGTCATATATCAATAGTGGGTTAATTGAGCAAAGAAACTACCTCATATATGCCATAATCTTCGTTTGAATACCTTTTTCAAATTCTTCTTAATCGTGCGATACGTTGACGTCTCTCTTCTTGAACGAGTTGCTTGTCAGTGCTGCCAGCCTCAATACACTGCACTAAATTTCGAGCAGACATCCCGGTTTTCCGCAATCCTCATCTTGCATTCACCGGCAATGTCGCTCTACATACAATGTCGTTCCACTCTATGCTTGGTTATGTTTGGCTATCCTTGGTTTCTCTCTCAAAGATAGCATTAAAAAGGAGACAAAGCGAGAGCGAAAGTAACCACAACTGAGTAAACATAACTGAGGTAGGGCACAGCAAGAAATTTCCAACTCAAAATATGGAGCAGCCCGACTGGGGTAGTACCTCGACCTTACAGAAGACCACAGCTAAATAATACTGTTTTCAAGCAGTATTGTGTTCCTGTTCATGAGAAAGGTGACCAGAGCTCCTGGGGGGGATTGGGGATAGGGTCGGCAACGCGCTTGTGATGCTTCAGGTGTTGCAGGCGTCTATAAGCTACGGTAATCACTTATCAGGTGAGCCGTACGCTTGTTTGCCAACCTAGTTACATTAAAAGAAAAAAATAAAATAAAAACTAACATAACCCACAGAATTAACAACTCAAGTTGCAGTGGGCATAGATATATTGTATAAAAATAAATTCCTGTTTTCCTTTTTCACGTCAATTTGAGATTGAAAATGACTCACAATTTCAATCATCTTTTTTTAAGGATTAGAAAGATTCTTACAGAAAAATAAATTCAATTTTTAAATTTGAAACTTCTTACAGTGGAATTAATTTATTACAGTGACATTAATTTTTTTTAGCTAAGACAGGGCATTGTCTGTCGATCTGTTTAAGTATTAATTTATTTTGTATATAAAATATATTAACCTTTTTCTTTCTCCCTTGCAGCTTTATACCTCACAAAGAATTCAGATTTGTTTTGCCATTGCTTCCGATACTACTTTACTTAGCACAAGATGTTATTGTTCCTTGGAGTAGGAAAGCTACAAAGTAAGTAAAAAATTATAGCTCATTAATACACTACAATAAAATATTGTTATACATATGTTGTGATATGTAATACATAAATATATTAAAGTTTAATCATTACATAGTATAAAACAAAATTGCTTCCCGCTGTCTGTATGCTTAGGTCTTTAAAACTACGCAACAGAGTTTGATGCGGTTTTCTATAGTAAATAGAGTGATTCCAGAGGAAAGTTTACATGTCTAATACATGCATAATAGTAGAGGAACACTGATAGTTTTTGCAACCGTGTGAAGCCGGGGCGGGTCGCTAGTTATATATAATTATGTACATTGTATGTGCATAAATCTATAAATATTTAAAGAGAGTTGTACGATGGTGACAATATTGCTAGCACTCTGTGTTGAGAGTATTGTCAGTACAAATACAGCTTGACATTTTCATGCAAATATTTTGTGTTATAATGAATTTGTAAAACAAGTAATTTACATATTCAGTATATTGTTTATATAGAAAGCTTTTGACGTAACTGCATCTTTTGTCATGCACACCGCATGTGCTTAACACAACAACATGAAAATTATATAAATAATATGTTTTTTGTATGAAAACTATGTCACGATCACAATCCAGCCTGTACCATCCTGCTGCCTCATCCTGTAGGCCTCTTTATCTGTGTAGGAGAAGGATCGGGACTTAATCCACCACTCTGCTCCACTGCAAGTTAGCGGATATATTCCCCTACTATGAGTAACAATCACTATCAGATGTACATGCTTACAACGTTTTAACAAACGTTATTTACAACGTTATTTACAACCGGGACCGACGGCTTAACATGCTCTCCGAGGCACGGTGGGGAGACCCAAAAGGACAGACATCCAAACCGGAAAGAAATATTTGTACAAATACAAATACCTATGCCGTGCGGGAATCGAACCCACTAACCGCCGGTGTTTAGGAGCGTATATAGCACACGCTTAACTACATCAGAGTAGTCGTTACCATGTACTTAACTGCATATTTTGTTTCTATCTATAACAATCAACATATACAAATTACCGCCCCAATACTTAAAACACCTATACAATACATACGTACAATGCACAAGTAATACATATAATGTAACTTTTATGTTACTATTATATTATTAAATGTTTGTTCCTAGATGGCAGTTGTACTTGACGGCTCTAGTGATTCTCGTCGCTAACTTAGTGCCCAGTCTTTACTTTGGTCTCATTCATCAAAGTGGAACGTTGAAAGTGATGCCCTTGCTGCGAGAGGCGATACCGAACAACCGCTCTTCAATACTCTTCATGACGCCATGCCATTCTACTCCGTTATACAGGTGAGTTGTTTTTTTTAAAATGTAAATGTGTTACCAATTTACCAAAAAAAGTTGGGTACAGATAAAAATATGTAATTCGTTTTTATTTTTATTTTTGTGTTACCCACACCTGAGGAAATTATAAAGATTTTAAATCAAATCCTGCTGGGTCGAAAAAAAAAAAAAAAAAAAAAAAAAAAAAAAAAAAAAAAAAAAAAAAAAAAAAAAAAAAATTTTGATATGATTTAAAATCTTTAAAAATATGTAAATTTGGTTATATTTACACATTTTAATTATCATTCTCAATCTAACTGAAGTAGGGTACAGCAGGAAATTTCCTGCTCAAAATATGGAGCAGCCCGACTGGGGTAGTACCTCGACCTTACAGCACGTTACAGCTAAGGTCAAAGCTTTTCAAGCAGTGTTGTGTTCCTGTTGGTGAGTAAGGTGACCAGAGCTCCTGGGGGGGGATTGGGGATAGGGTCGGCAATGCGCTTGTGCTTCTGGTTTTGCAGACGTCTATAAGCTACGGTAATCGCTTACCATCAGGTGAGCTGTACGCTTGTTTGCCGATCTATTTAAATTAAAAGAAAACCCAAAAACACTTAAATCCATATAAAAAATATTTAAAATATTGTCAATATACAAAATTGGATATCCAATAGTTTTGTAATGATTATAAATAAATAAAAGAAAATAATTTGCTAATATCTACATGTTATGTATTGATAGGTGTGTTACTATTGATATAATTAACGTTTGAATTCTATTCCAGCCATCTCCATACAAACATCACCGCCCGCTACTTACACTGCGACCCAGCACCCCAAAAAACATACGAGTCGGAGGCTTTCTATCACAACCCACAGCGCTGGTGGGCCAGCGAGTACTCCACGAGACAAACGCCCACGCTAGTTGTTCTATTTGACGTGTTGCGAGGAAGAGTGGAGACTCTTTTAAAGGATTATGAGCTTTTACATGAATTGCCTCACACTCAGGTAGGTTTTTTTTTTTTACATACACCTAGGTTGGCAAACAAGTGTACGGCTCACCTGATGGTAAGCGATTACCGTAGCTTTTAGAGACCTGTAACTTCAAAAAAATCGCCTTGCCACCCTACTCGCGACCTTTTCCCAAAAGCTCCGGTCACCTTACTCACCACATAGTACTAGATCCCATCGCAAATTAGCGCATGCTTCGCGGTTTTGCTAAAAACCAACTTTTTATGTATATTTATGATAAGAGAATATATATCGTCCAGGCTGCCTATCAAAATGTGGCCGCTAGTATTTTTAATTAAATTTTTGTTAAAAAATACGTTCATAATGAACATTTATGAACATCAAATTAAAGCTAATTTTTTTCTATTTATTATTTAGCTGTGATCGTCTGTAAGGCCGATGTGCTCCCTACTTTTAAGCAGAATATTGATAATTTTTTGATGTATAGTTTGTCAACATAATATAATTTAAGTAAGGAAAAAATTACCTTAAGTCAAATAGAGGAATTATTTTTAGAGTCTCTGAATGTTTTCTTTCATTACAGTATCCCGAAGGCGAAGTAGGTGAGAAGGTGTTAGTTTACAAGAAGATAGGAAGCAAACCAAAAGTGCAAGCGGATGAAATAGTTCAATGATCGAAAGGAACAATATTGAACTGTTAGTAAAATATTTTTTACCTAAATGACGAATGACAGTCGAAGTCTGAAACTTTTTATAGTGTTTGTTTAAATTGAATTGAGTCTTTTTAAAAGTATTTTATATACATGACTACAGTCACAATAACAATGATGTTATGACATACAATAATGTCATATCAAGCAACATAATGTCATATTATGTCATGTCCGTCAGTTTATTTAAAATATTATTACATTCAAATATCAATAATTTTCGTATGTTAATCGTGCAATGTGAAATTTTTTAAAGCATTTGACTTAAAATTGCATTTTTTTTATCGCAGTGACGTAATAGATTATCCTATTACATAATATTAGTAATAAGTTTGTTTGTTTATTAAATCAAAGTATAAAATAGAATTATTGTAAACTATTTATGTAACATAGTTCAGTGAACTTCTACAACTGTACTTCCAGTGTCTCGAACTTTTAAATGTAGTTTTAAGATAGATTTATATTTGAATTAGAAATGACAATACTTTGGTTTTGGTATATTTAGGTGTTAGTGTTTGACGTGTCATTTTTTTTGTTTTGATGAATAGTAATGCGACTCATGCTTACATTACTTACTTTTTACTCAATAAAGATATAGAAAAATGTCTTCAAATATGTCAAATTCATAAATAGAAAAAAATTTATTCCTTCCGTCCGGAAATACATGTCCATGGATGGGTATTATACAAATTTTAGTTTTTTTTAAATGAGAATTGAAGCAAAAGCTGCAATAAAATACAGTTATTATAACAATTATTGCACATGATTTGTCAATTAACTACTATGCCATAAATATATGCAATTAAAAGCTATGTTTTATAATAATCTGCATCAATTAAAAAAAAAAAACTAATATAATTTAAAATAAGACAGCCAACTCAAGTGCCAATGTAATTTTCTTTGTTTGTAAATTATTCATTACAGCATATCTCAAGAAGTATTTCTGAAAGTGTCTTTTGAAAAATATTGACTGGATAATATCACTGAGGATTTGAACTAATTATATTCTTAATATCATATAAAAAATCCGTTCCAGCGGGGATTGAACCTGCATCTCCGACTTACCGTGTCGGTGCTTAAGCCAATTAAGCTATGGAACGATGTACCCGCTGGGACGAAATTTTTGAAATGATGATTTTATATTCGGTTTTAAGCGACCGAAGAAATTTTATTCTTTTAAAATTTTTAACAATTTTATGTTGTTATTTTAAGAAATAGCCTGTTACGAGTATGCTTAGGGTTGTAAAAATATGCTTGACTTTGAAAATTAACTCCCGACACTACAAATAAGATTTTTTTTCTTTTTTTTTATTATTACTGTAATACATTTTTATAACGATCCAAAAGAAATCCATGACTTATTTTGCAGGTATTTTAATAAACATTTCATTCGCCAAAGTTCTAACACCATACATTTTGTAATAGACAAATATCATAGCGTAACGCATTTGAAACTACCACCGAATAGCAAGTTTATAGTATAATTTGCTATTTTTATTATTTTAAGTAAATTTGAAAATTAAATTTAGATTTTTTTTTTTATGTTTTAATATTAACGCTTGTAATGACTTAGATATTTTTTAATGTTATTTTGAATCGCAATAATTGAAATGTGAAATAGCAATGAGTATTAAGTTATTTAAGAAACTGATCTGGACATAACCATTAATAATATAAGAAGATATTATTTTCAAGGAGATGTTCTGGATTAGTCTAAAGATTTCGTTTGTGGGTAGTAAAACTATTTTTATTATTTATTTCACACAACTGAGGTAGGGCACAGCAGGAAATTTCCTGCTCAAAATATAGAGCAGCCCGACTGGGGAAGTACCTCGACCTTACAGAAGACCACAGTTAAATAATACTGCTTTCAAGCAGTGTTGTGTTCCTGTTGGTGAGTAAGGTGACCAGAGCTCCTGGGGGAATGGGGATAGGGTCGGCAACGCGCTTGCGATGCTTCTGGTGTTGCAGGCGTCTATAGGCTACGGTCTCACCATCAGGTGAGCCGTACGCTTGTTTGCCAACCTAGTTACATAAAAATAAAAAAAACTTGATAACGTGTTTTGATAATACATTAAATATTTAGTACTCATGGCAAGTTCACATTTTCAACTAGACTACTTCTTTTATAGGCTATATTATATTATAGTTGTAACTATAAAGCCTTGCTCAAGAATAAAGACAAGTGTTCTAAGATCCTATTGTCTTTATAATAACTTGATGAATATTTACAAAATATATTATGAAGGTATAATATTTATACCTGTAAGATCGTGTTCATAAACAAAACGCTTTACATGTTTGTTCATTAGATGTAACTTCGGTAAGATCAAAGTTTTAATCTTCTTTGCATATAACACATTTCATAATTGTATGAAATGGTGCTTTTGAAGTGAAACTTCTTTAGGCGCATGAGGGTAAAATTTTTACGGATGAAACGTACAAAGATCTGCAACGTTTTTGTTGAACAACAGAGCCACCTAGCGTGTATAGGAACTACAAAGTTTGTTACATTATTATCGATAGTATTACATTGCAAACTAACTAGCTGAAACGCAAATCTAAGGGCGCGTTCCCACCTTGTCGTGACGATAAATTATCGTTTTACGACTGTCGTCTCTAGCTGTTCCCACCGTCACGACAATCTGTCGTCACTGCAAAAGTGTCGTAGACGACAGTAAATCGTGTCGTACTATATGTGAACACCTCCATTTAAACATAATATGAGCCACGACACTTAAAACTACACGATTATCTGTCGTCACGACAAGGTGGGAACGCGCCCCGAAGCTTTAGATTTGTGTAAATATAAACGAGATTTAAAAATTAGTGTGCCAAAGAAGTTTCACTTTTGACATATTGTGTACTTTGTACGCTCGCACTTTTTTTTAAAATAAAAATAAGGACAAATATGTAAACCGTTGCATATAAGGACGATTTTGAGCTATTTTATTTGGTGAGTAGTTATGTTGTTTTTTTTTTTAGTATTTAAATAAAATGTCTTCTATGTGAAGTGTGAATTTTAATAAAGATTTTATTTTTAAAGTTGGTTTTATTTTTTGCGACTCCGTGGATAAGGCGGGCAGTGGCAGCCTCCCACGCATTGAAAAAAAAATTAGTCATTTCCTCTCAATTTAGATATTGTCGAAGAAGAAGAAGCAGCAGCAGTACCGCACCGCACCGTGGGTGTCGTAAGAGGCGACTAAGAGATAACACAGTTACCTTAGAACTTAAAAAGCTGACTGATGGCGGGATAACCATCCAACTGCTGACTTTGAAATACACAGGCCGAAGACGGGCAGCAGCGTCTTCCAGCCAAAAAAGCCAGCCCTTAATTAGTTTGGGACATAAACACACTGTAATTTTTTTGATTTAAAATATTAATTTATTCGCCTTATTTTGACTTAATATCGAAAAAGCACCCTAATTTTCAATCGAAATTTTCATGTCAAATTCAACATATCTGCTTTTTAAAAAAAGTCGGTGGGCTTTTTCTTCCTTTAATATTTCTTCTCTTAATCTCTACTCTCTGACGGCGTAAAGAAGTATACATGACTATAGTAAATGTTCTCAGAAAATGCAAAGAAATGCTCAGAAAATGCAAAGAAATGCTCAGAAAATGCAAAGAATTTTTTTAAGAAGAATATAATTATTTATTAATAAGACATCTAAAATATTTTGAGAAAGTTGTAGAATCTTCCTAATCAGATAACACGCTGTTGTTTTAGGTGTGACACCTTAACCAAAAAAATTAAAATAAGTTTCTCAATCAGTCACTAGATGGCGCTTTATTATTCGAAAGCAATCCTGAATCGCGCTGGCTAAATTCTCGCGCGCACAATCAGTACGGGCGGTCGCGGAGTTCGAGTTAAGACCTTACTTCATAGGATCATTTCTATAGTAAGCTCTTCACGAGATCTACACACTACGTGTGATCGCACCGGCCGCGATGAGGAGACGTGGCGCGGCGCCCTGAGCGTGAGGCGGGCGGCGGCTCTGGCCGCCAGCCCTCGATGATCGTTCACTGCGCTCCCGAGGGAGAGCAGCGTAGGGCGCCGTCGCTTTCTGAGTGGCTTTTTAAACTATAAAATTCTATGATGATACGCTAGCAGTTGCGACGTCGATTGATCAATTCCTCCGATCCGCATCACATAACGTTTAGTGACTTGTGACTATTGATGTTCAAATCCGTTATTAACTAAAAACGCGTTTTCGACTATTAACTATCTTAAGTTAACGCGCTTTTTTATACGTTTTCATAATAACACGTTTTTATAAAACTTGGCCGCAGTCTCAACCCGGAGAAATTGTCATTTTATCTGACAAGTTGACAACCATGGGCTGGAAACTTAGAAGTTAGAACATCGGCCACAGTAAAAAATTAGCAGTGTCATCTATTAATCGTGCCCCGAAACTATTAAATTTATTAGCGACTACCAAGTCCTATCAAAAGATGTCGCTACGTTGGCACTCGTCAATTCAGCAATCCAGTACACGCATACCAATTAAATTTGCATACAAAAATAACTATTTACCTATACTTTAAAAAAAAAGCATGATGTCACATAAAAAATTATCCTGTTTTTTTGCTTTAAACGAGCAATTCTTGTATATATATCTATATCTATACAGGTATTATAAAGAGGTAAAGTTTATAACTTTGTTTGTATATACGGGGTAATCTTCGCAAATACTGATCCGATCATGAAAATTCTTTCGCTAACAGAAAGCTACACTATTCAGGAGTGACAAGATAAAAGGAAAAAGATAAAAATTATCAAAATTTTTGACCCAGCAGGATTTGAACCTGCACCCTCTGACGTGCCGTGTCAACAATTCAATCGAATCAAGCATTATTATTTGCCTTAGAAATTAATTGGTGATTTTAAAACATTTATATTTATCTGATTTGCTGAAAATAGTGAGAGTGTATTGGAATTGGAACATATCAAATTTCACCATACCGTTCTTATGTGAAATGGATATATGGATTATATTATTCATTTAAAAAAAATGTCGTTTTATCCCTGTTTTTAAACAATGAAAAAATATCATTATAATACGAAGTTTAATTTCACCATTATTAATATAGCTGTAATAGCGTAATTAGGAAAGCGACGGATTTCAAATCGTTTTGACCCGGGTTCGAATCTCAGTCTCCAGATTATTATTTTTTCTTTTTTTTTTAATTTCACTCGTGATTTATTATTTAAATAAAATAAAAATATAAAAATACCGAAAAAAAAAAACAAAAAATAAAATAAAAATACCGAGCTGGGCTCGGTCACCCAGGTACTTATAATATTATTTACACAATATTCACAACAGCACGACGAATGTATGAAAAGAGAATTATTATATTATTTACAATTATTATAGTACTGTAGTACAACTTGCACAGCAACCAAATTTATGTATTAAAAATTTAAAACGAACGAGCCATGTTTGTTTACGAAACAACGCGAACAACGTTTACGGTAAATTAATACGAGTAACGGAGTAATAACCTAAAAACGAATAATACGGCGGGCCGACGACGCGTCTACGACTGTAATGTTATCTCGCTCTAGCCTCGTTGCAGAGCGTTGCGCGCTGTGGGAACGTTTTAGACGTTTTGCGTTTTCAGACGTTTTCGACAATTGTTTGTTGAGACGTTTTTGAGATAACGCGAAGTCAGAGTACGAATAACAAACGTTACGCATTTTTAACAAAAAACGTGTTACACTTTGACGTTTCCGTTATTTTAACCACCACTACTTGTGACTGTGCGTTGGTTCACCCCCGACACGGGATTCGCATCCCACTGGAGGCCGATGAGATACGCCTGCCCAGCGTGGTGACTATAGATGGGCAAAACACATGAGTATACGCCATATTTGGCGCGAACTGGGGGAGGCCTATGTCCAATAGTGGACTGCTATAGGCTGAAATGATGATGATGTAGTGATGAGCTGTGCCCGCTACTTCTTCCGCATGGAATTGAACAAAAAAGTTATTGTTCAGTTCGCTAGTTATAAAATAAATATATTTCTAAAATAAAAATAGCTTAAGTTACTTCTTATTACATCAGCTATCTACCAGTGAAAGTCCCATCAAAATCGGTCCAATCGTTTCAGATATTAGCCAGATGGTTGACGTGATCTAAAATTAAGAAATAAGAAAACAACATTGAAAAGTAAGTTTTAGTAAAACCAGTTAACAATTTTTTTATTTTAGAACAAAAAGATAATCCTATCTTTTTTTAAACATAAGCATAAGAGGCGGAGTTTTATCGTATAATAATTCAAACAGTTTTGCATTACCCATAAAGATAAAACGGTACTTAAGCAACTTCCTTTTAACCTAAATTGATTAACAAGTCAAAGGTTAGCGATAAATCTTGTAGCGTTGCTATAATGATTAGTGTTCTCTAAAACTTTACTCAAGAATGTGCGTTAGCTAACCATTCTAAATTTAAAATGACCGCGAATTTTCTATTTGGAATAACTTTTTTTACTTTCGTTTCAAATTGTCAGCAGTACGAAGTTGTGCCCTCGAATGATACTAGAATCAAGTTGAGCGATGATGGCAAAGGGAGTTTGGTGTTTGTTTTCGACACGACGGGATCTATGTTTAACGATTTGAGGCAGCTCAGAGAAGGCGCTGAGATGATTTTGAAGACTGCGCTCGAAGACAGCAATGTTATTGATGATTTTGTTTTTGTGCCTTTTCATGATCCTGGTAAGTAAAATCATCTTGCAGCTTACAGTCTGCCCTAGCTTGTAGAAATTTTTCGGCCTTTTTTCAGAAAAAGACTTCTAAAGACTATCAGAGTTCTCATGGTTTTTTTTAGAGAAAAGTCCGAAAATTTTTTACCAGGGTGACTTTGTAATGTTTATAGTGAGACAGATGCGTCTACAGTTGATCTACATTCTACAGTCATATATCATATGATCACAAGATAATTAATGATAATAACATTATTTACTTAAACAGATAAAATAACAGAACGCTTATATCAACACAGGAAGGGATGATGAAATGGCGATTCGATGCTTCCTGCTCTTACATTTTTGGTTTTATTTTTTATTTTATTTATTTATTCTTAATGTACACCGAAATATAGACAGTACATTTTTCTTTTTCGTTTATGTTTCTTTTTTCCTATTTTTTTTTATAAGTTTGTTTTTCAATTTTTTATTGTTCTCTACTTAAAAACAGCCTTATGATATACTCACAAAATCTATTACTGATTTTAATGTGCACATGTATCTATACTAATATTATAAAGCTGAAGAGTTTGTTTGGTTGTTTGTTTGTTTGAACGCGGTAAGCGGAGTAAGGAGCGGAGTCCACGCCGACGAATTCGCACGCAGAAGCTAGTTGGTTCATAAAAAATTCTCTTAAAACTTATACCTATGTATATTTGACCTTCTGTTCAGTTCTTAGCCACTTCGTTCTGTTTAATATCCTGCTACTGAACCTCGTGGGGCATCGGGAAGTATATCATATGCATGTCTCTTCAGTAATCTCCTGGTAAACGAATAGTATATTTTGGATCTTCTGCGATAGTCTGAATTTTTGTGCTGTTAGTGATTCTATTTAAACCTACGCTATTATCTATTTAAACCTACTATATACCTACGCATAAATACAAATTCTTTTGAAATAGTTTTTTTTGTTTAGTGATTGAAGAATTAAGTTAGTTTCTTTCGCCATTCTCTTTAAAGTTTTGCAATTATTACAGATAATTGCAAATATGGCTATGGTAATAATAAATATGGTTTCTTAAATAAAAGTTTTGATTCTGTTACAGCTGTTGGACCGGCAACAGTAACGAAAGACAAGCAAGTGTTCAAATCAGCACTGAACATAGTTCGCGTGTATGGAGGTGGTGATTGTCCTGAGAAGTCACTAACAGGCATACTGATGGCCCTAAAAGTCAGTAAACCTCGGTCCTTCATATACGTGTTCACTGATGCTACGGCTTCCGATCATAAGTTGGTAGGATCGGTGCTGGACTCCATTCAGAAGATGCAGAGTCAGGTAAGTGAGGAAACGTAAATTTACCTTTATTAGAAAACTAGCTGCCCGGACAGACTTCGTTCTGTCTGTATTGTTTTTTTTTAGTACAAAAACCTTGCGTGGGATTTAAGGAACATACAAAAAAAATTTAGCCGAATTGGTCGAGCCATTTATTGGGTTTTGGGAAAATAATAGGCGGTTATATTCTTTAGCTTCTATTCTGTATAATAATTATGTGGGCTTAACAAAGCAACTGTAGAACGGCAATTAATTAACAACACATCTTTAGGTCGCCATCACCGGACGTAGACAACCAGAGAGATGCCAGATACAAAAATTAAAATTACAATGGATGTGAACAGATAATTAAATGTTTTTATTGTTCTATATTCAACACCCTTCCTCAATAAAAACATACAATAAACTCATCAACTCTACTTCTATACTATTTCTATACTATAAATACTTCTATTTAAAAATACCTATTAATATTATTCTTTTACTGACATTACAAACTAAAATAAGACTTATTCTATTAACAAATTCAAATCAATACAAAACTTCTTAAACTTTTCTCTATTTAAACACTTAGTAAAAATATCTGCGAGCTGTCTGTCGGTACATATATATCTCAATACTACTATTTGTTTTCTAACCTTATCCCTTATAAAATGATATTTTAAATCTATGTGTTTAAGTTTTCTATGTTGTTCTGGATTTTTGGATACATATATAGCTGATTGATTATCTACAAAAATAATAAAACTATTACATTTCAATCCTATTTCTTTTAATAAATTTCTAACCCAACATCCTTCTGCAATGCCTTTACCTAATGCTATATATTCTGATTCTGTCGAAGATAATGCTATACATTGTTGTTTTGAACTACACCATGATACAGTACACCCGTAAACCTTCATTACATATCCTGAAGTCGATTTTCTACAAACTTTGTCTCCAGCCCGGTCTGCATCTGTATATCCTATTAATGGTGTATCTTGACCAGCTTCATAATTTAATTTATAATCTAATGTCCCCTTTATATAGCGTAGTATACGTTTTAATGCTTTCCATAACTCTAAACTTGCATAAACTTGAAATCTACTCAAATAACTTAATGCAAAACATATATATGTCAGGTCTTGTTCCTAACATAGTGTACATTAATCTTCCTACAAGCTCTCTACACTTCTTTTCTAACTCTTTATTTTCACATAATTTTCTTGGTAGTTCTAATCCTTTTTCTATTGGTGTAGCAACTGTATTACAATTCTCCATTTTATATAATTTTAAAATATCTTTTAAATACTGTTTTTGATCTAATGTAATTTTATTATCCGACTTTGTTATATTAATACCTAAGTATGTAAATTTGTTATTATTTCCCAAGTTTGTCATATCAAATTCTTTCTGTAATAAACATTTTAATCTTTCAATATCTTCTTTCTTCTCACATAAAATTATAAGATCATCTACATATAACAATAAGTAAAACTTTAAATTCTTTCTATAATATAAACAATAATCTGCTTTGCTTCTTTCAAAACCCTGTTTGGTCATAAAATTATTAAATCTGTCATTCCAATTCTTTGGAGACTTCTTTAGTCCGTATAGACTTTTTTGCAATTTTAATACTTTATTCTTGTCCGTCACTTCTATACCCTTTGGCAATTTTAAATAAACCTCTTCTTCTATCTCTCCATTTAGAAAAGCATTCTTGACATCCATCTGTGATATATTTAAATTGTATTTACAAGCTATAGCCAATAAAATTCTTAGTGTTGGTAATTTTGCTACTGGAGCATAAATTTCACTATGATCTAATCTGTCTTGTTGTTGAAACCCTCTCACTACAAGTCTGGCTTTGTACTTATTTTGTCCATTTTCCTTTTTTATTTTAAAAACCCATTTGGTGTCTATCGCTTTCTTATCCTCTGGTAAATATGTCTCTATCCATGTTTTATTCTTCTGTAATGCCTGTAATTCTGTCTGTATAGCTTCTTTCCATTTCTCCGAATATTCACTATTAATCGCCTCTTCATAACTTAACTCACTGTTATTCACTGCTGTAAATCCTGTATAATAATCCTTTAAATAACTTGGTTCCTTTATAATACGTGACCTAGTTCTCTTTGTCCTGTCTTCCGTAATTTCCTCGTCATCGTTGTTATCATCGTCTGTACTAATATATGACTCATCGTCTATATCAAGGTATTCTTCTTGACCACTCTGACTTAGGTATTCTTCTGTATCGCATGATTTATCTATGTGTGATTGTCCATCATTACAACTTTCTTCTGTTTCATGGCTGCTATATTGATCCCTTACTTCTGTACTATATTCTTGAATATTTGTGTCCCTTCCTGTGTTGTATTCGTGGTTTCCCTCTTCTTGAAAACACTCCTCTGTTTTTCCAGGTTCTGTACTATTTTGGATATAGTTTTTCTTTTCAATTCTGTCTTTTTTTTCAATTTCTTCTATTCTTTTCAGTGTATTCTGTTCATCTTTCTTCTGTGTTATAAATATTACATCCCTGTAAGTACCTATAACTTTGTTGTCTATTAGCCATATCCTATATCCTTTCGTATTAATCCCATATCCAACAAATATTCCTTTCATGCTTTTACTATCCCACTTTAATCGTTTTTGAGTTGGTATATGTACATACACTTCTGTTCCAAATGTTTTTAATAAAGTAATATCATACTTCTGTTTGTTGTAAAATAATTCAAATGGTGTTTTGCCAGCCTCTTTTGTCCTACCAGTCCTATTTATTACGTAAGTTGCAGTACTTACTGCCTCAGCCCAAAATTCCTTTCCGAGACTCTTTGCCTGTAACATTGTTCTCGCTGCTTCGACGATAGTCCTCATCTCTCGTTCAGCTCTGCCATTCTGTTCTGGTGTGTAGGGTACTGTAGTTTCATGAATGATCCCTCTATTTTTACATAAATTTTTAAATTTACGATTAATAAACTCGGTACCATTATCAGATCTAAACCTTTTAATTGTAGAACTAGACTCATTACTAAAAGTTAATATGAAATCTTCTATCAAGTCAGCTGTTTCAGATTTATTTTTTAGAAAATATACAAATCTATAAGAACCATAATCATCTTTAAGAAGTAAAAAATATTTAGAACCTCCTAACGATTCCTTCTCCATAGGACCACATAAATCCATATGAATTAATTCACCTACAGAACTTGCTCTATAATCACTTTTACTAAATGTTAATCTATGCTGCTTACCTTCTATACACGGTATACATTGTTCTATATTTCCATTATATTTAATATTATAACTATTTAAACTTTCTTTTACTAAATTATAATTTTGATGTACAAAACGTTCATGCCATTCTGTCAAAGATGTTAATGCTACAGAGTCATTAAATTTAAAATTCATAATGTATAAGTTATTAACCCGAGTAGCAGTACAAGTAATCTTACCATTCTTAACTAAATGACAACCATTTTTTGTTGATTTCATAACATAACCTTTATCCATAGCGCAAACAACAGAAAATAAATTTACTGTTAGGTCTGGAACATAGAGCACTTCAAGTAAGACTGACTCTTCAAAACTGTTACCGTTAAAAGCCAAAAATTTAAC
This sequence comes from Melitaea athalia, assembly GCA_905220545.2. Taxonomy (NCBI): domain Eukaryota; kingdom Metazoa; phylum Arthropoda; class Insecta; order Lepidoptera; family Nymphalidae; genus Melitaea; species Melitaea athalia. The sequence goes on from HG992189.1 coordinate 3,191,525, forward strand.
TTTACCTTTACCTTCTACTCTTAACTTGTTTCCGTTTCCTACTGTTACACATTTGTTGCATTGAAGCTCTCTATATTCTGTAAAGAACTGAATATTTTTACACATATGTTCGCTTGCACCTGTATCTAATATCCAACAACTATCATTAAAATCTAAATTTGCCATATATGCTTTTGATACACTGTTATTACTCTTATTACATTGTTTAACTTTATTTATACGCAATTTACAGTCATTATAAAGATGTCCTTTCTTACCGCAATAATTACACTGTCGAGAGTTACACTGATTCTTAAAATGCCCATATTTACCGCAATGATAACACTTAATACCACTATCACTCGCACTATTTGTAAGAAACTCTTTCTTTGGTAAATCTCTTCTGTATCTGGATTTATTAGACTTATTTGCCACAAATGCCTCTGTAGTCTGTCCTCTGTTATCATTAACTTGCAGTCTCTCTTCTTCGACCAATAATCGAGCTGTCAGATTTTTTATGGTTTGCTCCGAACTCTGAACACTTTCCCATGCTGAGATGAAATGCTTATATTCTTGTGGTAGACATAATAATATCTTAGTAATAGTCATATTTTCTGATATTTCTTCCCCGTGTTTTTTTAATTGGTGTAATAGCTCTTCTATCTGTGCTATAAATTTAGCCATAGGTCCTTCATATTTTAGATTGTAGAACTTCTGTTGTAGTAAATGGATTCCTACCTTGGATTTCGCTTCGTAGATAGTATTCAGTTTCTCCCACATGTCGTAAGCTGTTGCACAACTTGTCAGTAGTGTTAAAATATTTTCTTCCACTCTCGTTACAATTAATTCTTGAGCTTTCTGATCTTTTTCGCTTTCTTCTTTGGTAGGTTTCGCGGTAATCATGCTGTATAAACCTCGCGACTTTAAAACAATTGATATTTGGAACCGCCATGTTGTCCAGTTTTGTTCGTTTAGTATAATTGCCCGTTCCATTTTTCTTCTGTATAATTTTCTTTTCTATATAAATAATCCTTCTATAACTTTCTGTGTTTCTTCTATATTGCAATCTTTGTTGCAACTTGTATCTTCTGTCGTGCCTCTTTAATCTTGCAAGCACGCTAACTCTATATAACCAAAATGGATACCGTATAAAAATAATCATTTATCATCCGGTTTTATTCTTCTCTTTTGCTCTTTTGTGTCTGGGCCCATAACCTATTGGGTTTTGGGAAAATAATAGGCGGTTATATTCTTTAGCTTCTATTCTGTATAATAATTATGTGGGCTTAACAAAGCAACTGTAGAACGGCAATTAATTAACAACACATCTTTAGGTCGCCATCACCGGACGTAGACAATAGTCTGTGGTAGACAACCAGAGAGATGCCAGATACAAAAATTAAAATTACAATGGATGTGAACAGATAATTAAATGTTTTTATTGTTCTATATTCAACACCATTCTCCAGTTATGCACTTAGCAACATACATTTTTATTATATAGAAGATGAAATACATAGAAATTGTCAGAATTGTAGTAGTCAGTAGAGACTTGTAATGGGTTATGTGGTAAAGGGAGCGTTAAGGTATTACGTAACGCAATTTGGGAGGAGGGGGGATCTTGTAAAACGTTATGATGCGTTACAGGGGTGAGAAGTTCGAACAACGCGTTATGTAACATTGTTTTTTATTTTAATAATAAAATCTATTGTTTTATTTATTATTACCGCAAACTCGATTAAAACAATAACAAAAGTAGGTAATTTAGCGACTCCGGTAGTTTGCTCAACATAGTTGTGACATTTTGGGTAAAAATGGTCAGTGGGTGTTACGCAACGTTAATGGGGGGGTTAAAAATCTTCAAAATATGCGTTACGTAATACGTGAACGCCCCAAAAGGTCGATACGCCAAAACCTATTTATTATTGTTATTAGTTATAGTTAGTTCAAGTCATCTTTGCGCGCGGCTCTATGTGTGCGTGCGCTTGTAATTATACAACTTTAATTTGTGTAGCAGACGGTCAGGGACACTACACATATACCCGCGCGCAAAGATGAGTTGAAGTTAGTATACCTTAGTTATTATCACTAATTCGCTGAACATGAAGATCAGCAAAATTGTTATAATTTTTTAAGCCTTTTGATTGTAGGTGGTTTTTGTACTGACCGGACATTGTAACGACTTGGACAAACCCTCGTATAAGGTGTACCAACAGATAGCTGCTGCTAGCTCCGGACAAGTGTTTAATTTGAATAAATCTAGTGTTTATAAGGTATGTTGATATATTTTCCAAAAACATTTTTAAGGGTAAGTCTTTAGATTAGGACCCGCGTTGACCATTAACCGCCACAATTTTGTTACAAAAAAAAAAAACCCTATATCTATCTAACTTCAAAATTAGACAGTATATCGGCATTATTTCGTTACAAAAAAAAAATAACACTAAACTATCTAACTTCAAAATTAGACGGACGCGAGTCTTAATCTAAAGACGAGCCTTTTAAAGAGCACAGCAAAACTCACAATAAAAAAATATTCTTAGTATATTGTATTTAGGAATTTCTTAGGTTTTAGAATTTGTTCGGGCCTCTATTAAGGGAAGGACCGTTAACTTGGGATCAGCTATCAATCCTGCAGGATATAATTATACTCAGAAGGTAATTGAACATTTTCCACTTATATAATTCCTTCCCCTTAAAACACCATTCCTTGTTATCTTCAGAAAACTTTTATTGTGACTGAATTTAAATGACAACTTAAATTCTAGTTATTATTTACTGTTGTAGTTGTAGTTATTAAAGGTTGCCTGGAAGAGATCGCTCATCAGCGATAAGGCCGCCTTTTGTACTTATCTCCTGAATTTTATTTTTATAATTTTGCTCATTTTTTTTTGTGTACAATAAAGAGTTTTTATTATCATTATTTATTATTACTGTTCTTAACATACTTAATCATCACCTTCTTTTCAAGAGTGTAGAAAACTTATCAAATAACCAACCAATATGATTATTGCCAAAAGTCGACATGGTTGAAACTGTGGAATATAGGGAATTTTGACGTGACAACGTTAATAAATCGATGAACGATGCACGAAAAAGGATGACTCATTGTCCCTTTACGCTTATTGTCCCGTTACACCTATTTTCCCGTTACGCTCATTGTATCCTTGCGCCGCACCTATCTCTCTTCCACTCGATTGGCCTATGCGTCCGAGGAGATATTTTGTTTATTTATTTATTTATACTTTATTGTACATCACAACTACAAATATCATTTACAGACTGTGAAGTACAATGGGCGGACTTATGGCTATTTAGCCATTTCTTCCAGACAACCCAAATATATATTTCCTACTATGAGTAACGATCGCTATCAGGTGTACATGATAACAACCGGGACCGACGGCTTAACGTGCTCTTCGAGGCACGGTGGGGAGACCCACAAGGACTGCACAAACACCCAGACCACGGCAAACATCTGTATGGGCAAACATCTGTATGGCCAATACAAATGTTGTCGTGTGCGGGGATCGAACCCGCAACCGCTCGCGCAACAGCCAATCGCAATCCATTGCTGTGACCGCTGCGCCAACGCAGCGTCATTTTGTTATGACGTTGTCACGTTAAACTATCGTCCGTAAACCAACTTTATTTATCTTATTTCTAGATCCCAGTAGATAAGTCGGTAGGTGAAGTTACGGTGTCGGTCTCCGGTTCGAAGCCTCAGATTAAAGTGGTCAACCCAAGCGGCGAGGAACTCACTGGTCCACCACAATTAGTCACTACTTTGGATTTGTCAGAAATTATGGTAATGTACTTACTTCGCTTTTTTAAGTAGTTATACAGTTTATATAGTAGTTTTAACATGCGCATTTATTTAAGTAAAAAGAAATATAATTTGGATGATTTGATATAAATTAAAATTCGTTGGTATGCTTATATAAAACAAAATACCTATTTGACCATTTTAGAAATATTGAAAGTTTTTCGACTTAGAATAATTTGGAAACACAATAATTTTACGTCATTGTTTGGGGAGTATCAATATTACAATTTTGTTTCCAGATAGTGAAAGTCTTGGAACCTGAGCCAGGAAACTGGAGTATAATAGTGGGAAGTGAGGAAGAACATTCAGTGAAAGTGGTTGGATTGTCCAATCTCACTTTCCAACACGGATTCTCATTGAAACCACCTAACTCCTTGGAAGAAACCACCTATCGACCCTTACAAGGTATTAATTTTGGTTTATTACTAGAATAACAAAATCTCTTTTAAAAAATTATAATAATGCTTTATTAAATATATATATATATATATATATATATTTACATACAATAATGAGTTCCCCGGTTCTTGTGATAGGCAAAAGTCTGTGTCACAATGAACCAGTGTGCTCTTCCATTATTTATTCCTTGAAGCAAATTATACACAAGATAACTTAAGTAAATAAGTACCTTTAAGTAAATTATACATAATAAAAAAGCAGGATAAGGAGGATATGTGTGTGTATCTATGTGTGTGTCTGTGTGTGTCTGCGCAATAAATCATTAAGAATACATTATCTGCACGTACCGTAATATTGTTCCACACAATATTCCAGATGCGTACAACCACATGATGATATCTCTGAGCGAAACCAATACTTCCGTTCACTTGCAACGTGTTCAACTCCTCGGCTTAGACGGAAAAAATATATTCGAAGTGCCGTTGAAGGAAATTGATAAAAGGACATATGTCGCAGATGCTTTTGTACCACCGAATGACTTTTTTAATATTGCCGTAAGTTTGTACTGCTTTTTACTACTAGGAAATAGTTCAATACGAGAAGAATATTAAATTACTCTTTGTAATTTAATATTCTTCTCGAAAAAAAAGTTAAACTGAACATAAGCTAGAGTGGATTGAATTAAAACATTGAGTTGAAAAACTAGGAATCTCTTTCAGACAAAACTTGTCCCTCGTCGGGCGCCAACTTTTTCAGTAAAGGAACCGACCTAGTTATATAAAAAAAAATAACTACTTCTTTCGATTCATTATTATATACTTTATTTTAGATCATCGGGCACGATGAGTTTGGACAGGAATTACGAAGAGTTGGGCCCACAGCAGTCCAGGTGAAAAGACCAGGTCTGATGAAAAATAGCATTAAATTTTATTTATTTTTGAAAAAAAAAATATTATGGAAAACAATATCATAAAACAATGACACTATTATGAATATGTGTCACAAAATATTAGATGTTCAAGTATATCCAATTTCCCATGTTCCATGCTATTTAAACTACATTATTAAGTGAAAAATTGCAATACATCATTTATAATTAGAAGTTCTTTGTCTGTTACAGATATCCCAGAAATAACAGTGCCGCAGAGGGTAATTTAAAATTATTTTTATATTAAACACAAACTTAGTACATACCTTTATTGATTAACAAAAAAATATGCGGCCGAGACATTAGATTTTGCTTATATGCAAAGCATAAGCAAGACAATAGTTTAAACATAATTATTAATTTATAATTGTTAGCGCAGATAGTAAATTCTCATTTGAGTAGATTCATAGAGTAAAGAACTACAGATACATAGAGCTGTTGTCCACCTTTTTTATGTAACTAGATCGGCAAACAAGCGTACTGCTCACCTGATGGTAAGCGATTACCGTAGCTTATAGACGTCTGCAACACTAGAAGCATCGCAAGCGCGTTGCCGACCCTATCCCCAATCCCCCCCAGGAGCTCTGGTCACCTTATTCACGAACAGGAACACAACACTGCTTGAAAGCAGTATTATTTAGCTGTGGTCTTCTGTAGGTCGAGGTACTACCCCAGTCGGGCTGCTTCATAGTTTGAGTAGGAAATTTCCTGCTGTGCCCTACCTCAGTTACCTGATGGTGAACGGTTACCGTAGTGTATAAAGGCCTGCAACACCAGAAGCATCGCAAGCGTGTTGCCGACCCTTTTCCCTTCTCTCATCCGAACTTCCAGGAGCTCTGGCTACCGTACACTTATGTGCCACCCTTGTAGTATAAAAAATGTACTGAGTATTGCATATCAAATATTAACCATCACTACATAGTATAAAACAAAGTCGCTTCCCGCTGTATGTATGGTTAGATCTTTAAAACTACGCAACAGATTTTGATGCGGTTTTCTTTAGTACCTAAATAAAATGATTCCAGAGGAAGGTTTATATGTATAATACATGCATAATGTAGTAGAGGAACACTGATAGTTTGTTTCTAATGTGATGTCGTAAATAAACACATTTTTTACATATTTATTTTATTTTATATTGAGTATCAGCATTACACCTGAAGCTGAGGCGGGTCGCTAGTGAAGTATATTGAGCATCTATTATACAGCATATATTTAATTAACGTTGCATAGATAATGGCGCGTACACACGAGCGCGTGAGACTGTTGTGTCACTCTCGTAGCGCCGTGCATCAGGAAGTCGCCTGGAGCTTCGGGTCACTTCGCCTTATGAAGCCTGAGAACGCCTTGTGAGTATTATCATTGCTTGGATGTTTTCAGCATTTACTTATGTAGTTATATTGATATAATTGTTTGTATGTTTCCGCCAACCCGCAGTGGAGCAGCATTGTGGATTAAGCTCCAATCCTTCTCCTACATGGAGAAAATTGCCTATGGCCAGCAGTTGGATGTTAGAGGCTTAATCGTGGATGTTTTCAGGATTTATTTTGGTGAGGTCAAACAAAAGATAACAAAGGCGATACATGCCGCAAAAACGTATTTTAATAAAATTATTGTGTTGGTTTCAAAAGAAAAAATAACTGACGTCTAATACGCATTATTTGGGACCTCAAAAACAACAACAAAAAGTATCAGTGTTCGAATACAAACAGAACCATTAAAGTTCATACGCCTAGTAAAAAGTAATGAGATAACTCACATAAAAATTAATTCGAATGAGGTAGTGGACATATTTAAAAAAAGACTATCGAATTAAGAACTTCCTCCTTTTTTGAAAACGTCACTCAACCAAAAAGAAATCGTAACAACAGAAATAGTACCCATATTAGTATACTTGTCTGACTTGAAGACTTTGAATACAATCACGTAATTTTTTTTTGAAGTGCAACTTCTTTAGGCGCATGAGGGGTAAAATTTGAGCGACAGGTAACGCGGCAGCGTCATGACGATCAATACTTTGATGAGTGACCGCCTGGGAACACCGCGTGACGTTGGCTTTTTTTTCAATTCGTTTTTTTTTGTATTTTAAATTCGTTTTTTGATTAGTTTTTTTGAATTAGTTTTTTTTAAATTAGTTTCAAAGAAGTTTCACTTCTGACATGTGTATTTTCAAATGTGTCTTAACAGAGAGGCCACGACTGTGGAGTACGCGATCAAAGACATGAGTGAAGGTGACGTCGGAGTTTATCACTGCGTAGCGACGAACGTCGCGGGACAGAGCAGGGCCAGCGCTGTCGTCGATTTGATAGGTGAGCGTCATTCATTGTCAAAAAATTTGGACTTCATCCGTATCACCTTACACGTGTACTAACGCTGCAACAACGCGACTGCCGAGCACGAATAGTTTTCTGCAGAGAAATGTTAAGAAGAATCGAAGATCAAAATTTTTTCAGAAAAATTTCCCAAGCACTGTTTGTCTCCCTCAAACAGTTTAGAATCCATCTGAATAAGCCGAGCAGGTAGTAAAATCTAACTTTTTAGGGTCGACAGCTTTACTTACTTAATAAAAACTCAAAATAAATATCTGCAAATAATTTTGCAATTTTGTGTTGAAATGCCTATTTTTACATATTAATGGCTATAGCTCAGTAATTTTACGATATAAAGTAGATAGTATGGTACTGTTTTAGAATCCTTATGAAGTAGGCTATTTTTTTAAGTAGTTGGCCAACACAACTCCGATACATTTTTTTTACACCACAGGTGCTCAAACTTAGCAGTTAAGTAAATTTCAAAATTAAAATTTAAGTTTAGCGACTTCTTGTAAACTACTATTCATAGTAGTTATGTTTTTGAAACATAATTAAGGAACAGCATTATTAGGAAACACTTTAAAGAAAAAAAATCCGATCTAGGTCTCAAATAGCGGACGTGGTGCCCACAAATGTGAGAAAAACTGGGATTTTTCTAAATTTTACAAAAAATGGCATAGACCGCGAACAATTTGAGATAAAAAAAATTTTGCGATCAAACCCACGACCTTTGGCGTAGCAGCCAGTTTCTATGACCACTACGCCTACTTCCTTTAAAAAAAATATGAATAAACTAGTATATGACTCAAAAACAAAATATATTTACGTTTAAAACTATCTGAAAATAGTAAGAAAGATTTTTAAGTAGTGTAATATTCTGAATAAGTTACAACTTAAAAAACACCATATGGTCTAAGATCCGGGATTAGACAAAATATTCCCTCATCTGTTAATTAGATGAAACAATTTTTTATAGGCTGATTTCAATATTGTGAATTTATAAAAACAACCTGTGCCACCATAAGCCTGATGCATTTTTTTAAAATTATCTTTTCCCTCTCATGTTAATTACATGTAGTAAGCTTCTGTAAGGTTACTGCTGACTGAGGTTACTGACCTGGCTGCAGGTAAGTGTAGCAATCATAGAGATGGCTGCCTACTACAGTCAGGTATATAATGTAAAATATTAACGGTTTTAGCTTACTACATGTAATTAACACGAGGGAAAAGATGAAAAAAATAAATAAAATTGTAGCAGGCTTATGGTGGCAGAGGTTGTTTTTATAAATTCACAATATTGAAATCAGCCTATAAAAAATTGTTTCATCTAATTATCAGATGAGGGAATATTTTGTCTAATCCCGGATCTATACCAATAATTATGTGCAGTAAAATACAGAAGACATTACAGACGTTTGATCATCGTCAGCCAGGACTATCAAAATTATTCATTACTTTCCCTTTAATTTTTTAAGGACTCTTTCAGTCTCTTCAAATATTTCAAGAGATATGAAATGTATTCCAACTTTTATAAAATCTGTTTAATTCGCAGTTGATCCACCGCGTGTCAACATATCGACGGCGAACACGACTGTACCTGAACACGGAAATTTGGCGATATCCTGCACAATATTCAGTGAAGCTCTTTTACAACGAGCTCAAATCGTGTTCAACGGGACGTTTCGGAATTATTGTAAGGCTTTAAGTGTTTAACTTGACAATTCATGCTTTAAAGATAATCACGATTCACGATTCAGCCTGTAATATCCCACTATTGGGCATAGGCCTCTTCCCCATGTAGGAGAAGGATCGGAGCTTAATCCACCACGCTGCTCCAATGCGGGTTGGCGGATATATTACCTACTACGAGTAACGATCGCTATCAGGTGTACATGATAACAACCGGGACCGCTGGCTTAACGTGCTCTCCGAGGCACGGTGGGGAGACCCACAAGGACTGCACAAACACCCTGACCACGGCAGACATCTGTATGGCCAATACAAATGTTGTCATGTGCGGGGATTGAACCCGCAATCGCCATACACAAACCAATGCTGTGACCGCTGCGCCAACGCGGCGTCACAGCACTGTCATGTTTATAATATTTATATAGATATGTTTAGGAGGTATAACGCTGACTGGTATTCTTTATCCAGCGGTGGACGTGAGGTTCGAGCCGTCGATGGATGGTTACTACAAGTTTAGGAAAAATATACCAAATGTCACTGAGAGAAACTCCGGTCTGTACACGTGTGTTGCTGCTAATAGAGGTAAGTTTCCGCTTAATATAATATACTTGTTGTCTTTGTTGTAATAGATTTATTACGATGTTGAGACTTTATAGAATGCTATATCTTTGTCTTGGACTATATTACTTCAGCTATTGTACTTAAACATTATGCCAAGTTTTCTTATAAATCTAGGATCGATAAATTAAATTCTAGGAGATCATCTATTGTTGGTCATTCTGAGTTTCCGAAAATTCGACATTGTTGCAAGCGCTACAGTAATGTATGTATGTACCCGTGTAACTCTGCAATTAATGGCTGTGATAAATATCGAGTTTTACATCTCAATACTTAGTCACCACTAAAATAAAAAGCTATGTATGTAGATGTAGGCGTAAACTTTACAGTATGCTGTGAGTGCTTAATCGAGGTGATGAAATAATAGACATTGTTTTTGTTATGGCCTTTTTTGAACATCACATCACATCATCACATCAGCCTATCGCAGTCCACTGCTGGACATAGGCCTCCCCAAGTTCGCGCCAGATATCCCGGTTTTCCGCAATCCTCATCCAGCCGACACCGGCAATCTTACGAAGATCGTCGGTCCGACGGGCCGGAGGACGTCCCACACTGCGTTTGCCAAGATGCGGTGTGGGACGCTTTTTTGAACGCCAAGTTAAAAATATGAATGAAATTTAATAAAATATATGTAAAATTATTGCTTGATCTAAAAGCCCGAAATCGCTGGAGTAATTCTGACGCTACTTATTTTAATTAAATATGTACGTATTTACTCGTACAAGCTATGTTTAAGATGTTATCTATAAAAAAGTACCAAAATTACATAAATATAACATTTTCTAAACAGCTGGTTACGCGAACGATTCAATGCAAGTAACGGTCCAAGTGGAACCCACAGCGCAAATATTAGGACCTCACACGATCTCTAGGAGCGAACATTCGGACGTGCAATTAGTTTGTCACGTTGAGAACGCCCTTCAAGTGCAATGGTTACATGATAATAAAACCGTATATGATAGTAAACAAATTGATAAGAATTATAACGCAGTACTGGATGTTAAGAATGTAACTGACGATGGTATTTGGACGTGTAAAGCTATCCGAGATTCTTATAATGGTATGTATGTACAAAAGGTATATCTTTTTTTCATCTTAATATTGTCGAAGTACTTAATCGTCGGACATTGTTTTAAATTTTAGATTCTATACATATAAATAAATTTGAAGTTAATGTGGAAAGTGTTAATTCAACAATTCTACAATTTATTTATTTATTTTATTTATTTACACTTTTTTGCACACCAACAGAAAAAGTGGTGGTGTGCAAAAAAGTGTAAATAAATAAAATAAACAACACCAAACCACACCAATAAACACCCTCCCCCCAAAACCCCATAAATCGATGCCCAGTGCTGGGGGTGGGAGTGGTACCAGAGGGTAATTCCCCCCTCAAACCCCAAAAATCTATGCCCAGTTCTAGGGTTGGGAGTGGTACCAGAGGCTAACCCACCCACCCCCCTCCTCCCCTCTCCCCTCAAAACCCCATAAATCGATGCCCCATGTCCTATAGGCTAACCCTTAATAAATTTAAATTTACTAATTTTGAAAATTCTTGCACAACAATAATTATGCCTAAAATTTTCAGCATTCGATACAATACAACTTATAGTGCTAAAAAAACCTAAAGTAGTCATCGAAGGTGTGAAGAATATAACAGTTTTGAACGGAACCACACACGAGCTCGCCTGCACAATAGTTGCTAAGCCAAAACCACGTATTTTGTGGCACATGGAGACGGAGAGATTCCTGCCCAATGTGGTAAGTTTTTTGGCAAAATGTAGCTATATCAGCTATGTCTCAATTTGGAAAATCTTTAAAGTTTGGAAAAGTCCACAGTTGTAGCTTATGTAGGTATTAAGTAGATCGGTTTACAATGTTTTTATATCATCCATCAACCACATATGTTACTGCAACGATTACTAAAACTATATTCTATGTCTGTCTAGCTTCATCTTATTACAAAAAAAAAAAAAAAAAAATTTAAGTTACTGAACAATTATATTTTCAGCTACAAAACTTAACAATATTTTTCTGTACTAGATAACGAACCCTGAACCAAACGTCTATAAGAGTGTCCTCACACTGGATAGTCAAAAGGAACCAATAAACGGAACCTATTTTTGTTTTGGAGAAAACGCTGAAGGCATCGACCAAGATAGCGCCACTATAAATGTTAGGAGAAAGATGATATTGATCCAAGGTTTTACAGGTACTTTTTTAATAATGATAATAATAATAACTCTTTATTGTACACCAAGAATGAGCAAAATTCAGGAAATAAGTACAAAAGGTGCCCTTATCGCTAATGAGCGATCTCTTCCAGGCAACCTTTGGGCAGGGGAAATGGTATATATTATGTAGATACTTCTTATAAATTTACATAGAGATACATTAAGGTAAAAGCGAAGAGATGGCTTAGTGGTTACAGTAATTGGCTGTTATATAGTAATCGTGTTCGCGACAACCATTTTTGCTTATAGGTATTATGTCTATTTCTTCTACACTAGCTACTTATTCTACTGAGTGATTTTATGTATGTGTAGCTATAACTGCGGTAAATTTGAATGGAATTGTTATGTTATGTTATTTTAGCTTAAGTATATGCAATCTTTATTTTTAATTGATACTTACGACAACTATTGAAGATATTTCATTTAGTGTCAAGATCTTATTATAATCTTTATTGCACTAAGTAATTTTACAATATTGATTAAAATATAGGAAGTTGGCAAGGGCTGCAAACTTATCTCTAAAAGAGATCTCTTCCAGTCAACCCATTATAATGTTAATTAACCCCAATATAATTAAATTAATCTTTACAGATATGTCGACAGAACTATTTGCCCAAATTGACTTAACTTGTAACATTGACTCCTACCCCCCACCCAATATCACATGGTACCACAACGACACTCGCATCCACACTAACGACAATGTCGATGTGTCTGGAAACAACACTGTTGTCAAAATACATAAAGTTGATTTTGATGAATTGGGTCTCTATATTTGTAAAGCTGATAATGGCTTTGAAAACATGACGGTCAGTGGAACTTTGAGAGTGCATGGATTAGGTAAGTCTGAAAAATTATAACTAGTTTGAAATAATAAAAACGTATATTGTAACTGTTTGTTAACTTGACTTTGATACAGATAATAAAGAAAAAAATCGGCCAAGTGCGAGTTGGACTCGCGCACTAACGGTTCCGTACCATTGACTAAACTAAAGGCTATATTTTATTGTTATTAAACAAAATACTTAGTAAATATGAAAAAGATTATACCATATAAAAATGGAAAATAAACTAGTCAAATACGCCATCTATCTATCGATCCATGCCGCTATTGGAAAGCTATTATATTAGTCTATCGACGACGTTTTCTTGGTTTCTGGATAGATGGCGTTGGAATTAAATCGCGGTGCGTTAAATATTTATTTTACTTGGTTTTTAGTATTTGTTGTTATAGCGGCAACAGAAATACATAATTTGTGAAAATTTCAACTGTTTAGCTATCGCCGCTCTTGAGATACAGTCTGGTGACAGATGGACGGACGGACGGACGGACGGACAGCGAAGTCTTAGTAATAGGGTCCCGTTTTTACCCTTTGGGTACGGAACCCTAAAAAGGTTACATATAAAATTTAGGCTTGTTGTGAATTCATTATCTTAAGCACCAGAAAATCTTATGCGAAATAAGATATAGTATATTTTATTATTAATTACATATTATTTAATACATAAATTGAAATAATTTCAGAAAAACCTGTGATAATAAAGAATATAAATAAGATAGTAACGCAGAAGGGAAAAACAGCAGAAATCACATGTAGGTGAGATTTTAAAAGTTAAAATATTTAAAATTTAATGTGATATTGTTTTCAAATTAAAGTCCTTTAGATTGTAAATTCTTACTTGTGTGCACTTGTAACAAAACAGGGCTTAGTACTTATAGGTCTTCTTTAATTCAATTAAGGTCATTTTATTTTTTTCTAACAACGCACTTTAAAATATATGATTTCCGACATTTAACATCCCACTGTTGGGCATATGCCTCTTTCTCCATGTAGAAGAAGGATTGGAGCTTAATCCACCACGCTGCTCTACTGCAGGTTGGCGAACAACCGGGACCGACGTGCTCTCCGATGCACGTTGCGGAGATCCACAAAGACAGACATCTAAACCGGAAAGAAATATTTGTATAAATATCCATCCCGAGCAGGAATCGAACCCGCAAACCGTCGATGTTTTAGGCGACTACTCGCACCACTACACCAGAACGGTTTTCCGACATCTTAATATAACTCATTTACAGAATTCAAAAAGGCAAACCAAAACCAAGTGTAACTTGGTATTACAAGCGTAATTCGACAGAATACTCCGTTTTGCCTGATGGAGTGACGACAAAAGATGAAAATATCTTAATAGTAAAGACAAATAAAAGTCACGCAGGTGTATACAGATGTACTGCAGAAAATATCCTGGGAGCTGATGCGAATGACGTTGAATTGATTGTTCAATGTAAGTTTAAAGTTAATGTAATAGTATCCGTTCTTAATGGTTTTTTTTTTTGTTAGCCATTATGAAAAACAATTTATACTCAAGTTTGTTTTGTACCTACCTAAAGTAAAGTTTTACTTTATTTATAGGTTGTGAAGGATTCATTGCTTGCAATACATGTGTATTGTTTTATTTCATTTTATATGCTATGTAATGTAAAACTGTTTTTTTTTTCTTCAAATAAATAAGTTGATTCACGAGAACAGAATGCATAGCATTAGCACGATTCCCTTTTACTTAGAAAGTTAGAATATAATATTTTTTATTAGAATATCGTTTATTTTAGATCCGCCTGAATTTAATCTATTACAAGAGTCTCATTTAGAAGGTCCAATAGAAATGAAATCGGGAGTTGAAATAAAGTTGAGTTGCAACGTTTCGGGGATTCCCCCTCCAATCGTGACTTGGACAAGAGATGGATATCCGGTTACGTATTCTAGTCATGTGTATGTAAACAAATTTAATTTATATCATACTTTAAACCAGATTTTTTTTTAAATTAAAAGGAACATCCACAGGCTTTAAATTGCCCGTGCCTTTTGTTAATAAATATCATGCATTAAGCTTATCCTACAGGTGATTTATTTCTTAATACTACAGATCGACAGTACTTTGACTGACTACTGACTTTACTAGAAAAGCTAGCACGTGGTCCGATGCTGACAGTATTTTAAATTAGAATTTAATACCTAATAACAATAAATGTTTAATAGATTAATTATTTATCTACGACGTTATAACATCGTGTTCGTATCAAGTTCGTTATATTCTACTAGCGCCCGTGGAGTCGAATGCGTTTATTTTATATTCATTGTATTAAAATAATGGCTAAAAACTTAATTTTATTATTTAGGTACTTTTTAAAAAATCAATATTGTATTAAAAATCAGTTATACTTTATACTTAAGGGTAGTTTCATACCCTGTATTGAAAAAGACATTTAAAAATGGTCTCAGAATATGTCCCTGTGGAACACTTTTATGAAAACTGTTATCGAGGACTACTATGATTTTAAAACGTTTTACTGAAAGTTTTAAGAATATGATGAGAGAATAATTGTTCGATAGCTCATAATCATTACTAATATTATAAAGCTGAAAAGTTTGTTTGTTTTTTTTTTTGGAACGAGCTAATCTCCAAAGTACTGGGTCGAATTGAATTTTTTTTTGGGATGGATAAGACGTTTAGCTATAGGAGGTAAATGATCTTTTTAGAAGAGGTCTATACTTTATAGGCCATTTTTAATAATTTTTTTAAACGTTATTATTATTTTTTTAAATAAAGCAATCAACTGGACGGTTAGATTTTCCAAACAAAAAGATGCGTGTTCTCAAATATTCATTATCATTATAATTTTATGTTTTACTCAAAAATACATTTATTAAAGAATTCTATAGGGACCTATACATAAGACCAATATTTTAAAGTATTATCTATACTAATATTATAAACCAGAAAAGTTTGGTTGTTTGTTTGAATGCGCTGAGAGGCTATTGTTCGAAAAACTATGGTTAAACTGTGGTTCGAATTGAAAGACTACAGGCTATGTAACATTTGAGTACGCTTTTACTCTATTAACGCGGGTAAAACCGCGTGGCGCAGGTAGTATAAAATCAATAATAATCTATTTTCGTGTATAAATTTCAGATATTTATCGAACGACAGTGTTCTAGTGATAGCTAATGCGACAACATTTGACGGCGGTGTGTTCAAATGCAACGCGAGCAGCGCATTGGGCTTTGTTACTAAAGAATTTAACGTTGCCGTTTATAGTAAGTTTACTGATTTTTTTTATTTATTTATTTTTTTTTTTTTGATTTAGCAGCCAACACTGTATTTGAATGGTGTTTTATTTCATTAAATTAAATAAACCATTATATTACAGAGCAAGGAATTAATTTGCCGAAGTAACCTACAGCACTTTAGTATACCTAATGTAATAATGCAGCAATTTTATTAAATTTTTAGTTGATTTTGATTCCATTACTTTTTTGATTATAAGTTTATATAATCACCATATGGTGAAATAAATGTTTTCAAATTTTGACGCAATAGCGCAACGGTCACAGCACTGGCTTATGGCTGTGGCGTTGGCGGTCGCTTGTTCGATTCCCGCACATGGCAGACATTTGTGTTGGCCATAGATAATTAGATATGTTTGGCATGGTCTGGGCGTTTATGCTTGTGCATTGTGTGTTTCCGGACCTCCACAGGATAAAATCCTAGTGGCGGCTGTTGAGTTTGAGGCGTTTATTTTATTATTTAATTTCATTTTGTATCTCAAAGTGTGTTTCCCCCACTCAGAGCCACCACAGATCCAGGTTCCCCAAGATCGGGAGGTGTCAGTACGTGAAGGAGAGCTGGTGGTGCTCCGCTGTGACGCGGACGGAGCCCCACCACCACGTCTGGCCTGGCTGAGAGACGGACACCTGGTTACTAGTCCGAGGCTGTACGTTGACGAGTATGGCTTGAGGTTAGTAGTTTTTGCAGAGGCTGAGATAGGATATAGCAGGAAATATCCTGCCCTAAACCTGGAGCAGTCCGACTGCATGAGGAAGTACTTCGACCTTATAGAGGATCACAGGAAAATAATACTTGCTTTCGAGCAGTGTTGGGTTCTTATAGAGGATCACAGGAAAATAATACTTGCTTTCGAGCAGTGTTGGGTTCTTATAGAGGATCACAGGAAAATAATACTTGCTTTCGAGCAGTGTTGGGTTCTTATAGAGGATCACAGGAAAATAATACTTGCTTTCGAGCAGTGTTGGGTTCTTATAGAGGATCACAGGAAAATAATACTTGCTTTCGAGCAGTGTTGGGTTCTTATAGAGGATCACAGGAAAATAATACTTGCTTTCGAGCAGTGTTGGGTTCTTATAGAGGATCACAGGAAAATAATACTTGCTTTCGAGCAGTGTTGGGTTCTTATAGAGGATCACAGGAAAATAATACTTGCTTTCGAGCAGTGTTGGGTTCTTATAGAGGATCACAGGAAAATAATACTTGCTTTCGAGCAGTGTTGGGTTCTTATAGAGGATCACAGGAAAATAATACTTGCTTTCGAGCAGTGTTGGGTTCTTATAGAGGATCACAGGAAAATAATACTTGCTTTCGAGCAGTGTTGGGTTCTTATAGAGGATCACAGGAAAATAATACTTGCTTTCGAGCAGTGTTGGGTTCTTATAGAGGATCACAGGAAAATAATACTTGCTTTCGAGCAGTGTTGGGTTCTTATAGAGGATCACAGGAAAATAATACTTGCTTTCGAGCAGTGTTGGGTTCTTATAGAGGATCACAGGAAAATAATACTTGCTTTCGAGCAGTGTTGGGTTCTTATAGAGGATCACAGGAAAATAATACTTGCTTTCGAGCAGTGTTGGGTTCTTATAGAGGATCACAGGAAAATAATACTTGCTTTCGAGCAGTGTTGGGTTCTTATAGAGGATCACAGGAAAATAATACTTGCTTTCGAGCAGTGTTGGGTTCTTATAGAGGATCACAGGAAAATAATACTTGCTTTCGAGCAGTGTTGGGTTCTTATAGAGGATCACAGGAAAATAATACTTGCTTTCGAGCAGTGTTGGGTTCCTGTTGGTGAGTGAGGTAGACATAGCTCCTGGGCAGGGTCGTGGGTAGGGTCGGCAACGCGCTTGAGGTGCTTCTGAACTGTCATTTGGCTGTTATCTACTGTAAGATCGAGGTCCTTCCAATGTTGGGCTGCTCTGAATTTTGAGCAAGATATTTCCTGCTGTACTCTACCTCAACAAAACTTAGGTACTATTTGGTCTAATCACGTATGTCAAATATTTTTCTCTTATTTTTGTCTTCTCAATTTAATTTTATAATTTTATCAAAAGACAGAACACAATAATAAAAAATAATTTCTCACTCGTCGGTTCCAAGTATAAAAACTCAATCCTATGTTGCGTGTCCAGAAATAAACACAGCGTAAAAATAGTTGTATGGACAATACAAATATTTGGCTAGACAGGAGCTCCAAACACTAGCCCAAAAATGTTTTGCCGTGACCTTTGTGCCAAATCAACCAACAACATTTATATATTTCAATTAAAAACGAAAATTCCCCAGATTCGTGGCAAACGTAACGGACTTTGGGGAGTACACCTGCCTCGCGAGCAATCAGTATGGAAACGCTTCACTCAACTACACTGTTTATGTTTGGGGTAAATATCAATAATAAGTACAATCAGGTCAGTAGTTTTTCCATAAAAGCGTAACAAACATTCATCTGTTTTAACAACCTTACGTATTTTATAAGATTATAAGATTCATATCTGTTCTAGTTTTTTTTTCTGAACTGAAGCCGAAGAAAAAATAAGCGAAGCAGTGGATGCAGTTAAATCGACCAGTACATTACAATACACATTACCAGGGAACTCAAAAACTACTGCTCAGAACTCGATTTTTAAACTGTACCACATACAAAACACCAATATTAATTTAAAAAAAAAAAAGAATCATCAAAATCGGCACTCCCAGTACGAGGTAACGCAAAAAATAAAGTTGAATTAAGAACCTCCTCCTTTTTGAAGCCGGCTAGAAATACATAACAACTTTTTTAGTAAATTATATTTTTACAATTTTTTTTTTCTTATAAGCTGAAGGTAAAGAAAAAATAAAGCAAAGCAGTAAACATAATACGGTAGAAAGTTAAAACCATCTTGACATTCTAGATCGCTTCAGCCTGTAATATCCCACTGCTGGGCATAGGCCTCTTTCCCCATGTAGGAGAAGGATCAAAGCTCAATCCACCACGCTGCTCCAATGCGGGTCAGCTGATATATTTCCTACTGAGTAACGATCGCTATCAGGTGTACATGATAACAACCGGGACCGACGGCTTAACGTGCTCTCCGAGGCACGGTGGGGAGACCCACAAGAACTGCACAAACACCCAGACCAGATATTCTAGATAGTAAGATTGTCTTCTCTCTAGTTCCCCCACATATAGAGCCACCGCTAGAAGCAGTCCAAGCCGCGCTCACAGGATCTAATGTCCACCTGGAGTGCGACGCGGTCGGCTTCCCGTTGCCAGTCATATTGTGGGAGTATCAAGATGAAATTTTGAGTGAAAACACGACGGATTTGAGGTATGGCTGACCAAGATTTTAGATTAACATGGTTACTTCTATTGACTCGTTGAGTCTCGTAATCAAGACATTCGCAGTCAATGTCGAAATATCGAGCTCCGCAAAACGAAAATAATAAACATGGTAAATATCCCGTTTTCGAATCATTTTCGTAATGGCTGACCAAAAATCAAATTTAGTAATAATAATAATAATAAAAAGTAAAAACTCTTTATTGTACACCAAAAAATGAGCAAAATTACAAAAATCAAAACAGAAGATAAGTACAAAAGGCGGCCTTATCGCTAATGAGCGATCTCTTCCAGGTAACCTTTAGTAGTTAGTAGTTTTATTTATTCCCATCATCTAACATTACAGGCAGAACCCAATTTGTTGACATAAAAGCTTGTAAAAACCTACATTCATACGTAACCTCAGTATACTGATCCAGAATTAAAGAAATATGTTGATGTACAAACGTGGTCATCTGTTCCTAAGGTAGACTTTGCAGTGGCGGACTAAGTACGTCAGAGGCCCGGGGCGGCAAAGCTGAATCAGGCCCCCCACCAACAGCTTTAAAAAAAATATAGTTTTCTATGTTTATTTCGTTAAAATCTGGAAAGTGAAATTTTAATTGGAATTAAATTATTTAGGCTAAATAAACATACATAGTTACCTAAAATATGGAATGGATATGGGTGAAGAAAATAGAATACGAATTGATCGACAAAAAATTAGGTAAAATAAATCAAAGATAGTTTTTACTTTTATTTTTTGTAGCGTGTTATATGTGTTTTCATGCCTTTACTGAACTCCTCAATAACTTCTGTGAAATCTATTTCTTTTGAAATTTTTCTTTTTATGAAAGCACGGCTAGATTAACCAGTCGCTTTTGAACCATTATAGATCGAAGATAATTTTAAATTAGTTTAAGTTTCGAAAAACTCTTCTCGCATGATGCAACCGAGATGCAAATGAGCCCTGCACAACGCAATATCCAGTCCATTTTTTTCCAGCTGTTGCTGAATGTTTTTTGACATATTCTCAGCTATTTTTCCAGACATTAAAAAAAACTATAAAGATTCTGGTATTTTCACAATGTCATTCTCTATATGAACGAATCTAATGATTTGTCTCATTTGGTCTTTTTTCTTTCGTCAGGAGTGGTCTCAAAAATGATAATACTTAGCCTTTTTAATATCTGAAATAATTGTTTGCCTTACATGATCACCCTAACATTGGATAAATTCATTTTGTATTCCTTTTGACAAATAAGATGGTACTCTCTTTGACCCACCAGCAGTTTCTTCAAGTTTTAATCAATGCTCTTTCAACACCGGATCATATTTCGCTAACAGTTGTACCTACTAATTCTAGAAAATTTTCCCTGCTTTCCGAGGAAATATCTTCACGGTGGCCTTGGAAGGCAAGATTTTGTTGGGCTACGAATAGCGTTACATCTAAAAGGCTACTAAAGCAGGGGTAAGCAACCCGCGTCCCGCCGGCCGCATGCGGCCCGAATAGATATTTTGTGCTGCCCGCCAGAGGTTTTAAAATTTTCAAAACCGTCAATTTTTTATTATAATAAGGCACACCAAAATTCAATACTTGTACTATCAATTCTTATCATTTTCTATCATTCGGTGCTTTTGGCCCGAATATCAATTTTTCAAAATTTTGCGGCCCTCTAGTAAAAATAGTTGCTTACCCCTGTTCTAAAGGCATCTAAAAGGCTTACCTACATCTACAATTTAAAAGAACATTAGTACCACGTAAAAAGTCTAGATGGCTGTAGTGTTTTGATCTTGATGAAATTTTGTACACACTTTTAAAGTCTTGTTTAAGTTTACGATTAGGCATTTGGGGCCCCCCTAGACCGGAGGCCCGGGGCGGGCCGCGACTTCCGCCCCCCGGTTAGTCCGCCACTGAGACTTTGCCTATGTTTAAGTAACAACCAACTGATATAGATACATTTTTTAAAATAATATACATATACATGTATGAATATATATATTTTACGCCCAGCCTCAGAGCGAGAATTAAACCCAGATCCCTTGAAACAGAAACCAAGATCACAGTAAACTGCGCCAACGGCCTAGTAATAACATAAAACAATATATGTTCGATATTAAATTAGGGTCACTAGCGACTTACCGGATCTCCGATGGAACACGTGGAAGGCAGCTCGCCCTGGGCTGATGATCAGCGACTCGGCAGGTGCACTAGTAGTTCAATTCAGGTATCGAACACACACCATAGGGGACCACCAGTTCGGATCTCCAGCGTAATAATACGTATAAAGTTAATTCTCGAGCGAGTTAAACGGGAGGTAGTACTTTTGTATGCGTTTGCGGCGACGGTTCTCTCGAGACTGCTATGCGCCCTCGCGAGAGGGCGCGCATCACGGCGCGATCGGATACAGCATATATCGCTAGCAACCCATAAACAATTTAAGAAAAAAGATTAAGATATTTAATAGAAATTGTCCAATTTGTGTTATCTTTTGAATGTACGTAAATACGAATGAGATGAACCTGTTCCGGTACGGAACAATATATGTATTTTATTAATGTTTATATCACATCGATATATGTGCCAGCCGTATTTCCTCACTTTAATCCATGGAATATCGATATATTAAAACAAATGACTGGAAAATCATACAATAATATTTTCTAACCTTATTCTAGTTTCGATGAAGTTGGTAATCTGTACATAAACAATATTAGCTCGAAGTACGAAGGTCTGTTCGCGTGTGTCGCTGAGAACATCGCTGGTGATGCGAGGAAGAATTTCATCGTTAATGTGATTGGTATGACATTTTTACTTGGAAGCTCATTTTTTCGAAGACTAATTCTGGTCTGTTAATTCTTTGTTTGGTATCCACATTTAATTTTAATGACAGGAGTAAGTTTCCCATTAGTTCCTTTTGTTATATTTTCTGTGATTCTTATAACGAAGACACTACTGAACATATTGCCTTGAAAAGCGAAGGGATAAGATAGAAGAAAGTAAAGCAAAAAGTTATCCTAATTTTGTTTTCAAGAATTCACTCAGGGGCCTAAACTATGTCACGTGGAATTTTATCGTTTTGGACTTTCTAACAAATATTACATCACAAAAATTAAGCCTTCACCCATGAATGATTAAAAATAGCAAGAATAATATATATTTTTTTATGTTGAAGATATAAATAATTAATTGTCCTCAATATCTCTTCAAGCTAAGCAAAAATTCTCCTTTTCATCCTATTTCCAAACGTATTTGGTGGACAATCCCTTACCTGTCTGAATTTTTTTTCAGAAAAGCCAAAAATCCTTGATGATAACTACACGAGCCCATACCTGGCGTCTGACCTCGACTCATCTCTGAGCATTTCTTGCCGCGCCTCAGGGAAACCTCGCCCTTACATCGCTTGGATTAAGGACGGATATTACTTGGACAAAGGTGTGTATTTTGCTAGCTTTTTGTCTATACTTAATATTATAAAGCTGAAGAGTGTTTGTTTGTTTGAACGCGCTAATTTCAGAAACTACTGGTCCGATTTGAAAAAATTATTTCAGTGTTAGATAGCTCATTTATCGAGGAAAGCTATAGGCTATCATCACGCTAAGACTAATAGGAGCGAAGCACCAATGAAGAATTTTTCAAAATCGGGTTTTTTTTCCTTTTGAGAGCTTCCGCTGCTTGCGCTGCGTAAACAGTTGAAAGTTTCGCAAGTTCTACGTAAACGAAGTCGCGGGTTAAAATTAGCGTCAGCCCAAAGTAACTATTCTACGAGGACGAAGTCGCGAGAAGAATGTGTGTGTGTGTGTGTGTGTGTGTGTGTGTGCTTCGGAGGGCACGTTAAGCCGTCGGTCCCGGTTGTTATCATGTACACCTGATAGCAATCGTTACTCATAGTAGGAATATATCCGCCAACCCGCATTGGAGCAGCGTGGTGGATTAAGCTCCGATCCTTCTCCTACATGGGGAAGAGGTATATGCCCAACAGTGGAATATTACAGGCTGAATCGAAGTCGCGGGCAGAAGCTAGTATAATAATACTTAAACTTTGCCTAAAAATGTTAGAATATCTTTTATGATGACGAATGTCGAATACCTCGGTGTGTTTATGATATTTTTCCTTTACATGTTAATACGTAATTACAGACAGTAGATACGACATAGAGGTGGACGGTACACTGACCATCAAGAGTCCGACACAAGACTTAAGTGGCGAGTACACGTGTGTGACGACCAACAGTGCGGGAAACGACACCAGGAACGTGCGCGTCGAAGTGTACTGTGAGTGCTGACATTTTGATACATTTTAGTAGAATGTTTAGTTACAAATAAACGTTGTTTTGAGGTAGCGCATAGCAAAAAATATCCTGCTCAAAATTTGGAGCAGCCTCACTGTGGACGTACTTCGACCTTACAGAAGATCACAGCTAAATAATACCGTTTTAAATTAGTGTTGTGTTTCTCTCGTGAGTAAACAAACAAACAAACAACTTGGTGAACAAAGCTCCTGGGGAGAGTAAGTGCTTAGGATCGGCAGTATGCTTATAATTATACTTGTCCATAAGCTACGGTGTCCACTTACCAGGTGGACCTTACGCTCGTATGCCACATTCATAATCATAAATTTAAAAAAAAGTCAATATTCAACAACCCCGTCTAGGATTTGCTCCCGAGTGGAAGATCCGAAAACACAAATAATAAAGAAGTATAAACGTCCAGACCGCGATTATATAATATATTACGTAATTACAGCATTAACATGTATAAATAAGTGGTTATTTTACTACATGCGTTATTAAAATAATGTTAAAATTGGGAAAGTAGAATCCAAGATTAACGCGATAAATTAAATTTATAAAGTGGAAAGTTTTCTTGCTTTAAAAACTGATAATTTTCAGCGCTACCAACATTAGTGCAAGAGGAAAAGGCTACGAGTGTGGCAACAGCGGTGGAAGGGAGTGAAGTGGAACTGCAATGTCCTGTGATGCACGCAGACACTGTCAAATGGTATAAGGTTAACACATAACTCTATATTTAACTTTAAAAGACTTTTCTCAATTTCATGACCAAGGAACAATATTGGTTCCAAAATCACTACTAATGAAACTTGTGTATCCTTCGAAACATCTAAAATCTAAATGAGGTTGAATATCGACTAATGCATAAAAATTGTATTATGTCTGTAACTAAATTTAAAGTACTAGCTTCTACATCGAAGCGTGTAATAAATAAAGGGTCCACTGCTACTACGATCATTATCTAAAAATATTGTATTAAAATCTGTTAGTAATGTAATTCGGTCACTTTAAATATTTCCCTACGCAAAAGTAAAAATATATTTATCCGTCTATTCATAAGCCTTCACCATCATTTACAATAAAATGACAGAAATCTGCCGTTGAAGCATCACCAAAAACTGTTAGACCAATTTCAGTTAAATCTAAGTCTTACTCCTTCCTTTTTTTGTCTGCACGTAAATTGCCAATATATCAAAAACACATACAAAGCTAGAGATATCAATGTATCTCCAATATATTAGTAGAATTACCAATATATCTCTCAGGACGCAACCCTTATATCCACTGGAGGTCTAAAGTTCCCCAACGTATCTCGCTCCGATGAAGCTGAATATACGTGTGTGGCTACTAACCTCATGGGCTCGGCTCTAACGCGAGTGGCGTTACAAGTACAATGGCCACCCGTACTAAGTTCTACAGGGGATGAAGATATAGAAGTCTTACAAGGGGTGGACCACTACTTCCACTGTGAAACTGATGCAAAGCCACGGGCTAAGGTTGGTATTATAAAGTTTGGTCTATCTCCAGTAGATCTAGTTTTGGAGATTTTATATTTCGGGTTTGCTCCATGGTTTTTCTCATAAAAGTAAATGATGAGCTTCTTTCAATCAGCAAGATTCTTAGCAGAATCTGTTCTAAAGAGTATCTATTATTTTAAGGATGTTTTTTTAATATAAAATTTTGCAAAATATTAAATTTGTTAAAGTTCTGTTTAAAGTGTAATTTATTTTGATTTTTTAAAGATATCCCCTATAAGCGATAAGCCCTATTAGCATCTAGACTAACGCATTGGTCTAACTTACCTTATCATTAAAACTTTGTGCATACGCATGGTTCAATTGCTATCAAAAGACCGTAGGGTAGATAATTGTTAAAATACATTATTATTGGCAGACAAAGTGGCTGTTCAATTCAAAGCCCATTTTTGGTGAAGATAAAGAGATTTTGAGGTTGTTTAACGTTCAGTTGCGGCACACTGGAATGTATGAATGTGTTGCCAGGAACGAACATGGGACAGTCCGTAAACGATTTACGTTCGATGTTCTGGGTAAGTTAATTTTATAAGCATATGAAAAAAATTGATTAATCTACAGGATGAAAGGTGAAAGGAAAAGGTGTAAAAGATCTGGAGGGGCTAAAGTATAGCTCGTATCCTATCTATCTATGTATAGGAATACCCCATCCAAAGCAATGGTTCTGGAGTTATTCATTTTTTAAATATTTTTCAAAAATTCCCAATTTTCTAGGAAATAATTCGATGATTATATTTCTTTCTTATTTCTACACAAATTTTAATGTGATCGTTATTGTTTAACATTGTTTTATTGAATTAA
The DNA here is from genome assembly GCA_905220545.2 of Melitaea athalia. Classification (NCBI taxonomy): domain Eukaryota; kingdom Metazoa; phylum Arthropoda; class Insecta; order Lepidoptera; family Nymphalidae; genus Melitaea; species Melitaea athalia. The sequence goes on from HG992189.1 coordinate 3,217,565, forward strand.
GTTAATAATCATCACTAGTAAAAAATAAGGCGTAATATTTTCATTTTTTTTATAATTGTAAAATAAAATATTATTTATAAAAAATACGTATAAAGCACATAAATAAGTACCTGACTTGGAGTATGAAAAAACAGTTTCGTTTACTCCCGGAATTTGTTCTGTTTTTGTTCAAATATTGATTAGGCTAACACACAGTAAGCGCATCTATATCTAATGTTATTTTCTAATATAAAGCATAATATATTAAGCACATATACAAGTAACAATAATATTTTAAATAATAAAACGTCTTTTTCAGAACCACCGTTTATATCGGATTTTGATTTGCTAGACGTTCAGCTTAAAGCCGGAGTAAATGCAACATTGGAATGCGTGGCTAAAGGATCTCCAAAACCAACCATAGAGTGGTCATTCAAGTAAGATTACTTAATTTACTAAGTAACTTATAACTTATTTAGTAATACATAGCATTTTATTTATTATTTAATAGACAAGAAACAAGAAAATTAAAGAAACATAGTTAAAAACATTAAATTTACTTAAGGTGTATCACAAGGTTATATTGTAGGCCTAATATTTTATCAGATCAGCTGGTTTTGGCAATGTTTTTTTAAACCTTTGATTTGGTTTGTTTAAAACTACTCAAGTTTATAAAATATTACCAACATACATTTTAATTTACAAAGCCCATGTGTACACTTACTAAAACATTGGCTCATACATAATAGTATAATGCCATAATATAAAATTATAGAGTACATAAAAACAAACTTCTGTATTCGCAGCAACACAAAATGGTCTATCGTAAATACAACAATAACAACCAACAATGTGACACAACAATCCGAGGGACTGTTCCGTTGTGACGCGAGGAACAAAGCGGGTATCGCCCACCTCGTGTACAATATTGTTGTAGTTGCCAGTGCCAGTGTTGACAGTATTGTGATGTATGTCAATGGAGAAGGGACTCTTGTGGAAGATAGGGTGGAACTTACTGTGAGTTTCTGAAAATTTTATATGAACTTTGCTGTTGTTACTATTACATCTTTATTAGTTTGATCGCTGTTAGTCGACATTTATGACTTACCTTTTCTATTAACGTGATATCTAAAATAACGTAGCCAATTATGAAATAATATTGTTAGTTACATGTAATACATTCCATATTTCACTATTCGCATTTTTTTACATCATAAGAAATCTTGTTAGATATAACCTAAATACTCATATGGCCCATGGTTTGTGTAATATTCCAGCTCGGCTCAAGAGTTAGAATAGCTTGTAAAGCAGTTGGTAGTCCGTCACCTATAGTCCAATGGATCAGACATGGCAACACCGTCAGTCAAAACAGTGAGGGTATTAACTACGCCGACTTAATGTTTGATCGTGTTACCACATCTGACAATGGGGATTATACCTGTGTAGCTTCTAATGAAGTCGGTATTCAAGAAAAGAAAATAAAAGTACAGGTTTTGGGTAAGTATTACGTATTTAACTGGGGTAGGGCACAGCAGGAAATTTCCTGCTCAAAATATTGAGCAGCCCGACTGGGGAAGTACCTCGACCTTACAGAAGATCACAGCTAAGTAATACTGCTTTCAAGCAGTATTGTGTTCCTGTTGGTGAGTAAGGTCACCAGAGCTCCAGAGGGGAAATGGGGATAGGGTCGGCAACGCCCTTGCGATGTTTCTGGTGTTGTAAGCGTCTATAAGCTACGGTGATCACTTACCATCAGGTAAGCCGTACGCTTGTTTGCCGACCTACGTTTATATTTAAAAAAAAAATGTAAAGACAAAAGAAAATATTGAACTAACTCACAAAACAACATAGTCACAGCAACCGGTTCTTTCTTAACTTGTCATAATTTCGACCCCCGCTTATGACAAATTTTGGTATAGGTCATTCTTATGTTAACCGTTGTCCGGGTCTTTGTATTTTTAGATCTTCTACTTTGATGAAAAGAATTTATTAATTTTAAATAAATAAATATAAACATAAGATACACAAAATACATATATACAGCTAAAAAATAAAAAACTGTTACTACATTTGTTTTAATACATCACTAATTATTTATTCTACGGGGTAAATATTAGAATAAAAAAAAATTAAATTGTATTCCAGAACCGCCAAGGATCTTCCAAACACTCTTCCAAAATGCAAATCATTCGCAGAACGAAATAGATCTAAAAGTGATAGTAGGGCAAGCGTTCTACATGCACTGCCACCCTTACGGCAACCCACTGCCAGAACTATACTGGTTCAAGAACGGCTTCCCATTGAGGTTTTATGACGACACGATGGTGTCTTCTGATTTTGGTGAAATTGTTATTTCCAAAAGCGCCAAAGAAGAGCAATCGGCGAATTACACTTGTGTCGCTAGAAATAAAGTTGGGGAAGCCAGTGTTGTGTATTTGGTTGATGTTTTGGGTAAGTTGCTGTCTTGGTTTATTTTTCTGTTGATTGTATTCCATAAATTGAATTTTAGCCTATTTCGCTTCAGCCTGTAATATCCCACTGCTGAGCATAGGCCTCTTTCTTCGGGTAGGAGAAGGATTGGAGCTTAATCCTCCACGCTACTCCTTTGCGGGTTGGCGGATATATTCCCTACTTATGAGTAACGATCGCTATCAGGTGTACATGATAACAACCGGGACCGACCACGTGGTTAATGTGCTCTCCGAGGCACGTTGAGGAGACCTATATAAGGACAGATATCCGGTTTGTAGGCGCGTACACGCACTACTAAGAGAGAGCGGTTATATAGATTCAAGTTTTTAATATTTTTAGTCCCTCCACCCATACATAAGGACAATATAAAACACGCGAGCGTGCTTATAAATAACACGCTAAACTTGACGTGTCCTGCGGAGGGCCGGCCGATGCCCTACGTTATGTGGTTCAAACATCCCTTCACAGAGGTCACAGAGACGCCGAGAGTCAAACTGTTGGATGACAATTATACATTGGTAAGTTATTTTATATTTTAGAGAATTTATGCCAATTAAAAAATATCGTTTTAACAGTCAATTGGCGGTTAGTTCTACTGTAGCAGATGCTTGAAAAATTCTTTTTTTACGACCAAATCCTACCTATCCACAAGTTCATGAAAATAATTATCAGCTTTTGTAATAATTGTATTGCAAAAGAAACTGTTTTGTAAAATATCGAATCTAAATATTATGCGCTGAAACATATTTTAACTTCTATTTTATTAAAAGCATCGCTTCAGCCTGTAATATCATGTAGGAAAAGGATCAGAGCTTAATCCACCACGCTGCTCCAATGCGGGTTGGCGGATATGTTCCCTACTATGAGTAACGATCGCTATCAGGTGTACATGATAACAACCGGGACCGGCTTAACGTGCTCTCCGAGGCACGGTGGGGAGACCCACAAGGACTGCACAAACACCCAGACCACGGCAGACATCTGTATGGCCAATACAAATGTTTGTCATGTGCGGTTTGTCATTAAAAACATATCAGACTGTAATTAGAATACTCAATCATTTACTAATAAACATATATGACATACCATTCAATACCATTTTCGACAGATAATCACAGAAACAAAGGTCTCAGATAGCGGTAAATATTCCTGTACGATGACAAACAAAGTTGGAGCTACGGAACTTATATACGATGTAGTAGTTTTAAAACCACCAACAATAATTGGTAATAAGGGAAATAACACTCAGGAAGAGCACGTGGTCGACTTGAGAAAGAGCATCGTATTGAAGTGTGAAGTGGATGGAAATCCTATGCCGAATGTAACTTGGTACAAAGTTAGTTTTCTATTATATTTCATATTAGTTATTAAAATTTTTCTGTGACACATAGTATTTAAATTTTGTATTTAATCAATCAAATTTCAATTTTTAATTAGGTATGTCGTCAAAAATATAACGAATGCACTAAGCTTATAGCTCATTTGACTGGTTGATTCTGATGTTTTGTTTTGTTTAAAGCATTTGATAATGTTAAATGCATGTTTATGCTAAAAGTTTTTAGTACGTTTTAATTTAAATTAATAGTAGATTAGTAGCCAATGGCTGTAAGGCATCAATTGCAGCCCGAGATATTTATTTTTATTTTTTATTTTATTTTTTTTATAGCTCGAGGGTGCAATTGATACTTACCCCCGAGCTAACTATTCTGCTTTACATCTCGATTGTGAAGTAAGAAGAAAAAAAACGGCATTACAAGAATAAAACATTTTATTTGTTGAAATTTATAGTAAAATGAGAACAATTTTCAAATTTTAAGGACAGGTGTTTTTTGGGTAGGTATGTTAATAGTTGATGACTATTATACTCACACGAAGACAAATAAGGCTGAATAGCAAAGCGACCTCTTTGGTCATTAGGCTGAATGAATGATGTCTATTGCCAGTATGATGGTTAGATGTACGCGAACTTTTTGAAAGAAAGAAGTGGTTTTTTTTTAAATTACTTACCGCCCTAGGGCTTTTCTAGCTACATTATTACCCTAGAGCGCTTATTAGTCAACCTACTTACCGAACATGAGAGATGTAAAAACCATTTTAATGTCTTCACCCTCATTACTACATCACACTTTAATTTAAAACTTACTAATTTGCCAATATGACTCCCGCTAGATCTTTATTTGAAATAAGTATTCCTCTAGTAATTGAATTGGGTCCAATTCTATTTTTTGTATCTTGATATTAAAATGTAATGGTAAGACAGATTAAAAACTGCTACATCTGATTACGTTGTTTCATGATTTGTTATTATTATATTACATCATATCTCTATTTGACACTGGAAGAGTTGCACATAAAACAAGGAATTCTGCACATGCTTCGATTGTGTGATAAAAAGGAAAATTTCCTGATTTCTGATTCTTAAATCTCTTCAACTTTTAGATCCTTTATGCAGTAACTAATTTGTCACTTCTTTGTAGCAGCAAATGTTAAACACGTTGGTCACTTACTATAAGATGACTTACCTTATTATCTACTCTTTAGTTGACTATTTTCATAAACCGATCCTCTGAACCGAATCAATGGTAACCGATTTTGATAATTCTTTTTTTTGTTGGAAAGGAGATATCCCAACTTAGGTTCCATGATAACCCTTTCGCGGACAGAACGTGAAGAACGTATAGTGTTCAAGATGACATAAAAAAAATTCATAAAAATAGACTTGACGTTTATATACTTCGTACACGCATGATATTAAATGTTTTGGAGACTTTACGACAGAAACGCCTTATCACGTCATCGTTAACAAAACAATACGTATGTTTTAATGCAGGGATGCGGGTAGCGAGAGGAACGTATTGACACGTTGCTCGTGCGTGTGTAACGTTACCGTTTAGTCCTAACCTCCTAACCGTCCATCTTTTTGACATACGCAAATACTTGTTCAATATGACAGTAAAGTTTAGAGTATGGGATATGTTGTGGCACAAGGTGCATACATTAGGACTTTTGCTTTAAAGTTCATCGGAAATGAACGTGCTGGCTTACAGGATCGTATTTTTTTAACGCCATGGTACGTTGTGCCATATGATAATTTTACATTCTGACGTACTATCACGTAGCGTCCGCGAAAGGGATAAGGAAACCAGGATCTGATGATGGAATAACAGAGAAATCGAGGGAAACCCTCGAAAATCGTAGTGACGACTAGTGCGTTTGTTCATTTTTTTCGTCTACTTATGTTGTATTACTTGTCGATGTAATTGAAGTCGGTTATTTTTCGTTTGCTAGCAAACACAATAGGGGATCGGACAAATTTTCAAAAGTGTTTTTAATTAATCTTTATGGATACTTATACCCATGAAAAATAAAATTTTATTAATTTACAGCCTTTTAGGTACTCAAAATCATGTTTTAATATTGTTTGCTCAAAAATCCCGCCAAAACGCCACGTTATGACATCTGACAGCGCGTGACGTCAATTGTAGGTCATAAACATAGAGTATATAAAGCACAGAGTACGTTGAACATACGGATAGAATAACCCGTGCAGTCAATGCTACCTCTTTTCTAAAGTACTCTGTGGCTTGTAACCCACAAATGACGTCACGCACTCTAGTTGGTGTTTTAGTACAGATTAATAATATTGTAAATAACAACATTTTATTTTTTCATTTAAAAATATTTAAATGAATTATATTAAATTATTATTCGATAAATAATCGTAAAACAGTATATTTATTCTATCTAAGTACATTATATATTTTAATTTGATTACTGTCCGATCCCCTATTATTGCATGTACCTTAAGAAATTGTAACACTAGGCTATATTGTAGTTTAAGTTTATTGTGTAATTTATGTTAAGAAATACTGGTGATCCGACATAAATAAGTCCGGCTGACAGTCGAACTGTTATTTTCAATAAGGACGTGCAGCGTATGAGTGATAACGAGCCAGCCGTTCAGAATGTACGCGGTGGCAGCCTGTTGGCGCTGTGGGGCGCGAGCGAGCGAGACGCCGGGCCCTACGTGTGCGTCGCCGACAGTAGCGCCGGCACCGCGCACTACAGGCACCTGCTCAGAGTCAGAGGTACATGTACTGTTGGCGCTGTGGGGCGCGAGCGAGTGAGACGCCGGGCCCTACGTGTGCGTCGCCGACAGTAGCGCCGGCACCGCGCACTATAGGCACCTGCTCAGAGTCAGAGGTACATGTACTGTTGGCGCTGTGGGGCGCGAGCGAGCGAGACGCCGGGCCCTACGTGTGCGTCGCCGACAGTAGCGCCGGCACCGCGCACTACAGGCACCTGCTTAGAGTCAGAGGTACATGTACTGTTGGCGCTGTGGGGCGCGAGCGAGCGAGACGCCGGGCCCTACGTGTGCGTCGCCGACAGTAGCGCCGGCACCGCGCACTACAGGCACCTGCTCAGAGTCAGAGGTACATGTACTGTTGGCGCTGTGGGGCGCGAGCGAGTGAGACGCCGGGCCCTACGTGTGCGTCGCCGACAGTAGCGCCGGCACCGCGCACTATAGGCACCTGCTCAGAGTCAGAGGTACATGTACTGTTGGCGCTGTGGGGCGCGAGCGAGCGAGACGCCGGGCCCTACGTGTGCGTCGCCGACAGTAGCGCCGGCACCGCGCACTACAGGCACCTGCTCAGAGTCAGAGGTACATGTACTGTTGGCGCTGTGGGGCGCGAGCGAGCGAGACGCCGGGCCCTACGTGTGCGTCGCCGACAGTAGCGCCGGCACCGCGCACTACAGGCACCTGCTCAGAGTCAGAGGTACATGTACTGTTGGCGCTGTGGGGCGCGAGCGAGTGAGACGCCGGGCCCTACGTGTGCGTCGCCGACAGTAGCGCCGGCACCGCGCACTATAGGCACCTGCTCAGAGTCAGAGGTACATGTACTGTTGGCGCTGTGGGGCGCGAGCGAGCGAGACGCCGGGCCCTACGTGTGCGTCGCCGACAGTAGCGCCGGCACCGCGCACTATAGGCACCTGCTTAGAGTCAGAGGTAAGTGTACTGTTGGCGCTGTGGGGTGCGAGCGAGCGAGACGCCGGGCCCTACGTGTGCGTCGCCGACAGTAGCGCCGGCACCGCGCACTATAGGCACCTGCTTAGAGTCAGAGGTAAGTGTACTGTTGGCGCTGTGGGGTGCGAGCGAGCGAGACGCCGGGCCCTACGTGTGCGTCGCCGACAGTAGCGCCGGCACCGCGCACTACAGGCACCTGCTCAGAGTCAGAGGTACATGTACTGTTGGCGCTGTGGGGCGCGAGCGAGCGAGACGCCGGGCCCTACGTGTGCGTCGCCGACAGTAGCGCCGGCACCGCGCACTATAGGCACCTGCTTAGAGTCAGAGGTAAGTGTACTGTTGGCGCTGTGGGGCGCGAGCGAGCGAGACGCCGGGCCCTACGTGTGCGTCGCCGACAGTAGCGCCGGCACCGCGCACTATAGGCACCTGCTTAGAGTCAGAGGTAAGTGTACTGTTGGCGCTGTGGGGCGCGAGCGAGCGAGACGCCGGGCCCTACGTGTGCGTCGCCGACAGTAGCGCCGGCACCGCGCACTATAGGCACCGCGCACTATAGGCACCTGCTTAGAGTCAGAGGTAAGTGTACTGTTGGCGCTGTGGGGCGCGAGCGAGCGAGACGCCGGGCCCCACGTGTGCGTCGCCGACAGTAGCGCCGGCACCGCGCACTATAGGCACCTGCTTAGAGTCAGAGGTAAGTGTACTGTTGGCGCTGTGGGGCGCGAGCGAGCGAGACGCCGGGCCCTACGTGTGCGTCGCCGACAGTAGCGCCGGCACCGCGCACTATAGGCACCTGCTTAGAGTCAGAGGTAAGTGTACTGTTGGCGCTGTGGGGCGCGAGCGAGCGAGACGCCGGGCCCTACGTGTGCGTCGCCGACAGTAGCGCCGGCACCGCGCACTATAGGCACCTGCTTAGAGTCAGAGGTAAGTGTACTGTTGGCGCTGTGGGGCGCGAGCGAGCGAGACGCCGGGCCCTACGTGTGCGTCGCCGACAGTAGCGCCGGCACCGCGCACTATAGGCACCTGCTCAGAGTCAGAGGTAAATGTGTTCTTTGGAAGAATACATACAGTAGGTCAGTAGGAAATATACTGCTCAAAATCTGTGGAAGCACTTTAATATTAAAGTTAAAGAATTACAGACCGATCTCACTTCTTAGCCACGTCTATAAGCTGTTTTCGAGGGTTGTTACGAATCGTCTCGCCAGAAGACTCGACGAATTCCAACCACCGGAGCAGGCTGGGTTTCGAAATGGCTACAGCACCGTAGACCACATCCATACTGTTCGGCAGATTATTCAAAAGACAGAAGAGTATAATCAGCCGCTGTGTATGGCATTTGTGGACTACGAGAAAGCCTTCGACTCTGTCGAGACCTGGGCTGTCCTGGACTCTCTGCAGAGATGTCGTATGTACGACGCGGTGACGATGACCGTTCGTATCGTATCTCCAAGAGCAGAAAACAAGACCCATTTTCCTCCGGCGTGGGGTAAGACAGGGAGATGTAATATCACCGAAACCGTTTACCACTGTGCTGGAGGATGTCTTTAAGACCTTGGATTGAGGGAACGAGGCATAAACGTCAACGGCGAATACATCTTTCACCTTCGTTTTGCCGACGATATCGTCATCTTTGCGGAGACGTTGGATGAGCTAGGCCAAATGCTGACCGGTATAAACGAGTCCTCCTGACGAGTCGGTCTCAGTATGAACTTGGACAAGACGAAAGTTATGTTTAACAACCAAGTCATACCGAGACCGGTATCGTTTGACGGTATCCTTCTCGAGGTTGTACAGGATTATATCTACCTTGGCCACACCATTCAACTGGACCGAAACAACTTCGAGAAGGAAGCTGATAGGAGGATTCAGTTGGGCTAGGCGGCGTTTGGCCGGCTTCACGAGTCTTCACTTCGGAGATTCTACAATGCTTGAAGACACCACCATTAGTCGAAATGTCCAATTTGTACTCATATAATGTATTATGTGCTGTTAGTGTTCCAAATAAAATAAAAGTAAAAAAAAAAAAAGAAAAGTTTTCGAGCAATGCATCCTGCCTGTGTTGACATACGGAGCCGAGACATGGACACTGACGAAGGGACTGTTCCACAATTTTAAAGTCGCTCAACGCGCAATTTAACGGGTTATGCTTGGGGTTTTTCTCAAAGATAGGATTAGAAATGAGACTATCCGCGAGAGAACGAAAGTAATCGACATAGCCCACAGAGTTAGCAAATTGAAGTGGCAGTGGGCTGGTCGCCTGTGTCGCAGGACCGATGGCCGCTGGAGCCGACGTGTCCTGGAGTGGAGACCGCGTCTTGGCAAACGCAATGTGGGACGTCCTCCGGCGCGTTGGACCGACGATCTTCGTAAGATTGCCGGTGTAGGCTGGATGAGGATTGCGGAAAACCGGGATGTCTGGGGCGAACTTCGGGTGGCCTATGTCCAGCAGTGGACTGCAATAGGCTGAACTGATGATGATGATAAGTTTGTTTCTAACAAAAACTAAATAATACTAAATTCTATAGTATGATGCAGATTGACGATGACGAATATTATTTCGTAATCTTTGTAAATGTTGATTTCGGTTAGGCCTTTGAGATATTTATGACCGTTACATGTTCTTGTGTCGTTTATGCTTTCGTATCCCCGTCACAGGATTTATTAATGGTTTATTTGTCATTATATTAGTGCCGGGTAAGTGGAGCCCCTGGTCCCAGTGGAGCTACTGCAACGTAACTTGCGGTCTTGGATATCAGCGCCGATCCCGTCGTTGTCAGTACATTGACGACAATGACAACATTATAGGTGAGTTGTTGAGATTGACAACAAGAAAACAACAACAAAAATAATAATTGCTTACGTTCAGTGCTTGTGATAGTTGAAAGTATTTTCTTTTGTTGTATGTAACAATTAATATATTGACGAAGTATAATTTTCGTGTTTTTAGATAAACTCAGCCAACCGGATAAAATTATATTGGACGAATCATCGTGTAAAGGAAGTACTGAGGATAAACGGAAGTGTCACATGCCGGCGTGTGAGGTACGTACCCCTAATTACAATAATTTTTACACCACTAGATTTCCAAACAAGCGTACGGACCGACTGGTATTAAGCGGTTACCGTAACTGTTAAGACAGAACATCAGAGCATGCCTAGGAGCTCCGAAACATAAAATTATTGTAGGGCATTGTTATTTCACTGTAGTGGTCGTCACGGCAGGCCGAAGACGGGCAGCAGCGTCTTCGGTGCGACTAAGCTAGCCCTGTGGTCACCAACCCGCCTGCCCGGCGTGGTGACTATGGGCAACACACATGAGTTCAAGTCATTTTTGGCGCGAACTTGTGGAGGCCTATGTCTAGCAGTGGACTGCGATAGGCTGAAGTGATGATGATGGTGTGGTCGTCTGTAAGGTCCTTTTTCAGTCGGGCTCCACCAAATTTTGTGCAAAATTTTTCCACAATATTTATTTTTATAGTTATTGGTTAGTTTTAATTTTAATTATTTTTATTAAAATCTTTCTCGAAATTCTTGCACTATTTTTTGCTTATCTAACCTTGATTTCAGGTCTGCCTATAGCCACAAATTATTTTAATGGTTACAGTGATTTTCGTTTCAAGCTGTCATCATCTCATTAACATGGTTTTTAAAGGGAAAACATACTTCTTTCTTGGAATAAATTTTAATTTCTCCAAAATGATGGCAATATTAATTTCGTAATCGTTTTCGAAAAAATCTCAATCAAGAATTGGTCTTGAAAAAAATCCGAATTAAAATTCCAACCTGGAATTGTTCTCAGAATAAAACCCAATCAGGATTCTGTCTAAAAGAAATTCCATTCCAATTTTAAATAGTGCCCTCAATTGACGTAATTACAGAAATGTTATTATGATGGGTAACTTCGGAGTATTGTATAGGAAGAGTTATTTATACAAAGACTGTTATGAGAGTGTTGTGTATGAAGATTCACACCCTGGACATTGATCTAGTTGGTCTCACTGGAGCTCAGCCAGCTTCGTCACGCTCTCGAAAAAAATTCCATCCCGATTCATCATCATCATCACTTTAGCCTATCGCAGCGAACTGTTTAAGCTGTGTGGCTACGGCAATAAAGACTATAGTCACCCCCTCTCTTCCCGTGGGTATCGTAAGAGGTGACTAAGGAATAACACAGTTCCACTACCACCTTGGAACTTAAAAAGCCGACCGATGGCGGGATAACCATTCAACTGCTGGCTGTGAAATACACAGACCGAAGACGGGCAGCAGCGTCTTCGGTGCGACAAAGCAAGCCCCGCGGTCACCAACCCGCCTGCCCAGCGTGGTGACTATGAGCAACACACATGAGTTCACGCCATTTTTGTCGGCAACTTGTGGAGGCCATCCCGATTGAAACGCCCTCAATGTGATCACAAGGCTGTGACGGTGAGTAAGTTCAGAGTGTTGTACAGGAGGACGCGCCGACAGGCCGGTGGTCGCGCTGGTCGCGCTGGGGCCGCTGCTCCGCCAGCTGCGGCGCCGGCTCGCAGGCGCGCACGCGCCGCTGCCTCGCCGCCGCCTCTTGTGTCGGCGACAACGTGCAGGTACTGCTTTTGAAGTGAAACTTCTGTAGGCGCATGGGGGCTAAAATTTGAGCGACCGGTAACGCGGCAGCGTCATGACAGTCAGTACGAGTTTTTTTTTAACAGTAAATAATATTCATGTAAATTGTTTTCAGGTTGTAATATAGAAAATACTTAAAGTGACATCTAGTATAAGCAATAAGAAACGCGTGGTTGAGTTTGTTTCAAAGGACTAGTTCTGCGAAGACTGTTTCTGCGCGTAATAGATGGCGCTATTCAGCGGTTTCGTGATTTTTAATTGGCTTTTTGTTTTTTTTCTCAATTCGTTTTTTTTTTTTTTAATTAATTTGCCAAAGAAGTTTCACTTCTGACATGCGTACTTTGTACGCACGCAATTTTTTTTTATTCTCTCGAAATATTATGTTACAAATTTTAAACCAAATGGCGAGCGTCACAATATTTTGGTTGTTGCCAACTTGGTTGATCACGAAATTCATTAAGCGCTTAGAAAAAAGTATGAAGTAGCTATTTTATTACAATTCAACGCAAGTGATTCTACGATAAAGAGTGTTCAATTTCGATTAGAGTTTTGAGTTTATGGCACGTCTATGACGTCATTCACATTCATAAAAAAACGGCACTTTGATGCATAAAGGTTCACCTAACTTGCACTAGGATGACCAAAGAGTACGATCCACCTGATGGTACGCGGTTACCGTAGATTATGGACGCCTGTCATACCAGGAGCATTCCAAGCGCGTTGTCGGACCTCTCGCCCTGAGGCTGAGGAGCTCTGGTTACCTTACTAGCAATAATATACAAATAACAACAATATTAGAGAGTAGTATTTGTGTGTGTGTGTGTGTGTGTGTGTGTGTGTGTGTGTGTGTGTGTGTGTGTGTGTGTGTGTGTGTGTGTGTGTGTGTGTGTAATATTTATGTACCATAGACGTACGTAGTACTATTACGTTTTTTGCTAGCCATCTTTTTACGTAATCTTTACTTATATGCCACAAAAAGTACCAAGTTTCATTGTTATCAGATCAGAAAGTGTCCCGGTCTACCTAAGTGTAGGATGAATCGAGAAAAAACTAACAACGAACAAAACATCGAAGATGATGTAAACGTGGTAAGTCTCTACTTGACTTTAAATTAATCTTTACTGTAAACAGCCTGTGTCTTACCACTGGTGGGCAGGAACAAGAGGTAAATATTTTACCACTACACGCAGAACGAAGAATTGGATTTAATTCATCACGTTTATTTTATAAGTTTTTTATTTTGGTGGGTTTAAGGTATTTTTAAGATACCTATGTATGTAAGTTAACTTGCATGCACAATAAAGTATATTTCTTCTTCTTCTTCACGTTAATACTCTACTATATATTGACGACTAAACCATAATTTATCCTGAAACATGTAGGTCTCTTCAATTTTTTTTTTGTCATCGCTGAGCATAATATGGATTTTACTCAAGCCTATCATTAACATAATCTTCTGTAAAGTTGAGGTACTTCACCAGTTGGGCTACTCCCGATTTTGAGCACAATATTTCCGGCTGTGCCCTATCTTAATGAAGTTACTCAATTATTCAATTTTCAATAAGTTATAAAATTTTGTAGGTTTCCCAGACAATAATTGATATCTTTTTTCTTTAATTGTTTACCTTCTAAAGGATTCAGATTACCTGCCAGAAGCTACATTTGAAATGGATTCAGACCCTCTCGAAACACCGCAACCTGAAGGTTACGACGATTACTTTATCCCTCCAGGCAAGTACTATTTAAATTCACTATTTAACTATGTATATTAAAAAAAATCTGATTTATTGAATCAAAAACTAATTAGGAAAGTGGCATTATAGCCCAGTCGAATTAGCTCAAAAACGGGCTGAGATTCACAAAAATTGGAAGCAGCAATTTTCCTTCGGATTCATGAGGGGGATGGGGGGTCACTTGGTAGTCTAAATTCAAAAAATAGGGATACTAGACTTGTTGCTTCATCCGCCATCTTGATTTAAAGGGTTATTCTTTGTCTCTTGAATAACTCGTTTATTTTTATTTTTACACGAAAAATAGTTATTACAAATTCCTACAATTTTGGTCCCCATCAATTTTTTCGTAGGATCGATATTTTTCGATTTATACCTGAAAAGAGTTAGGGTTGAACCTAAGTATTCTACTATCGCGTTTATTATTGATGTTTTATGATTATTTTATTATTTTTTGTTTATTTTTGGTTTCTGATTGTCGTATTAAATTTGATGTAAAAAAAGTAGCGAATAAAAAAATAAAACAAAAACCCCCACAAAATTTAAATCATCTTGATTTAAATTTTGTGGGGGTGTTTTTGTGGACGAAGCAAAACAAGTCTGGTATCCCTACTTTTTGAATTTACAGTACAACTATTACAAAGCTAAAAGCATTTATTAATTTGTTTGAACATAATAATTTTGGGTTCACAAAAGAAATTATATGAACTTATTTTATACTAGCTGCTGCCCGCGACGTCGTCTGCGTGCGTTCACTGCTCGTTCCCCGTAGGTGATAGCGTGATAATATGTAGCCTATGTTCTGACCCGACTTCTTAATAATATTCGTGCCAAATTTGAAGTAAATCCATGCAGTACTTTTTGAGTTTATCCCGGACATACATTTGAAGAAATAAAGGTTCACTGCTCGTTCCCCGTAGGTGATAGCGTGATAATATATAGCCTATGTTCTGACCCGACTTCTTAACAATATTCGTGCCAAATTTGAAGTAAATCCATGCAGTACTTTTTGAGTTTATCCCGGACATACATACAGACAAACAGACAAACAGACAAAAATTCTAAAAACTATATTTTTGGCTTCGGTATCGATTGTAGATCACACCCCAAGTATTCTTTTAAAAAAATATTCAATGTACAGTTTTGACTTTTCTACCATTTTATTATATGTATAGATTGACTTTAATCAGCAGATTCACCACGAAAATTGTACTATGACGTCAAAGTGACAGAGAACATGGATCAAAGCGCGCAAGGTCCTTGCGAACCAGGACAGAGGTATATTGCCGAAAATGACTCTTGCGAAGGTAAGATAAAATTTAACACTTTTTATTTGAACGTATATAAATAAATATTTAAACACAAAAAATATGATAAAGATGAATTCGTCTCATTGAATAGTCTACTGGAGGCAAATTTGTAAGTACGCCAATAACAAAAATTTCGACAGCGCTGATTTTAGTAGAGACTGGGGAACTTGGGGAGGCCTATGTCCAGCAGTGGACTGTGATAGGCTGAAGTGATGATGACGTGAAGTGATGAGCATTCTTCACTGCAGAATCTACATACCGAATCTTAAGTTGCACATTAATTATAATTTACTAGCTTCTGCGCGCGACTTCGTCAGTGTGGAATAGGACCAATTCTGACATATATAGGTACATGATTTGTGAAACTTTAACCGTTTACACAGCGGAATCTCTCAAAGGCAAAAAAACACGATTTTGAAACATTCTTCATTGGTACTACGCTTCTATGGGTCTTAGCGTGATGATTGTATAGCCTATAGCCTTCCTCGATAAATGGGCTATCTAAAACTGAAATAATTTTTCAAATCGGACCAGTAGATACTGAGATTAGCGCGTTCAAACAAACAAATAAACTCTTCAGCTTTATTGTATTACTAGCTTCTGCGCGCGACTTCGTCGGCGTTGACTCCGCTCCTATTGGTCTTAGCGTGACGATACATAGCCTATAGCCTTCCTCGATAAATTTGCTATCTAACAGTGAAAGAATTTTTCAAATTGGCCCAGTAGTTCCAGAGATTACCGCGTTCAAACAAACAAACAACCAAACAAACAAACTCTTCATCAGCTTTATATATTAGTATAGATTATAATTATAATTTATTTATTTAAAACGAATGTCATTTATTAAAGCCTACCTGAATATAATATTTATATTGAAAGCGGACTTACAATGTATTCCATAAAGATTGGAATATTATATTTAAATTGTATATCACTTCCGTCAGACATCGACGAGTGTCTGTTGGAGAGTAACGCGTGTCACCTGACGCAAGTGTGCCTCAACACCGCGCACGGGTACCGCTGCTCCTGTCCGCCCGGGTACTACTCGCTGGGGGTGGGGCAGCGCTGCTTGGGTAATATCTTATTTGGATCTATGATAAAAATGGGCGTTCTACTAGGAACATCCTAGGTCCTTTCTTATTTTTAATATAGTATATTATTATATAGCGCAGCAGTCACAGCACTGGCTGTAGTTGTACTAGCGGTCGCGGGTTCGATCCCCGCTCATGACAAATATTTGTATAGGACACATGGATGTTTGTTTTTTTTATAAAATAATATTAAAATTAAAAAAAAAATACCTCACAATCAACAATCCCCCGTAGTATTAACATATATAGCTACAGGGAAGCTTGGGAAAGTACCTCAACCTTACAAAAGATCACAGCTAAACAATATCTGCTCTCCAGTAGTGTTGCGCCACTGTGCTGAGTAAACTAGCCAGAGTTCTTGGGTAAGGTCGGGGGTAAATTCGGTAACGCTCTTGTATTGCTCCTGACGCTGTTTGCATCCGTAGAAAACGGTATCCGCTCACCATTAAGCTGACCATAAGTTTGCTTTCTTGCCTGTTTTTATGTTACTTAATACTTCTGCTGTGTGGTTACGGTAGTAAAAAATATAGCCACCCCCTCTCTTCTCGTGGGTGACGTAAGAGGCGACTAAGGGACAACACAGTTCCACTACCACCTTGGAACTTAAATAGCCGACCGATTGTGGGATTACCAACTGCTGGCTTTGAAATACACAGGCCGAAGACGGGCAGCGGCGTCTTCGGTGCAATAAAGTCAGCCCTACGGTCACCAACCCGCCTGCCCAGCGTGGTGACTATGGGTGTGAACTTGTGGAGGCCTATGTCCAGCTGTGGACTGCGATAGGCTGAAATGATGAATACCTGTGCACGATAGAATCTCAGTGTGTGAATACTATCTGTGCATGTATATGTGTATGTGAGTGTGTGTACATATGTGGTGAGTGAATATGTGTGCAGACGTGAACGAGTGCGCGCTGAGGCGGCACGCGTGCGAGTTCGCGTGCGTGAACGCGGCGGGCGGCTACGTGTGTGCGTGTCCGCCGCACCTGCGGCTGCACACCGACAGACACCACTGCGTACCGCGTGAGTCCTGCCACTATCAACTAATCTCATACCGCACATGAGACTCACAATACTTTCTTCCCTCCGTCTTACTGACTTATCTATCTCCTTCAGACCGTTCTTTTTTCTTGCCTATTATCTCTATCTTTCTAAGTCATCTCTCCCTTTCTTATTCTCTCGTGATTCATCACATTTCTGGTTTATATTGCCGCGGAGTTAAAATGGCTTATGGGATTAGAGAGCGTCCCACCATTCCAACCCGAGCTCAAAAATTAGAGAAGAGAAAAATTAAACTACAAATTAAATTAAATTTTAAATTTAGAGGAAAGAAAACAAAAATTATTTCAATTTAACAATTTATTGTCCGGATAATTAATTTAAACAAAAAAAATTCTAATTTGATTTGGAAAACTACGATCTTAGTCCTGGCACGTGGTGGATGGAGAGTTGAGCACTTAACTTTAGTCCTTGGGTTGACCCCGACGGCCCTCGGCTCACGTCGGAGACGCCTAGCACGCCACGTGGTCAGGCGTAGCCTCCACCGATGCCTCCAGGTGCCGGTAAATATGGCTGGGTCGACCCACCGTCCGTCGCTCACCCCAGGTCCCCAGAGAGAGATACCTGGGGCGGATTCCTCTGGTTAAGTGGTCTGGATATGTGATTAAGTGGTTATGTGGGGCCCCTGGCCGAAAGTATCGCCACGTGGATGTTCGCGACCTTGCCTGCTGACCGCCCGACGACACGCCAAGGACCCTGAAAGGACACACCCAAAACGGTGAGCCCTTCCGAAGCCAACCCTCCACTAACTCCGGGTTGACAACGGAAACGGCCCATTAGAGACAAGGACACGTTAACATTCCTTGGCACAAATCAATTCAGAAGGCTGTTATATAAACTACACAGACACTAAACAAAAATATACAATACTTTCTTTAAATTTACTTGAACAAATTAAATTTAGATTAAACACAGAAAGGCGTATTAAGATTTTTGTACTACAAGAACTCACCCACTACAGAGACTCACGAAACCACAGCCACTTAAGCAAAACGGACAATAAAAAGGAGAGGTCCAGCCACGACAGTCGCTTATAAAGCAAGACCGAAGCCCCTCACGTCGCTAACCTCACCCCGTAACACGGTCCTCTCGACGGATGTACCGGACGAGGTGCTACGCGTCACCACACAAGAAACCCACTTCAATGAGCACCGAATACATATAAAAAAATATATATGTTACAATATCTCCTATAATATTGCCCTCTCATTTTCTTATTTTTACAATAATCTCACTTCATAGCTTTTTCCTCATCATTACAAACAATTTACCATTCTCCACTCAGAGGAACAACACTTTCTTATGCCCGGGCCACACTAACGAGAAATGCCATTAATTATCGCGATAATGGACGCTAACCGTAGGTCTAGCCACGAATTAACGCGATAATTGTCAACGGCATTAACGTTGCAGTTTGCCGTTAGGCGATAACTCAAGTGGAGGTACATCAAAGAGATTAACGCGAGAATTTTCCCATGTTCAGATGACGAGCGCTTAACGCGCGTTTTGATAACGCGCGTTTACAACTACATACATTTTATTCAGGCCGTACACATGCTAACGCGCGTTTTAATAAAGCGCGCGTTGAACGCTGCGTTAGTGCCCGACAGTTGTCAGCGCGCGTTAACCCGCGCTTTGAGATCATTGGATTTCTATGTTACCGTTCAGATGAGCGCGCGGTTTCGACGCGGTTTGGCGTATTTTATAGTACATCAGTATGGGCACTCAATGAGTTCGCGTCGTTTCTGCCGTCGGTATAAAATTCTTATCTTCGACAAATGCAAGAACTCTACTGAACCATGGCGGCCGCGGCAACGCGCGTTCAATGCCTGACCAGCGCGTGTAATGTGAACGCCGTAGAAAAAATTAGCACGCGTTCAACGCGCGTTATGCGCTCGTCATCTGAACATGGGCTTAATATGCGATGAAGCGGCCACACTTAACTACGTCAGTGTGCGACGTGAGCGCGACGGGATCGCACGTGCTTGTATTTGAAACAACTATTGAAGAAACGAATGAAATGTTGAAATTAAAAGAAATCGTTCCTTTTTTTTCTTCATTCGGTAATAATTCAATGAATTCAAATAATAAAAATTTACAATTACACTCATGAAATACAGAGCTCTGTCAACGTCCATCTTGCTTTCAAATCCAAGCAAAATAAAACGCCGTTTTTATCGCCAATAATGGGCGTTCACGTTGACCGTTCAAGTGTAGACACCCACTTTAGCGCGTTTAAAATTATCGCGATAATTATCGCGCTAGAGTAAGCATTGACGTTGGCCGTAGTGTGGGCCGGGCATTTCTCTTCATTAATATTTTTAAGCGCACAATTTTACTAGTCAAAAAGTCTAAAATATTTGTTTAAAAAAGTAGACTTATATGGTGTTTTTCATAATATTATAATTTTTACAGCATCATCATCTTATAGAAAGCCGTATGTTTATGAAGATGATAAAAACGAAGATTACATCAGTACTTCGGTCGAGTATCTAACCCGGAAAAGAAGACATTGAATAATTTCTATACTTCATATTATTAAGGATGGCTTAACAATATGAAGCATAGATAGCAGACATTTTTGAGTTTTGTAAAATAATATATTTATTAATAAAATATATTTTATATTGCAACTAATTTTTTTTCAAACTGTTATTATAAATTATAAGTGGTTTTATTTTATATTACCTACCTTAAAATCATTTTTAGTAATTTCAATGATAAAAAAAAAAACCTTAAAGATTCTTTTTTCTAGTAAACTCATAGCACTTATCAACAAAAGGTTTATTAATAAAAAACAAGGTTTTGAGTAAATTTGTATATTTTTAATAGACTCTTTTGCCTACATGATATAACATTTTTTGTACGGATTACTAAGCATACTTAGGCCGGTTCCCATATTTAAAAAAAAAAACATTCGTTTTGCTCACAAGCCATTAAATTTTTAAATACAAGAACCGGGCTTAAATGTGTTTAATTAATAACATATTTTATCTAATTTTTTTTTTCTTATACTGGCTCGAAGGACCAGATGTTTCGTGCTAAAACTTATTATGCGTCAACTATAGCGTGTAGTACGAAGGATCAATTGTTTGTATTAAATGTTACGTTACGTAACAATAGGTGGTAGTCGCACGTTACCGAAGATTTTCTTTATAGGTCCTCGCTTTGGGTCTAAAACTCTCTCGTCGTTTTTGCGAGGTATGTTCCTGAAATATTTTTTTTATAAAAGCTTCAAATTCTATGGAACTCTGTAGGATGAGAATAATGTGTCAGGGGTCCGGATTTACACACTATATTAATAAATACCCAAACCAATTATTAATTATAAAGGTCTCTGTGGTTTATACACAGATTTGTTATAATTATAGTGTAAAAAGCAAGTCTTTTCGTTTTTGTTATCTAAAAAGTAATTATTATAACTCAACGAAATTAAAAAGTTATAAATATATATTTTACTTACTGCCAATATGACCCATTCTTCTGCAAGCGCATAATATTATTTTGACATATCATTAATTCGTTTTGCAAATACGTCCTTTGATCGTTAACTCTTACGAACAACTGGAAAAAATTAAAATGCGTCATTTATAAGTTTCACGAATATATGACCGCAGCATAAGATAAGAACTACAGCACCTTTGATTCGGAGTCCAGTCTCCATTCTCTGCTTCGTAGTGTACTTAACAAATCGGTTTTAATTCTCTCAAAACGTTTAACAGTACGTAGTAACTCAGCCTGAAATAATGAATTTACAAGCATTTACGTATTTTATTTTTCAAGTAACGATATAAATGGTCACGAACAATGAAACTTAAGAGAAATGTTACATATTTATTTAATTATTTTTAATGTTTGACAGCCAGAATTTTGAAGAAATTTTTTTATCAAATGTACTCAAGGCTTTATTTTTATTTTATTAGTAAGTCGTGTTGGATCTGTAACTTACAAAGAAAAATATATATTATTAAACTAGCTTCTGCGCGCGACTTCGTCGGCGTTTACTCCGCTCCTATTGGTCTTAGCGTGATGATACATAGCCTATAGCCTTCCTCAATAAATGGGCTATCTAACACTGAAAGAATTTTTCAAATCGGTCCAGTAGTTCCAGAGATTACCGCGTTCAAACAAACAAACAAACAAACAAACTCTTCAGCTTTATATATTAGTAATTAGTATAGATAAAAAGTACTCACCGGAGTTAGAATATCCAAATTAATATTTAGATCATCGTGTTTTAATTTACAATCTGAAAAAAAAAGTTATATACATAAAGAGGTATAGAAAATGTTACAATTATAGTAAGTTATACGTAAAAGATGTATTACCTGGTCCACAAATTCTAGCACCTTTTATTTTTTCTTTTAAAATAGGCAACTGCACTTTTAAGGAATCAATAGCTTCTAATAAGTGCTTGTGCCTCAAGCTCTCTTTTTGTAAATCGCCATCGGAGTCCCATGGATAGTCCCCTTTACGCAATTCTTCTTGCATACATACAATTTGTTTTTCTAATTCGCCATTTTGCCATGCAGCTGATTCTCTAAAAATTTTAATGAAATGAATAGTTAATGGGTTGCGTATACATATATAATTAAAAACATTATCGAAACAAATACGAAATTTACGAGTATGATTATCAAAATTTACCTGCACGTCTTTTCGTGCTCTAATTCATTTTTCAAGTTTTCAATTTCATTATCATTCATTTTGATTATTACGTTTGGTGTTGAAA
Source organism: Melitaea athalia (assembly GCA_905220545.2). Classification (NCBI taxonomy): domain Eukaryota; kingdom Metazoa; phylum Arthropoda; class Insecta; order Lepidoptera; family Nymphalidae; genus Melitaea; species Melitaea athalia. Next base: position 3,239,559 of record HG992189.1, read on the forward strand.
GCGATTTAAATAATAATCTGAAAAAGTTATTGTCGTAATAATTGTAAATAAATCCTTAAAACGTTGTAAGATTGATTTATCATACCTTAGCAACCCTGATATTGCATTATTCAAAGGTGTTTACGGTCAACGTTGTTTAAATTTATTTATTTATTATTAAAAAAAACTGTCACAATAATTATGTGTTATAACAATGTGTAGAAAATACTGTATTGATAATTTGATAATATACGATAATTTCGTCATAATGTTTTATTGTAAGTGTGAAATAGGCCTTATCAAAGTTCATGACAGTTCTTTGTTATTCATGTTTATCTGTTTAAAGTTTAAACTGTCAAATTTAAATTTTGTAAATCGAACTGTTTTAAAACTAAGTTTGGTTAAAGTTTTTGAACTTTTAATTACTTCTTTGTTATTTGTTTAAAACTTTTGCTTATAGTTTTATGAATTAAATACATTTTCTACAATTATGAGTTTATTAAGTGCGGTTTTGTTAGAAGCTGACAAAGCTACAACAAAGGACATAAAAAAATATCTCGATGAATTAGCACCGAAATTAAAAGATCTAAATGAAAGAGTTCAAATGCTATCTTGGTCTTTACAACAAAATTTCATCGATACGTATTTCCACTTTACACCTACAAAAAGTTTAGAACAATTGAACTATAAAAATCGAAAAGCGAACATTCTTTCTGATTATTCCAAATTCAACGAAGAAGTCACGTTATTTCTGGAAAAATTTCCAAATAAAGATGCTCTAATTGAGGATTTTACCAATAATTGTAAAAAATTGGAAAAGTCTATGAAGAATTTCTTCGATCTGTGCGTTGTTGGTGAAGGCAAATGGATATTGGACAAAGCCAATCACGAATTCGGTAGATATAATTACATAGATGCCATACAAAGCATAAAAGAATTACAAAGTAAATTACGTGAACTTAAATTCGAAGGTAATGGAAGCAAGGCGTTAATAAATTTAACTTCTCAATCAGAAAACCAGTTAGCCATATACATGGCGCAGCTGAGTATTGAATGGGAAGATATTTTTACGTGGTCCGAGAAAAAGGGTGTTAACAATGTTATATACTCACTGTCAGTCCTGCAGTGCGATCCCACTCTCCTGCAGAAAATCTTAAACTCTTTATATGTTGCCGAGAGATTGAACGCTGAACTTGGACTCTTTTCACATTTCTTTGTCGACAAATTGCTTCACAACGTTATAAGGTATAACTGTGAAATATTCACTGAAGATCCCATCGGAGCTCTAGTTTTTAATATAAAGATAGACCTCAAAGAGCGAAATAAACCAAATTTTCAGACAATATTTAACAACTTGACTGCTATATTCGAGTTCCTCCAGTCGACGTTAGGAAGTCAGATGGAGGCAGATAAAACTTTCATCAAAGTCTTTGCCGATTGCATACAGGATAAGTTTTTTAATAAAATCATTGAGGACTGCATAAGGATGAACCTACCTTCATGTGATGGCAGCTACCAGAACTATAAGAACATTGTCATTGAATTAGATTCATTTAATAAAGTTTTAATTGAGTTAAAATTCGTGGAAGCGGATAAATCACCGCTGAACAAATACATTAACGACACAGAGTCCGTCCTTTACAATAAAAAATGCAATAAGTTATTGTCCGATGTTCGTAATCTATTAAACCACAGCCTTTCTTACTGCACAATACCAGTAGGAAGTACAAATGATGATTTAAATGAGTCGATACTGGATGTGTCTCAAAAAGACTTTGTATATGATTTGAGTAATCCCCTCTTCTTACCAAAGTCTGTGATATCACAAAATGTTAAACAGATCATGACTATGATTATAGAACATTTAGAAGAGAGCGTAAAACTTCCAGAGAAGTACAGCACCCAATTGGTCATGTATATAAAAGATATTGCTCTTATGTACCAATCGATAGTACCCAAGAAATTTAAAGTTAATTTGGAATGTTGTCCTTTAGACATAGGTAAGAAATGATAATTAAAAAGTAAAGAAAAAAGTAAATTAAAAAAAATGTTTAATTTTTTTTTACACCTTAATCTTAAGTTTCAATATCTTAATATTAAAACTATGTATTGCAATAGTATTTTTTTTTTTTTGTATACATATTTTAATTATTTCTAAACAGTCTTTGTTTCAATTTCCAGCATTATTTTTCAACAATTGCTTCTACCTAGCGCATAGTCTAATTGGACCACCATGGAGGCTTACCATGCCAGCAGAGTTAGCAGATCTATTGAACACCACCCTTCTTGAATGCATACAGGATCTAAGAGTGCTTGGCTTGGAGAAAATGTCTCTGTACTTGCAGTGTCAGAAGAATCTTATAACACAGAAGATTGAGGCTAATGGTAATTATACTCATGTCTGTTTAGGGTATACGAAACTTAGCTTAACTATAATGTTTTGATTTTTATTTTTTCAATGTATCTTTTTTGTGTACCTATCATATTTGTATGTGTATTATTATAAAATAATATACACATAGTTATAACTGAGTGAAATTAATAAGATAAGCAAAAAAATAACAAATTAATATGCTTTAGACCACATGACTGAAGTAAAACTTCTTTAGTCTCTTTCTATCTTCACTAACTTATATCTTCTCTCAACTTCCGTTCGCTTCGCCCGATCACACTTTTCGTAACGCTCTCGTCACGCATTAATTTAATTCCCCCGTTCCAGCATATGTAAAGAAGTTTTACTTCAAAAATGTCTCAACATGTTTTTAATTTCTAGATAAAACTACAACATAAAAAATGTTTTAGTTGTGTACTTGTGTCCATGTCACATATTAGATTTGAATATTTAAATATGAAGTAACAAATTAAATTGCAAAAACAAACTACATTTCTTATAATGATAGTGCTATTCCATTCCAGAATTACCTTGGACATATGAATCATATGAAACATTCGACTGTGCAATTAATTATGCAGTTACATTAATGCAAGAATTGAAAAACACTTGGTACAATATTCTGCCTTCACGAATGTATGAATTGTCAATATGTGCACTCATACTGGCTCTCTGTCAGTCCATGTTGGATAGAATATTTGCAGACACGAAACCAATTTGTGAAGATTTGGTCTATACGCTTGCTGTTAGGTTTGAGGATACTATTTCTGAACTTCTGTCTTTGTTCGAGGTGATTTTTTTTTTAATTACTTATATTCAATCTTCTTCTTTCTCCTTTTAACTAATGATTTTATCCAAGTATTTCATTAAAAAAGTATGTTAGAAATTCAATAAGCCAGTGGTATATTAAAAAACTTTTCAAAAAATAATATTGATATTATTATTTTTTTTACTGTAGAAATTCAGATGTACGAAACAAAATAAGTATTTATTAAAACAAAAAACAAAATATGGTAATGTGGTATAAATAAATTATTAATATAGATATTTTATATTTAAAGGAACCAATCAAGTTTGAAAACAAGATCAATGTGTGGAGCAAGTTCCTCAAAATGCCGCAGTTATTGAAAGCTCAAATGTTAGAAATAGCAGATCTTTGGAAGAAGGACAAGGAATTGTCTCAGAGTTATGCCTGTGAAGATATACGGATGATAATCAAGATGAGGTTCCCCGATGATAAATATAGATTGAAAATACTAAAGGAAATACAATAAAAAAATATTTATTTATCTTAACTATACTTTTATTCCATACTTACCTCAAATAAGCCAATAATAAATACATAGTCAAATTACTAAGATATATTAATAAGATAGCGCATTACTAGATATGCGCTTGTTACGTCAATTATTTCGGTCGTAGTTCGAATACGTAAGGGAATAATGATCCATATCCTTGATACCATTCTCCAGTATATGTAAAATAAAAATACTTTTTTATGAAAAAAATATATATTTACTAGCTCAACTCAATTTATCTCAACAGAACTGCTCATCGCCAGCCCCAGCAACTTCGGTGTATCTCTGTTTATATTACCTACCCTCCACTGCGCCAGTTGACAGTCACAAAATTATATTATTGTGTTCCGTTACATCTGTTAAAAGAAAAATTAGCGCGAATACCTACTTCTGCATCATAGCGCGAGTTTGCCTTATTTGCTGCGTTCAGGATGTTCGAGAGGTTAGGAAGCTGAAGCGAAGATATCTTCGTTTCAAAAACTAATAAGAGTAATAAGTCTCATTCATTACGGTCTCCTGGCCTTTACCCAAAATAGCAGAAGAGTAGTGTATGATAGAAAACTTTACTAGTAGTTCGATTTTAAAGTTACAGTATATTGCGTAATAAAACGAAAATAAAAAATCATATTTATGAACATATTGTTATTTAATCATTTTCTACGTGGTAGTGCCTTATAATTCGTAAAGAGTACCTACATTAAAATAACGCATTTGTTTTTCCTTTTCGTGAGGAAAATATAAACTCATATTCATGTTTGCGTGCAATTGTTAACTAAGTTGTAAGTTACGTAAGTATAATCCAATTTTATTATTAGAATTATTTTGCGGAAGAACGGAAATAGGAAATACAATACAACTGGTGAAACCGCGCCATTTTTCTGTGTCATAACGGATACCAAATTCAAAATTTTAAATGGAGTAAACTATTTTTATCAATTAACATTACTTTTATATATTTCTTTCTACGATAAATAATATCTAGTACAATTTCATATACAGCAGATACATTTTTATGTTGTCTAAAATTTTCCAGTTTTGAAAATTATTATTTTAATATTTTATGTACATATAATAAATAAATAAAAAATTTAAACAAAGGTCATGCCTTCCGTAACTGAGTAGTAAAAAGACTAAAAAGTCCTTACACACGTAAAAAAAATTTTTTTCGTGTGTTTTAGACCTGCGATCAGTCGCCTAGACTAGAAATATGAACAGGCCCCTCTTTCCCAGTGGGCACACTGGGCAAGTGCCCAGGGCCCCGCTATCGATAGGGGCCCCACTCTGATCAAATACAAAGTCCCTAGTTCCTGTCAGATTACCAAACGATAACCAATATTTATTAACAAAAAACATATATAATTTTAAGGTATCGAACCTAATTTACTGACTACAAAACTAACTTACTAGTTTTTACATACGCGTTATAGCTATATACTCTCTCCCAAAAATTAGGCTTTGAATTCTGAAGAGTTGAGACAAAGTTGTAAAGAATTTGCTGAATTTTATTACGAAGATATTAATGAGAACGAGTTAGAAATAGAATGTTTGCATTTAACAGAATACTTGAAAATTGTTGACAGTGAAAAGACGGACAGTACCTATATTAAAAAAATATCAACTTTTGAAAGATAACAAAATTGAAGGCACATTTCCAAATGTAGAAATTGCATTAAGAACGCTCCTTCTCGAAATTAAAAAGAATTAAAAATGAATTAAGAAGTACAAAAAAAGCATTGAAGCATTTCAAGAGAGGTTAACCAGTTTGTCACTGATGTCTATAGAAAGTGATGTGCTAAAAAGCATAGACTTTGACGAAGTGATTAACGATTTTGCCCATCTAAAATCTAGGAGGGTTCCTCTTTAAATAACACAGATTTTTAAGCACTATCCTGGAAATGCTCAAAGACTTACTTTAGTGGATTATATGACATTAATTTATCTAGTCGTTTCATGTGATTATTAATAAAAATAAATATTTCACCTTGTTTATCTACTTTCTTTGTCTATTCTTACAACAATAATTGTGTTTGCTAGCAAATGAAAAAAAACCGACTTCAATTACATGTAATACGTAAGCCGACGAAAAAAATTAACAAACGCACTAGTTGTCACTACGATTTTCGAGGGTACCCCTCGATTTCTCTGGGTTTCCATCATCAGATCCTGGTTTCCTTATCATGGTACCTAAGTTGGGATATCTCCTTTCCAACAAAAAAAGAATTATCAAAATCGGTTCATAAACGACGAAGTTATCCCCGAACATACATAATATATATATATATATATATATATATATATATATATATATATATATATATATATAACTAGCTGACCCAGCAAACGTTGTTTTGCCATATAAATTATTAACCCCCTAAATCCCCCCCCTTGAACTTAGGGGTATGAAAAATAGATGTTGGCCTATTTTCAGACCTACCCGATATGCACAAAAAATTCCATCAAAATCGGTCAACCCGTTTCGGAGGAGTATGGCAACGAAAACTGTGACACGAGAATTTTATATATTAGATTATACAGGGTGTCCCGCGATAATCTGCAACCCCGAAAGAGGGTGAAACTAGACCATAAATTATCGACAAAAAACAGAAAAAAATTTAAAAAATTAAAAAAAATTTTTTTATTTTTTTTACTGACGAATTGAGATTTTTATATAGCTTACGTAGCCTCTTTGTACAAAAAATGATGATTTTTGTACGTGTTTTTTGGGATACAGGCATAAATTTTTTTTTATTTGAATGGCAATATGGTAAGAAATAATAATAAATCATAAAATTTCCTGGTATTGGGGGCATAATTCTGAGAAAATTAGAGATCATTGAAAAAAACAGTCATAAAAAATGGATTTTTTTCACAAGAAGCATAGTTAAAGACATAATGCCACTTTTTTGCCAGCTAATTTTTATTTTATCCTTACCGCCAAGTACGTGGCGTAATATTTTATTTTATTTTAAAGTAATCGACCCACTACTTTGGAAGAAATCATCATTTTTTGTACATAGAGTCTAGGTAAGATATAAAAATCTTAATTCGTCAATAAAAAATAAAATATTTTTTTAAAAAAGTTTTTTCTATGTTTTTTGTCGATAATTTATGGTCTAGTTTCACCCCCTTTCGGGGTTGCACTTTATCGCGGGACACCCTGTATATACGGTCGAATTGAGTAACCTCCTCCTTTTTTGAAGTCGGTTAAAAACAGTTAGTATTCTGTCAAAGTCATAGGGGCCCCATTATCCTATTATGCCCAGGGCCTCCAATAGGTTAAAGACGGCCCTGAATATGAATGCTTTTTATGTAATAAACCAATTAATGTCTGAATGTTAATTTATTAATATATTGTGTAATCAACTAACCCGCTCAATCACTGAACATTGATAACTAAGTTATTACAGTCAGTGAAATGTTAAAAATATACAAATTTACCAAATAACTTGACATTTAGCGAAATATCCCTGACCTAATTTTAGCGTACTCGGGATATAAAACGGTGGATAACATTGGCAGAGAAAGTTAGACGAATGCTATAAAAGTGTGTACCGCTTCCCAACTCGCATCATTACGTATACTTACATGCCTACTATCGACAGCGCCACACACTATGCAACACTTATTGGTAGGTAGCAATAGAAATATAAAAAGCGCGGGATTATTTGAAAGTGTTATTTAGTGAAATGGATGTTTTTGTGATTGTGATATCAGTGACTAAGTGGAGATCTGTTATTATTATTACTTTAATTCAGGTAATGTAAAATATAAAAATGAAGATCATTGGACGAAAAATCTTTAAAAAATATACCTATCACCAAATTTTGTAACAAAATGTTTGATAAAGTCTTACGCAATGTGATCGCAAATATCAGTACCTAGTCACTTAACTGAAAAAAGCGAGTGCGTATTATAGTTATTCATATAATATAAATAATTCAAATTATTTTGAAATTAGTTGATAATTTAAAATTTGTCACTTGGACTTCGATAGTAAATACGATCAATAGTAAAGTAATGAAAGTGAAACTTTTGTAAATACTTGTGGTAGAGATGTTTAAGAACGTCCTATGAAACGATTCGAAGAAAAGTGGTTGCGTGAGAAAGATTTTCACGCACTAATAATTTACAAAGTAAAAGTAATTAATGATTTATGAATTTGCAATTAAAATAAATCGATACATGTCACTTACAAACATAATTTTAAGCGGGATTTTCGTTCCTTAATACTCAATTTTACTTTTGCATCTAGTTACGTGCAGGCTGAAAATAAAATTAAAAAAATATGGCAAAAGTTTTTTTTTTTTTTAATTTATAACATGTTTAAAATTTCAGACGGCATTCCTGATCACAGCGTTAGCGATCGTCGTCCATGAACGTGTCGTGAACGCACAAAATGTCAGTGGCGCGGATCAAGTGGCCGTGGAGGCGAAGAACAAAGCGGTGACAATTGTGGAGGGGCCACGGCTGGACAAACAAATACAGCCACAACAACTCGCCAAACTGAAACTAAACCAAACAAATAGTCCCGAGTTGAGACCATCCAGTAAACCGCCAATACATCTCACTCCAGACAAAAAGTTTTATCATGACAGTAAACCCTATCATTTTTACAACTCTGCGAAGAAGTTACACGCCCCTCCTTTACATTTATACACTAAAGAACCGCTGAAGCTTTCAAATTCAGTTTATAAATTTCCCAACGTTATCCCAATGCAACGAGGGAATCTGTTCTACCCAAAGCCAATGCGACAACAGCTCGCCTTTGCTGCATCCACCGGCAATCCATTTGTAGCGAAAAGTCCAAAGTTCAGTCTACCAGTCCAAACAATTAACGGAATACGAACGGATTTCGTGAGGCCACCAAAAATTGCTAATTTATCAACAACAACAACCACAACAACCGCTCCTTCGACAACTCAAAGAATACTTCGAACGAAGCGAATATGGCCAAAAAGGATAATAGAGAAGATGAATTCCTCGTTTTCTCAAAATATTTCTTTTAGTTCGGAAAAGTTACTAAAGAATGAGACAGCTAATAGTACTGATTTAGCAACATCCGCGAGCCGTGTACGTACAAGATATGCTGCGACAGAAAGTCCGATTTCCTCAACGACTTCCCAATCTACGACGCGAGGCTATCGCAGAGTGAGCAGAACCCCGAGAATAAAATCAACTACACCCCGCCCTTTCGACCCAATAAAGCCAAATGATTGGGTACCGATAGTACCTTCTCATTATACAAACGCAAAGAAAACTTCTCAAACACCTATCACCAAGCGATCAGATGTATTTTTACAACCCTACGGGTTTCTTCCCGTGGGTCAGTCACAACAGAATGCGAACGCCAGGAAGAAAGTAATTTTTTTTCGTAAAAAGCAACGACAGAATCCTTACGTATTTAATCCAGAGTTTAACCCTAAAGTAGTTTACCCGCAACCTCAATTGGGTTACGAAGACCTACAAACAGACGGAACTCAGAGCCAGCCAAAAGTAGTTACAAAAATTAAGCATCATCACCACCATCATCATCATCGCTATATAAAAACCGTGGAAAAACCCGTTAAGGTACCGTATAAAGTTGAAGTTGAAGTACCAAAACCATATCCAGTAGAAAAGAAGGTGCCAGTTCCAGTGCCTGTGGAAAAAATTAAAATCGTGGATAGACCTTACCCTGTCCAAGTAGAAAAAAAAGTTCCATATCCCGTCCCGGTCAAAGTTCCCCAACCTGTCCCTGTAAAAGTTGTCGAGAAGGAGTATATTCCTAAACCTTACCCTATTGTTCATCATGTCCCATTTGTCAAACATGTGGAAGTTAAAGTACCACAACCTGTCCCTGTACAGGTGGAAAAGAGAGTGCCTTATCCTGTCCAAGTTCCTTACCCAGTAGAAAAAAAAGTTCCAGTACCGGTACAAGTCGAAACGAAGGTCCCATATCCTGTACCAGTTAAGGTTTTCGTTCCTCAACCTTATCCGGTCGAAAAAAAGGTGCCTTATCCTGTTGAAGTAAAAGTTAAAGAACCGGTTGAAATTATAAGACATGTGCACGTTAAAGTACCATATCCGCAACCCTATCCAGTAAAAATACCGCACCCAATACCTTACACAGTCGAGAAACGAGTACCCTATCCAGTCAAAGTAATTAAGAAAGTTCCATACCCGGTAGAAGTATTTGTTCCTAAAAAAGTTAAAGTCGAGAAAAAGGTTCCAGTTTACATCCCAAAACCCTATCCGGTAGAAAAGCGAGTGCCTTACCCTGTAAAAGTTCCGTACCCCGTAAAAGTACCAGTTAAAGTACCGGTCCGCGTGCCTGTAGAAGTACCTGTGTATATCCACCATCCTTTTCAGATCGTAAACGACGACGCGATGGGAGCAGGTGGCGACAACAATTATTACGCGGTCTCTGAGAGCAATTATTACGCGGACGGAGAAGATAGGTCGTATCTTAACCGCTCGGGAGCAGAGAGCGTCACAGACAATCCTCAACACACCGTCACTGTGCACGGAAACACTGGCTACGCCGGCTTTAATTCTCGGTCCGACAATGAATCCACGACAGCGAACACATCAACGAAATAATAAGTGCTAGTAAACTGTTGGTGTGACAAAATGCGTGTTATGGACAAAAATTGTGTGTTGCTGTGATATATTTAAATAATTCTTAGCGTTCTTTCAAGTTATCACTCCAAGATACCCACCAGATAAGTTATTGTCGATCAGATTATAGAATAGGTAATACAAAAATCCACTGTTGTGCCTCATTTTATAAAAAAATAATTATTTGCCATTTAAATTATTCTATTGTAAAAACGTTTCGTAAATAATGAAATGAAGTAGTTATTGGAACTATTTAAGTACTGGAAAAAAAGTTTTAATTTATAATACAATGTTAACATAGACACGAAACAATTGACTTGTCATTAAAGTGTTTATTTACAACAGCATTTATTATTAATATTAATCCGGATGATTAAAAATACGAATGATTAATGATTATTCTACGTATAGTTATTATTAGAGTTACTTTATTTATATATTATAACAGGGAAGTATGAAAAAAAGTTTTAATTACAACACACCGTGTGAATGAAGACTCGTGATTTCGCGCGCTAAGTCAACTGTGACTTATTTACTTTCGATGTTTCATTTCCTATTCCGTAGTTCGGCTATTATTGCCATTTATTGCCAACAAATGGTTTAAAGAAACATTTTTATAATTAAATCATAAATTATTTATATTATTTTTCAGACTACAACTCGTTAAATATATTCAACATTGTGTGTAAAAAAGGTGCGCGTTTCTAGAACGTTTTTTAAGCCCGTTTCTATTTGATGGCTGGGTGCTATATTTCCATAATAGCATTATCGGAACTAAAAATAATTATTTTATTTATATTAAAACTAGCGGAAACAGCAACCAAATTTGATTGCTTACATACCGATAGCAGCGCCACCAACCGGGTCCAATTGAGATAAAAACTACCCTATTTCCCAGGTTGGAGCAAATTACAGATGCTTATAGTTAGTTCAAGTCATCTTTGCACGCGGCTCTATGTGTGCCTGCGCTTGTAATTATACAACTTTAATTTGTGTAGCCTGTAGCAGACGGTCAGGGACAGTGCGACGGTCGCGTCTCTACGCGACCGTCGCACCCACACATATACCCGCGCGCAAAGATGAGTTGAACTTAGTATACAAAATTTGATAAAAATTCGTTCAGTAGTTTCAGAGTTTATGGTTAACATACATCGTGACACGAAATTTTATATATAAAGATATTAAATTTACTGTATTTATATTCTCAAATAACTGGGTAGTTTGTATTATTAAAACAATATATTTTAAAAATATAAACTATTTAAATTTATTTAAATTATTGCAAAAAAAAAAGTATTATCATCTATACTAATATATAAAGCTGAAGAGTTTGTTTGATTGTTTGTTTGTTTGAACGCGGTAATCTCTGGAACTACTGGACCGATTTGAAAAATTCTTTCAGTGTTAGATAGCCCATTTATCGAGGAAGGCTATAGGCTATGTGTCATCACGATAAGATCAATAGGAGGGGAGTCCACGCCGACGAAGTCGCGCGCAGAAGCTAGTTATATTATAAACTTAATATACTTTGAGTATACCAAAGATAACTTAGTAAGATTTACAAAAAAAAAAAAAACAAAAAAAAATTATTTAACTTTCACAAACTGCCATTCTAACTCATAAACACCAACAGACGTTTGATTTTTCTCATCATAATCAACCCATTCCTTTTCTGACAAATCTACGTCTTCAAACTTTTTTCCTGAAATAACAAACAAACAATAATTTTAAACTATATTTTAAAACATGCTAAAATTTTGCCAAAATTTCAAAAATTTAACGTTACGAGGCCTTTAAATCATATAAAATCAAAATAACTTTATTCAAATAGACAAAAAGCACTTTCGTTTCGTCATGTACGATGAAAATGAATTAAGTTTTGTTTTATCTTTTTATTAACATGTTAAATATTACATTTTACGACCGCTCTGGTGTAATTGTGCGTATGCCGTGTCGGCGGCGCCCAAACACCGACGGTCACGGGTTCGATTCCCGCTCGGAGTGGATATTTGTGTTTATACAAATATTTATTTCCGGTCTGGTTGTTAGTCCTTATGGGTCTCCCCACTGTGGCTCGGAGAGCATGTTAAGCTGTTGGTCCAGGTTGTTATTATGTACACCTGATAGCAATCGTTACTCATATGAGGGTACATATCCACCAATACGCATTGGAGCAGCGTGGTGGATTAAGCTCTCATTCTTCTTCTTCTACGTGGGGAGAGAGGTCTTGCCCAGCAGTGGGAGGTCACAGGCGACATACATATTACAGGCTGAAGCGTATGTAGAATGTGCTTTGACAAACAGATTTCCTAAAGCAATATTAGAATTACTATTTAAACCAGAATAAGCTTAATTTTTTTTTTATATAACTAAAAAAAGGAATCTATTACAATATTGTTTTCTAATGTTTATGCAAATTTCACTCATTAAAATGATACAACCTTTTTCACCATGGTTGCTGTAAAGAACCCAAAATGTTAGGCATGTAAAAAATTATTAGGTTTTTTACATGCCCAACATTTTGGTTTATTAACCACGATAAAATACAAAAAAAAAAAGTGTGTGTCAGCTCCGACACACGACTGGAGTTTACTACTTCAGATCAACTGTCTAAGTATGAACAAAAAAGACTTTATAGTCTAAGAAAGAGATTATTACCATATCAAATAGTAAATAAATGAATGAAATAAATGGCGTTATTAGAAATCGTCGTAACCGATACCGTCGTAACCGTCGTAGCCGGTACCGTCGTAAACGTCGTAGCAGATAGATGGCGCAAAAAACGTTACGAGGTCATTCGTTCAGTAGATTTCCTCATATTTTTCTCATACCGGGGGCCTTATATGAAAATCGATTCTCAAGGAGTAAACTCAAAAAATTTCACTATAATGTCTATTAAAATATTAATAAATAGTACCATTATCTTCGGCCTCTGCGATCCAGCCAGATTTAGGTTCAAAGTCAACGGGCTCTACTCCTCGGCAGTCAAATGTTACAATAGACTTGAATTTATTCACATCGTTATTTGTAAACACACCTAAAACAAATAAGAAGGTAAGTTCATTCTTCGCCAATAGACATAAAACTAGCAAGATAACAATTCTCAAATTGGTACATTTCCTTTTTATGATAAAAATTAATAATTAATGTGTTTGCTGGCAAAGGAAAAAAAACCTACTTCAATTACATCGACTAATAATACAACTTAAGTAGAAGAAATAAATTAACAAAAGCACTAATCACCACTACAATGGGCATGACGACAGTATCAAAAAATCGTCAATTTAATGATTTCAGGGGAACACTCATATTTAAAAAATTCAAAATACGGGTTTAGTTTTATGTAAAATAATAAGATTATTGTGATTTTCAATAAAATAAAACATTAAAATACTGCAATCGGCCATTTTGAATGAAACACAAATTACACTGCAGACGTCACAACATAACATAATACGTCAGGCGCGCTCCAAAGAGTAAAGTAAAAAGTAAGGCCCAGATTATTTTGTGACGTCAGAGCCGACGCCATGACACCTGCAGCCGTTTTGCCGCTCTCATTGAAAACATATTAGAAAAATAGTTTTAATCTTCCTTAAACTTAAGTTTATTACCGAAATATAGGTATTTTCGTAAATAGTAAATGTGTAGCCACATTACGGAAGAGGTTTTGAAAATCTATCGTCATGCCCATTTTCGAATGTTCCCCTCGATTTCTCTAGGCTACCATCATCAGATCCTGGTGTCCTTATCATGGTACCACCCTTGGTATATCTCCTTTCCAACAAAAAAAGAATTTTCAAAATTGGTTTATAAACGGCGAAGTTATCCGTGAACATACATAAAATAAATATATACATATATGGTCGGATTGAGTAACCTCCTTCTTTTTTGTCGGTTATAAATATGATTTTGGTCAATTTCTATCTAAGCATATTCTTACTATCAAGCAGTAGGTAGTATGTACTTTCTCTACATAAATAATTGTCATCTAAATGTAGTTTTTTCTTAATGTTTTAATTTTTTATATTTTGAAAAATAAATCTTATATAATATGAAATAAAACTTAATGCATAAATTCAAATTACTTAATACATAAGCAACAATAATGTCACTAAAATTATAAATGAAATAAGAAGAAATGTACAATCAAAACTTCCAGAACCTTAATGTTTACGACTTCTGTAAAAAAACACATACACATAATTATAACAATTATAGAGATACTAGCTGTGCCCACAACTTTGTGAGGAATAGTGACTTTGGAAAGCAGTTTTTGGATATATCTTTTGGTTTATTTTGGATTATAAACACCGTCGTTTAGGTATTTCCATGTTTAGCGTGATTCTTTAAATTAGCATAATTCTTTTATATATGAACTGATTGACATGATACAAACACTTAATGTTAAGTGAAGCTTTCCACAATATATTAGTGAATTGTGCCGTTTCTGAGATTAGCGTGCACAAACATATTACGTTTACATTTTAAATATATTATGTATTGATAACGATATAGAGATTTATCAATGTAGGTTGTTAAATCAACATACCATTGCTTCCTTCAATAACATCTATGCTGTTCTCTCTCGAACACAGTTTACATTTTATAAGCAAGTTTGTTTCTGACCTATTATGTTTTTGGGGCACTTTATCTGCTTCGGTGAGGTCGTGGAACTTCTCCGATACTTCACCGCAGCTGCCGCATTTCAACTTCAAAAACCACTGATAATGTGGATGGTTTGTATACAACTTTTCTATACATTCTAAAGTAGCTTTTATTTGAAGCGATATTTTCACCATTTCGTTTTTATTTAGGTTTTGTAACTAAGAGTAGATAAATTATTGAAAATGACACGATAGAAAACAGCCGGTAATCGGTATGAAATATAACCTTTACTTGACAGTTGACAGTCATGACTTTGACGTTAATGACGTTAGACATTTGGGCCGCGTTCCACTAAGTGACCGCAACGCCCGTATTACGTCCATGATCGTTCCACCTAAGGCCCGTTGTTGTCGCGAGCAATCGCTCGATGTCATAGATGAAATGACGTCGCTATTCGCGACCACATCGCACCCACTTCACCCACAAAATATAGGTGGGTCAGAGTTGGCTTTCATCAAAACGTGGCGGGAACTTTAAAAAAACATTTGTCAATGTCAAATTGTGAATGGTATCTCTCAATTCGATTCGGCAGAAACGCAACGATGATTTCCCGGGAATACATGTTGAATTAACTTTTACTCCAATCCAAGCGAACTATTCACTCACAACCCCCACAGCTGCATGTTTTCACCATGCTGCCATATTGTGAGCACACCATAGAGCATACAGATGACACCTGACAGCGCCCAAATTAAAATTCACCTACAACGCCTGCGGCTTTTTTTGGGTTTGAGGAACGGCAATAGGGTATTCCACTGTGTTTGAAAAAGTACTTCAAAATGTTGATTTTCTAATAAAAAGCCACAAAAAAATATATTTCGGCAAAATAAACACGCTTTCATGCCATAAAATTGATTTAAATTTTAAACCTTTTTTATTACCGCGAAAACGCTACAGCCATTTTGGTGACGTAATATGTGCAATAACAAAACTGTATGACGTATGTAAGAGAGTAACATAACCTACCAGCCATCAACAAATTAGTAATGAATGCATATTATTTCAGTTGGAACAAGATATGAAGAGTTATTATACGAAAAAACACAACTATTACTCCTTGAAGTTAAAATTGATATAGATATTACAGATATTAGATATGTACCCTAGCTGTTGACAGCACTGACAGAACTTTGTTATTGCCTGTATGACGTCACACCGTGGCGGCTCGTGTTTTAGGTCACGTGATATACAGATTAAAATATACGACTTTTAATTTCAATATAATAAATCAATAATGTGCTTTTATGATTCCAAATCAGAATATTTAGGTGTATTTCTTTATAAATTTTAATTTTTATCAAATTTTATAATTTATTTTTCACTACGGAAAGTACCCTATTTCAGCGGTTTATGGTCGATGTGTCCTGTTCTCTCAAATTTCAATTAACCTTTTTCCTGAGATTTTAAAATGATCCGCTAGGGGCAGCACCGGTGAGGGGTGTGGCGACATTCTATCGAGCCACATACGAACTGACGATTCTAGATCAGGCTATCGAAGTTTCCTGAGCGATTGATTATATACATATATATAAGAACCCAATAACAACCGTGGGGGCAGTAGCCCTACCAGACACAATCACTGTCTGATCGGAGGATCCTCCCTTCTCACAGGGGGGATGAAGAACCCACACCCTCACGATCTCTCCCCCAAAGGGGTACAGTCACGGTACAGAACATATATTTTGAATTGGTATTTTATTATATATTTACTGTCATATCAAGTTTAATTTATAACGTTTTTTTAGGTAAGGCACAAAAGAATATACCTAATTATACATACATAGGTACATACATATAAATCACGCCTCTTTCCCGTAGGGGTAGGCAGTCAGGCAGAGACCACTTCTTCTCACTTGCTACGATCCTTACATACTTGTTTCGCTTCGTCCACTTTCATTATTCCTTTCATGCTTCTTTTTGCTCTTCGGTTTAGGGTACTCTTGACCTGGCTTTTTTTCAGGACATCCCTAATTTGATCTCGAAACGTCCGCCTAGGTCTAATCCTTCCAACACTTCCATTCACACTCGCCTTATAAACTTTTCTTTATTTATTATTTACATTAAGCAAACGCCAAAATAGTAGGTGCCAGCTCGGCTTCGTTTTCGAGATAAAATTTAGCAAACCGCTTACCTATACCTACACTTAGCTTGCATGCATGCATTAAGCCTGTAACATCCCACTGCTGGGCATAGGTCTTTTTCTCCATGTAGAAGGATTGGAGCTTAATCCACTACGCTGCTCCACTGCGGGTTGGCGGATACGTTCCTGCTATGAGTAACGATCGCTATCATTTATCATAAACACCGGGACCGGTGGCTTAACGTGTTCTCTGAGGCACGGTTGGGAGACCCACAAGAACATACTACTACTGCTAAAGGTTGACTGGTAGATAAGGCTGTCCGCCTTTTGCGCAACCTGTTATCTCGAAGTGTTGTTATGTTGTTTTTTTATTTTTTTTCCGTGTTGCGTAATAAAGTTAAAATAAAAATAAAACATACATCCAAACCGGGAAGAATTAATATTTGTACATAACTATACAGAATGTCCCGCGATAAAGTGCAACCCCGAATGGGGGTGAAACTAGACCATAAATTATCGACAAAAAACATAGAAAAAAACTTTTTGAAAAAAATATTTTATTTCTTAATGACGAATTAAGTTTTTTATATCTTACGTAGACTCTATGTACAAAAAATGATGATTTCTTCCAATGTAGTAGGTCGATTACTTTAAAATAAAATAAAATATTACGGCACGTACTTGGCGGTAAGGATAAAATAAAAATTAGCTCGCAAAAAAGTGGCATTATGTCTTTAACTATGCTTCTTGTGAAAAAAAATCCATTTTTTATGACTGTTTTTTCAATGATCTCTAATTTTCTCAGAATTATGCCCCCAATATCAGGAAATTTTATGATTTATTATTATTTCTTACCATATTGCCATTCAAATAAAAAAAATTTACGCCTGTATCCCAAAAAACACGTACAAAAATCATCATTTTTTGTACAGAGGCTACGTAAGCTATATAAAAATCTTAATTCGTCAAGAAAAAAAAAATAAAAAAAAAATGTTCTAATTTTTTTATTTTTTTTCTGTTTTTTGTCGATAATTTATGGTCTAGTTTCACCCTCTTTCGGGGTTGCACTTTATCGAGGGACAACCTGTATAAATATCCACCCCGAGCGAGAATCGAACCCGCTAACCGTCGGTTTTTTAGGCGCCTACTCGCACTACTACACTAGAGCGGTTGTTACGGTAAACTTAAGTACCCTTAACTTGACCGCCGAAATAACAAGGCGACTTTAAGATAGATGCATACGCCTCGAAGTTTCGCAGCCACAATTATCTACTCTGGAGTACCACAATGGTGACGATAAAGTAAATTTTTTAACTTTAAAGTTAATCATTAACATAAAACTAAACTTCTATAAAAAGAATGCCAGATATATTTAAAATCTTATAAATCAAAACTGAAACGATAAAATGAAATAAAACTATTTATTTTAATATCTTTATTATTGTTTTGTGGGTATGATATTTTATTTGCATAGATATACTGACTTGTAAGCAATTTTATATCGCAGATTATGTAAATTTACCATATATATTTCAAAAGCCGTTTGAAATTACATCCAGATCTCAAACTCAATAGACTTCCAGTACATATTCTCCATATACATATAATAAATACTATTAAAAGCGTTATAAAATTTGTTTGACAAGGTTTCCTGAGGGTTCGGGAATTTATGCTCTTTTGAAGAAAGCAAAAGTACGATAGGTACGGATTACTTTTATACTCGTATGTATTCACTCATCCAAGTTTATAAAAATCTAATTTTAATATTAGTTCTTACTCGACGTGTTTTTTAAGCATTTAAGTTAATATTTCGACGTAAGGCTTGCGATGATAAGACAAACTTGTATAACTGTAAACTGGGTAATATTCGCTCATTAATATATTTTTAAGCAAAAATATTTTTAAAAATCCCATGTATCATACCAATTTCATAAATATCATATAGTTGATCAAACTTGTAAAAATAATAAATAATTTTTAAGTCATTTTAATATTTTGCACGAATGTTTCCTACGTAATGGGTCACCAACCCGCCTACCCAGCGTGGTGACTATGGGCACCACACATGTGTTCACGCTATTTTTGGCGCGAACTTGTGGAGGCCTATGTCCAGCAGTGGACTGCGATAGGCTGAAGGGTGTGTTTCCTACGTATTGTGAGCTTTAATAATAAAAATGGCTCAATTTAGCTTCGTAGAGGAACTACTCGAATCGTATTTCCTTGCGGATCCGTGTGTAACGTTAAACCCATTTCTTGTAAAACTTCATTGTCTACTGGACCTTGGAGGGTTAACTTTGATATGACTTCCTGAAATTAAAAATATTTAAATTATTATTCTGTACTGGAGTGCTCTACTTATACATCATATATCTACGACTAACTAAATAGAAATTAAATACGTCTAATTATGTTTGCTTCACTACATAGTATAAAACAAAGTCGATTCCCGTCTGTCCCTATGTATGCTTAGATCTTTAAAACTACGCAACGGATTTTGATGCGGTTTTTTTTAAATAGATAGGAGTGATTCAAGAGGAAGGTTTAGAAACAATGATAATTTTAGAGGTTTCTAACGTATCTTTTGTTGTAGATAGTATTTAGTATCAGCATTGTACCCGTGCGAAGCCGGGGCGGGTCGCTAGTGTAATAATATAAAAAGGACCGACTTCAAGTTACAGCGATAAGTAGGTAATACAACATAAGTAGTCGAAAAAATAGTCAATCAAATACGAATTGTTAGGGATTTCTCGAAAAGGACTCGTCAGATTTCGTTCACCACACGACAAGTACCATAAACCCATTAAAAAGTTAGGTATAATAAAACACATTAAAAAATTGTTGAATTAAGATCCTCCTTTTTTAAGTCGGTTAAAAGTAGAAAAATAACAATATAAATCATACCCGTATATTTAGAACACGAAATGTTAATATTATAACCATGGAGAATAGAGAGGCATGATTTTAACAAAACATAAATGTAACTACTAGCGCCATCTGTCATAACTTATGTGTAAGCTTTTGACGATAAATCGTTAGTCTATTATTTGACCCCGGAGGCAACGTGCCTCGGTGATGAGAGCCCGGGTAAGGAGGGTGACTTCAAGGCCTGTACCCCTGCCAGGACAATCCGTCTATCGAAGCGTCACTGTGTGTATTATTATCACGAAATATATGACAAGGAAAATTTCACTAAGGGGCCGTCTCCACGAGCGAGCGTATCGCCGGCGATACGCCCAACTATCGTCGGGCCGTCTCCACGAGCGAGCGAGCGTATCGCCAGCGTATCGTCGCGTCTCGCGACGGAATCGCGGCGCGTCCGCAGCGACTCGTCGGAGCCGTCTCCACGAGCGAGCGTATCGCCAGCGTATCGTCGCGTATCGCCAGCGTATCGCAGCGTGTCCGCGACGGATTTGACGATGCGTTGTTTATTGAAAAACTTTATATGAATAATAAAATGTATAAATTATGTTTAAAGCTGATGAAATATAATTGTGTTTGCTAACAAACGAAAAAAAACGGACTTCCATTCCATCGACAAGTTAATAAAACGTAATTAGACAAAAAATAATAATTTAAGAAACGAATTTAAAAGACAAAAAAAAAACTAATTGAAAAAAGAAAAGTCAACGTCACGAGGTGTTCCCAGGCGGTCACCCATCCAAGTACTGAACGTCATGACGCTGCCATGTTACCGGTCGCTCAAATTTTACCCCTCATGCGCCTAAAGAAGTTTCACTTCAAAAATATCGATTTTTTTTCGATACGATACGAATTTCTTAATAATAAAAAATAAAAATAAAATAAAAAAATACATCAAACTCCGATATTGATATATTTATAAATATCGATATATCGAGAATCTGATATTTAAAATAATTGTTTGCTTGCAAACGAAAAAAAACCGACTTCAATTACATCGACAAGTAATACAATGAAAGTAGATGAAAAAAATTAACAAACGCACTAGTCGTCACTACGATTTTCGAAAGTTCTACTCGATTTCTCTGGGATTCCATCATCGGATCCTGGTTTCCTTATCATGGTACCACCCTGGGGATATCACCTTTCCAACAAAAAAAGAATTATCAAAATCGGTTCATAAACGACGAAGTTATCCCCGAACATACATTAAAAAAGAATATATACGGTCGAATTGAGTAACCTCTTCCTTTTTTGAAATTGGTTAAAAACGCTGTGTTTGAGAGCGCGCTCGCGGCGATACGCCGGCGTGTCGCTGCGAGAGCGCGGCGAGTCGCGACGCTAGCGCGGCGATACGCCGGCGATACGCTCGCTTATTGCCACTCGTCGCATCGCCGGCGATACGCTCGCTCGTGGAGACGGCTCTGGACGGCTCCATAGAGAGTGTATAGAAATAGGTGGCTCGACGATACTATCGCCGGCGATACGCTCGCTCGTGGAGACGGCCCCTAAGGAACCTAAGTGGTTTCTTAATTTAGACCATCAATAAGATAAGAACTCAAGCATCACCTATGTCCAACATAAAGACAAACGGCCATGTCACGACTACCGACTATTTGGCCAAAAAAAAAACAGTTGTCACAAGTAGGGATCGAACCCAAAAATAAAACAGCAACAAACGGTCAATGCAATCACTAAGCCAGTTGTAAAATATAATTAAAAATAACAATAATAATGACTCTTTATTTCAGACTAAGGTCCACATTGGGTTATTAAAAAACAAAACAAAATGAAAAAATCAATAAAATAAAATAAAAATAAATTAATTAAAAATAAATCAATAATTAAAAAACAAAAATCAAAAACCTAAAATGGTGTTAGTAGACAAAAAAAGAGAAACTACGAAAATAAAAAACAAAATGAAAAGGACAATGCGCATTTGTGCCCGGTACGTGCTTTGACTAGTTTAGACAATTCATATATTTAAGTATCGTTTATTAATTGAAACTAGATTTTTAATAATATTCTAAAAGTGATCAAAGCCGCAGTTTATAATTTAATTTAAAAAAATATTTTAGTTGTATTCCGCGTTTGTCATGTCAAAATAGTTTAAAATATAAATAGCAAGTCGTCATAGCAACCACACAAACAAACGCTTTTTTTTAATTAAAATATAAACCACGGCTTTGATCACTTTTAGACTATTATTAAAAATCTAGTTTTAATTAATAAAGAAAACTTTTATATGTCAATTTTCTGGTCGTGTCGGGTTTATAATTTAATTAAAAAAAGCGTTTATTTCTATGGTTGCGTTTCCGACTTGGTATTTGTATTTACTACTAGCTGCTGCCCGCGACGTCGTCTGCGTGCGTTCACTGCTCGTTCCCCGTAGGTGATAGCGTGATAATATATAGCCTATGTTCTGACCCGACTTCTTAATAATATTCGTGCCAAATTTGAAGTAAATCCATGCAGTACTTTTTGAGTTTATCCCGGACATACATTTGAAGAAATAAAAGTTCACTGCTCGTTCCCCGTAGGTGATAGCGTGATAATATGTAGCCTATGTTCTGACCCGACTTCTTAATAATATTCGTGCCAAATTTGAAGTAAATCCATGCAGTACTTTTTGAGTTTATCCCGGACATACATACAGACAAACAGACAAAAATTCTAAAAACTATATTTTTGGCTTCGGTATCGATTGTAGATCACACCCCAAGTATTCTTTTAAAAAAATATTCAATGTACAGTTTTGACTTTTCTACCATTTTATTATATGTATATAGATTTAACATGTTTTGACAGCACAAACCCGGAATACAAATAAAATATCTTTTTTAATTAATCTTTTTTAATTAAAGTATAAATTGCGGCTTTAATCACTTTTAGAATATTATTAAAAAATCTATTTTCGATTAATAAAGGATACTTAAATATATGAATTGTCTGAACACGTCAAAGCACGTACCCGGGCACGGCTTCATAGAAAATAGGCATTGTCCTTTGATTTTTATTTTCGTTCAAAATTAAAACTCTGAAATAGAAGTTTATATATTTTGTATATTAATATATAATAAATATTATTTATAATAATACATACTTGATTTTCTGGACAATTTTCACAAAGGCAGCGAACTGCAAATATGACCCACTGCATTATTACTGTCAAATTATAAGGATTTTATCGACTTATATAATTATATAAAGTATTAGTGATTATATAACTTTTACTTAATTGATTATATAATTATATATTTTATATAAACTTCTAAGATGTAACAGCTGACTGACATAACTACATTTTTTTTCGATAAATATACATGTTACTTTATTACTATTTTAATATTACACCAAGACTAGAATTTGCAGGCTGCAGGAGTGCAGGAATAGAAACCACTACTACCAGCCCCTGTAGACAAGTGGCATAAAAGCTAAACGAATAGAATAGAATAAATTAGAATAGAATTCTCAATGTATGGGAATGACACTAGATTTCGACATATATTGAATAAGCTAGTGTCATTCCCATACATTGAGAATTTATTCTATTCTATTCGTTTAGCTTTTATGCCACTTTTATACAGGCGCAGAGCAGAAAGTAGGGTCACTGAAAACTAAGTCTACGGGCTTGTAAAAATCAAAAGTATAATAATTTAAAAGATATAGATTGTAAAAATATGTGAGGGATAAGATATATTATGTAAGAAATACATTATCTGACAAATTGTTTGTAAAGGATACAAGGATTTCGAGCGTCAATATTACAGCAGTCAAGTAATACTGGGATCACTTCTAACTCCCGCATCTGAAAATTACATTAAAACATACAAACGTTACTATTATACTTATTTATTTATTTATTTAGTATTAGCAATTTATTCAGTAAATTAAATTAATTTATTCATGACAAATAAAACAAGTCTCTGGACTGGAACTATTTGTAGTTCTAGGACCAAGACCAAATTAAGAGTGAGGCCAAACGAGCGTAATTTTCTGAGTTGTGAGTCGCGTAATTTCTGCTGCATTCGGTTTCATACAAAGGTATGAGTCGGCACACAACTCATTTTGCGTCGCCGTGTGGCACCAACTGGACTGGTAGGCGATGTAAAATGAGTTGTGTGCCGGTGACGCAAAATGACATAAATCACGCGACTCACAACTCACTAAATTACGCTCGTTTGGCCTCACCCTAAAACTACTGTTCAACTTAACTTTAAATTGCATTTTAAACTAAAATTAAACATAGAACTCGAAAGCCCTCAAATAATCACCACCAAAAAGTTAATAAAGCCTCTAAAACCGTTGATCTTTGTCTAGTAAGATATTAAAATGCTCAGTACAGTATATAAAAATGTATGTATGTTTTATATATGTATACCTGTCTCTTATTTTCCTGGTTCTTCCAACATAAGTTAGCGAGGGTGCGCACTAGGGACGCCTTGAAGCCGAACGCTACGTGATGTTCTACAGTTTCCACCATTGTTACTGATTTCTTTGGAGTGGACATATCTATTGCACCTAATCTGTAATGAATTAAAATGTTGCAGTGAATTTAGAGATTATTTGCTTAAAAAACAACATTAAGAATTGTTTTTGTCATTGCCTAAGCTTAAAATTTTATAATTTAGGCAATAAAATTTAGACTATCATTCTTCCTTTTTTTATTATCCTAAAGTTTACATTGTATAATCTGTGTTATTCAATTTTTATATTAAAACATTTATTAACTTTTAATTGAGAAAGGCTATTATTTTATCAAGATATATACATAAATTATGAATAGGAAACATAATATCTTTTTTCTATACCTATTTGTAATCAATAAACTATTAAAGAATTAAAGTAACTCTCTTACTATTTGAAAACTACATACTTCAAAAATTTCTTCAGAATTTAGTAAACTGTGTAAAGAGAAAATAATTTTGAAGTAAAACTTCTTTACGCACACTTGACTTGGCAGTAAGTTGGTGAATGCGTGACGAGAGCGCTACGAAAAGTGTGATCTAAGACATAGTGCAGCCCTATTGTGCATACTTATTGCTAAAGAAGTTTTACTTTAGTCGTGTGGTCTAAAGCACACTTGTTTTATTTTGTTTTAATTTTACCTCGTTTTCTGTGCTTCCGGTGAATCAATTTTCACAAAAGGAACCTTAACTGTACTTTCATCCGATATTTTAACTTCTTTCGCCGGTTCCGCTTTCTTCTCGACATTGCTATTATCGACTCTTGTCTTCTCCGATGAAATACCTAAAATCTTCTGTAGCTGTTCGCCCAGATCGAAATCCGTTGACAAGTTTTGACTTTTCTTAACTTCCTTCGGCGTATCAGGCGGCTGTTTTTGCGATTCTGTCTCCTGTTGATTTTCTGATAGCGGAGGTGATATTTCACTTGGAGACGCTTTTATTTCTTTACTATCAGATTTCACCATATGTATTTCCGTTGGAGGATCATTAGGTGAACTATCTTGAGACTCAGTTTGACTAGACTCTTGAAACTCAAGTCTTGGTTGAAGACCAACAGGAATAACTTCTGCTATTGTATTCATACTTGCTGTTGGTGATTGTGCGTCTATAATTAACGGTGGTTCATTATCTTCGGCAATGTCTATTTTGTGTTCGAGACTTATCCTTCTTATGGGCAACTGGATCCGCTCATCCGTCTTTGGCACAGAGCTACTTCTCTTAAAGGCTACTTTTGTAAGATCATTATCAATTTTCGCATTAGAACTACCCTCGGAACCGCTTCTTGCGCTTTTGTCGGGCATATCGGTTTTTGGCTGTATGTTTTCTATAGCATTTATATCTAGTTTGTCTATGAATGGGGGATTGTCATTGCATTCGAAGTATTGCTCGCTGCTTTCAGACTCTGTGCATTCCGATGTCGTCTCATTGCACGAGAGCATGTTATCAGCTGAGTCGTTCTTACATAGAGGATCTAAAATTATAAGATTTACTTGTTCATACTTTACATTTTTTCCTTCATATGAATTGAATCATTAATATAAATTAACGAAAATATTAATCAAATATAAGGAACGACAGACAGACAATATTACAAATATTCTTTAAGTAATAAGATATTATCTGTGGTCAAAATAGAGTAATTTAGCATAAGCTAAGGCTAAGAATATTATCTTACTTTCTTGTGGTACATTTACTGCCGGCATATTTTCATCATTCACCAACTGCTTGCCTGTAGCCTCGTACAATTTGTTAATTGACGAGAAAAAGTTGTTGCTCTCCTTGCCTAGCTTATGTATTGCTCTTAACAGAACTGAAAAATAAATTAATTTTAATTAATAAACTTACAGTAATTATACTAAGTGTAGATTTAATTATAAATAAATATTATATATCAGAAAATTTCTATTGTATTTTAGGGTCATGAATTATAAGTGACAATCAAACAGAAAGGAATAGAATGGACTTAAACGTAATCAAAACTAGGCCGACATTTAATACTAGTATAAATAATCTAATATCATTTTGTGGATTGTGGTCTAAGGAATTAAGTATACAAGTAAATAAAATAATTATTGTAATTGAATTATCTTTTTCCTTATTAAAATAATGAGAAGAATGTAATAATTAAGAATGTAAACCTATTAAATGTATTTTTTTTTTTTTTTTTTTTTTTTTATGTAACTAGGTTGGCAAACAAGCGTACGGCTCACCTGATGGTAAGACCGTAGCCTATAGACGCCTGCAACACCAGAAGCATCGCAAGCGCGTTGCCGACCCTATCCCCCCCCCCCAGGAGCTCTGGTCACCTTACTCACCAACAGGAACACAATACTGCTTCAAAACAGTATTATTTAGCTGTGGTCTTCTGTAAGGTCGAGGTACTACCCCAGTCGGGCTGCTCCAATTTTGAGCAGGAAATTTCCTGCTGTGCCCTACCTCAGTAAAAATACATTTAATATATTAAATACATTTAAAATACATTTAATAGGTATTAAAATACATAAATACATTTAATGTATTAAAATACATTTAATAGGTTTACATTCTTAAGCTATGCACATAGTGCCTGACATTTTATGTTATACTATCAATAATTCAATATTTTCTTTAATGTCATTCTAGGTTAACTGCCTTGTTAGATGAGTACATATATCATATATTTTTTCAATACTTTTAAAGCATTTAATATATAATTTATACAGCTCATTTGACATTTAATAATTTTGTTTTTTATTAATTCGCAAAAATTACTCAAAAACATTTTACACTTGAATTTGTTAATCAAGTATTATATAAGTTTGTCCAAAATGAAAATTATGAAACTCTATCTGACTATATAGGAGTACACAATAAAATGATCTCTATACTCACAGGCACAATTGATAAACAAGGATGTGTCACTCTGCAAACAGTCCATGTAGGTGTCCATACTTGATGCCGTCGCTATTATCTCCAACAAGAATACAACTTCCTGTGGTTCAATTGTATTCACATACTTATCTACAGTTTTTAAAATACAATCAGACTTCATCTTAAACTCGTGAGCCATAAATTTTACAAAATTAACCGAAACATTTATATCCTGAGATTCAGTCGACATCAAAATGTTATATGCCAAATTTAAAACAAGCATACGGCATTCTGGGTCTAACTTTGAATAAAGTTTTTCAATGTACGTACTCTCGACGCCAATCAAATATTCTATAATCAAATGTGGGTATTCTGTATTACCATTAATATACATGTAACCCAGAGAGTTCAAAAGCGCTACGTCATCTGGTAGCACGTTCGGTTGACCTAATAATATATTATAAACTATCATAGCCCCAGCAGAAGCAATTTTCTCATTCTGTCCGATCAAGCAATTGAGAATTATAGCATCAAATTTGTTCCAAATTATTATTTGATTAAAAGGATTATTCACGACGAGGTTACCTAATGTTTGAATTAGGACAGTCATACATGATTCGTATTTTTTTTGTAGTTCTTCGTTTATGAAATCGACACTTGGATGCTGGTATTCAGTGGCAAGAATTAACATTGAATCAAGGATAGAGAGTTCTTTTGAGATATATGTTTGCATCTTTGTACCGGCCGCAGCGCAGGACCGGACGAGACGTAGGCACTGCTCAGCCACAGCGAGAGTACTCCGATTATACGAAGCTTGTTCCACGTCTAACCGCATTATGTGAAGAACTTCTGCTATCAGGCGTAATGTGTACTCTGAAGCTTTTTTCCTATAAAAATCATAGAAATAAATTAAGACTAATAATACAATATCAGTTTGTTTGACCAAATTGTGGAAAAATCGCTTACGGTCGTAATCTTCCGGTTTCTGCGTCTCGGGAGAGTTGCGCTTCTGCGCGCAGCATTTCTTCCACTGCATCCCATTCCCCAGTTTCTAGTTGAAAATTAATAAGTTTGGCATCTAACAGGATTTCCTCGGCGAACCATACACTTTTATCTCGGGACATTTTTATTGAGAATATATATGAATTTTCGATTTTGTGCACTTTGCATGAATGTTGATAATTTATTGGTACGTCAATGTCCATGTCAAAGTGACTTGTTACCTGCACGAGTTCTCAGTGTTCTCACTTCTGATGTTGGTTTTGATACTAAAAAGGCCAATCAATACTTTTAGTTTTAAAGTTACCTACCCTTAAATAGCATTCAATTTATTGTCAATTTACTTAATACAATAAAATATTGTTTCTTAAAGTAAAATAATAAACACGCAGAATATAAAAGTATTTTTAACGTTGAAGAATAATATAGACATTAAAATACGATTAACCTAACTAAACTATTTACTAACAAAATATATTACAATGTTGGATACTTTTAGCACACTAGTTACATTTAAATCAGATTATATTTCATAAGAGATACAATAAAAATTATTTTAGTTTGAGATACCTCTGGGTTAGTGGGCTCTGATGTTTGCCTAATTATTGAAACTTTTACCTCCAGTTTTAACGACGTGATTTAATATAAGATATTATTAAATGTTATTATTATTAAATGTATGTTTTATGTAAAAGAATCTTTTGTAATAAATTAATAATTAAGAAGACATCAGATCTTAGACTTTTCTAAACTTCTGTGTTTATTATTTATTTCAACGAAAACTTTTAGCGTAATCTCATTTCTCATGGAAGTCATGGATTAAAATTCAAAGCAATCATTTTTCGAATTCAGTAATATATTGATGTGTCGATATGGCAACACAAAGAGATAGTTGCCTATTCCCGCCCCCGCTTCACCTGTCGTTTCACCAACCAATCGTCTCGTTCGCTCGGTCGGTGATCGGTCGAAGTTGGAACGAATGGAATGAGCGAGCGGCGAGTCTGGCATTTGTGCGTGAAATTGTACAAGTTTTTGTGTGAACAAGTGCTTTTTTCTCAAAATAATAAATTCTCCCGGTGACCCTTCGAGTATATGTGTTAAATTGTTAAAAGCTCCCAGTGCCGCCAAAAGAATGGTGTGTCGTTTAAAATAAAGCGTTTGTGTCTTAAAAATTTAGTGACTGGTTTGGGGTGGTATCCTCATATCCTGGTTTTGTTTCGTGCCGTGCAATAATGGAGCTTCCCGCTAACGTCGGAATTTAAAACATCTGGTGAGTCATCAACGTTTTCGAGATGCAATAATTTCTCACGCATTCAAGTTATATATTTAAGGGTTTAGAAGGACTTGTTTTATCATAATAAAATTCTACAAGAACGAACAAGATCGCGTTACATTAACTGTGGCGCTATTTTCGAAGTTATCGTTTTTTGTGTTGACTTTTCGTAAATTTATATGCATTCCGCTAAACGTAAACACATGACTTTAATTCGTTTAAAATAAATTCTTGGCACATGTCCAAATTTTAACGTCTTTGGACTGTCTCGCCTCTGAAATCGTAACAGGTTGCAGTATTTCATCAAGAATGTATCAACAATGCGTAGAAAGTAACAGTTTGAGTTAATATTATTAACATATGAGACACATTTTAGCTGTGTTTCCAACTAGTTTTACGTAAATAAAACCTTTTTGTATCCCAAAAGGGGTTATTCTTTAGATTATAATCGGGCGTCGATTTGATTAGACCGTTTATCGGCATAATTTCGTTACAAAAAAATAAATAAAAATAATAATAATAAAAATAACCCTAGGTTTATTGATATACATGTTTCACAAGTATAACCATAAATGAAAACCCTTTTATTAACTAGATTACATTTTAGGTAAGGTATATTTCTTCTTCTTCTTCGTTTGCTAGCATGGTTTTATCCCATTTCTATATTTTAAAGCTTTTTATAATAATTAATTACCAAGACTTCGTATTATTTTTATTTTTGTTTCCCACACATGAGGAAATTATAAAATGTTATTTATTATCATTTCAAAATTTCGATCCAGCGGGATTCGAACCCGCACCCCCGACATACCGTGTTGGTGCTCTAGCCAACTAAGCTCTGGAACGATATCCAGCCGAATCCAAATTTTGATATGATTTTATTCAGTTTTTAAGCATCCGTGGAGTCGTCTATAGTGAGTCCTTTACAGCACCCAACTATTCAGTTTCATATTACAATGAATTCTTTCATTCACCATACTATTTTTAATTCGTATTATTTTTATTTTTGTGTTTCCAACACATTGTGCTATGTGGCTACGGCACTAAAGAATGTAGCCACCCCATCTCTTCACGTGGGTGTTGTAAGAGGCGACTAAGGGATAACACAGTTCCACTACCACCTTGGAACTTAAAAAGCCGACGGATGGCGGGATAACCATCCATGCTGGCTTTGAAATACCAAAGCCAAAGACGGGCAGCAGCGTCTTCGGTGCGACAAAGCCAGCCCTGCGATCACCAACCCGCCTGCCCAGCGTGATGACTATGGGCAAAACACATGAGTTCGCGTCATAATGTCGGGCGCGAGCTTGTGGAGGCCTATGTCCAGCAGTGGACTGTGATAGGCTGTAGTGGTGGTAGTGGTTTCCCACACATGAGGAAATAATAAAATGTTATTTATTATCATATCTCTCTTAAAACAACTATTATTGATTGATAGGTAATTATATCAATTAAATATTGCTTTTATTAATATTTAATAGATATAGTAGTGTGATATACTTTGTCCTAAAATTGCTATATTTTATTACATATATTATATTACATATGCAATAATTAGTGACCTCACCTCAGAAGTTTTGTGGTTTACCTTAATACTTGCATAATTGGAAAATACAAGTCATTATTATGAAAATATTGAGTTTTGTATGTGTTGAAGTAGTAAAAGTTATAGTAAAGTACATACTTAGACTTATTTGAATAAATTTCACTTGCAATTACATAGAAATGCAACTTACAACATACATGCACATACATGTATACAGATGTATCTTAAAATACTTTATTGCACATTTTGTAGTTAAATAAAAGTAAAATACAATTATAAACAAATATAATGGAGTCCAAAGAGCTTTTGACTAACAGACTAACAGTGATTTCTTTTAGACAACCCCTGTCTATATATCATTATTACTAGCTTCTGCGCGAGACTTCGTCGGCGTGGACTCCGCTCCTATTGGTCTTAGCGTGATGATACATAGCCTATAGCCTTCCTCGATAAATGGGCTATCTAACACTGAAAGAATTTTTCAAATCGGCCCAGTAGTTCCAGAGATTACCGCGTTCAAACAAACAAACAAACAAACAAACAAACAAACAAACAAACTCTTCAGCTTTATATATTAGTATAGATTAGTTGTTGCATTTTAAAAATTTCTACTAGCTGTGCCCCGCGGTTTCACACGCATTAATTTGAAAAAAAAATAGCCTATAGCCTTCCTCGATAAATGGGCTATCTAACACTGAAAGATTTTTTCAAATCAGACCAGTAGTTTCTGAGATTAGCGCATTCAATCAAACAAATTCTTCAACTTTATAATATTAAGTATAGATAACGTCTTTATTGAGAATGGTTATTAATGTTATTATCTATACTAATATTATATAGAGTAAGTTTTAAGCTCTATTTTATTCCTTTAGTCAATGATATCAATGCAATATATTTTTTCGACACTGTAATTTGATTGTTTGTTTGCATTGAATAAGCTCTGAAATTACTGAACCAATTTAAAAAATTCTTTCACTGTTGAGAAGCTACACTATCCGCGGGTGAAATAGGCTATAAATGATATTTAAACAATAATTGTGTTTGCTCGCAAACGAAAAAAAAGCGACTTCAATTACATCGACAAGTAATACAACGTAATAAGACGAAAAAATAGTCAAGTAAATACGCGCTATTAAAGATTATTCAAAAAATTGTAATCAGTTTTCGATCTAATTTAAACAAGACTACAAGACAAGTATTAGCTTTCGATTAAAGTAAGAATCATCGAAATCGGTACACCGAGTAAAAAGTTATGCGGTATAATATAACGTAGGTCGACGAAAAAGTAGTCACGTAAATACGCATTATTAGATATAACTATAAAAGTACTTGTCAGATCTCTATTAAATTAAAATGGGACCACATGACACGCAACACCTTTCAATTAAAACAAAATTGATCGAAATCGGTCCACCCAGTCAAAAGTTCTGAGCTAACATACATAAAAAAAAAAAAAAACATACGTGTCGAATTGAGAACCTCCTCCTTTTTTGGAAGTCGCTTAAAAACCGTCTAATACCCGTGCGAAGCCGGGGCGGGATGCTAGTTTTAAAGAAAAGTAAAGCAAGCATAAACTTGAATGAAATTGTCTGTATTGTGTAATGCAAGTTGTATTGTGATGATGCAATGATTCGGTTGCTTTTGTAATACTACATTTTATTTTAGCTGTGCCCTGTGGTTTCACATGTGCTGATTAAAGAAAAAAAGCCTATAGCCTTCCTCCATAAATGGGCTATCCAACACTAAACAAATTTTTAGCCCGTTTAAACAAACAAACTTTTCAGCTTTATAATATTAGTATAGATTGTCTTATAAGAAACGACTTATAATTATACTAATACCTACTATATGACTTTTGCTAGTCATAAAAATTTTCAATC
Source organism: Melitaea athalia (assembly GCA_905220545.2). Classification (NCBI taxonomy): domain Eukaryota; kingdom Metazoa; phylum Arthropoda; class Insecta; order Lepidoptera; family Nymphalidae; genus Melitaea; species Melitaea athalia. The sequence continues at coordinate 3,272,503 of HG992189.1, forward strand.
CTATACTTAATTGTTACTATATATTTTTTTATGTAGGTACCTAAATGTGCAATGATAAGCAAATTTTGTATGTTCAATAAGATTATCTATAATTCTATACTAATATTATAAAGCTGTGCTGTGTGGTTACGGCACTAAAGAATGTAGCCACCCCCTCTCTTCCCGTGGGTGTCGTAAGAGGCGACTAAGGGATAACACAGTTCCACTACCACCTTGGAACTTAAAAAGCCGATGGATGGCGGGATAACCATTCATGCTGGCTTTGAAATACACAGGCCAAAGACAGGCAGCAGCGTCTTCGGTGCGACAAAGCCAGCCCTGTGGTCACCAACCCGCCTGCCCAGCGTGGTGACTATGGGCAAAACACACGAGTTCGCGTCATAATATCGGGCGCGAACTTGTGGAGGCCTATGTCCAACAGTGGACTGTGATAGGCTGAAGTGGTGGTGGTGGTGGAATTTAAAAAGGACTGATTTGAATTAAAAAATCCTTTTTGTGTTAGACAGTCCGTGTACCGAGGAAGTCTATAGGCTATATAATATTTTAGTGTGTGTATTAGTTTTCTCCTCCAATGACTGTGGGTGAAACCGCAGTGCACAGCTTGTTATTATGTACACAGATGAGTTTGAATGAATGATTAAAGTAAATAATGTATGGTATCATCAACTCATCAATAATCTCTTTATATATAAAAAAATGAATCGCTAAATGTGTTGCTAAGCGCAAATCTCGAGAGCGGCTGAACCGATTTCGCTAATTCTCTTTTTATAATATTCCTTGAAGTACGAGGATGGTAGTTACGGAGAGAAAAATTTAAAAAATACCCTGAAAAAATCCAAAAACAACACTTTTTTATATTTCCATTTCCCATACAAAAGATTCTTCGTAATAATAAGTACTTAAAAGTCAATTTGAACTTTAATACCATACTATAAAGTTTAAGAGTTAGTGGAGGGGTTCCAGGAAGGATAAGTATAAAAAATTTTAAAGAATCCACTATTAAGTAGGCGGTACGAAGTTCGCCGGGTCAGCTAGTTGAATATATGTATATATACTCTTTAGTAACCAACTTAAAAAGAGGAGGTTTCTTCTGGTTTTTCACATAAATTTTTTTTAATATTATTTAAAGCTGTTGACGAGTAAAAATACATCTTAAGCAAAAATATTTCATCAGAAGTGATTCCAAAAATCATTAATAGACAAGACACCAAAGTGGTATCAAAATAGAATTCAAAGTTAAATTTCAAACAAGAATCTACCTATTCTGTAAAACACGTAAAAAATTTTAAGAAGAGAATTTTTTCCACTGAACAAAAGTATTGTTATGAAAACACAACGGGCGCACAATAGTTGCTATGATGCAAATCAAAATACTGTACAATACTCTGAAGAGACATCTCTGCGATAGCTTTAATATATGTATATTAAAGCTATCGCAAAGATTTAGTATGTACCAAATCTTTAATAACTGTAGTCTATTAGTCTAATAGGTACATGTATATAAATATTCATATATTATATATGTAGTTTATCAATATTATGTAAACACCCTTATCATAAAAAAAGAGTGTGCTTTAGACCAGTGTTCCGCAAACTTTTTGTGTTCAAGGTACACCTAGGAATAGAAAAATATTTTGGAGGTACACCACAAATAAAAAATCATTTTTTAAGTAACATTAACCAGCATTTATTTATTAATCACCGAAACAATATTTATGATTAATCATTAATCAATAATATAAAGCTGAAGAGTTTGTTTGTTTGTTTGTTTGTTTGTTTGTTTGTTTGAACGCGGTAATCTCTGGAACTACTGGGCCGATTTGAAAAATTCTTTCAGTGTTAGATAGCCCATTAATCGAGGAAGGCTATAGGCTATGTACCATCACGCTAAGACCAATAGGAGCTGAGTACACGCCGACGAAGTCGCGCGCAGAAGCTAGTTAATCAATAAACGTAAAGTCGTAAACTTTAGTTTTCCGAGGCACACCAATAAACGACCACGGCACACCCTTTGCGGAACACTGCTTTAGACCATACGACTGAATTATAACTTCTTTACCTCCATCTACTTATATCTCTCTCTCAACTTCCGTTCATCTCGCCCGATAACACTTTTCGTAATGCTCTCGTCACACATTCACCAGCCTACTCCCCAAGTCAAGCGTCCATAAAGAAGTTTTACTTCAATAATATTTGAGTGCATATTGCATGCATGATATGCATACAGAATATCATGCATGCAGTATTATAATCTATACTAATATATAAAGCTGAAGAGTTTGTTTGTTTGGTTGTTTGTTTGTTTGTTTGTTTGTTTGTTTGTTTGTTTGTTTGTTTGTTTGTTTGTTTGAACGCGGTAATCTCTGGAACTACTGGGCCGATTTGAAAAATTCTTTCAGTGTTAGATAGCATTTATCGAGGAAGGCTATAGGCTATGTATCATCACGCTAAGACCAATAGGAGCGGAGTCCACGCCGACGAAGTCGCGCGCAGAAGCTAGTATTGAATAAATTAAAAATTACCAATTTGTTAAGATTATCAATTCGATTCACTTTATCTTCAGTACAATTTCACTATTTCAGTTTTTGAGTAATAAATCGGCTTCTAGATGGTGTAAACGAAAACTTGTGCAGGTTTTCAGTGATTCCGGAAATCATTAATAGGTACCAATATTAATTTGATTAAAGTTTCTTTGTTATGCTTTAACGCGAAAACTACTTAACTAATCATGATGAAACTTTGTACACATATTCTTGGAGGTATTAGAAGTAACATAGGATACTTTTTATTTTAAAAAAAACAATGCGAGCGAAGCCGCGAGTAAAAGCTAGTATTTAATATAGATGTCGGATTTATAATATTAACTAGCCGACCCGTGCCCACTTCGTTGCGCATTAATTATTTTTAATAATTACTTCTAACGACGATATCTCAAAAACTATTCATCTGATTGATATAGTGTAAAGGGCAATTTTAATCTACATTAAATTCTTAAGCTAACCAACATATTTATTTCGATAAGGATTAATACTGAACTAAAGAAAATAGCTTTGAAAATAACGTAATGTTTTTAATTACAAATTTGAACATAAAAGTGGTTATTGTAAGTCAACCGTAAGAGATAGAGATATGCTGTCGCGGACTTTTTTGTAGCATTTTTATAGATTTTGAATTCGCTAGTACATTACTTAACTATATCTTTGCTAGTTAACGCGGCGTTCGCGTGGAAAGCACCCAGTTGGCGAGATTTTTTGCGACCTCTTCAACATTTATCGCCGTATTTCAGCTAATTTACATAAAAGCATAATAAATTATATACCTAAACCTTCCTCAAGAATCACTCTTTCTATTGTTGAAAACCGTGTAAAAATCCGTTCAGTAGTTTTCGAGTTTATCGCGTTCAGACAGACAGACAGGAGGACAGAAAGACGCGGCCGGGGGACTTCTTTTTATAATAAGTATAGATACAAAATCAAATTATAATTTTTTAATTGTTTCTTTCAGAGGCTGACCGGGATGGATGAGGGTCTACTTAATGACCTTCTGGAGTGCTCGGTGTGCCTGGAGCGGCTGGACACATCGTCCCGAGTCCTGCCCTGTCAGCACACCTTCTGTTTGAAATGTCTCAAGGTAAACAATTGTATGATATAATAACACTAATTTCTCCCTTGACTTGGACTTATTTCGAGTGGAAATCTATACCGAGTGTGCCTTTTCTTTTAGGGTAAAAAGTAGCCTTGTACATCGAACCTATACAAAGCAATTTGTGTGTAATAGACACATCTTAAAGTCATATAAAGAAGAATTTACTTGAAAATTCAAGTATTCATAAAGTCCTATGTATCTCCGTGCCAAACGTAAAGACCGATGATTCGTGGTACTAGAATGATTGAGTAGCAAGCATTGATCCGTCAAAACTTTCGCTTTTACGAGTATAGTAGTAGTGAGTTAATAGTACAACTAGTCTGGTGTAATGGTGCGAGTAGTCGACTCCTGTGGGTATCCCCACCGTGCCTCGTAGAGCACGTTCAGATGTTAGTCCCGGTCTGTGGTCTGTGGTCCCGGTAGTTATCATGGATACCTGATAGCGATCGTTACTCATAGTAGGGAATACATCCACAGTGGAGCAGCGTTATGGATTAAGCTCCGATAATTCTCCTACATGGAGAAAGAGGACTATGCCCAACAGTGGGATATTACAGGTTGAAGCGATATTTGAAATAGCTTGTTTAATTACGAACCACAGAATCCCTCTCTTCATGTCTCATTTACAAAAGAATATACATTTACCTAGATAAAGAACATATATAGGCCTCTATATGCAGTAGAATAAATAGCAATTTCCTATCGAACTCGGTCCAAAATCATTAATATTCAGTTTGATATTATCAGATAGGTCATTTCCTTTAACCTGATTAGCTAAATGGGATATTGGTGTAGCGTTTGTGACAAATTCAGTGTGTTATTGATTGTCGATGAGTAGTCATGAGCAAAGTTAAGAAATATAATACAACTAGCGACCCGCCCCGGCTTCGCACGGTTGCAAAAATGATCAGTGTTTCTCTACTATATTATGCATGTATTATACATATAAAATTATAAACCTTCCTCTTGAATCACTCTATCTTTAAAAAAAAAACTGCATCAAAATCCGTTGCGTAGTTTTTAAGATCTAAGCATACATAGGGACAGACAGACAATGGGAAGCGACTTTGTTTTATAATATGTAGTGATTCGTACATAATATATACTTTTTATGTACTAATTGTTGTCGTCTTCGGTGCGACAAACCAGCCCTGCGCTCACCAACAACCCCTTTGCCTAGCGTAGGCAATTATTAATATGAAATAGGGAATTGGGGATGCTTCTGGTGTTGTACACGTCTATAAGCTACGGTAATCGCTTACCATCAGGTGCATAGATAAGTATAATATGGTGTACATCAGGTGAGCCGTACGCTTGTTTACCGATCTAGTTACATAAAAAAAATTAGATTTTTTAAACTGATGAAAATAAGTGGATTGTTAAAAAATTCAATAAATACTAGAAATTTTAAATCATTTGCTATTAGCTATATCAAAACACAACACAAATGATATCACTTGGGACTTCTCCGGCCGCCTCGTATTTTATGAAGTAACCGTATTTCCATAACCTTGTGTGATTGTGAGCTTACGTGTTATATACGTTATATAATGTCATTTTAAAGTCTCACCGGTCGTCTATTCGATGTATGCCTCACGCAGGATGTCTGGCTACTAGTTGAGCGTTATTAGGATATACTATATCCGTTGCTAGGGAATTAGGTATATGTACAACTGTGTTCGTATCATTTTTGATATAATTATGTATTTTATCTATACTAATATAATAAAGCTGAAGAGTTTGTTTGTTTGTTTGTTTGTTTGTTTGTTTGAACGCGCTAATCTCAGGATCTACTGGTCCGATTTGAAAAATTCTTTCAGTGTTAGATAGCCCATTTATCAAGGAAGGCTATAGGCTATATATCATCACGCTAAGACCAATAGGAGCGGAGTCCACGCCGACGAAGTCGCGCGCAGAAGCTAGTAGGTAAATAAATTCTTTTTAAAGTGAAACTTCTTTAGGCGCATGAGTGGTAAAATTTGAGAGAAAGTTTGACGCGGCAACGTCGAGTGCGGTCAGTACTTGGATGGGTGACCGCTAGGGAACACCGCGTGACGTTGGCTTTTTGTTTTTTTTTTTTTAATTAGTCCAATCTAGCTATCCATCTGAAAAATATAAGTCACATTAGACCTATACTGATGATGACGCGTTGGCGTAGCGGTTATAGCAGCGACTAATGCGCTGGTGGCGCGGGTTCGATCTTTGTCACGTAGTTTCGCGGGTTAAGAAATTGTAATATTTGGTTCAAATAAAGAATTTATGACAATAATTTTTATCAAATATTTTTATAGACCATACACATGTATGTCGTAGGTACTCTGGATGTTTGACTTTGTATTGTGTTAGTCTAAGTTAGTCTAAAGGACTTGAGGACCCTAAAGCAGAAGTAAAAGTGTGAGGCATCTAATATTATTTAAGAAAAGTCTAAACACCATTTTACTGTCCGGTAACTAAGGTTTGTCAGGAAATAATTTATTGAAATATACGGTTATATTTGTGAAACAACAAGAAAAAGGTCGATTTTATTATATTTTGATATTTGTTTAAAAATGTAAAGCTACCCTCTTTTTTTGTGCAACCATTCAAAGCGTAGTTAACTTGTTATGGAATATGTGCAACCATTCAAAGCGTAGTTAACTTGTTATGGAATATTAAAACAGTTTGAGGACTGCTCTCAAATTAAGAGGGCTATTACAATTTTTCTTGGATTCGAGCGTTTAACTTGAGTTTTGATGTGTGATTATGGTTTAGATATAGCCACAAATTAAAAAAAAACACATGGCCAAGAAAGTTTGATTCGTACTCTTGGAAATGTTGGAAATAAATATTTCAATTTGTCTACGTAAATCAGTAAAAACTTTGTCTCTGCAAAGCATGTTTCAGAAAATTTTAGTTTTGGGCATCTTTTCATGCTTTGTTACATCGAAGATATAATAATTTAATCATTTTCAAAATTGTTTATTGTACAACTGTATCTTCTACATTGGAATGGTTGATTCAGTTTATTATGTTTCATACAGTAATACATCAAAAATAATTCTGCAAAACAGAAAGTTACTGATAATATTTCGTCTGAAATTATATTTTTTAACTATGAATATATAATCCAAATTCAAACAAAACGTAAGTAATTACCAAGCTTACTATGTTACCTTGCTTGAAAAAAAAAAAGTCCATGTAAATGAAATAATAAGTAATGTAAAAATTATTGTATGTAGTGCTAAAATCCTTTATAAATCTCGGGACTCGCGGTCTGTAACTTTAGATAGCGCCAAGCGCTCACGGAGGGAGGACGTATCGCTCGCTGTTGCTGTGTCACGTGATCTCACCAATTAGCGAATGTAGGCGTAACCTTGATTCTTAGTCCGAGAGCGCAACCAACATTTTTGATTATTTATTGAAAAAAGAACATATTTACAAAAATATGTTTAAAAGTAACAGTGTGATTCCTTTTTTTACCGACTTCAAAAAAGGAGGAGGTTCTCAATTCGACTGTATTTTTTTATGTGTGTTACTTCAGAACTTTTGACTGGGTGGACCGATTTCGATCAATTTTGATTTAATTGAAAGGTGTTGCGTGTCATGTGGTCCGATTTAAATTTAATAGGGTACTTTCCGTAGTGAAAAATCTATACTAATATAATAAAGCTGAAGAGTTTGTTTGCTTGATTGTTTGTTTGTTTGTTTGTTTGTTTGAACGCGCTAATCTCAGGATCTGATGGTCCGATTTGAAAAATTCTTTCAGTGTTAGATAGCCCATTTATCGAGGAAGGCTATAGGCTATATATCATCACGCTAAGACCAATAGGATCGGAGTCCACGCCGACGAAGTCGCGCGCAGAAGCTAGTAAATTATAAAATTTGATAGAAATTAAAATGTATAGAGAAATACACCTAAATATTCTGATTTGGAATCATAAAAGCACATTATTGATTTATTATATTGAAATTAAAAGTCGTATCATTTAATCTGTATATCACGTGACCTAAAACACGAGCCGCCACGGTGTGACGTCATATGGGCAATAACAAAGTTCTGTCAGTGCTGTCAACAGCTAGGGTACATATCTAATATCTGTAATATCTATCAATTTTAACTTCAAGGAGTAATAGTTGTGTTTTTTCGTATAATAACTCTTCATATCTTGTTCCAACTGAAATAATATGCATTCATTACTAATTTGTTGATGGCTGTCATAGTAATTGTAGGTTATGTTACTCTTCTTCTTCTTCTTGTTTAATGGCTCCCGTGAGGATTTGCCAATGTCAAGCAACACAAACAGATATATAAATAAATCAATTGAAAAAATTCTTCTTCTTCTTATATAATGGCTCCCATGAGGATTTGCCAATGTCAGAGTGAGTAATAAACAACACAAACAAATATATAGATAATTCAATTATTGAAAGAATGGCGGGAAAATTCATGGCGCGCGGTCATCCCAAAAAAAAGGCGACCGCCCCGAAATATCCCGCCCAAGTCCGTACTGATTCGTTATGTTACTCTCTTATATACGTCATACAGTTTTGTTATTGCCCATATTACGTCACCAAAATGGCTGTAGCGTTTTCGCGGTAATAAAAAAGGTTTAAAATTTAAATCAATTTTATGGCATGAAAGCGTGTTTATTTTGCCAAAATATATTTTTTTGTATCTTTTTATTAGAAAATCAACATTTTGAAGTACTTTTTCAGACATAGTGGAATACCCTATTGAGATTTGACAAGTACTTACTTTTACAGTTATATCTAATAATGCGTTTTTACTTGACTACTTTTTCGTCACCTTACGTTGTATTATACCGCATAACTTTTTAACCGACTTCCAAAAAAGGAGGAGGTTCTCAATTGGACACGTATGTTTTTTTTTATGTATGTTACTTCAGAACTTTTGACTGGGTGGACCGATTTCGATCAATTTTGTTTTAATTGAAAGGTGTTGCGTGTCATGTGGTCCGATTTAAATTTAATTGAGATTTGACAAGTACTTACTTTTACAGTTATATCTAATAATGCGTTTTTACTTGACTACTTTTTCGTCACCCTACGTTGTATTATACCGCATAACTTTTTAACCGACTTCCAAAAAAGGAGGAGGTTCTCAATTCGACACGTATGTTTTTTTTATGTACGTTACTTCAGAACTTTTGACTGGGTGGACCGATTTCGATCAATTTTGTTTTAATTGAAAGGTGTTGCGTGTCATGTGGTCCGATTTAAATTTAATTGAGATTTGACAAGTACTTACTTTTTCAGTTATATCTAATAATGCGTTTTTACTTGACTACTTTTTCGTCACCCTACGTTGTATTATACCGCATAACTTTTTAACCGACTTCCAAAAAAGGAGGAGGTTCTCAATTCGACACGTATGTTTTTTTTTATGTATGTTAGCTCAGAACTTTTGACTGGGTGGACCAATTTCGATCAATTTTGTTTTAATTGAAAGGTGTTGCGTGTCATGTGGTCCCATTTTAATTTAATTGAGATCTGACAAGTACTTTTAGAGTTATATCTAATAATGCGTATTTACGTGACTACTTTTTCGTCGACCTACGTTATATTATACCGCATAACTTTTTACTCGGTGTACCGATTTCGATGATTCTTACTTTAATCGAAAGCTAATACTTGTCTTGTAGTCTTGTTTAAATTATATCGAAAACTGATTACAACTTTTTTAGTAATCTTTAATAGCGCGTAATTACTTGACTATTTTTTCGTCTTATTACGTTGTATTACTTGTCGATGTAATTGAAGTCGGTTTTTTTTCGTTTGCGAGCAAACACAATTATTACTCGGTGTACCGATTTTGATGATTCTTACTTTAATCGAAAGCTAATACTTGTCATGTAGTATTGTTTAAGTTAGATCGAGATTTGATTACAACTTTTTGAGTAATCTTTAATAGCGCGTATTTACTTGACTATTTGTGAGTTTTATTACGTTGTACTACTTGTCTATGTAACTGAAGTCGGTTTTTTTATCGTTTGCAAGCAAACACAATTATTAGAGCTTAGGCATTGCAAGCGTTTATAGGCCGCAGTAACAGCAGAATTATTTTCTTGATTTTAATGTTTGTCCCATGGTAAAAGTTATTCAGTTCTATGGTCTAAAACACTCCTTTAAGTTTATAAAATGATTTTTAAGACCTTATTTCAATAGAATCAAGTTATTTTTATGACCCTATAACCTACTAATTGACAATTATAATTTTTCTAATGAATATTAAAATCAAAACGATGCATGCGCGTCTTAAGTACAATGTTTATAAAATAATTATGCACAATAGCAAAATATTATACACATATTTATTACTTTAAAAAATTAAAAAAGTAGGACAACAATTTTCATTTTTCAATATTTTTTTAGTTTTTAAAATTACAAAATTATTAATGACAATACAAAAACATTAATGTTATTAATTTAAATAATAAAATAATATTTCACGAACTTTATTTAACAGTAATAATTTAATTTATTTCGGAAACAGTCTCAAGTTGGTTTGGTTCTTGGAATAAGACTCAAAGCGTCTTGCATGTGTGCGTAGCGTACTTTAACGAGACGCACACGTACGCGACCACTGCCGCGCGCCGTCTAATTTACCTAAAACCGAGAACTTCGATTGTGTGATAGCGCTCTTAAGGCGAGGTGATTGATGTATTCCTGCAAGACACGTTTCTATGAATTCAGTTTTGAAATAGTAAACAGTGAAATTTTTATCTAATAAATTTAATTGATATTGTTGAGGGTATATTCTAGTTCAGGCTTTTGTCGGAAACATGATTTGATAAATTTGGCTCGATAGAATAAATTCACAAAGTTACCTCTTTTCGGGTTATTTTATTTACTATGATTGGGTTTTATTCTTAAAATAACTGATTTGATATTATAAATAAATTACCAAAATAAAGTTCATATATAACTGGAATAATTTGATCAAGTGTTTTTTTTTTTAATTCCATAATTTTTTTTTAATCGATTATTCAAGTGATTTTCGACCGCTTTTTTGCTCTAGCGGCACTGTGCAGTGTCCTGTCGGACGTCATAGACGCTGGACGTGTGAAAAATTTTTCGATTTTTCCCGCGCAACATTTCGTATTCCGTATTTTTTAAATATTAGTATGCATTCAATATTCGTACCTACTGAAATTTGAATTCGCTATTTATAAATTTAAATTAATATATTTTGTTGCTGTTTTTGTAAAAAATACCTATTTATCTACATAAAATAAAATTGGAGTGTCTGTTTGTAATATTACGGTTTTTAACTAAATTCATATTATGTAGGTATGTATAATATACATACATTGTATATATACCAAAATAACATTTTTGAAGTGAAACTTCTTTAGGCGCATGAGGGGTAAAATTTGGTAGGTGGCGCTGCTATCGGTATGTAACTCCGAAACTACTGAACCAATTTGTATCAAAATTTGTAAGCATCTGTAATTTGGTCCAACTTGGGAGATAGGGTACTTTTTTCTCAATTAGACCCGGTAGGTGGCGCTGCTATAGGTATGTAACTCTGAAACTACTGAACCAATTTGTATCAAATTTTGTAAGCTTCTGTAATTTGGTCTAACTTGAGAGATAGGGTAGTTTTTATCTCAATTGGACCCGGTAGGTGGCGCTGCTATCGCTATGTAACTCCGAAAGTACTGAACCAATTTTTATCACATTTCGTAAGCATCTGTAATTTGGTCCAACTCGAGAGATAGGGAATTTTTTATCTCAATTTGACCCGATAGGTGGCGCTGCTATCGGTATGTAAGCAATCAAATTTGGTAGCTGTTTTCCGGGCAGGACAACGTCTGCCGGGTCCGCTAGTTTAATATAATTATTTTGTTGCTGTTTAAGTTTTTGTAAACACTATTTATCTATATAAAAATTAATAAAAATGGAGTGTCTGTTTGTAATATTACGTCTTTTAACTAAATTCATATGTATGTATAAATACACGGTACATATTACACCAAATTAACATTTTTGAAGTGAAACTTCTTTAGGCGCATGAGGGGTAAAATCTGAGCGACCGGTAACGCGTCAGTGTCACGACGAGTACTTGGATGGGTGACCTCTTTTTTTTTTCAATTAGATTTTTGAAGTGAAACTTCTTTAGAATCGTTGTGATTTCAAACCAGATGCAACGGAAAAACGACAGGGAAGGGCGCGCGGCGCAGCGACTTGCATGAAAAAGGATGACACATTGTAGCGTTACGCTCATTGTAGCGTTACGCTATTTATATCGTTACGCTCATTGTAGCGTTACGATATTTGTAGTTACGCTATTTGTAGCGTTACACTCATTGTAGAGTTACGTTATTTGTATCGTTACGCTCATTGTAGCGTTACGTTACTTGTAGCGTTACGCTCATTGTAGCGTTACGCTCATTGTAGCGTTACGCTCATTGTAGCGTTACGATCATTGTTGCTTTACGATCATTGTAGCATTACGCTATTTGTTGTAGCGTTACGCTATTTGTAGCGTTACGCTCATTGTAGCATTACGCTATTTGTATCGTTGCGCTCATTGTAGCGTTACGCTATTCTATCGTTACGCTATTTGTAGCGTTACGCTCATTGTAGCGTCAGTACTTGGATGGGTGACCGCTTTCTTTTTCAACTAGTTTTTTTTAAAGTGAAACTTCTTTAGGCGCACTTAACTTGGAGAGTAAGCAGGCGTGACGAGAGCGTTACGAAAAGTGTGATTGGTCGAGGCGAACGGAAGTTGAGAGGGAGATATTTTGGTTAAGATAAAATTTGATCGACCGGAAACGCGGCAGCGTCACGACGGTCAGTTCTTGGATGGGTCACCGCTTTTTTTTCAAATAGTTTTTTTGAAGTTTAACTTCTATAGGCGCGCTTAACTTGGGGAGTAAGCAGGTGCGTTACGAGAGTGTTAAGAAAAGTGTGATCGGTTGAGCCGAACGGAAGTTGAGAGTGAGATATGTAAAATTTAACTGACCAGAAACGCGGCAGCGTCACGACGGTCAGTACTTGGATGGGTGACCACTTTTTTTTCAACTAGTTTTTTTGAAGTGAAACTTTTTTAGGCGCATGAGGGGTAAAATTTGAGCGACCGGTAACGCGGGACCGTCACGACGGTCAGTACTTGGATGCGTGACGCTTTTTTTTTCAACTAGTTTTTTTGAAGTGAAACTTCTTTAGGTGCGCTTAAATTGGGTAGTAAGCAGGTTAATGCGTGACGAGAGCGTTACGAAAAGTGTGATCGGTCGAGGAGAACGGAAGTTGAGGGAGATATAAGTTACTTAAGATAAAATTTGAGCGACCGGTAACGCGGCAGCGTCACGACGGTCAGTACTTGGATGGGTGACCGCTTTTTTTTCCAACTAGTTTTTTTAAATATTGTAATTGTATTGTGGAATTTATTGAGATACGTTTTATTGAATAATAATTATTTTAAACTACCTATGCCCGCGACTTCGTCCGCGTGGAATTTAACAAAATAATTACTGTTCAGTTCGCAGTTATAAAATAATAATAAAAAATCTAAAATAAAAGTAGCCTACGTTACTCCTTATTACATCAGCAACTATCTGCCAATGAAAGTCCTGTCAAAAACGATCCAGCCGTTTCAGAGATTAGCCGGAACAGACAGACAGACAAATTATAAAAAATGTTATTTTGGTATTTGCACCATGTATATTATATAATATGTAATTTAGTTAAAAGCGGGTATTACAATATTACAAACAGACACTTCAATTTTATTTATTTGTATAGATTTAATATGTAATTTGTTTTATTTTATATAGCTTATTCTATTTATGTCCAACAGTCTTTATAATAAATAACCCTGAAATCATTTACTTATTTCATTTATTTACGAAAGTATTACATATTTATCACTACTTTAAAAAATGATCATAATAAATGCATTTCTATTTTAAAGTCAAATCAAATTAGTTCGCTTTACAGCCACTGACGCTTTCAGGTCACGGACTGAGTTCAACAGCAACGAGTTCGCGCGACGTGTGTCCAAGGGGGACGGGGTAGACGTTAAATGCCTACTTTTGTCAAAAGGCTCCGTCCTTAAGGCGGATAGTACAAACAGTCGCCGGACGTACATACGATGGGAAAATTGTTTTACCGATATAATAAATAAAAATGATGTTATATAAAACTAGCTGCTGCCCGCGACGTCGTCTGCGTGTGTTCACTGCTCGTTCCCCGTAGGTGATAGCGTGATAATATGTAGCCTATGTTCTGACCCGACTTCTTAATAATATTCGTGCCAAATTTGAAGTAAATCCATGCAGTACTTTTTGAGTTTATCCCGGACATACATACAGACAAACAGACAAACAGACAAAAATTCTAAAAACTAAATTTTTGCTTCGGTATCGATTGTAGATCACACCCCAAGTATTCTTTTTAAAAAATATTCAATGTACAGTTTTGACTTTTCTACCATTTTATTATATGTACCTATAGATTTATACAATTTTTTTTATATATTTAACTATCGACCCGCCACGGCTTCGCACGGGTCCAATGCTGATACTGTCAACAAAAGATACGTTAGAAACCTCTAAAATTATCAACGTTTCTCTACCATACTATGCATGTATTATACTTACATAGGTACAAACCCTCCTCTTGAATCACTCTATCTATTTAAAAAAACCGCATCAAAATCCGTTGCGTAGTTTTAAAGGTCTAAGCATACATACGGACAGACAGACGGGAAGCGACTTTCTTTTATACTATGTAGTGATATACAAGCCTGAATTTTAACCGACTACAAAAAAGGAGGAGGTTCTCAATTCGACTGTAATTTTTCATACAGTGTTACCTCGTGACTTTTTGCTGCTTGATTTGATGAATGTTTTCTTAATCGGAAGCTGGTGCTTGTCCACCACCACCACTTCAGCCTATCACAGTCCACTCCTGGACATGGCCTCCACAAGTTCGCGCCCGACATTATGACGCGAACTCATGTGTTTTGCCCATGGTGCCATGGTGCTTGTCATGTGGTTCTTTTAAATTTGATCGGATTCTGACGAGTATTGTTTGAGTTATTCGTAATAATTAGAATTTTAATTTAATAATTTTTAACCCACTGCAAAAAAGGAGAAGGTTACTCAATTCGACCGTAACAAATATTTTTTTATGTATGTTTGGGGATAACTTCGTCGTTTGTGAACCGATTTTGATAAATAATTCTTTTTTTGTTGGAAAGGAGATATCCCAAGGGTGGTACCATGATAAGGAAATCAGGATCTGATGACGGAATCCCAGAGAAATCGAGGGGAACTTTCGAAAATCGTAGTTACGATTAGTGCGTTTGTTAATTTTGTCGATGTAATTGAAGTCGTTTTTTTTGTTTGCTAGCAAACACAATTATTTCGACTACTTAACGTAGGTAGTCGAAAACTCTCTCGTATTACTTGTCGATGTAAAATGAAGTCGGTTTTTTCGTTTGCAAGTAAACATAGTACCTATAATATAATACGTAAATAGCTAGAGTAGAGATCTAGAATAACCAGGCTACTTCTACCCAGATATTTCCATGGGGTCATAAATTATGCGGACGAAACCGCGAGGCGCGGCTAGTATATTTTTTTTTTGGTTGACGTATTTTTCGTCACCGACCTTCGAAAATATCATTTATTTATACGCGCTCTCGCAATACCTTCCCATGAATTGTTTGCGGTTTTTTCTATAAATAACAAGTACTGACGTAGCTTTTCACCGAATTACGTGAACCACATATATTTACTCGAACCTTAAAACGGTTTATTTTTTAACCGGCTTCAAAAAAGGAGGAGGTTACTCAATTCGACCGTACATATATTTTTTAATGTATGTATGTTCGGGGATAACTTCGTCGTTTATTAACCGATTTTGTTAATTCTTTTTTTGTTGGAAAGGAGATATCCCAACTTAGGTACCATGATAAGGAAACCAGGATCTGATGATAAGATCCCAGAGAAATCGAGGGGAACCCTCAAAAATCGTAGTGACAACTAGTGCGTTTTTAATTTTTTTCGTCGGCTTTTTTTTCGTTTGCGAGCAAACACAATTATTACATTAATTTTCATATTCATATTTTAAAATCAACCTAAAAAAGCCCAAAATGTCATTTTATTTTATTGAAAGACCTCTTAAGTTTTAAATAATTAATTTTTAATTATTCATTATATAGTTTATATTATTATTTATCATATTATTATTATAGACTCTGTAATGTATAAAAATATATACATGTAGTCTGTGATCGAAAGAAATTTTGAATGTTTCAAATGTTACGGTTCAAAAGATACAGCCCTGTGACCGACAGAGGGACGGAAGTAATACAATTCCGTAGGCATCCTTGCGTACGGGACCCTAGAGACAGTAGTGATACTGGGAAATATATGTATACTAGCTGACCTGGCGAACTTCGTACCGCCTTTTTTTTTCTTAAATATAATAATTACATATACCAAAATAAAATATAGCCTATCTTTCAAGTTGGATCAAACTGCACACGGTGTGCAAATTTGATTAAAATCGGTTAAGTGGTTTAGGAGTCCATTGAGGACAAACATTGTGACACGAGATTTATATATATTAAGATTTGTTAACTAACCGATATCCGCTACCTCGATTGTCTTTTTTTGTATACTAGCTGCACCCCGTAGTTTCAGGCGCGTTAATTATTATTATTATTATTATTATTTTATTATATACTAGCTGTGCCCGCGACTTCGTCCGCGTGGCATTTAACAAAAAAGTTATTGTTTAGTTAACTTATTTGTTTGTTATTGTTATCAAATAAATTTTCTAAAATAAATGCAGCTTAAGTTACTTCTTATTACATCAGCTACCTGCCAGTGAAAGTCCCGCCAGAATCGGTCCAACCGTTTCAGAGATTAGCCGGAACAAACAGACAGACAGACAAAAATTGTTAAAAATGTTATTTTGTTATATGTACCGTGTATACATCTATATGCATTTAGTAAATAGTGGTTATTTTAATATTACAAACAGACACTCTAATTTTATTTAATCTGTATAGATGTATAGATTATAATTAAGTATAATAAAATAATAATAAGTTTTAGTTAATTATATGCTTGAAAGACAAAAGTCTGCGAGCTATGCATCCTGCTTATTTTAACATACGGTGCCGAGACGTGGACACTGACGAGGGGACTACACAGATTTAAAGTCGCTCAACGTGGAATGGAACGAGCTATGCTTGGGATTTCTCTCAAAGATAGGATTAGACATGAGACTATCCGCGAGAGAACGAAAGTAACCGACATAGCCCACAGAATTAACAAGTTAAAGTGGCAGTGAGCTGTCACCTGTGTCGCAGGAGCGACGGCCCCTGGAGCAGACGTGTCCTGGAGTGGAGACCGCGTCTTGTGGGACGTCCTCCGGCTCGCTGGACCGACGATCTACATAAGATTGCCGGTGTTGGCTGAATGGGGATTGCGGAAAACGGGGATTTGACGCGAACTTAGGGAGGCCTATCTACAGGAAGGATCCAGTGTCCAGGCTTGCCTACGAATGGCACAGAATAGGAACGCCTGGAGCAAGGTGGTGCGAAGTGTACAAGAGAGCCACACGCATGGTTGTCACGACCCTCAGTGATGAGGAATCGACTAGGAAGAAGAAGAAAGAAGATGTCCAGCAGTGGACTGCGATAGGCTGAACTAACTAACTCCATACAAAGACACAAAATTTTCAGCTTTATAATATTAGTATAGATTATCTAGAGAGAAACGTATAATAGTATTATCTCGACGAGTGTACCTAGCATCCTGAGTTAACAGCCCCTTCCTCCGGCATCGTAAATAAACACTACTTTATTACTTCGTCTAATATAAACGGTACATTTGCTTTGAGTATTGAGTCATTTGATTGACTCACGTAACGGACGCGTCTATGTATGTTTATTGTTTATGTATGGGTAAACTTTGAGATGGGTTCGTAACTTCGTATTGAGATGCAACGATTATAACTTGACTAGCCCGTTGGCGCAGTTTGTAGTGACCCTCCTTTCTGCTCCGGGGGTTGTGGGTTCGATTCCCACCCCGAGTCTGGGTGTAATATAATCTATTTATTTATATATGTATTATTTTTATAAGTATGTTTATCGAAAAAAAAAATGTAGCTAGACCAGTCGGCTGTTACCTATAACACAAGCATTAAGTTGCTTACTTTAGGAATAGACGACCGTGTGTGTCTTGTGTAGATATTTATATTTATTTATAACTTAATTTTTAGCTTACTTTTGAAGTAAGACTTCTTTACGGACGCTTGACTAGGGGGGTAACCTGGTGAATGCGTGACTAGAGCGTTACGAAAAGTGTGATCGGGCGAGGCGAACGGAAAATGAGAGAGATATATAAGTTAGTGGAGATAGAAAGACAGAGAGTTACGTTTTACGAAGTTTTACTTCAGTCGTGTGATCTAAACTCTAAAGCACACCCGTTTTTATTTATTTTATATCATAAAAAACTTTTTCGAGATGTCTTCTAGATCGTAAGAGATCTATATTTTAAGAGATGAAATAAAAAGCTATAAAGGACGTAGTAAAACTCTGTCAAGTATATGAACATTTTTAATTTTTACTAGATTTCCGCTAGTAGTTTCGCCCGCGTACATTATTATCAACACGGTTTTGGATTTTCCGTTTTCTCCCTTTAAAGTGTAGCATAATATGTCACTCAATGATGATAACTTTGTATTCTCCTTAATTCGTATTATTTTTTATTTTTGTGTTTCCCGCACATGAGGAAATTATAAAATGTTATTTTTATTATCATATCAAAATTTCGATCCGTATTCATTTCGAATATGAATCTAAAAGTTGTTCTTTATTACACCTTCTCACTTCTATCTCTCTTCTTTTCTCTATCACACTTCTTTATGAAAAGTAAAATTGTAAAATTTTTGGGAGGAAAATAGCTTCTCCTTTATACAGATAGCTCAGCTACCTAGCTAGGAGAAGTAGGGACCATACTTAGAAATACTTAGAAACTTTCAGACATTTTTTTAAAGCATAATTTCTGAAGTAAAATTAAAACAAGAAGTATTCAAATGAAAAAGCCACATTTTATTCATTTAGCATAAAAGTGTTTGATTATGTGTTTTTTGTATATTATTATGTGTTGCAGTTTGTTTGAAAATAAATATTTTTCTTTCTTTCTTTCTATTAATTGATGATAAAAAGGCCCTAATAGACTATTCTAACTCCTGCTGTTAAAGTATATACCTAATATTTTTTTATTATTAATAAATTTAACTGAGGTAGGGCACAGCAGGAAATTTCCTGCTCAAAATAAGGAGCAGCCCGACTGGGGTAGTACCTCGATCTTACAGAAAATCACAGCTAAGAAACACTGTTTTCAAGCAGTGGGTGTTCCTGTTAGTGAGTAAGGTGACCAGAGCTCCTGGGGGAACTGGGGATGGGGCCGGCAACGCGTTTGCGTTGATTCTGGTGTTGCAAACGTCTATAAGTTACGGTGATCTCTTACCATCAGGTGAGCCGTACGCTTGTTTGCCGATCTAGTTACATTTAAAAAAAAAAAAAAACCATCTGCAGTATAAACTCTATCAACGTTACGCCGGTGTAACAGGCCCTTAATCGATTTTCGTATTTGCTAGTTTCCATAAAAAGCAGGTCGACAGTAACGTGTTTAATTTTCGGTTCACGCAATCGTCAAGTTAAGATGTTCTAATTACCTATTTTTAAGTTAAATTTCATTAACGTTTTATTTCTATTAATATTCTACAAATATAAATGCGAATGTTGGTGAGGATTGGTCGTATAAATGCCTGAGCTGATTGTAATGAAACTTGGTACATACAGCTGGAGGTCCAGAATAGTATATAGACTACTGTTTATCCCGTCGTTCTCAGAATTATCTGATAGGCTAAGTAGAGTTTTAAGGTGGATGGATGAAAGTAATTGTGTTTTTACTGAAACAAAAAAAAAAAACTAACATCGACATGAAATTCTACCTTCTCTTCAAATCTCGCTCTTTAAATGGAACCACGCTTCTTGGGTACCTACACGCAGTAAAAAGTTATGATGTAACACACATAAAAATACAGTCGACTTGAAAAGTTTCTAATTTTTGAAGTTGGTTAAAAGTACATTAGAATCTATTTTCTGTTGGATACCGTTGAATTATTAGTCTTGACATTTTATTTTATATGTAAAAGAGAATATTTTTAGGAAGTGTTCACCTTTTCGATGATATTCTTAGGTGTTTGTGTAATAGTTAACCTTTGCATTTATTCTAAAACTAGCTTCTGCGCGCGACTTCGTCGGCGTGGACTCCGCTCCTATTGGTCTTAGCATGATGATATATAGCCTATAGCCTTCCTCGATAAATGGGCTATCTAACACTGAAAGAATTTTTCAAATCGGTCCAGTAGATCCTGAAATTAGCGCGTTCAAACAAACAAACAAACAAACAAACAAACAAACAAACAAACAAACAAACAAACAAACAAACTCTTCAGCTTTATTATATTAGTATAGATGGGAGTAACATTGATATACGTATTTTTATATTATGTCACAAAACCCTTCTCTACGTGGAGAAAAACCTTACCTCTTTAAAAAAAACTCTCTTCTATGCCTACTAATATTATAAAGAGGAAAGATTTGATTGTTTGTTTGTTTGCATTGAGTAGGCTCTGAAAAAACTGAACAGATTTAAAAAATTCTTTCACTGTTGGGAAGTTTGTTATGCTATCCGCGGGTGACATAGGCTATATTACATTTTCAGAAAAATTAGGGAAAAAAACTATTATGAAATTTTTGTTAAATACCCGTGCGAAGCCGGGGCGGGACGCTAGTTTGTTATAAAAATATTTTATAGGACTGTATTTGTAACTATTAATATCAGCTCTGGTTTGCGATTGTAGTTAAAAAAAGAGATTCTCACAATCTTAAACTTGTATATGAGGACTTAAACTCGTTTCAATTTCGGCTCAGTGTATAAAAAGCAAGGTCAAACGTTCGTGCTATACCTATCATAAAAATACAGTTTGTCCTTGCGAGCAACCCTTTTTACAAGCTTTTTATTAGCTTCACCTGTATGTTTGTTAATAATGTTTGTATCCGACTCCTGTGGACTTCATTTTGACCCACTTCTAACCTTCAGATTTCATTTAAACTTGTAAGACTTATCGAGGACCGATGACAATACACTAATTTGATAACTTTTTAGTTTGGTTTATTTATAAAAACGCGTTTTTTAGTTTTTTTTTAAAACTATTATTTATTTTATTTTTCTTTATAATTTTAAACAGTTTTTGTAATGCGCCCGTTGAATGGATTTTGTTTCACGTTTCTGTCGTGATGTTGATGCTATTAATATTTTAATAGTCTTCCCATTAATAATGATGAGAGCTTAGACAGATAACCATTAAAAATCTATACTAATATAATAAAGCTGAAGAGTTTGTTTGTTTGATTGTTTGTTTGTTTGTTTGTTTGTTTGTTTGAACGCGCAAATCTCAGGATCTACTGGTCCGATTTGAAAAATTCTTTCAGTGTTAGATAGCCCATTTATTGAGGAAGGCTATAGGCTATATATCATCACGCTAAGACCAATAGGAGCGGAGTCTACGCCGACGAAGTCGCGCGCAGAAGCTAGTATATTATAATTCGCTTTTTTGTACGCAGTATGTCTATAAATACAATGCCTTTATGATTTTGTGCCTTATAAATTTTAATGTTCGGCGTTCGGTTTCTGGTTGTCCACTAGCTATCCCTGATTCTATACATCGTATGTGTATCTAGACCCAGAACTCAGATAATAATCATATACATATCGAAACAGAATTCTCAACCTTCAGGGGAGATTAGTGTCAGATTTTTCTTTCTCCATTTTGTTTCTTGCAAAACAATACGACATCGACATTTAAATCACGTGAAATGCACTAGCATTAATTACCTAATAATAATAAATGTCTAATGTATAAAATCAATGGCATTGTAAAACTATCCCAATAAGTCATACCGTCATACCTACGTGCCGTCCCGGTTAATGCCATAATACATGCCACTAGCTGACCCTCTAGTACGGGTCCTGTACCCACTTCGATTGGCGTTAATTTTTTTTTACGGTATATTCCGACTATCGACTATAGACTATACGATTGTGGGGTCACAAAAATGTCTAGCTATCATTCAGCCTATCCTAATAACCTCATAATCCTTCTCCTACATGGGGAAGAGGCCTATGCCCAACAGTGGGATATTACAGGCTGAATCGTAATAACCTCACACTTACTTAGTTGTTACTCATTATTATAATTTAGATTTCGCCACACGTTTATAGATTGCTACCAGTAGCTTACGTTTTCACTCGTGTGATTTCCGATCCATGATTGATGACTTTCGATCTATGTATTATTCTGAATTTCCATCTATCTATCTACCAAGTTTTATTACAATTACAATCACTTGGGTAGTTTTTTCGTGAAAGAGTAACAAACAGCTATCGCTCATCAGTCATCACAAAGTCTCACATTTATAAAATTAGTCTGACATTCAGATTAAACTAATTGTTTTATCGTTAAAATATTTGTTTCGTTAAAAAATTCTCATTGATCGAAAAAGTAAGTCATGCAACATGCTTCGGGTCAATTTGCTACACGTTACGCCGAAACTTTCTCCGCGAATTCCAAGTATATTGAAACATATCGAACTTTAATAATTACCGTTTGATCAACTACCGACTGAAAAATGGAAATGGTAATATTTTTTTTTTTTGAATAATATAAAATTAACTCTTCTTGCAATACAATACGGTGCATTTTATCGCCAATATAATAATATGGTTCATATAATTGATCTTAAAAATTCACATCTCTTTTTAATTATATAAGTTTGGACAAGTGTTTTCGGACTTTTGTCACAGGAGTCACATCCTCCTACAGTTTTTGGGTGAAGTGTATATTTGTTGAAGTAAAACTTCCCTTACGTACGCTTGACTTGGGGAGTAAACTGGTGAATGCGTGACGAGAGCGTTACGAAAAATGTGATCGGGCGAGACGAACGGAAGTTGAGAGGGATTTATAAGTTAGTGAAGATTCAATTTGAGTATCGAAACTAGTATTAAATGCCTTACCAGTGCACACTTTATACTGTGACACCCGTTTTAGTTGGTCTCAGAGAATCAAACTTGCACATCACGTTTTTCGAATGACAATAGGACATTTAAGGCAGGGTTTGTAAGAACTTTTTTGATATTTTTTTTAGTAAATTAATACTTTTCGAGCATTCCAATTGTCCAATTAGGTGCTAACGAATCAGTATTGTTTTAGTTTTGAAACTTATTTTGAGATAGTACTTTGATCAAGTACATATGTATGTCTTGCAAGTTCTTTTCCATCTTCAGTAACAGAATTGATAAAATATCGTTACGATTACCCTTCTTCCACTGCTGGGCAAAGTGCCTCTTTCCCCATGTAGGAGAAGGATCAGAGCTTAATCCACCATGCTGCTCCAATACGGGTTGGCGGATATATTTATTCCCTACTATGAGCAACGATCGCTATCAGGTGTTTATGATTACAAGCGAGACCGATAGCTTAGCGTGCTCTCCGAGGCACGGCGGGGAGACTCACAAGGACGGACATCCAAACCGGAAAGAAATATTTGTACAAATACAAATATTCATCAAGAGCGGGAAGAGAACCCGCAAACCGTTGGTGTTTAGACACGTACCTAGATGGCGCACGCACCACTCCAGAGTGGTTGTTATAAAAAAAATTGCGTGGTTACAAAGTACACATGTCAATTTAAAATACAAAAAAATGCCAACGTCATGCGGTGTTCCCAAGCGGTCACCCATCCAAGTTCTGACCGTCCCTGAAGTTGCCGCTTTACCGGTCGCTCAAATTTGCCTTATGCGACTAAAGAAGTTTCACTTAAAAAAATCGTATAGCCCTATATATACTAGCTTCTGCGCGCGACTTCGTCGGCGTGGACTCCGCTCCTATTGGTCTTAGCGTGGTGATACATAGCCTATAGCCTTCCTCGATAAATGGGCTATCTAACACCGATAGTTCCAGAGATTACCGCGTTCAAACAAACAAACAAACAAACAAACAAACAACCAAACAAACAAACTCTTCAGCTTTATATATTAGTATGGATTAAGGCTATACAATTTGAAAGTTAAAGTATCAGCGACATAAAATATCCTCTAATTTCTTCATCCAAATTAGTTGGATTAACAAGAATTAAAAGTCATCGACTTGGTATGATATTGTGGATGACATTTGTTGTTTTGAGAAGAGAATCTTAGTCATACAAGTTAAATTGGATCTACGTTATTACGTTTTATAAGAACTCGCAATTAGTTTATTAGACCTTGTAACAATTGACCACGGCGCCTTTTTTAATTTAGAATCTTAGTAATGGTTTTACTTGTATTTTTTTTTGTCTAATCAGTTATTTATATATTTTAAATATGTAGGTCATATGCCATAATACTGATGAAAAAAACGAGTGTGCTTTAGGGTGCCTTCAAATATGTCGCGCGGCAGCAGCGCGGCTGCAGCGCGGCGGCAGCGCTGCGGCCACGCTACCTACTTTGTAAATCTATGTAAATAACAACGCAGACAGCAGCGCGGCCGCAGCGCTGCAACCGCGCGTTGTTATTTACATAGGTTAGGACCACACTGCGAGCCTAACGCGGTGGCGGCGGCGGGCGCGAAATATCGAATATATGAAACGCGTCTTTGCGTCCACACTGCAGTGGCTAAAGCGGAAGCGACTGAGCGATACAACGAGCGTAGTTTTCGCTTTCTGTAGTTTATACCTTTTTTACGTGGGGAAATTAAAATTAAAATTAGAATTAAAATTCTGTCCCCTAAATTGAGACAATTCGTTCAACATTACGTCCGGACTCTTTGTATCTATATGTCTTCGTGGTCACTAATTTCTAATTTTCTTGAACTGTCAAAAAGAAAATAATCGAATGGACGAGTATAAGTTGTAATATTATTGCTTTTGGTAAAATGGCAGTATACATTATACTTTGTAGGGTATAATCTCAATTCTTCATATAAATTAAAAAATTCACCACTTATTTCTGTTTTTCCTTTTTTTGTGCACAACATCTCTAATGTTCAACACCTCCCATCTCAAGATTGGACTGTCTATTAAAAATAATAAATCCTCGTCCATAGTTTGCAACCCCTGATATATGTCAAATCGCTACATGAGCTCGCGCGTCACTGTGGCCACCATACGCCTCCGCCGCCGCAACCGCCTCAGCGCTCGCCACCGCGCATGCAGTGTGGACGCACACATAGATTTACAAAGTAGCGCGGCTGCAGCGCGGCGGCAGCGCTGCTTCCGCGCTTCTTTGTAAATCTATGTAAATAACAACGTGCGATTGCAGCGCGACAGCAGCGCGGCGGCAGCGCGGCCGCAGCGCTGCAACCGCGCGTTGTTATTTACATAGATTACAAATAGACGAATCGTACCGTTTATGGGGCCCTTTAGACTACACGACTGTCGGACTGGTCCAGACTTTGAACGAGATACTTCCTTCTGTGTCTTAAATAAAAAAACTGAAATAGTATATAATAGTGTAGCATTCTTAGAAGATATCCTAGCCTAGAAAATCAAAAAGGCTTGGTGTCGTTACCGCCAGTTTTGAATATCTATACTTACCTATATCATTACATACTAAAAAACAAAATCGCTTCCCGCTGTCTGTATGCTTAGATTTTTAAAACTACGCAACGAATTTTGATGCGGTTTTCTATAGTAAATAGAGTGATTCCAGAGGAAGGTTTATATGTATAATACATGCATAATATAGTAGAGGAACACTGATAGTTTTTGCAACCGTGTGAAGCCGGGGCGGGTCGCTTGTAATATTATAAAACTGAAAAGTTTGTTTGTTTAAACGCGCTAATTTCAAAAACTACTGGTCCGAATTGAAATTTTTTTTCGTGTTGGATAGCCCATTTACCGAGGAACTAGGAAGGCTATAGGCTATTTTTCCTCAAATTAACGCGTATGGCACAGCTAATAATATATATAACTTAAGATACACACTGTAGTACTAAAATGACAGGGATGACCTAATTTGTAAGGTTCTCGCGAAGATTATAAATTGGGCGAAAAATATTATGTCGATACTTGCCTACATAACGACAAACATTGGGTAACTTTATTAGCACGGGATGACATTCAAGGTTTGTGTTGCTACCTCGGTTCCAATTGTTTTTACAGCGGTAGCGTAACTAACCGTTTTCAACTCAATTACAAAGAAAGGAAATGTCCTTCCCAATGTCTATCATGAAAACGACCTTAAAGCCAGTTGTTCTCATGGAAAATAAGAAAGGTAATTTAAAACTCACTCGAGAAGGATGAAAAAGAATGAGGAACTATGAGAGGAAATTTTGAAATTGTAGAATACTAGCTGACCCCGCAAACGTTGTTTTGCCATATATGTTATTAGCCCCCGAAACCTCCTCTTGTGGGTGGAATTTCGTAAAAACCGTTCTTAGCTGACCTCTACTATTCCTACCAAATTTCAAGTCTCTACGCCATAAGGTTCCAGAGATATCGTGATGAGTCAATATATACGTGAAATCTCTTTTATATATATAGATATAGATTTAGCGTTACTTGTTTCTAACGGAGCTAAAAAGCTAACTACATTTTGAAGCAAAATAATAGTACAGAGCTCTAATAAATCAGTGCTATTTAATATCACAAAAAACATAACCCAGTAACCCTCCTTTTAGGTTTCGTCGCAGCGGTTAAAATAATTACTCATATTTCGCGTGAAAGGAGATAACCATCTAGATTTCATTCGTTCATTAGTCGAAGTAATTAAAACAGTATTGTGTATGATGAAATAATCAACATAAGTGTTAGTTGCTGTCATGAATGTAATATTAATTATTAATAAATGCTTTAAAATATTACTAATGCGAAATTGTTAGTTGTTTGTTACTCAGTTATCTAAGCTCTCAATATGAAATTTGGCATGTAGTTTAACTTGCTTTCTGCTCCGCGGTTTGCTGGTTCGTTTCCCGCCTGAATCCGGGTGTGATATTTGTATTTATACCAATATTTATTACTTCTATGTATATTTATAAAAAAATATATATATAGACCAGTCGGCTGTTACCTATAACACAAGCATTGCTTACCATAGGAACAGACGACAATGTGTATGTTATAAGATATTTATTTATTTTTAAAAAAAATAGACTTCTGTTCATCCCGATATTCCTGTGGAATCGGAAATTGTGCGGGCGAAATTGCAAGGTGCAGTTATTTTGGAATAAATAAGCGGATTCTTTGATTTTTATGGTAATAATGTTCCATCGTGGGTGAAACAGATCCCTTTTATTCCTAGAAATACAAGGATTGCAAAAGGGCAATCTAAAATTATATATTGTGAGGTACAATTTATAAATAAGAACTGGAATATGTAATAAGTCTGCAAGTTGGTGTGTGTATAATGATAAGTTGTAATTTATTGCTGTTTATTTGTTTGTCTAGAATTATCTTGAATGAATTTCAGTTATGACTACAACACCTTGATAAAGTATTTATGTTTTAATTCTTATACTTTAAATAATTGCATATGTATTTGTATAAAAAAGTATGAATATAAAAGAATATACAAAGAATTGTAGTTCCTTATTGACTTTCGAAATCTTACGTTTAATTTGTATTAAAAAAAAATTGAAAGATTCTACCAGATAAAGATTCTACCAGTAAAAGATAAAATCGTTCGAGATACGTGCTGCTGATAAAAAACTGGGTAGCGTTTTGTGGAAGCCTCAAGCTTCAACTAAATGCTAACTCGGTTAAAAATATTTGAAAAATAAAACGCTTATAAGTATTTTTCGGTTGTTACTTTTATTAAAATAAATAAATTAAAAAAATGTAAAATTCTCTTGTCACATATCGGTCGGCTGGACCGATTTTTATGAGTTCTGAGAATCGGCCAACATCTATTTTTCATACCCCTAAGTTATAAGGAGGAGGGGGTTAAGGGGGTTAATAACATATATATGTTTGCCATATGGCAAAAAAAACCTTCGCAGGGTCAGCTTGTAATAGGTACATATAAAAATAAGATAAAGTACCTGTGTGACCGAGCCTAGCTCGGTATTTTCATTTTGTTTTTTTGTTTTTTTTTTCTCGGTATTTTATATTTTAATTTTATTTAAATAATAAATCACGAGTGAAATTAAAAAAAAAAGACAAAAAATTTATCTGGAGACTGAGATTCGAACCCGGGTCAACACGATTTGACACCCGCCGATTTCCTAATTACGCTGTTACAGCTATGATGACAGAAGTGAAATTAAGCTTCGTATTCTAATGATATTTTTTCATTGGGATAAAACGACATTTTTTTTAAATGAATTCTAGCTAGATCAATTTTTCGCCCCCGAAATCCCCTGCATACTCAATTTCACGAAAATCGTTGGAGCCGATTCCGAGATTCAGATTCTATATATATATATATATATATATATATATATATATATATATATACAAGAATTGCTTGTTTAATAGTATAAGATTATAAATTGCTATTATAACTTGCTAGCTACTTCTTTCCCAAATTAAGATTATTTATTTAAGAGATATTATAAGATATAATTATGTAGGTATCAATTAAAGTGAGAGTTGAACATAAAAATAAACAACTGAATCCATTATTTCGTTAATCATCAAAGTTCCAGAAATAACACAACAAAGGCTCGTGTATGCACATTTAATGTTTCAGTTTTAAACTAAATAAAAATATCAAATCATTTAACAAAGTGACGTGTAGCACGCCGAGCATAGGGTGATCTATTTTAAATGATGATAAAAATAACTCGAAGCATCACTAACTGGGACAATTAGACATTGATAGTGTCGATGGACGTTGTACATGCAAGGAACATGCCAAACTACACTTTTCTAATACTAACTGACAGAAATTTGTAACTACAGAATTGGGGATAGGAATTCCACCGGATATCTCTTTCATCTGTACTAGTACCTACTATAAAGAGACGAGATTTGATAGCTCAGAACTTTTGACTGGGTGGACCGATTTCGATCAATTTTGTTTTAATTGAAAGGTGGTGTTGCGTGTCATGTGGTCCCATTTTAATTTAATTGAGATCTGACAAGTACTTTTAGAGTTATATCTAATAATGCGTATTTACGTGACTACTTTTTCGTTGACCTACGTTATATTATACCGCATAACTTTTTACTCGGTGTACCGATTTCGATGATTCTTACTTTAATCGAAAGCTAATACTTGTCTTGTAGTCTTGTTTAAATTAGATCGAAAACTGATTACAACTTTTTGAGTAATCTTTAATAGCGCGTATTTACTTGACTATTTTTTCGTCTTATTACGTTGTTATTACTTGTCGATGTAATTGAAGTCGGTTTTTTTTCGTTTGCGAGCAAACACAATTATATTCGTTTGTAATCGATATAATTATGTAGTTAAAAACTACTGGAGTGGTTTTAAATATTCTTAACTAGCTGCCCGGACAGACTTCGTTCTGTCTGTTGTTTTTTTTTTTTTTTTTAGTGTAAAAACCTTCCGTGGGATTTTTAAGGAACATACAAAAAAAAATTAGCCTAATTAATTGGTCGAGCTTTCTTCAGTTATACGCTTAGCAACATTCATTTTTATTATATAGATATAATTATCAGGAGAACGCTGCGTTATCATTGAGTTTCAGAAGCTATATTTTAATGAAAGAAAACGGACCATATTCGTGTATTTCACGCAGGAGAAGACGCGGACGGAACGTTAGTTGTATATAATTGTTTCCAATATTCTTATTCAAAATGAAAACAAATTTATTCAAATAGTCTTCAAAAGCACCTTCGAATCGTCATGTCACAGATAAAAAAATTAATTATCGTTTAAAGTGAAGTTACCAATTCGGAAGATACTTACTGCAGAGAAGAACCGGCAGGAAACTCCGCAGTTACTCTTAAAAAAAAAAAAACAAACTGTGTTTTAATTGGTAATAATCAAAATTTGTAATATCTTGCATGAAATACGGCGTCACTAAATCCACACTTCTTTGTTGTTATCATGTACACCTGATTGTGATCGTTACTCATAGTCGGGAATATATCCGCCAACCCGCATTGGAGCAGCAAGGTGGATTAAGCTCCGATCCTTCTCCTACATGGGAAGAGGCCTATGCCCAACAGTGGGATATTGCAGGCTGATTTGTGATCGTGAAATCCACACTTCTTTATCATTTATGTAATCCTGTACCGAATAATAAGCTTTAGCTATTGATTTACTTAGTGTTATGCGGTAAAATTATCGAAGTTTCCAGGGAGTGGATGGCATCCGCCCTTACACCTGAACTATTTAGATACGGCCAGCTCGATCCTATAACAAGTTACACTGTTGGCCTGTTTCGTCGGCTGTTGAAAAGTTTATCACGCTTATGAGTTTCTGATAGGACTTATCACATGGAGTTAAAACAGGCTTTAGGGGTCATTTGTTGCTCAAGTAATGTACTGCAACTGTTGAATATAGGGGTTTGGAATAGACATATCTTAAAAAAAGTGTAATTCAATGGCGAAAAAGAAAAATACATACAACTTTTTATCTGTTGACTACCGTTATACATCAGATAACTTTATCAGTAACTGATGATAACAGTAATAAATAATAACAAATCCTTTCTCTATTCTTTATTGGACTAAATTAATACTTTAGAATTTCTTAACCCGCCAAACTGCGTGACAATTTATCGGCGGAAATTATGATGGTACAGGCTCTACATATAAATGATTGTTATTGGTTCTAATACTTTGGAAAATTAAATATTTATTTAATAAGATTCGTTTATAATTGAGTTAAATACATTTTGGTAAAAATCTGATTGAAAACGTTCGAGTTTTAATGCGTACTTCCATTTACATATCAGCATTAATGCAGTTGTAGTAAAACTTTTGAATTGCGTTTAATTGATTCCATTAATTTTTTATATGAATGTGTTGGTAGAAAATTTTGTAGTGTGTGTAAAACAATGTTTATATTTTGAAGTATACGTTATCTAATAATGTTATCGTAATAACATAAACAATATTATTTTTTTATTTTACAAGATAATAGCTTTATCAACAAGGACGATATTTTAAATGCGATATTTGTTTATCTTACTTTCTAAAAACATTTTTCCTTCCAAATAACTTTTTTTTTGTATTTCAAAAATAAGGAGATTATTAGGAAGTAATTAGGATACCTGCTTAATTATCTTGGACATTTTAGTATATAAGTAGCGTAGGTATATGTTATCCTAGTTCTTTATCTACTCTACATTCAACAATACAAATCTTGCAAATACAAAGTAAAATGTTTACGAGAGAAATGTATGAGATGCGGTCTTTGCTAAAGCAGCGATCTCTTCCAGACCACCAGACACAAATTTAGGTAAAGGGAATTAAAAAAAACGGTAGGGATGAAAAAAGCAGAACACAAAATTTTTATCTATAGTAAGTAGGTAAACATCATATCACAATAAATATCGTAGTCATTTGATTAGTTTTGCGTGAAAAAGTAACAAACTATAAAAGGTAGTCTCTCCTCACGAACTTTCGCGTTAGTAATATTAGTGCGACTTCTGAACCGGAACTATAATCGATTTGCTCAACTCGTTATACAACGATCTGGTTTTGATATCGGTAGAGCAACGATTACATCTGCTCTAAAGGACGGTATACGTATTTTTACACGCTTTTTATTAGTTTCACCTGTATGTTTGTATGTTTGTAACCGACTCCTGTGTACATCATTTTGACCCACTTCTAATGTTCAGATTTCCTTTAAACTTGGTAGAATTATCGAGGACCGATGACAATACACTAATTCGATAAGATTTTCTACTTTTTAGTTTGGTTTTTTTGAAGTGAAACTTCTTTAAAATCGTTGTGATTTCAAACCGGAAGCAACGGCAAAAAGACAGGGAAGGACGAGCCACGCTACAAGCCGCTAATTTTAAATTAGTTTTTTTTTTAATTAGTTTGACAAAGATGTTTCACTTCTATCGTGTGTGAATCGCACACACACCTTTTTTTATAAAAGCGCAATTAAAAAAAATAATTAAACTATCATTTATTTTAGTTTGTAACTTCACATGGGTGTGGTGTACGCTGTAAAACTTTACTTTATATAGATTGTGAATTTGACTAATAATAATGCTTTGGGAAAGGTTAATTTTCTTCTATATCTTTATTTTATACACGAATACATATATATAACACGTGGTTTCAATAAGTCCCGAGACTAAGTACTAAAAAAAGGTCTTTTTTATAAAATTAATTTTTATTCATCAACATAGTCTCCTCCAAGAGCGATACAATCCCTCCAACGCTTTTCTAACTTTTCTATCCCATGTGTGTAGAACGATTTGTCTTTGGCTTCAAAATAAGCCTCCGTTGCTGCGATAACTTCACTATTTGAGTCAAATTTCTTACCCTGAAGCATTTTTTTGAGGTCTGCAAACAGCCAGTAATCGCTGGGGGCCAAGTCTGGCAAATAAGGGGGATGAGGAAGCAATTCGAAGCCCAATTCGTTAATTTTGGCCATCGTTCTCACGGACTTGTGACAAGGCGCGTTGTCCTGGTGAAACACCACTTTCTTTTTGTTCATGTGAGGCCGTTTATCCGCAATTTCGTACTTCAATCGCTCCAATAAGCACATGTAATAGGTAGTATAGGCTTTTCAAGGTAGTCGATGAAAAGTATTCCATGCGCATCCCAAAATATAGACGCATAACCTTACCGGCCGATTTCTGAGTCTTTGGACGCTTCGGGCGGCTTTCACCAGCCGCTCTCCACTCCGCTGCCTGCCGATTGGATTGCGGAGTGAAATGGTATATCCAGGTTTCATCCATTGTTACATACCGATGAAAAAAATCCTTTTTATTATGATTCATCAGCGCCAAACATCGCTCTGAATCATTGATACGTTGTTCCTTTTGATCAGTTGTAAGCAAACGCGGCACCCACATAGAAAAAAGCTTTTTCATGGCCAAATTTTTATGTAAAATAGTGAAAATACTACCAGCTGAAATCTTCACTATCTCGGCTATCTCTCGCACTTTTACCTTCCGATCTTCCAATACGATTTTGAGGACTTGGTTAATATTTTGTTGAGTCACTGCTTCATTTGGACGACCTGAGCGTTCCCCATCATTGGTGTCCATGCGACCGCGTTTGAAGTCGGCATACCACCGACAAATGGTTGTTTTAGAGGGAGCTGATCCTGCATAACATTTTATAAGCCATTGCTGTGCTTCAACGGTATTTTTTCCCATTAAAAAACAATGTTTTATCAACACGCGAAACTCGTTTTTTTCCATTGTATCGAAATTACAACCGTAGCGTCACTTAAATGTTTCAAAATCAATAATTTTATTGTTCCATTTTTAAAAATTTGACACATATTCTTGTATTGATAACCAGTACTTTTTAAAAATCAAAAGAGTTTTTAATATATGCGCCATTTCCAGGTTAGTCTCGGGACTTATTGAACGATCGATACAATACAGTAAAACTCGTTTAATACTTATGTAATAAATTTACACATTAATATCACCTGATAGCGATCGTTACTCCTGGTAGGGGATATATTATCCGCCATACCGCAGTAGAGTAGCGTGGTTGATTAAACTCAGATCCTTCTCCTACATGGAGAAAGCAGTGGGATGATACAGGCTGAATGGTAATCGTAATAAATATCACAATGTCTATGGGATAAGGCTACAGCAAGAGAAACCGGTGGACAATCCTAGTATAGACTAGGTAAAGCCTCCTTTTACAGCTTGGTTGCTGAAATTGATTGAACCGTCAAAAATGGCCAGCTTTTTTTTTATACAACCAGGTCGGCAAACGAGCGTACGGCTAACCTGATGGTAAGCGAATACCGTAGCTTATAGATCACAGGAACACAACACTGCTTAAAAAAAGTATTATTTAGCTGTGATCTTCTGTAAGATCGAGGAACTTCCCCAGTCGGGCTGCTCCAGATTTTTAGCAGGACATTTCCTGCTATGGTCTTCCTCAGTTGCTTCATGAGACCAAACCGTTGGCGGATATTGCCATAGGGTTGGTTTTAACGAACTTCTAAAAAAAGTCAGTTCACTTCAGCCTATCGCAGTCCACTGCTGGACATAGGCCTCCACAAGTTCGCACCAAAAATGGCGTGAACTCATTTGTTGCCTATAGTCACCACGCTGGGCAGGCGGGTTGGTGACCGCAGGGCTGGCTTTGTCGCACCGAAGACGATGCTGCCCGTCTTCGGCCTGTGTATTTCAAAGCCAGCAGTTGGATGGTTATCTCGCCATCGGTCGGCTTTTTATGTTCCAAGGTGGTAGTGGAACTGTGTTATCCCTTATTCGCCTCTTACGACACCCACGGATAGAGAGGGGGTTTTTATTAATAAACACAAATTAGTTTGTACTAGTTTTTCAAGGAGTATCCGCTTGATTATTTGCAAATTTACAATGTCAGAATTGGTCGTTGAAGCGCCTTGACTCACATTCGAAATAATCGATTGTTAGCGATAAGATAAGGATTTTAAAGCAACATTGATAAGGACTGTTTATTGTATACGAACGATATTAAAATGAGACACGAAAAATTTTGTAAAGAAAGACGAAGAAAGTACAAAACTAATTATATTAGCCAGTCCCATGTTTTAACTCAAGCCAAAACAAATAATTGAAATGTACATTTTATACGTATTCAAGTAAAAGCGTGTTCTGTTGACCTGAGAGAGTCTTTCATTCCAGTATTGATCTTTATTCTTCATACTCGTATAGCTTGGTACTTGAAATTAAAATATTTGGAGAAGATTCTAGTTAAGAGCTTAGACGGTTCTTCGACACAATAAATTACTATTCTATATCAGTTGATATATTTAATCACGTTTAATGTATAAACGTAGATATATCTCTATAATTATATTTAAGCGTTACTAGTGGTCGCCCAGTGGTCGAAATTCGACCTTATTTAATTTAAATTATAAGTTTGAACATTATTAAGGTTCTGTTGTGAAATACCATACTTCTATAATAATAAACAAATTAAGAGTATAATATACGCGTGTGTGTGTCAAATACTGTGTGTCTAATAATGGTAGTGTGTGTAATGTTTTTTTTAATTAATTTAATGTATTTTTTATGCATGATTTAAAAAAAATTGCAATCTGCACTCCTATACAGGGTGGGGATGATAATACAACGATAACTTGGACAGCGTATATGTAATGACATTCCAAGCCCACATACAAAAAATCAATAAAATACATCCAGTAGTTTAGTCACAAACTATGATTTTTCATTTTTTAAAATTTCTACGTATGTATCATACTAAAGACCTGACCTACCCTAAAACCGGCGGTTAACGACTCAAGGACAGCTATTATTATTTTTAAAAAGATAGAGCATAAAAATAATGGATATGGGATCGACTGCCACAAAAAAAGGCAAAATTTTTAATCATTTCCATTTAGTGACAGTTCGCAGACCAAATAATATTATAATAACTAATGTTTAAAAAAAAATAACTTATTCAGTATCGGCTACTGATCAGTTCTGCATATTTAAAAAAAAAATTGATGGTTTGAGAAAATTTAAATCAAATAGTTTTTTATTCAATTTAATTTTAAATGCGTAACAATTTATTTTAATTTACTTTTCTAACTTACTATTTTTTATTCAATCAAAATAATGAAGTTTTGTAGGTACAACAAGCACATAGCATTTCCACGCGATTATGCCGCGTAGAAAGAAGGCCACGCGCGAAGGCGGCGCGATGACGCGTGTAACAGGTCAGTGATCCTGTAGTTACAAAAATGATGTTATAAAATTTTATTAAATTATATTGAATTAGTTTGTATGAAAAAATCTTTTTTTTTGATTTTGATGTTAGGACTTATCTGATGGTTTTGAAATACTTCTTTATACTAGTACTAACGGTGTTTTCAATTATCGTTCTATTGTCATCCACACCTTGTATATAAACTATAAGTGTGCGAAATTTCACACTCCTCCGTCCGCGCAATTTTCGTAAAAAGGGGTCCTACAAAGTTCCTACAAATCAATCCTACAAAGTTTTTACTTCACGTATATTAATATATATAGAAGATAATTGAAGAATTGAGACATCCAACACGCGTCGAACGATTAGATCGCTTTATAAATTCCCCTGTTCGTAGACACGTAGGTACAATTTACACAATAATTGTCGTTATCAACAAGGAGAAAGTTCTGGAAATGTCCTTTACACGTCGAGACGGGCATCAAGTCGACCACAATCTGCGAATCCGTCCTCTCTTCCGGTGACATTCTAACTTATAGTACGATTATACTACCATTTACGATGCAGACATTTTGGGACGGAATGAAGCTTGGAATAGTCACACATAGATACATATTTATAGATATCTGTAGTATGTATATTTTTATTTTTGTACTAATAAAAACATTACACACAACACAATTACTTAATGCCTGTGTATACTACACCGACTAATATAGTACCTAAATATATTTTCTATATTTTTTTTAATTATTCATATATTATAACTTTAAAAAGAGTCATTGCGAACCGCGTCAACATGCTAGTCAGTATATACCTACTTCATTGACTTGAACTTGACTGAAAATTGTAAAAAATGTGATTTTGGTATATGTAATGTGTATAGATCCATAATTATGCATTTAGTAAAAAGCGGTTATTTTAATATCACAAACAGACACTCCAATTTTATTTATTTTTATAGATTTTACTATTACAAACTAGAACTCACGGCAGCGATTTATAATCTTAAATATCTAACCACCAAAGGACGTTAATTTCAAGATAAAGTCAAATTCGCAAAAAATATTAGAACATTAAAAAAATGTGATCTTGTTGATTGAATGACGTAAACTTGTCTAAAAGCATGACTGTTTCAATGATTCACTTGATTTAAGTCTAAATTAATCGCTTTTTTAATTTAACCGTTAAATTGATTCACGTTTTCATGAGAACTTGTCAAACCCCTTTAATGATGACCACAGTTGTGTAAACTGTTTAAGAAAAATCGTTTGAATGTATATTCCTGGATCAATTTCCTCTGTAAATTTTTCTCTTATTGACTCATGATTTCATATGAAGTATTTGAAAATATGCTAATATTAATCATTGATTTATTTATTTATATATACTTTATTGTACACCACAACTACATTTTAAACATTAAACACATTTAAAGACATTTACAGACTGTGAAGTACAATGGGTGGACTTTAGCCATTTCTTCCAGACAACCCAAATTAATTTACTAATGTTTATTTTTTTTAAGTATTCTTTTTTAATCAACTTAAGCCAACTAAGATTGATTTAAATACTGCAAAGGTTGAATATATTTAATGTAAATGTTCGTCTGTTATTAAGATACCAAAACTTTTCCATACGTCTCAAACAGTCACAAAAGTAAAAACTAAAAAGCAACTCAACAAAGGTATTTTAATAATTTCGAAGGAGTATCTATTAAGTAAGATCACTAGCGAGTGCAGACATCATAGCACTGGCAGGGAGGGTAGTAAAAAAAGCTATTATAATGCGAGCCAATCTAGAGTTTGTTGCACCTATCTATCGAGAGCTGAGATGTATTAACCTTTCTGAAGTTCGAGGCGACCCTCGACCTTTCAGTTATATTTGGGTATCCTGAAGTGTGAAAGACAAAATTTAAAGCGTTCCGTTTGGGTAACGAAAGATAAATACAAATGGTCTTGAAGTTTTGAAGGGGGATTGTTTTTATTTCCTCGTACAAGCTAATGTTTGTGGTTTTCGGATTGTTTAAACTTCAAATCAAGAAAGTAAGGCGTTGGCGTGTGATATATGAATTTAAAATTTTATTTTTTCTTAAAGATTTACTGTAAGAAATTGAAAATAAAAGTACAATTTATTAGATGTTTTTCGAGAATATTTATTTCCACCAGATAGCTCAAAGAACGATTCCATAATAAGTTATTTTTGAGAAATTGACCTTATCCTAAACGATTGCTTTCATGCACTTTTCGTAATTTATTGGTTTCATTGTCCTCTCCATAGTTCTATTACATGTAAGTATGTATAGCCTAATAGTTTGTGTTAAAAGGCTATAATATAAAGATATTATTTCCAATAAAATGATTGACAGTGAGAGATAACAAGAGACTTGTTATGATGTAAATATATACTAACTTATCACCTTTATAACATTTCTAGACATTGTATACAGTTCAATCAGCCTTTAATTTTAACAATCTTTCCATTATTTCATGCTCCAAATATAGCTCTAGTTGTTTATCTAGTCTAAATTCTTCATTAATTGTTTAATTTTATTAATTTGTTCCATCTTGGGTTCAGAAAGAATTTTTTTAAATTGAACTGGTTGGTTTCGAGATGAACGCGTTTAAAAACACAAACGTTTAATATTGTACTAGCTGTGCCCCGAAGTTTCACACGCATTAATTTGTAGAAAAAAAATGGCCTATAGGCTTTCTTGGTAAATGTGCTATCAAAAACAAAAATAACTTTTCCATTGGAACCAGTAGCTTTTGAAATTGGCGTGTTTAAACAAACAAAAAAAGTAAGCTCTTCAGCTTTATATTAGAACTAGTCGACCCGTGCCCACTTCGTTGGGCGGT
Source organism: Melitaea athalia (assembly GCA_905220545.2). Taxonomy (NCBI): domain Eukaryota; kingdom Metazoa; phylum Arthropoda; class Insecta; order Lepidoptera; family Nymphalidae; genus Melitaea; species Melitaea athalia. Next base: position 3,310,846 of record HG992189.1, read on the forward strand.
AATTATTTTTGTGATGCAGTTACATATATAGTAAAGCTTTCATCTCGCTCACACTTCTCCGACTTGATTTACATATACTATTATTTTCAATGAATTTTTTTGTTCAATAACAATAAAATATAGCCTATATCACTCCTGAATAGTATAGCTTTCTGTAAGTGAAAGAATTTTCATGATCGAATCAGTATTTGCGGAGATTACCCCCTACAAATAAACAAAGTTAGAAACTTTACCTCTTTATAATATTAGTTAGATAAGTAAATATACAAATCATTAGCGTTTTAATGGTTTCGTGATCCTTTATTACACAAAATACGCCTATTAGGTGCTTGAAATTTTTACCCTTAAAACATTTCGGACGGCTTAGTTATTTAACGTTAAATGAGCCAGAAACTTTTGCGTTTGTTTTTCGTTATGTAAGGGTTTCGTCACTGAGTACAGGGCTGTTACTGGATACTTGGGTGATTAGGATCTAGCTGGAAATACTTGGCCCGGTTAAGACGACGTGTAAAGGGGTCAGAGGTTCTAATCCGGGAAGCCTTGGACATTGTTCACTTAATCGTGCTGTTGGTGCTCTTTCATGTTAGTGGTATCTTATGTAGTTATTAGTACAGTACTAGTACCTATATATTTTTTTTTGTTATTCGTATTCTTTAGTAATTTTAATACATTGTAAATCGATCTAATGTCTGCCAAAATTTCGACTGTCTAGAATTATTAGCAGAAATACTTACAGAGAATAGGTTAAAATTAAAAGATGTACACTGTTCCTTTTATAGTTCGTTTTACAACTGAGGTACGGCACAGCAGGAAATCACCTGCTCCCAATATGAAGCAGCTCCATTGGGCTAGTACCTTGACACTTACAGATCACGGTTAAATAATACCTACTGCTTTCAAGCAGTGTTGTGTTAATAAATAGCAATTGTCCTAAATTTTATGTGTGTCAAAATAAAGCAGAATAATCTTCAATATTAACGACGCCTTGAATTGTTATCTTCAGTCATCAAACGTCAACCATTCGCTTTTCGTAATGCTCTCGTCACGTATTGACCAGCTTACTTCCAAAGTCAAGCGTGCATAAAGAAGTTTTACTTCAATAAAGTGGCTTTAGTTACATTTTATTTTGATGTAAATCTCATTAGTAATTATTTGTGATCTATACTAATGGTATAAAGCTCGAAAGTTTTAATTACTGGTTCGAATTGAAAAACTTATTTTGCGTTGGGTAACCCATTTACCAAGGAAGGCTATGGGATATTTTTTTTTACAAATTAACACGATCGAAATGCGGGGCACAGCTAGTATTACAACCTATGTGAAGTTGGCAACTAACTCAACAATAATGAGTGTTTCTCAATTCTATTCGATTGTACTAGGTTCGTACCAGAACGTACCGCTTTTTATTTCGTTTGTACCTCGAAGGGGTGGAAAACACAGGGTCGCGGTTATATGGTTCCCTGTCGACTTAGAAATACAGCATTTTTGTTGATGCTAACTCGAAGCATTTCGTTTGTACCGGATTGTACCATTATCAGAACTGGAAAAAAATATATTAAAAAACTAATATTGACGTTTATACATATACTTGAAAATACTAAAGAAAATTCGATGCCAACTCAAGTAGTAGAACAATAATGAGTGTTTCTCAATTCTATTCGATTGTACTAGGTTCGTACCAGAACGTACCGCTTTTTATTTCGTTTGTACCTCGAAGGGGTGGAAAACACAGGGTCGCGGTTATATGGTTCCCTGTCGACTTAGAAATACAGCATTTTTGTTGATGCTAACTCGAAGCATTTCGTTTGTACCGGATTGTACCATTATCAGAACTGGAAAAAAATATATTAAAAAACTAATATTGACGTTTATAAATATACTTGAAAATACTAAAGAAAATTCGATGCCAACTCAAGTAGTAGAACAATAATGAGTGTTTCTCAATTCTATTCGATTGTACTAGGTTCGTACCAGAACGTACCGCTTTTTATTTCGTTTGTACCTCGAAGGGGTGGAAAACACAGGGTCGCGGTTATATGGTTCCCTGTCGACTTAGAAATACAGCATTTTTGTTGATGCTAACTCGAAGCATTTCGTTTGTACCGGATTGTACCATTATCAGAACTGGAAAAAAATATATTAAAAAACTAATATTGACGTTTATAAATATACTTGAAAATACTAAAGAAAATTCGATGCCTGAAATGAAAAGTCGATGCCTGAAATGAAAAGATGTATGAAAAGTCTGCCGAGCGGTACAATTCAAATTGAGGAACGGAGTACTCATCGTAATACTCAATTATCACGTAAAATACGATATATACATATAAAACGATAATTGAGTATTACGATGAGTACTCCGTTCCTCATCGTTTGTACCGGATTGTACCGCTCGGCAGACTTTTCATACATTCTTCCAACAGAGAAAACCACCGACTACGAACGTATTTTTGGGAAAACTCCGTAATTTTACAAGATTACAACTGTGAGCTTGTTTCTTATCGTCGGTACTCGTTCGTACTTTTCAGTTGGTCGTTTGTACCTCTATTAAATGCTCAGATTTCGAATTCTAAACGTGTTCTCTCCAGACTAATTAAACGATTTCATGTTAAATGTTGATTTTGTGATAAATACTCTGCATCTCATCGTTTGTGCTCGTTTGTACCGCTGCGAATTAGGTTTCTGGCATCATTGAGCACTCAGGAGCACCATTTCAACAATTTATTTTCGACCTGCTTCGACTATTTTACGTGATAATTGAGTATTACGATGAGTACTCCGTTCCTCATCGTTTGTACCGGATTGTACCGCTCGGCAGACTTTTCATACATTCTTCCAACAGAGAAAACCACCGACTACGAACGTATTTTTGGGAAAACTCCGTAATTTTACAAGATTACAACTGTGAGCTTGTTTCGTATCGTCGGTACTCGTTCGTACTTTTCAGTTGGTCGTTTGTACCTCTATTAAATGCTCAGATTTCGAATTCTAAACGTGTTCTCTCCAGACTAATTAAACGATTTCATGTTAAATGTTGATTTTGTGATAAATACTCTGCATCTCATCGTTTGTGCTCGTTTGTACCGCTGCGAATTAGGTTTCTGGCATCATTGAGCACTCAGGAGCACCATTTCAACAATTTATTTTCGACCTGCTTCGACTATTTTACGTGATAATTGAGTATTACGATGAGTACTCCGTTCCTCATAGTTTGTACCGGATTGTACCGCTCGGCAGACTTTTCATACATTCTTCCAACAGAGAAAACCACCGACTACGAACGTATTTTTGGGAAAACTCCGTAATTTTACAAGATTACAACTGTGAGCTTGTTTCGTATCGTCGGTACTCGTTCGTACTTTTCAGTTGGTCGTTTGTACCTCTACTAAATGCTCAGATTTCGAATTCTAAACGTGTTCTCTCCAGACTAATTAAACGATTTCATGTTAAATGTTGATTTTGTGATAAATACTCTGCATCTCATCGTTTGTGCTCGTTTGTACCGCTGCGAATTAGGTTTCTGGCATCATTGAGCACTCAGGAGCACCATTTCAACAATTTATTTTCGACCTGCTTCGACTATTTTACGTGATAATTGAGTATTACGATGAGTACTCCGTTCCTCATCGTTTGCACCGGATTGTACCGCTCGGCAGACTTTTCATACATTCTTCCAACAGAGAAAACCACCGACTACGAACGTATTTTTGGGAAAACTCCGTAATTTTACAAGATTACAACTGTGAGCTTGTTTCGTATCGTCGGTACTCGTTCGTACTTTTCAGTTGGTCGTTTGTACCTCTACTAAATGCTCAGATTTCGAATTCTAAAAGTGTTTTCTCCAGACTAATTGAACGATTTCATGTTAAATCTTGATTCCGTGATAAATACTCTGCATCTCATCGTTTGTACTCGTTTTTACCGCTGCGGATTAGGTTTCTATCATCATTGAGCACTGAAGAGCATCATTTCAACAATTTATTTCTGACCTGCTTCAATTATTCCAACCATGTATTGAATTTTACTGAATGAACTCAGTTTCTCATCGTTCGTACCACGTCGTACTGCTTTGCAGACCTTTCATACCTTCTTCCAACAGAGAAAACTATCGACTACGAATGTATTCTTCCGAAAACTTCGTCGTTTTACAAGATTATAGAATTATAACTATGAGCTCAAGTTCCGTATCGACTGTACTCGTTCGTACTCTTTAGTATTTTGTTTGTACCTTTACTAATCACTCACATTTAAAAATTTAGGAACCATTTTCGAACTTACTCGAGCATGTCGAGGGATAATTGAACTTCATGACGAATCCCCTGCATCTTTGCGTTCTCATTCATTTGTGCCGGTGAGCATTTCGTTCCTACCATCATTACACTTTCAAAAGCACTAATTCCAAAATTTTATCGCAACCTCATTAGGCTATTAAACGCTTCAATTGAATTGAACGATAGGTGCTCGGCTATTATTCGTTTGTACTCGGTCATTTCGCAGCATACTTTGTTCGTACTTTCGCTAAATAGACAAAATCACCGACCGAGGACATATTTTTGGTCTCTCAATGGTTCCAGAAAATACATGATTGTAGTGAGCGGGGCTCGGCTATTCAGCATTCGTACTCATTCGTATCGCCAAGTATTCCACTCGTCTTTCCATTAAACAGGAGTGAATTTTGAACAGGTTTGTTTAAAACGTGGTTGTGTTGGTACGATCCTGTAGAAACAATTCTGAGTTCGCAATAATACATTTCTCCCACATTTTCAGTTATAAACACATATATGGAATAACAGATTGGTTTTCTTAGATTCTGGAGAAGGTACAATTCGGTACAAACGATACTACTTGAGTTGGCATCGAATTTTCTTTAGTATTTTCAAGTATATGTATAAACGTCAATATTAGTTTTTTAATATATTTTTTTCCAGTTCTGATAATGGTACAATCCGGTACAAACGAAATGCTTCGAGTTAGCATCAACAAAAATGCTGTATTTCTAAGTCGACAGGGAACCATATAACCGCGACCCTGTGTTTTCCACCCCTTCGAGGTACAAACGAAATAAAAAGCGGTACGTTCTGGTACGAACCTAGTACAATCGAATAGAATTGAGAAACACTCATTATTGTTCTACTACTTGAGTTGGCATCGAATTTTCTTTAGTATTTTCAAGTATATTTATAAACGTCAATATTAGTTTTTTAATATATTTTTTTCCAGTTCTGATAATGGTACAATCCGGTACAAACGAAATGCTTCGAGTTAGCATCAACAAAAATGCTGTATTTCTAAGTCGACAGGGAACCATATAACCGCGACCCTGTGTTTTCCACCCCTTCGAGGTACAAACGAAATAAAAAGCGGTACGTTCTGGTACGAACCTAGTACAATCGAATAGAATTGAGAAACACTCATTATTGTTCTACTACTTGAGTTGGCATCGAATTTTCTTTAGTATTTTCAAGTATATTTATAAACGTCAATATTAGTTTTTTAATATATTTTTTTCCAGTTCTGATAATGGTACAATCCGGTACAAACGAAATGCTTCGAGTTAGCATCAACAAAAATGCTGTATTTCTAAGTCGACAGGGAACCATATAACCGCGACCCTGTGTTTTCCACCCCATCGAGGTACAAACGAAATAAAAAGCGGTACGTTCTGGTACGAACCTAGTACAATCGAATAGAATTGAGAAACACTCATTATTGTTCAGTTAGTTGCCAACTTCACATAGGTAGTATTACATATCAATACTGCTAGCAAAATATATGCGAGCATGATTGTATACAAATTATATTGACATAGTTTCTACCACGTGTCACTCATATTATAATTAATATTTGCAGCAAACTCGAACGCGTGTGGAATACGTTTAGTTGTCCGTTAGGCCTCGTTTACGGAGACGCGGAGCGTAGTGCGTAGCGTGTGGCGTGGCGGTGGCACTAAATTCAAACGTAGGGCGTTGTATGAGTGCGTTTACGGAGAAGCGCTTTTACACGCGTTCATTTTCATACATTTTGACACACGCGAGAAGCTACGCCACACGCTACGCACTACGCTCCGCGTCTCCGTAAACGAGGCCTTAATGTGGACGTTTGTCATCAATTGCTTTTGTAATTGAATCGTATGAAGTATGAACCCGTTACTTTCCTACCGGTGCACCGGTAGAAGGTTCACCGCGGTGAAGCCTTTTCTATTGGTTAAAGAATAAGGAGCCTTATCCACTTAGGTATAATGCACCTTCATCGTTATGGGTTGTTTAGACATTTACTTGAAATGTTTTGGGGGTATTAATTGTATTGTAAATCCATAATATTGATAGGTATATTTCGATATATAAGAGATTTAAACCTATGTAATGCTCATAACGATATCTCTGGAACCATAAGGCGTAGAGACTTGAAATTTGGTAGGAATATTCCTTTCGCCGAGTAGAGGATAGCTAAGAACGGATTTTACGAAATTCCGCCCACAAGAGGGGGTTGCGGGGGTTAATAACATATTTTAAGCTTTCCTTTAAAACATACTATACTAACGTATTTGTGATATCCAGTTGTGCAGACAACTCATAAATCAAACAACTTTTTTTATAACACGTAAGTATCCGTAACGTAAAATTTAGGCATTTTTGCTTCAGCTTTAGAATTCCTAGCAAAAGCGTAGGTATACAAACTTGATGATTATATAAAAAGCGCTTTGTGCTGAATAGTAATTGTTTACGTTATTTGTATTTGGTTAGCCTTATAAGTCTCCAATGTATAATGACGAGTTCAGTTCTTTAATAATAGCCTTACGTCATTTTTTCGTGCCAATAAATCTGAAATTTCTTACCAATAAATTGAACAAAATGCGTTTCAACTACTAATTGGGATATGTTTACAATCAAAAGTATTGTTTTTCTGTTATTGTAATAATATTATGTTACTGTCATCATCCGTTTTTAATTGTAACTGCAGTACAACGGTTTCGAAGAATAAAAATACTTTAAACTTCTTTACTTAGAACGGCGGTTTTGTTAGTAATTTGTACAGTAAAATTCCAATTTGGCAACTATTACAGCATCAATTATTATCGGATAAAGTATAAACAATATTGATTCTACGGGACTTGTCGCGTTTATTATTTTGAACCTCCCGATATTTTTCACTGAGGTAGGGCACAGCAGACAATTTCCTGCTCAAAATATGGAGCAGCCCGACTGGGGTAGTACCTCGACCTTACAGAAGACCACAGCTAAATAATATTGTTTTCAAGCAGTATTGTGTTCCTGTTGGTGAGTACGGTGACCAGAGCTCCTGGGGGGATTGGGGATAGGGTGAGCAACGCGCTTGCAATGCTTCTATTACTGCAGGCTTCTATAAGTTACGGTAATCGCTTATCATCAGGTGGGCCGTACGCTTTTTTGCTGACCTAGTTATAATTATATTTAAAAAAAAATTCTGTCGAGAGTCTCAAAATAATAATCGTGGTTAAGTTCCATAGGACAAAAAGTGTTCGTAGTAATCGTGGCAGTTTATAAAGTTAAATTATCATATTATCAATTATCATACGATCCAATTGTGGTGCTAAAATTATTTTCTCCTCATTTCAGGTGATAGTAGAGTCTCACAAGGAACTGCGATGTCCGGAATGTCGTATCCTTGTGGAGACGAAGGTGGAGGAGCTGCCTCCGAATGTGCTCCTCATGAGGATACTCGAGGGTATGAAGAATTCCGCGCCGAGGAAAACGAGCGGCCAGCGAGTTAGAAGTGGACACTCACAGGTATGTATCACCTGTAATATCCCACTGCTGGGCATAGGACTCTTCGTGGGAGAAGGGTCGAAGCATCGACCACGCTGCTCCACTACGGGTTGGCGGATGGATATATTCCCTACTGTAAGTAATGATCTTTATCTGGTGTCTACGATAACAACCGGGACCGACATCTTAATGTGTTCTCCGAGGCACGGTGGTGAGACTCACAAGGGCAACGTGCAACATAAAACTAAAATTGACTGTGATTCTAGCTTTTTATTTAACTATTTTACTTTTTAACTATTTAAAAAAATTAAAGAACCTTATATGAAAGAAATTAGTAAATAAATATCTACATATACATTTAGATCTATACAAATAAATAAAATTGGAGTGTCTGCCAAAACATTTTTTACTATTTTTGTCTGTCTGTCTGTATTTTTTCCGGCTAATCTCTGAAACGTCTGGACCGATTTTGACGGGACTTTCACTGGCAGATAGCTGATGTAGTGAGGAGTAACTTAGGCTACTTTTATTTTAGAAATTTATTTATTTTATAACTGCGAACTGAACAATAAGTTTTTTGTTAAATTCCACGTGGAAGATGTCGCGGGCACAGCTAGTTTCTGATTAAAATTGAACGAGGATTTAATATTATCGTATACACAATTAAGAGGAAAGGATACCGGCTCTTTCTCCATACAAACGTATTCGACTGTTTTCTCCCTGGATAATGACACTAGATCAAATATTTTTGTAAAATAAAACTTTTACCTGCCATGACCATGCCCCTACGTTTTGTTTTTTTTCATATTCTTATTATATTAGGTAGTAGGAGTCTTCAAAAACTAGAAATATTGCCTAATTTTTTGTACATTTTCAGACACTCATAACAAAATAATAATTCATATTTACAAAAAAAAGAAAACGGAGCGGCATAGCTGAAGGCTTTGTTTATTTACGTTGAAAAAATAAAAAATAAATTGGCATGTTTCGGGGAGAAAACAGTCGAATACGAAATGATGTTTTGGTCAATAATTATCTACCTAAAGTGGTCTGAGCTTCAGTTGTCCCTTTCTTGCTGTTTGTGGGATAGGTCTGGGGGAGGGAAGGGTCAGAGCAGTACGTATACACGCCAGCGAAGTGATGCCTCATAGTCGATAATTATATAGATACACTAGTGATGTAATATTTTGTCGATATTTTCAAAAATTCGTGTAAACAAAATTAAATAATCTCTCTTTTCATAAACTACAATAAAACCTTATTTGGATGCGGTGTTCATTGTAACATTGTGCAAACCTGGGCTAAAGAAGGGTTTCTCTAACAAATAAAAATGATAATTATGGTAAATAATTTAAATAATTATGTTGTTTATGTTTTTGGTCTGACCATAATTTTGGCTAACGGTAGTCTTATTACTGAGGCAAACGAAGGATACCGTAGAAAGACTGACGGACAGACACTAGGAAAAGTAGGTAAGTAGGTTAACTAAATAAAGATACAAAATTTCCAAATAAGGATTTATTCAGTTCAAGTAGGTAAAGAGTTATTTAATTATTTCCTTTACTTTCCCATATGGCAATCATAGTAAAATTTTTCTACTATTGGTTCTATTGAATTCCAGAAAGCATCGTTCTTTTTAACCGACTTTTAAAAAAGGAGGAGGTTCTCAATTCGACTGTATTTTTTTTATGTATGTTCTCAGAACTTTTGACTGGGTGGACCGATTTCGATCAATTTTGTTTTAATTGAAAGGTGTCATGTGGTCCCATTTAAATTTAATTGAGATCTAACAAGTACTTTTAGAGTTATATCTAATCTAATAATGCGTATTTACTTGACTACTTTTTCGTCGACCTACGTTGTATTATACCGCATAACTTCTTACTCGGTGTATCGATTTTGATGATTCTTATTTTAATCGAAAGCTAATACTTGTCATGTAGTCTTGTTTAAATTAGATTGAGATCTGATTACAACTTTTTGAGTAATCTTTAATAGCGCGTATTGACTATTGTTTCGTCTTATTACGCTGTATTATTTGTCGATGTAATTTAAGTCGTTTTTTTTTCGTTTGTGAGCAAACACAATTACCAATTTTTTGGTAAATGATTAATATAGGGCTCCACAAAATAGAATAGCAGTAACTTCGTAGTCTTTACAATATTTTTTAAAAATCAAATTCGGACTACTCTGTAAAGAGTTATGCATGGTCAAATATTAAAAAAATATACGTGGCGACTTTAGAACCTCCTCTGTTTTTCTTCGTCGGTAAAAAATTCTTAATCAACCACAAAATAATTAAATAAAAAAATCAATAGGTGGTCCTGAAAATCTGTGTTAGGGTTTATCCCTAACTGAAGCCGAGGACTTATCTTTTTGTGAGACACACTGCCACCTTTATTAGTGACTATTATTTTAAATATCTTTATTTTATTGTTAATTCTGAGTTCAGTTGTTTCAATTTTTTTTAATAATTATTATTATTTCTTTTTATTTATAGTTTGTTCTTCCACATTTATTTTGATGTTTTTTTTTTTTTGAAATGTACTAATTTTTATCTTATGTTCATCGTTTATATTTCAGTGTATTTCGCAAATAAAGGTCTTATTGTTAGGTATTATTGCGTAATTTGCCTAACGAAAAAGACAAATAAAATAATAATTTATAAATTAGAACAATATCAAACATTATGTACAACTGTACACTTAAAAATATCAATACGGTAGTCCTTTGAAATTTTATGCAACACCGTACCTACATAATATGCAGTCGGACGCATAAAATTGGAGGATTAGTCAACCAGTCTCTCTTTGTATATTATGTCACCAGAACCTCATTTGTTTTTTATTAATTACTATTTTTAAACATTATTATATCGTCCCAATTATGTGTTACGTATTAATAACCGCGACAAACATGAGACATTACAACTTATATGTATACTATTACTAGCTGTGCCCCGCGGTTTCACCTGCGTTGATTTGAGGGAAAAAATGCTTTCCTTTTTTTCAATAGTATAAGATTTAATTAGCTTGATATATTTTCCTTAGTTTACACTAAATAAATTTCTGAACGCACGCATAAATATTTGACCAAAGAGTATATTATGACCACTACGTTTTATATTTGACAACAAATATATATTATGTCAATCCGTTTTCATTACTGACATTATTATACAGTACCTGGGTGACCGAGCCTAGCTCGGTATTTTCATTTTATTTTTCGTTTTTTTTTCTCGGTATTTTTATATTTTAATTTTATTTAAATAATAAATCACGAGTGAAATTAAAAAAAAAAAGAAAAAAAAAATTATCTGGAGCGAGATTCGAACCCGGGTCAACATGATTCGACACCCGCCGATTTCCTAATTACGCCATTACAGCTATGTTGACGCGTAGTGAAATTAAGCTTCGTATTCTAATGATATTTTTTCATTGCCTAAAAACAGGGATAAAACGACCTTTTTTTTAAATGAATCCTAGCTAGATCAATTTTTCGCCCCCGAAATCCCCTGCATACTAAATTTCACGAAAATCGTTGGAGCCGATTCCGAGATTCAGAAAATATATATATATATATATATACAAGAATTGCTCGTTTAATAGTATAAGATTTTTAAAATGTAAAATACGCCACTATCCGTATATTGTGGATATACATATGTTGTCGATTCGAAAAATTTATTTAAATACGTTCTTTAATTTTATCGGAGAGTTTACCATATCGACGGGATGAACATTAAATGTTTGACAGTTACGAAACAAGAACATAGTTCCATACAAATTTTCATTCCCACCTTTCAACCCTTTACACCCTTTTATTCGCATTAAAAAGTAGCCTATGTCCTTTCTCAGACTCTAGACTATCTGTATACCAAATTTTATTTAAATCTGTTCAGTAGTTTTGGCGTGATTGCGCGACAGATAGACAGACAGACAGACAGACAGACAGAGATACTTTCGCATTTATAATATTAGTATGGATTTAAATACGTTCTTTAATTTTATCGGAGAGTTTACCATATCGACGGGATGAACATTAAATGTTTGACAGTTACGAAACACGAACATAGTTCCATACAAATTTTCATTCCCACCTTTCAACCCCTTACACCCTTTTATTCGCATTAAAAAGTAGCCTATGTCCTTTCTCAGACTCTAGACTATCTGTATACCAAATTTTATTTAAATCTGTTCAGTAGTTTTGGCGTGATTGCGCGACAGACAGACAGACAGACAGAGATACTTTCGCTTAAATATTAGTATGGATTATTATTATAATTATTTTATTGCGTACGTATGTGTGTATGTACCTATGTATGATTGTTATATATTCTTTTTTTGCTTATTTATATTTACACAATACCACCTGCCCATCTGAAAAGCAATATCCCTTTCATTAGCAGGTTGTCTGGAAGAGATTGCTTTTTAATCGACTTCAAAAAAGGAGGAGGTTACTCAATTCGACCGTACTTATATATTTTTTTTTTGTTTTTTTTTTAATTTATGTTCGGGGATAACTTCGTCGTTTATGAACCGATTTTGATAATTATTTTTTTTGTTGGAAGGGAGATATCCCAACTTAGGTACCATGATAAGGAAACCAGGATCTGATGATGGGATCCCAGAGAAATCGAGGAGGACCCTCGAAAATCGTAGTGATTAGTGCGTTTGTTAATTTTTTTCGTCGGCTTACGTATTACTTGCCGATGTACTTAATTGAAGTCGGTTTTTTTTCGTTTGCGAACAAACACAATTATTAGCAATAAGATCGCCTGGTTGTACAATTTGTGACTATATAATTGCTGGTAATGTAAATTTTGTTCTTTATTTAAATGTGCAACAAAGTATATTATTATTATTATACTAAGACAAACATATTAATTACTATGTATGTATGGCTACAATACATTTATCATGTACACTATATGTATGTATCTCAACACCCATTCTTACATACACCTCAACCATGTAATTACATACCTAATTCATAAATAAAATACCTAAGTATTTCAATAATTATTACTTACCAAAATACAGTTATGTAGATAACAATCCAATGAATTAACAAACAATAATTCAAAATAATAAGTACTAAGTAGTTTACGAAATCCAATAAAAGTAATCCGAGTTACAGAAGAACGAAGCAGAAATTTTTTATTAAATATGTAAATATAAATATCATATAACATACACACACTGTCGTCTGTTCCTATGGTAAGCAACTTAATGCTTGTGTTACAGGTAACAGCCGACTCCTATAACTATATGTATATATGAATATTTTTTATAAATATACATAGAAATAATACACATAAATATGTATATAAATACAAATATTACACCCAGGCTCGGGCAGGAAACGAACCCGCAACCCGCGGAACAGAAAGCAGGGCCACCACAAACTGCGCCAACGGGCTAATGAAATAAAACAAGCAAAATACAGAAAAATAGCATTCGCGAAGCGGCACACGCACACTAACACCACGGCACTTACACATAGACAAAGCAGTGCGGGGTTGGCGGGTGTGCGGGGCGGCCTACAGTAAAATTCAGTGGAGACAGGAACATTTTATTCAAATACCTATTCTTCAAAAGTCTATTCCGTACCCTTTCCTCTTAACGCGCAGATGTGGTGCAAGCGACGCCCCTGGATTATATACTTTTTTGCGAATACATACGTCTATTTATTTGGAACGTCTCAGATAATAGGAGTTGCATTGAATAATTTTGATAAGGAATGTTGAATTTTTTTAAAAGTATTTAAATAAATTTTTAACAGAGTTTCGACTTCAGGTTTTTATATATGTATGTTTGATATATAATCTTCTTACAAATTTTAGTTAAAAACAAAAGAATGGGAAATTTTGTCCAGAATTGTTTTTAAAATGTAACATCGCTTAATTCCGCATTTAAATCCATGTCTGGTTTGAATAAAATGCATGTAAATCGCATTTACTGCAGTGTTTATGTAATCCTTCGCATTACAAGCTGTTGAGTGCATTTGCATACGTGTGCAGAATCTTTATATTTTTAATGTGTTACTATTAAAACTGATAACGCGTTGGCGCAACGGTCACAGCACTGGTTTGTGGCTGTTGCGCTGGCGGTTGCGGGTTCAATCCTCTCGCACATGACAAACATTTGTATTGGGCATACAGATGTTTGCCGTGGTCTGGGGGGTTGTGCAGTGGGAGTTGTGTGCTCGTGGGTCTCCCCACCGTGCCTCGGAGAGCACATTAAGTCGTCGTTCCCGATTGTTATCATGTACACTAAACTTGGTTACTGGGTGGGTAATGGGTTGTCTGGAAGAAATTGCTAATTAGCCATAAGTCCGCCTATTGTACTTCACTGTCAGTGATTATTTTTATGCTTACAATAAAGTATAAATAAATAAAAATGAGTAAATACACCTGATAGCGATCGTTACTCATAGTAGGGAATATATCCGCCAACCCGCATTGGAGCAGCGTGGTGGATCTCTCTCTGATCCTTCTCCTACATGGGGAAAGAGGCCTATGCTCAGCAGTAGGATATTACAGGCAAAAGCGTAGCGTTCATTATAATTCATCCATACCCACAAACTTTCGCTATTATAGCATTAGAAGGATGGAAACACCTAATTGTTATAATTTATAAATTATATTAAACGATGATTTTTTTTATATTATTATGATCAGAGGGAAAAGCAATTTCCTTCTAGGGTTTTTCTTTAGAATAACATTAAGTTTTGTAATTGAAGAGAGAGATCGATCAAATGTTTTTTCATATTTATTTTTATTTTTAATGAAAGGAGATACGTTTCGAGGAATTTTCTCTTTGATCCGATTAATTTTTGTTTGTCTTTATCTACTAATGTTCTTTGACTACTGTAAACCTAATAGTTAATGATGTTTTCATAATTTTTACTTTGATTTTATATTTAAAAGTTTATAAGGTATATATTTAAGATTATTTATTATAACATCTGTTTTACAATTTCGTTTCGATAGAATGCCGTGGTATAATAAAATTTGTAAAATGAATTAGTAAGCTATTTAAAGCTACGAGTATTTCACAGGAACTCAATTTTAAAGAATATACTTTTTAAAACATTTTTAATAAAATCGTAGCTGCTATCAACATTTTACAGACACAAAGACCTCGTTAACAAAAAAAAAAAAAAAAAAAAAACAAATAGGTGTGTGTGCGATTCACACACGATAGAAGTGAAACTTCTTTGGCAATAATTAAAAAAAAACTAATTTGAAATTAGCGGCTTGCAGCGCGGCTCGACCTTCCCTGTTGTTGCCTTCCGGTTTGAAATCACAACGATTCTAAAGAAGTTTCACTTCAAAAACGCCATAGTCAAACTATGAAAAAAATAGCTGAAATATAAAAAATTTAAAATGTTTGATAGAAAAATGCTCACAAGTGGTCCGCTGTGGGCTATATTGCGCGTTTCGTCTAGCGGTTATGAATAAAATAATAATAATTTAGTATGTCTGCGGACGAAGTTCGTGTGATATAACCAAATGCGCGCTTCAGCGAGTAATGTGACAGCGAAGGATCACTGTAACTCTATAATCTAAGTAAATAATAATGAATTGTCGAAATGTACGTACGCGCATAACTTCTGGACCACTTCTGCACGAATTGGATATTTTTTTGGTTTACGCTTCAGCCTGTAATATCCCACTGCTGGGCATAGGCCTCTATCGTCACATAGGAGAAGGATCAGAGCTTATTTCACCACGCTGCTCCAATGCGGGTTGGCGGATATATTCCCTACTATTTGTAACGATCGGGACCGACAGCTTTACGTGCTCTCCGAGGCACGGTGCGGAGACCCACAAGGACTGCACAAACACCCAGACCACGGCAAACATCTGTATGGCCAATACAAATGTTTATAATGTGCGGGGATCGAACCTGCAATTTTTTTGTTGTAGTGATCTTAATTCAAGTGTTAGTCAAGAGCATTGTTAAGCTGATTACCAACTTTGAGCCACTATTTTCTGACCCTATACTTAACCGAATAGACTTATTTACTTTTTATACTGTCCAATAAAAATAAATTCACTGGTATTCTTGGTGACTTACCAGGTCAATGGGCCACTATTCAAACTTTATTTCTATTTTCTTTTTTTATTGTAAATATATTCACATATAATTAAAAAGATCTGTAAAATTAATTAGACGTCTACTACTCTTAGTGCATGCCTATTGGCTAGGTGCGAAGTCATGGTGGAGGTAAGCCGAATCGACACAAGCGTACGCAGTGGTGAATTTTTGAACTAAACGGAGATGTTTTATGACTCTGTCGTATAAAATACACGTAAACACTTTAATTTTTTATCAATAATAAAATTTTAATAAAATGAGCAACCGGAGTTGCTGTGTCGTTAATTGTAGAAATACTTGTAGAAAGAGTGAGTGTAAATTTTATACATTTCTAACTGCGAATTGGAAAATAAATCAAAGAAAAAAGTGGATAGTAGCAGTAAGACGGCGAAAGTATGTATTATCATAACCTTAATTTCAGTATTCATAATAAAAGAGTATAACGGGCATTTGGAAAATGGTAAATGTTGTTGACACAATAATATATTATCTAAATTAGTAATTTGAAATATAAATGTTTTTACTTGTGGAATTTATCAAAATTTAATAAACTATTGTATGTATTTTATTAAGAATTTCATATAAATAATGAAAAATATTTTGCTACTCTTTAGATTAAACAACGTGTTTATTAAATTTAAAAAATTTAGGTACTAATTTGGAACTCAATTCGATGATTTACTGCTTGAAACCCAGTTTGATGATGACATCCATGTTTTCGTAACGACTTAAATAAAAAAATATTAAATTAAAAAAATTTATATTTTACGTTATCTTCAAGATTCAGCTATTACATTATCTTTTTATTTTTATTCTTTACTTTTACCTTTACAATTATAATTATACTCTTTGTTTCCAGTTTGTTTCCTTTTAGTTTTGTTAAAATTAATTTTACAACTCATATGTACTCAGCTATGCTTTAGAAATTAGAATTGACCACAGATTACACACAGATAGTATAAAACTATAAAGCTAGCTAGAATTGACTTAATCTAATCATGAACATATTAAATAATTTGTTTATCAATGATACTTACGTTTTTTTTTTTAAGATATTTAATTCAATATAAAATAGCACGTAATTTCGTCAGTTCGTCACTACATTTTTTTCACATATTGATAGTTATTTTTAACAATAAAAATTATAGTTATTGTCAAATATCATTAATATACTGCCAATCACATATTGTATCTGCCAATACTGTCCCCTTTTAGTTCATAATCGAGTGGCGCTACCGTCACGCACCTAGCCAATAATGGAGTGTGTATATTCCAGAACCTAACGCAAATGCAGCAGTCGTCTCGTGAGGGCAAGCAACCCCCGCCGCACGGACGAGCCATGTACGACTTCATATCTAAGGAGCCGGGGTAAGAATATCATATTATAAATAATTGTGTTTGCTAGCAAACGAAAACAAACCGACTTCAATTACATCGACAAGTAATACAACGTAAGTAGACGAAAAAAATTAACAAACGCACTACTCGTCACTACGATTTTCGAATGTTCCCCTCGATTTCTCTAGGATGCCATCATCAGATCCTGGTTTACTTGTCATGGTACCACCCTTGGGATATCTCCTTTTTAACAAAAAAAATTTTTATCAAAATCGGTTCATAAACGACGAAGTTATCCCCAAACATACATAAAAAATATCACGATCACGATCAAGATTCAGCCTGTAATATCCTACTGTTGGGCATAGGCCTCTTCTCCATGTAGGAGAAGGATAAAAAAATATAATACGGTCGAATTGAGTAACCTCCTCCTTTTGTGAAGTCTGTTAACAAAATTAAAAAGACTCAATTTTATTAGAAAATAAATTAGAATGAATAACAAAGGACTTTTATTAATTTCTGTTCTGTTAAAAAATAAGTGAATGTGATACGACTGGCCGTCTTTCACCTCGAGCAAAAGCATCTCCTTGGCAACCGAATTAAGCCATACGTAATAACATAGACTAATTTTCCTATATATCAAATAATACTTACACTTCCTACCTATATAAAATAGTACTTATTGAGGTAGAGCAAACACTATTACACTAACTTGTGTGTAATTTCCTGAAGATACGCTGTGTTCACAGCGGGAATAGGGTTGGCAATGCGCTTGCGATATTTCTGGTACTGCAGTCCGAAGTTATTACTTATCTGTTACCATCAGGTGAACTGTTTGCTTGTCTGGACTTAATTAAAGCGCTAGGCTAGTGATATATATAAAAAAAAAACTAAGCTTTTCGTCTTGGTATGGTATGGTATGGTAACACGGGCTGGTTTCCGCAAGTTGACGACCAGGCGCCTATTTTGCGTGTAGCTTTTCGTCTTTAGTTTAACTCATTAAATAAAATTAAAAAAAAAAAATTGAAACAATACAATTTGGTAACGATATTTTTAATTAATTTCCAGTGACCTGTCGTTCAAGAAGGGTGAAACGATAGTAATTCAGAAGAAGCTGGACCCGTTCTGGTACCACGGCGAGTGTTCGGGCAGGAGTGGAATGTTCCCTATCACTTATTTACAGGTGCGCTTGAGTTATAGAGCTTATGTTTTCTTTTAAACTGAGGTAGGGCACAGCAAGAAATATCCTGCTCAAAATATGGAGCAGCCCGACTGGGGCAGTACCTCGACCTTACAGAAGACCACAGCTAAATAATACTGTTTTCAAGCAGTGTTGTGTTCCTGTTGGTGAGTAAGGTGACCAGAGCTCCTGCAGGGACGATTGGGGATAAGGTCGGCAACGCGCTTGCAATGCTTTTGGTGTTGCAGGCGTAGAAGCTACGGTAATCGCTTACCATCAGGTGAGCCGTACGCTTGTTTGCCGACCTAGTTATATATCTGTTTTCTAATGTTTATGCGAATTTCACTCATTATAATGAAACAAATTTTTCGGATTTTATCTCGGTTTATTAAGTTCCACCCGTGACCAACGTCGGGCATCTAAAAAACTTCATACACCGCCACCGCGATAAAATCCGAAAAAGTTGTTTCATTATGTTTTTTTTTTATGTATAGGTAACACTTTAATAGCCTTAAGCTTGTTTCAGTGGTGTTAAGTTATTGAGGTAAGGTGCAGACTACTGCACTAAAATCTTTAATTGCTTATTCATCTGTTGCTCACATAAGAATTGTAATTGGGGGTATTATAACGATAAATTATTGGGGTTTTATGGGAGCTTATATTTTAATAATTGGACATGGATTATGTTCTTCTGGTATATTTTGTTTACTAAAAACGTTTGGTTAAAAATTAAAATCAATGGGAAGTACCTCGATCTTACAAAAGTATGCAGCCAAAAAAATAAGTTGTCTGTAAAGTTGGTTTACGGACGATAGTTTAACGTGACAACGTCATAACAAAACATCTCCACGGACGCATAGGCCAATTGAGTGGAAGAGAGATAGATGCGGCGCAAGCGTACAATGAGCGTAACGGGACAACGAATCATCCTTTTTCGTGCATGCAGCCGGCGTTCATCGATTTATTAGACGTTGTCACGTTAATAATACTGCTCCTAAATAGTTTTCAATGTTGACAGCCGGGGCTCTCAAGTTGCAGGCGGTAACTCTTTATTTCATTGTTTTCAGGTGATCGTCCCCCTGCCCGTACCTACGGCGCTCTGTAAAGCACTCTACGACTTCCGAATGTCAGCGCCCGATGAGGAGGGATGTTTAGCATTTGATAAAGGTATTTATTTATACTTTATATTTTAATTTGACGAATTTTCCGCTCTGTGGTCATAGCAACTGCCTGTTTGTATAAGAACGACAAAATCTTTGCATAGACAAAGCTGATGTTTGTCTTTGGTCGTAGCTTCGAGGTTTCCAGTCGTATTTTTGTTGTGTGTGTTTGGCACTGGAGGTTGTGTGAAGCAATTATATAGTACATTGTAGTGAGATCTTAACAAAGCCCTATAATTTATGTACGTTTCAGCCTGTAATATCCCACTGCTAGGCATAGGCCTCTTTCCCCATGTAGAAGAAGGATCAGAGCTTAAACCACTATGGTGCTCCACTGTGGGTTGGCGGATATATTTCTTACTATTAGTAATGATCGCTATCAGGTGTATATGATAGCACCCGGGACCGACAGCTTAACGTGCTCTCCGAGGCACGGTGGGCAAACCCACTAGGACAGACCACCTAACCGGATAGAAATATTTATACAAATACTATATTTATATAAATGTCCATCCCAAGAGGGAATCGAACCTGCAAACTGTCGGCAGTTTAGTGACTGCACCAGTACACCAGAGCGGTTGTTATAAAAGAATTGTACAAGATATATTGTTAAGAGAGCAATCTTTACCAGACCGACTTAGTTAGGCAAAGAAAATAAATGGAATGGCACACAAATGAATATCCTTTGCACAGCAATGTCAAGTTTACAGGCTGTTTTAGTTTTGTTCAATAAGCGTTGATTAAATAATCATATTATTTGAATTTAGACTGGCTAATTATTTTACGATATTCATTTCTTTTTTTCCTCATTTCCAGGTGCAATAATAACTGTGCATCGTAGAGTGGATGAGAATTGGGCGGAAGGCAGACTTGATCAAAGGGTTGGGATATTCCCCATCGCCTTTGTAGAACTGAACCAAGCGGCCAGACACCTTATGAACAGGTAAATAACATATAATATTACTAGCTGACCCCGCTAATGTTGTTTTGCCATTTATGTTATTAACCCCCTTAATCCCCCCCCCTATTACTTAGGAGTATGAAAAATAGATGTTGACCGATTCTCAGACGTACCTGATATGCACACAAAATTTCAAAAAAATCGGTCCAGCTGTTTCGGAGGAGTATGGTAACTAACATTGTGACACGAGAATTTTATATATAATATTATGGGCCTGTTTCACCAGGTGTGGATAGCGCTTATCTGCAAATAAGTTACGATTAAACTTTAACAGCAGGAGATAGAAGCGGCCATTAGGACTTTTTTCATCTCAATGAATGAAGTACAAGTTTTAGATACATATTTGCGAATAGAAATATCTCATAAATGCAGTAGAATTTGATGGTGAAAAAGAACAATACGTAGAAAAACTTTCATCTAGTTCTAGAGGCAGGCAATTCAAAATTAACAAAAATTTTATTAAAAATACTAGCGGCCACATTTTGATAGGCATTATCGTCGATATATATTCTCCTAATCATAAATATACAAAAAAGTTGGTTATTAGCAAAACCTCGATGCATGCACTAATTTGCAGTGGGATCTCGTACCAATATAATGTATCATATTAAATATTAATTCCAGTACACCGTTAAATCGTCCCGTCCCCCCCATACCTGAACACGCGAGAGCAGGGCACTCGGAGCACAGGCATCACACTCAGGTAACAACACTTGGAACTGCTGTCGTTTTCTTATATACAATGGCAAATAAGCCTACTGCACGACTGATGGTAAGCTATTACTGTAGCTTATAGACGTTTGCAAGACCAGAGGCATCGCAAGCGCGTTGCCGACCGTATCCATGACCCTACCCTGGAGTCTCTGGTCACCTTACTAACCACAGGAACACAACACTGCTTGAGAGCAGTGTTATTTAGCTGTGATCTTCTGTAAGGTCGAGTAGCTATAATGAAATGCCGCTTAAGAGATTCGAACAGAACTAAATTATTATATCCGCGTCACTAGGCACAGACAAAATACAATCTACTCTAATACGATACTAATTACCAATAGATGGCGTTACAAGTACATTAATGTAATGTGATTTACTTGCATATAATTACAACAGCACAAATCATTGTAAAGCTTCCTTATAACTAAGAATAACTTCAGTCATGTATTTCTTTTAATTTTCCAGCACCCGCACAGATACCAGCCCATGTCCGTCTCGAGTCCCATTTCGGGCCAAGGTCAAGGCAACTACCAGAACCTGGCCACCATGAGCCAATCCCAGCCAAACTACCACGCACACCCACAACAACTGGTGACCCATCACGCCGCCGTCGCGCACGGCGGGCTCGTCTCCGCTGTTCCCAGAACTATCGAATCGCATGACGATAAAAACACAATCGACTTCATCAAACATTTCATAACTACCCACAATAAGAATCAAACAGTGAGTGTAGGCGACGACTACGATAAGATACGGCAATTTGTCTTGCGGGCCGCGAAGTTTGATTACAACTCGCACAAAGGTGAGACGACGTACCAGAACGTCAGAGAGCATTTTCCAGTACAAAGCTTTCCTGGTGTTGCTAACAATAGTTCGGATTCTAGCTCTAGTGTGAATACGCCTTCAGCGGTTGTCGGTGAAAGCTCTACGCCCAACACTAGCTCAGATACTAGCACGTGTGAGAGCGCTGAACAAAGCCTACCCAGCTCTCCCGACAACAACACTCCCTCCTCGCAACCCCCACCAAACCAGAACCAGAACCCGCCAGACACCAACCACGACCCCCAGGAATCCCTTCTTAATGCCTCCCTAGGAGTTCTGAGCTTGAACGAGAGCTCCACGGCTACTAATACATCACTCAACGTCAGTCTACCCTCTGAGAGTCCGAATTTGAACGTGGTTAGTAGTAATTCGACGCAGAATAATGTTGAAAGTCAAGAGATGAATAATGATGAGGTTCGTATGGATACACCGTCGTCTTCGAAGAATATAGTGAGGCCGAGCGGTCCCGACTCGCTGTTGAACTTCGGTTTGGGCTTGCAAGCGGCTCTGTCGCCGTCTCATAATAAAGACAACTACATGATGGCCAGAGGCCACAGAGACCAACATCACAGAGAAAGAGAGAAGCGACACAGTTTGACACCGTCGACTCATTTACAAGGGAATCATACGCAAAACCGGTAAGTAGTTATAAAAAATTATTTAAGCAAAATTATTTCTGGTATTGATTCTTGTGTTTTGTCCATTAGTTTTTTTTTTTTTTTTAATGTAACTAGGTTGGCAAACAAGCGTACGGCTCACCTGATGGTAAGACCGTAGCCTATAGACGCCTGCAACACCAGAAGCATCGCAAGCGCTTTGCCGACCCTATCCCCAATCCCCCCCAGGAGCTCTAGTCTAAAATACTTTTTAACTGTATCAAGTAAACAGCGAAAGAATTGCTGAAATTTATAAAGTTTATCAAAGGAGTCTCAACTCGGTTCTCGACTAGAGAGTGTGTTCTTGTGGTGAGGATCCGTCCTGGTGTTATTGTCAGGGGAACAAAACGTTACCAATTTTGTATTAAAAAAAATACATATAAGATTCTGTTGAGATGATAATATGCATCTTAAATACAAATAATTCCAGCCATTCAGCAGAGATCCTAGCGACCAGCCTGCTGGACACGGAGCGCCCGGAGAGCAAGGAGCGGCGCCGGCGTCGCTCGCGCAGCACCGAGCGGCCGCTCCCCGCCGCCTACGTGGCGCTCTACCCCTACCGCCCGCAGAAGCCGGACGAGCTGGAGCTGAAGAAAGGAGGTAGGTCTACTGTGTCGTTGATGAGGTAGGGCACGGTAGGAAATATCCTGCTTAATATCTGGAGCAGCCCGACTGAGGAAGTACCTCGACCTTACTGAAGATCATTCTTCTGGTTCTGGTCGTCAGTCGTCCATAAGCTGCGATAATCACTTACCATCAGCCGAGTCGTACACTCGTTTGCGGACTTAGTTGAATATTTAAAAAAAATTATAGTAATCATATTAACGATTTTGTTGTAAAAACATAACGGACAGTCGGGCGTTTTCGTTGGTCGGAAGTTGTTTTAACATTTATGATATAAAGAGTTCAAAGAAAGTCTTTTGAGTAAAAAATCCCTATCTTAATGAGTGATTGTAATTCCAGGCGTGTATACCGTGACGGAGCGCTGCCGCGACGGCTGGTACAAGGGATGCTGCGAACGCGCTGCGCGCTGCGGAGTGTTCCCCGGGAACTACGTGGCGCCGCTCGCGCCGCACCCGCACCGGCCGCGCCACGCCGACAAGGTGACGTCACACTACACGTGCAGTGCGAGTGTTACGGGAACTACGTGGCGCCGCTCGCGCCGCACCCGCACCGGCCGCGCCACGCCGACAAGGTGACGTCACACTACACGTGCAGTGCGAGTGTTACGGGAACTACGTGGCGCCGCTCGCGCCGCACCCGCACCGGCCGCGCCACGCCGACAAGGTGACGTCACACTACACGTGCAGTGCGAGTGTTACGGGAACTACGTGGCGCCGCTCGCGCCGCACCCGCACCGGCCGCGCCACGCCGACAAGGTGACGTCACACTACACGTGCAGTGCGAGTGTTACGGGAACTACGTGGCGCCGCTCGCGCCGCACCCGCACCGGCCGCGCCACGCCGACAAGGTGACGTCACACTACACGTGCAGTGCGAGTGTTACGGGAACTACGTGGCGCCGCTCGCGCCGCACCCGCACCGGCCGCGCCACGCCGACAAGGTGACGTCACACTACACGTGCAGTGCGAGTGTTACGGGAACTACGTGGCGCCGCTCGCGCCGCACCCGCACCGGCCGCGCCACGCCGACAAGGTGACGTCACACTACACGTGCAGTGCGAGTGTTACGGGAACTACGTGGCGCCGCTCGCGCCGCACCCGCACCGGCCGCGCCACGCCGACAAGGTGACGTCACACTACACGTGCAGTGCGAGTGTTACGGGAACTACGTGGCGCCGCTCGCGCCGCACCCGCACCGGCCGCGCCACGCCGACAAGGTGACGTCACACTACACGTGCAGTGCGAGTGTTACGGGAACTACGTGGCGCCGCACCCGCACCGGCCGCGCCACGCCGACAAGGTGACGTCACACTACACGTGCAGTGCGAGTGTTACGGGAACTACGTGGCGCCGCTCGCGCCGCACCCGCACCGGCCGCGCCACGCCGACAAGGTGACGTCACACTACACGTGCAGTGCGAGTGTTACGGGAACTACGTGGCGCCGACGCGCCGCACCCGCACCGGCCGCGCCACGCCGACAAGGTGACGTCACACTACACGTGCAGTGCGAGTGTTACGGGAACTACGTGGCGCCGCACCCGCACCGGCCGCGCCACGCCGACAAGGTGACGTCACACTACACGTGCAGTGCGAGTGTTACGGGAACTACGTGGCGCCGCTCGCGCCGCACCCGCACCGGCCGCGCCACGCCGACAAGGTGACGTCACACTACACGTGCAGTGCGAGTGTTACGGGAACTACGTGGCGCCGCTCGCGCCGCACCCGCACCGGCCGCGCCACGCCGACAAGGTGACGTCACACTACACGTGCAGTGCGAGTGTTACGGGAACTACGTGGCGCCGCTCGCGCCGCACCCGCACCGGCCGCGCCACGCCGACAAGGTGACGTCACACTACACGTGCAGTGCGAGTGTTACGGGAACTACGTGGCGCCGCACCCGCACCGGCCGCGCCACGCCGACAAGGTGACGTCACACTACACGTGCAGTGCGAGTGTTACGGGAACTACGTGGCGCCGCTCGCGCCGCACCCGCACCGGCCGCGCCACGCCGACAAGGTGACGTCACACTACACGTGCAGTGCGAGTGTTACGGGAACTACGTGGCGCCGCTCGCGCCGCACCCGCACCGGCCGCGCCACGCCGACAAGGTGACGTCACACTACACGTGCAGTGCGAGTGTTACGGGAACTACGTGGCGCCGCTCGCGCCGCACCCGCACCGGCCGCGCCACGCCGACAAGGTGACGTCACACTACACGTGCAGTGCGAGTGTTACGGGAACTACGTGGCGCCGCTCGCGCCGCACCCGCACCGGCCGCGCCACGCCGACAAGGTGACGTCACACTACACGTGCAGTGCGAGTGTTACGGGAACTACGTGGCGCCGCTCGCGCCGCACCCGCACCGGCCGCGCCACGCCGACAAGGTGACGTCACACTACACGTGCAGTGCGAGTGTTACGGGAACTACGTGGCGCCGCACCCGCACCGGCCGCGCCACGCCGACAAGGTGACGTCACACTACACGTGCAGTGCGAGTGTTACGGGAACTACGTGGCGCCGCTCGCGCCGCACCCGCACCGGCCGCGCCACGCCGACAAGGTGACGTCACACTACACGTGCAGTGCGAGTGTTACGGGAACTACGTGGCGCCGCACCCGCACCGGCCGCGCCACGCCGACAAGGTGACGTCACACTACACGTGCAGTGCGAGTGTTACGGGAACTACGTGGCGCCGACGCGCCGCACCCGCACCGGCCGCGCCACGCCGACAAGGTGACGTCACACTACACGTGCAGTGCGAGTGTTACGGGAACTACGTGGCGCCGCTCGCGCCGCACCCGCACCGGCCGCGCCACGCCGACAAGGTGACGTCACACTACACGTGCAGTGCGAGTGTTACGGGAACTACGTGGCGCCGCTCGCGCCGCACCCGCACCGGCCGCGCCACGCCGACAAGGTGACGTCACACTACACGTGCAGTGCGAGTGTTACGGGAACTACGTGGCGCCGCTCGCGCCGCACCCGCACCGGCCGCGCCACGCCGACAAGGTGACGTCACACTACACGTGCAGTGCGAGTGTTACGGGAACTACGTGGCGCCGCTCGCGCCGCACCCGCACCGGCCGCGCCACGCCGACAAGGTGACGTCACACTACACGTGCAGTGCGAGTGTTACGGGAACTACGTGGCGCCGCTCGCGCCGCACCCGCACCGGCCGCACCCGCACCGGCCGCGCCACGCCGACAAGGTGACGTCACACTACACGTGCAGTGCGAGTGTTACGGGAACTACGTGGCGCCGCTCGCGCCGCACCCGCACCGGCCGCGCCACGCCGACAAGGTGACGTCACACTACACGTGCAGTGCGAGTGTTACGGGAACTACGTGGCGCCGCTCGCGCCGCACCCGCACCGGCCGCGCCACGCCGACAAGGTGACGTCACACTACACGTGCAGTGCGAGTGTTACGGGAACTACGTGGCGCCGCTCGCGCCGCACCCGCACCGGCCGCGCCACGCCGACAAGGTGACGTCACACTACACGTGCAGTGCGAGTGTTACGGGAACTACGTGGCGCCGCTCGCGCCGCACCCGCACCGGCCGCGCCACGCCGACAAGGTGACGTCACACTACACGTGCAGTGCGAGTGTTACGGGAACTACGTGGCGCCGCTCGCGCCGCACCCGCACCGGCCGCGCCACGCCGACAAGGTGACGTCACACTACACGTGCAGTGCGAGTGTTACGGGAACTACGTGGCGCCGCTCGCGCCGCACCCGCACCGGCCGCGCCACGCCGACAAGGTGACGTCACACTACACGTGCAGTGCGAGTGTTACGGGAACTACGTGGCGCCGCTCGCGCCGCACCCGCACCGGCCGCGCCACGCCGACAAGGTGACGTCACACTACACGTGCAGTGCGAGTGTTACGGGAACTACGTGGCGCCGCTCGCGCCGCACCCGCACCGGCCGCGCCACGCCGACAAGGTGACGTCACACTACACGTGCAGTGCGAGTGTTACGGGAACTACGTGGCGCCGCTCGCGCCGCACCCGCACCGGCCGCGCCACGCCGACAAGGTGACGTCACACTACACGTGCAGTGCGAGTGTTACGGGAACTACGTGGCGCCGCTCGCGCCGCACCCGCACCGGCCGCGCCACGCCGACAAGGTGACGTCACACTACACGTGCAGTGCGAGTGTTACGGGAACTACGTGGCGCCGCACCCGCACCGGCCGCGTCACGCCGACAAGGTGACGTCACACTACACGTGCAGTGCGAGTGTTACGGGAACTACGTGGCGCCGCTCGCGCCGCACCCGCACCGGCCGCGCCACGCCGACAAGGTGACGTCACACTACACGTGCAGTGCGAGTGTTACGGGAACTACGTGGCGCCGCTCGCGCCGCACCCGCACCGGCCGCGCCACGCCGACAAGGTGACGTCACACTACACGTGCAGTGCGAGTGTTACGGGAACTACGTGGCGCCGCTCGCGCCGCACCCGCACCGGCCGCGCCACGCCGACAAGGTGACGTCACACTACACGTGCAGTGCGAGTGTTACGGGAACTACGTGGCGCCGCTCGCGCCGCACCCGCACCGGCCGCGCCACGCCGACAAGGTGACGTCACACTACACGTGCAGTGCGAGTGTTACGGGAACTACGTGGCGCCGCACCCGCACCGGCCGCGCCACGCCGACAAGGTGACGTCACACTACACGTGCAGTGCGAGTGTTACGGGAACTACGTGGCGCCGCTCGCGCCGCACCCGCACCGGCCGCGCCACGCCGACAAGGTGACGTCACACTACACGTGCAGTGCGAGTGTTACGGGAACTACGTGGCGCCGCTCGCGCCGCACCCGCACCGGCCGCGCCACGCCGACAAGGTGACGTCACACTACACGTGCAGTGCGAGTGTTACGGGAACTACGTGGCGCCGCACCCGCACCGGCCGCGCCACGCCGACAAGGTGACGTCACACTACACGTGCAGTGCGAGTGTTACGGGAACTACGTGGCGCCGCTCGCGCCGCACCCGCACCGGCCGCGCCACGCCGACAAGGTGACGTCACACTACACGTGCAGTGCGAGTGTTACGGGAACTACGTGGCGCCGCTCGCGCCGCACCCGCACCGGCCGCGCCACGCCGACAAGGTGACGTCACACTACACGTGCAGTGCGAGTGTTACGGGGGGAACTACGTGGCGCCGCTCGCGCCGCACCCGCACCGGCCGCGCCACGCCGACAAGGTGACGTCACACTACACGTGCAGTGCGAGTGTTACGGGAACTACGTGGCGCCGCTCGCGCCGCACCCGCACCGGCCGCGCCACGCCGACAAGGTGACGTCACACTACACGTGCAGTGCGAGTGTTACGGGAACTACGTGGCGCCGCTCGCGCCGCACCCGCACCGGCCGCGCCACGCCGACAAGGTGACGTCACACTACACGTGCAGTGCGAGTGTTACGGGAACTACGTGGTGCCGCTCGCGCCGCACCCGCACCGGCCGCGCCACGCCGACAAGGTGACGTCACACTACACGTGCAGTGCGAGTGTTACGGGAACTACGTGGCGCCGCACCCGCACCGGCCGCGTCACGCCGACAAGGTGACGTCACACTACACGTGCAGTGCGAGTGTTACGGGAACTACGTGGCGCCGCTCGCGCCGCACCCGCACCGGCCGCGCCACGCCGACAAGGTGACGTCACACTACACGTGCAGTGCGAGTGTTACGGGAACTACGTGGCGCCGCTCGCGCCGCACCCGCACCGGCCGCGCCACGCCGACAAGGTGACGTCACACTACACGTGCAGTGCGAGTGTTACGGGAACTACGTGGCGCCGCTCGCGCCGCACCCGCACCGGCCGCGCCACGCCGACAAGGTGACGTCACACTACACGTGCAGTGCGAGTGTTACGGGAACTACGTGGCGCCGCTCGCGCCGCACCCGCACCGGCCGCGCCACGCCGACAAGGTGACGTCACACTACACGTGCAGTGCGAGTGTTACGGGAACTACGTGGCGCCGCACCCGCACCGGCCGCGCCACGCCGACAAGGTGACGTCACACTACACGTGCAGTGCGAGTGTTACGGGAACTACGTGGCGCCGCTCGCGCCGCACCCGCACCGGCCGCGCCACGCCGACAAGGTGACGTCACACTACACGTGCAGTGCGAGTGTTACGGGAACTACGTGGCGCCGCTCGCGCCGCACCCGCACCGGCCGCGCCACGCCGACAAGGTGACGTCACACTACACGTGCAGTGCGAGTGTTACGGGAACTACGTGGCGCCGCTCGCGCCGCACCCGCACCGGCCGCGCCACGCCGACAAGGTGACGTCACACTACACGTGCAGTGCGAGTGTTACGGGAACTACGTGGCGCCGCTCGCGCCGCACCCGCACCGGCCGCGCCACGCCGACAAGGTGACGTCACACTACACGTGCAGTGCGAGTGTTACGGGAACTACGTGGCGCCGCTCGCGCCGCACCCGCACCGGCCGCGCCACGCCGACAAGGTGACGTCACACTACACGTGCAGTGCGAGTGTTACGGGAACTACGTGGCGCCGGGCTACTGCGAACGCACTACAATTTTATATCTAGGAATTGATTTCCGTAATACCTACGTATTTCGACATTAGAGGTAATTTAAGGATTACGTAAACAAATACCGAGGGTGGGTGAGATTTGCTTATTTTTGATGACATGGGTTCGGGGGATCCAGATGGTGGTAACGTCAGCAATATTTATTTGTTATTCCACTATCGGACAACGATATATTCAATAAGGCAGTTCCACACGATAATATCTAACATTTTTTGTGAACGTTTCCAGAGCGTGTCGAGCGCGGCGGTACCGAGTTCGAAGCCGAGTGTCGCGGCGTGCGCTCCGACCAACAACACAACGCTGGCGCCGCCCGACGCGCCGCCTCGGGCCATTAGCCCTGTCACCATCGGTAACAAAAAGCCTTTACTGAACCCGTACCAATATAACCACCATAAATGAGATAGGGCACAGCAGGAAATTTCCTGCTCCAAATATGGAGCTGCCCGAAGAGTAATACCTGGACTTTACAGAAGACCACAGCTAAATAATACTGCTCTCAAGCAGAGCGAGAGCGAGAACCCGAGACAGTAGGGTGCGCACTCCCATGTTTGGGCCCGTATAACCACGATTGGTTGATAGGGCCATGGGTTGGAGGTGGGACTTGCTCTCAAGCAGTTTTGTGTTCGTGTTGGTGAGTAAGGTGAACAGAACTCCTGGGGAGAATTGGGGGTTGGGTCGGCAACGCGCTTGCGATGCTTCTGGTGTCGCAGACGTCTATAAGCTACTGTAATCGCTTACTATCAGGTGAGCTGTATGCTTCTTTGCTAACCTAGTTATAGAAAAAAAAAATGCTGAATAACTGTCACGCAATTTGGCGGGTTAAGTCATTGTAAAAGTATTTGCTCCAAAAGAAACTACTTATTTATGATGACTGCGGGTTTGTCACCAGTCAGATTCAGAGATTCTTTATCGCGAAGTAATATTGGCTATAAAATGTGAGTAGAAGAGAAAACTGTAAAGAAAATAGATCATCATCATCATAGCCTTCATTCGGACACGACAACAGTTCTCTGGTAAATTATTCGTAAAATTTTCTTTTGCACCACTTTTGCGTGTCCGTTTGCCACGTGGCAAAGGCCTCCTCCAATCTTCTCCATTCTAGCCTTTCCATGCCCACTCTGCCCCATGTTGTTCCTGCGACCTGTCTAATATCGTCGTCCCACCTACTTTGTGGTCTACCCCTTTTCCTTTTTCCATCTCTTGGGTACCATTGCGTGACTATTTTACTCCATTTGTCAGTTCCCCTTATCATGTGACCTGCCCATTTCCACTTTTGTCTTCTTATTTTCAGAGTTATGTCCTGTACCTTAGTTTTGTTTCTGTGCTACTCTTAAACGTTTTACTGGGAGTATCTATTTTCTTTCAGTTAAAGAAAATAGATACTCCCAGTAAAACGTTATGAGTTTTCAGTACATTTTTAACACGCATAAAAAATATATTCTAATTGATAACCTCTTCTTTTAAGTTGGTTAAAAAACGAATATATAATGGTTCCAACTCAAAAATTTTACACAAATTTCATATGAATTGTTTGTCTTGCAGCTCAACCGTTAACATATCCATGGAGTTCTGTACAACCGCAACAAAGTACGCCACGGCCTGAAAAGGTAAGATACAAAGATAAAAAAAAAAATTAAATAAACTATCATTGAAATTACATCTTTTTGAAAAAAGTTTATTATGTTATCTCATGTCGCTCTTTTGCTGTAAAGTTAAAAAATACTAAAATTTATATGTGCCGTAGTCAAATTATAAATATACAGTTAATTTATTAAAAGTGAAGCCATTACTGGATGTATCCAAATCCTGTTGAGAAGAGCCAGATAATAATTAAACGTTTCAATAATTTCAAAGAAATTAACAATACATATAATTCGGTCCCGGTTGTTATCATGTACACCTGATAGCGATCGTTACTCGTAGTAGGGAACATATCCGCCAACCCGCAGTGGAGCAGCGTGGTGGATTAAGCTCTGATCCTTGTCCTACATAGGGAAAGAGGCATATGCCCAGCAGTGGGAAATTACAGGCTCCTGCATGCATCCAGCTCATGCTGTGGCCTATCTGAAGCGTTACTCATTTAAAAGAAATTAACAAAACATATAATTCGTGTATTACAATATTCTAAAATGTTTTTTCCAGAGTAAAGACAAAGCGAAATCGGAAAAGGGTTCGATATCGTCGGGCGTGAGTCTCATGAAGCGCCTCGCAGCTATGAAGAAGTGCCGCTCGCCGCCGCCCGGCTACAGCATGGACAACCCCGTGTTCGACGACGGACCCGGGACCTCGCTCGTGCCTCCCCACCAACCCCCGCCCCCCCACCACCCCGTGCACGTCAGGTCAGATACCTCCACATGCTCACATTATAGCTGAGGTAGGGCAAAATGTGGAGCAGCCCCACTGGGGTAGCACCTCGACCTTACAGATCACAGCTAAATAATACTGTTTTCAAGCAGTATTGTGTTCCTGTTGGTGAGTAAGGTGACCAGAGCTCCTGGGGGGAATTTTTGGTAGGGTCGGCAACGCCTTTGCATTGCTTCTGGTGTTGCAGACGTCTATAAGCTATGGTAATCGCTTACCATCAGATGAGCCGTACGCTTGTTTGCCGACCTAGTTATATATTAAAAAAAAAATTAAGTTGTCATGGGTTGTGCACGTGAATTCAATGACCTTTACAAAGTCAATGACATCTACTTTGAGCTAACTCTAGGTTTAACTTTGATACCCTAGAGGTCGTTTACCTCTATTTTGAGTTTACAAATATATGTCTAGTATGATAAATTATTGCCCATATCCTAATGGTGATCTTTAATAACTTGTAATAAGCATGCAGCATTACCCAGTCCACCTTGTTATGAGTACTCACTTCTCAGCATCAACCTTTGTAGTCTATAGTAAATTTACAGTAAAAGTTCCCCCTATAGAGATAGAGTATTTTTTTAAAAGTGAAACTACCCTCTAATAACAAAAAAATAGTTTTGTGCATACAATCACTGTGTGTGCATCCCGCATGTCAGCGTGACTTGTTTTTTGTCCCTAACTTCACTTCATTACCCATTGCATTGTGTGTTCAATTTCAAGTGCTTGTCTATTTTTTTAATATATTAGGGGCCGTTCAAGTATTACGTAACGCAATTAGGGGGGGAGGGGGGTCTTGTAAAACGTTACGATGCGTTACAGGGGGGGAGGGGGGCTCTCGAACAACGCGTTACGTAACGTTGTTTTTTATTTAAATAAAAAAAAAACTAGTGTACTAAAATCTCCCAAATTGGCAACCCTTTTCGTTTATATCCTATTTTGTATATATATATTTATACTTACCGCAAACGCGATTTTTTAAGCGACTTTTCGGTAGTTTTCGCAACAAAGTTGTGATATTTGGGTAAAAAAGGTCAGTTGGGCTGTTACGTAACGTTTATGGGCTGGGGGGGGGGGGGTTACAGGAAAACGTTACGGCGCGTTACATGGGGGGAGGGGGGGTCAAAAATCTTCAAAATTTGCGTTACGTAATACTTGAACGACCCCTTACGTATATTTTGAAAAATCAGTTTTAAAGTAAAAATTAAAATAAAAAAAGTAGACAACTACTCATTTGTATTGCAATTGTGTTTAACATGCCTAATATTTTCCTGTGTTATGATAAAAACAAGTTTTTATAGAAAACAATAAAAAAATGTTTACCTCTAATGTATAAAGATAAATAAAAATTTTATTTCTATGAAGACTTGTTTTTGTCAAATATTATTGAATCTCCACACGTATACGAATATTGACATTTAATTATTAATGCTATAGAAATTTTTTAAAATTTCAAAATTATAAAAAGTATTATGATCAATAGCTTCAGAACCAGTCTGTGACCAACTCTTTCAATTTAAAATATAAGATTTTAAGTTAACATGGTAATTTTGTTACTAAAATGGGATAATGGGATATTTATTTGTGAACTAGACATTCGTAGATAATGTCGAAATATCGAGTTCCGTAAAATGAAAATTAAAAACGTAGTAAATGTCCCATTTTAAATAATATCTTTTAAAATAGTTTTAAACTTGCACTTACAAGTAAAAATGTAAAACATTTAGCACAAATTAGTTCTAGCTTTGAAAATAGTTCAGAGGTTATCAAAGTGGAAATGTTAGTTATGCAAGAATCTAATTAACTTAGCTCGATAAAGCAAGACAAATTTATTAAAGTTGTCACAAACTACACATTCATTAATTGCATTTGTGTAGTTTGTAAGATTACAGGATGACGTTACTTTATTTTTATTATGAAATATACATACGCATTCATTTTGTAACATCCCACTGTTGGGCATAGGCCTCTTTCTCTTTCAAATCAAATCAAATCAAAATCATTTATTTCGTCATAAGGTGCATGTCACACACTTAACGAAAGTCAAAAAATAAAATAATATCATTTATATAAACTAGACAAAAATAACAAAAGTTAAGGCAGCAAAAAATCAAACAATAAAAAATAAAATTTATATCTTAACACTAGGTACATTACAAGCTTACGTAATGTACCCAGTGTTATAAGCAGCCTTAACTTAGTCAAAATATTAAGTTATAATGTCTCGGTAGACATTACCTACCTACTTTATCCTCGGCTTTATTAAATGTTACAATAAATAACAATTTCCCTAATGTAGGCCGAGAGAAAAAAAGCCGGAGGAAAAAAAACTCTCGGTACTCTTTTAAAAAAATGCAGTCAGATACAAGATAAAAACGCAGTAGTGGACCATGAAATAATCAGGACAAACACGAGACAGCCAATCGTGCGTGCCGAGACCACCACATGCCACCTGCTCACAATATATGTAACTATCTATTTACAGCGGGTCATAGACATAGCCTGGTCGAGCTTTATTCAATCCCATGCCTTTTCATCATTGAGATAATCATTAATGGTATAGTAGGCTTTACTACATAAAACTCGCTTAATAACTTTTTTAAACTTCAAAAAAGGCAGAGATTGAAGCGCAGCCGGAATCTTATTATATATAAGGATAGACATTCCTATAAAGGAACTACTTTTTTTCTTGAGCCGGCATTTAGGAAATATTAATTTGTGGTCGTTCCCGAGTGTTACATCATTTGAGGCATTTCGATCACTACGACTAACAAACAAATGCCTATTTTTCCGTATATACATTATATTTTCATAAATATACTGCGAGTTTGTACTGTGCGAGTATTGTCGTATCGTATTGTGTGAGCTTTGTACGAGGATTGCAGTTTATGAAATAATGTATTCAAATGGCTTCAAGTTTTGATATGAGGTTTTCACTATTATGACAAAATACAGCATGATTATTTTTTTAAAGTAGTAAAAAGTTTTTTCATTTGTTCCTCAATGAATATAAAATATTTTTGTCGTATGTACTACGTTAGAGGCAACTTTCATCAATTATCTCGGCTGACAAAATCGTTCTAGCGTGCTACACTTTGATAACCTCAATCGCAGTCCGATGTAAATATAAGTGCAATAGTCGAGCACACAGTAGTAATCCCCGCTCCGTCAATATTCGTATACGTGGTATCGTGCACGTCACGCGCACGTCACGCGCACGTCACGAGCACGTAACAGCGGGCCGTGCGCGCAGGTCGGGCTCGTGCCCCTCGCAGCTGCTGCGCGCGCCGCCCGCCGCGCGCCCGCCGCCGCCGCGGGAGCTGCGCGCGCACAGGTTCGCACCTCACCACCCCCACTACCTCACACTACCCCACTACCCCCCACTACCACCCACTACCACCCACTACCCCACACTACCCCACACTGCCCTCACTATCCTAGTTACCTTACACTACCCTCACTACCAAACGCTTCACTACATATTATAAAACAAACTCGCTTCCCGTTGTCTGTCTGTCCGTATGTATGCTTAGATCTTTAAAACTACGCAACGGATTTTGATGCGGTTTTTTTAAAAGATAGAGTGATTCAAGAGGAAGGTTTATATGTATAACACATGCATAATATAGTAGAGAAACACTGATCATTTTTGAAACCGTGTGAAGCCGGGGCGGGTCGCTAGTTTTACTACAAATGACGATTATTGGAATCTCTAGCAACATACGCATTTACACAAACTGATACTTATAGAGATTAAACCTACCCTGGCTACCTCACACTACCCCCACTACCTCACCTTACACCACACGCTCCTTACTACAAATGACGATTATTGGAATCTCTAGCAACATACGCATTTACACAAACTGATACTTATAGAGATTAAACCTACCCTGGCTACCTCACACTACCCCCACTACCTCACCTTACACCACACGCTCCTTACTACAAATGACGATTATTGGTATCTCTAGCAACATACTCATGTACACAAACTGATACTTATCGAGACCGGTTATTAAGGTAAGCGACGTATAAACACACACACACATATGTACTCGGTGCGCACACGTACACGCACTCGCATAGAACACACAACACACGCAATATCGAATCTCAAATTCTAACACTGGTTGATACAACGTTCATAACAAATTAGGTTTATATCAGTGCAATTGGTCTTGGTTGGCATGCTTACATTAGCAGCAACCGATGCATGTTGCACTCACCGCGTACACTTCACAGTAATATAACATATTATACAACTAAGTTTAGAAGTCATTGTGATAACAGATGTAAAGTTTTTGAGTTTTATGTGCATCGTGTTTGGTTTTTTGTTTTCGTTTGCTATTTTCATACAGTCGTTGCACTCATTTACATGTTCACAATCAGCGATATGTAAACAGAAATTTAAATATTTCACAATAATAATATAGTTTGTCTAATATCACATATAAATGTTGAACAGTAGAAGTTTAAAGATTTGGTTCTTACTACCTAAAAGTCCTACATATAAATTACCCACCTTGAATATACAGCAAATATAGTTTTTTAAAGAAGTACTTTAAAATGTATATCGGATAAGGCAATTGAAAATTGTTTGAAGTACGAGTAACAACATAACGTTACAAAAGTAATAAATGTGAATAAAAATTAAATAGAACATTTTTATTTAAGTTGTTATTAACACTTCAGCCTGTAATATCCCACTGCTGGACAGGTCTCTTTCCCCATATAGGAGAAGGATCTGAGCTTAATCTACCACGCTGCTCCAATGCGGATTGGCAGATATATTCCCTACTATGAGCAACGATCGCTATCAGGTGTACATGATAACAACCGGGACCGACGGCTTAACGTGCTCTACGAGGCACGGTGGGGAGACCCACAAGGACTGCACAAACACCCAGACCACGGCAAACATCTGCATGTCTAATACAAACAAATGTTTGTCATGTGCGGGGATCGAACCCGCAACCGCCAGCGCAACAGCCACAAACTAGTGCTGTGACCTTCGCGGCAATTAATTCCTCAGATATCGATATTCGCACTATATCTTGAACCTAAGCACGGCAGTATTGCTACAGTGTGTGTGTGTGTGTGTGTGCGACAGAGGGGCGGGCGAGGGCGAGTGGGCGGCGGGGGGGCACCGGAAGTCCGCCTCGCTGGACGTGTCGGCGAAACGCGACCGACACTCCGTGCCGGTCAAAGAGAAGTGCGTACTTTGTTTTATATTTATATTTTTTTCTTATAACATACACACACGGTCGCCTGTTCCCATGCTAAGCAACTTAATGCTTGTGTTACAAGTAACAGCCGACTGCTATATCTAAATATTTTTTAATAAATGTACATATAAATAATACATATAGAAATATATAAATACACATATTACACCCAGACTCAGGCGGGAATCGAACCCGCAGGACAGAAAGCAGGGCCACTACAAACTGCGCTAACGGGCTAGTTTATTTTGATTGTTACGCTTCAGCCGGTAACGTCCCACTGCTGGACATAGGCCTTTTCTCCGTATAGGTGAAGGATCGCAGTTTAATCCACGCTGCCACAATGTGGGTTGGCCAATATGTTCCCTAATATGAGTAACGATCGCTATCAGGTATTTATGATAACGGTGGGGTGAACCACAGGGACAGACATCCAAACCGGAAAGAAATATTTGTACAAGTACAAATATCCATCCCGAGCGGGAATCGAACCCGCTAACCAGAGGCGGCTCGTCACATTTTTTGTTGGGGGTTCAATAAAAAAAAAATTAATAGAACTTACCATTTGTTTTTTATTTTTTTATAAAGAAAATCTATCCGTCGGTCTTTTTTACGAGCGAAGACATCTATTACTTTCTTGTGAAAATCAGATATGGAATTAATTATGGAAGAATTAATTAATTTCACTTTCATTGTGAGATAGGCTAAATCAACAACTCCGGTATCAGTCCATGCATTTTCACAATAAAAGACACGGAAAACAAAATAATATATTGCTTTCTTCACATCCACACAACCAAGGTGTTTTGAAATAATGTTCAGATTTAAAAACACGCGTAAAAGACTTATTTTTAATACGACATTTTTGAGTAAGTACTATTTCAGGCCACGGTGGCTCCTGCCTCCTGATCACACTTTTTAATAAAAGTTACACTGTATTTTATTTTTAACTTTACCATTTTTAACTCAAAATGTCACGCACAAATTATTTTTATTACTTATTTAAAAGAAAAACTGCTAATAAAAAATAGAAATCACGAAGTAAACAAAAAGTAACACGTTTGACGTTTGTATATGAACGACAACGTCGAAAACAGTGCTACCAACTGTTGCAAAAACTTTTCCCTAAATCTTTTATTTTTCAAAGGGTTTTTAAATAGAAAATAAATTCTTTTGTTTCTTTTTTTAAACTTCCTTTATGTACATTATATTTTATACAATTATTGATATTATGTAAGTATTTATATCTTATTACAAAATATATATTTTTTTGCGTGTACCAATAAATTTACAAATAAAATATTTCTTTATCATATTAAATCTTATATTTTATTATTTATATTTGAGTAATTTATAGTAGTTTTTTATATTAAAATATATTATGTTAAAATAATACCCTAAAAAATTTATCACCTAAAACTTTCCCGCTATTTACAAAATATCCCTTTTGCTGGCAACACTGAAACGTGATCGCTGATCGAGTCCAAGCTAATCTCATTCATAGGCCTTTACGAATTTTACGATGTCCTGTCTCTTTCGCACTCATTACTAAACTCGTCCTGTCTCTTTCGCTAGTACTACTCGCTTTGTTCAAGATCACCTAACGCACCACTCGAACAATTTAATACCAAATGTACGTAATATAATAATAAACTATTGTAAAGGCATAGTAGAATAGAAATAATTTAATGTAGTATAGTATAGCATTTAATATAAAGACATATAGGAGCTAAAATTACCTGTGTAATTTTAAATCCTATTTTTAAAGTGGGAGTTCAGCGCACCGTCGCTCCTTAGAACGAGCCGCCTGTGCCGCTAACCATTAGGCGACTACTCGTACCATTACGCCAGAGCGTCCTATTGTATTTCATTCTGATTGACATAGCAAAAAAAAAAGTTGTATAAATAAACATAGTGTACTTCTTAACTACATTTTGTATATCTTGTCCTATATCTAAAGGTCGATTGAGAAAATTACTTCGAGCATTAATACTGCTTTTATGTATCTTTCTTTGGTTGTTAATATTTTTGTATAGTTTTAATTGTGTACAGGGTATTTCGATTAACGTGTCAATAAATTTGACGTCTTGAAACATTTAAAATATCATATCAAAAACCGCCATGGTCCCTTAAGGTCGAATAAAACTCATCGTATCCCGGACGAGTAAACCGTTCCATACTATGGAATCCATAGTTTAATTGGCTAAGAACGCCGAAACAGTTAGTCGGAGGTGCGGGTTCGATCCCCGTTGGAACGGTCAGTATTTTTGATGTGATATTTAAAATGTTCATAATTTCCTCATATGTTTGGTATATTTAGTTATAATAAATATCATTACATTCCAGATTCCGTTGCATAGTCCCATACCCGCCGAACTCGGAGTACGAACTGGAGTTGAAGGTGGACGACATAGTGGTGGTGTGCAAGAAGCGCGGCGACGGCTGGTACAAGGGCACGCTGCAGAGGACCGGCCGCACGGGCCTGTTCCCCGCCTCCTTCGTGCAGAGCTGCGCGCCCCACTGACGAGCGACAGCTGCCGGCTCAGCGTAGTGAAGGTGGACGACATAGTGGTGGTGTGCAAGAAGCGCGGCGACGGCTGGTACAAGGGCACGCTGCAGAGGACCGGCCGCACGGGCCTGTTCCCCGCCTCCTTCGTGCAGAGCTGCGCGCCCCACTGACGAGCGACAGCTGCCGGCTCAGCGTAGTGAAGGTGGACGACATAGTGGTGGTGTGCAAGAAGCGCGGCGACGGCTGGTACAAGGGCACGCTGCAGAGGACCGGCCGCACGGGCCTGTTCCCCGCCTCCTTCGTGCAGAGCTGCGCGCCCCACTGACGAGCGACAGCTGCCGGCTCAGCGTAGTGAAGGTGGACGACATAGTGGTGGTGTGCAAGAAGCGCGGCGACGGCTGGTACAAGGGCACGCTGCAGAGGACCGGCCGCACGGGCCTGTTCCCCGCCTCCTTCGTGCAGAGCTGCGCGCCCCACTGACGAGCGACAGCTGCCGGCTCAGCGTAGTGAAGGTGGACGACATAGTGGTGGTGTGCAAGAAGCGCGGCGACGGCTGGTACAAGGGCACGCTGCAGAGGACCGGCCGCACGGGCCTGTTCCCCGCCTCCTTCGTGCAGAGCTGCGCGCCCCACTGACGAGCGACAGCTGCCGGCTCAGCGTAGTGAAGGTGGACGACATAGTGGTGGTGTGCAAGAAGCGCGGCGACGGCTGGTACAAGGGCACGCTGCAGAGGACCGGCCGCACGGGCCTGTTCCCCGCCTCCTTCGTGCAGAGCTGCGCGCCCCACTGACGAGCGACAGCTGCCGGCTCAGCGTAGTGAAGGTGGACGACATAGTGGTGGTGTGCAAGAAGCGCGGCGACGGCTGGTACAAGGGCACGCTGCAGAGGACCGGCCGCACGGGCCTGTTCCCCGCCTCCTTCGTGCAGAGCTGCGCGCCCCACTGACGAGCGACAGCTGCCGGCTCAGCGTAGTGAAGGTGGACGACATAGTGGTGGTGTGCAAGAAGCGCGGCGACGGCTGGTACAAGGGCACGCTGCAGAGGACCGGCCGCACGGGCCTGTTCCCCGCCTCCTTCGTGCAGAGCTGCGCGCCCCACTGACGAGCGACAGCTGCCGGCTCAGCGTAGTGAAGGTGGACGACATAGTGGTGGTGTGCAAGAAGCGCGGCGACGGCTGGTACAAGGGCACGCTGCAGAGGACCGGCCGCACGGGCCTGTTCCCCGCCTCCTTCGTGCAGAGCTGCGCGCCCCACTGACGAGCGACAGCTGCCGGCTCAGCGTAGTGAAGGTGGACGACATAGTGGTGGTGTGCAAGAAGCGCGGCGACGGCTGGTACAAGGGCACGCTGCAGAGGACCGGCCGCACGGGCCTGTTCCCCGCCTCCTTCGTGCAGAGCTGCGCGCCCCACTGACGAGCGACAGCTGCCGGCTCAGCGTAGTGAAGGTGGACGACATAGTGGTGGTGTGCAAGAAGCGCGGCGACGGCTGGTACAAGGGCACGCTGCAGAGGACCGGCCGCACGGGCCTGTTCCCCGCCTCCTTCGTGCAGAGCTGCGCGCCCCACTGACGAGCGACAGCTGCCGGCTCAGCGTAGACTCGTACGATACACTGAGATCCCACGGTTAATTGGTGTATGTATCGTTTTTGTGCTAGGAACCAGCTTTTTATATTTATTTGGGGATCGTTCAAGTATTACGTAACGCAAATTTTGAAGATTTTTGACCCCCCCTCCCCCCATGTAACGCGCCGTAACATTTTCCTGTACCCCCCCCCCCCAGCCCATAAACGTTACGTAACACCCCAACTGACCATTTTTACCCAAATGTCACAACTTTTTTGCGAAAACTACCGAAAAGTCGCTTAAAAAATCGCGTTTGCGGTAAGTATAAATATATACCGGGTGTATTTGGAACGCTTTGAAAGATTTTAACCAAGTAATATACTATTTATATACTATATAATGCATATAACCATTTATCTCAGAAACGTTTTTTAAAGAACATTTTAGGACTTATGTATTTTGCGAACTATCGTTGACCGCGGGACGCACGACTGTGTGTGCAGGAGTACGTTGACCTCGCTCCGGTCAGCTGATGGCGCACATGAACTAGTAGTATTCAATGACATTGCCGATTTTTTCAAAACACGATTATTTTGAAGCATTATCTTAAAATGTCTGTTTCAGTATTTTTTCCAAACTGGATTATACCAAAAAAAGTTATGAAAAGTGGCAAGAAAAAAAAAATTCTTTCCGCGTTTTTTTCACTTGTATCATGTCAGGTCATGCCAACACTATCATACCTCTTCGTTTTTCAAAGCGTTCCAAATACACCCCGTATATACAAAAAGGGATATAAACGAAAAGGGTTGCCAATTTGGGAGATTTTAGTACACTAGTTTTTTTTATTTAAATAAAAAAACAACGTTACGTAACGCGTTGTTCGAGACCCCCCCTCCCCCCTGTAACGCATCGTAACGTTTTACAAGACCCCCCTCCCCCCTAATTGCGTTACGTAATACTTGAACGGCCCCTTGTGGTTAGGAGAGTGTATATCAACGAGAAATGGCGTTAGTGGCGTTATTTTTTGTTGAAAATGGTAAATATTTAGGCGCGTATTTATTTCACGGTGCGTACGCTTCGTTGTCGTAAAGAGAGATGGCGTTAGTTTTGCCTCGAATTATAGTATAACGTTGTGAGCTATCTGTATAATCGACTAGAGGGCAGTGGAAATTCAACATTAACAAAATAAATTACCAACGATTTAGTGAAAAGTACTAGTGGAAACATTTTGATAGGCAGCCTGGTCGATATACACTCCTAACCACATATAAAAATAAAAAGCTGGTTCCTAGGATAAAAACGATACATACAACAATTTACCGCGGGATCTTGGACCATTACGATCGTTAAACGTGTACTTACGATCGATTAAAGCCTGGTTCCTACATTCATTCGTCGTTGTTCTCAACAAAAATAATAAAATTAAAAGTAAAAAACTTTTTTAAAAAACAAGCTTTTATTGGAATTCGCTAGTTAACCATGCATTGTCATCCAAATTGAACCTGTATACAAAATTTCACCTCAATTGGTTGAAGATATCTGATTTAAAATTGAGTTGCATGATTTCACCCGAACTTACATACATACATACATTGCAAGTTAAATAAAAGCTTGTATAGAAACTGACTTCGAATACGCTTTATTAAAGATAACCCGAAAACTGCTCGTCAGATCTCACTAAAACTTAAATGGACCGAAAGACAAGTTCCAGTTTTTGGCTAAAAAAGGGATCATCAAAATCAGTATAGTATTCTCCTTGTTTGAAGTTGGTTGGTGGGAAACGTTTTGTTTACGAACCGTTCAATTTCGAGCAATTTGTTCGTGAACGAATGCTTTTTTAAATGTAGGAACCGGGAATAACTCGTACGATCGCTTAAAGGACTCTTGTGATTGATTGAGGGTACTTTTACAATCGTTTGAGCGTACACTCTGATAACGGTCGGTTATGGGTACACTTTTACGAACGGTTAGGCGTACGTCTTACGAGAGGGACACATACAGTGAGCTACAATTGATGATTAGTAATAGTATATTCGTTGTCTGATGTATTTTTAAAATATTCATTAAGAATAATTTTAATAGGCAAAGTGTTAATACATTTAAGTTTTTAATAGTTAAATATATTGACTGGATTTGAAATAGTTCTTTTTTTAAGTTTTAGAAAATGAGAGATAAGGAATGACTTTAAAAGGGTACCAACTTGACGAAATGTAATTTTAATGTTGCCATTACAAAAATGTAAAAAATAAAAAGTAGTCAAAATTATTTTAATGTGTTAAAAAGAAAATAGATCTCTAGATTTTCTTGATATCTCGAATATCGATTAAATTTAATGGGTAGATTTATAACGAACAATTTAATACAATTTTAATGTTTATATTTAATATGTATTAAAAAAATTTTTAGTATATTATCTTTTGTACATTTAAAAATATTTGTAAAATATCAATAGCAATAACTATTTGGATTTTTCTATTAATTTGAAATATATAAAACATTTCTAAGTAACTAAGGAACGACAACTTCTAAGGAATACTTTGTCAACAAAATTTAAGGTATTTAGGGAAAAAAACCACTCATAAATATCCTAACATTACGTTTTTCTTCCTAATATGAACTAAAAAAACTTGTAAATTTAATTAAAATTGCCTCAGTAACAGCAAATATTAATTTTTTTTTTTAGAACCGAAAGCGGAGTATTTCTTGAAGTTGTCAAAATGAATCCAGTTAAAAAACGATTAGTTTACTTGAAACATGTTTGAAATTGAATATTAAATTGGTGATGCAGCCGTATATAAGCTACGTTATCCTTGTTTGCCGCCTTTGCAGTAAAAGAAATGTATAGTCACTTAAACTAATCGTTTTTTTTGGATATAGGAACCCATTTAACAGTAATTTTAATAAACGGTGCACATTGGAGTCATTATCCTTTTAACTTCATTATCAACTTAATACGAAACACAAATACTTATTAGTTACTTCAATAACTTGCATTATTACGTAGATAGTAAATCTAGAATAGACTAGAATTATCTATGAAAAAAATTTTTACCCAACGGTTAACGATTTATATTGTCAAATAGATATTTTTCAATACATAGATATTGTAGTTAAGGTCTACATAGATGGTTCACTAGTGAAGTTTTCTAGACGATT
Source organism: Melitaea athalia (assembly GCA_905220545.2). Lineage (NCBI taxonomy): Eukaryota > Metazoa > Arthropoda > Insecta > Lepidoptera > Nymphalidae > Melitaea > Melitaea athalia. The sequence goes on from HG992189.1 coordinate 3,355,525, forward strand.
TTCGAAATGAATTTATTTTTATAGGATCGATACGCTTATTATTTTAATTGTTTTCGTTTCGTTATTAAGGTACCTGTATTCTGAATAATTGAGTCAAAAGTACTGCAATGTATATTATCTATATATAAATTAAAATGGATCTCCGAAATGTATGTGGCTATAACTTCGATTACTCCAAATTAGATAATTTTTTGTCTTCGTTATTATCAGGACAATTTTCGTATGAAAGAAAAGTTAAAAAGATATATTTATGACAAAAAACTTCATAAAAGGCGGTATGAAGTTCATCGAATTAACTAGTAAATAAATAATTATTATTAATAATTTTTTTTTATTATGTATAAAAACTCAGAATACAGGTTCAAAAAAATTAATTACTTTAAAAACTGCCATACTAATAATTCGTAAAATTTTCCAACTTTTTACATGTAATTATATATTTAAAACATAATGTAATCTTAAATAACCATCAAGGTCAGTTACTGATAACGAAAATTTGTTTTTTATATGAAATATGAATTAAATAAATTAGGTATAAAACCTTTTCTGTAATGTTACTTTAATATGTATGTATAATTAGGTAATTTTAATGTAATCTTTAGTTTATGTTTTAGAGATTGTAGGCTAAGTATTCGAATGTAATTTAACCTTTTTTAATATTATTTATTATCTGTGAATTCTCAAGACGTTTTAAAAAGAATAAACGTAATTGATTAGTCAGTAATAAACTAATCGTATTTTTTATATCATAAAGTCGTCTGAGGATTGTGTCTTTTATATTGTAATGAGCTCAAAATTTTTCATTGTATCGATGTTTCGGATGTAAATGTATTTAAAATTTTTTTTTAATATTTTTTTAAATTTTACACACGATGTATACTTTATATAGTTTTATCGTAAGGTAACACCGTATATGCCGTGTGTAAAATTTATGTTGAAAAAAAAGCTGTCACTATTTATTTTCTATTTATGTTTGTAACACTAGTGCTTTTAACACTAGACTTTTTATTGTTACGGATTTTAATCGCTTGACAAAATTTAAAAAATAGAAGTACTAATCTTATCTACTAATCGAAAAACAAAAGAGTTAAAATAAATACAAAGAATTTTTTGACATAAAAAATCAAAATGGCGGTTATAGTCCGTATCGATTTTATTCGGTCATCAAAAAAGAACTGATATTACGTTTAAGTATTTATTTAAAATGTTTTTTCCTAACTCCTAAGATCTTATATGTTATTCTTCTCATGTATAAACAACGAATTTTTAAAGTATTTATCTCATAACTGAATATTTTATAAACTTTTTCTATTTTCCGACTACGTCCCGCCCTTTGTATATTTCGATATTCTTTTTTTTCAAATTTTGCGCCAATATTGTATCACAGAGTATTTAGGAAAAGTTTTTAATAAAAAAATTTACTAGACAAAATGCATGTTCACCAAAATTTTACGTACACGTTATTTAGAGAAAAAAATAAATAAATTTAACACCATTGTTTGTGATGCAAATTTGAATATCGAAATTTATTATTGTTTATTATTGTAATAGAGAATTGAAAATAAAATAAAAGTTAATAAATAATTGAATTTTTAGATCTTTTAATGTGAATGTGTACCGGGAGTCAAATAGTCAGTAGTTGGAAAATATTATTGATATGAGGGTGATAACTGTTACGTTCTGTACTTCGCTTGTAATGTAAGGATAAGGACATCATATCGAGGAGTTGATTTAGGTAACTACGGAAAGAAATAAAGATTTCTTCTTAATTTGATTTTTTATTTTATTACTTTTTTCCCATATATCAATTATACCCCGTCCGGCGACTAATTATCTTTTTGACACTTCAAGAAATTTTGACATTAGTGACTGCCTCACACGTTATTTATTCGATTCGAAATAATATTCGATTTTATTTAAGAAGAACTTTCAATCGATTTAATTAAATACATTTAGTTTAAAAATATTATTTATTTATGCGTTTATTAGTTTTTTTAATTATAAATGAAATATATAAATAATAAATTAAATGAATTAACAGAGTTATTGCTCTTTATTCTTGGTTTGCAATTAAATTTCAAGATTTCGACTTAATTCCTTGCAAGTAATCAATCTTGGGGTCATAGATACTATTTTTATTTCCTTTTTTGTATTAAATTTACAGAAACAATAATCACATGACGTAAAATTATTTTTATCATATGATCGATTTATTATAGATTTATTATTTCAAGAACTTTCATAGTCTGTGGTTGTTTGTTATGCACAGGGTACTTCACTCAATCAATCAAATCGTCAATGAAGTATGACTTTATACAGTAGAATTTTTAGAACGTTATTCCGATAAAAATAGTAATTTATAGGCGTGAGCTGTCAAGAAGATAATAAGTGGCCGGACGGGGTATAGTCAGTAAATTCGTATAGCAATGAACATGGTATAAGTTATAACTGGACAAACTGATGGGTTTTGAAATTAGCGTAATATACAAAAGTGTGTAAAAAGTAAATTGATGACGCTCAGGTAACTGCTGATGCGTTAGCGGTCATGGGTTCGATCCCCGCTAATTACAAATGTTTGTATGAGCCATACAGATGTTTGTCGTATGGGCGTTCGCGACTGTGTCGTATGTGAGCGTGAGATATAGGTATATTACAATTATTATTCACATAACTAACTTATCATTGACTTAATGTAGTTTTTCTTATTGACAAAAACGTCTACGCACCGGAAGCTCTGAAAAGAAAAAAAAACCCTGATTTTGAAACATTCTTCATTGGTGCTACGCTCCTATTGGTCTCAGCGTAATGATATATAGCCTATAGCCTTCCTCGATAAATGGGCTATCTAACACTGAAAGAATTTTTCAAATCGGACCAGTAGTTCCTGAGATTAGCGCGTTGAAACAAACAAACAAACAAAAACAAACTCTTCAGCTTTATAATATTAGTATCTTAGATGAGAAACAAGTATGTAGGTACTAATGGCTCAATCAACGCCCTTTTAGTACGTTTATTCGAAACTTATTCGCAGGATAAATTTTATTCACAACCTACCGGTGTAACCGGCCCTAAAAGAAATTGAGAAACTTCGACCATCATCATCATCTCCCTGCCCTTATCATATTTATATAGGGTCGGCACAACATGTTCTCCTCTTCCATTCCTCTCTATTATTCGTAACCTCAGCGCATACTCCTTTCTTTGTCATGTCCTCACTCACACAATCCATCCATCGCTTTATTGGCCTGCCGATCGCTCTTCGTCCTTCGACATTCATCCCCAACATTCTTTTACCAATATAGCTTTCAATTGAGAAACTTCGACCAATAGTTCGAAATTCGAAGTTAGAATTTCTTATAAAGTTTATTAGGTTTATCTGTGAGTTCATCTAGTCATAAGTGCTTGAATCCAATAAATGAATGAAAAAAAATATGAGAACTTTCATCAGACGGAGCTTTCACGGTAACGTTCACGAAAACCATTGTCAGGTAAAGTGCTCGCAAACTTTCACTTCGAACTAGTAATAAGATCGAAAGTTTAATTGCGTTCGAAATACTTAAGTTTTATATTACTTACATTTTTGTTTTATAATGACGCCGCGTTGGCGCAGCGGTCACAGCACTGGTTTGTGGCTGTTGCGCGGGCGGTTGCGGGTTCGATCCCCGCACACGACAACATTTGTATTGTCCATACAGATGTTTGCCGTGGTCTGCACGGCTGCTGTGGTGCAGCATGTTAAGCCGTCGGTCCCGGTTGGTATCATGTACATCTGATAGCGATCGTTACTCATAGTAGGGAATATACCTACCCATCCGCCAACCCGCATTGGAGCAGCGTGGTGGAATAAGCTCTGATCCTTCTCCTACATCGGGAAAGAGGCCTATGCCCAACAGTGGGATATTACAGGCTGATGCGTTTGTCTTATATTAATACAAAAAAAGTTAAACTGGTTTTAAATAAACTTGATGGTAAATACGGCAGATGTCATATAAAACAACGATAATTATGTGATTTCAGCGCTACTTTATGGAAAAAAAATCTCATAAAACATCAAACAACGGAAAAATGCAGATCAAATTCTCATAACGAGTTAATAGAGGCTATCATGTCAATGATATATAAACAATACACAATTATACACATAACTTTTTTTATAGATTAAAAAAAATAAGTAAAAGTTTCAAACTCAATAGCTCATGTTGAAGACAACATAAGTGCAAAAATCAGGAGCTGTAAAAGAAACCTATTGAAGTAAGACTACAGTGAAAGAAAATGTAACCTAGAGAAGAGTTGAAAAATATTGATATATTCAATATATCTTTTAGAGGTGCACTATAAATTTATTTAAAAGAAATGAGTCTACTTTAGACCACACGGACACGACTGAAGTAAAACTTCTTTAGTTACAGCAATATATTATGAACCGTAAATCTCTCTTTCTCTTTCTATCTTCACTAACTTATATCTCCCTCTCAACTTCCGTTTGCATCACCTCATCACACTTTTCGTAACATTCTAGTCAAGCATGCGTAAAGAAGTTTTATTTCAAAAAATTTGGAATTAAATACTTTCCATACAACATTTAACAATGTAGTAATAATTGTTACGGCGCCAGCCAGCCCAGCGGTGCCTCAGAAGTCGGGGCCCATAGCGACCTCGAAAGCGGGCTGCCTGGCGTCGGGTACTAAATACCGATGGAAAATACTCAGCCGCGCGGCCGGTAATAAATTATTACGCACTAGTACTCACCTTCAAAGGGGGAGCTCGGCGATCCGGTTCAAGTACAGTCAGGGTAGGTATGTGTTTAGGTAGTGGGGTAGTGTAGTGAAGTTGGTGTGTAAGAAAGTGGCCTGACTTTCCTTGAGCGACCGGCGACAGCGCCACGACTCGACGGCAAATCAGGTTCGGCGCTCACCCCACTCACACTCACGGTTGTATTGTTCACAAGGGTTAAGAGACAGAAATATTAACACGCACAATTAATCGTTAAATACAAAATCCATATCACACAGAACAGTTCACAGCAGTTTCAACACATATACACTTTAATATCACTACAGACAAATTCACGCGGCCAAACAAATCACTCAATATTCGTTAAATCAATTGCCCATACAATCGAAGTAAAACGCGCCGGCACACAACGAGATTAATACACTAAATATTACGGGTTAAAAGATGTCGTCCGCGCCGCGTGCGTACAAGAGTAACGGAACACAATAAATCCTCTTATAATCAACGCACAACAATATCCATCCACGAGAGGTTATCGCTCGCGACGAGATTAATAACGCAGTATACAATTAATTCTCACATCAAAGTCACGGCGATTCACAACGCGTTTGAATATTGAACAATGGATCAGAAGCAGTAACAACATGCGCACGAGCGTTTCGACGCGATCAAAATTGCGACTGGCTAACGTACAGCGCGGCGACTTCCCCGCGCGGGGGGATCGATTTCGTCATACGTCCACGCACTACGTATACAACCGTTGAACGGAAATTAAGCCCTAAACCTGTCGCCGTAAGGGTGCATTTGGCGTCAACAATCCCCCGTCCCGGACAGAAGGGCATTATGTCCGCGAACAAATTGGTAAACGAGACAAATTTCAGAGACGAGTGGACGGGTCGAGGAGTCGCGTGAGAAGAGCGGCTCCGGACAGCTCCCACTTACTGATCGTCAGGAGGGGCACCACGGAGAGCCACTCTCGCAATAGAGCATCGTTAAGAGGCTCGGGTCTCGCCTAAATACACAATAAGTCCCAGCGCGTCATTTAATGGGACATTAGGAAGAGAACCTACTATATCATAAGGACATGTACTCAAACTAGTATGCTAGGATGATCGCTAGCAGGGACAACATTAATTCAGCTTTTCCCCTAGGAGCCGGAGGCTCAACGCCTCCGATGCCTAGTACTCGGCGCGATCCAGAGCTCCAGGGGAGCCCGAGTCCTCCCACCACCCTAGTAGAGGCCCCACAATGTTGTGAAGGTGGCCGTGGTGGGAGCTAGGGCGGCAAGTTACTATCTGGAACTGCCGGACCCGTCCTCGCGCCGGGGGTCCTCGAAGCGACAGTCGGACGGCAATCCGACCACCGGCGGCGAGGTAGGGCTACGCGGATAGGCCCGAAACTCAGGGGGCCCCGGCCTCGCTGGCCGGGACAGATAGGAAGTTGCAGGGACCTGATAGAGTCGCCGACACCGACCAAGGGGGGGAGCGTGGCGCTCCAGTCGCGGCCACTCAGCTAGCGGAGGAGACATGGGTCTTAACGACCGCTGAGTGGCGGCGAATTCTTGCTCAACCCGCGGAGGGGGGGTGCAGACCCCCCCGCCCCTGGCAGGGTGACCCCCCAACTGATCAGGGGAACGTCCCCTGTCCAGGCCAGGGGTGCAGGGGTTGGTGCGCGAGCCAGAAGAGTCGCGCGCGTCAGGAAGGCGCTCACGAGCACCCCCGCCCGTGGCGGAGGCGCGGTCGGGAGGGACGCGAGGGGAAGCACTGCTCGGGCCCAGGCACAAGACCTCATGATGAGGGCCCGAACAGTGCGGACAGGGCCGCTGGTGCGGGCAGTCCCTTTGCAGGTGCCGTTCCAGACAGGAGTAGCACCAGCGGCGTTCCCGCGCTATGGTCCGCCTAGCCTGCGCGGGCTTAGCCCGCAGCTTAGGGCAAGACACGGCTCGGTGCTCCGAACCACGACAGTAGTTGCAGATGTTGCAGGTTAGGGAGGAAGCAGTAACCTCCCTGGCCACTAGGCCCGTACACGCAGGGAGCGGGCGGCGCCCTCCGGAAGAAGCTTCAGTTGGCTTCCGCGGAGTCGGCTGCAACCTCCCTGGCGGGTTCAGCCCTTCAGGTGCCCGGGAGTTGTCGGCGGCGCCCGCCGCGTTTGTGACCTGCCTACACTGTTGCTCGAGGAAGAGCAGCAGGTCCTTGAAAGACGGGATGTGATCAGCTCCGTCCCCGCCGTACATCTCCTCGAAGTGGATGCGCAGATCGAGGGGTAGGCGGGACAGCACTAGGTGGAGCAATAAAAATGATCCTCCGACCCCTTCGTCGACCGGAAGCTCCAGACGTCTCAATGAATTGCATGCGACTACGACAGGGTTGATAATGTCCTGGCGTAGTCTCGCCTTGTCTTGCAGTAGTGGAAGGTTCAGCAGCTGACGAGCATACTCGTCCGCCAGTAGGCGGGTATTTGCGTACCTCCTCTCGAGGAGGTCCCTTGCAATCCGATAGGAGTCGTCGGCCAGCGTCAAATGACCAACGACAGCAAGAGCCTCCCCTTCAAGGGAGGAGAGCAGGTATGCCATTTTTTGACCGAGGGACAAGTCCCCTCGGGCGTCGACTAAGCTATCGAAAAGGCCTATGAAGGCCAGCCATTCACCCAGAGCGCCCGAGAACTTAGGCAAGTCTAGAGTGGGCAACCTACCTAACAGCTCCGCTGGAGCTGGCTTCCGGCTCGGAGACACCAGAGGCGCCAGGCTTTGCATCTGGCCCTCAGGCTCCAGCTGGCCCCTTGCCTCAATCAATTCATCCGTTATATCGATGAACTGCTCGTAGTCCTTGTGCGCGGAGTCCTTGACTCCGCCTTCCACGTCAGAAGAGATCAGCTCTGAATACGCGTCCTCGACCATGGCCATCCGCTCCTCAATCTGTTCCGCCCGCTGCACCAAATTATGCACGCGATCTGTACGCCCTATCAGAGTGCGGGCGTGCGACGCCCAGCGCAGCTGCTCCTGAATGATCAGTGCAGGTGCCTTGGTTTGCCTGTGTGACGGCATCATAAAGAAATAAACGATTCGGTAATAAAACAAATACAGTAATACAAATTCAGCAATAGAAACAAATTCAGTAAATGAATTCAGTAACAAAAATTCAGTAATAGAGAAATTCAGTAAATAATCAAATGCAGTAATACAACTCAGCAATGGGACAAATTCAGTAAGTAAACAAGGCAGTAATAAAAACAAACAAAAAACCGGGATGTCGCACACAGGCCAACCTTCCCCTACCTACCCTATCAAAAAAAACTCGCGCAGCTCAAGGCGCGGCAACCACGCTCTGCTACCAAATGTTACGGCGCCAGCCAGCCCAGCGGTGCCTCAGAAGTCGGGGCCCATAGCGACCTCGAAAGCGGGCTGCCTGGCGTCGGGTACTAAATACCGATGGAAAATACTCAGCCGCGCGGCCGGTAATAAATTATTACGCACTAGTACTCACCTTCAAAGGGGGAGCTCGGCGATCCGGTTCAAGTACAGTCAGGGTAGGTATGTGTTTAGGTAGTGGGGTAGTGTAGTGAAGTTGGTGTGTAAGAAAGTGGCCTGACTTTCCTTGAGCGACCGGCGACAGCGCCACGACTCGACGGCAAATCAGGTTCGGCGCTCACCCCACTCACACTCACGGTTGTATTGTTCACAAGGGTTAAGAGACAGAAATATTAACACGCACAATTAATCGTTAAATACAAAATCCATATCACACAGAACAGTTCACAGCAGTTTCAACACATATACACTTTAATATCACTACAGACAAATTCACGCGGCCAAACAAATCACTCAATATTCGTTAAATCAATTGCCCATACAATCGAAGTAAAACGCGCCGGCACACAACGAGATTAATACACTAAATATTACGGGTTAAAAGATGTCGTCCGCGCCGCGTGCGTACAAGAGTAACGGAACACAATAAATCCTCTTATAATCAACGCACAACAATATCCATCCACGAGAGGTTATCGCTCGCGACGAGATTAATAACGCAGTATACAATTAATTCTCACATCAAAGTCACGGCGATTCACAACGCGTTTGAATATTGAACAATGGATCAGAAGCAGTAACAACATGCGCACGAGCGTTTCGACGCGATCAAAATTGCGACTGGCTAACGTACAGCGCGGCGACTTCCCCGCGCGGGGGGATCGATTTCGTCATACGTCCACGAACTACGTATACAACCGTTGAACGGAAATTAAGCCCTAAACCTGTCGCCGTAAGGGTGCATTTGGCGTCAACAATAATGATAAATAAATGAACTATATAATATACATTTTAAATTATTTTTGCGAAATCCATCATACACATCCTTAAATATACATATACCCATACTGCCATACATAAATGTTTTTAAAAACGAACAGCAAATGTACTCGTGGTCATATCTAAATGTATTAGGTATTTTATATTTTATACCACCGCGATACGCTTACGTCGCGCGTCGGTCGTCGACCCTTCAGTGTGATTAACACTATAATAACACGTAATTACCTAAATTTTAGACTAGACTGATTACCTACCCACAAAGCTTTATATTATTCTTAGAATTCCATGGCCAAGCGATGCATGTAAATTTTGTCCGTCTCTATTGCTGTTATAAAGAGACCCTTATTGTATTTTACACATAAATGAATGATAGTTACAACTTACAGTTATAAAAAGGAGAATTCAATCAAAATGTATGTTTTAAAATAATTGGTGTCGATCTGTGTTACATATTGCGTAGTAAAAACTTTTGTGCACAATTTGAACTCGTGCTGGATTTTTTTTTCGATTTTCATCTGTCCATTTTTTATTCGATTCGATTTGATTTTTAATCTTTTCTAAATTCGTAACTCTCACTTGCCACTCACTCTCGCTGCCTAAATGCTGGACCTGGAATTTGTGTTATGCCGATTTTAAGCTGTATTTACTTTTTTGATTGATTCGACCTGTAACAACTCAGTGCTGGGGCCTGGGTATCTACATGCCGTACATGCTTCTTTCTCCGTGTAGTTTGTATCCGTTCCAGTTGGTATTTTAGACACTAGATAGCTATCGTTACTCATAGTATATTTGAATAAAATAACAATAAAATCGAATATCTTTCAACCCGCGGTAGAGCAGCGTGCTGTATTAAACTCCGATCCTTCTCCTTCATGAAGAAAGAGTCCTAGCCCAGAAGTGGGATGTTAAGGGCTCGATCAAATCGTAATAAAATCGAAATGACTTTAAATTTTAAAACAAACAACCGAAAATAATCGTGTTTTTGTTGTATTTATAAATTTCACCCTTGCAAAGCCGGATGAGGTCGCTAGTTAAAATAAATATTATTACGTTTATCTTGTAACATAGTACCTACGAAAGCTCTCGAAGGCTGGCCCAAACAAGTGGCGGGAGCTTAGATGACGTCACAGCAACACGTGAGTGATGACCATTCAATTAACTCATTTCAATTAAACGTTTAGGACAAACAATTTGTATAGTATAAAATTATATATGCGTATTAGTAGTGCTGTGTGGTTACGGGTGCTGTGTGGTTACGGCACTAAAGAATCTAGCCACCCCCTCTCTTCCCGTGGGTGTCGTAAGAGGCGACTAAGGGATAGCACAGTTCCACTACCACCTTGGAACTTAAAAAGCCGACGGATGGCGGGATAACCATCCATGCTGGCTTTGAAATACACAGGCCAAAGACGGGCAGCAGCGTCTTCGGTGCGACGGCGCCAGCCCTGCGGTCACCAACCCGCCTGCCCAGCGTGGTGACTATGGGCAAAACACATGAGTTCGCGTCGTAATGTCGGGCGCGAACTTGTGGAGGCCTATGTCCAACAGTGGACTGTGATAGGCTGTAGTGGTAAAATTATATATTCTACATAAACCGTATACCTAGGTGTACGTGTATCAAGCATCATTATCTATATATATAAAAGAGATTTCCACCCATTGACTCATCACGATATCTCTGGAACCATAAGGCGTAGATACTTGAAATTTGGTAGGAATATTCCTTTCGCCGAGTAGAGCTCAGCTAAGAACGGATTTTACGAAATTCCACCCACAAGAGGGGGTTGCGGGGGTTAATAACATATAATATGGCAAAACAACGTTTGCGAGGTCAGCTAGTACCTACATATAATATAAAACAAAGTCGCTTCTGTTGCTCTGTATGCTTAGATCTTTAAAACTACGGAACGGATTTTGATGCGGTGTTCTATAGTAAATAGAGTGATTCCCGAGGAAAGTTTATATGTGTAATACATGCATAATATAGTAGAGGAACACTGATAGTTTTTGCAACCGTGTGATGCCGGGGCGGGTCGCTACTTAAGAATAAATTTATTACAGAGTAGAAAACGATGTCTGTGTAAATGTCATAATGATAACGGTATGGCCAATAAGTATTAGTTATTAGTTATGTTTATGTGATTAAAATACAAAAACATATTTTTTTTCACCTATAGGTACTTATTGTAACTGCGGTTTTTATCACTCGCTTCAGCCAGTAATATCCCATTTGGGCATAGGCCTCTTATAAAAAAAGAATTATCAAAATCGGACTACTCTGTAAAACGTTATGCGTCGTCATACCTTACAATCAGTGAGTGAACAATCAATCATCCCCTATTTTCCTACCCTTAGGGTTGGATTTTTATTTTCAAATTTATGTGGGACTAACTTCAAGGTATATTCTTTCCAATAAAAAAAGAAGTATCGAATCGAACTACTCTGTAAAAAGTTATGCGTGGTCATACCTTACAATTAGTGACTGAATAATCAACCAATTCCTGTTTTCCTACCTTTAGGGTTGGATTTTTATTTTCAAATTTAAATGGGACCAATTTCGAAGTATACTCTTTGCAATAAAAAAAGAATTATCAAAATCGGACTACTCTGTAAAAAGTTATGCATAAAAAAATATACGCGTCGAATACATAACCTCCTCCTTTTTTGAAGTCAGTTAATAAGAACACAAAAATACTTGATAGCAGTATTTTTTGGCTGTGACCTTCCGTAAAGTGAAGATGTATACAGAGATCTCACTCAGACTCATTTTGGCTGCGCCGGATTTAACGCAATATAGTTTCTGCTGTGCTCTATCTCATGTAAGAACTAACGACTCATATGAGTTTAAATAAAAGGTGAATTGCCAGATTATTTAACATATAACCTGTATAGAATGTCAGTTCGTTATTACGAGTATTAATCGAATAACTATAGAATTTTATAATAGTGAGCAGGTGACTATCTTAGGTTACCTACACACCAAGTATTCCATTTTTGTTTTAAATTAAACGAGAATTTTTTCATGAACACACATTTTTTTCTACATTGGAATTACTACATAGTATAAAACAAAGTCGCTTCCCGCTGTCTGTCTGTCCCTATATATGCTTAGATCTTGAAAACTACGCAACGGATTTTGATGCGGTTTTCTTTAGTAAATAGAGTGATTCCAGAGGAAGGTTTATATGTATGTGGGAACGGAACGCAGAAGGTATAAGCGAGATGGAAGTATGAGTGAGGGAGAGAGAGCGAGGGGGGAGAAAGATGGCGGATGTTAAGAGATCTGGGTGCGTGCTGTGTGTAAGATTGTGAAATAAATTAAAAGAGAAGCGAAATAAAACCTCGTGAGTCAATATCTAACTTTTTTATTCGCCCTCCAATCCCACAAATTGGGGGCTCGTCCGGGATTGGAACATTTCGCGAGTTAGTGTGACACGTGGTTTTCTGGTACCTACGACGCATCTGCGCACTTAGAGTTAGACGGAGCGCGTATTAAAATTGAAATCAGATTGGCAACGACGACGCGTGTGCGCATTCAGACGGAGTGCGTAACGTGTACAACCAACTAATCTTCGAAGACGACGAAGAAAGACGACGATCGACAATGACGGATCCAGGTGGTAGTAGTAAAGGTGGTACTAATACCGGCGGCGGCGGCTGCAACGAGTCTGTGATGGCGTCATTGTTCCTGGAGGGAATACCTAAGTTCAGCGGAGACGATAAGACGATGTCGTCAAGTAAGTGGGCGCAAGACGTGGAAGATAACGCTGCAATCTTCCTATGGACTCCAACACAGAAGTTAATCATGGCACGAAAATCCCTAGTGGGTACGGCGGCTTTGTGGCTTAGAAGTGAGAAAGCTTTTGCGACGTATGACGATCTAAAAACCGCATTATTAAAAGAATTCCCAGACGCAGTAAACATCAAAGAAATGCATGAGATTATGGCGGCGCGGAAAAAGAGAAAAGACGAAACTCTGTATCAATACATGCTACATATGCGGGAGTTAGGGCGAAGAGCTAAATTTCCAGATTACGTGGCTATTCAGTATATTATAGATGGAATACCGGATCACGCGATGAACAAAGCTATTTTGTATGGAGTGAGTAGATACGATGTACTTAAAGAGCGCTTGTCAATTTACGAGAAAATAAAGAACAGTAGAAGCGACCCAGAACCTAGATCAGCATCGAAGATGGGACCTAAAAAAATTAGAGAAACAAAGAAATGTTTTAATTGCGGGGAAATAGGTCATATTGCAAGTACATGTACTAACGGCATAAAATGCTTTAAGTGCAATAAGTTCGGCCATATTGGTTCTCAATGTCGTGAAATTGCAGCGATTTCGTCATGCGAGAAGTCTATGTCGGTAAAGCAGCATCGCGGCAACAATAATTTGGATGGCGCCGGAGGCAGTGACCAGTCGGTAAAACAACGATATTCCTCGCGATATTCTATGTTCAACATGGCGGAAAAGGCGACGGCGGCGGCCAATCAGGACGCAGGACAGAATGACGATTCAAATCGGGTGACTTCGGAGCTGTCAACCATTGTAATGAATGTCGAAAACAAATTCGAAGTTAACAGGTCAACAAAACTAGTGAATATCAGTGATTTTACGGTGAAATCCTTAATTGACTCTGGCAGCGATGTGAATCTAATATCGTACGAGTGCTGTGTCGCAATAGGGGCGCGGCTAAATGACGACAATCTCACTTTCAAAGGACTCGGACAATCTACAGTGCAATCAATGGGAAAGGTTCATGTAAACTTTATAATTGATGACAAATGTTATAATGATATATTATTTCATGTGGTACGTAAAAATGTTATTCCGTTTCACCTTATTTTGGGGCAAGAGTGGTTGCGAAATCTTACTGTTGTGATGAGAGAAGGTGTAGTGTCGTTTTTGGGCGAAAGCGATGTATGGATGGGTCAATTAGCTTGTTTTACAGATTTACGTGTTGATGTCGGTCACATACGTGACCAGTCAGTCAAGAAAAAAGTGTTGCAGTGTGTAGAGGCGTATCAACCATGCCAAATAAAAGAAGCACCGATCGAATTGAAAATAATCCTCAAGGACGATGAACCAGTTCGTCAAAGACCTCGCCGATTGTCATTGGTGGAGCAAGGTTTGGTTGAAGACCAGATAAGAGAGTGGCTAGATGCAGGAATTATACAGGTGAGCTATTCTGAATATTCAAGCCCTTTAGTTCTCGTAAAGAAAAAAGATAATACAGTTAGAGTTTGTGTGGATTATCGACTACTGAACAAGAAGATTATTAAAGATGAGTTTCCTTTACCGGTAATAGATGACATTATCGACAAGTTGTGTGGAGCTAAGGTTTTTAGCGTGCTGGATCTAAAGAACGGCTTTTTTCATCTGAAGATATCGAAGGAGTCTATACCTTATACATCATTTGTAACCCATAACGGGCAGTATGAATTTTTGAGAGCACCTTTTGGCTTGTCTATATGCCCTAAGTATTTTATGAGATTTGTTAGCATTATTTTCAGGGGGTTAATTGCTGAAGGTATAATGCTTATATTTATTGACGATATTATAATTATGGCAAAGGATGAGTTTCAGGCAGCTGAAAGATTACAGATAGTACTGAGCGTGGCGGCTGAGTATGGTCTACAGATAAATTGGAAGAAAGCGAACCTTATACAACATGAAATTGAATATTTAGGACACATTATCAAAGATGGAGAGGTAAAACCCAGCCCCGAGAAGACTGATGCTGTGGTAAAGTTCCCGGAGCCACGGAACATCAAGCAGGTACATAGCTTTGTAGGATTAACATCGTATTTCCGTAAGTACATTCAAGATTATGCTCTAATAGCGAAACCATTAACAGATTTATTAAAGAAGGATGGTAAATTTGTATTTAAAGAAGAACAAAGAAAAGCATTTCAAACATTAAAGAACAAATTAGCCAGTAGTCCAGTGTTAAAGATTTTCGATCCCAGGTTGAAGACGGAGCTGCATACAGATGCCTCGAGCATGGCATACTCTGCCATACTGTTGCAACATCACCCAGACACCGGTCTCCATCCCGTACAGTACATGAGTCGCAAGACGAATGAGGCGCAGAGCAGATACTCAAGTTATGAGCTAGAGGCTATGGCGGTGATAGAAGGCATTAAAAAATTCAGGCATTATCTGTATGGTATACCTTTTAAGATTGTTACAGATTGCAAGGCGTTCGAAATGACATTGAGGAAAAAGGATTTAACTCCAAAGGTTGCTCGTTGGGTGCTGTTTCTAGGCGAATATGACTTTGAAGTGGAGCATCGAAGTGGCTCAAAGATGAGACATGCCGACGCACTGAGCCGTTACCCATACGTTGGAGTGATAACATTAAGCGATCAGGTTGAGAGAATACATAGGACTATTATACCATTACTTACTAAATTATGCATTGAAGATCCTAGTGCATGGTTCAAACATGTGGGGAAAGTACAGAGAGCGCTGAATAGTACCTTCCAAAGAAGTATAAACATGACGCCATTTGAAGTACTTATAGGCACAAAAATGAGGACTAAGGAGGATGTGAAGATACAAGAGTTATTACAGGAAGAAAATATTAAACAATATGATGAAACTAGAGAAAAACTCAGAATACAGGCCAAAGAACAAATAATGAAAATTCAGGATGAAAACAAAAGGAATTATGATAAGAAGAGGAAGAAGAGTTCAACGTACGAGTGTGGTGATAAGGTTGCCATAAAGAAAACCCAATTCGGAACTGGTTCGAAGTTAAAGCCTAAATACCTAGGACCCTACAAGGTGGTTAAGGTTAAGAGGAACGATCGGTATGACGTGGAAAAGATTTGTAGCTCTGATGATGGACCCATGAGGACATCCAGCTCTGCTGATTACATGAAGAGATGGCCTGGCGGAGAACAGGAGTTTAGTCAGTAGGTTTAAAATATTTGGTGATAGGATGAAAGTATGGTGTTAGGTTGATATTTGATATATTGAGTAAGTAACCACGATAAGGTGAAATGGTTTGTCATATGTTTTTTTTTCTTTATATGTGAAGCTACAAAAGATGTTATGTTGTCATCAAAAACGTTTTTGTAATAAGTAATAAAAAATAAATAAATTAGAATTAACATTACAAGTAAAAGCTGTGCTGTTAGTAAGAAATTAAAACTAAGATGTACTTGTTTAAAAAAAAAATTATATAATTAACATTATAAGTAAAAGCTGTGCTGTTAGTAAGAAATTAAAACAAAGATGTATTTGCTTAAAAGAAAAAAAATTTAGAATTAACATTATAAGTAAAAGTTCTGCTGTTAGTAAGAAATTAAAACAAATATGTACTTGTTTAAAAAATAAAATATAATTAACTTTATTAAATATAAGTAAAAGTTGTGCTGTTCGTGAGAGATTAAACGAAGATGTACTTGATCATAATTATAATTTTAAAATTGGTAAAGATTTGATTTGGTTTGTTAGGAGTGTTGAATCTTATGTAAAACTAGTTTGATATATGAAAATTAAAAAAATAGTATGAAAGTAATATAGATGCACTATGTAAAGAAAATAAATTATATGATAAGTTTGAACTACAACTAAGATTTTGTATTAGACATAAGTTTAAAGATTGTTAAGAGTGAAAGAGTAAGAAAGGTGATATATTGTTGAATGAGGAAACATTATGAGTGCGGAAGGATGTCTGAGGACAGACATGAAGTCAGGACAGCCGAATGTGGGAACGGAACGCAGAAGGTATAAGCGAGATGGAAGTATGAGTGAGGGAGAGAGAGCGAGGGGGGAGAAAGATGGCGGATGTTAAGAGATCTGGGTGCGTGCTGTGTGTAAGATTGTGAAATAAATTAAAAGAGAAGCGAAATAAAACCTCGTGAGTCAATATCTAACTTTTTTATTCGCCCTCCAATCCCACATGTATAAGAAATGCATAATATAGTAGAGGAACACTGATAGTTTTTGCAACTGTGCGAAGCCGGGGCGGGTCGCTAGTATCATATAAACTACTTAAGGCCACCTCGACCGGTCGCTAATAAAGTAATTTGATACAAGTCACAAGATTTTTTTGACGTTTTCACACTTATTGGGGAAGAATGTAGGTTTAAATATTTTGCTATCAATTGTTATCCTAAAGCAATTACTAAATAAATAAACCAGACAGAGAAGGATCGCGAGACGCGGGTAAAGTTAAAAAATAATTGTACGTGTTAATTAATAACTGTATTTTTATGAGTGGTAAACTTAATAATTAAATATCTAATAAATACAACTTGGAGGTGTGCAGTTTTGGAGTTTCCAAACTATTTTAAGATTTTGTCAAAAGTAATGTAACAAAAAAATTTAATTTTATTGTGTTTCATAGATACATTCATTTCTAGTCCAATAGATTGGTATAATAGAATTAAGAAGAGTTATGTCGGTTATGTTGTCGCAAACAAAGTAATAAGAGAACGTTATGTCCCAAAAGTTTACTCAGTCGTCTAGAGTCTAGACTTACAAAGGCCTATACTCAGCTTTATTTAGGTCAACCTATCCTCGTATTATTTTGGCAGTATTTGTTTAATGTCATTTCTCTTCAGAACTAAATGTATTATTGTTTTGCTGAGAGTTGGAGTTACTTGCTGTTTCATTGAGATATCTATACAAATAAAAAAATTTGGAGCGTCTGTTTGTAATATTCAAATAACCGCATTTTACTAAATGCATATGGATCTATACATGGTACATATACCAAAATATTTTTTTTACAATTTTTGTCTGTCTATCTGTTTGTTCCGGCTAATATCTAAAACGGCTGGACCGATTTTGGCGGGACTTTCACTGACAGCTGATGTAATAAGGTGTAACTTTGGCTACTTTTATTTTAGATTTTTTTTATTATAATTAGGAACTGAACAATAACTTTTTTGTTAAATTCCACGCGGATGATGTCGCGGGCACAGCAGCTAGTTTTAAATAAATCTCTGAATATGACAATATACATTTTCCGATCACTGCCATATCTCTAAAACTTTGAGAATAAATTAAAACATATAAGTTATATTATTACATATGAAAATTCTATTTAAATGATATTTATTACAGATAAAATATACTGAAATTATTTAAAAAAAAATTGTTCAAATAGTCTAAATATATGTTATAAAGATATATGTTTTTTATGTTAATTTATCATTAGTAAAAGATAAATTATTATTATTTCCACGCCAGAGGCGTGGTCCAGGAGTGTGGTCGTACTTTTCTACAAGAGAGGCAATAAGTTTCTCTTGAAGAATCACAATCAAGAACAGATCGATCTCACTTTGAGCTAAGTCTATACTTAGGCTGTTTTCGAGGGTTGTTACGAATCGTCTCGCCAGAAGACTCGACGAATTCCAACCACCGGAGCAGGCTCGGTTTCGAAATGGCTACAGCACCGTAGACCACATCCATACTGATCGGCAGATTACACAAAAGTCTGAAGAGTATAATCAGCCGCTGTGTATGGAATTTGTGGACAACGAGAAAGCCTTTGACTCTGTCAAGAACTGGACTGTCCTCGATTCTCTGCAGAGATGTCACATCTACTGGCAATATATCGAAGTACTAAGATGTACGACGAAGACCGCGAAACATAATATATAGATAATATCGAGACGAACGGTAATTCAAAATAATTTTGAATTTAATGAGTAATCTTTACAAAAAACAATATTAAATATCATATATTTTAATCGTACTTATTATTAATCTAGTCTATCTATAGGTGATATAAACTCTAATTAGGTACATATGCTAAGAGTTTTTAATATAATAGCATAGTATGTAGTATACCTAACAAATATTACAAATACCTAAGGTTTTAACCGACCGCGACGCAACGAACCGGTTGTGTATGTATATGTATATGTAAAGTCGATACGCTTCGTTATTCTATTATTTAATGTTTTCATGTTTAGCGACCGTTGAAAGTTAGCTCGGCACGCTCCTAGCCGAACATATTATACTGTCATTGTATTAAAAATTTTATTTTGATATTTGCATAATTAAATTATCCAATTACCGCTCTGGTGCAGTGGTGTGTGTGCCGTGTCGGCGCCTACACACCGGCGGTTTGCGGGTTCGTTTCCTGCTCGGGATGGATATTTGTATTTGGACAAAAATTTCTTTCCCGTTTGGTTGTCTTTCCTTGTGGGTACATGATAACAACCGGAATCGACAGTTTAACGTGCTCTCCGAGGCACGGTGTGGAGACCCACAAGGACTGCACAAAGACCCAGACCACGGCAAACATCTGTATGGCCAATACAAATGTTTGTCATGTGCGGGGATCGAACCGGCAACCGCCAGCGCAACAGCCTCAAACCACTGCTGTGACCGTTGCGCCAACGCGTCCTCAACAGATTGAATAATATTTCGTAATTTTTTATTATTATTAATGTCAATGATTCTACGCGGTACTAAAATTAAAAGATTTATTTTCAAGGGTTTTGGTTTCGTAATTAAAAGGTTTTATAATGTTAAAAGAAAGTAATGTGGCTCTAAATAACGAAGCATATAAAACGTAGGTTGCACAAGCATGAAGGCGAGGTCAAGTATTATTGAACTTTTCTAAGAACTTAAGCTTTTAATTGGATGAAAACCACTTTCCTTAGCCACATATGGAAATAATTATTTAAAAAATAGAACGTTCTAATTTTAAAATAATTTAAAATGTATATTTTTTTAAAGTAAATAATTACTCGTATACATATTGTAAGACGAGTAATACCCTATAAACTATGAATACGACTATGAGCAAATCCTGTTTATTAACAGAGTTCAAAAAAGTAGAAGGTACTCAATTCAATGGTTTTTCTATGTGCTTTACCTTATAACTTTTTACTGGGTGTGTCGATTTTGATGATTCTTTTTTATCGAAAGCTGGTGCTTCTCATATGGTCCCATTTAAATTGGACCGAGATCTGACAAGAACTTTTTTAATTATTATCACTAATAATAAGTAAGTACGTATTAAATTAAATATTTTTACGTAGGTATTATGCGTAAAATTTGAAGTTATAAGTATAGTTGATCAATCTGCTTTGGAAAAAAAATATTACGATAACAAAATGATATTAGTCCCGCTGAGTTTCTTTCGCCAGTTCTTCTCAGGTCAGAGGTTTTTTCTTTCCGAAATGGTAGTAGACTCATGACGTTCAGTAAGAAATTGTAATAATTTCATGCTGTATAAAATATTTTGAATTTGATGTAGACTAGGGTTGCCAACCGTCCTGTTTTCCCAGGACATGTCCTAGTTTTTGTAGTGTCCTGGGACGTCCTGAATAGTTTTTAAGCAGCGTCCTGGGTTTTTAAATTTTAAAATTCGCGCGCCTTTTCTCTTTGTACGCTACGAGCAGCCTCACGGCTCGTAAGTAAACAACCACAAATACTGAAGGAAATTAATGGGATTGAAAAATATAGTAAATATTAATAAGTTTATAATATTAGAATGATACTATAACTAACCTAAGTTTAAGACATTTGTTACAAACTAAAGTGTTTGTTTTATATTTTAATAACTACCTAGTTTTCAACTCGTATTTCATCCAAATACTTTTATTAAAAAATGTGATTATTTTAATTAAATGCGTCCTGTTTTTTAACTGAATTGTCCTGGTTTTTTCAACTTCAAATCCTGGTTTTTTAAATTTGAGGTTGGCAACCCTAATGTAGACAGATAGAAATTGGCTTCTTTTTTATTTAGAAAAACATAATTTTCGGCTCTATGTAGAAGGTTCTATACATACAGAATTAAAAACTAAAGAAATTGCGCTGAAAGCTGGAAAGTTAGGACTGTCTTTCGGGACGGCTAATAATCAATGGCGGATCCAGCTTTGGCGCCGGGGGGGGGGGGGGGTCACAGTCATGGTCAAGGCACCAGGGGGGGGGTCACATAGTCGTGGTCAAGTAAAAAGAAGTTATAATTTAATTTTTATAATGATAGATACAGGTAAAAAATAGGTATGTTATTAATCTATGTAGGTACTGTACTTAAAAATACCTATATTGTGACAAAAATCTTGTTTAACAATTTTAATTAGTGGTCCACCTAGGTCCTGGACACAGCCCAGGGGGGGTCATGACCTCGTGACCCCCCCCCTGGATCCGCCAGTGCTAATAATAAAATTAGAATAGTAGATACATTGATACTTCTATGTATAATGTAGCGTTAAGATTTGTACAAAGAGATAGAGTCACGTGAGTTAATTAGTATGGATAACTGATGCTCTTAACTGACACAAAAGTTAAAGTTTCATCAAGGTCGTCGGCATACTAATAGGCGTTAAGTTTCTAAGTCTTCTAGACTTAGTAAATGCCACATAAACAGGTAACACCTTTGTTAACCTAAAACTTGCTTTGATATTTAATGAATGTCAAGCTACGCGCTTGGTAACACCAGGGCCGAACTGTCAAAAATCCTGACGCTATAGAAAACGGGCCTTACCGGCGTTTTTTTTATAAAAAAAAATAATTATTTGTATTGGATATATTACAAAATTTGGTTAATTGAGTAGGTATATCAATTCACTCCTTATTGTATTCCTTATATTTTCCTTCCTTATATATATGTTCCTTATCTACTAATTTATCCTTATACATAATTTTGGATACAACCGACAGACATTAAATTAAACTATTAAACCAAATACATATTATAGTAGGTACATACAATTTCTAAGCTTTAAACAAAAAAGCAGTTAAGCAGTAATTTTGTCCAGTTGTAAGACTATCTTGGGCACAAATGGCTATAAACTTACTTCTATTTGATTGATTTTGTTTATATAGCATAGAAATGGTATGTAGTTAGTATCGCTTCAGCCTGTAATATCCCACTGCTGGGCATAGGCCTCTTTCGCCATGTCGGAGAAGGATCAGAGCTTAATCCCCCACGCTGCTCCAATGCGGGTTGGCGGATATATTATCTACTATGTGTAACGATCGCTATCAGCTGTGTAGGTATATATGATTACAACCGGGACCGACACTTAACGTGCTCTCCGAGGCACAGTGCGGAGACGCACAAGGACTGCACAAACACCCAGACCACGGCAAACATCTGTATGGCCAATACAAATGTTAGTCATATGCGGGGGTCGAACCCGCAACCGCCAGCGCAACAGCCACAAACCAGTGCTGTGACCTTTGCGCAAACGCGTCGTCATGTAGTTAGTATGTAAAACGATTCTCGCTTATATCTAAGTACGCTGATTGAGTTATTCAATGATGGATATTTTTGGTTATTCTAGTTTCTTGTCGCCCCTGAATTTTCAGAACATCAAAATACGGCCCTCAATAACCTTAGTCATATTGTCTTGCATTGTTAATTTGTAATGGATACAATCCTTTAAGTCTTTCCACTCTTTGTATCGAGTGTTGTTTATAACTTGTCAAGTTTTAATGATCGAAGACTTATCGACACCTTGCTGTCCAATTAAACACTAATGATTGCGGTTAATAAGTGGAAGTTTCTAGAAATTTGCAATTACTTTAAAGTTTCTAATCATTGCTTTACTTTAGTGCTAACTATACATAAACTTTTGAGTTTGTAGGTAGGTACTGTAGTACTGAAACAAAACGATACCTGGCGTAGTTATCTGTAAATGTTTAGTTCTTAAGTTTTGAATTGTAAATATGTTTAATATTGTAAAATTTCTAAATAAAGTTCGGTATTGTATTTAAAAAAAAAAACACAAATTAGTACCTATATAATTAAATACACTAAAACTATTATACTATTAATAAATATGAGTATGATATTGTGGTATGGATGTAGATAATAAAAATAATAATTAAAAGTATCGCGTTCTCTTTCCGTTTACCGTTATAAAATTGTATTTATGCGTGATGTAATGTTTTTTTATCACGATCGAGCGTCTACTGTCTACGTATTTCCATATTACGACAATTTTATTTTTTAAAACTTTTGCGCAAAAACGTATTATTTATACTTTCGCAACTTCGTAACCTTTAGTTTTGTGTTCGTTCAAATCTCATAATTTTATGATTTTATTGTTATTAATTTGAAATAATGAACTGGCCTGATGGCGCAGTTGGCAGTGCAGTTGCTTTCATAGCGTTGATATTTTATAGAAAGCTTTTAAAACTACACAGATCTTTGAATACATTTAATATATTTATATATGAAAGGGCAAACCTAAAAGGTTAACATGTAACTAATTGTGTTGCGGACTAAAAGTGTCATCTATACTAATATATAAAGCTGAAGAGTTTGTTTGTTTGGTTGTTTGTTTGTTTGTTTGAACGCGGTAATCTCTGGAACTACTGGGCCGATTTGAAAAATTCTTTCAGTGTTAGATAGCCCATTTATCGAGGAAGGCTATAGGCTATGTGTCATCACGCTAAGACCAATAGGAGCGGAGTCCACGCCGACGAAGTCGCGCGCAGAAGCTAGTATATTTATATATGAAAGGGCAAACCTAAAAGGTTAACATGTAACTAATTGTGTTGCGGACTAAAAGTGTCACTAGAACTGGCAAGTATGAAGGGTTTGTTTCGGAATACGTCATTGAGCTAACATAATTAAGTTGAACAGTAAGTACCTACGTTTCGAAGAATTCACCTTTCATTAGACAGCCCATTTGTACTTTAAGGTTATACAATCACTGTGGTCTGTGAATATAATCGACTCATAGGATCGGAGCAATGACCGGAAATGTAGCATAACAACCAAAAATTATAACGCGTAACGTCTACTTTTTAACCGACTTTCAAAAAAGGAGGAGGTTCTCAATTCGACTGTATTTTTTATTTCTTTTTAATGTATGTTAGCTCAGAACTTTTGACTGGGTGTACCGATTTCGATCAATTTTGTTTTATATGATAGGTTTTGCGTGTCATGTGGTCCCATTTAAATTTCATTGAGATCTGACAAGTACTTTAAGAGTTATACCTAATAATGCGTATTTACTTGACTACTTTTTCGTCGACCTACGTTGTATTATACCGCATAACTTTTTATTCAGTGTACCGATTTTGATGATTCTTACTTTAATCGAAAGCTAATACTTGTCATGTAGTCTTGTTTAAATTATATCGAGATTTGATTACAACTTTTTGAGTAATCTTTAATAGCGCGTATTTACTTGACTATTTTTTCGTCTTACTACGTTTTACCTATTACTTGTCGATGTAATTGAAGTCGTTTTTTTTTTTCGTTTGCGTGAAACACAATTATTTATTATACAACTAGGTCGACAAACAAGCGTACCTACGGCTCGCCTGATGGTAAGCGATTACCGTAGCCCATAGACGCCTGCAACACCAGAAGCATCGCAAGCGTGTTGCCGACCTTACCCCCATCAGGAGCTCTGGTAACCTTACTCACTACAGGAACACAACATCGCTTGAAAGCAGTATTATTTAGATGTGATCTTCTGTAATGTCGAGGTACTACCCCAGTCGGGCTGCTCCATATTTTGTACAGGATATTTCCTGCTGTGCTGCTGTGCCTTACCTCAGTTCTGCTTCTATAGATAGGTATACCTATATACGTATAAATAATAATATACAATAAGTAGAAGATGAGGAAATAAATCAGGTATTTTGGTTTTCTTCTTTTCTCAATTGTATGAAATAAATTGTCAAAATAATACTCTGAAATATAGGTATAGGTATATTTGACAAATTTGCAGTCTTTTATAACCGTTGTACTGTCAGACCACTGTCAGACGCTTGAAGTGTAAATAATCGCTACGTTTTGAAATAAGTATTCTAATTTCCTTCGCAATTATCCTGATTGTCCATTCCAAGGGTAACTAACAAAAAATATTCAAATTTCCTAAGCCGTTCGTGGGTTTCGCGCTATAAGGCTATAAGCAATATATACCTACTATAGCATAAAAACAAATACAGTCCAATTGAGAACCTCCTCCTTTTTTGAAGTCGGTTAAAAATAAAAATTATTCGCTACGTATATTGCTACATAAAATGTATAAATTTTCCATTTATATGACGAACAACTAGCGTATAGCCGTATATGTACCTAATTACCTATGTACTAGGCACTTGGTGAAGCGAGAATTTTTTTGTCCAGCATATATGTTTTTAGCCTTTGACACCTTCTAATGCTCAAGGGCTAATGCTCGTTTGTCTGGCCTTAGATACGGGACTGCTACCTGATGAAAATTTTCAATCAATTAAATATATTGTCTATTCCTCAAACGGTATTGACGAGATAAAAAATAGCCGACAAACAATTTATTGGATAATATTGTAGGGCTTCATCTGAATCTTGGTATTGTACATTTAAAAATATCTTCAAGGTAAATTGCATCCGTTCACTTTTGTATAATGGCCGCAAACAGTAGGTAAGTACGAGACAATTGTTTATAAATTATTATTATTTGTGTCACTGGAGTAGCTTAGACACGTTGTTTGTAATAAAAGTTGGTTATGTTACGTAAATTATATTAGTTATGACTAGGTACTACCAACGGACTATAAATCAAAATAAAAATCAAAAATAGCTGTATTCAAATAGGATTCAAGTACCTTCGAATCGTTATTTTACTAACTAATGTCAGTATTCATATTTTTCTTTCTTTTCTTAGTCTTGTAACTAATGTCAGTATTCATATTTTTTAATTTAAAAGCGAAGCTACCACCGGTTCGGAATGCAGTTTCTGAAAAAAACAACCGGCAAGAAACTCGGGAGTTACTATTTAAAAAATATATAAATTGTGGTTCACACAAATTTGGTAATATTTTGCATGAAAAATGAAATACAGCGTCACATAAACACATTTCTGTCATTACTCATTAATAATATAATCCCGTACCGAAAGCCAAGTATAAAACCAAGTTGTTTATTTTAAACCAAACTTGAATTCGCGATAAAGAACTGTTCACATCGTCATAATTTAGGTACTTTTTTCCCTATTGACTTTAAAAATAAGCGATGTATCATCACCAAATAAAACTATATCACAAATATCCTTATCGTAAAATGGCAGATCATTTATATGTATAGGTATATAAAATAAATAAATGATAGTTTAAAAAAACTAAAAAGCACGCTTTTATAAATAAACCAGAATGAAGTCCAAAAGGATAGCGAGAAAAGCCTTGACTATTGTGCCAAGCCGTTAGGGTAATGGAATAATCTTATCAAATTAGAAATTAGTACCTACCTATATTGTCATCAGTCCTCGATAAGCCTACCAAGTTTAAATGAAATCTGAACGTTAAAGTGGGTCAAAATGAAGTCCAAAGGAGTCGGTTAGAAACACATTAACAAACATACAGGTGAAGCTAATAAAAAGCGTGTAAAAAAGAAAATGACTAAGAATCGATCCCCGTGGAACTCCCATTTTAGCATAATTATATAGATCTAGATCGAAAAAGGCATGAAAGACGTTCGCTAGCTTTTCATCAATTCAATAGACATAATTTGGTTATTACGTTTTCCACAGATATCTACTTACTACACATATTAATCATGTTTTATATAATAATTCAATATATTGGTCACGCTATCGCGAGCTGTGTATAAAAATTTTAAACGATATTTAATTATATTACTATCAAATTGGTATATTATGCTATAGTACTAGCTAGACGTAACCTTCCACAAATTTGTGCCAAACATCCTGGTTGTCTGCAATCCTAACCCAGCCTCCACCGGCAATGATAAGTAGACCAGGTAAATCATCGGCCCAGTGGGCCTGGAAAAGAGGACCACACTGCGTTTGCCACTTACACAAACACTTATAATTAATTTTTCCTAAACATGTCTCATGTACTGGTATCTGATAATTACATATTTACTATATTTATATATTTACTATATTTACATTTTCATTATAATACTAGCTGACCTGGCGAACTTCGTACCGCTTTATTTTTTTTTCTTAAATATAATAATTACCTATATCAAAATAAAATATAGCCTATCTTTCAAGTTGGCTCAAACTGCACACGGTGTGCAAATTTCATTAAAATCGGTTAAGTGGTTTAGGAGTCCATTGAGGACAAACATTGTGACACGAGATTTATATATCTTATACTATTAAACGAGCAATTCTTGTATATATATATATATATGTATATATATAATCTGAATCTCGGAATCGGCTCCAACGATTTTCGTGAAATTTAGTATACAGGGGATTTCGGGGGCGAAAAATTGATCTAGCTGGGATTCATTTTTAGAAAATGTCGTTTTATCCCTGATTTTAAGCAATGAAAAAATGCCTAAAATATCGTTTGAATAGGAAGGTAAATTTCGCAATTGTCATTAAATTTGTAATAGCTCAGGTGGGAAATCGGACGGTTTGACCGAGAAAACCGTGGTTCAAATCTCAGTCTCCAGATTAATATTTTTTCTTTTTTTTTGTTAAATTTCACTCGTGATTTTTTATTTAAATAACCAGTTGATATTTTTTATTACTCGTATTGTCGGTAAAATCGAAAATGATTATTAATATTTTATCAATATGTAATTCGTATTTTAATATAATTTCCAAAAACACGATTTACTAAAAATACCGAGCTAAGCTCGGTCACCCAGGTAGGTACTATTAATATATTATGTGAAAACTACCGACCACTCTGGTGTAGTGGTGCGAGTAGTCGCTTTAAACACAGACGGCTTGCGGGATCGATTCCCGCTCGGGATGGATGCTGTTGTCCTTGTGGGTCACCCCACCGTGTCTCGGAGAGCACGTTCAGCCGTCGGTCCCAGTTGTTATCATAAATACCTGATAGCGATCGTTACTCATAGTAGGGGGAACATATCCGCAAACCTGCATTGGAGCAGCGTGGTGGATTAAGCTCCAATACTTTTCCTACATGGTGAAAGGCCTACGCCCATCTGTGGGGTGTTACAGGCTGAATCGTGAAAAAATACTAGTCTAATTGAACAGATATAAAATAAGCTGTCAAATAAGTATCAAAATCACTACATATTATAAAACAAAGTCTCTTCCCGCTGTCTGTCTGTCTGTATATATGCTTAGATCTTTAAAACTACGCAACAGATTTTGATGCGGTTTTCTTTAGTAAATAGAGTGATTCCAGAGGAAGGTTTATTATATGTATAAAACATGCATAATATAGTAGAAGAACACTGATAGTTTTAAAGTTTTCTAATGTGATGTCGTAAATAAACACATTTTTTGCGCTTAGATTGCAAATATTTATTTTATATTTTGTATTTAGTATCAGCATTGCACCCGTGCGAAGCCGGAGCGGGTCGCTTGTTAATAAATAAAACAGAAATTTTTATCATAAAATTTTCATAGCTTTGATGAACTTTCATTGAATGAGTAAAACAGATCAGACAAGTTTCGCACAGGCTTCATTAGCATGCATAGCTCGACTTTCCAACATTAATAATTGTTACAGAAATAAACTAACTAGTTTATTTATTTATAAACATAACTGTCTTTTGAGGGCTGTACAGTGTACATCTATACTAAAATTATAAAGCTAAAAAGTTTGTTTATTTCTTTAAACGCGCTAATCTCATACACTAGCTTCTGCTTCGAATTGACAAATTCTTTTTTTTTTTGTATGGATTAATCCATTTACCGAAGAAGGCTATAGTCTATTTTTTTCATTAAATTAACGCAGGTGAAACCGCGGGCAACGGCTAGTGATATGATATTATGCGAAGAATAGTTTAATTTAGTGATGAGTGATGCCAGAATTTCTTCCAAAGTGTTGTATCTGCATCTATACGTTATACTTTTAAATAAAATAAAATGTATAATTATAATAAGTAAGGTACATAATGGATAGATTATTTAATCGCTTAGTGCTTAGGGAAAAAAGTTGTTGGCAAAATGTATTTTTGAGGAGGTTTTCAATTCGGTTATATTTTTTTAAATGTATGTTATCTCAGAACTTTTGACTGGGTGGACCGATTTCGATGAATTTTGTTTTAATTTAAAGGTGTTGCGTGTCATGTGGTCCCATTTAAATTAAATTGAGATCTGACAAGTACTTTTACAGTTATATCTAATAATTTGTATTTACTTGACTACTTTTTCGTCGACCTACGTTGTATTAAACCGCATAACTTTTCACTGGGTTTATCGATTTTGATGATTCTTACTTTAATCAAAACAGTCTGTGAAAATTTAGAAAAAAACGTAGTCTTGTTTAAATTTGATCGAGATCTAATGGCTACTTTTTGAGTAATCATTGATAACGCGTATTTACTTGACTGTTTTTTGGTCTTAATACGTAGTAGATATTCCTTGTCGATGTACCTACCTAATGGAAGTCGTTTTTTTTTTCGTTTGCGAGCAAACACAATTATTCTATCTGACGACATGTTATATTTGTATGTGAAGTAATCATGATAGCCATAGTAACGTAAGATATTATATATATATATAGAAAAATTAACAAAAAAATACTTTTTGAAAGATTACTAAACGGATTCGTAGAAACAAATTTTAAGAACGCCTATCCATAACGTAGGTATACTTTAGTGACTTTGCCAATTCAGAGAAACATTTTGACATGGTAGAGGAAGTCTTTTTTTAAAGGATGGATCATCTGGAAAAAGAGCCTTTTTTTCCAGCCGTGGGCAAACATAGAAAATAGTATAGTTGGGGATGCAAAACTTTTTTACGAATCTATTGTACCTATATATGATCTGATTCAGTGACCTCATGACCTGTAACTAAACGAACTTGCTTTTACACATTTTTAACATAATCATACTAATATTATAAAGAGGTAAAGTATCTAACTTTGTTTGTTTGTAGGGGGTAATCTTCGCAAATACTGATCCGATCATGAAAATTCTTTCACTAACAGAAAGCTACACTATTCAGGAGTGACATAGGCTATATTTTATTGTTGTTGAACAAAAAATTCATTGAAAAATAATAGTATAGGTACGTAAATCCAGTCGGAGAAATGCGAGCAAGATGAAAACTTTACATATATTTGCATCACAAAAATAATTAACGCCCAACGAAGTGGGCACGGGTCGGCTAGTTTAGAAATAATTATGTTTGTAAGGAATAATTGTGTAACTTTTTGCTGTTAATAAATCTGCATTTTTGGCGTTAATATTCAGACATGAAGGGTCAATAAACCGGTGTAGGTACCTAATTAGAGGTACAATGAAAATAGCTTCGTTCCCATTGTTGCCAATGCATTGGCAGATAGAAATGGCTTATGCCTTACAATACCATTGTGTGGTCTTCGTACAATGTCATTGTTTTTGGATCGAGGTTTTATCAGGTGGTCTATTTGTACGTTTGTTTTAATATCTGCTCTTTAAAAATATTTGGAATCCTTTCAGGGATTTTCGACTGGTATTAGGTACTTTCATTTCACTTTTTTTGTGGAATTGATGAATAAAAATTGATCAATAAAACTTGTGTAGGCCTATGTCCTGCAGTGGACTGCGATAGGCTGAAATGATGATGAATAAAAATAAAAATGATTGTGACACAGTAATCTGTGTATTAAAAATTTAAAATGTTTAAAAATAGAATTACTTTGAAATTTTATTGTAAAATATAACGCACTGTTTTGACTCGAGACGTCGTTATCATTTTTTTTTGTGGCATAAAACAGAATGGTTCTCGTCTGGCACCGCTATTGTCTCCCAGACGTTTATTCCGCGAGATTAACATTTCTGACCCGATAAAACCTTCGCTCCGCGGGCCCAGTGAATGCAATTCAACGAACTTAGCCGAAAGCACGCGAACCGCTTCCACGAAGGCTAGCGGAGCGAAACCTCTTTACTTCTTTAGTTTATTTCAGCCAGCGCGCTGTGTACACGTGTGGCCGTTTTACGTGTCATTGTTATGTGTATATTAAATTATAAACAGTGAAATGCCTACCGATATTATGTCGAGCTGTCGCACCGAGCTATTCGGACAAGGTTTCAGTAAGAAAACGTGCGATGCGGAAGTGAAATCGGGTTTCCTAGTGCTACTCGGACCAGGTGGGATGAGACAAGACGTGCGCGTGGTCGTCTACAGAACGACCCTCGAGCACTTTGCAGTCATATACCCGAGGAAGCGGCTCTCGAAGCCGATCGGGGTCGTCAACTTGAGGAACACGACCACGGAGAAGGTGGACACGAACAGCGGCTTCTTCGTGAGGCAGAGGGGGTACGACAACACGATATCTGCAAAGTTTTTGTGTTCGGAGCGGGAGATCGAAGCGTGGCTGTCGGCGTTTTCAGCGGGCTCGCAGGGCTGCCAGCACGCGGCCAGCCTGCCCGTCCTCGTCGAGACCGAGGAGAGCTAGGCCATCGATCCGGCCGGTCCCGTGGTCGCTTCCTCGGACGCTCCGTGGAAAACGCGAACGAGGCTATGTTTGTTTTGCAATGAGATGCGAAAGTGAAAGCAATATTTTTTTGCGATCGTACGAAAGTTGAGTATCCATCATTGCACCTACATGCCAGTCGGAGCTTGAAGTTCCGCGAATCTCGAACTTAACGAGAAAGTAATTGTTACCAGTATTGTAATTACGTGGAATTGTCATCGTTTTTATTTTTTGTTTTCGATTGAATATTCTCGTTAAATATTTAAAAGGATCATAAAAATAAGAAAAAAATCGTTGAATGATCCTTGTCAATACAATATAGTTTTTATTTTTATTTTTTTATCAACAACCAGTTTCGAAATGTCAGCTCGTTGATAAGAGCTTGTACCAAGGC
Source organism: Melitaea athalia (assembly GCA_905220545.2). Lineage (NCBI taxonomy): Eukaryota > Metazoa > Arthropoda > Insecta > Lepidoptera > Nymphalidae > Melitaea > Melitaea athalia. The sequence continues at coordinate 3,387,244 of HG992189.1, forward strand.
CGAATAAAAGGGAAAATGAAAATAAGTAAATATTTAATTATAATAAGTTACAATATGTCGAGAATGTGGGCAGATATGATAAATGTTTTTTATCAACTATGTTCCTTAATTTTAAAAGAAAAACAAATGTGTCAAAAATATTATAGTCCTCGTATGAATTTATTTGTATAATTTTCTTTTAAGATATTTATTTAAAAAAAAAAACTTCGTAATGAAATGAAAAGCACTTTGTGACTAGGATAGTAGTAGATAGGACTTTTCGACAAAAAAACTTTTTATCTGTGCTGTGACAAAAAATAAATTAATGCCAAAGAGCTAAAATCTCATTGCACATTGAGCTCTTCCTATTTAAATACTAAAAATATAATTTAAATAAATTTTTATTACTATTATACACACACACACACACACATATTTTTATTTAGATATAATTATGATTCTACGTGAAATTGTTTTATTTTTATTCAAAAAAGTTTAAATACGTATTTGACCTAATAAATTTTCACTGTACATCAATAATTTTTAAAAAAATTACGTACTCTGACACACGCAATTTTGTTTATTAACCATGTATGTACCTACTTTATAGTATAAATCATAAATTTAAAGGGTAGTGTTCACATAGAAATAGAAATAATTTAAAGTAATCGAAAACGAAAATATATATTTATCGTTATGATAAATCGTGTCAAACAGTTTTGTAAAAATTGTAGAGATGTTACGGAGCTCCATAACGAAAATCAAATCAATATTTGTATTTAAGAACAAAAACTTGAAAATTTGAGTCACACCATTTTTCTAATTAAAATTACATTTGTTTCAGTAAATTAATTATCGTCAAAAGTGAAGCTACCGCCCCGTTTCGAAATGTAAATTCTGCAGAGAAGAATTTTATTGGCGTGTAACTTCGTAGACACTCTTTAAAAAAAAAAAAACTGTTAAACTTAACCGATACTACCGGATATTCGAAATAATAACCGTAACCAATTTAATATTAATTATTTATTTACCTATCTGTAACATCCCTGAAAAAAATGTGCTTCAATGTAACGGTAAAGGGTCGCCGAGGTGATTATGTACAACCTCTAGCCTTCGTTCTGTGTAGAACTTGTATGAGCTTATAATTGTATATTAATTGTTGATAATATTCTAATTGTAATAAAATAATTTTAAGATAAAACATCGTTCGATGAACTGAAATTTATATTTATTAATTAATTTTTATTTTAATTCGTTTCACTTGCTAAGCAAAATATGAAGGATTATTACTCTTTATCATCATTTAATACTAAGACTTACACTAATCTGACTTACACGAATCATGACATACGCCAATCCTGACTTACACGGTTTTCAAAAATTTTGATAATTATTGGATACCGATTTTTTTGTTTGAATGAAGTTTGACTTATTACATATTATTCTTAATTACTTCAACATGTAGAGTGTAGACGGTGTCTTACCTTACTGTATTAAAAAACATGAAGTTTAAATAATCGTTACGTTTTCGGAAATATTACAGCTGTCAATTTTCTTAATTTTTCAACCCGTAAGAAATTCCTACAAATTACATAAAGCTACTCAAAAAAAGATGAATAAAATAGCTATAGCATTAAGTCGCGGCATGATCAAGGAAAAAAGAAATTCATATATTGTTTTCTAATGTTTACGCGAATTTCAATCATTACAATGAAATAACTTTTTCGGATTTTCTCGCTGTTTATTAAGTTTAACAAGTAATATAATTAAAAGAAAACAAAAAACCCGCCTGCGTAAAAAACGGAAAGAGCAAAGTCAACATTTTTTAAACTTTCTTATTGTATTTCTTTATTATTATTACGGTAATAATAATCATAATATACATTTTTGAAATCCTTGTATTGAGCCCTTTAATTTGATACCCATATTATAGTATTCTAAAAAAAAAATTATTTCTTCATTAACTACAATGGATTCGCACAGCCACCATGTTTGTTTTTTTTTAATGTCACCTATCTAAGAACACTTGGGCTGCTAAGACAAATCTAACGATATCTCAATTATGCAAATCCGTTCAGCGGTTCTAGAGAAATGAGGTACTTAAGAATATTACATACATACATACAAGATACGCGCGAAAAACATAACCCTTCCTTGGCAGTCGGGTAATAAATTCCCGACGTTTCGGATACTTTTCAGCAACCATGGTCACGGGATGATTCATTATAAAGAAATCCATAGTTTTATACGTATAATATATTTATTTTTTACAACATAGAGGAGTTATTTAAGCATGAATCCTCTCAGTGCGTCAAGTTAATAAATTATATTATAAGCCGAAATACACTGTTTCGCTTGAATTCGTTTGAATACACTTTAACGATTTCACGTAAGGCAACATCGGCCCGTAAGAGTATACACAATACCATACATACAGACGAACACACAAACTTACAAAAGTGGCAAAAAATAATCTTTTATGAAGTTGATTTTTATATATCTACGTACAAAGTTCTTAATAGCACAAAAAATTTTTTTAATATTTCTAAAAACAGATTAAAATTGAAAAACTACAACTAAGAAAAAAATATATGTATGGAGATACTGTTTGCTATAAAAGTATGTAAATAAATTTTCCCAAGCAAAGAAACTTCTTGGCAGATTTCCCTAATGGGTTCGATGGTATAGGTCACTCTCCACCCACAGGATAACATAATGTCATGTTAGTCTGGTTACGCAACCTTACTTGTCCAAGTTACGACACGGTTTTATAATATAACACCTACGATGAATTAAATCATAAGTAATCAAGATACAAGGATGCGTTTATTACAAAATAATGCGTAAATTTAATCTGAACAATTGATGAAACATTCTTTTTAGAAAATCATTGATAAGTTTTAAAATATTTGTGAATAGAAATAACAATCTAATTGACACCTCTATTAAAATCTACGACGTAATTTTAGACATTTTCTGTTTATGGAAAAACCACTCATATATACTGTATGTTCGGCTTTCTGCTCTAGTTTGGGTGTATACCTACATATTTATATATGTTTATTTAACAAAAGAAATATGTAGCTTTATCAGCCGGTTGTTATCTGAAACACAAGCATAATTTGTCTACCTTAGGGACAGACAACCGTGTCTATATCAAACATATTTATTGTGTACTAAAAATATTTGATAGTAATGACCTAATTATATAATAATGTACTGCATTGATCCGAAAAAAAAAGGATTTAATGCTAGTATCTTACTATGTATTATTACAACAATAATTCGTCGACAACCTTCACTGTATGCGTAATTATTTGAATAAATTTGAATTTGTTTTATAGATACGCTTCTCAGTATTACTCCAACTACAACGTTAAAATATCGCGATAAAAAGTAAAATATATTATGTGTTATTCCAGATCTTCTGCTATGAACTCGTATACATGTGAGTTTTATTACAATCGTTTGAGTTATTTTTGCGTAAAAAAGTAACAAACATTCATTTTCACAAACTTTTGCATTTATAATGCTAGGATTTGTTTTGTAATAAAATAATTGTGTTTGCTCGCAAACGAAAAAACACCGACTTCAATTACATCGACAAGTAATACAACGTAATAAGACGAAAAAATAGTCATTTAAATAAGCGCTATTAAAGATTACTCAAAAAGTTGTAATCAGATCTCGATCTCATTTAAACAAGACTACATGATAAGTATTAGCTTTCGATTAAAGTAAGAATCATCAAAATCGGTACAACGAGTAAAAAGTTATGCGGTATAATGTAACGTAGGTCGACGAAAAAGTAGTCACGTAAATACGCATTATTAGATATAACTCTAAAAGTACTTATCGGAATCTCAATTAAATTTAAATGAGACCACATGACACACTACACCTTTCAATTAAAACAAAATTGATCGAAATCGGTCCACCCAATCAAAAGTTCTGAGCTAACATACATAAAATAAAAATAAAAAAATACAGTCGAATTGAGAACCTCCTCCTTTTTTGGAAGTCAGTTAAAAATTAGGCGAACGATGTTTTGTCTACAGTAATTTTAATAGAATGTATTAAAAAAAATGAAACGAATTGAATAAAACATTCGACATTTACTTAATGTCTAATTTATGTGTTACATAAAATTATGTACGTATTAAAATATTTTTTTACTTAAACATTTAAATACTTATGACTGGGACCATCCACGAGATTATAACCATTTCAATATGAAATTAAATTACTAACAGTTTAACAACAATATTATTTTAATATATTTATAGACACTATTATTTTCACTTTTAATTATGCGGTAGATATTATACCCCTATTGTTATTTTAGATATTTCGACAACGTTGAAGAAGCAATGTCCAGGCTTATAAACGTTCGCTTGTGACCAAATTGACAAGTTCAGTCGAAGTAAAAAAAGCGTTGATGGTGAATGTGAAAACTTAAAACCACTATTAATTATTAAAATGTAAAACGAGATATTTACTTTTTTTACACTAGGTTTAGGTAGGTATATGATTACGCTGTAATAGTGCCAAACTGCCAAAGTAACTCAAAATGATCGAACACAAACGTGATTAAAATCTTCATTCAATCGTTTATTTGTTGATTAATAACAGAAGAATACTTGTTTTGCTCTTCAATAAAAGAAATAATCTCTATATATATAAAAATGAATCGCTGAATGTGTTGCTAAGCGCAAATCTCGAGAGCAGCTGAACCGATTTCGCTAATTCTTTTTTTATAATATTCCTTGAAGTACGAGGATGGTTGTTACGGAGAGAAAAATTAAAAAAAATCCCTGAAAACCTCTAAAAACAACACTTTTCTATATTCCCATACAAAAGATTCGTAATAACACTTAAAAGTCAATTTGAACTTTAATACCATACCAAGGGGTTCCGGGAAGGATAAGTATTTTAAAGAATCGACTGTTAGGCGGTACGAAGTTCGCTACTTTTAATTTTATATCAAAACTAGCTGCTGCCCGCGACGTCGTCTGCGTGCGTTCACTGCTCGTTCCCCGTAGGTGATAGCGTGATAATATGATTGTAGCCTATGTTCTGACCCAACTTCTTAATAATATTCGTGCCAAATTTGAAGTAAATCCATGCAGTACTTTTTGAGTTTATCCCGGACATACATTTGAAGAAATAAAGGTTCACTGCTCGTTCCCCGTAGGTGATAGCGTGATAATATATAGCCTATGTTCTGACCAGACTTCTTAACAATATTCGTGCCAAATTTGAAGTAAATCCATGCAGTACTTTTTGAGTTTATCCCGGACATACATACAGACAAACAGACAAACAGACAAACAGACAAAAATTCTAAAAACTATATTTTTGGCTTCGGTATCGATTGTAGATCACACCCCAAGTATTCTTTTAAAAAAATATTCAATGTACAGTTTTGACTTTTCTACCATTTTATTATATGTATAGATAAAACAGCAATGATAATCTTGATTGCTTCAAACACCATTATAGTCGTATTATAAATGTAAAATGTCTATTAGTTCGAATAGAGTCGTAGGTATTACTAGTCTACTGTTGTAATATTTCTAAACATAATTAGGTAATAATTCTTATACAATCCCTTGAAACACGTTCGTTTTAGTAAGGATACTGTATGACTGTAACTGTAAGTTATTTATGTGTTCTAAAGGATTACAGGAAGGGAAAGCTAAGACAAATAAGTAGGTGTACCTAGGTAAAAATATTTAATATCACTCGTACCAACAGAACAGTCTAAAATACTCAGTTCTGTTTGATGAGCGAAGTGTGGGACGAAACAAAAATAAGGACCAACCGATTTTGTAACCGGTTAAATCCAGATCGCAATATAGGTAATGCACAGTGCATAGAGGTAGCAATTTAGTCCTAAGTACGAGCCTTTTATTGTAAGTCTGTCGGTGTCGTAACGTTTACTATCAAGGTAGTTTTAGTATTTGATGTTCAATATAATATACACAATCTTTTATAATAAAAAATAAAACAATCGATATGTCACTAGTCAGTAGCCGATAATATCGATAACATCGCTAGACTTATGTTACAACACTATATGATCGTATTCGTATGTCAATACTGGAAGGTAATCTCAGAACCATTCAATATTGCAAAATTAAACCTCTCGATTGAATTTTTTTCATTTTCCACGCAAAGAAACTCAAGGATTGCGCTGTCTTCATATTTTGAAATGATACGAAGTTATTATCATTTTGAACTCTATTATAAACGCATAAAATTGACTTTTAAATGGTTTCATAAAAACGGTGTAATTTACTAAAGATTTGTGCCAAGTGCCAACGAGGTAGTGCTCATTTCATGTCTATTCAGTACGAGTATTCAAAATGATATAGTTATAATGAGGACTTTGTTTTAACGATTGCTGATAAGACTTGGAGAGTTATCTGACTGATAAAGTCTCTAGATACCTATGTATAATTTTTGAAGTGAAACTTCTTTAGGTGCATGAGGGGTAAAATTTGAACGACCAGTAACGCGTCAGCGTCATGACGATCAGTACTTGGATGGGTGACCGCCTAGGAACACCGCGTGACGTTGGCTTTTTTGTTTTTTTTTAATTAGTATTTTTTTTGTATTTTAAATTAGTTTTTTAGGGTTCCGTACCCAAAGGGTAAAAACGGGACCATATTACTAAGACTTCGCTGTCCGACCGTCCGTCCGTCCGTCCGTCTGTCACCAGGCTGTATCTCAAGAACGGCTATAGCTAGAGAGTTGAAATTTTCACAAATTATGTATTTCTGTTGCCGCTATAACAACAAATACTAAAAACAAAATAAAATAAATATTTAAGGGGGGCTCCCATACAACAAACGCGATTTTCTTGCCCTTTTTTGCTCGATATCAATAATGGCAACAGGTAAGCACTTGAAATATTCACAAAATACGCAGTTGTATTTTTACTTTAATAATAAATAATAAAATTAAAATAAAATTAATATTTAAGGGGGGTTCCCATACAAAAAACGTCATTTTTGCCTATTTTTGCTCTCATACAATAAAAGTGATTTTTAGCCGCTTTTTGCCCGTTATTACAATCAATGTACCTAGTCAATGCTACGGAAACCCTTCGTGCGCGAGTCCGACTCGCACTTGGCCGATTTTTTAAATAGTTTTTTTGAATTTGTTTTCCAAAGAAGTTTCACTTCTGACATGTGTTCTTTGTATTTTTTGTTTCACCGTTAATTACCTGTTAATCCAAGACAAGAGTTTTGTAGTTGAAGTGAAACGGACTACAAAGCTCTGTTTTACTTTCTGCTGATAGACTCTCTGATAGCTTATCAAGTTATGATATTATAATAAGCTTTGTAATCTTGACCACGTGTTTAATAGTCTTTATATAAGCGTATATGAATAATTTTGTATCATATTATCGTAAAATATGTTCCTTTTTAATATATTAATTTAAAAATGTGTATTTTAAAGTGAAACTTTTATTACATCGTCTCAAACTTTTTCGTCTGTGTGTTGCATGACTTGCATGTCGCGTAACGTCGGCCGCGCGGTAAGATTGATAAAGCGTTTTTGTACCCTTATTGGAATATTATGCCAAAAATTGTTAGTTAAATGTCTATAATGTGAAAAAAAGTTTCACTTTTACCGTGTTTTCATAAAACCACACAGGTTTTTTCTTCAATGTATTTAATTTATATTCAAAGAATTTTTGTTCGAAACGTATTTTATATTATTGTCTTAGGTTGTTTCCATGGTTACTGATAAAACTATCTGACGTATAACTATTCAACAGATAAGTTCATGATATACTTTTTGGCCATCGAACATCCTTTTATGAATAATTCTAACCTAACCTAAAATATTACTCCAAGCACTGACTTGTTTACCCTTCTGATAAAACTTATCACTAACTTATGTTCGAGATACAATTTATTTTCAACCGTTAAAATATGCCTTCATAAATGATACATTCCGCCATAATTATGGTCAAGTCAGTTACGTTGTGCATATGTGCATGTTAATACTTCGTTCGTTTGTTTGTCTATTGTGTAGGTACTTTTACAGATAGAGAACGTTAATGTGATATTACTATGGTGTGATTGTATTATCATATTATGTTATAGTTAGTGATTAAATGTACATTTTAAGATTTATTTAATAAACTCAATTATTGTAATATTCGTTTATTCATTTTGCACACATATGTAGGGGAGATCTAGGAGAGTTGTGACAATTTTTACTTTATGTTACATATCTCGCTGAAAAAACTGACAGAAATAATCATCAAAATGAATTAAAATATCAGGTAGCGAGGTGGGTTGTAACAGTATTGTGTTTAGACTATTTGATTAATAAAAAATACTATTACACATATTATCGAGGTATATCTATGGTATATCCTGCCCAAAATATGGAGGAACGCGGCTGGGTTAATACCTCAACCTTAAAGAAGATCACAGCGAAATAATACTGCTTTCAAGCACTGTTGTGTTTCTATTTTAAGTAAGGTGACCAGCACTCCTGGGGAGATGGGGGTAAGATCGGCAAAACGCTTGCGATGGCTCTGGTGTTACAGGTGTCTGTAAGCTACGGTAATAGTTTACCATCAGATGAACCGTTCGCTTGCATGCCGAACTGGTTGTAGGTATAAAAAAATGGCACTATTCTTTTCATGTTCTGTCCATAGATTTTCTTTTTGAGATCGCTGTCTAGTAATAATTCATTTTTCATTTTATTTTCTATTTTTTAATTTCTCGATTATGACATAATACATAAGAACTATAAATTACATTAATAAATCTAGCGATTGTTCTCATAAGCGGATAATGTTTATCATATTATGTTATAATCCACACAATGTAGGTATGCGGAGAAGCCATTTTTACAAGACGTTTTTGCAATTATTTTGTAAAAAATGTAAAATATATTAATTTTGATTCAGTCTGTTGGCACAATTTCCCCTTAACCCGCGTTCTTAACCGAGAAATGTGGGTTCGATTCCCGTCCCGACTTTTAGTGTAATATATGTCTTTAACTATTTATATCTATTTTTTATATTGATCAATAAAAATGTAGCTATACCAGTTGGCTGTCTCTGCAAACCGCGACAACGGGCTAGTCCAAATATTATATAAATTCAAATATTTTATAATAAAAAAAAAAAATTAAACCTAAAACATGTAAATTAACAAACAAGATATTTAGGACGTTCTGTGAACTACGACTCAGAAATGATTTTTTAATTTGATTCGTAAAAAAGGAAGTTGATCAACATTTTTACCGCGAATGCTGCAATGTAGGTACAACTAAAGTGTTGTAACATTACTTAGTACCTACGTTACGTGGTACCTACCACATCTTCTATATCAATACACTAGCTTCTGCGCGCGACTTCGTCGGCGTGGACTCCTCTCCTGTTGGTCTTAGCGTGATGATACATAGCCTATAGCCTTCCTCGATAAATGGGCTATCTAACAGTGAAAGAATTTTTCAAATCGGCCCAGTGGTTCCAGAGATTACCGCGTTCAAACAAACAAACAAACAAACAAACAAACAAACAAACTCTTCAGCTTTATATATTAGTATATAGATATAATAAAAATGTAACGGATCGTTGTCTGTACATGAGAAAAAATATTATGTGGACCTTTATCAACGCAATAAATAGCACCTAAAACAATGATTGTTAGAATTTTTGTCTGTTTGTCTGTGCGTTTGTGCATGGTAATCTCAGAAACGGCTTATCCTATTTAGATAATATGATTTTCACTATTATATTGTGGTAAGCTTCACTTAACATTTAGTGTTTGTTGCATGTCAATCGGTTCATAAATTATAAAAAAGTTATGCCTATTTAAAGAATCACGTTGAACATGTAAATACCCAAAACGAAACGCCGACCTATTTCCTGGCAAGGTCCTTCTCAGGAGCTCTGGATTCCTTACTCACCACACGAACACAATATTTGAGAGTAGTATTATTCTTCTCTAATCGTAATTTAAAATATTATTCCAAACTTATTCCAGTTTTAAAAATCAACGGTTCCTTTATACGCTAAGTACGTATACAATAAAGTTTCTACAATTTCAAACTAAACAAGCTCTTTGTAAACAAGTAATGTACGTAACTGTTGTAAATCCGCGGATATCTAGGGCGAGTTATGATTGTACGTATTTTTTAAAATTAACATTTAAATACTTTAAATTACTCGTCGCCTTTAGTTAGGTATGTGGCTGTTTAGTAAAGATAGGACGTGATTCGACACTGACGATATTTATCTGTTACAATATCTTATATATTTTTTCACTGTACCTGCTGTAAATAAAAAAGTTGTATCATGCAGTAGCAAATACTGGTTCTTAAAAGTTTCTTCGACTAGCTCGTTGGCGTAGTTTGTAGTGACCCCGCTTTCTGCTCCAGGGGCCGTGGGTTCGATTCCCACCCCGAGTATGGGTGTAATATATATTTATTTATATATGTAGTATTTATATGTATGTTTATCGAAAAAAAAAATATGTAACTAAACCAGTCGGCTTTTACCTTTAACGGCTTTAACACAAGCATTAAGTTGCTTACTTTAAGAACAGACGACCGTGTGTGTGTGTGTTGTATATATATATAATATTATATTTATTTATTTATTTAAAAGGAACAAACCAAATATCAGTCAAAAAATTTCGCTTTAGCCTATCGTACAGTCCATTGGTGAACATAGGACTCCCCAAGCTCCGGAGCTACTGTTGCTACCGGAGCCTCCTGCAGGTCCAGCCGACCGGAGAACTTCCCATACTGCGTTTGCTGACACTCAGACAAGGCAAATATTGGTAGTATTTAAACATTTGTATTAAAGTTAATGTCTTAAAATAAGCATATCAATACGTGTACATTCTAAATTATTCATATGATAAGGAATTTTATTACTGTACTGGCACAGCAATATTTCCGATTACGACCAATAAAACAACGTTACAAAAAATAAACAATATGTAGAAGCAAGCTTACAAATAAAACAAATCGTTAAAATCTTTCTTTATACCATTTCTAACTAACGATCAATTAGACCACAAATCGTACAAAACAATTATGAAACAGAAATCAAATCGAGAGCGTAACAAAGGAAACGAAATGCCACAGAAATTATCGACATTTTCAAAAATAATTATATTTCTAATTATATTTTCTGTAATTCTTCTCGTTCGATCGTTCAAACCGCTCACTAAAGAAGAACAGGTACAAAGAATCAACAAAATGAACGAAGATGTTGAACCCTTTAGAAAAAATCTCACAGAATGCGCCCGTCAAGTTAAAGCATCGATGGTCGACGTCGAAAATTTCTTGAAAAGGATACCGCAATCCACGATGCAGGGAAAATGTTTCGTCGCGTGCATATTGAAACGAAATTCCATAATAAAGAACGACAAAATAATCAAAGAAAATCTTCTTGAAGCGAACAGAGCCATCTATGGAGAAGATAGCGAAGTTATGACTCGATTAAAGAGGGCTATTGTCGAGTGTGATCACATAGTTGAAGGTATTTTTGAAATATGCGAATATGCGTCCGTATTCAATGATTGTATGCATATGAAAATGGAGCATATTCTTGATAAAGTTACGTTGGAGCGTCGAATGCAAGCCTTGGGACAGATGACTTCAGATCCCGATGTCTGGACAGATGAAGAGGATGAAATATTGAAAATGGTTAGAGATGAACTATAAGTACATGTTTGTACTACATGTTTGAAAATATTTTTTCGATAAACCATAATACAATCGTGTTCGTTAAATACGAGTATTATAGTTAATAGAACGTTTAATGGAATCTTATACTAGTACTTAGTAAATATTTTTTTAAATTTAATGCTAAAGAGTTTTATTAAAGATTTATCAAAAGAAGTATCTAATTATTTTTAATCAACAACAATAATTATCTAATTATCGAGATAGGCCACAGTATGAGCAGGATAAAATTATTCTGCTCAAAATCAGTAGCAACCCGTCTGGGTACCTCACGCTTCACGGCTTCAGACACACACACAGCACTGGTTTGTGGCTGTTGCGCTAGCGGTTGCGAGTTCGATCCCCGCACATGACAACATTTGTATGGCCATACGTATGTTTGCCGTGGTCTGGGTGTTTGTGCAGTCTTTGTGGGTCTCCACATAGTGCCTCGGTGAGCACGTTAAGCCGTCGGTCCCGGTTGTTATCATATACACCTGAAAGCGATCGTTACTCTCATAGTAGGTAGGTAATATATTCGCCAACCCACATTGGAGCAGCGTGGTGGATTAAGCTCCGATCCTTCTCCTACATGGAGAAGAGGGCTATACCCAACAGTGGAATTTTACAGGCTAAATCGTGATCGTTCTGACCTGTGTAATAATATGACCGTGGTTCAAATTCAGACTAGGCTGTATGGATTATAGTCCTTTGCCTTTCCCAATTGGCGATAAATTTTAAAACAACAACAACTTAACTGGCGCCCATGGACATAATACCTACTAACCACAGATTAAGTATTAGTTACTACGTAACCTACTAACAGGACAGAACACTCGCAGCTGAAAAACGAGCCGACAGAGATAGTACGGAGGGCTTGTGTCCCTTTCTAATAGGGTGACATTAAGATTTGGAAACTTGAAAAATCTGACACCATTATTGACGACGATTATTATATTATTAGATTTATAAATGGATAAGTAATAAATATTATATTATTACATTTATTATTTGTTTTTCATGTCAATATACAAACATTTGCACAAGGGATGGATTACAAAATCAATACATATAATAAAAATGTAACAGATCGCTTTCTGTACATGGAAGATATATGTATAGAAAAAATATTAAGTATTGGTACCTTTATCAACGCAAATAGCACACAAAACAATGATTGTTAGAATTTTTGTCAGTTTCAGAAATGTGTTTGTCTGTCATCTCAGAAACGGCTTATCCAATTTAGGTGTAGTTTTCACTAATATATTGTGCTAGGCTGCACTTAACATTTAGTGTTTGTTTTATGTCAATCGGTTCATAAATAAAAAGTTATGCCAATTTAAAAAATCACGTTGAACATGTAAATAACCAAACGACGGTGCTTATAATCCAAAATAAACCAAAACATGTATTGAAAAAATGCTGTCCAAAGTCACTATTCCACGCGGACGAAGTCGCGGGCACAGCTAGTAAACAATACAAATAGTACGAGTTATTTATTTATTAATTTACCTTAATGCTATATTTGTTACAGTTGGCAAGTAAATACAGTCCAAATAATGTAATTACAGTTATTTTAAAAATATTTTATTTTTATTTGAACAACAAATAGTACCTATTTATAACACAAACATTTCTTTAATATCAATAAAAGTGAATAAAGTGACCATAGTTGTCGATGGAAATTTGTTTATACGAAAATGAACACTAACACAAGGTGTTAAGCATTATATTCAGTTTTATTACAGTCTTAAACAATGTCCACTGTGATTTTTACGAGAGTTACCGTAAGAAAAAAAAGAAATAGGCAAAATAATTATTTATGTTTTCTTTTTATCTAAGAATATATTTAAAGAAATTAATTTTAATTATGATTTGCTGACTTACAATTGTTAAAATAACATTAAAATACAATTGTTTCAATGGAGTTTTAGGTCAGCCATAATTTTTGATTTTGATTTGATTGCCGCAATTTCCGTAAAAAGGGGTACAAAGTTTTTGCTTTACGTTTTAATATATAGATTTACAATGTGAATATTTCCTAAATATAATTCCTATAGCAAATAACAACATATAAATTAAATTGAATAAATATGCATAATGAGTGCAATAAATAAAGTTACAAAATATTATTAATGTTATTTATTGTACATCACTACTTAGTCTTGACGAAATACGAATTGACAGGTGTGACTTGTGACTTGTGAGGTGTCATGTCAGAAACGCAAACGCCAACGCAAACGCATTCTTTGATTCTTTCAATTAGGGTTGGCGATTCTTTCCAAAAAAGATCGATTTTTGAATCGATTCGAATCGTAACCTGATAAATCGATTCATATAAAAATCGAGGTCTAAAAGATCGATTTCCAAAAAACCGATTATCGATTTTTTAAAAAGTGAAACTTATTACATCGGCTCAAACTTTGTTATCTGTGTGTTGCATGTCGCGTGACGGTCGGCCGCACGGTAAGACAGATAAAGCGATTTTTATAGCCTTAATGGAATATTATTTCAAATTTTTTTAGTTAAATGTCTCTAATGTTAAAAAAAGTTTCACTTTTACCGTGGTTTCATAAAACCACACAGGTTTTTAAATTTTGTATTTGCAATGTAAATATAAATCCATTTTATGAAAAACAAGAAAGATACCATAATATAATAAATAATTTCTGGGATCTCACCAGTAAAATCAGGGATTTTTGAAGTTATACTTCTTTTGGCGCGTTAGAGAAAAAAAAATTATTAAAAATTTACAAATTTTAAAAATTTTAGAAATTGTGGATACGAAGTAGTTCAAGCGTGCATGAATAGATGCCGCTAGTTTTGCAGACAAGTAAGTAGTCTTTATCATTTCTAAGAGATGGCGTTGTGGACTTATTGTCTAATTATTAAGTGTTAGCTTTTTTTGGAAGTATTTTAATACTCTAGATTGAAGTATAACTTCTTAAGTGCGTACATAAGTACACACACACTTTTTTAGTTCAGGGAATTCGATATATATAATTATATATATATTTCGATAGATAAAATTATTTTTATTACCATAACAAAGTATAAGATCAGGTATAAAAGAAGACATTTTTTTCTAAATGTATTTGTTATGTTTATTTTCTAAATGTATACGGAAACAAGCTAACTCGCGAATTTTTGAGTAATTAACCCTTTAACCGGCAACACCGTAATATTATGAGTACGTTCAGCTAATTGTAAATAATTTTATGGTTTTTACCAAAACAGAAAAAATCGAAGTCGATTTTCAAGGGTGAAATATCGATTCACTGAATCGATTCAGTACAACATATCGATTTAAAAAAGTCGATTTATTTGGTCCGAAAAATCGATTCTTCGATTAATCGATTTCAGATCGCCATCCCTTTCCCTACTTTCAATTCTTTGATCTTTCAGCGGCCGGACTAGACGTAGTGGTCATAAATCATATTATCATAGACATATTATATACTCTTTGGACTAGACTGGTGAGTGGAGTCAGCGTTGCCATTTACACGGCAATTGCCGTGTTACAAGGCAATTTGGATATATTCGGTGATAAAACACGGTACAAGGCAGAAGGCAGTACGTTCATTGCCGTGTTCAAAAACACGGCAACCCAACGTGTACTTACTTTTCCTAATAATTTTATCAATAGTTGATGTCATTACGAATATAGTGCAACACAAAAACAAGAACAAGAAATAAAATGATTATAAAACAAAAAATAAAATCATTACTTCCACAATAAATGTTACTTTACTGGCTTTACGCACTGTATCCGATCCGAAGGAAATTGTGTAAATTTCTAACCAACTAAACAAAAGATAAATAATATGAAGTAATAAAATAAACATAAATTGAACAAAGCCGAAGTAGAAATGTTGGTTACGATAAGAAATTTGTATGACGGTTGTGAAAAATAATGTTTTATTTAATTTCGTGTTAAGGTAAAGCAAATACACGGCAATTTTGTAGTTTTATTTCAAAACACGGCAATACAGATACCCAAAACACGGCAACTTAAAATTTCGTGATGGCAACCCTGAGTGGAGTAGTCAAAGTCAAAGTTATTTTTACCGTTATGTCTTTTAACTCTTTTAAAGCTGTGAAATCTTTATCCTTTTTTGTCCCGTCTTTTCGTCGTTGTAGTGGTGAAAAAGTTGGAGATTGTTGAAAATGATGTGTAATCTTAACACTGATAGTATACAAACAAAAGTTATCCTGTGGCGCAATAGAAGTTAAGAACAAATCAATTCTTACGAAAAAGATTAACCTATTTGCATGCGGTATACTTGTTACCATTTGTGGCAATGCTTGCAGCGCAATCATGGGACAGCTTTAATCATTTTTTTTCCACGCCTCCGAGTTTTATATTTCGGAGTCCTTGTTTACAATTTTTATAATTTAAATCTAGTCCTCTGTTACCATACATCGCGCTTTTGTTCCTCTGCGCTATCATTCCGCATACTAGTTTCTTCTTTCATCCGTCCACATTCATTCATTTTGGGGTGTTGTATTGATACTAAGGAAGCTAACTTTTCTATTCTAATACTTATTTGATAAACTATTTACACAACTTTTATCATATAACGACAGACTATATTTTTCCATGTACACTTATATTTTTAACAGACTTCAGTAATATGTGTTTTTCTACAATTTTTATACTTTGAATTTAGTCCTCTATTACCATACTTCACGCTTTTAGTCCGTTACACTGTCATTCCGCATACCAATTTCATCTTTCATCCATCCACATTCATTTATCTTGGGGTATTTCCCACAATACAAGAAGAGCCGTCCTTTTTCTATTGTAACTCTTATTTTGTATAACACCAGGGTAAGTGATGTGGGGAGGGAATATATATTTTTATTTCATTTATACAATTTAAGACTATTAATTAAGTAATATTTTTACAAACTATTAATTCGCTTTTCATTATAGTCACAAATTATATGTTATCTTACAAAAAACTTACGAACTATTATTATTATTTTATAATGCACTAACATCTCTTGGAGCTGATGCGTGCATATCACTGCACTTATGTTCTGTTCACTTTAGTTTTTAAATGTTCATCCAGTCTGTTTTTAAAAGTGTTTACTGATGGTGCACTAATCACTGATTCTGGCAACTTGTTCCATTGGGTAACTACACGATTTGTCAAGAAGTGAAATCTGGGGTTGCTATGGCAAGGAGATCTTGTAAGTTTTATTCCTTGTATTATTTAACATTTATTTTTATGTTGTCTTAAATATATATTTACTCAACATAATTTTCTGTCATGTTTCTGTTATTTACTTTTACTTCTATTTTTTTGCACAACTGGAGGAACTGTTTTCTACTATTTGCATTTTCAAGTATTTTTCGGTTAGACATCTTGACTTAATTTTATTCCTAACTGACATTCGAGATGCAGTCTCTCGTAGTCCAGGGTTGGGCAGTCCAGGAGGACGTGGAGGACAGATTCCGAACACCCAGGGTCACAGATACACGACGGACACTTGAGGATTGCCTCTTAAATTACTCCGCTGTTTGCCAATTAGGTGCGTCTTTCTATCTGTCATCCTTTTTGGTAACGATACACTAGTATACCAATATCCATGTAGAGAATCCTTCCATTAATATAAAGACCATCCGTTAACTCAGTGACAACTTCGTCTTACTTTTCTTTGCCAGCATACACTTTAAATGCACAGGTATAACCTTCAGCAACGCAAAACTTAAACACTTTTTTTTTACCTGTGCCTCTTGTTAGGTATGTAGTGCCTAAAAGACAATCTTCTACGGAATGGAATGTTACTTTTATCAATAATACAAACCACTTCTTCCGGAGTGTAAGACTCTTGATATTTAGTTTGAAGTATACCGAGGAAGTTTGATACTTTGTGAAGGCGGTTCTGGATCCACTTGTTGTCAGATACATGAAACATTCCCAATATTAATTCAAATCTATTTCGACTCATGATTATTCAAATTGAATTTTGATGTATGAAGCTTGTCGACCAGTAATCCTCTATCTAGTCATTTAAAGAAGACCAATCGATTAAGGTGCTTGTTATATCACCAAAAAATTTTTTTCTGAATTTATCGTGTGTCTTTAATTCTGTTTTGAAGATAAAAAAAATATTGTCTTATTGTTATTTATTTTTTTTATAAAATATTCTATTACTACATATTTATTTATTTTTATTTATTCAGATTTTTTAAATAATATTCAGCGGTTGCTACCAGTAAATGAAAAAGAAAAAAATCATGTTAGAAACATATTGACGGTCCCTACGTGCAATCCCCTAACTACAAATGACTACAGCAAAGATTTTTTAGATTAACAATGCATGAACTGTTCTTAAAATGTTTATTTTTGGAAATTATATATATTTTTATTAAAAATTTTAAATGCTCTGCGCTGGGCTGCCTGTTGTTTGCTATGAATCTTTTAGTGCGCAACAATCCCTCTAGAGTCTCCGTGCAAATTCTGTTTCTCTGGAAGGTTTTCATATTATTAATTGCAGAAAACAATCTCTCAACGTTGGAGCTACTATGTGGAAATGCGAGTAATTTTGTCACGAATTCGCATAGCAGGGGAAACATTGGAGACTGGTCTCAAAAACATATAGAAATAAAACGTTCCAGCCAATTCTGATGTACATAAATCTCTAAACCAGTATTTTTCAATCTGTGGGGTCATAAGCCTTACTCGGGGTAGGTACCCGACTGAAAGAAAAAGGCAAGGTTCTAAAACTACAATAAAAACACAATTTTAGTGAGAAGAATGGGTTTTTTATTTTTCAAAAGTTTATCAAATCGTGGTGTTATTTTCGAAACGTTAATAATCAAATCATTTTCTAATTGCAGTCTATTTCTCTTTTTAGTTTTAACCTTCGTCCGCTCGCGCCTTGTAAAGTCACACCACCGCTCGCACGGCGGCAATTTGGCCGCAATTGATTTTCCAAGGTTTATTCATTCCTAAAGTGTGTAAGATGTTTCTAATGACACTGATTACAAATACTAGGCTATAAGTTATTATAGGGATATAATTTAATTTCATGATTAAATAGCTTATAAAATTAGGCTATCATATATAGCTTATAATGACCTATAATAATTATTTAGGCTAGACTAAATTGAAATATATGAATATAATATCTATGTAGTCTCTCTAATTGTGAGTACATATCTCAAGCACTTTAAAGTGCCTAGGCCGGTATTAGACTATGATAGTTCTGTAATATATCTCTATTATCATTATTTATACATATGTTATACATATGATCATAGTTCAACTTTTATAATATTTGGTTCATTATACTGTAATATTTTTCATCACAGATATTTGATAATAGATTTATCACATAGAACTATTATAGTGTAATACCGGCCTTATTAGTACTATGAAAACTTTTTTGTATAAAATGTCAGAAATTGGTTGAAATAAAAAAAATTTTGGTACTTCACACAAATTTCAATATTTTTATTAGATGATAAAAAGTATGTACATAATCTAATCCACTTCCATGTCTTCATGTGGTTGCAGGCATTTATTGCAATTTGTTACAGAGGATGAATGATGCTTACAAACATTTTTGTGGCAAAGGTAACAAATACCTTTTCTTGGTTGTGGTGCGGGTACATCATTGGCTACATCTTTGTATTTCTCCAAAAACACCGATAAATCTTTTGGCAGGGAATTGATTTTTGATCGTTCTTTCAAGTTATCTGCCATCAGTTCAGAATTAATGCCTTGAAAAGGAGTTGCATAACTGTTCTCTTCTACTGTTGCAGTATTTTGATCCAGGGCTTTATTTTGTTCTTAAAAACTAGAGCAATAATTCGTCGTTTTGTCTCTTCTTCTGTTGCCTGATTTTCAAAGTATAACTTGAATCTTGGATCTAAAAACAAACAATTTGTGTATGTTTTACTTTGGCTTAAATAATTATATGTTTTACTTTGGCTTAAATAAAAAGTATCTATTTTTTATTCCTCCTCTTAAATCTTGCCTCACTCTGTCTACAGCTGGCATAAAGTTTTCAGCTTGCTTTGTCAATGCTGGGGTCAAGCCCATAGTTGGTATAAGAAAATAAATATAATCTATACATATATATACCACCTCTAACCATAACCAGCTCTAAAAAATGAAACTATTTTTAGTATAATTATTCTTAATCAAGATCATCTAATTAATCTATTAATTAATCTAATCTTCCCCTATTAAATTTAATGAAGGGGGAGCCGCCATATTTGGGAATGAATAGGCTCCCAGTCACATACTTCTCGCCACTGAGCTCCCTTGTAACTTATTCGCAAGGACCAAGTACTGTACAAAGTTCTTTGTATATTTGCCACTCATAGGATGTTAATACTTCCATGCTTAAGTTTATGGCACTATTGAGAGGTTCTTGTAGCTCTACACATCTCTGCAACATGTAAAATTTTGAGTTCCATCGAGTGACTACTTCTTGAATCAATCGTTTTCGCGTGTTCCCAGACTGCTCTTGATATTTTTTAAGTTTCTGCCAGGCTACATTACTCTGTTTGAACTGCCTTACAATTCTCTTCACTTTGTTAATGATTCTTGATATGATGATTCTTTATAATTTCCTCATGTGTGGGTAACACAAAAATAAAAATAAAAACGAATTAAAAATAGCATGGTATCGTCTCTTGTCGAAGAATTCGTTGTAATATGAAATCTTTGAGTAGTCGGGATCTGTAAAGAACTTGCTATAGACGACGCCAAGGCGTGCTTAAAAACCTAAAATCATCATATCAAGAATTTCGACACGGCTAGATGAGGACCCATAGCTCAGTTGGCAGAGCGCTGACATGGCACGTCAGAGGGCGCAGGTTCAAATCCCGCTGGGTCGAAAAAATTTTTTGATATGATTTAAAATCTTTATAGTTAAAATTACTTTTTACACAAATACGTATAAGCTTAAAAATAAAAATTGGAATTGGTTTTAAAAACACATTATTTTTACACATGTTGTTCAAATTGTGCCCCCCTATTTTTTATGCATTTTCTACATCTACGCCGGATTTTAGTTTTAGTGACTCTTGATGGAAGATTATTCCTCATAATGCTTGCTGCATCGATTATTCGCTGCCTTAAATCTTCTTGCGAGGATACAGGGCCTGTCAGATTATCGTATACCAAGGCCTTCATGTGCCCCCAGACGTAAAAGTCCACGGGTGTAATATCTTCGCTTCTTGCCGGCCAGGGTATCGGACCTCCTCTGCCAATCCATCTGTTTAAAAATACTCGTCTAGCTACTGTCGCACAGATCTTCGGAAGTGAGCTGGACATCCATCGTGCCGATATATCATTTGTCGCCTTGTCTGTAGCGGAATATCCTCTAACAGAGAATACAATTCCTGTCGTAGAAAGTTCTCATATTTTTCGCTGTTTAACATATTTGGGAAGAAGTGTGGTCCAATTAGACAGTCGTCAACAATACCCATCCATACATTAATCCGAATCGCCTTTGAGACCCTGTTTCTTTCTTTTTATGGGGATTTCCATTCACTTTACGAGCCCGCAGTAATGGATGTTATGGTAGTTATTTATACCATCTTGGTCAAATTTGAATTCATCCGTCCACAAAATACTTTTCAAAAAATATGGGTCCTTTGGTATATCTATGGAGCATAAATCTACAAATATCTACGCGCCGTATCTCCTTCGTGCAAAACTTGGACAGGCCTAAAATGGTAGGGTTACCCTCCATTAGAGTGCACTGTAAACCACACTTTCCATTGACTGATACCTATGCTAGGGTAAGGTAAAAAGGCCCATACTTTAATCTATCCAAAAATCAACTTATACTACGTACATTGGTATTCTTGAGATCAATAATAATTAACATAAAGCATTGCTTGCAGGAACAGGAAGCATAGTGATCTTAGAAAATTAAATATATTGCCTTTATTCGCATCCATCAGGACATTGAAAGTCATCAGTATCTTCTGCAGTTAAACCGACACACTCTTCGTGGTACCACTTGGAGCATCGTGAGCATTGCCTCATTGCATCGTCCATTCTATCTTCTTTGCTGGCATGACAGTACCAACTCACTTGTTTTTGTGATTTACCTTTGACGGTTGTAGACTTTTTTGCAGATACGATTTTAGCTTTGTTACGATTTAAAGTCTTTTTAAACTTCGTTTTTTTCTTTTCTGTTTTAACATCAGTAAAGTGTTCATGTTAATTTTTCTTTCTTTTGTTTCCTTTTACTTCTTTACCATTTATTTTCTCTTGATTATATTTATCAAATAGATCTTTTGTGACTAGAGTACCGCAATAATTAATGGCGTTTCGTCTAACAGTCGGTGTGCATGTTTGAACTTTAACAGGCGTAGGCAGAAGATCATAAAAATAATTTTTTTTAACCGAATGAGTGGTAAATTATCAGATTCATCTGAACTAGAGTTTGTTCCATAAACTGTGTGATAATAGCTGCGTTGCACGATTGATTCTCTTGAGACTTGACCTGGGGATGTTGATGCTATAGCTCAGTGGTTCTTAACCTTTTAGTCATGAGGGACCGTTTCACCAAATTTCGGTCTTGCCGGAGACCACCCAGATAGTTTAACGGCAAGACAGATATATTACCAATTGGTTAAACTTTAAAGTTTAAAATTTTAAATAATGTTAATAAATAAAAGGTTGCTTGGTACTATCTATAAATAAGGCACTCATAATTTTACGATTAACAATAAAGGAGATGGGAACTTTTGGGCCAAAGTGTAATAAGTAGAGATATGGTTTAAAAAATTGGTCATATTTTTTATTTTAAAGTATAAAATATCAGCTCAATTCTGAATCTGGAAGCTGAGAAAAATGTATAAGATAGTTTTCGTCAAATCAATTGGGTATCGATTCAACTATTATCGATTATAGAATTTAAAAAGAAAAGGTTTGCACTAGTTAATTAACTAAAAGTATTTAGATACACAATAATTGAAGTTGTAAACAATAAAGTGCATTTACATAAAGTTACATTAATATCGAAAATACTCGTAACAATTAATATCTGATAAACCAAAATGATTATCGATTTCGATTTAAAAATAAATAATATTTTTAATGACAGCTTTGTTTGATAGCTCACTGACATTGATACTTTGTGTCCGTCTCCGTCACTCGTTTTATGTTTACTGTTTTCAGTGTTTTCCGATGCGTCCTGCGTCCATTTCTGATATTTATTTATATGTAGTTTCAAGTGATTGATAGTGATTTGTAATGAGTTTTCAAACATTCTTCACTAAATATAATAAACATAAGTCCTTCAAGAACTTAGTGATCGGGTTTTTTTATAGACATTGTAACATGACCTCACTTTTACAAAACATCTAATAACTCCGCTCTCAGATAGCCAAAATATACAGAATTTTCAGCGAGGGATCAATAAGCCTAAATACATTAATTGGTACGATTTTCATTTCATTACATTTTGGCCCAAGAATGTATGGAATCGTATCCGTCTCCTTTATACATTATTTTGTAAAAAAGCAGAAATGAAATCTAGAATAGAGTTAATCATTTTAATGAGATTTTTGTGATTGCATGTTTTTTACTAACTTCTGAATCCTTGGTTCAGTGCTACTTAAAGCTAAAAGCTAAACGTCTGCAGTGGCATCCAAACTGTTTCGGTGCTTATTTTTAATTATCAGAAGCGCCGAAAACCCCTGCTCGCATAGATACGTAGATGAAAATAATGTTAGGTAACGAATAGCTATGTCTCGAAGTTTTGGCCAAGAAATTGCCTTTTGGCTCCAAAAATCTTCAAGATTAATTTCTGACTCGAATGTATCTTTCAAGTTACTGTCATGTTGCATTTCAATGAGTTCCTCTTGAATTTCACCCGAGACCTCGGAAATATTGAGAATGAAATGATTCCGGATCAGTTTCTGAATACTTTTGTCCTCGCAGTCAGGAAAATAGCGATTGAACTCACTTTTTAAGTTTATCAAATGGAGTAACATGTTCTTCTGTATTTCTTCTTTAGTTTTTGCATCTTGTCCGTCAATAATTTGGTCAAGGGTATCAAATGCAGAAAAGTTTTTTCTTTCGGATTTATTGATCCATAGCTCGATTTTAGCGATAAACGCCCTGATTTTATCTTCATATGCAAATATATTGCTCATCCTTGCAACTTTAAATTTCTTGACCCTTGCAGTTGTAGGTTCAATTTATTTAGTTGCGCAAAAAAGTCAACTAAATAAGCAAAACGTATTTGAAATTCGGGCTCGCAGAACTGATCAAGCAACTCTTTGTTTTCTTTGTTAGTTAAGAATATTAATTTGTACTTCATCTCTAATCGTTCGTCCGCCACTTCGCAGCGACTTGTATACGCTTAAGCTTCTGAGAGTTTAAATTTGATTATCAATTACTGTATTTCGTACGTTTTTTGTTGTCATCTTGATCATGCGACATTCTGATAATAATTTCCTGAGAATAATGAATAATGGCAGGTCGCTATACTCCTATGTAAGTAGTAACCTCTTTAGCTTCCAGGATTACAACAAACAGCGCCATTGGAATGAGCGGAAATGGTGGTATTTATTTATATTGGTCTTTTCATGAGCTAGGTCTGATTCAGAAACTTGAGTGGCAGAGTTTGGGCATAAAGGCAGATCAGAAAGTGACTGAAGAAGAAATTATACCTTTTCAACCTTATCGTCTGTGTTAGGCCGTAAAGCTGGACTCAAGCATAACCCGGAAGAAATATTTGTTGACTGTAAGTAGGTACAGGTAGATTCTAATCTTGGTTGCGATGATTCTAGTACTTCTATAATCATCGAATCCGATAGAGCGGTAACAGTGCAGGAGCGAAAAATGGTCTCTTCATGAGCTAAATCCAGGGTAAAAGTTTCTTTTGTATGCAACTGAGCGGCAGCTTCAATAATAATTTCTTTGTTTTTATCTTGTTGTTCATCGTCAGTTGATTTGTCTAGACGCGGTGCTGAAAAAAAATTCTATACTTAATATGAAATCAATGGTAATTACTTACGAGATCGAAATAACATTCCCGAAGTAAAATTACGTAGGTAGTAGTTATAAATAAAATCTGTTTTTATTTTCCAGTATAAAGTCACTTATTTTCCACTTACTGCAGCTTACTTTTCAATTTTCCGATGTAAAATAACGCAACTACCAAATACAAACAATTGCGTTGGAATGCTACAAAATCAGTTTAATAAAAACTAAAATATAAACCAAAATATGTCAAGTGCAAGGGTTGGAGTTTATGTGAGATGTATGGTGGCAGAGTTAGCATAATGATTCCGTGTTCTCTGCAGAGTGAGGATGCATTAAGACTTTATGACTCTCTTGGTTATAATGAGCAAAACGGGCTATACCTTTGAAAGCTTTGCACATGAAATGAAGTGGTGTAGCCAATCAACAAATAGACTTTCATTTATCCATCCAGAGTCTGACACAGCGCAAACCATGTAAAGGTTACTTACCTTACACTTACCTTTTAGTAATTGTGGATTCATACGCTTCCTATACCCCTCGTCACATGAATAGGACCAACATATTTTCCTTTGCTATCCAAGATACCAGACAAATTAAATATTTAATAATGATACGTATAAACATCTTTAGGCATGAGAAATTTAAATATAAAAATAATCGAACTTCTTAAGACTCAGCGTGTCTTTGTGACAATACCGGTAGGTAATTATGACTCGTCACTTGAATAGGACCATTATAAATAAAACACATTTTTTTTAAATTATGGAATAATATTTATTAAAAAAAAATATTGATTAATAATTAAGGCGTTTTCCCTTTTTTTGAAATAAATCAAAAATCCGAGACGCCATTGAAACATCAAGACTTCTTATGTATTTAATAGTCAGTTTGCTCCAACACTTTTTTATGCCCTTCTTGAGTTCTTCCTTATGGGCCCCGTAAACGATCAAACTTGTTTGTCAAACATGTTTGATCAAACTTCATGTTTCATATAACAAACATATTAAAAAAACCCGCAGCCCGCACACGATCAAATAATTTGACAAACACGTTTGTCAAACAGAAATTTAATATGAAGTTTGATCAAATATTTGACCGTCTACGGGGCCCTTTACTGTTATATTGTTTGCCGTTCTTATTTAAAATGATTTAAAAAACTAATTTTTTTTAATCACAAAAAGACAAAAAAGTGCAATAGATTTAGCTGTATTAGTTAATTCAACACAGCCACAGCTAAACCTATCGCACTTTTTTGTTAAACAAAAGATTTGACCTGCTCAATTGAATTTACTCGTCACCTTTTTAATGCACCTTGAAGGCAAACTGTTTTGTTTTGCTAAGTTATCTGATTATTTATGGTACATGCTACAAACCGATCAAAAGAGTACTAATTAGAGAAGTTTATAAAAAAATTTTTGAAATCCCAAACTTCATATTTTTTTATTACTTTTGCCTTCTAAAGTTGAAGTTACATTTTTTTCTTTTCGATTTCTGGAAGCCTAACACGTCATTGTTATTTCTTTGTAAATTGTTTGTATGAAATTATGATTAAATATGAATAAGACAAGACTAGACTAACAAGTTAAATCATTTTTTTGACATTTCAATTATTAATAACAAAAAAATATTAAAGATTTTATCAAAAAATGGGGATTTTCTAGAAAAAAAAAACGAAAAGAGGATTACTCATTAAACTTGGGGCAAAATGTTATTTAATTAGGCGCAATAAGTAGCCAAGACATCATCTATCCACCATTTTCCTATGGCTACTCAACCTCCAAACAACCTGTATAACTTTATACCACTCTTTAGTCCAATGCATTTTGTTTAGAGAAAACTGAAGACGTTGCGTACAGTGATGCTCTTTTAAACATGGCTTTCTCTTCATTTTCAAGCGTTTTAAATGTGAACAATTGCGTATAATCCTTTGGACAGTCCTCACAGATGCTTTAGTTCCAACATTACGGGCTATTTGTCCGGCTGTAAGCGTAGAATTCGACGCTTCGCGTAATATTCCTCGGCGCTCTCTTTCAGTTGTAGCGAATTTGGTTCGGCCTTTGAATTTCTTACCGTAATTTTAACTATCGCCAAGAAAATTACTTATTACCTGGTGTGAACGCCCTATTTTTTTTGCAATTTTTCGTAAAGAATAGCTCTCTTCACAAAGAATTTTTGTTTTTCCTATTTCCTCTAGTGTCAAACACTTTTTCCGACCCATATTAAATAAATTTTTTTTTTATATCGTCACTATTTGATGTTGTTCACTTAAATACGCACAATACGTAAGCACTGTGTCGTTTCTGATTCACAACTGACAACTGAGGCCGCGAAGAGGGGGGATAAGCCATTGGTCGTATTCAAGTGACGCGGCCCGTTACCTACGTAAGCATCGTTCGCGGTCTCACTGGGCATTTAAGAAGTTCAATTGTTTATAGCTAAACTTCGCGCGCCTATAAATATTTATAAGTACCTTTATTATATATTTCTTTTGTCTTTGATTTTGTGAATGTTCCCAAATCACTCTTATAGAACACTTCACCTCGTATTAATGTATTGTTATTGTCTTTGCGGCATCGTTTGATTATATTACATTTGGATTCCATAAATTTTAAATGCCACTGCCCTTGAGGTTTCAGTATTTTCTCGACAGCACCTTTCCAATCGAGCATTTTGCAATCATTAATTCCCATGAGTACTAATGTAGCATGATTTGCAATGATGTCGTGATACTCTTGTGGTCGGATTAATACATTCTTTTGATTTCACGCTCTACAAGGTGTACACGACCTTCTTCTTCTTCTTCTTCTTCTTCCTCGTCCCCTCAATGATGAGGATCGCGACCACCAATGACTTCTCTCCATTTAATGCGATCGTATGCAGCGTGTGTTGCCCGGTGCAAGCTGCCCCCCACTGAATTCCCGATGACGTCGGACCATCTTGTTGGTTTTCTCCCTATGGCGCGTTTCCCTTCGACTTGACCCAGTAGTATCAGCTTCTCGAGACTATGCTTGGGAGACCGCATAATGTGCCCGAAGAAGGTAAGGGCCCGCTCCCTGCAGATCGTTGAGAGCCTCTTGGTAATATTCAGCTCTTTTAAAATTGACTCGTTCGTCCGCATGGCAGTCCAAGGGACTCGGAGCAGTCTACGCCAACACCACATTTCAAAGGAATTGATCCTGTTGCAATCGCGACTTCTGAGGCACCAAGTTTCCGAGCCATACAAGAATACCATGACCAGTAGCATTGTTACCACTTCCTGTCTGGTGGTCCGCAGGTAAGTGGCCGGTAACATACTTCCCACCATGCAACCCGGAATCGCAATGGCGCCGAGGGTCAGTCGGGCCGCATGACATCACACCTCTCATATCGGAACTATTCATTGTGGTTTTCTTGGGGATAGTAGTGCAGTAGTTCCCCGTTGCTTTCTGCACCAGACATTTTAGGGACCATTTAAGCCCCAAGGTCGCTGAAGCCTCATCCGGCTAGTTGCCCAGTCGGGTGTATGGTTATACCGCCATTACTCGGTCGCCAGAGCCTCGTCCGTTATCTAGCAGGGAGCACCACGGTGGCTCAAACCACCGTCATCGGCTATTCATACGAACCACCGACGCGAGCAGGTGAGGTTGACAAATGGGCCGTCTAAGATGTTAATGCCGTTCTCCCCTTACTCCCCCCTGTGACATTCTCCATAAATTAATATCATATCGGTGTACTCTGAAGCCGTATAATTATAGCGAGGCATTTTTATTAAAAATATTACTATTTGCACACAAAATAAGCGTCTAATTTCGCACAGTTCACCTAATGAATATCCTAAATAATGTGTCTTCACTTAATCTCACTTTACTTAAGGCCTTAGGCCACCCTAGAGGCTGAAAAAAATAGGCTTTTTGGGGATTTTTTTTTCAGAAATACTACAGAATAAATCGAGATAACAGAAACGTGATTTTATTATCTACATATATCAGTGACTGCTTACAATAATTTTTTTGAAGCGATTTATTACAAAATGGCGGCTGTTCAGCGTTTTTGCGTCGACGTCTTTTTTTTTCGGGGTCCAGCCGGGGGCCGGACTAACAGCTCCTGTAATTTTTAAAATAATAATGAGTAAATGAATTTTTCGATTATTATATAGTAACTGCTATAGAAGTACGTAGGATTTTTGCGATATATTGATTTCTGGCCAAATGGGGCCCTTCTAAAGTGAAAAGTGAAAAATTTGCCTAAAAAATTGTCAGATAATTGTTAATAACAAATGAACTACGCAATATAAAAAAAATCCTACGTACTTCCTTAGACTATGTATATTTCAAGATATTTTCAAAATTTCAAGTTAATCGGTTGAAAATTGCTTGAGTTACGAGTCCGGCCAACTTGAAAAATACAGTATTGAGATAAACGCGTTTAAAGTTTTGAGTAGTAGAAAATCGTGAATAATTTTACAATACCTTTAATCTGCGATGCCTGCACCATACATTTGGCCTTCCAGATTATCTTCCTGCTCTTGCACTTCTTTTCTGCTTGATCTTGAAGCGATTCTTGCCTCTTTTACCCGGTCGGACAGCAATCTTTCTGCAAGCTTTATGCGCTGCTTGTCAATCTCCAGGCACATTTCGTAGCTGTTCGGGCCGATTTCCAAGTTCATTGCCGTGATTATGTGCAAAATTGAAACAAACCCGTCATTGAACACACAAATTGCAATATCTGTGGCTACATCACAGATTGTTTTACCACTCGAAACGGATTTCGGGGCCAATGACCACACAGTGTAATTGAAGCTTTCATTATTGTTTTGTGTGTAACCACCGATGCACCGAGTTAGAAGATCTTCACTGGTCCTCATAGATTGGTTTGATAGCTTCATAGACTTCAATTGTAAGAGCTGGCTTATGTTTGTACTCAGCCAAAGTATTTGTAGCTTTAGCGCGTTGCCATGAGCACCATGAATCCTCTCCAATAAGACATTTGTCGTGCTGCGGTTTATCATCAGTAGTATTCCTTTCTTCGCACTGTACACCACTTTATCACTCATTGTAAAAACTCAATAATTATACAGGGAAAAAGAAATAAAAGTTCACAGAAATATCGAGGAAAACAAGTGTTTGTCGACTAGCGTCCTTCTCAAATGCTTGGCTGAGCCCAACTAACTGAAAGAGACGTTCGACAAGTCTAAACTCGTCTAGACTAGTCAGGAAATAAATATTTTCGATAATAACATCTACCGTATACCTGCTCTAGTCCCCTAACGTACCTTCCCCTAGCGCTCACAAAAGGAGCTCGCTGCGGACCAGACGGCCTTGTAATAAAATTCGAAAACCGAGTACCTAAAGGTTTTTCTTGGCCATAATCTTCTGGGACATCATTTTTGAGGTCCTAAGGGACCATTTGGAATTTAAAAAAAAAAAAAACGATTTTTCGAAAATTCTAGGGTGGCCTAAGGCCTTAATTCAAGCGTCTAATATCTCACAGTAACAAAAAATATACTTTAGTACCTATAAACAATGGCGTCACTAGATCGAATGTTGCGCGAGCGCTGAGGTATCAAATAGCTTAATACGTCACAGGCTAACGGCAGTCGGCGACACACTGACCTAAGACCTTGACCTACTTACGATTACGATGTGCGAAATACGAAAGAAATCGATAGAAATATTTCAGAAAGAAAGCGCAAAACAATTATTACCTTTCCACATATTAATATAGTGTCTTATAAACAACGGTATAAGGTTTATTTTGCGTTAAATTGTAGCATGATTAGTGAAATTACATTATGTATTTACAAGTTTTATTTAAATTGTTTAAAATACGTAACTTGTGTCGGACATGACGGACGGATGGTGATGTTTTAGGGTAGTGGCACTAATAAATGAACAATTAAGCGACTTTGACAACTTTGGATCGCTTTAATTTCGATATTTATTAACATTTATGCATTATGCTGATTTTTTTAATGATAGCATATATCCTCAAGATTTTACTGAATAAAACACAAATTCCAAAACCCTCTAGCTGTTCTTTTTAAAATTGCTTTTGTCAAAAAAACGTGGTTTTACCCCTTTAGTTGAACAAAGAGCCTTATTTATGAACATTTTGTACTCAATAGTTGAACTAACATTTCAACAAGCGATAATAAGAGACAATTTTACATCATTTCGTAATTATAAATTAAAATCTGGTTAGTTTTATTAACAGTTTTATTACTTTTTCAATAAAAATCATAGTCAAGGACAAAATAAACAAAAATGGCAATATTAAAATCTAGTGTTTAATTGTACGAGATCAAATTATAACAGTGTAAGCATCCGCAGCGTCTTTTCAGTCTCTGCGGTATTATCACTTAAAGGCACATTATTTGAAGTTTCTTTTAATGGGTCTGCATAAACTTTATTATTACATATTTTTGATTTTTTAAGTTTCTTTTGTTTAAGTCTTTTTTCTTTTTCTGATTTCTTTTGCTCTCGCTGAATTTTTGTGTTTACTATTTCTTCTGCCTTCTTTTTTTCTCATTTTATTTTAGTTCCAGATATTCTTTAAACTTTTTAGAAGAGATTGCTAGCGGTGCTGGTGATTTTGTACGCATTCGTTTAGTGCCTTTCCTGTATTCAGGAAGTCTCAGTAAGTCAGTAATTTTATCATCGATTACTTGGGAACAGCTCGGTTGATTAGTCCCAGAGACACCTTCAAAGCTATAAGATTGTTTTTTTGTAATGTCAGAGATTTGAGATGTTTCTTGGAATTTTGCCTCTTTAGTCTGTAGCAAAATTTCTTGCATATCTTCTGTATACCAACGCAATAGAATTCCAATGTTTGATGAAATAGGTGTGGAAGTTATTTGAGGTGCAACTAATTGATCAGGTAAGACCATAGCTGGGCACCGTTAACCAAATAGTTAACTTTGTTAATCGTTAATCCGCTACAAAAAAAGTTAGCTTCGTTAAACGTTAAAGCGTTACATTTCGGAAGAATTAACGCAAGTTAACGTTTTAATCCGTTAATACATATTAACGGATAACGGACGGTAAAATTGCATTTTTATATCGTTGCGTTAGTGAACTAATGAAACCTGTTCGTTTAGGTTCTGGAAATTAACAGGCTAGGAACAAAACAAAATACTTGTAGAATTCAAATTTGTGATTTAATCGTCGGGCATAAGGTGCATATTCCCCTTCATGAACATTAACATGTTGAAGTTCTCGTCTGAAAGCGAGGCTCGTTTTGGTGATAAAATATCTTTACCCGTGGAAAACAGAAGTTCAACTGCAGCGCTTGAGATGATTTATGAATATCTGTTCGCCGAGGAATGCAGCATCGTTGAACGCGTCTTGATTTGATGTTCAGCTACATTTTAACGAGACTTTACGCTTTACTTTTTAAAGAGTTGGAGCTCTTTGGTTTTTCTGTAGACTATTTATGAGAGATCACATATTTCGAATTTAAGAAATAAATATAAACCTCATATTGATAATGTAAGAACTAATTATATGGTAAAACAATTCTGTTTGAAAGAATACAGCTGTTTAACAAACTACCAGATGAAATAAAACTATGTGATAGTATAAAATCATTTAAAACCAAACTAAAAGATCATATTATATCCTCACTATAGTAAATAAGAAAGCCTTCTATATCCAACGGCCCAGATGCTAAAACTGTCTTCTTGCAAATGTATAAAAACTGTTATTGTATCTCATTTTGTCTCAAGTGAATGTAAATTCTTATGAGAAATAAAGTTCTTTAAACCTAAACCTGAATTGAAAAAGTCTTCTTCGTCATCATCATTGTTACTCGCATTGCTCCCTCCGCCACTTAAACTATCTTTGTCCTTCGAAATTTCCGCTGCTTCTTATCGTAAGGCATCTTCTACCTTTTCTTACATGCACTTTTTTACTGCATCCGCTCTCCTGCTGTCATACGTTTCCAGCCATATCAACCGGAACTTTGGGTGAAATGCCGCGGCAAGTTGACACTGTTCATCATTCAGGAGTGGTCCAAACCTTTTTTCTATGCCATTTAATAAGGCATTGGCTAAAGCTGTGCAATTTACTAGGCCCTTACATTTAATATTTTTTAATTTATAGACAGTTGCTGCAATCGTCGCTAGATCCGAGATATGCTCGAGCTTCTCCTTGAATACGATCGAGGACATTCATTTTTCGCGTCGCGCCGCGGTGCTGTGCGATAAATAGTAGGCATTGGATTAACGATTAACGGACTTCTGCATATTAACGGAAGTTAACGTGTCCGTTAACATTTTTAAAAATTAACTTAAAAGTTAATCCGTTAATCATAATGTCAACTTCGTTAATTAACGATTAACGGATTAACGAGTTAATGCCCAGCTATGGGTAAGACATCTGTTAAATCAAGCACGTTTTCATAAACATGTGGTTCCAGCGATTTTTGACATCTTGATGACCATCAGCAACCGGTACACATGAGTCTAATGTTATGCATTTCTCGTTTGTATCTCCTAAAATGTTTTGCATCAGCAAAGTCACACCTTCTATTTCAATCGGGATGTTTTCGATATCAATCATTCCTTCAATCAAAGTATTTGTCCCGAGAGTCAGTTCTAATTCTCCTACTTGAAGCTTTGATATTTCTTCGGTGTTATTTGCAGGCATGACAGAGTTCGAATTTTCCATTCTTAAACTATTCAGTACCGAATCGTCAATGTTGGATGATTGAGATACCAAGATGTTGTCGACTTTATTTTTGCATTTATTCCAAAATTTAAAAAGGCTGCTCTTACATATCTTATTGTGTCTTTTGCATTCTTCGTATTTATTTAGTACATTTGTATGTAATCTTTTTTCGATGAAGTCAATAGTTGTTTTATAATCATTCAAAGGTATATGATCTTCAATTTCTATTTGTCTATTAGACATACATTTGGAATAATCGACGGCGTTAAGACTGCAAATATTTTTGCAAAATTAGACCTCGTAATTTGAATATTATATTTATTTTTGAAGTTTCTCACTGCAGTTTTCCACGCTGCTTTCAGAGGTCCGAAAATGCCTACATCACATGGTTGTAGAATATGTGTCGTGTTGGGTTGCAAGCAATAAAGAATTATTTGGTTTTGAACACAAAATTCGTTCAAATCCATATTTATGATTATGACTCTTGTGACCGTCAACGAGGAGAAGTACCGGAAATAGAATATTATTTTGCAGCAGCCAAGGTAAAAATATTTCTTTAATATAATGCAAAAATGTTTCACCCGTCATCCAACCCGAATCTGATCTGCCTATTCCCCATTCATCAGGAACTGATTGAACTATTTCTTTAGAGATTCTTTGTAAGGGGTATACAATAAAAGGAGGCACTATTCCACCGTTAGCAGAAAAATTGCAAAGCACAGTAATGCTTTGTTTTTCTTGTCCAGAAGCAACATCATACATCGCACGATAGTTTTTAGGTGCCAAAACAACGCCGGTTTTCGGACACAATTGTACGCCTGTCTCATCTAAATTGAAAATTCTTGCAGGGTTATCTAATATGTCTATTGAATTTTCTTCTTCCAAATACTGACGTAACTCTTGGAACCATTTTCTGATCATTGGCTCTGTAACTGAAGCCCTTGCTTTAGAAATAATCTCTGCGTGTCTTTTGGTGATATTAGGGTGTCTTTGTAAAAATAATTGCATCCATTTTTTGCCTGGCTTTAGCCCTATACCTTTAATATCAAAAATCTGAGCAGCCGTGTCCCTAACGTCATTAGTATTGACAGGATAGTCAACTTTGGCCATATTTAAAATCCAAGTCGCCAGTTTGTTTTCCTCATTGTCGGATAGTAATTTTGCTGGCCCTTTTCTACTCAGCATAGGCGTTTTGCCATGTATGTACTTTGTTATGCAATGAACCTTTCGGTATATTAAATTGAGCGCTAGTTTGGGATAAGGATATCTGTTTTTCTTTTACTAAACGTACTGCTTTTTCTAGAGTACCCTGGTCATATAGTTTTCCTTTTTTACGCAGCATGGACATCTATAAAAGAAAAAAAAATATGCAAACAGTAGATACATTATAATGAGAATTGTTCTTAATGGAGTAACGAAAGAGGGTAAGCACAATATTTGAATATTTTTGTTATTGTACAACATAATGATACAACCGTTCACATACTAGAATTAAATCTAAAATCTGACCTAAGACATTCAATACGTTTAAGTTATGGATAAAACCACCAAATTATGAAACAATAATACAATTATCTTAATGTTCAACTTAAGGGTTTGTACCTAAATTTGAACGAATATAATGTGAACCTATTCTATTTGTTCATTATTTGGGCATGAATCCTAAAACTGAATGGAGCAATATTTGGAATATTATAAAGTCTTCAAACTAATTGAAAATAACAAAATCGCGTGTTCAACTTTTGGTAACAAACTTCATAAAGTTACTTAAATTCAGTTACGAATTTTTATATAGTCCTTTAAACATTAATTTTGTAAATAATGCCATTTGTAAAATATGCTCTTTCTCCATTAAATGAAATGGAGAAAGTTCATTTAATGGATCAAGTGGCCAAAATTGAATCCATTACTTCAACAGTATTTTTCTCTAAAAACATAATATCCAACATATTTGTTTATTATTATAATCATAGCCAGATTAACCAAAAACTATTAAAACCAAAAAACATTAAAATCTATCATTAATTACATCTTTGAGCGGAAAAAGGTCTTAACATTAGAGCGCACGTACCTTAACAAAATTTCCTTAGAGAACTGAATTTTGGCGGGACACTTTCACAAAACGACCGACTGAGAGCGAGCGCGGCCTGTTACTGCCGATGTTTTGATGCCGCCGGGAAGAATGATTGTTGCTGTATTTGGATATAAATGCGATATACGTATAAGTACCTCCGTATATAATATTTCTGATATTTTTCGACTCTCGTTCATTTTTTGGGGGTCGTTCATGTGTCGGTGCCAGTACCCTAGTTATAAAAAAGAAAAGTGTTTTGTGACTAAACTATGAGATATTAGTTAGATTTAGTATAATTTAATTTTTGCAGGCTAATTGAGAATGTTACTAGCTATACTCAGTATTAATTATTGTCGTATTGTCACGACCACCTTGTACTCGTATATGACCAAAAACTCGGTACGACGGTAGATACGATTGCCCATTGTGGGAAAATATATTTCTATTTTTTTATATTAGGTTGCAGAAGTTAACACTTTGCAATACATTCCAATAAGAATCGAATTTTTATTTTGACCTCCGCATCCATCGGAAATCAATCTAACTGTGTGGATGTTTCTTAAATCTGTAGCATTTAGACGCGATAGTAAACTGCAGAGTAAATTATCCTTCGAACTACCTCGTACTGTGGTCAAATTATAAATGTAAAATTGTCTACTGTAGTATGTGGACTGATCAGGCAATTTAGGCAAAGGTTGATTCTTCAAACTGTAATGACTCGTCCAGGCTTTTATTTCAAAACATCATAAAAAGCTTTTGCTCGAAGAAAGTCATCAGTTATGTTTTTTAGCGATATCAGCCTGAACCTTGATTTTTTCTTGAAATTGTAGGCAAGAACACATATCCGGTTTTGGTGATCCCAATCCTAAATTAAATTTGGTATTAAAAACCTTTCGGAAAAGTGCTCTCATAACAATCGGCTGAACATTCTTTTCCTTGTACATCTTAGGCCCCTAGCACATGGCGTATTTTAAACGCGCAGATGACGCGCGTATACGCGCTTCATATGAGATTGGAACGCAACCTTATGACCTCAGCACATGGAGCGATCGGAAAACGTGCGGTTACTGCGCGTATTCGCACAGATACATCGATACAGTTTAGAACTTTTATTTATCACATTGAGGTAAGAAAACAACCAGTTTTTATTTATTTAATCATTTATTTACCTATTACAAATCTAATCAATCGTTAAAAACTATAAGATGTAATCAAGTGCCCTCAGACCGATTCATTGCCATCCAAATTTAATAGTGAACTACTAGATGTATGTATATTCGTTTCTTGGTGCCGATTGATTACTTGGATATTCAGGTTGAAATTCAGACATATATCCAAAGTGGTATCCATAGCGATGTTCATATTGCAATCCACCTTGGAATATATTTCCTCTCTCTGATGTCTGAGACAGATTGGACTGTAATCGAGAACAGATCATATATTTCCACAATATATGATCTGTTCTCGATTACTATCCCATATTTTTCTATTTATGAATTAAATTTATCATGTCAGCTTTGGCCTCCAACTTAAATTCGTCTTTGATGGCAGAAAAATCACTAGCTAACGAAATTAAGAACAGTTTGTCTGGATTTTCAGATAAAATCGTATTAATCGTCTAAGGAATAGACTGTTTGAGATTTGCAGTAAGAGCTTCCAACAATTTTTCTTGTGGGTCTTAATTTTTCGGATTTATTTTAGACTTTTTCGGTGTATTTGGTTTTTGAAAATCACAGTTTTCATCATGTTCCTGTGCTGCGTCATCATTTTTACCTGAGTTGTTTGAACATTGACTTGGAGGTCTTATTTCCGCAACCGAGTCTAAGAAAGTTAGCAAACTAGAATATATGTAGGGTCTTCTAGGTTTAGCTCCAGATCCACTGGCACAGTTTCGGTTCTTTGCTTTGTCTCGATTATACGCGTCCTTAATGCTCTTCCATTTTTTTTGAAGATCAATGACTGAAAACAATAATAATAATAAAGAATAGAGTTTTATTAGAAATTGCGTCACATTTGTCTTTGTGTTTTTTTTGTTTCACTGTGATGTAATATGATGAATGATTGTCGTTAATTCTCGCAAAAATTTCGCAATGACAAGAAGTGCAAAAGGCTTTTCTAGGCTCATTTGGTACTGGCTTTAACCACATTTTATACTCGTCTTTTGTTTCTCATTCTTTTCGATATTTTTGAAAATACGCCGATTTCTTTTTTAGTGGTACCTCCTTAATACTTTGTAGTAACTAGAGGCAGCTCTAGCCCTTGTGGCGCTCGTGTGCAATCAGTACCCTGGCGCCCTCTAGTAGGTGCGGGATCAAAATGGAATACGTACAGTTATATTTTCAAACGAAAATTCGGGTGCAAATAGTGTAATTTTAAATGATGACGGGAACACAAATGTACGTATTTACAAAAAAGTTACTGTCTTCGACGACGCCCTGGGGCTTAAATTAAACCCAATATTTCTTCTTCAATTTCTTTATTACAATTTTTACTATGAAATTAATTATTTGAGTGATACTTTATTTGATTCGAGCTGATGCAATCTTTACAAAGTTTTAGTGAGAGAATGATCAAAGAGAATAAATTATAAAGGAAGTTAAGGAAGTGACAACTACATTTTTACAGATTAAATATTACAGTAAAAGAATCTAACAAATCGATACTTAATGTTGCCAACTAAAATAATGATTATAAATTTATTTTAACTACTAATATCTATTATATAAAAAAAAGAAAGTTTAATTTATTAAATTCCGAAGAACTCGCCGGCGCTGTGATTCGGAATAGTAGTTACTTTTCGTGCTTTTGCATTAGCGAAATCTTCAACAATGTCACTGACTTCAATTTTAATTTTATGTTCAACAGTTATTAACGATGTCAATCTACTTTGCAACAATGTTTATCTGAGATAATTTTTAATTATTTTTAGTTTAGAAAATGACCTTATGCTGTGTGCTACAGTGACTGGAAGTGTCAGGTAAATCATAAGTGCTGTGGACAGATTTGCGAATACAGAAATTAATTTATTCGTAAATAAGTAATTTAAAATATCCAGAGACGAAGTGGAATCATCAATAAACATCGGTAATAATTCGATTTCATTAAAGAGCTCGAACTTTTCCACATCTGAAGAGCCAGCATGGCAAAGTTTATTTTCTAAATTAGAACAATGTGCTTTTTTGCATCCGAGACCAAATTCTTCCAGTGTTTCAATTTTTGAAGAAATGAAAAATTTAAATTATTTTGATCCAAAAGTTCGAACTTTTCGTCGAACTAGCCGTCCCGTGCCCACTTCGTTGGGCATTAATTATTTTTGTGATGTACTATATGCCTGGGTTTTTTGTCTTCATCATTTCATTTTAGACGTGCTTCGATTAATTTGCTTTAATCAAAAACATAAATGAATGACAACAACATGCTTGTACTGTCAACACTGAAAAAAGTTTCAATTTGACAGCAAAATCCCCATTAACAAAATGATCCTCCTTTGTTACAAATAATGTGATAAATGAAGAACCGCTCGACCGATTTTGTGCAAACTTCACATAAACCATCTACTAAATAGTCCGAACAAAGCCTAAATATTTGGTTTGGATATGTGAGCCCGCTCTTGAGTTATAAAATTACAACGAAAAGTGGCATTGATTTTTATATATATGGGTATTTCTTATGAAATTTCGAAATTTGAGATCCTATTTTTAAAAAAAAATTTATGCATAAACTTAGATATTTTTTTGCACAGATCATAAAAGTTGCTTTAAAAGATCTATTTAGGAGTATTGGTCCTCCATATTTTTCTATATTATCTATAAAAAAAAACTTTAAAAAAATAAGTAAATGAGGGAATGATTAACAGAGTGAGGGAATGATTTATTATAATATTATAATGAAAAATTAACAAAGGCAAAAAGTAGTAAAAATTACCAAATACACTATTATAGAGGTAACAAATGTTCTTATCCTAATACTCATCACTCTTAATTTTTAAACTTTGTATTTAGCATTTCTCCAAAACCTAAAAACGTCTCCATATGTATTTATTAATCATTCATTATTATTATTAATATTAATCTGTATTATTTGTTTTTTGTATTAGTTATTTGGTCTTTGAGATCAATGAATTATTCAGTCTTAATTTTAACATCACTTGTAGAGTCAACTAACTCTGTAATATCGGAATTCCTCCTCTTAACTAACTTTGGCGTCACATCTTCGTAGCTACATAATTGCTCATCTTTAATATTAGGCCATCTCCAAAACTTCAAACCTTGCTTCATGCACCTGACCATAAACCCATCTTCAAAAACAGATTAAACTTCTCCAGGATACTTTCGCTTCAGCCTGTAATATCCCACTGTTGGGCATAGGCCTCTTTCCCCATGTAGGAGACGGATCAGAGCTTCATCTACCACGCTGCTCCAATGCGGGTTGGCGGATATATTCCTCACTATGAGTAACGATCGCTATCAGGTGTACATGATAACAACCGGGACAGACGGCTTAACGTGCTCTCATAGGCACGTTGGGGAGACCCACAAGGACTGCACAAACACCCAAACCACGGCAAACATCTGTATGGCCAATACAAATGTTGTCGTGTGCGGGGATCGAACCCGCAACAGCCACAAACCAGTGCTGTGACCGCTGCGCCAACGCGACGTCGCAGGATACTTTGCCGTGCCCCATTTTGTCGGGACATAATCTCCAATGGTAGCAATCTTATCACTATGTGAGACAACAGTAGATCCCTCATTTTCTTATTCAATTGTAACATTTTCTTTGAACATTCGAGTATGATCTTGAATGCGCGAATACGATGCTAAAGACAGTTTGTGATTATTCTTTACTATATCAAATTCCATCGACTTTTGAGGGGATTTGTTATGCCTCTTAGTAAATCGATTTCTTTGGTGTTGTTGGAAATATCCCAAATTATAGTGGGTACAATCTTCTTTGCAATCTATGCATGAAAGTCTTCTGCACTGTAAGGTGTTGTTATTTTATACGAACTTGCGTATTTTTTGTATTCCCGGGAAAGTAGGAATAGTCCTGGGCTGTTTTAGGAGAGCATTCATCAGTGAAATATCTGCTGTGAAAACTTCAAACAATAAAATAGA
The DNA here is from genome assembly GCA_905220545.2 of Melitaea athalia. Lineage (NCBI taxonomy): Eukaryota > Metazoa > Arthropoda > Insecta > Lepidoptera > Nymphalidae > Melitaea > Melitaea athalia. The sequence goes on from HG992189.1 coordinate 3,427,745, forward strand.
AGGACACCTGGATTGAACGATAGATTTAAATGAATTCAGGTCTACGATATCATGGCCTTCTGCCACGACTTTTTCGAGCAGCTACATCTTCTCTAATTTGCTGCACAACTGATATTGGACTTGGTCGGGGCACATATTAGTAAATAGTACTGCGGTCGGGGTGTCTCATCAAGTATTCTTTGTAAATTTTGGTGTGCTATAGCTTTTTTATTCCCACACACTTTACTATTTTCTTTCCATTATTTTCGCTTTTGTCTAAGTTCTCTAGCAGTCATGTGAGTAACTGATTTTACCTGACTTCTCTTTTTTCTTTAAATATTTTAGTCTTTCTTTTTCCCGCAGTTTTTCCAAGGATTCAATATTATTTTTCGTATTTTTTTTCGCCTTTTTCTGTTATACCCTTTCTTTTTTAATTTTTTTTTCTGCATTACTCAACTTCTTTGGTCGTTCCATTTTTCTTCCACATACATGTACCTGTTTTAAATTAAATACCATGAAATACAAGTTGCAAGAAATAAATAAAAAATCTAAAAGAATCGTAGAATACTGTATAAATCATTCCCTCATACAGCCGTAATTCCCTCACTCCCAAAAGCAGTGAGGGAATGACTGTGAGGGAATGACGAATTTTAACTAAATCTACAAAAACTCTTACACATACCCTCAATTTGCTTGTTACATTTCGAATATGCATTTTACTCCCAAAAACGCATTAAAACAACAAATTATATACATATATACCAAAATGCTTAATACATATACTGGGTGTATTTGGAACGCCTTGAAAGATTTAAACCAAGTCATATACTATTTATATACTATATAATGCATATAACCATTTATCTCAGAAACGTATTTTTAAGAAGATTTTAGGACTTGTGTATTATGTGAGGCAGCAATGTATCATACACATTGTGAACTACTCGTAGACCGCGAGACGCGCGGGTCGCGGCGGCGCGGGTGCGAGTACGTTTACCTCGTGCCGATGACCTCTGTCAGCTGATGGCGCGTATGAACGGTTTGCATTACATTGACAGTTTGTTCCAAACACGATTATTTTAAAGCATTATCTTCAAATTTCTGTTTCATTATTTTTCCCAAACCGGATTATACCAAAAAAAGTTATGAAAACAGGCGAGAAAAAAAAAATTTTTTTCGCGTTTTTTTCACTTGTATCATGTCAGGTTATGCCAACACTATCATACCTCTTCGTTTTACAATGCGTTCCAAATACACCCAGTATGTAACGTGAGGTAATGATCGCCGCAAATGTAATTCTTAAATTTTTTTTACATAATATGTTTTTGCACAAACTTACCTACGGTTGAGAAGAAATCGCCATCTTGAATCATTTGAGAGTGTTGCCAGGTACTATAAACTTAAGGTTGCGATCCTAAATATCGTTCGACGCGTTCAGAAAACGTATATTCGTAATAGGGTGAGGTAATGATTTTATTTCGCGGGACATTTTTAAAATCGAATTATCGTTTTTATAAATTCGTAGTTGTAAGATGGAAGCTTTTATAGACAATAACAAACATCTTTCTAATATATTAGCATAATTTAATTGTTAAGAATATTGATATATTTGAGTTGAATAGGCATTTTAGTTATGTTTTTGGACATAGGGACAAGGTGAGGGAATGACATTCACGGTAATAAAGTAGCCATATCTTTTTTTTCTTTAGAGGTAATACATTTTCTTTTTAAAGAATAGTAGTATAGACAGTGTGCATTGAAATAAAAAAAAGACTTACGTAGTTAATGCATCAGACTCGGCAATAATGATTCGGGACACAAATTTCGAAATTTGATGAGAAATACCCACATAGAGTAAAATATTTATAAAATAAATAAAAATAAAAATATTTATAAAAGTAATAATTAATTTTGTGTAATTTAATAGCATATTTTAACCCTAGATACATAACGTTTCTAGATAACCCCAATAGCATAACGTGAGGTCAATTTGTCCCAACCAATTTTTAAACGATAACGGAGTTTGTTAAATAACATGTTTAAAGGTATTTAAGAAATAAAATAATAATATCAAATAATTGTTTTTTTTTTTTATTATACTTAAAAACAAAAAAAGTTAAAAATTCTTAGATAATGAAACATAAATTGAGAATCTCTTCTTCTTTAAGGCAAAAAAGACTTATCTAATAACAAATTATAATTTTTCAATAAATTTAAATAAACTCAAAACATAAAAAACAGAAATATTAAGGAAACAGTCTCGAAATAGGAACTACTTGCAGTCTAAGCAAGTCAATATCTTATGCTCGCCACAGACAGGCTTTTTACATTTGTTGCACTCGTCTTGTGTTTTCCTTCTAAGTTTCCATCGACAGAAGGCACAGTATTTCCTTTTCTTTGCAGGAGGTTCATCTTTACCTTGTATTAGGTTAGTTACAGAAGAATTTGGTATAATATTTTGTATTTTCTCACGTAATTTTCTGCTCAGATTAGGAATTTCTAGCCTTTTCTCCATCCATGGTTTTGCTAAGTCGGTGCTCAACTGTTTCATAAATGCCCGTCTATTTAAAGGCTTTTCATTTTTAGACTGCGTGTTGTGGCAAGAAATAACATAACTGTTGACAAAAGCTATATTCAGCATGCCATAGAATAATGGCATAGGCCACATATTTGTTTTTCTACTGCATGACATCTGCATACACATTTGGTCGAACGAATCAACACCCTCCTTCGTTTGATTATAGAATTCAATCATATCTGGTTTTCCGGAGCTAGATTCCTCATAATCACTTTGTACGTTATCTACACTCAAATGATCCTCTTCGTCTTCACTATATGCATCAAAAATTTCTGACTCTTCCTCCAACAACAAATTTTCAATTTCTAATTCTTTCAGTGGCCGAGACGATGTCATCGTGGAGTAGGTTTAGCCGAACAATCAACTATAAAACCTAAAAGAAGATCATAATAAAAATATATATATATAAAATAATCAACATAATATTAAGGCGCGTTGAAAATGTTACGTATCACATAACGTGGAGTCATTCTGACTCACTGTGTTGCTATATCTACGTAAATACAATGTTTACCTGCGACACACGTGCACCGTTCGGGACGTCGGGCCGCGTACTGAGTTGGCTCGAACGGACGACGCGATACATAAAATGGTTGGAGAGAAAGAGATGAAAACGTTTGACGCGTGAGTCGTTCTGACTCACGTTATGTATCTAGGGTTAATATTCATTTAATTAATTTATAATATTACCTATTTAATATTATTACACTGGTTAACTGCAAACTGTTTTTGTGCACTGTTTATCACATAACTTGTATTTTTTTTCTGTAATAAATAAATAAAAATAACTTAGTTTTTAGTTATAGGCAGAGATAGAAAAGCCAGTTCATAAATATACTAAAATCTTTATTTTTTTTTCTTTATGAAATCTTATTACAAATTAAATTAACAACTACATAATTATGATTAGATTAAATTCTTACATTTATAATCTTTGAGAAGCTAAAAAAAAGCTTGACGAAGCTAAAATTTAAAATTAAATTATTAAGTTAAAGATCGAGAAGAGATTAGAAGAAGTAAAATATATTTTAGCTCTGTATATACCATTAAAATAGCAATTTTGTTTAATGGAACAAGTTTATAATAACAATTAATTTTGTTTAAAATACAATTACTTACAATAAATTAATTACAATGTTAAAATGCTTACTAATATTATAAATGCGAAAGTAATAATAGTATAGAGCCAGAGAAAGGACATAGGCTACTTTTTAATGAGAAAAAGCGGTGTCAGGGGTTGTAAGGTGTAAGGTAATTGCGTTGTCTAATAAATAGTAGTAAAAATTTACTCTAAAATGTGTTTTCGCGTCTGTTATCGGTTCATCCTACGCCTCATAATTTAAAAAAAAACTTATGAGCGCAAGGGCGTGCAGATGTGGGAAATTCTGTTATTGCCTCGACTTCTTGCGCTTCAGTTTTCGCGCTGTTAAGGAGCTTTTCAAAAGCGGACTCATTACGGAATTCAAACTAATTATTGCATTATCAATCATTTTCACCGCTTCTGACTATACAACGTCTGACTTTTGAAGTGCCTTGCTAACTATGTATAATATTTATCTTGCTTAAAATTTCAAACCAAATAAGCAGAGAGCAGATGAATTTAAACGACTTAATTTTTGCCAGTAATGAATTTGCTTTGCCAGTAATGAAACTCCGCATCTTTGCTCCTATCGGAATATATGGTAAACAAGGCGTCTTACACTTTTTTTAACGTAGAGCTTTTACTGCTTCAACCCTTTTCTCCCATCGAGTATTTGAGAGTGGTTTAGACTTGAAGTTAGCACTTCTTTAGCAAATATTTGCCAACGTGCTGTTAACGCAGAAAAAAAATATATAGATTTCTTGCACAATTTAAAAGATATTTACAATTTCTAATGAACTTTTAGCAGCGTCAATTGTTTCGTGTCGTCGTGTCGTTAAAATTCGTTTTTATACCTATATTTTTTTCCTTTTCAGGTTTTGCACCATTACCGCAACCTTGACCACGAAAGTTTTGTATGTCAATTTCGTTTGAGATTAAATTTTATCTAACAAAAATTAAGTTAAGAGTAAACCAGGCAGTTTCTATAACTATTTTATTATTTAACATCTTTTTAGTATAATAAGCAGATGTGGCGTCTCCACATATAGGTATATTCAAATTCAAATTAAAAAATTACTTATTTCATGTAGGCCAACCTGTGGCTCTTATGACACGTCACAATATAAATTTACAATATAAAAAAATATTCATTTTACAATATTATTATGCTACTATTACATTTTTATAAGTTTTCGAAACAAACTTGTGTTTAGCCGGATGCCTAGCCAATTTATCCTATGAAGCTTTGTTAGAGAAGAGTATATCTAATCTAAATAAACCTTTATAATGCATGTTAAGTAACTATACTAAAATTTGTCATTGAGAAAGTCATTAACTTTGTAATAACCGTGACTCAGTAAGTGAGTTTTTACGCGTTGTTTAAATTTGTGCAGTGGCAAATCTAAGAACTCCTTCGGAATCATATTAGGTATATAAGCGTACGCTCAACCCCACAAAGGATTTTTGCACTCTGCGCAGTACGGCGATTCTGTAACTCGCTATGCTGTCGTTATGGACTCATAACGACAAGTTTCGTTATGTTACCGACCACGTCGCTATTATAACGACAAATGCGATTCTGTACACTATTCTTAGCGAGTTTTGTCGTTATTAATAACGAAAAGTGTCGTTATGATGTCGTTATGGTGCGAGCGGATAGCGAGGCTCAGAGACCCCCTCGGTACGCTATAACGACCATTATAACGACACATTGTTATGTTTATGATTAATTTGACTTATGGTCCTACTACCTTTTTGTAAGAAAAAACCGAAAATTGTAAAATTCCATTGTTGCATGAGTGAATGTGTATTGTTTGAATTTGATTTCAATTAGATTTTGTATTTTGCATTACTGTACATAAAAAATTGTAGGAAATTGCCAACAAGTATAATGTTTGCAATTGACAATTTTTTTTTACTCGTATTAAAATTTATCAAAAGTATTAAACGTTAAAATATAATAACAATGATAAATATCTTCAAAACATCATCTTTGAGATTTTTTTTTTAAAATGTAATACAAAATGCAGAAGCAATAATAGTAATAATCTCTATTATCACAATAGCTGTCTGTGGGAAAAAAACTTATTTATAGAAAATATTCTGACAAGATCAATCTTAATTCTACAGCGCAATAAATCTGTTTTAAAACTATCAACGATAATAATAATACATTTTTTAGCTCGTGTCTAAATTCTTCGGTTTCGGTTTACTATACGATGGATTTGCACTGACTGATTGTGCGCGCCTCGATTTAAAATTTTAAACCTTCATGCGCGCAACCGCGGCTCGAATTTCAACTATTTTAAGGCGAGTTTCGATAAAATTCTAGTTATTTACTAAAGATTTGTCACAATACGTCACTTCCTGTCGGTATCCATAACGACGATTCGTTATCCCATTATGTAACGTCGAAGTGTCGCTATTCGTAGGTACAGAATCACACCGTCGTTATAGAACTGTCGTTACACGTTGTGAAATTCGTTATGGTTACGATACCGTCCCCGAGTCGTTATGCTCATAGCGAGTTACAGAATAGCCATACAGGCGACATGATGGTATTTCGAGTTTATGATGATTTCTAATAAGACGATTGTGTGTATCGCCTCTTTGTTTATATAAATGCATATTTTTTCTCACAAAGACTATCTATACATATAATAAAATGGTAGAAAAGTCAAAACTGTACATTGAATATTTTTTTTAAAGAATACTTGGGGTGTGATCTACAATCGATACCGAAGCCAAAAATATAGTTTTTAGAATTTTTGTCTGTTTGTCTGTTTATCTGTTTGTCTGTATGTATGTCCGGGATAAACTCAAAAAGTACTGCATGGATTTACTTCAAATTTGGCACGAATATTATTAAGAAGTCGGGTCAGAACATAGGCTACATATTATCACGCTATCACCTACGGGGAACGAGCAGTGAACCTTTATTTCTTCAAACGTATGTCCGGGATAAACTCAAAAAGTACTGTATGAATTTACTTCAAATTTGGCACGAATATTATTAAGAAGTTGGGTCAAAACATAGGCTACATATTATCACGCTATCACCTACGGGGAACGAGCAGTGAACCTGTACTTCTTTAAATATATGTCCGGGATAAACTCAAAAAGTACTGCATGGATTCACTTCAAATTTGGCAAGAATATTATTAAGAAGTGGCGTCAACATATAGGCTACATATTATCACGCTATCACCTACGGGAAACAAGCAGTGAACCTTTATTTCTTCAAATATATGTCGAGATAAACTAAAAAGTACTGCATGGATTCACTTCAAATTTGGCACGAATATTATTAAGAAGTCGCGTCAACATATAGGCTACATATTATCACGCTATCACCTACGGAGAGTGAGCAGTGAACTTTTATTACTCAACGCATTCTGTAACAACGTGTAATCTAACGACGCATATTTGAATGTTGTTGTTATTATGTTAATAATAAGTTAATAACCATGCTACAAGCTAGCTTAACACTATAAAAATGACGCAGTATAAGTAATTTAGGCCGATAAACGTAATTAAATGAATATCAGTAGTTCAAGACAAATTTAAAGCAGCGCCTTCTATGAGATTTCAAAAACATCATCATCAATCCCTTTTTGGATATAAATAATTTAAATTCATGTTGGCGAGGTTAATTGTTATTTTTAAAAGTCATAGATGGAGTTGTGCATTTTCTTCTTAAAAATTGTAGGTATCGTTAATTCGTTTCAAAGATGAGCAAGACAATTTTAAAAATCTGTTTATCTTATACTATTAAACGAGCAATTCTTGTATATATATATAGAATTTGAATCTCGGAATCGGCTCCAACGATTTTCGTGAAATTCAGTATACAGGGGATTTCGGGGGCAAAAAATTGATCTAGCTAGGATTCATTAAAAAAAAATGTCGTTTTATCCCTGTTTTTAGGCAATGAAAAAATATCATTAGAATACGAAGCTCAAATTCACTACTGTCAACATAGCTGTAATAGCGTAATTAGGAAATCGGCGGGTGTCAATTCGTGTTGACCCGGGTTCGAATCTCAGTCTCCAAATTAATTTTTTTTCTTTTTTTTTTTAATTTCACTCGTGATTTATTATTTAAATAAAATTAAAATATAAAAATACTGAGAAAAAAAAACAAAAAAAAAAAATGAAAATACCGAGCTAGGATCGGTCACCCAGGTACTATAAGTTTTAAGCTGCTTCATCTATGTCTTATCAAATTCATCGAGTTTGTCTATATGTAATAACAAACAGAACTCAAAAAGAAGTGCATAGATTTATAACAAAATTTAAACTCGAAAACGGCACGCTATTTCTGTATGCAATTTGAGCTAAATAACGAAAAAAGAGAAAAATTAAGCATGCCATATATATAATAAAGATAAGACATGCTTATTCTTTTACAGTACAGAATAAATAGTAATAGAGTTAGTACAAAATAAACATTGACTGTTAATATTTTTGTTCGGTATTTATTGGTGTAATTATTGCGTCTTAATTAATATATTTTCATGTCGCATATAAGCTTAAGTGAGATGTGGAACTAGCTAGATTTTTTACGCACACTGCGCACACACAGCCATTTATTTTATGTTAAGATCATGTAAAGTCATAACTTATATGAGTTATAATTTTTCACCATATAAAAAATGTTTCCTGTTTGCTTACTAGACGGCGGTGGCGTCGAATTAAATCGTGCTATAGTTTCGTTCACAAAAAGTGATGTTATGAGTACAAATGTCGTCGCCTCAACCTATAGAAACTGGGGTTACCTGCTTTGCTATAAGTTATCGTGTGCTTGGTCGAATTTAACGTGAAAACCAGAAATAGAATAGTTTCCTGAAATAAATAAGTCTATACTAATATTATAAATGCGAAAGTAACTCTGTCTGTCTGTCTGTCGCGCAATCACGCCAAAACTACTGAACAGATTTAAATGAAATTTGGTATACAGATAGTATTGAGTCTGAGAATGGACATAGGCTACTTTTTAATGCGAAAAGGGTGTAAGGTGTTGAAAAGTGGGAATAAAAATTTGTATGGAAGTATGTATAATGTTCGTGTTTCGTAACTGTCAAACATTTAATGTTCATCCCATTGATATGGTAAAATCTGCCCTAAAATTAAAGAACGTTTTTTAAACGCGCGTCAACGGCGCGTTTAAAAAACGTGGTTTGCATAGGCCCTTAATCTGTACTAATCTATGCTATGAGTAATGATCGCTATCAGGTGGACATGATAACAACCGGGACCGATGGCTTAACGTGCTCTCCGAGGCTCCGAGGCGGTGGGGAGACCCACAAGGACTGTACAAATACCCAAACCACGGCAAGCATCTGTATGGACATATGTTGTCGTGTGTGGGGATCGAACCCGCAACCGCCAGCGCAACGGCCACAAACCAGTGCTGTGACCGCTGCGCCAACGCGGCGAGTTACTTTCGCATATACACACATTACATATTAGTATGGATAAATATTAGTATGGATTATAAACCTGAAAGTTGGTTTGTTTGTTTAAACGCGCTAATCTCAAGAACTACTGATTCGAATTAAAAAATCCTCTGAGGTGGATAGCCTATTTAAAGAGAAAGGTTATGCTTTATGAAGGAGGAAAGGTATTTTTTTCCTCAAAGCAACGCGGGTGAAACCGCGGGCCACAGCTAGTATTATTATAAATGTACTGTGAAGCTACCGTAAGTATACCAATCTCTAAACTTTTCACGAAGAGATACTCGTGGACCTAGATTATAGATATATATGATGGCTCTTTTCTGCAATTTAAAAATAGTTTCAATATTAGCTGCTCCGCCCCACAATAAGATTCCATATAACATTACACTGTGGAAGTATGCGAAGTAGACAAGCCTAGCCGTTTCCACATCGGTAAACTGTCTAATTTTTCTGACAGCATAGGCAGCTGAGCTGAGTTTTCCTGCCAATGTCTCAATGTGAGCGTCCCACTGAAGCTTACTATCCAAGGTCACCCCCAGAAAAATGGTGGAGTTTTCAATTATAAGGTTTTCCCCGTTTATTTTTATTGTTTTATCAATTTTGTTTACATTTGGTACTGTACCAAATGTAAATAAAATTGATAAAACAATATAATGAATTCTAAACACTTAGTTTTTTTTTTGCGTTCAAGAGCAAATTATTAACAGTAAACCAACGCGATATCTGAGATAAAGTACTGTTCACATCGTCAAAATTTACTTTGTTTCTGTCAGTTTTAAATATTAATGATGTATCATCTGCAAACAGCACAATATTGCAAGCATCGCGGACATGATATGGCAAGTCATTAATATATACCAAAAATAGAAAAGGACCCAAGATAGAGCCCTGTAGGACACCCAATGGAGCAGATGAACCCCGCGATTTTACGTCACCTATGCATACACTTTGAGTTCAATCACTAAGGTAAGAGGCAATGAGATCAAGTGCAACGTTTCTGATGCCATAGTGGCAAAGTTTGAGTAAAAGAGTTTGGTGATCAACGCAATCAAAAGCCTTAGAAAGGTCACAAAAAACTCCAATAGCATTCTGCGAACGCTTCCAGGCATCGAAAATATGTTCTAGAAGCTTTGCACCCGCATCAGATGTGCTTCGACCTTTCGTGAAGCCGTACTGTTCGGGGTGTAGTAAGTTATTAACATTAAAATGCTTCATTAATTGATCAAGTATAATTTTTAATAATAAGGAGCAATGTCATTTATTACGTTAGATATAATTTTTACAGACACCCCATAGATCACCAGTCTTTTTCATTTTCAACATCTTAAAATTTTTGATTACCTCAGATGCAGTGATAAACTTAAATTCAAATAAAACATTGCACTCTTTGACGTTGCCTCTCAATAAACTCTGAGCTGCAGTAGGTGACGAATTCAGATAATCAGTTAGCAGAACAGGAATGTTCTGAAAAAAAATTTCGAAACTATTTGCGACGTCCACGTCAGAAGTTATTTTATCATTATTGACAATAATTTCAAAGTTAACATCGCGTGACTTACTTTTACCAGTTTCTTCGTTAACTATATTCCATGTGGTTTTTATTTTATTATCAGATTTTATGATTCTCTCTTTAATATGTAGCGATTTTGCGTGAATGCATACATTTTTAAATATCTTAGAGTATGTTTTCACGCTTTCAAGAAAACTTGGGGACCGATTAAATTGTTTCTCTTCATATAACTCATACATCCTATCTCTACTTTTGTAAATACCTACAGTAGCCCAATCACTGAATTTTAATTTATTATTTACATTTACTTGCTTAGCATTAAATATTTTATTAAATTCTGTGTCTTTGTCTGATTGTCTTGAAGAGACAAGTAAAGAGTTTGTCTGGGTTGCCATTTTCATTTCTAAGAGTTGCAAGTTTGTCAGAGATGTGACACTTAAACCGCGCCAATTTAAGGTCCCTTATTGGATACACTTACAATTGTTTTGTTCTTGTTTACATTGTTTGAAACAGTTATTCGTTGCCCGCAGTGATCTGACCTTAAATTATTAATTATTGCTGTATCCATGACAATATCGCCACTGCAAAAAATATTGTCCAAACAAGTAGCCGAAATATCTGTGATTCTAGTTGGTTCACTGAAAGCGTTATTTAAATTAAAGCATTTAAATAAAATCTTTGTCTGATTGTCTTGAAGAGACAAGTAAAGAGTTTGTCTGGGTTGCCATTTTCATTTCTAAGAGTTGCAAGTTTGTCAGAGATGTGACACTTAAACCGCGCCAATTTAAGGTCCCTTATTGGATACACTTACAATTGTTTTGTTCTTGTTTACATTGTTTGAAACAGTTATTCGTTGCCCGCAGTGATCTGACCTTAAATTATTAATTATTGCTGTATCCATGACAATATCGCCACTGCAAAAAATATTGTCCAAACAAGTAGCCGAAATATCTGTGATTCTAGTTGGTTCACTGAAAGCGTTATTTAAATTAAAGCATTTAAATAAATTCAGAAAACTGACAGTGATTGAGTTTTCTATGAGAATATTTACATTGAAATCACCGCAGACTATAATCTTTTTTGTGGACACACACAATCGCCTCAATATTTCCTCCATTACATTCTCAAAATGCTTATAATCACCGGAGGGGCGCCGGTACACACAGACTATAATAAAACTATCCAGCTCCACACAAGAAAGTTCAATAGTGCGTTCAACCGAGAGACCAACTATGTCTTTTCGTTCTTTACTACATAGTTATACTTTCATGGACCATAACTAAAGATCCGCCATGAATTGCAGACCTCCTAGTGAACGCACTTGACAATTTAAAATTTTTAATTAATACTGGCAACTGTTGGCTTACAAGCCAGTGCTCAGTAAAACATAAAACATGTGTATTACATTTTTCTAGATATAACTCTATTTCCAATTCTTTGCCAGAGATGCTCTGTATATTTTGATGTAAAATGTTTAAGCCACAGAGCCTCTCTGTTGTCTTATTATCGTAGTTTAAACAAGCAATAGGTTTGCTATTGCTTGAGTCAACAATAGAAATATTATTAGTGCTTAAAGTACTGTTTGTATAAGAGTCAAAAGATATTGTTACGGCACTTGTAACTGAATCATGTATGTTATATGCTAATAGAGAAGCTATGAGTAGCTTGCATCTCTTCGGTAGGTGCATATTCTCACCAGTCAATATAAACTTTGATGTAAATTTATTAATATCAAAGTAAAAAATAGCGTCACTATGACGGTAAGTCAAATTGTAAATAATTAAGTTTAACATATGTATATGCTGGTTTTGTTTTTGAGTAAGTGAGCTGGAATATGGAAAAGCACACATAAAGAACTTACATTTTGTTTTGGTATTTAACTGTACTAATTTTTCTATACCTACATTTAATAATCTGGGACCTTTTTACCTTCAGACTGTCCCCAAACAAAATAATAACATTTTTATCACTTTCTAAATTATCTTCAGATAAAGTACTTATTACTTTACTTTGAAATATTTGTGCGAAAAGTTTGGGTGCAGCGAAACATTATTAATTTTATGATAATCTAGGAATTATATGTAAATAAATGTGATTCGCTCACGACTTCGAGAGCAGGTGTTAAGATGTACGAAGTTCCGTGAGCTAGGTTTTATATGTAAGCGTTGGTTGTTTATTGACAGATTAATCTAATGTGTGTTTTTAAAAATATTACACTAGAAACTCAATTAATTGAACTAATTGTTGTCGTTAGGCATTCGGATAATCGAAAATCCGGATAATCGAATGTATGAAGCAAAGCAGGTTTTGTGCATGTAATACACAATGTTACATATGTGTTTATTAAAAACAACAAATACATATCAACGAAAATCAATGTTTATTAAGAGATTATTAAGAGATAAATTTTTCAACACATGTTGTTTTCTATAAAGTCGTTTCAATGTTTCAGTGACACTTTGATCCAATGATTGTAGCAAGGATGTCACATTAGAAGGAAACAATTTTACTTTAAATTTTCCATTTTCGCTCTCTAACAGCTCAGCCGAAGGATGGGTTGGCGCATTATCCAGTAAAAGTAGTACTACAATGGCTGCATGGTCGTTTAATTCAATCATCTCATACCTTTTTTTACCCGACTGCCAAGGAAGGGTTATGTTTTTCGCGCGTATCTTGTATGTATGTAATATTCTTAATTACCTGATTTCTCTAGAACCGCTGAACGGATTTGCATAATTGAGATATTGTTAGATTCGTCTTAGCATCCCAAGTGTTCTTAGATAGGTGACATTGAAAAAAAAACAAACATGGCGGCTGTGCGAAGCCATTGTAGTTAATGAAGAAATAGTTTTTTTTTTGAATACTATAATATGGGTATCAAATTAAAGGGCTCAATACAAGGATTTCAAAAATGTACGAGTATATTATGATTATTATTACCGTAATAATAATAAAGAAATACAATAAGAAAGTTTAAAAAATGTTGACTTTGTTCTTTCCCATGCCTAAGGCAAGCAAGATGCGAGCCGAGCTTCTTCCTCGCCTCCTAGGCAACGTCCGACGGTCAATTTCGGGGTGTATCCTTTCCCATAAAAAAGAATTATCAACTTCGGACTACTCTGTAAAAAGTTATGCTCGGTCAAACATAAAAATGATATATACGTGGCAACTTTAGAACGGCCTCATTTTTTTCGTCGTTAATAAATTACTCAATCAACCACATGATGTAAACTATTTTAATGAATTGAACTGATTACGTAATTTGTCTAACTAAAAAGACATAAATAAAATAATAATTAAAAAAAGAACTTATTAGGAAATAATTGTATGTAATGTAAATGAATGCCCTACGCGTCGAGCGCAATATGTAGTACTAGTGCGTACAAGTTATAAACTTATAACTCGTTCAATCATGCATTAGCAAAATATTCAAACAGACCATGTCGGATTACAGGGGGTGCCGGATTAGCCGGGGGCCGGATTACCGGGGGTCCACTGTAGTACATAATATTTGATATTGTTTCGATTTGTTTCGCTAGCTTTGTGTAATTTTGAATTTTTATCTTGTTCCAGTCTTTTCAGTCCATTTTCCAATAGCTGTTTTTTATGCAGGTGGGTTTTTTGTTTTCTTTTAATTATAATTTTATTAGCTCTCTTAATAAAACATCTTTACATTCTTTAACGATAGTAGAGTTTGGTGTGGTACTATTCAATTCTGTAGTTAAGCAATTAAGCATTGGTATAATTTTGGAAATTGTTATATACTTTTGGCCAGATGCTTCTCTTGTCACGTATTCAAAAGGCTTCAATACAACTGTCAGCTCATTCAATGTTTCCATTTCCATAGCACTTGGCAAATTTGGAGCTACTACACTCGATTTCAATTTCTGATATTACTGCTCTCTACTTTAGAAATCGCTCTAACATAAAAGAGGTTGAGTTCCATCTAGTTCTTACATCTATCTGCAGTAAGATTTAAAACTGATTCGTCTGAAACAAATAAAAACTATTCGTATTTCATCATCATATTAAATAAACTAGATGGTGCTGATAGTATTCTACATCGCATTTGTATTGTCATCGCATTGCATTTCACTGCAATAACCAACGCTTCAAAATAATATTACCGACTCTAATTTGTATTAAATAAACTAGATGGCGTTGACAGTATTCTACATCGCGGTAGTGAAAAAAAAATGTTCTTGTGTAAGGGTTGTCGTTTGGTTATTCGCTTGTGACAAAAACAAAGCTCAGGAGCAGACGCTGCGTATTGCGGGCGTGGACCTCAGCATCAAGTGTTTCTCGCACGGCCAGCTCTATGTTGCTTTCTCCAGTGTAAAGCCTTCTATCCACTTGAGCATGCTCGGGCGAATGAACCGCTCAGTCGAACGAGCCTCAACATTGAAAAAGCTGTGCTCAGGCTGCTCAGTATATGCTCGGCTCCGTCATGTCTTCACGTGTCCGTGTAGCTGCTGCTGCCTTTATAATCATTCACTGTGCCATAAAGAAGAAGAGAAAACCACCAAGGTGGTGGATGAGAGAAATGTATCGTCATCGAAGAAACAACTCGGCTAATATAATTCGTGAATTGACATTCGAAGGAGATAACGAACCATTTAAAAACTTTACAAGAATGTCAAGGATTGATTTTGAATATTTACTGTCATTGATCGGACCGCAAATTAAAAAAAAGATACACCTATGCGTGAGGCCATATCACCGGAGGATAAGTTACTGATAACTTTAAGATTTTTAGCTACAGGAGATTCCTATACTAGCTTGCAATACATGTTCAAAGTATCTAAACAAAGTATAAGCCGTTTTTTTTTTTTTTTTTATACCACGACGGTAGCAATCAAGCATACGGCCCGCCTGATGGTAAGCGGCTACCGTAGCCTATGGACGCCTGCAACACCAGGGGCATCACATGCGCGTTGCCGACCCTTCAAAAACCTATTTACTCCCCTCTTGAAGGACCCCATACTGTAACATTGTGGGAAAACCTCGGCAGGGAGTTCATTCCACAGCCGAATGGTCCGTGGGAGGAAGTTCCTCTGAAACCGAACTGTACGGGACCATTTGGGCTGCAATGTGTGAGCATGAATTCCCTGTCGATGGCGAGCGGTGCGATGGTAAAAAGTGGCCGTGGGCATCATCTCGAACAATTCTTCGGAACACAACCCATTGTACAAACGATAGAGCACGCATAGGGATGCAAGATCTCTTCTTAGACTTAAGGGCTCAATATCGCTCGTCAGTATTGGATCGTCGACAATTCTCACAGCTCTCTTTTGAACCGAGTCGAGAGGACCAAGCTGGTATGCCGGTGCTCCCGCCCAGAGGTGAGAGCAGTACTCCATGTGGGGGCGGACTTGCGATTTATATAAAAGCAGTTTTGTTCCGGTAGTGTGTGAAGCTATTATACAGGCACTCAAAGATTACATTAAGGTAAGCTAATTCGATTATTTATAGTTATTATGTTTTTTAAAACTAAGTAGGTACGTAAGTTTATCAAATAAATGCAAAATGCGGTTGAAATATTTTTTATTAAAAATTTAAAAATTATCATAGAATAATTATGTAGTTTTTAAATGTTAAAAAAATTCTGAGAGGTTAACAGCGATTCCGATTCAGTGAATTGGTTATCAGCATTTTCCGTTTCTGCTGGTGATGGTCGATTAGTCGATTCCAAAGTTGGTGACGGGATGAAACAGTTGATGTACTTGATTACTTTACTATTACTATTACTGATTGTAATATTCACGTGGACAATTGACATTTGGTGAATAATTTCCCATATCTGCCTGGAATATTATATTATTAATGGCATGTTTGACACAGGCCAAGGTACCTTTATCGTATTTTTTTTAGTTCGTTGGCAATATGCAATCCATAACTTGTGTACGGGTCATCATTGTCCGCTGTTTTCTTCAAAAGTGCATATGCACTCTTTACCATTGGATTGTCATATTCTATTTTCTTTTTCTTAGCACTTTTTTGTTTTGGCGGGCGCATTTCACTGCTTGCTTCATTGTCTTTAATGCCTTGATTATCAGCATTTTCAACGTCCAAAACGTCTTTGGTTCGGTTGTCCTGTAAAAAAAATAATAATAAGGAATTGATGCATTGTAATTTGTTAATGGTTTGTTATTCTGCTTCAGGTTCCTCGAACAGAAAGTGAATGGCTAGATATATCACAAAACTTCGAAAAAAAGTGGAACTACCCTCATTGTGTTAGGGCAATGGATGGCAAGCATATTCAAATCATAGCACCGCCTCATAGTGGAGCTGAATATCGAAACTATAAAGATTTCTTTAGTATTGTATTATTTGCGGTAGTAGATGCTGACTATAATTTTATATATGACTAGCCGACCCGTGCCCACTTCGTTGCGCGTTAATTTTATTTTTAATATTTACTTCGAACGACGATATCTCAAAAACTATTCATCTAATTGATATAGTGTAAAGGGCAATTTTAATCTGCATTAAATGCCTAAGCTAACGAACATATTCATTTGGATAAGGATTAATACTGAACTAAAGAAAATAGCTTTGAAAATAACGTAATGTTTGTAATTAAAAATATGAACATAAAAGTGGTTATTGTGAGTCAACCATAAGAGATAGAGATATGCTATCGCGGACTTTTTTGTAGCATTTTCATAGGTTTTCAATTCGCTAGTACCGTCGGCCAAGAAAGTGGTGTACCACCCTAAGGTTGAATGCCGCTTGCAGATTCGTAGGTGATAAAGATTAGTTTCGCTTGCAGATCGATCTGACAACTTCTATTGCCGTCTTTATCTGATTTTATTGATAACGACTATTACTGTTTATACCGTGACAGCTACGCTGCTATGGAACCAATGACAAGAAGGGGTGCGAAATGCTAATATTTTATTAAAATTATACATGAAATATACATTAAATTAATAAAAAAGCATTACACACACTACAGCACTCACACACGCATATTATACTATTTGTTGATTGTCAAAGCCTGTGTCAAGTTGAAACTTTTTTAAAAAGGTTCTTTATTTTCATAATTATTTAATTTTCTTTAATTAAAATTTTTAATTATATGGTCAAATTTCGACCTCTGGGGCGACCACTAGTATACATAAAATTGTAAAAGCACAAGGCGAGTCCACAAATATACCTACAATTTCTGTAAACTTGTAATTACAATATGCGTTTAATAAAACAGATTATTTCAGGAAAAGTTTTTATTATATTGTCAGAAAGAAAAGCTAAAAATAAATTTATCGTTTTATTAAATTTCCACAATCACTGATAAAATACTTAACATAAAAAACATAAACATAAACATAGTCATATTCACATTTAGAAGAGGTTGGAAAAATTTAAAAATTAGAAACGGGTGTAACCGCCATTGGCCTTTATACTTAAACTCAAAAAGACGAGACCTCATTGAACCAACAAGCCGTAAGCAAATATCGGTTCCCCGCATTTCCTCCCAAATAGAATTACAGTGACTAATAATAGCTTGTTTGGTTTTTTTCATTTTGATGCGACCATATTTGGACAATAAGGCTCCAAATATTTTCTATCGGGTTGAGGTCCGGAGATCTTGAGGGCCACGGAATTACCCTTACGTCAGTGTTTGAACGAAATTAGGCTCTTACGATCCTCGCATTATGAATTGAACAATTATCTTGAACAAAATCGAATTGTGGCACTTCGTTCTCCAGGTAAACATTATGGACTGTCGGTAGCATTGCACTCTGAAGCACGTCGATGTAATTTACTGCTGTCGCTCGAGGAGGTAGAGAGCACACTTCTCCTACACCATCCGCACTTATCCAGCCCCAAATATTTACGGGAATTCAACCTGATTCTCTATTTGGGATTTATGTGATCATCTCTATACCGTATTGAATTATATCGCCAAAGGTGAAGACGTCCATGCTGACTGTATTTAAACGTTTTTTCATCACAAAACACTGTATTAGACCAATCAAAATCCAAGTGTTCTCTGGCGAAGTTCAGACGAGCAAGTCTGTGAGCATCCGTCAAATATATTTTCTTGGCGTAATTCCTGTGGTGCAACCCCATGTAATGTTTCTTATTGTTTGGGCACTCGCATCGAACATCTCCGCAAAATGTTTTGTCGGCTTAAAACCACTGATTTCATATTCCCGTCTCATGAATTATCTGTCGTTATTGGAGAATGCAGGCCGGCGACCACTTCTTCTGCGATTCAACAAACTTCTCACCTCTCCTTCACGACGAATCCAAAACCGGACACAGCGTATCGATAACTTCAAATTTCGCGATTTCGCACTGATACTGCATCCCTCATTGAATTGGGCAATTATTTGTGCTCTTTCGGCAATGGTCAAGTTGGCAGGCATTGAAGATGATATTTATAATTAGTTGAGTGATAAATAACACGGAAAATATATCGATTTTAGAGGAAAATAACAATAGAAATTACTTATATGTGTTTGACAAAATGTAAATTGTTGACGTATGAATACTTATCAATTAGGTTTACGTCATTATTTTACGTCTCTTTCAGTAATATATTTTAATAACAAACCTTGTTGTAATTTTCGATGACAGGGAAACTAAATGAAAACTGGTACACCACTTTCTTGGCCGACCGTACATTACTCAACTATATCTTTGCAAGTTTACGCGGCGTTCGCGTGGAAAGCTCCCAGTTGGCGAGATTTTTTGCGACCTCTTCAACATTTACCACCGTATTTCTGCTAATATACATAAAAGCATAATAAATTATATACTTAAACCTTCCTCAAGAATCACTCTTTCTATTGTTGAAAACCGTATAAAAATCCGTTTGGTAGTTTTCGAGTTTATCGCGTTCAGACAGACAGACAGGAGGACAGAAAGACGCGGCCGGGGGACTTCTTTTTATAATAAGTATAGATGATGTTGGATGTAAGGGTAGAATTTCTGATGGAGGTGTATTTAAACATACCAATTTATATAGAGAACTTGAAAATAAAACTGAATATTCCGCCACCAAAGATATTGCAAATTCCTTATAATGTAAAAGTACCTTATTGTATTGTAGGAGACAAAGCTTTTGCTCTAAATGAATATTCTCTCGATGATGATGATTAATTCTTCTCGATGAATTCATATCTGTTTGACCTATTAGTGGTGACAGGCAGTGACGGTACCGACATCAGAGGTCGCCCAATCAAAAAGTGTCCTGGAGTCAATGGATATAGCCAAAGAAGAAGAGATAGCGGACGGGAATTAAGGATTGCTTCTATTTGGGTAAAAAGCGTCGCTAGTTCCTCATACGTCAGAGAAGCGTTACTTGCTACACGTTTAAATGGGTCTTTGCTGACTTAATACCAGCCTCCCAGATTCCTCCGAAATGAGGTGCATATGCGGGACTGAATACAAACTTAATCTTTTCAGCGCTTGCGTAATCGGACACAGACTGACGGCTGGCTTTAATAACCCTACCTAATTCATTATTTGCACCCACAAAATTAGTACCGTTATCACAGTAAATTTTTATTAAAATCAAATTTTGAATTTTGCAATCTAGTACCTACTCGGAGAATTAGTAACGTATCTATAAATGGATCTAAAGGCAGTAACTTGGACTTATGGTGCAAACTTTTATTTTTAGCAATTGTATAAAGGTAATTAGCAAATAATTCTAACTGAGCCGGTTTGACTAGCAACGTTAAAGAGTTCTCCAATTCCTCAGGTTCAATAGCATCACTATTTACAACGTTTTTACGACATTTATTTATAAATCTTAAGACGTAAGCTACGATCCTCTTTAATTTATCATATCGAGAATA
Source organism: Melitaea athalia (assembly GCA_905220545.2). Lineage (NCBI taxonomy): Eukaryota > Metazoa > Arthropoda > Insecta > Lepidoptera > Nymphalidae > Melitaea > Melitaea athalia. The sequence goes on from HG992189.1 coordinate 3,448,163, forward strand.
TTTTTCGAATTCTACAAGTGAACAGTTATTAATTTTAGTTTTCACTTTCGTACATGTAAATACTTTTAACTCTGGTAAATTATTAGTTGCAAAGGACCCTTGACTAGGCCACTCAGATTCTTCCTTCACTGGAGGACCTGAAGGAAGGACCTCGCCAACACAAAGTAGAATCCTGAAGCTGCTGCGGGTCAACCCCTCTGAACGCTAAATCAGCAGAATTCTGATCTGTAGGCACGTGCATCCATGCGAATCCCTTAGCAAGATCATTTATTTTGATTACCCTCTTTAAAACAAAAGTTTTTAAATTTCGCGATTGAGTGTTTAACCAACCTAGCATAATCGTAGGTAGGTATAATCGGTCCATTGTTTTTGTTGCGAATATTACATGTAAGCGATTCTATAACCTTGGAACACAATAGTGCCCCTAGCAACATAGCTCAAGGCGTGGTATCGTCAACGCTTTTAATGGCGCAACTCGTGCTTTAGAGTATAACAGCTGTACATTAACAGGTTCACTGTCCACAGCCCACATATGGGCTGTGGACTATCCACAGCCACCAGTCCACAGCCCATATGTGGGCAGTTTATTCATACACTTTCTATGATTTTTTGTGAGGTTGGACTTATAAGGTTTGGAGTTTACAAAAGTGGACTTTATAGAACAAACTATAAGCTATCAGAAAAGTATCGGGACATGAACATCAGGCGTTTTTTATATGATAAAACCAGGATAAAAAATGAAATCAAAAGAAAGGTATATTTTAATCATTTATTCAATAATGTGAAAAAAACAATAGGGTAATATCGGAACGATAGCAAATAGCAAATAAGATAAAAAAAAACTAAATCTCTACGTATGCGCCTGTGTGAAACAACTTAGGCAATATGGCTTCAAACACGTATTGCAAATCGTCGAAACTTTCTTTGCTTTATTATTAGCCTTCGGTGTCTCACCATTCTGATGATGTATATTATAACATCCCGCACATTTACGTCTCTTATTTTTCAGATCTTGAAGGAAATGTTGAGCTGGAATTGGTTCTCGTGATGAGCTTGACACATTGCTTGAAGATTGCTGAGATCGCAGGACATTTGTTGGCACGTGTTGTTTTTTTGCGATCTCTGTTTGGGCATGTAAAATTGAGCACTTCTATGAAGGGTTTAATTTGTTATATAAATGAATAGAATTTATCAAGGCCACGCCAAAAAGTACTTCAACTGCGATCTTTTGTACCATGTAAGAGTCTTTCTAATTGGAGAATAAAAACTGGCAAGTTCGTCGGCGAGATCGATGCCTTTTTTTTCTTTTGTTATACTCCAATATCATGTTTGGTTTCAAACGTGGGTTTCTATCAGAGAACATTGACTGTTCATCGCCATGAAACGTCGATATCATCAGTACGTCTTGTTTGTCTTTCCACTTGAGTACAGTTATGTTATTGCGTTGAACAGAAATTTGCTCACCCTTCTTGAGTTTTTTATTTATGACCAACTGAGGCAGATTTTTACGATTCTTACGCAATGTGCCACAGAGATCAGTTTTATGGCGAAGCAAATATTCCGCCAATGGGACACGTGTAAAAACTTGGAGGGGAGGGGGAGGAGCTCTGGTCACCTTACTCACCAACAGGAACACAACACTGCTTTAAAACAGTGTTACTTGGCTGTGGTCTTCTGTAAGGTCGAGGTACTGCCCCAGTCGGGCTGCTCCATATTTTGAGCAGGAAAATTCCGACTGCGCCCTACCTCAGTTGTATATTGATAATTATTTATTATAGCACCTTTATGACAATAAATAGTACATTATATTAAAAAAATATAGTAAATAGGGATAATAATAATAATAATAATAAACCTGGCAGCTGTCAACTATAATGACGCTTATTTTATCTTGTCATTTAATTTAATATTTTAAAATGTTTTTAAATACGAAAATACGATTAATACATCACAAAAATGACTAATAAATAGGAGATAAAATGAATAAAGCCAGAGGACAACACGCACAATCAACATCTAAGGCACCATCGCGCTCCGAGACACAGTCGTCAACAGACGATGAGTATGAAACACCGCCGTCTACCGCGGAATCGGATGCTAACGATGCTTACTCGCCTACGAGAAGATCTAAACGTCGACGAGTCGTACGCCCGCCACCAGCTAGCTTGGACGTTCAGGGGCAACGCGCCCCAACAAGAAATCCCGCTGCCGGTGGTGCTGTGCGCCGCATGAGATGGACTCATAAAATGAATGAGAGTGTCATGCGAGCGTACTATGAGGCAACAGGAGGGGGAATTAACCTCACTGCGTATCGTTCAACGATGCTGTCTCTGTTTCAGGCGCTTGAACCAACTGTCACCGTAACCGCACAACGATTATCGGATCAAGTACGAGCCATTCAGCGTTGTCACCTCCTGGATGAATCTGTACTTGAACGGCTGCGTACAAATTTACCACAACTTAATACTGTTAGTCACATTCGTGCTGTACAAACGTCACAAAAAGAGCAGAGAGAGGTAATAAATTTAAATTTAAATAATATATCTCCTAACAGTGTTGATTTGTCGGTAAACAAACAGGATAATGAGCATATGAGGAGAGCTTTGGAAGATGCTATTTTGAAATATAGATCCATGCCATCAAATATTAGGCCACAGCTACCTCGTTTGCCTATTCATAGACGTAATTTGGCTTTAGTAGGTGTTATGGATACAATTTTAAAAGAATATTTAGACAGCACTCAAAATTTATCTGATACTCACTCAGTTCTGTACTGTGGAGCTGCAGCTGTGTGTAATGTAGCTAATGTGAAATTTATATCAAATAAAATTACTTTACCATTGCATACAGCTCCAGCTTGGCAGGCCAGGATTGAAAAACGAATAAATTTAACTAGAACTCTAATAGCCAAATTAACATGTTTCAGAGCAGGTAACAGGCGCCCGAAAATCATGCGGTTTGTACACCAGGCTTTTGCGGGTACAAATATAACATCCAACGAGTACATAACATCAGTCTCAGATCGCATTGATTTTCTGAAACAAAAGCTCTGTGCATGGGCAAAACGCATTAAGAGGTATAAAAAACGCAGGGATCGGTATAATCAAAATAGGATGTTTCAAAGCAACCAACGAAAAGTATACAGGAATTGGGAACAGTGCACTACTAATGTGGTCAATGGTGATTTACCGGCCCGAGAATCAATAACTAATTTTTGGCGAAATATTTGGTCGAACCCCATTGACCACATTGAGAGTGATTGGATGGATGTTGTCAGGAGGAGGTGCAGCTCACTTCCACAAATGGAACAAATAAAAATAAGTTCAGAAGATATAAGTTATGCAATCCGTTCAACGTCGAATTGGAAATGTCCTGGACTGGACGGATTGCATAACTTTTGGCTTAAATGGTTCCATAGCTCGCACCCCATCCTGGCATCACAATTTCAAGATGCAATTTTTAATAATTCACTGCCAAAATTTATGACAACTGGCACCACATTCCTGTTATACAAATCGGGATGTACCGCTGATCCAAAAAACTACCGTCCTATAACTTGCTTACCCACCATCTATAAGCTACTTACATCTGTTCTCGTCACAAAAATTACAAAACATATAACTACAAATAATATTTTGGCTACGACTCAGAACGGATGTAAGTCTGGTAGTCGCGGTACCAAGGAACTTCTCCTCATAGACATGACCATATGCCAACAGGTACGTCGGAACCGGAAAAATCTGGCTGCCGCTTGGATTGATTACAAGAAAGCGTATGATTCAGTGCCTCATACATGGCTTATGAAAATTATGGAGCTGTACAAAATTGATGCTACTTTATGCTCTTTTCTAAGTACGTGTATGAGACAGTGGAGCACTTTTTTGCGTTATTCGGGTGCGGGCGATGTTTCGGGATCGACTGAGCCGATAAGGATTATGCGAGGTATTTTTCAAGGTGATAGTTTGAGTCCATTGTGGTTTTGTCTGGCCCTGAACCCTTTAAGCACTTTACTGGAGGATTCAGGGTTAGGCTTTCACCTTCGTAGAGGGAGCAAAGCAATATCTCACCTACTTTATATGGATGATTTGAAGCTTTTCGCATCCAAACTACCAGACTTAAACAAGTTGTTAAAAATAACAGAAACTTTTAGCACTTGTATAAGAATGGAGTTTGGTGTGGATAAATGCGCTGTCATCCATGTAGAAAGAGGTAGAATTGTCTCAACAGAAAATTTAAAACTTGCGAACTCTTTGACCTTTAGGTCTCTCAACGAGGGTGAAACTTACAAATATCTCGGAATGTCAGAGGCATTGGGCATTGATGACGGAGCCATGAAACAACTGGTAAAGGAACGATTCTTTGGCCGACTGAAGAAAGTTCTAAATAGCTTTCTATCGGGAGCTAATAAGGTACGTGCCTTTAACAGTTGGGTTATGCCCTTAATCGTCTATACCTTTGGCATTTTGAGATGGACTCAAACGGAATTAGATTCCCTTGATCGCCAAGTCCGTAAACTGTTAACAGCGTATCGAATACACCATCCTCGATCGTCTCTGATGAGATTGTACATCCCACGAAAATGTGGAGGTCGTGGCTTTTTAAACGTTAAAAACCTCCACAATCGTGAGGTGTATAATCTCAGAGAGTACTTTTTAAATATCAAGAGTGATATACACATGGACGTTGTTGCAGTTGATAAGGGCTTTACTCCGCTGTCCTTAGGCAAAGAGAAATGGCGTAAACCTATCATAATGAGTACCGTTGACCGCGTGGCCGTATGGAAGAGCAAGGAATTGCATGGTCGGTTCTACAAAGTTTTGACAGACCCAGATGTAGACCAGCCTAGCTCTATATCCTGGTTACAACATAGTAACCTCTTTGGAGAAACCGAAGGTTTTGTCTGTGCAATTATGGACGAAGTCATTAAGACGAATAACTACCGGAAACACATCATGAAAGATGGAACTCCAGACATATGCCGAGCTTGTCATAAGCCTGGTGAATCCATTAGACATGTTGTTTCCGGTTGTAGTCATCTTGCTAACGGTGAGTACTTGCACAGACATAACCAAGTAGCCAGGATTATCCACCAACAACTTGCTATTCGATATGGCCTCGTTGAAAATGAGTTGCCTTATTATAGGTATAACCCAACGCCATTTCTTGAAAATGGTCGTGCATTGCTCTACTGGGATCGGTCTATTGTCACTGACAGGTTTATTGCAGCCAATAAACCTGATATAGTGCTAGTAGACCGATCAGCGCGCCGAGCAATTATTGTTGATATCACAGTTCCGCATGACGATAATCTCGTAAAGGCCGAAAAAGAAAAATTGAGTAAATATTTAGACCTTGCCCACGAGATTACCGGCATGTGGAATGTGGACTCAACAATAATTGTTCCTATTGTTGTATCGGTTAATGGTTTATTAGCGAAGAGTTTCGACCAACACCTTAAGAAACTCTCGCTTGACGGTTGGATCAAGGGTCGGATTCAGAAGGCAGTATTGCTTGAAACGGCCCGCATTGTGAGGAGGTTCCTCAGCCTGGAGCCTTAACTACCGGCGGCCTGGGCCTCAACCTGCCACCGGAGGATTACTATTTTTATATTTTTAAATATTTTTATTTTCTTTTTTTATAAATATATTTAAAAATGTAATAATAAGGATATATGTTGAATAAATGATAATAATAATAATAATAATAATAATAATAATAATCTTTATTCATGAACTCATTACAATATAAATTACACCGGGTCTTCCCAATAAGTAATAAAGATACTTGTGGTGGGAATGACTCGCAACTTCACAAATCTTTGATATTAAAAATGTGATACAAACTTATAATTAAAAACAAATTTTGCTAATCATAAAACTGCGCTTTATGTGGGTATGTGCATGCGCGCGCGCGCGCGCGCCCGTGTGTGTGCTTGTGTGTGTGAGTGTGGATGTGTGTGTGTCTACGTACTATACATATATTTACACATACATATATATACACGTTCCCTACATTCATAATATATACAGATATATAGTTATATAATATTTATTTATTATTATTATTTTATGCTATTCTAACCAACAATTTTTCAACATCCTCATATGTAACATCTCTTAACCATTCCGTTAAATTAAGTTTTAATAAGCGGAAAATGGAGAAAAGTATGGAAATCCTATTAGCAAAATTAGACGAAAAGTTAGACCAACAAACTAAAGTTATAACAACTTCAGTAACACAAAATGTCATGGCAGCACTAGACGAAAAGCCTAAAGCGATCACCGAAGAAAACGTCCAACTCAAAAATAAAATAAGTGAGCTAGATTTAAAATTAAAATTCATTGATAAGGATAAGCGCAAAAATAACCTTGTATTTTTTGGCATCGAGGAAGGAAAAGCAACAACAGAAATGGAGCTAGTAGACTACATAAAATATATTATAATAGAAATGGGAGTACATTTTGAAGTCTTCGAAATTAATAATAGTGTTACGAGTACACAAATTAAAGAAGCTTGCGCCATCTAGAGGGGAGCGGAGGAACCACGTTGTGTGCTGTACAAACCACTTTGTTACAAAGACAACGTGAAACATCCACTCAATACTAAATGGCGCTAGAGGACTTATATAGGGTGAATGAACTCAAGATCGAGTACACGCACGAACATTCTAGAACTGTCTGGGAGTAGGCTCGGCCCGGTATAAAAAGGCTGCGGGAGGCCGAGCGGAGCCAGTTCAGTTTGAGCTAACGACGAAGTGACTTCGAAGTGAAGACTAGTGATCAAGAAGTGATACCAGCGGAAACCTACGACATTGGCTACGACCTCGGACATACTTAGTGCTTAGTGAGTGTACCTAGTGATTAGTGAGTGTACCTAGTGCTTAGTATTTGTACCTAGTGCTTGTGTCGGACCTAGTGCTAGTGAATAAAGTCTCTAAAAGAGTCAGAAGGTCTTTCTCTCCAAATCGTTCGAACCCTAACACGTAACAATATTTACAGAATCGGTAAAAAAGAGCTCGATAAAAATCGCCCTGTTGTAGTGTCACTCACAACTACGTGGAAGAAACATATGATTCTGCGAAACAGATCTAACCTACAAGAAGGTGTAAATATCAAAGAGGACTACCCTAAAGAAATAATAGAAAAACCGTAAACAACTGCAGCTGCAAGTTGAAGAGGAAAAGAAAAAAGGGAAACTTTGGGGAACTTAGGGACCTCTTGTAACCCTATGTTTAGGAATAAAAGGCTATTATTATTATTATTATTATTAATTTTATTGTATAAACGTACAATAAACGTACTTCTAACGAAAATACTCCTACGTTTATATTCTTTGCTAGGGTCATAAGGCAAATTTTTGTGACATTTTAATGTAATATTTAATATGTAAAGTTTCCTTACTGACAGCAGGCCACTCATCTTATAAAGAGTATCAGTAGGAAATCTGAGAGGCTTAGAGTACATCACCTTGATAATAGATCTTTGGGCTCTTTCAATAATTAGGAAGCTGGACTTATTAGCGCCTCCCCAAACCGTAATACAATAGCCAATGACTGATTGGGCCATGGCAATGTAAATCTTATTCAATAGTTCAACCGCCATTACATCCCTCAATGTTCTAAACATCCAAACAAGCCTCCTTATCCTGCTCGCAGTTGCTTTAATGTGAGGCTGCCAACTTAATCTCTGATCCACTATTATACCCAAATCTTAATATACAGGATGTTAGGGGAATGGTTAGCCATAGAGGTATGTTGGGTAGGGGGGGTCATTTGGAACTTATTTAGGCTAACTTACCTATATGCAAAGTGTTACGGATTTTTTTTATGATTATTTTTTCATTTTTAGAAAAAAGTGCCGAAATTTAGTGGTTTGACTATCATATCTTTTTTGTTTATAGATATATCAACGCCATCTCTTTTTTGTTTTGATCATCAATACATTGCGCATGTAAAATAAATGTGATTTAATTTAGAAAGCATCTACAAAAAAAAATTATGGGCCAAAGAAATCTCGACAGAGACAAAAAGTAAATCAAACCTTCAAGTTTAGGTATAAATTAAAAAAAAATTAAAGCCTCCAGATAATTTAAAATAATTTAAAAAATTACTCTAGTTAACACTGTTTTAAATAATATTACTTTCATTCACCTACCTTACTTACTTTTTTTAAAATGATGAAATAACGAAATGGTTTCTACCTGAACCCGCACTCTACGCTGACAATTATAACAATAATTGTTACTACGCAGGGCGGTATGTCCCTGTACAGCACATGGTAAACTACCTGCTGTCTCTTTTTATCTTGGAATTTGGGGTATGAGTTTCCACGGGCACCACAAATGTCTCATAGGGTGAAATTAATGCCAGTAGGTATCAAAATAAAACAAATCATAAATTCGAGTAACAAATTTATTTTAGTTTTATAAATACAGTGAATTCGGTCGTGAATTTCCACAATCTACATTACTGGAAATAAGGATGATCTTCAAATAAGGATGTAAATCCTCGCCTGATGAGAGCAGACAAGATTTTTTTTTATAATAAACGCTTCACACTCGACGGCCCCCAGTAGGATTTTCTCCTGTGTCGGGTGTCCGGAAACACACACAATGCACAAGCACACACGCCCAGACCACGACAAACATCTATATGACCAATACAAATATCTGCCGTGAGCGGGAATCGAACGCGCGACCGCCAGCGCATCAGCCAGTGCTGTGACCGCTGCGCCAACATGTCGCCAAAGTCAATATGGTAGTTTACCATGTGCTATACAGGAACATACCGCCCTGCGTAAATTGTTATAATTGTCAGCGTAGAGTGCGGGTTCAGGTAGAAACCATTTCGTTATTTCATCATTTAAAAAAAAAGTAAGTAAGGTAGATGAATGAAAGTAATATTATTTAAAACAGTGTTAACTAGAGTAATTTTTTAATTATTTTAAATTGTCTGGAGGCTTTAATTTTTTTTTTAATTTATACCTAAACTTGAAGGTTTGATTTACTTTTTGTCTCTGTCAAGATTTCTTTGGCCCATAATTTTTTTTTGCAGATGCTTTCTAAATTAAGTCACATTTATTTTACATGCGCAATGTATTGATGATCAAAACAAAAAAGAGATGGCGTTGATATATCAATAAACAAAAAAGATATGATGGTCAAATCACTAAATTTCGGCACTTTTTTCGAAAAATGAAAAAATAATCATAAAAAAAATCCATAACACTTTGCATATAGGTAAGTTAGCCTAAAAAGGTTCCAAATGACCCCCCCTACCCAACATACCTCTATGGCTAACCATTCCCCTAACATCCTGTATATAAACCTCGTGTCACAATGTTTGTCCTCAATGGACTCCTAAACCACTTAACCGATTTTAATCAAATTTGCACACCGTGTGCAGTTTGATCCAACTTGAAAGATAGGCTATATTTTATTTTGGTATATGTAATTATTATATTTAAGAAGAAAAAAAAGGCGGTACGAAGTTCGCCAGGTCAGCTAGTATTTAATAATCATCACTTTTTCAATATCCGGGCAGTTGCAAGATATAGGTGTTGTGTCGACATTGGAGTAACTGAATTCTAACGCGGAAATCTGCTCTTGGTGGAGAAAGTTTATTAGGGGCGAAGCAAATATATTTTGTCTTAATTATATTTAGTGTCATAAGATTATTATTATCCAACCATTTAAAGACCTTGGTTAAACCTTTGTCACTACTAACCCCAACCCACGTCCTGCCAGTAAAGACGATAGCGGTATCATCGGCATAGGAGATGATGCTTCCCCCGACGCTCCGTAAGTTACAAAGGTCATTTATATACACCAGGAAGAGCGTCGGACCCAGAACACTTCCCTGTGGCACTCCAAATAGAACAGTTTCTTCTTCACTTATAAAATTGTCAATTTTAACTATTTGGGTCCTGTCAGATAAGTAACTTTTAAGAAGAGACAAGGCGACACCACGTATTCCTATATTCTCTAGCCTCTGTACAAGAATTGGGATAGATACGGTGTCAAATGCTTTTTTTAAATCTAAAATTATCTACTTCCTTGACAATCATCGTTGTTAGGGTTATAATAGCTTCTGTTGATAGGTAGGTTGATAGGGATCTGCACTTACTTGGTGCGGGATGATGAGACACTGGTTTCGTCTGGAACTCGGTGGTGCAGGGTGAAGTTGTACTCGTTGCTTCTTCGGTTATATTTCTAACTTTCGCGTTACACGTAATATTTTACCACTTTATTCTAATGAGAGTAGACGGCCGTCTATATTACACGGTGATTTTGAAAGCGTTTTGGAAACGGAACATTTTAATTTGGAACCATCTATAGGGGAGACCTGTCCAAAACCGTATAGCCTAGCGGCAATTTCTATATATCTGTAATAATATAACAAAAGAGTTTTCAAATCAACATATTTATTGACCAGTCTCATCAGGTACATAATTGTAGGAACAAATATCGAAAAAAATAACTTATCTAAAAAATAAACATACTAAAACAAAAACACTTCTAATTACGGTTTTACCCCGGGCACTGTCCAAAACCGTACACTATAACGTGCTGAACGTGCTGAACTAAAGTAGCTCCCTGATCGGCTGAAAAAACTGTTTTAATCGACCCAATCCTTTTTGTGTTGATGCTGTTAGGTCATTATTTAGTCTATATTTGATAACGATTATTTGAAACGTGCTTTTTGTCACGCCGTAGACTTGAGATGCTTTGATGTATCCAAAAGTAACTTCGGACACGCTCATTATGGCCTTTTTCATTTGTTCAACATCCCAGTCCTGTCTAGTAGTCGTCCTTGAATAATTGCGTCGCATTTTATGTTCGGGGTATAACCGATCTACTAACCGATTTTACCCCATACGGTTATGCCCCAAGGTAACTTCAAACGAACATTTTGCTCACCACAACAAACACAAATAAATTAGGTTAAAACTAATATTGAATATAATAGATGAAACACGTACAATTATATGGTAAAATGCTAACTTACATTGAATTCCATTAACAGTGTACACTTGATTGGTTATTTTGATGAAAATTAGATCACAGCACCCGAAAAACAATAAAATTATTTAATTTTGCAACGAGAATGGCGGCAACAACAACATTTGAATACAGAAAATAAAAACATTTAATTGTTTCTTATAACTAGGTACAAATGTAAAATATTAAATAGACAATAAATTCAATACCTCTACTGATAGAAGAGTTTTCGTCTTTTTTGGTAACTTCCTTAAACTAGAAATAAATGGGTCCGAATTAAGAAGATGTCTGTGCATAAGATCGGTGTTAGTGACAACACGAGACATTTTCCTCGTGTTGTCACGTCTAAACTGCCTAACTAATTTGTTACAAGACTCAGCGGCCTCTTTCGAAAGCTCACCAATAGACAATAAAGCATAATCAATTACTTCCGACCCATGAATTAATACTTTATGTACAGAAGAAGGCAAGTTGTACCAGGGATATGTAGCAACAAGTTTTCGTGCTGTTTCTATAGCATAATTTTTGAACGTAACAGTATTAATTTTGTAACCCGACGAAAGACACTGCAGCAGGTGATGACATCTATCAAGAAGTGTTTTGTCTATGCAAGTTATTTCCTCTGAAATAGCTGAATTGGAAAAAAGAGTTCTTGCAGTATTTCCGTCGTTGGATGTGCCACTTTCTCCACTTCGCGGTTTGTCGACAATCAGACCCAATCGTTCTCTTAAACTTCTGCTGTACAATTTTTTTTTCTGTGCAAGAAGAGCTTTATGTTTATCTGAACGCACTTGCCATGCATTAAAATCTAATCTGTATGAAATGTGAATAAAATATTCAAAAAATCGGATCCATGAGTGAAGAGGAGATAAGCCAAACTGATACATATTTACTAATATCTACGGTTTTACTCAAGGACTTGTCAATATAATTCATCTCTTTTGGTGTTGTACCACAAATATAGCACCTACTACAGGACGTGTCATTAAGAGCACTACATACTTTACCATCAACTATAGTTAAGTGTAAAGAATGCAGCACTTTTATTTTACAGCTGCTGTTGAAAATAAAGGAGGATAGTCGTAAATTGCTAATTTTATTTTTAAAATAAGCTTCTTCTTGTACAGAAAGTCCAATTGTCTCTTTAGCAAATTGGGAAACGAATAGGTCTACAATATCTAAGTAGTGGAAGAAGGGCGTGGGTTTTTCCAGACAATTTGGTCTGGATCGGAAGTATTTGATTTACAAATTAATTGGAGCGGACAGTAAGAACTAACAAACAAACTTCCATCTTCGATACTAGAATCTGAAAAACTCTGTTTGTATTCACTATTCCCCGTACTACCATCAAAACCTCATTTACCAATTAAAACAAATTCTCTACTGATATCGATACGATTAAGAACGTCCTTTAGAGATTCTAATATTCGAGATGTGGTATGATCTAACAAAGACTGTAAATATATTTCGGCAGATGATTCCGTGTTAGACTATCCTGATGATGGATAACACCGCTTTTTGGCTTCCAACACTTTCTGATAAGATGGCAATGCATTCGGTAACTTTGAATTCATGAAATCCTTTTATAGTAAATACTGATGTTTAGTAAATTTAGCTTCATCCATAAAATACAAGACTTCATCAGTATTGAATTCCACAGAAGTGGTGTTAGATCGGCTGTACTCACTCAGTAAAGAGTTTATCGTGGAACTATCTACCTTAGCCAGGGCTGCCAGATGTACGATTTAAATCGTACTCATACGATTTTTTAGCATTTTTACTCATGTACGATCGCTAGACCAAGATCGTACGCAAAATGTACGATTTTTTATATACATATATACCTATTACCTGGAAACATTTTATAATGAAACACACGTCATCCACCGGCAAGCATGAATTTCGGGGAATTGTCCAACTATCTAATGCGTGACTAAATGTTTTACTTGAATGAAGACTCTCTAAACAACCATGTAAAGGCTATATTTGTTTGCATTCTTACGAAAATCTCCTTCGGTAATAATTGCGACTTGTCAAAAACCTAATATTTTGGATAAAATTTATTTAACTATGAATACCGACAAGTTTTGGGGCGTAATCAAAAAATAATTTGAAAATTATAAAACACTGGCTCAGTTTGCTTTAAATTTGTTATGTTTACCCCATTCTAGTGCAGATTGTGAACGAGCATTCAGCGAAGTTAATTTAATCAAAACAAAACTTACAAACGGTTTATCCAATGGTACACTTAAAGGGCACATTATTAGCCAAGCAAATTAATAAGAAGGAACGAACCAAAAAATTCTTTTGTACAAAATATGACCACAGAAAATTTGTTCTTTTGTACAAAATATGACCACAGAAAATTTGTATTAATGTAACAAATAGTTTTATTGCATTTATTTTCTAAAACTAAACGAATTTTGATAATTTATAATAAGAACTTAGTACTTAAAAGGCTGTACGATCTTATTATTTCAAAACATCCTTGGCATACGATTTTTTTGTAGTTGGCCTACGATCACACTTTTTTTGCAACTGGCAGCCCTGGCCGTCAGTCAGCGCGCCGCTTGCGCCCCGAGTGGTTGTGTCACACAGTAGTGGTGGTTAAAATAACGGAAACGTCAAAGTGTAACACGTTTTTTGTTAAAAACGCGTAACGTTTGTTATTCCTACTCTGACTTCGCGTTATCTCAAAAACGTCTTAACAAACAATATTCGAAAACGTCTGAAAACGCAAAACGTCTAAAACGTTCCCACAGCGCGCAGCGCTCTGCAGCGAGGCTAGAGCGGGATAACATTACAGTCGTAGACGCGTCGTCGGCCCGTGTTATTCGTTTTTAGGTTATTACTCGTATTAATTTACCGTAAACGTTGTTCGCGTTGTTTCGTAAACAAACATGGCTCGTTCGTTTTAAATTTTTAATATAATAATTTGGTTTTTTTTTTTTTTTTTATGTAACTAGGTTGGCAAACAAGCGTACGGCTCACCTGATGGTAAGACCGTAGCCTATAGACGCCTGCAACACCAGAAGCATCGCAAGCGCGTTGCCGACCCTATCCCCAATCCCCCCCCCCCCCAAGAGCTCTGGTCACCTTACTCACCAACAGGAACACAATACCGCTTGAAAACAGTATTATTTAGCTGTGGTCTTCTGTAAGGTCGAGGTACTACCCCAGTCGGGCTGCTCCAATTTTGAGCAGGAAATTTCCTGATGTGCCCTACCTCAGTTGGTTGTTGTGCAAGTTGTACTACAGTACTATAACAATTGTAAATAATATAATAATTCTCTTTTCATACATTCGTCGTGCTATTGTAAATATTGTGTAAATAATATTATAATAATTCTCGTTTCGTACATTCGTCGTGCTATTGTAAATATTGTGTTTTTAACCGAATTCTTCGTTTTTAAGAATTGTAAATAGGTAGGATATTACTCTGTGTGTTTTATGATAAAATCAATTTTATTATAGACAGTCCTAAGCCAAGTATGAAGGAAAGTTAGGTTTAAAGAACTTTATTTCTCATAAGAATTTACATTCACTTAAAATGAGATACAATGATATTTTTTATACAATTGTAAGAAGACAGTTTTAACATCTGGGCCGTTGGATATAGAAGGCTTTCTTATTTACTATAGTGAGGATACAATAATATGATTTTTTAGTTTGGTTTTAAATGATTTTATACTATCACATAATTTTATTTCATCTGGTAGTTTGTTAAACAGCTGTACTCCTTCAAACATAATTGTTTTTTTACCATAATTAGTTCTTACTTCTTACATTATCAATATGAAGTTTATATTTATTTCTTAAATTCGAAATATGCGATCTCTCATAAATCCTTATTTCTGATTGCACGGAACCTGATTTAATTTTTTTGATTAGAATACATGTATTGTATGTGTAAAGTTGTGATATATTCATTATTTTTGTATTATTATAAAGTTGTGTCGTTGGAGTAAGATAGTGATAGTTATAGAAAATTTTGATTATCCTATTTTGTATTATTTGTAAAGTATTTAAATTTGAAGTAGCAGCGGAATCCCAAACCTGTATTAGATATTCTAGATGTGATTTTACTAATGAATTATATAAAATGTTTCGGATTCTTTTTGGTACACAAGTGGAGGTCCTATTGATTGCTCCTAATATTGATTGTAACTTTGTTTTAATGTGGTTAATATGTATCTTGAAATTTAGTCTGTCGTCTAACCATAAGCCAAGGTATTTTTCATGATGAGAGTGCTGTAGTATATCGTTGTTTATCGTCAGCGGAGTAGTCAGATATCTTTTTATTTTTAGCAGAGAAAATAATAAATGAAGTTTTAGCTGTATTGATTGTTAATTAAAGTTTATTGATCTATAACGCTTCATGATATATTATTACATTCTTTCGTGTACAGCGCGTTGCGAGTAGTTTTTAGTTGCAAAGTTGCGACTAGCGAGAGGAATGTTGTCAGATAAAATGACAATTTCTCCGCGTTGAGAGGTTGAGACTGCGGCCAAGTTTTATAAAAACGTGTTATTATGAAAACGTATAAAAAAACGCGCTAACTAAATTTAGTTAATAGTCGAAAACGCGTTTTTAGTTAATAGCGGATTTGAACATCAATAGTTGTGTGTTGCGTCGCGGACCACTGCCGCCCAATCCCGTCAATCTCGAACGGGATCTCGTCATATGATGCGTCGGGATTGATCCCGAAAAATTACACGAGATCTCGCGAGATCGGGATCCCGCGGGATCAGGATTGCATTCCCTACTTTGAACTGTTTACTATTAAAATCAAATCAAGTTCGAATTGTTAAAGTGGTGTTGTTTTATTTCAGATGTTGTATTTTAAAATTGTAACCAACAATGTGGTGTTTAATTAGTATTAATACATTGTATTTTAATGCCTTTTGAAGAAGTGTTGATCTCTTGAGTGAACGTTTTTAGGAAAATAATATTAAATATTTTTTGTGAGGACTAGCTTTGTCTATTCTTGTATAGTGATTTGATGAGTGGTAAATTACTGTGTTGCCATCGTAAATTCATTCATTGCCGCTTCTATATTATTAAGTTTTCTTTGACATATCCTAGTTATTTCCTATATCCTTCTCTATAATCCTATATCCTTTCTGTTATTTTTTTTTTCAATTTTATTTTTTGACAGATCATTTTAATCTATAGATAGAGTCAGCTTAGATTCAATAGCGTTATTAAAATTTGTCTATTTTTTTACTGTTATTATACCTATTCAATAATGGAATTGTTATGTTTTAGTTAAGATTTAAAAAATATTATTAAAACTTGTAAACAACTAAAAGGAGACGGATACGATTCCATACATTCTTGGGCCAAAATTTAACGTAAACGTAATGAAAATGGTACCAATTAATGTATTTACGCTTATTGATCCCTCGCTGAAAATTCTGTATATTTTGGCTATCTGAGAGCGGAGTTATTACACGTTTTGTAAAATTGAGGTTATGTTACAATATCTATGAAAAACCCAATCACTAAGTTCTTGAAGCACTAATGTTTATCATATTAAATCATTACAAATATCAATCACTTGAAACCACAAATAAATATCAGGAATGGACTCAGGACGCATCTGAATACACTGAAAACATTAAACAACTATAAACATGATTACCTACATGAAACGAGTGACGGGACCATGACGGGACACACAGTTTCAATAACAGTCAGCTGTCAAAGCTGTTATTAAAAATATGATTTATTTTCAATCGATACGAAATCGATAATCATTTTGGTTTATCAGATATTAATTGTTATTTTCGATATTAATGTAACTTTATTTAAATACACTTTATTGTTTACAATTTCAATTGTGTATCTGAATACTTTGAGTTAATTAACTAGTGCAAACCTTTTTTTTTTAATTCTATAATCGATTATAATTAAATCGATACCCAATGAATTTGACGAAAACTATCTTTTTCATTTTTCTCAGCTTTCAGATTCAGAATTGAGCTGATATTTTATATTTTAAAATAAAAAATATGAACAATTTTTTAAAGCATATCTTTACTTACTACAATTTTAGCCTAAAAGTCCCCATCTCCTTTTAATTATATTACGATATATACGAATGAATAATGAATTTGGAAAAATAATTGTGATAAACACTGTGCTTCCAAGTAAATAATTATTATTTCTTGCTTAGTGGTATATTTTTATATGTATAATAATTATAGATAGAGTATGTAACAAAACAACAACTCAAGTGAGAGTCGTACAGTAGCTATGGAGTGTTTAGTATTGTTTGTAATAATGTTACACATATTTATTGTAAATATATTCGTACATTATATTAATAAAAGTGCCAGAATAAATTGGATGGCTTTTTATTTTTATCACAAAATTACTGAACTTACTTATTTTTGCTCAAGGCTTGATGACAATAGATTAGAATTTAATGCTTGATCAGTATTTAATAGTATCTAATAAGAATTACCTCATACCCTGAAACCATTATTTTTATATAAATATTTGCCCATAAACTTATAATGCAATTGATCAGAGCATACAATTCTTTTGGGTTCTCTCTTCTCTAATTAGTTACAACTTACAATTAACTTTTAAAAAAACATTGGCGCTCTCGCAATACTTGTGTCTACCTTTTTTAATAAATTTGCAAAGACAATAAAAGAGACTACTACTTGACTATGAAAACCGCTTCAAAGTTCAAACAATTCTTGCGCGGGGAATAGGCGTGGCAGTCATCACGCGATCAAAATAAACCAATCACGACGCTTACGTCATTTCGGATTGGCTCAGCTAGGGCAGAGTGGTAACGATAGATTTATCGATAATTTTTTTCTTAAATTGATACTATTTTTATACATTATCAAAATTATATTGTAAATCAATTTGAATTATATTTATGCATAAGAAATGGCATTAAAATGTAAAGTAAAACTATGAGGTAAATAAAACTTTTTATTTAAAATATTATTTAAAAGTCTACAAATCAATCGCCTCGAAATAAAGTGAGTTTATTCAGCTTTTGACATTGGGATAATTTTGATGAAAATGATTTTGTTGAATATGTTAAATGGGTGTTGATGTATAATTGCATTATAGCTTTACAAAGATCTATTAAGTGATTATTCAATGGATCTGTATCATATTTATGAAAATCTATCTCTTTGAAAATAGTTTTACTAATTAAAAATTTCATTATTTTAGCTGCTAAGTACGGCGTGGTCAATTTTGGCTTTATTTCTTTTCCTCCACTTTTAACGATAGCTTTTTTTTTCAAATTCAGACATTTCACAAATTTTAAGAACGTCATCTGAGGGGTGAATCAGTCTATCATTTATACTCCTCTTACTTATGAAATTGTTGTGCTTTGGAACCAATTAAATTAATGCACCTACACAAGTATCATCACATTTCAACAATTTAATGAGACGATGCACGACAAAACCTGCGATATATTCTATAACATTCTTACTGAATTCAGACAAATCATTTTCATCTAGACATACATAATTTATTTCAAAATCATCTTCATTTTCGTCAATATCACTTATGCGTCGTGACGTGTTGAAAATTATTTTATTTACAGCTGAAGTTGTGTGTGTGCTAGAACTTTTTTATAGATAGATGGCAATAAGCGTGCAGTGGGATTATTCATGACACCCTAACCACCCATGGGCCCTAAAAAACAAAATAAAAGTTCAATATGGTCTTGGCTTATTTTGTGAAAGGGAATATATTCCAAACCATCTTTTTCACCACCAATCAAACGATTAAGCATAGATTTGGCACCTTCCGCCGCAACACAAAATCCTAGGAATCCAGTTTTGCGAGGCGATTTTATAACTGGTACTATAGCTTCACCATTTTTTTTAGTTGAGATAACGACCGTTAGATGTTTTAAATACATAGTTAAGGTATCCAATTTATCTAAAACATTGTTTTTATTTTCTTTAAACACTGCCCCTTTTAACCCATTTCCTCTAACTTTTGAGTCCAGTACATATACCAAACAGGTCATTAATTACTTTAACGAAATTAATTATTCCTCCGGCATGAATGAAAATTGGTTATTTCAAATCATCAGAGCAATATGATAGGCCAAAGCTACACTTCAACTTAAAAGTTGTGTAGCTAACTTAACACGCATTATTTTATTTTTAAAATGGACGTGCTCGTTTGTTAATTTATTAGAAAGGTGAAATCATACTTTTTCTTGTATGAAATGTAATTGTTCAATGACATTCCAGGATATAGAATTACCATCTAAGTCCGTAAATTCTCGGTAAGCTTCAAAAGCGTTTCGAACCAATTTAATTAAGATGACATGGGTCCAAAAACACAGAAATTGTGTAATCTTCATATGTAAAACTAGTTTTCAAATTATGAGGATCAAATGAGCAGCCAAGTATTTCACACATGGCAATATTAGATTTATATGATGAACTTACAACTTCTACTCCCGTTTCTTTCAATAAATACAAAGCAGTTTTTACTCTTTCAGCCTTTTGTTCGCCTGACACACCATTAGTAAAAAAATATCCTATCGGAACCTTCCAAGACGCGTTCAGCGCAACAACCATAAAAACTAATGCTTCCTTCACAGTGTCCATACAGTCGTTATCAATAGGTGCTCCCATATTTACGTACCCATAGTGCCTGTTTTCATTAGGCACATATTCAATTTTTTCACGAATATTTCATCAAAGATAATACCGCAGTAATTTTTTTTCTGATTTCGCAGTTCTTTCTTTGATTGCCGATAGTGCTTCATTAGTAAATCCAGGCAAATCATCTATAGACTTATACCAATTTCTGATCGTGGTAATGGCTGGTAAACACGTATTAAACTCTTCTCGAACATAATTATATGCCTTCGGCGAGCAATAATGAAGAGTCATGGCGAAAGCTTTTAGACTAGGGCTATATCTCGCTTTAATTTTTTTAACACATCTTGACTGACTAAGCTCTCCTCTCTTAGCAATTTCGGCAGATGTCACACTTATATTACGTAGGACATAATTTTCGCATTCATTTATGAAAGATTTTTGAGACAAATATTTTAAAATGTTTTTTAAAGTAGCAAAATTAGATCCCAAGAATCTCGTTGCTAGGGTTTGAGCAAAGTTTGTGCCATAATCTATCCCTGTGTCTGATGCATCTTAACATCCCCTGTGTTATCCAAGGTTTGAGGATTAATTTACTCTTCGTAATTGTTATCTTATAAGTGTTTTCTTTTAAAGAATCTGCTATATTCTGTACAAGACTGTTCGTGACAACTTCCGGGCTAGTTAGATTTAATAAATCAAATAAATTTCTATTTTTTAAATTGAGTAGTGCACCTTTGTAGTTAATTACTGTTTTCGTTTTTATATTATGTATTTTAACAGCCACTTTAGCAAGATGTAGCAGGACCATGTCATGATCAGTCACTGTTGTGTTAGAACTGCCACCTGTGCAGATATATACTTTCTATCTATTTTTAACATAACATGATCGAGTGAATTGTTTCCTCTAGTCGGAAGGTTATGTCCCATCATAATACCATGTGTTCCTAACATTTCGAGGTAATTTAACCTATTGCGATGCTCACCACTTTGTTCTGTTTCCCTAGCTATGGTATTTATGTTTATGTCTCCCACTAAAATAATGTTTCTATTCTTCTCTATCAGCTGCAAGTGCTGGTTTAGAGTTTCTAAAAAAGGATCGACGTTCGTTATAGAGGGCGAACGATATATTGCTAACAAAATAATGTTTTTTATATGTATTTGCACACATGAAGCATCCCGAAGATCAATTTCTTTCAAATCAGCATTTATAGTTTTCTTGAAATATGCTATGACACCATCGCTCCTATTTGTATTCCGAGATGAAGCATAAAAAGAGTAATTCGCTATATTAGGCGTAGGCTTATCGCTACACAGCCAACACTCGGTCAAAAGTATTATATCCGGCTCAACTGGTAGTTGGGATATTGTTACCAGAAAGTCGTCTAAATTACAATAAACACTACGAATATTTTGAGTTATAATCACCAAGCCGTTATCTGTAATCTCAAGTTTATGGGCTATGTCTCCAATATTGCAGCGCACAGAGTTAGCAAATTTCATGTCATCAATTTCATTTAATTTCTGGATATGGTCAGCCATTATGTATAGGTATCAAAGCACTGGCTGTGTAGCAACAAGTTAAGAAAAGAAGATTGAAGAGAGCAATTTCTACAGTTTACCACACTGTGTAAGTTTTTAAGTATGTGTGATTTTATGAATGAAAGTGAGTGTTTTTTTATTGTATGTGAGTGTATAAGTGTGTTTGTACGTGTGATTGTCATAATACAATGAGGTATATCAATGTATGAATTTACAAAAATAAAGATAACTATGAGTAACTTAAATATAACAGCTGAGAGATTGTCTTGCCATATTCCAAAACTATTAATTTCAAAAAGTAGATAAGTTCTTGGGCCTAGTCAATCCCTACACACAAGCTGGTGCACCTGGGCCTCCGACTTAATTTGAATAATTGGTGAGGTCTCAGTTTTTCTTATATAAACTTTACCGTAAGATGTCCAGCAAAATTTGTACTGACCTGACTTCGCCAGATCTCTGGCCAAAAAATATAAACGAGACGCCTTTGCGGTTAACTGTTCGGTGACAAAAACGGGCGTATCTTCTGAAGTGCGGAAACCCAGGTGCTTAGCAGACAATTTAGCTTTTGATTTTACATTAAAATTTTTGCACAGCTTTAACATGTAATTTTTTAAGATTGTTGATGACGTTTCTACGATGATTGTTGAGTTCTGGGTGTCTTTCTTACCACGAACCCTGTATATGTCCTTAATGTCACCTTTGTTTAGGTTTCCACCAACATTAGATGACAAGCATAAGGTCATTTCAACCAGGTCTTCTTTTGTTTCACCGTGTTTCTTAAGCACGTTTTTTATTTCAAAGTTTGTTTTCCGCCAACCAATCTGTAAATTTTCCAGTTTGTCCTCCAATATTGTTATATATTCTTTATCCTCCTTTATTTTGTTTTCAAGTGAAGTTATTTTCTTTGTCAGCTCAGCATTTTGCGCAGATAGTAATGCAATAGAACCTTCAATATTTGAATTTATTTGCCTTATTTCCTGTAACGTTGAACGAATATTGTTTAACTCTTTCTTATGAGCCAAAAACAGATTGTGGATCATATCTTTCATTTCTTCTTTAATTTTTTTTAAATCATCTGCCGTAACATTTCTACTGCGCGCCGTAATGTAGCTTGGTGGAGTGACATCGACCCTCGATTCGTCACTTAAATTATCACAAATAGACTTATTGGCATCCTGGCAATTTATTAAGGCAAAAGCTGTGTTTTAATCTTAACTTTAGATGTATGTAGTTATAAAAAGTGACAGATAAAAAATGTATTTTACTTGGGCCAGCACCTTACATTAATATCGTTCCCGCTATCGCTCATGAATTACGGCAAGCGACGATTTATAAAACATAGGTTAGCGACAGTGACGTATGCGCAGCGTAGCTTGCGAACTGTTGTTAGTGCATTAATGCTGTCTTTTACTTACTCGGGCACCAGTTAGACGCGCAAGACGTTATAGCTTATAAAATTTGCTGTCATTGACTGACTCACAGAATCACTGCTTCGCTGCTTTTCTGTCTCGTCTCAGCACTTATCGACCACTCGCGAGTTATGTTCGCCTGGTACTCAGCGAATTTTGATGAATATAAAATTTATTTTTATTTTTATTTTTTATTTTTTTGAATTTTCTGCTTCATGGCAATCTGTTTTCTAACAATAAGCCACTTCTTTGTCTGATTTCTCAGTATATGTTTTCCTCGAGAGCCATACTTGTGTGTGAAACTTTTCACACGACTCTCTTGATGTCAAGTGTTAAATCTTTTATGTAGGCTCGGTATGTCGCTTCTTTTTAGCCGGGCATGCTGAAGAGCGCCTACTCCGCTCAAAGCGTGTGCCAGTTTATTAACATGTACGGTCACTTTATCCTGGTATTTCAGGCTGTTTTGTGCTATCTCCTGTCGAATCGTTTTTAGGCCTAGGTCGAGGTATATATTATATCTGTTGCTTATACAATGAGGGATGCCAAACATTGTTCTCAAAGCTTTGGTCTGGAATCTCTCCAGGATATCTATATTACTATTGCTGGCTGTTCCCCACAGCTGAATACCGTAAGTCCAAATTGGCTTTATGGTGGTCTTATACACCAGCATCCTTACTGTTAGGATTCAGCTGAGATTGGCGTCCCAGCAACCAGTTCAGTGACCGCAGTTTTCCATCCAGTTGCTTGAGCTTTGTCCAAATATGTTTCTGCCATGTAAGTCTCCTGTCCAGGTGCATGCCCAAGTATTTTGCGGTGTTTTCTTGAGGGTTAACTTTGGAGTTTAGCGTTACCGGAGGACATGTTTCTCTCCTAAGTGTAAATGTTACATGTACCAATTTACTCTCATTGGCTTTTATTCTCCAAAGCTTCAGCCACGTCTCAACCTCAGTCAGGTGGTTTTGCAACTGTGATGATGCCGTTTCCGGATTGCTATGAGCCGACAAAAGCGCCGTATCATCAGCGTATGTCGCAGTCGTAGTGC
Source organism: Melitaea athalia (assembly GCA_905220545.2). NCBI lineage: Eukaryota > Metazoa > Arthropoda > Insecta > Lepidoptera > Nymphalidae > Melitaea > Melitaea athalia. The sequence continues at coordinate 3,471,758 of HG992189.1, forward strand.
AGTCAGTAGTTGGGATATCTGCTGTAAAAATGAGGTACAGTATAGGGCCCAAGATACTGCCCTGAGGGACACCTGATTTTAATTCGTGTACTTCTGAGAGATCATCGCCGCACTTCACTTGGTAGCATCTTTTATCTAAGTAGGATTTCATTATTAGGAATAGACAACGCGGGAGATGTTTCTTTAGCTTGAACAGGAGGCCGTCATGCCATACCTTATCAAAAGCTTGGCTGATATCCAAAAATACTGCAGAGCAATATAATTTGTTCTCAAGGCATCTGCTAATGATGTCAACTATACGGTGTACCTGTTCAATTGTCCCGTGTTTTTCCCGGAATCCAAATTGGTGGTTAGGTAATACTGTACTTAGATTTTCCTTCATCCTGTTAAGCAATATCCTCTCAAACAGTTTGCCCATAACCGGGAGCAGGCTGATAGGTCTGTATGAAGTAGCGTCGTGTGGGGGTTTACCGGGTTTCGACACCATGACAACATGTGCAATTTTCCATTGCCCAGGGAAATGTTTAAGTCTTAGGCTGGCATTAAAGATGTGAACTAATTTCATTATACCTTTATGAGGCAGGTTTTTGAGTAATGTGGCATCAATAAGGTCATAGCCGGGTGCTTTACCATCCTTGAGGTTCCTTATTTCTTTCACAATTTCTTTTGGGCTGGTACTTTTTAGTGGTAAAGTAGGGACAAGATAATAGGTCACTTTTGACAGATGTCAGTTTTATATTCATAGTGAGGTGACCTGCTTAAAAACATCGATTAAATGAATGAATCGATACAGACTTGAAACATATGTGAATTTTAACCCGGCGTGAATGAACCTATTTTCAATCACGTCATCAATGAACCAGGGTGAATTTTACCCTGTTTTAAATATCGTTGTATTTCGTTTTTTTTCAGGTTTTTGTTAACTTTTTGATTGATAAATTAATAGTGCATTATTCAAGGAGTAAAATAATTGAAACACATTTTGTAATATTTAATTAAATTATTTATTTATTAAAGTTTAGAAAATTATCAAAAAAAAAAACAACACAAAAAACATGTTCTTTTCGTAACGCAAAAAAATATGAAAAAACTTTTTTTCTGATATGACATGACTTGTATGTTTAAAATGAAGATATTTATAAACAAAAAAAAGAGAAACCACGATAGGCTACCTAGTAAAAAAATTAGTTTGTGTCTTGTGAATCTGCTGCACAATTTTTACAAATTTGTCTCAGCATGTTCCATACAAATGAACTTATTGCACTTGCAGCAAGTATGTTTGGTCTTCTTAACTCTTTTATAGGTACAATCTTGACATCTTCTAGCAATACCTGCTATCTTTACATGATTCTTTCATATATGAAGTCTGCGTTTTAGTAGGAGCTGGTTTTTCTTTGTTTCGTATATGACAATTAGTATTGACAAGTATTTCATCGATAATTTCATCACAAAGAAATAATTTCTAGCAGTCCTATTCAGAAAGAACATTACGAGCTGGGCCTATGACACCAGGAATGACAGATATAATGTTTTCGGATCGAGTTCTCGCATTACTTCGATAACAATCTTTATTCTATTTATATGATCTTTGCCATAAAAATACCTTGCGTAAGGTCGATAAATCGATCTATTGTTATCTTCCTCAGGACATGTGACTGTTGCTATAGACTAGATGTCGTCTCTGGCTCTAATAACATACTGAATTTCTCTTCTGTGTCGCTTTCGTTACTACGCTGGCTCGTCGACTCCTCTTCGTCAATGTCCGACCCTGATGGACAACTTTCATCAGATATTCACAGAATATTTCTCCAAAAGCTCCCTGATCCGTTCGTCATCCATAATGTATAGAATAAAAGTACCAGAAGCTTGTAATATATTCATCATCTAAAAAAAACAGGGTAAACCGTAAGGACACCGATCAAAAATATTGAAACGCGAACTATGAACCCGGGTATAAAACGCCCGCGCGCACTTTGAACTCACCTGTCACCGACAACGTCGCACGTGGCGCTGATTCGCATAAACGAATCGATGCACGAATTCCTAGAATTCAGCTACTGAGGCGGAGAGGGCGGGTTAGTGCGAACTAAGACTTGTACGCATAATTTTACACACTACAGGGTCTCAAAAACCCTGGTTCATTTACGCCGGGTTAAAAATGATCATGCGAATCCCTGTCCCATTATTATTTTTTCTTTCATAAATTAAAGGAGCAAAATAAGACAAGTACCTACGTAATTTAACAAAAAAATTGCTTTTATTCACTTGAAATATCGGAACTGCTATCTTCATCACTGCTGTCAGCACTCAGAGATATTATTAATTCATTTTCAATAATATTGTCTATTCTCACATCTCGTTCAAAATCTTGTAAAATTATTTTCTTTGTCTTCTCCACGACTTTTCGCCAGTCTTCCGTAGTGACTTCTGCACATGCAGTTTGTAGCAGAGTCATCATTTTAGCAGTACTGAAGGGTGGTTCAGTATTGTTCCGCGCTGCATGACCCTTTATTTGTGCCCAAATAAGCTCGATGGCGTTATACTGGCAATGGTAGGGAGGCAATCGAATAACTTCGTGTCCATGCTCTAGGGCTAGTTCATCGATTACATAGCGGAGCTTGGACGGCTTAGTTGCTTTTACCAGATTTAACAACTCAACTTTTAATAAAGTTGGACTTGCCTCCACACCATTTCTTACCAGCCACGAGACAAGTTCTTGCTTTTTATTTGCTTGAGTTGGTGGTTTATCAACTTGTACAGAATGATACGGAGCATTGTCCATATAATTTTCGATGGGTTTTCTAAGCTGACTAGCAGCTTCTCAAACCACTTTTTAAAAACATCAAAGTTCATTTCCTCATGGTAATCTGTTGTAGTTTTAGAGGCGAATGCGAGGAGGCAGTCTGGAATAAAACCTTGAGAAGCTGATCCCGCGTGACATATAATAAGTCGGGCTCCTTTTCCCGATGTAACTTTTGAGGTGGAGGCCGCTGTATCATCGGTCCATGTCCGCGCAACCGTATGGTTCGCATTCAACCATGTTTCGTCAATAAACACGACATTGTCCCAATCCGTAATTTTATTTACCTGACGTAAGAATGTTATTCTCTTCAAAATAATATCGTAGCGTTCTAGCAGGATTTTCCGCTTGTCGGATTTTTTAAATCTAAAGCCAATCGATTTCAAAACCTTTGATAGAGACGATTTGCCTCCAAAAAATAAGCTTGCGCCTTTTAACGAACTCAATAGCTTTTCCCGTGTAGGATATTCTTTTCTCGAGTAATATCCATAAATGTGGTTGCGAATTGCAGCAGCATCAAAATTATCAACGTCAACAATTTTCTTCTCCCTCTTTCGTTTTTTCGGTGTACGTAAAGTATTATCTTCTGAGCCTGATGGTCCGTATTTCTCTTTCAGAATTTGAGTTACTGTCTTCTTCCCTATTCCCAATGATTCGGCAACGCGTTCTCTTGGTGGTTTCAATGGTAAAAGAGGCCCATCGTTAACTGATTCACGTCCAAAATAATTGTACAATTTCAGCACTAGTTCGCGAGATTGACTGTTTAGAGTTTTCCCCCGTTTCGACATAGTAAGACTGTAATGTTTTTCTTGTTTAATAATCGTTAAGCAATCGGAGTCCAATTTATAGCCAGGTAAACGTAGTCAGTAAGATCAGTTCAATGAAAAAGCCGGATCAGAAGAAAATAACAGAGAGCACACCAAAAACGCACAGTCACTTCGCACAACAACAAAAGACTGCGTCATCATCATGTTATGGCGACATGACATGCGTCATCGACAGGCACTGGTGTTGCCAGCAACATCCAGCTAAATTGCACCCAACATCAATGACCTTTCTGGTTTTATTATAATCACAACGTGGTTATAAAGAACAATGGCAATAAATTGTCTGATAATTTAAAAGCGCCCAGAAATATTAGTTACGCCACAGTAATTTATAATTAATTTTGCGATTTTACTGGTATATAAATGTTCCAATAAAAGCCGGCGTTAGCTAGAGAGAGCCATTCACAGCCAATGAAACCAAAGAGAATATAACCAGTATGAATCAAACCGTGTGTTCCTACCTTGTCACTTTGACAGATCACAGAATACTCTGCGCATTGACCTCTGAGTACTGATTCAGTACTCAGAGGCATTGACGGACATGTCAGTATGACCATCGAGAAACACTCCAGTAGGTTATTTATACTGTAGTCACCATAGTGTTTGAACATATAGATAGCTATGGCGAGACTTATTACGGCAAAAAAACCTAACAATCAAAACACAATATCTTTATTTTCCGGCTTTCTCAATGGAAAATGAATTCACTTATGGAATCTACTAGTAAAGCTGAAACATTCGACATATTTTTCATTTACGTGCGCTAAGCTTTTGTGTCAGACAATTGCTAGTAAGGGAAACTGCCATTGTTCTTTATGGTGATTTTTCTTTACAAGTAATCATTGCATTCGATTCAACTTACAATCCTATCAGCTTTCGATTTTTAGAGTAACATCCCTAGTGTTTAAAAAGAAAAAGGGTTGACTGACGCAACATTGTAACGACGTTCAGTTCTTTAGATCAGAAATTGTTTATTATGTTTAGAATGGTTTATTAGTGAAAGCAAATCGTAAAATTACTCGTATCGGTCATTATTACAATAAATATGTAAACGTAATTGAAAAAAGTTAAGCAATTGTGCAGTTCTTATTTTATGCCCGCCGTTACAAGGTTACGTTGTTGAATTTTGATGAAATGTCAAAAGTGACCTATTATCTTGTCCCTATTTTAAGCACATTTGATTCGCTGACTCGAGATATTCCTTGATTTCCATAGTATGTTCGGGATTGTTTTCAGGGAGTGGTTGGAAAACTGCTTTCAGATGTTCCGCAAAGGTTGTTGCCTTTTCTTTATCTGACCTAGCCCACCATCCTTTTTCATCATTGATAGGTGATATGTGGATTTTCGGGCGTTTTAGATTTTTGGTAGCCTTCCATAGCGAATAGTTTGTCTCTCTCGTTGGATCTAGGTTTGAGAGATAGTGTTGAATATTATCATTTTCTAGGGTGCTGATAAGAGCTTTGAGTTCATTTGAGTGACTATTGAATGCAGTTTTATCACTTGGATATCCCGTAGTATGCCAGATTTTTCTCAAGCGTCGGCGCTCTTGAATTTTCACTTTAATATCTGCTGGATATGAGTTATGTTTCAGAGGTTGTCCTTTACCTGTCCTTTTAGGAGTTGCAGAATTGGCAGCAATGTGGATAGTCATATTAAGTTGTTCCAATTGTCTTTCAAGTTCTTCTATTGTATTAATTTTGGTCTTTAGTTCTGTCTCTGCTGTGATTATTTTTTTATAGATTGTCCAGTTTGTAGCGTACGAGTTGTATATCCTTAGGGGTGGTGCTACTAGATTAACTGTTGTAGTAACATTAAGTATAACTGGTGTGTGGTCGGATGTGAGATCTATTAGTGGTTCTATGTTTAAGTAGTTACTATCTATGTTTTTAACGATAAAAAAGTCCAATAAGTCTGGGATTCTTTGTCTGTCGGTAGGCCAGTAGGTAGGTTCTCCGCCGGAGTGACATTCTAATTTCATCTCTTCTGTGGCTTTACAAAGTTGTCTTCCTCTAGTATTGGTCAGTCTAGATCCCCAATTTAAATGTTTAGAGTTCCAGTCACCAGCACTTATGAATCTGTTACCCAGTGTAGAAAAATATTTTGCGAAGTCGTTAGCATTTTGGAGGACAGTACACAGCGGAGAATGCAGTTTCTAGTTAGCTGTCTGCAAGTTTAATAGAAGTTGCTTGTATTTTTTCTGTTCGGTATTCCTCTATAGGGTAGTGTTTAATGTTACTTTTAATAATTACTGCTGTTCCTCCGTGACTGTTCCCAGTTGGGTGATTGGTTGTGTACACTGTATAATTATTAAAATTTATGTGTGTCTTTGGTGTAAATCTTGTTTCAGAGATTAGTGCTATGTCGATCATCTCTGTTCTGAGAAAAGTTTCTAATTCTTGACGTCTTTCAGTCAAGCCATTGGCGTTCCAAGTAACTACTCGGAGGTTTCGGATCATTTTTCCATCAGGCTGCTGACTAGCTGGACCATGCGGTCCATCATTTTGTCCATGATTTTTTCCATCATTGTAACCATTGAATGTTGTAGTTTTTCAAACATTGTGTCCATTAATTCTGAGAGGTTGGCAAAGTCGTTCTTTGTGTCTTGCTGAGTATATTGTTTGAGTATTTGGTTTTCGTTGCTTCTGCATATGTTTTAGTTAATTTTTTATCTGTGCGGCTAAACTTAGAACCCGGGTTGGGATCCGGGGTTTTGGTCTTTGTATTGTTAGGCATTGGTTTTTCTTTTGACATAGTGTCTAATTTAAGAATTCTTTCTCTATACTGTTTGTACACTTTGTATCCTTTGTAGCTATCGGGGTGTTTTTCGTCACAGTTCGCGCAAGTAGCCTCAGTGTCTGGTTTTTTTGTACATGTTGTTGTAGGATGAGCGCTACCACATTTAACACAGCGAAAGGGCCTGAAACATTGGTTCTTAGAATGTCCAAATCTCTGACATCTCTTGCACTGAATGATTTCCTTTTTCTTATATGGGGCTTCAAAAGCAATCTTCATGTTATTCAAGTAGTTCACATCGAAAATGGCTTTGTTGTTTGGCTTTGGTTCCAAATCTACATAAAATATAGGTAACGGTTCCTTTGTAGATCTATGTCTAACGTTGACTATTTGTCTTACTTTATGCCCAATGTGTTCCAGTTCTCTAGTTATTTCTGTCGTGTCTTCTGAAGCGTGAAGTCCTCGTAGAACAACTCGGTAAGCTTTTTCACTTTTTAATTGGTAAGTGTAGTGCGAAATATTGTTGGCGATGAAATGTTCTCTTATAGTTTTGTATGTTTGGATGTCTTTTGGCATGATTTTTATTATGTGTCCTGATCTGAGTGTGGTCATGGTATAAAGGTCATTGTCTAGAATTCTGTTTAGTATTTCCTTAAGGGATGCGATGTTAATGACACCTGTGACAAATATAGGCTCTGGTTTAGGAACATAAACTTTTCCTGTTTGTTAGTTTCTTGGACACAGATGGATTCATCGTCAAGTATCTCGAAACTGTTCTGGGTCGGTATATCAAATTCAGAAATGTTCTTTTGTTTTTTGTTCGTGTTGTCTATCGGACTGGTTTCTTTCCTTTTTTTCGGTTTAGCAGGGATTTTATCTCTCTGCCACTCATTTTTATTTGTATCTTCCTGGTCGCTGGAGACTTTTTGGGTTTCTATTGTCTGTTCAATAGGTCCTGATTGTTTACCTACAGGATTTTTGATTTCAGTAGGTACTGCACAGAGAGAGTTACTTCTTGTTCTTTCAAACATACTTAGATGAAATGTTTGTTGTATTAAGTTGGGTGTTTTATTTGTGTTAGGGGTTTTTATATTTTGAGAGTTATCCATATGATTCCCACGAGTATGGACGAAAAGAGGTCACTCAGCAGGGTTACGCCTTTCCTGTGAGAAGGCTATATACAATGGTGTTCGCCAGGTTCACCAAGGTTGGCGCTAAGGACTTGCCTCCTGCAAGCCATGCATCCTGTCGGCGCGTGTCCCACCTTAGGATTAGGGTAACTTTTTATGGAGGTTTTCTACCTCTTGGTCCGGGCAATTAAGCCAAGACCCCCGCTTCTATGACAGAGTGACGGGTTGTGAAGGTCATTTCCTACCTTCAGCGGGTCAGGCTGGTTAGGCCGTCTGTTGTCGGGTTAATTAACCGTCGCTCGATGCTCGACGTTGACCTTTTTACGGCTGGTATGGTCTCTTCTCTTCAGCCAACCCTCCTCCTTTCACATACGGGCTTGGGACCGTCAATGGCGGAGTTATTTATAAAATATAATTTTAATTATTTAAAACATAAAATTAAACTTAATCAATACACAAGCAGACGTCTTAACGCTTTCGCAGTCCGAGGGGAAGAGGTCTCATAATAACATAGAGTATCTACTCTGACGTGGCAACTTTTTAGGAATTGAAGTACAAAACTCTTGCTCTGAAGCCACCAGTGATAACCTCTCAGCGTCATCATCATTTGTACGTTCCTCATTTCTTATATTCCTAACTTATGTTTGTGAAACCAAACTTCTTCTTCGTATTGGACTATTGCTAGTCCCTGCAACGCTTGATCTTGGTTTCGATGTAATTGGACTCTTCGCCAGCATTTCAAATAAATAATTAAACGGCACTTTAAAATAAAGCAACAAACACAAAATATGTTTTTTTTTACTCTATATGGTTGCTATCTATTTGTGTTGTGAAACTTGAAGCGATTTACTGGCAATGGTAGGGAGGCAATCGAATAACTTCGTGTCCATGCTCTAGGGCTAGTTCATCGATTACATAGCGGAGCTTGGACGGCTTAGTTGCTTTTACCAGATTTAACAACTCAACTTTTAATAAAGTTGGACTTGCCTCCACACCATTTCTTACCAGCCACGAGACAAGTTCTTGCTTTTTATTTGCTTGAGTTGGTGGTTTATCAACTTGTACAGAATGATACGGAGCATTGTCCATATAATTTTCGATGGGTTTTCTAAGCTGACTAGCAGCTTCTCAAACCACTTTTTAAAAACATCAAAGTTCATTTCCTCATGGTAATCTGTTGTAGTTTTAGAGGCGAATGCGAGGAGGCAGTCTGGAATAAAACCTTGAGAAGCTGATCCCGCGTGACATATAATAAGTCGGGCTCCTTTTCCCGATGGAACTTTTGAGGTGGAGGCCGCTGTATCATCGGTCCATGTCCGCGCAACCGTATGGTTCGCATTCAACCATGTTTCGTCAATAAACACGACATTGTCCCAATCCGTAATTTTATTTACCTGACGTAAGAATGTTATTCTCTTCAAAATAATATCGTAGCGTTCTAGCAGGATTTTCCGCTTGTCAGATTTTTTAAATCTAAAGTCTACTCTACACTTTGTATCCTTTGTAGCTATCGGGGTGTTTTTCGTCACAGTTCGCGCAAGTAGCCTCAGTGTCTGGTTTTTTTGTACATGTTGTTGTAGGATGAGCGCTACCACATTTAACACAGCGAAAGGGCCTGAAACATTGGTTCTTAGAATGTCCAAATCTCTGACATCTCTTGCACTGAATGATTTCCTTTTTCTTATATGGGGCTTCAAAAGCAATCTTCATGTTATTCAAGTAGTTCACATCGAAAATGGCTTTGTTGTTTGGCTTTGGTTCCAAATCTACATAAAATATAGGTAACGGTTCCTTTGTAGATCTATGTCTAACGTTGACTATTTGTCTTACTTTATGCCCAATGTGTTCCAGTTCTCTAGTTATTTCTGTCGTGTCTTCTGAAGCGTGAAGTCCTCGTAGAACAACTCGGTAAGCTTTTTCACTTTTTAATTGGTAAGTGTAGTGCGAAATATTGTTGGCGATGAAATGTTCTCTTATAGTTTTGTATGTTTGGATGTCTTTTGGCATGATTTTTATTATGTGTCCTGATCTGAGTGTGGTCATGGTATAAAGGTCATTGTCTAGAATTCTGTTTAGTATTTCCTTAAGGGATGCGATGTTAATGACACCTGTGACAAATATAGGCTCTGGTTTAGGAACATAAACTTTTCCTGTTTGTTAGTTTCTTGGACACAGATGGATTCATCGTCAAGTATCTCGAAACTGTTCTGGGTCGGTATATCAAATTCAGAAATGTTCTTTTGTTTTTTGTTCGTGTTGTCTATCGGACTGGTTTCTTTCCTTTTTTTCGGTTTAGCAGGGATTTTATCTCTCTGCCACTCATTTTTATTTGTATCTTCCTGGTCGCTGGAGACTTTTTGGGTTTCTATTGTCTGTTCAATAGGTCCTGATTGTTTACCTACAGGATTTTTGATTTCAGTAGGTACTGCACAGAGAGAGTTACTTCTTGTTCTTTCAAACATACTTAGATGAAATGTTTGTTGTATTAAGTTGGGTGTTTTATTTGTGTTAGGGGTTTTTATATTTTGAGAGTTATCCATATGATTCCCACGAGTATGGACGAAAAGAGGTCGCTCAGCAGGGTTACGCCTTTCCTGTGAGAAGGCTATATACAATGGTGTTCGCCAGGTTCACCAAGGTTGGCGCTAAGGACTTGCCTCCTGCAAGCCATGCATCCTGTCGGCGCGTGTCCCACCTTAGGATTAGGGTAACTTTTTATGGAGGTTTTCTACCTCTTGGTCCGGGCAATTAAGCCAAGACCCCCGCTTCTATGACAGAGTGACGGGTTGTGAAGGTCATTTCCTACCTTCAGCGGGTCAGGCTGGTTAGGCCGTCTGTTGTCGGGTTAATTAACCGTCGCCCGATGCTCGACGTTGACCTTTTTACGGCTGGTATGGTCTCTTCTCTTCAGCCAACCCTCCTCCTTTCACATACGGGCTTGGGACCGTCAATGGCGGAGTTATTTATAAAATATAATTTTAATTATTTAAAACATAAAATTAAACTTAATCAATACACAAGCAGACGTCTTAACGCTTTCGCAGTCCGAGGGGAAGAGGTCTCATAATAACATAGAGTATCTACTCTGACTAGGCAACTTTTTAGGAATTGAAGTACAAAACTCTTGCTCTGAAGCCACCAGTGATAACCTCTCAGCGTCATCATCATTTGTACGTTCCTCATTTCTTATATTCCTAACTTATGTTTGTGAAACCAAACTTCTTCTTCGTATTGGACTATTGCTAGTCCCTGCAACGCTTGATCTTGGTTTCGATGTAATTGGACTCTTCGCCAGCATTTCAAATAAATAATTAAACGGCACTTTAAAATAAAGCAACAAACACAAAATATGTTTTTTTTACTCTATATGGTTGCTATCTATTTGTGTTGTGAAACTTGAAGCGATTTACTGGCAATGGTAGGGAGGCAATCGAATAACTTCGTGTCCATGCTCTAGGGCTAGTTCATCGATTACATAGCGGAGCTTGGACGGCTTAGTTGCTTTTACCAGATTTAACAACTCAACTTTTAATAAAGTTGGACTTGCCTCCACACCATTTCTTACCAGCCACGAGACAATTTCTTGCTTTTTATTTGCTTGAGTTGGTGGTTTATCAACTTGTACAGAATGATACGGAGCATTGTCCATATAATTTTCGATGGGTTTTCTAAGCTGACTAGCAGCTTCTCAAACCACTTTTTAAAAACATCAAAGTTCATTTTCTCATGGTAATACTTGGTAAAACTTTTACAAACTTTGAATGTCATATTTATTTATATTAAATGAACAGCAAAAAAAAAAAAAAGTTTCATGCTTCTAGCTCTAAAAAAAGACGATACTTCCATACAACTTTTCATCACCACCTTTCAAACACTTAAGCCTGGCGTCGACTACAGCAGAAACGCATCGAATCGAAACGAATCGCATTTATTCCTGTGCGTCTATCTCTGACGAATCGAATTGTTCATTCGTCGCCAACTCTTCATCAAATTAAGTCGTGTTTGCATCATGGACAGCTCAGATGAAGATATGTTTTTATTTCAAATACTTTTTGATGAAGAAGAGGAGAATACAAGAAAAAGGAAACGGCGTGCTTCAAAATACTGGGTACATGACATTTATATAAAAAGAAATAACTATGGCGAATTTCATCATTTATATCGAGATTATTATCCAGATTAATGTTATTTTGGTCAGCTATTATATATATATATGCTATATATATATATATATATATATAACTAGGAGCTCGCCCCGGCTTCGCTCGGGTAAAAGAATTATAAATTTAACACAAACACCCATTTATTAAATTTTAAAATATTAAAACGCTTCTTAGCTAAGCTGTTATAGATAGATATACACCCTCGCAAACTTTTTTGTAGATCTTTTTAGTCCTATAATTCAGTCGTACATCATTTTGTCTTATCTTCGCGAAGAAAAGAAATATTTAAGACGATTTTTTACACCTTGGTGAACATAACCCGTTTTTTTTCACATGTTTAAGTTTTAAAGAAATAGAATATAGCCTATGTTGCTTCCTAATAATGTAGCTTTCTATGAGTGAAAAAAATAGTCTATTTTTTAAAATATAACGGGTACATACCACGATATAGATTTTTGTGATTGTTTGTCGATATTTCGGACCAGTTACATGGTCCGTGGTCACGACGAGACTGCTGTGAAGCGATGTGTCAGCTGTCATCCATCACGGGCAGTATCTTTCTACCCCCCTTCTAGTTCTTTTTAAGCCTACCCCACCACTCACTTTAGACACAGAATCCCGGCAAACCACACTAACAACGTCACTTTTTTGTTTTGTTTGTAACCGGTTATTAATTTTACAAAGTTCCAACACTGGATTCCACGCATTTGCCAACACAAAACCATCTTCGCGATTGAAATTCTTATATTTCTGAATTTCTATGGCTTCGCGAACTAGTCTTGGTATATAGTGGCGTTCGTTAGAGAGAACCTTGGGCTTATGAAGTTCTATCCAGTGGTTCGATCCCGATTGTAACAGATGTTCTGCGATTGCCGATTTCTGCTGATCGTTGTTTTTCACAGCTCTAATGTGTTCATGAATTCGTGTGGCAATAGATCGCTTGGTTTGACCGATATACGAGCTTCCACAGCTGCAATCAACCTTGTACACCCCTGGGTGTTGAAGGGGGATATAATCCTTGGGAGAACGTAATACGTTACCTATTTTCTTCCAAGGTGTGTAAACAGTTTTGATGTTATACTGCTTTTTCAGTAACCTTCATATCTTGTCTGTTACTCCTTTTACAAAAGGTAAGAAAGCTGGCTGCCTTTGAGCTTCTTGAGGTCAAACCCGTTGCCTCGATAAAAGCTGTGTAGACAACGTTTTATGTCCATTTTTACGCAAAACCACGCCGATATGCTTTAGCTCTTCTTCTATGTGTTGCTCATCGCTTAGAGCATAAGCACGATTCGTAAGAGCTTTGCATACAGACGCAAGGTGACATGGATGATGGTGAGATGAACCGTGCAGGTACCGATCAGTGTGTGTAGGCTTCCGGAATACTGAGTGGCCTATAGTTTTGTCCGGTCGTATATAAATGCGTACATCCAGGAACGGTAAACTTCTTTCTTCCTCCATTTCGCATGTAAACTTGATTTTATGATGGATGTTGTTTATGTGCGCTAAGTATTGCTCTACCTCCCTCTGGCCACCCCGAACTACTGCATACACGTCGTCAGAGCAATACTTAGCTTATATATTTTGCTTATAGCTTTTTCTAGTATATACGTTGTTTTATGCGCTATAATAAATATATTTATCAAGTTGTTACAAAACAACTCGTACGTAATCATACGTAATAATAACAGATACCGCGGACCGTTGAAACCTGAATTAGAAACGTACACAGCGAGGCTAGAGCGGGATAGCATTATAAACTTTTATTGTACCCTGCGTTTTATACTCTGCGCACCTCGGGGTCACGGAGAAGTTCAACTGATAAGTCCGCGTAAAGTGTAATTCACAGAGGGGCGAGGAGAGCGTTAAATACCTATTATACTAGAACGAGCAAGCCTTAATAAAATTTTATAACATCATTTTTGTAACTACAGGATCACTGACCTGGTACACGCGTCATCGCGCGTGTAACAGGCGCGTGACCTTCTTTCTACGCGGCAAAGTCGCTTAAAAGTGGTATATGCTTGTACCTACAAAACTTCATTATTTTGATTGAATAAAATATAGTATATAGTAAATAGTAAGTTAGAAAAGTAAATTAAAATAAATTGTTACGCATTTAAAATTAAATTGAATAAAAAACTATTTGGTTTAAATTTTCTCAAACCATCATTTTTTTTTTAAATATGCAGAACTGATCAGTAGCCGATACTGAATAAGTTATTTTTTTTTTAAACATTAGTTATTATAATATTATTTGGTCTGCGAACTGTCACTGAATGGAAATGATTAAAAATTTTGCCTTTTTTTGTGGCAGTCGATCCCATATCCATTATTTTTATGCTCAATCTTTTTAAAAATAATAATAGCTGTCCTTGAGTCGTTAACCGCCGGTTTTAGGGTAGGTCAGGTCTTTAGAATAATACATCACGGAGAAATTTTAAAAAACTAAAATCATAATTTGTGACTAAACTACTGGATGTATCTTATTGATTTTTTGTATGTGGGCTTGGAATGTCATTACATATACGCTGTCCAATTTATCGTTGTATTATAATCCCCACCCTGTATATACCGTGTATAGATCCACATGCATTTAATAAAAAGCGTTTATTTTAATATTTTTTTCATTTGATTGATTGATTGATTGAGTTTCATTCATAGTTCTCCCGATTTTTCCCATATATTCACCCGACGCTGATCATCGTGATAATCTGGATCTTCGTGATTAAACAATTCTGTATATTGTTGGACCTGTGATATTAATAATTCTTAATTCATTTTTGTTGAAGCCAGGATTTTTATAAGTTTTTAAACGTATTAAAAGTTGATACTTAATTAAAAATACGTTGGTGAGCATCCGAATCGCATCGGCGAAGAAAGTCGCTTGTCGAGCGACTCCCTCGGTCGATTCGATTCGGCGCGCCGCGGCTCGTCGCTAATGGGGGGTTCACACGGGTCGATTTTCGCCGTGCGGCGAGTCGCTTCACTAATTGCCTCACTAAGCCGCATCGCTAGCCCATTTACACTGGTTACTAAAATCGCACGCGGCTCTGTCATTTCCATCGAAAATGTTGAGCAGAATAGCCGTTTGTGCCGGAATTGAAATAATTAATTATTCAATTATTCAACAATTGCTTAAAGAACAAAGAGTGAAGAAAAAACAAAAGGAAAGAAGAAAACGTAATGTTTCGGTACGTGGATGGATTTCTCGACGTAAGGACTTGGGTGCTTCGGATACTTTATTGGTTGAGTGGAGTTTAGAAGATCCTGATTATTTTAAAAAACGATTAAGAATGACTACTGATCAGTTTAATACTTTACTACATAAGGTTACTCCGCTTATACAAAAATGCGATACCAATATGCGAGTAGCACTTTCTCCGAAAATTAAATTAGAAATAACCCTGAAGTTCTTGGCTACCAGTGATAACTATTCAAGTCTTGCAGAGTCATTTAGAGTTCCAGAATGCACAATTTCCTTGTTTTTGAAGGATGTTTTGGATGCTTATATACAATGTTTTACAGGAGTTCATTATGGTAAGTGAAACTAGTAATTAATTATAAACGATTTATTTATAAATTTTCCATTGTGTTTTCATCTAAGCATGACCTAACAGCTTGAGATAGAATATCGTCGTTCACTCCGTATTGTTGCCCAGTATTTTCTTGTGTAAGTAAACAGCTGGCAAAATAGTCTTCTTCATAATCGAGGTGCCTTCTAGAAGTGGAAGCTTCGGGAGTCGAAGTTTCACTCTGGTTTTGAAAAGCTTGGTTTCGGGAAGTAGTAGCTTCGGCTTCTGGAGTCGAAGTATAGCGTGTATACTCTGAGAGTGAACTCGTAGGTCTAGCAATTGGAAAATGTTGTGTATTTAATGTTTTCAGTCTTTCTTGTGACAAATAATTATTGATGAAATTTTGACAAACAATAGCATTTCTTAATGGCAAACTACGTAATTGGCTTGCCACATGTACTCCGAATGTATCAAATTCATCTTGACGGATAGTTTGAGCCAAAGTTTCTAATCTATTGACTGCTTGTAAAACAGGTAAGTTTATTTCTTTTAGGTGCCATCCACCACAGATCAATGGAAGAAAATACTAAAAGTGGGGCTATTGACGGGAAACACGTATTAATCGAAAATCCACCACACGGAGCATCAGACTATTATAATTACAAAGGCACTTATAGTGTGGTGTTGTTTGCTATAGTGGATGCACATTACCGTTTCATATATTTAGATTTCGGAACTAAATGGACGCATGAATGATTCGCATATTTGGAAAAAAACAAAGTTCTATAGTGCTCTTGAAAGAAATAATTTAAAACTACCTAATAAGGCAGTTTTCGTTGGTGATGATGCTTTCCCTTTGGCAACCTATTTAATGAAACCGTATTCAAGACATGAAGGTTTGGAACACAAACAAAAAATCTTTAATTACAGACTATCAAGAGCACGCCGAATCGTAGATAATGCCTTTGGCATAATGGCTTCACGATTCAGAGTATACAGAAAACCTATATCTGTTTCATTGAATAAAACTGATTCTATTATTAAAGCGACCTGCGCGCTGCATAACTGGCTTCGGACTAATCTCATATACATGAATACTCCCGAATTAGTAGTCGGAGAAGACTTTCAGTTCAGGGACAATCAGAAACGGAAGTTGGAGAAGCATTTCCTACAGTAGACGAATTAATGACACCGCTATCTTCTAACAACTATTCACGAAATGCAAAAGATCTGTGCGATAGATATGCTGACTATTTTGTCGGACCAGGAAAAGTTTCATGGCAAGATAGAATGATTGCGTAAATATTGTATGTTTATTTAAGTAATATTATAAAAATGGCTCTGTTCACGATTTACCTATTATAATTTATAATATGCGAACAAGAATAACTATTTAATAAATAATAATAAGACTTATCATGTTATCTTTACTGTTTCTTCCTTCTATCACTGGCTTTAAAAAGCGGTCAGCTACAGAAAACCAAATTAATTGAGGTCTGTATATATCATCCTTTCCCGCGCCACTCTTCTTTGACTTTGTTACCTTATTGGCCTCTGTATTATACGTGGTTCGTATATTTTTTATCTTCAATTTAAGCTCTTCAACTGTTATGGACAAACGCATTTCTTGAATAATAGATTTAAGAGCCGCTAAACGTACATTATTGTTCCTGTAATCTTGTTCTCTTGGGTTCCATAAGCATGGATGCATTTCATAGCATTCCAAAAACTGTATGGTGTTATTTTTATTCATGGTTGTTACGATACATGTACGCAGAAACTCTGTAGTAAATAAATACACGTGCATGCGCGAAACACCTTCATGCGGCGGGCGATCGCCTGCAACTGATCGTTTACACGGTCGATTTTAGTCACCAGTCGCATGCGGCCGGTTGCCGCGCGGCCAAAGTCGGATGCTACCCAACTTTGGGACTTGCGGCTTTATTCACTTGCAACTTAGCCGAATTGCCATTTAGATGGTCGATTTACGCCGCGCGGCAAAAATCGTGCGGCTTTAGTCACCCGTGTAAACCCCTAGTAATGGACGCAGTTTCATAGAAAATGTATAGTAGGCGACTTTTTCGATTCGATTCGACTCTGCTCGGCGAGCCTAGTGGACGCGGGCTTAAGAAAGTCGCTTAGTCGAGCGACTACCTCGGTCGATTCGATTCGGTGCGCCGCGGCTCGTCGCTAATGGACGCAGTTTCATAGAAAATGTATAGTAGACGACTTTTTGCGATTCGATTCGACTCTGCTCGGCGAGCCTAGTGGACGCGGGCCTTTACACCCCTTTTTTCGCATTGAAAAGTAGCCTATGTCCTGTTTCAAGCTACTATCTGTGTACCAAATTTTATTTGAATCGGTTCAGTAGTTAGACAGACAGAGTTACTTTCACATTTATAATATTAGTAAGGATTTAGTTTCTTTTTTGCTTTAATTTATGGGTTTTATAATTTTTTTACGTTAATTGCTACATTGTATGCATTTTTACCACATATTTTTCTTCTTTTTTGCCACTCAGTATTTGTATTGCACCAATTTTAATTTTCTTTTTAAATTCTTTTATTATTAATATTGCACCAATTATAATACTGCAGGCGATTTATTAATTGTTTATAGTCACTTACATTTTAGTTGTGTTTTTGACTTCCCAACCAAGACATGTCGCTTTTTTCTATAACATAATTAATATTTTTCTTTATTTTATCGTGGTAACTATATGTATTTAAAAAGTTGTGAATTATTTGAGAATTCTCTCTGTATAATCTAAGGATTATTTCATTAGGGGGGTATACTAAATTATATTTTTTAAGCTTTTGTACTCCTTATATTGAATATATACATACGAAGCCCGTGGATTTGTTTGGTAGTATAGGTTTTAGCGCATACACCTGAGTAATTTTTTTTTGTTAACTTTCTGCAGATGTATCCTGCAGTGTACGCTGATGTTTGAACCCTCACTTTCTCATTTATAACATTTTGAAGGATTTTTCCCTCTGTGTCTAAGGGCCCTTTAGAAGAGGACGGTGCGTTTAACTCTCGACAAGGCAATGCATTTTCACCATAATTATCATTTTTTAATGATTTAATAAAAAAAAATTAAAATTTATCAGAGTAGCACCGTCGTCTTCTTCACAATTTAAAAATTTTGAGTGAGGGCTCAATATTTTAATTAAAACTAGCCATTTGAAGGCGTACACAAATGTATTGGCGTCGGGATTAGTATAGTTTCTTTGGTCGCATAAAAGCCATTTTATGCGACCAAAGAAATTCTCTAGGAGATCTTGGTTTTAATCATGGGTAAAAAATTCAATCCCATATTCCGTGACATGACCATTGAAAACCTGTTACCTGTTTGGCTAATTTAATGCTGGTATATCTATGTCTAATATTTTTTATTATCTTAATAGAATTACACCAGAATTCCTGATGTGGTGATGAAGGCTTAACAGCACATCTTAATTTCCCTTTTGTGTCGCCTGGAGATCCATTAACGCTGTCAAACAGATTGTCATAAAAGTCGACCACATCTACAGTTGTGTCTCCATGGTCTCCATTAAGTCTTTTATCTGGAGATTGAAATAAACATTTTGCTTGTTGTTTTTGTTTGTAACCATTATTATTTTCCCTATAAACTAAGACAAAATATTATTATATACAAATAAATGCCAGTGACTTATGAGGCAATGATATACGTATGGAGTCTAAGGATTTATAGGACAAGAATATATTATATACCGGACATTATTCAGATACTTAATTTTTGGCAGTTAACCACCAATTGGAAAAAAAACTATATAATAAATAAATTAAAGCATTAAAAAAGACACCTATTTCTTGAGGTTGTAATATATCTTTTGAATAGCTGGTTGATGGAAGTAAATATCTATGCATGTCGAAAATATTACCTGAAATTAAATGTTAGATTGTGGTTAGCACTATTACTTATATTGATAGAAATATGTAAAAACATAATTATAACTAAATACTATTACAACAATAACAATATTAAAATATTTATATTAAAATCTCGTGATCAAGACATTCGCAGTCAATGTCGAAATATCGAGCTCCGTAAAGCGAAAATAATAAACATGGTAAATATCCCAATATTAAAATACACACAAATATGTGTCTGTTGTTAAATAAACTGTGTGTGTGCCGTATTTCGTTCTGTTTGTAGAAATCATTAAGTTTAAACAAATTTGATGGAAGGTACGTTGAAAGTTATCATAAAGCAATAAAAACAAATAAAGATATCGAAAAAATAAACGGTTTACTATGAATAATCCCACAAAAACCTATCGATCCCACAAAAAAGATCGACGACCATTTTTAAATTATACTCAAAGATGTCAATACTTCCTAAGAGTTAATTTTTAATAATGGGTGTTGTTACCACCTCGAGCTCTAATGACTTCTTGAAGTCTGTTTGGAAGTCCATCCATGATGCCCTGAATGTCGGACTGGGGGATATTGTGCCACTCATCTACCACAGCTGTTTTAAGCTCTCCTAGGGTCGCCGGTAATCTTGCTCGAACACGTCTTTGAAGATTGTCCCAAATTTGTTCTATGGGCACGGTTCAGGACTACGTGCCGGCCATGTTAATTAGTAAAGTGAATTAACTTAAAATTTTCTCCTATAAATGGTACGAAAGTTATTACGTGGTCTTGAAGAACTTCTTCCACATATCTCTGAGCATTCACACTGCCTATCAAAGATGCCGAGGTCGGAAAGAGCTTCGTAAAAGACACCTCCCCAAATCATTATTGACCCTCCCTGGTAATCTACTGTTTCAGTAAAGCGCATGGGGCAAACCTCTCGTTTTTGCGCCTGTAGACACGCTGACGTCCATCTGGATTTTTAAGGTTATTCTGCTCTCATCTGAGAACAGTACGTTCTTCCAGTGCTCCATAGTCCAATTACCATATTCTCGTGCAAAGGCAAGTCTAGCTCTACGGTGCTGTGGGAGAAGTTGTGGGGCGCAAGCTGGACGGAAAGCCCTTAGGTTTCTTTCTGCTGGTCTCCGTCTAATGGTACGTTCACTCATAATAACATTTCAGATTTCAAAAAAACGAGAACGAGCTTCAGTAGCGGTGCAAAAGCGATTTCTCAACACACAACACTGTTACTGACAACAAAGCGGTCACCTCGGGTAGAAGTGCACCGATGTCGGCCTTGACCTGGCCTCTGCGTGTAGCTATTCTCCCGAAATTGTCTGATGGCATCCCGTACTATTGATAGAAGTACACCGAGTGTCCGAGCGATGCGACGTTGGCTGCATACACGGTGGTCAGCTAAAGCCACAGACCTCGCTACACCAGTAGCGTCTAGTGACATTTTTTATGATTATAAACAATAAAATAACATTAAGAACTCTACGCTTCAGCCTGTAATATCCCACTGTTGGGCATAGGCCTCTTTCCCCGTAGGGGAGAAGGATAAGAGCTTAATCCACCACGCTGCTCCAATGCTTGTTTGGCTTATACATATATTCCCTACTATGAGTAACGATCGCTATCTGGTGTACATGATAACAACCGGGACCGACCGATTAACGTGCTCTCCGAGGCACGGTGCCGAGACCCATAAAGACTGCACAAACACCCGACCACGGCAAACATCTGTATGGCAGATACAAATGTTGTCGTGTGCGGGGATCGAACCCGCAACAGCCACATTGCAGTATACTAACGACGACGACTAAGAACTCTAATTACACAATATTCAAACATTATTGCAAAAGAGAACAGGATATGTAAACACAGTAACATAACGGCAAAAATGTCAAATAACGACTTAATGTTTTGGTGACACAAATTTAAGAAAGGAAACAAGGGTACGAGTATTTAATTTGTTACTAAAGTACCATATGTATGTGGTACAAACAAATCAGAAACTTCCTTTGGTTGTACCAACTTCACACAATGTGACAATATACATACTAACACAACAGTACTGAGTACTTTCAAGATCAAAGCCTAAAAAGGCTTGGCAAGCTGAGGCTTGGCAAGCGAGGCTGTCGCGTCGATCCGCGATATTCCATAGACAACCCAGCTATGACATATAACATCACTATATTTTGACAGCCCGCCAATTTTCCTGACCTGTCAGTGAGTATGACATATTTTTTCTTTCACATGTGGGTGAACGCGGACTTTATAAAAGAAGGTGAATGGTGTTTAAAATAGTGTGTTTTACCTTTATGGCAATAAATTGTTAATTAAACTAAATCCAGAGAAGTCCAACGAGTCACCTTCACTGAAAGCTAAGTTTCTAAGTATCTAAGCATCTGACTAATTAGTTGACTAAGTATATTGACTAAATATTTGACTAACTAATTGCAGAACAGTTTATTCTTGTATATTGATGGTTTAATCGAAGTTTACTAAGAATATATCCTCTAAATGTTAACCGTTTGATTATGGTTCGATATATGACTTCTGGCTGTTAAGAAATGCAGGTCCATAATGAAAGGTGTCTTCCTTGACACACTATGAGAATGGTGTCCTCCGCGACACTTCATAAAGAATGGGTTACTAAGAATGGCACCTCGGTTGGTGCAGGTTGTGGTGCTTGGTGCACCAGAGAATGTAGGACCTACAGAATAGCATCTTGCCTGATGCACGGTAAAAGGAACCCCTTGTATAGGGGCATGGATTACTGAATTCCCCTCGAGGGACGAGGATCACTAGGTTTAGATGGTGTCACTTTGGATACAAGGAATTCCCTTTACAAGGGACAAGGATTGTTAGGACCAAATGTAACCGTGTGGCATGAAGGTGCCGGCCATATATCGAACTATACCACGAATCTATTGTTTACAGAAACCCTAAGAGAAAAGAGGTGACTCTGACCACACTGGCGGTCAGAGGTCTGACCTCATGTGCCAATGTGTAACTAATCTATTGGATATACTTAGATATCCTTATCATCACGGCAGCAATTGTAACTATACCTATGGATGACCTAAGACCTACTATATATATCCTGGTTACTGCCACGTTGAAACAATTAATCTAGAATATCCTGGACATCCTGGTTACTGTCAGCAACTGAAATGACAGTACTCACTACATCCATATGCATACAAGTACTCATACACACACATACATATATATATACATATAAATATATGTATATATATACATATGTAAACATACGCGAACACACATACACATACCCATGTAACGAAACTATGCCAAACATATACTATTAAATGTAAATAGTCAATTATATAATAGCGAAAATCCCTATAGCGATCGTCAAAAAAATTCAATAAAACCCATACGTTGTGTAACCTATTCATAATAATAACTCCAAGTTCTATGATGGTGTATTTAGAGTGAATTGAGTATGTGTTATTGAAAGCTTTGATATTCAAATCAACCTATACCTACTGATTTTAACTCTTTATATCGAATATTTCCTCATTAGATTAAAGTTAAACATTAAGTCCTAAATCAATTGAAGTATCTCAAGTGTAAAATTTATTTTTACTAAGTCTGAGTAATGTTCGGATAACTCAATTAGTTCCATAAGTGTATGAATTTATCACCAGACTGCGATAAATTATTTTCTTATCTGCGCTATTGAAAATACTTAACAATCAAAAATAAATATACAGCTCTTATCTACAGTCCTTCTAATAATACATTATCGCATTTCAATAGGCTCTCATAACCCTTTCTGGAATTTTAAGTTTATCATAACTTTAAAAGTATACGTTTAAAATAAATTCACCAATTATCTTCGGAGTGTCTAGCATAGAATTGACATAGGAAATCATTCAAGAAATAATTAAGAAGTTAATATTATCTACATATAATTAACATAATTTCGTTTCCAAAATAACTTAATTAATAAATAATATACTTTAGTATGAAGCAATAAGTTTTGTGTAGTGTTATTGAAGTGTATATCTGTTTTAGTGTAGTTATCCGAACAATCTAAGACTTAGGTCTTAGATATGTCCTAGATTTGAAGATAACCTCTACCATTTCTGGTAGAGGGCGGAAAATTCTCACCCTCCACGTCCCTGAATTTTCCTTATATTTCCTGACCTCACACAATAAAGCCGCGTGACTCTAATTATTTAAGCACTACAAAGGTGCAATTTTAGCAAAAAATAAGGAACAGGTAGGAAATTGAGTGACCCAATATTCTCTAGTGGTTAGACGATAATATATCCAATCTAACAAACGCTTGTTCCATATGTCTGCTATGTAGCCATATAAAGACTATGAAAGTGTGTAATACATTAGGAAGACTTATAGTCTTAACTATTGCATTACGGGGTTTGATGGCACACAATGTAATATAACAAGGTGTGAATAGTGTTAGTGTAATCCAGTAGAAATTCCAAGCTACGAATCTGTCGCAATCACTTATATGATCAAGCTTCGTCACCTTCGTTTAGGTGAGTCGTCAGCGATCAGTGATTCCGAGAGACGCACCCAAGAATACTACATCAAGGATATATGTTTGATATCACTACATTCATAGTGATTTTGTGGTGTCGAGTAAGTATTTACATGACACACAGCATTTTAATGAGACAGCATCAGTCAAACTGGATCTCTTTTGTTCAATTAAATATTGAACATAATATAATCAATTGAACAATCAAATGAATATATTTGGCACTCAAGGAGAGTGGATAGGTTCATCTTGGACAAGGATTTGTCTAGAGACAATAAAACAGTTAAAATATAACATATTTCATTTACTCAATCAGAATCTCTGAGAGTATCTCATTTTCACAATGAAAAGAGAATGTATATTTAATAGGTTTTATAATCCATCAAATGTTTGTATGTTTGTACAACACAAGAGGACTTGATTAAGGCTTGGCTTTAATCTCAGTAAATCCGCCTTAGGACTTAACAGAGACCGTCCACAAAAATTAGCAATAAATTAATTGGAAAAGTGAATATGTTTCTCTATTAGTCTAAAATAGAACTTCATACCACTGTCCAAATATAAATTACTAACCTTTGTTGCAGTTTCAAACAACGACCATACACTAGTTTAGACTTATTTCAGTCTGACTAGTGTCTAGTGAAGTTTGTCCATGTCTCTTATCAAAGATAAGGAAACTTACGTATAGTA
Organism: Melitaea athalia; assembly: GCA_905220545.2. Taxonomy (NCBI): domain Eukaryota; kingdom Metazoa; phylum Arthropoda; class Insecta; order Lepidoptera; family Nymphalidae; genus Melitaea; species Melitaea athalia. Next base: position 3,496,035 of record HG992189.1, read on the forward strand.
TTTACCATGAACATAGTTCAATTAGGCAAATACAAACGCAGAGGTTAAGTAGGAAGAACACGCAACTTTCTTTACTAGATAGACCAAGACTAGGACCTACCTAGCACCGATGACGCGATGAACTGTGGCTTAGACGGGCCAGGCCTTATAGGGAATACCTATAATAAAACACTGGCGAATACAATCATTTATGGATTCACCTGAACATGGTTTATATAGTTCAATGAAAGTCATCGTAAGAATGAGACACTCCGGTTTTCCAGATACCTCGTCTTGACATTCATTTAAGAACATAAATTCTTAGATCAATGTTCAAAACTACAAGAGTTTGTGTAATGTCAAGGTTCAGTGTATAATTACCTCATCTTAGAATGAATTCAAGAGCTAAAAGTATCCTTGAACCCATTCCAGACTACAAACCACCTTGTTACCTCGTTCCAACATTCATTTAAAAAAACTACAAGTTCTTAAATCAATGTTTGGAACTACAATCTTGTATAATGTCAAAATGAAGCCAAATATACATATATATATATACATATACATACATACATATACATTCCATAGAAGCACATTTATATGTAGAGAATATTCAACAAGATACGACAACAAATCATTAGTTTGTTTATAGGTCATATTTTTCTAGAATCATCCACTACGCTATCTACTTCCAAAGTAATGACTTCATTAAACAACACAGTAAAATTTCATTTCATTATTCAAATACACCCTAACGAAATTCTATTTAACCCTTACTATAGTCATATCTAATATGAGGAGCAACAGATCAAAGTGTTTTAACTCCGTTAATGTAACTTTTGAGATAAAAGCATAATCCATAATATTTTTAAGAGAGGACAAAAACAAACAACTTTGTATTGTAATAGGGTTTATTGGAAGTCAAATCAGCAAATAAAACTGAAATCCACATACTTCTTATTATTAATTATCAATAAAATTTTACATATTTTTTTGGATTTAATACATATTGATGCATTAACCATAAAATAATACTGTTTGATGTGGCACATTTGGGATTTAATACAGTTTGACATGGGTGTGAAGACTATTACACACTGAACTAAAATTTACTTATTTCATCCTCCTCTTCCAAACAGTCACACATTTCCTGCTGTTCTTGATCTGAATCGGTAACACCATCACCATCACTGTTTATAATTTTTTTGTAATATTCTAACTCCCCATTATCTTGCCATTCCTCTCCAAAACGTTTCTTCAGTAACATGTTTACATCATTTTTCTTTGCCTGATTTAGTAAATTATTATTGTTGATGATTGCAGGCTCTGGTATATTTTCAATTTTAAAACCCCTTTTCATAATTGGACCATAGTCTTTTCCAGTATCAGCATTGTAGAAATTTTCCATTTTGACATCTATTCTTGGTTTAAGTTGCCTTGTTGCTTTGTTTCTTACCATTGTCTTTTTTATATAAATCCTTTTAGCATCTCTGATTCCATCCATCTTTTTCATGAATTCTGATAGACTTTTTAATATCCAGCGTATTCCATTCCTTTCCCAATTCATGGACTTTTCCTTTTTCAGAGTAAACTTGTGTATATTCTTTTCGTGTGATGATTTCTTCTCTCTTCTTCAATTCTTTTTCTACCACTCCAAAGACACGATCTGGAGGCATATAAGAATGCCCTCTTACAGGGTAGAACAAAACAACTTCCTCAATATGTACAGGAGCTTTAGTAAAAAGCCACCAACATAAACTATGAACGACATGCATGTTTTTGTTCTGCCCTCCGCAACCGTCACAGAACAGTCTCAATTTGGTCTTGGATTCGGCAAAATTGTATGTTTGTAGATATGATAGTATAGCAGAGGATATTTCCACTGAGCCTTTTCCGGCCTCCGTTTCTGTCCACGTAAAAAAATGTGAATCCTGCATATTCAGGTCAACAATACAAAAAGTATAAAAGTTTATTTGCCGAGCATAGTAAGCTTCACTAATATTCAGTTTAGGAAGAGGATGAATTTGTTGAAGATCGAAACAAAGTCTGACACTATCAGAATAGTCTGCTTTTAGTAACTTATGAAATGTCTGGGCACGTAACTTATGAGCTCCCAAATTGTGCATCAAACTGTTTTTCTTTTGTGTATCAGTTTCTGCTCTCATGGCAGACGCCATCCTTTTACAATAACTACAAACATCAACAGCAGGAGTTCCGAAGCCAATATTAAATTTTGTACAAAATATTGTGGCAAAGAAAGTTTTTTTAACTTTAAGATTTTCATTGGCTTGACTGTTGTAAATTTTGTAAAGCTTATTTATTGACAACGTGGATGGCAAATATATGCGCTTGCTTTTAAGGCGATTATAGTGACTTATACTACCCTCAAGTTTAGAAATGAATTCAATAACGGCCTGTTTTTTCTGGGCATACAGATGTGCCTTGTGATTTCCACCTCTCCGTTCATGAACTCCTTCACCACTAAAAACACCCTTTGCAATTGAGTTGATTCTGGTTTGAGAAACATTAAACAACTTTTGAAAAAACTTTGCACAAACAGGCATCATTTTCCCTTGTTTGACAGGAATGTAATACTTAACGGAGAATTTCTTAGCATTTCTGGACTTAGTTTTAGGCTTTGCTACTGGCCTAGATCGTTTAGTGCCTGAAACCCTTAACATGTATGACAATCGCCTATCCTGCTCAATTTTCGTATGGGCGTCATACATTTTTTGTTTCGCATAAATCAGGTAATTCATAGAAATCAAACAGCAAGAATACCGTTTTGTCGTATGTGTACATGGTGGATTAAAGGCTAACAAAGCCGGATCACTATCACGGTATCTGAAACAATAAACATTATGACATAAACAAAAACAGGCAAATAACCCATTAAAATAAATTACTATAAATGCTGTGATAAAATACACAAGTGCGAACAACACTTACCTTGCTTCTTTACGCCGAGCTCTTAGGTTTTTATTACGTGGCCGTTTTCGTGAACCATCCGAATGTTCTCCAACAAATATTGATTCTTCCATCTTTACATACGATTATTACCATAAAATAATAACAAATCTATTTTATTATTCAAAAAACATTAACACAACAACAGTGACAACATAACCGCCAATGTTTCCTGTCATATTGACATCGAGTGACAAGTGACCACAAACAATATAGTTTGTTGCGTTCAGAAATGACTTGTACTTGATGTCTATGGATGTAACACACTTTGTTCTAGCGACAAAATTTAATACACTTGGATATGGCAACGAACCTGGATCTAATATCGTTTGAAACGGTGACTACTTTTGGTTCTTTTTTATAATAAAAAGTAATACAGTTTGATGCGTCATAATTTGACATGAGTTTCAAGGTTTGAAATAGATAAAAAATCCGTTCTGTATTAGAATAATTCGGTAGGTGGAGTTAATACACTTTGATCTGTTACTCCTCATATGATAGTCTTAACCAAAGATTCAGTCAATTTATATATGTAATTTAAAGTCAAACGAATGTAATTTCGTTTCATTCTATCAACATCATATTGTGATCATTTATTTAAGCTAGATTTCATTTTATCAGTTAAATTCAATATAATTATGGTCATAAGGCTTATTTCATAATAATTTCATTCAATAATCAATCAATAATTAATAGTATCAATGTAAACCTAGATAATAATTCATTAGATATCTTTTATTAAAAATCTCCGTAAAAGTTATAAAAAATCAGTAAGAGAAACGCATCATGAATCATTTTAATTCTACACCAATTGGTGATTCGCATGTTTATATCATAGTGTATCAAAATTGTGAAATTGTTTCACATGCATATATAAAAAAGAAATGTGCATCGAACCAACAGGAGCTCTTGATCAAAAGGAACTGCAGACTGTACACAGGTCTTTCAGACAGTTCTCTCAATATGACATATAGAGATCAACTCATTCACTGAATTTATTTAGCGGATTACAATTAAAGATTTTTATAATAAAGAATTGCACTTAATAATAATCACTAAAGATAAATTAAAACTATTTCGCGAACTACACTGAAGCGACATGCCACACACTCGGCCAGCTTACGCTAATGAGATTTCTGATCTAGACCTAAAAATACTTTAGGTATTCTATGTTTAATCCAGGTCAGAAATCCCATCGCTTCGCCAGCCGAAGGGCCGCGACGGCCGAGAAAGCCTACGTGCTTTCTCCCTCAATACTGTATTCCGAATCCCGAATCCGAAATCCGAATGCCCTCACCGACGCCCGAACTGTGTATATCAAGTCCAGCGTCTCCTTCCCCCTCCTTCATACGCCTACCATAGCGCGTCCTATGATTCCAGAAAAAAATAAGTCCCACGCCAAATTGAACACTTAGAATGTTTCACCTTATCATAGTTTTAACAAAATTTGTCAACGCAATAAATTTAAGCTTATCTCGAGTATATTTAAAATTTATCACCCTAATAATTTAAAACGATAACTAAGCTGTTTAGGTCTCAGTAAATAAATCTCTATCTCAAGTACAACTTAAAATTTGAGACCCTAATGAATTAGAACAATATTTGTTTATTAAAATAACTGAATTATGTTTACGTGTCAACACACATATAGATTTATGCGTTTGTTATCTCAAGTATAACTTAAAATTTATAGCACTAATAATTTAGAACTATATTTGTTTATTAAAATAACTGAATTGTGTTCATGTGTCACGTTACAATCGCCCCTTAATTATATAATGTAGTTTATCGTAATTATTAATTAATCACAACAACGTAACCAAATAACACAATTCTGTATCACGTTACTTCTCAACTGAAAGGATACTCATGAATCTTTACATTCAGCTTCAATCAACAGCACTTAGAAGCATACTCTTCTCCCGAACAACCAACCTCTCATCAATCATAATACTAGAGTTATATTCAATGGTTAAAATCAAAATAATCAATTCCAACCAACTATTCCAGCTCCTTCACCAACTCTCACACTCACATAGATCCAATCTGATTTGAATTCCTACATCTAGGGCTCAATTTTATCTTAAAACAATACACATATTGTTTTAAAATATAAAATCCGGCTCTTCAATGTTAAATATACAACTTAACAGAGCGCAGTTCATCTTATTTTAAATTTTCAGAATGAATAAATTAAAATATTTGAATACAGTTGCACAATTCATATCTAATACTAATATGAATTGGTAATACGTTGTTTAGTATATTGCAGTACTTGGACAACTTGAACTGCAAACAGTCAAACTTTAAAGTTTGACCTATATTTTTACAATTTAATTTAGATTGAATATAACTGAAAATGTTCAGTTAATTTTGTGAAGAAATGACCGCCCTACTCCCCACCAACTATTTCTATTAAGCTAGCGCTTAATAAGTTAAGTATTGATGAAAAAAAAATTTATATATGACTTAATAGTCAGTTAAAAATTAAATTGTTATATAGTTATGTGAGAACCTTTAAGCGCTCCAATAAAATTAGTTGAGTCATTTCCCTGACCCATCATTTCCCTAATTTTTATTTTTATTCATAACTAAACCTAATTACAATTACATTTATCTAACTTATTACTATCTATTTTAATCATCTAATTACTATTTTAATAACCTAATCTTTTACTTACATATCTAACTTATTTAAGTGCAATTCATTTCCTTATAAAATCATCTATAGTTTTGACATTAAATTATTGTGAAAATATAATAAATCTTCAATAAAGTTTATTGATATTCTAGTTTAGAATCTATCCTTTTCAATTCCACATTATTAATTCAAATGTTTATATCAACAGTTAAACATTGATAACATCTATAATTGATCGTGATCAATTTATTATTGATAATATCTATTTAGATGTATTGTATTAAAGTTTCCTCTAATTTCTTTAGTTATAGGGTCCATTAATGTGTAAACATTTGCAAATGGAATCGCACTAACTACATAAGGTCCTTCATACGGCAATTGAAACTTTTTTATAAGTTTCTTTTGAGCCTCTGACTTATTTACCTTACGAATCTTTACATAATCTCCAATCTGAAATTCAATTAAACGATGGGACCTATTAAATTTAGTTTGTCGTTTAATACTGTTATCTTTTAAATTTTTCCTAACTTGAATTCTAATTTGATTAATATCTTTAGACTTATTTAATTGAGGTAAACAACTATCAAATGACATGTCATTACTCAATCCATATAATATTTCATTAGGAGTAAATCCCGTACTTTCATGAAATGTGTTGTTATATAATGTTTCGATTTTATTTAATATTGTTGCCCAACTTTTATGATTTTTATGGCAATATGTTCGAAATAAACGTCCTAGTTCTCTGTTAACCCTCTCTGTCGTATTAGGTCGAGGATTTCTTACAGTTGTAAATATAGGTTTTATATCCATATCTTTTAAAGTTTGTTTCCAACTTTCAGATGAAAATTGACTACCATTATCAGTCATAATTACTTTAGGCTTAATTATTTTAACAAATTGTTTTAATTTTGTAATAACTGAACGAGAAGTGGCTTTAGACAAATCATATAATTTAACAAATTTATTAAATGAATCCTGAATTACGAGTATATAAGCAGAACCAAACCGACCTTTCGGCAATGGTCCATATAAGTCTGCCATAACTAATTCACCTATTTCTTCTGTCACAATAGATTTACATTCGCCTACATATTTTATATATTATCACTTTTAGAAACTTGACAGAGATGACAAGTCTTTAATAATACTTTAACTGTTCTATGCATATTAGGAAAATAGAATCTATCTTTAAGATATTTGAGTACCTTAAAAACCCCTTGATGTCCCATTTCTTTATGAATTTGAGAAATTACTTCCTCTCGTAACTGAGAGGGTAAATAAATTACATGTTTATCTGAATCGATTTTAAAATATAACACTCCATCCTTGATATAACAGCGCTTAGCAATATTATTTATTCTACCACTATGATTATTACTAATATTATTTATAATATCCATTATCAACTGTACTTCATTATCGTTAGATTGAAAACTAGATATATTTTTTAAATTTGTTATTAATGTTTTATTTTTATTAATTTCCATATAATGTATTTCAGGACAATAGATTCTATCTTCTTGTATCATTGACGAATCAGGCGGGAACCTAGATAACACATCAACAGCGACATTATCTCTACCTTTTATATGTTCGATACTATAATCGAATTGTTCAAGAAACAATATCCACCTAATTATTCGACTATTATACAATTTCCATGTCCTAACAAACGTCAATGCTTTGTGATCAGTTCTAATTATAAGCTTTGCGCCCCTCAAATAGGTTTCAAACTTCCTTAAACAATAGATTATAGCCCAAAACTCTTGTTCAGTAACAGTCCATCTTAATTCGGCGCCCCTAAGAGATCTGCTACAATAGCCTAATATTTTCATTTCCCTTTGTTCATCGTACTGAAATAAAACCCCCGCAAGACCTACTCCCGAACTATCTGTTTGTAAATAAAAAGGTTTAGACATATCCGGATGATGCAACATTATTGTCTTTAAAAAACTATTTTTCAATTTTTCAAAGGCTACTTGTGCTTCTGAAGTCCATGTCCATCCTTTGCTCTTTTTTAATAATTGGCATAAAGGTTGAATTATACTATTATAATCAGGAATGAACCGCCTATAATAATTACAGAGTCCTAAAAATGCTCTTAAATGTTTTATTTTCTTGGGAACTGGGAAATTCTTAATAGACTCTATTTTTTCTGGGTCGGTTTTAATTCCCTCGGTAGAAATAATATGTCCTAACATCTTAACTTCTTTACATATGAATTTACATTTTTCAAGATTACATGTTAACCCCGCTGACTTTAATTTGTTTAGTATTATATCGATATGTTCTAAATGTTCATTTAACGTTCCTTGAGTTAAGATAGCAAGGTCATCTAGATAATTCACGCAAAAATGTCTAACTTCAGGCCCTAATATTAAGTCCATAGCTCTACTGAAACTTCCCACTGAAGTCTTAAGTCCTTGTGGTAAAACATTGTACATATAAGATTTTCCATTAAATGTGAACCCGGTATACTTTTTACTATCCTCAGAAATGGCAATTTGAAAATATGCATTATTCAAATCTATTATACTAATATAATTAACCCCATGAAATGAATTTAAAACATCTATTTGCATCGGAGGTGCTTCCGACTCAGCTATCATGTATTTATTGATTTCACGTGCATCTAGTAGAACTCTAATTGAACCATCAGATTTTAAGGTGTAAGTTAATGGACTACAATACGGTGTTGAACCTCTAGATATTATTCCCATATCAACCATTTCGGCTAATTTTTCTTCCTTTTTTGTCTATACGCGTACGGAACGGGATAAGACCGTTTAATTATCGGACTATGATCCATCATTTTGATAATATGTTGATAACAATTAGCTCTACCTAACCTTTTAACAAATACTTCGCAATATTTAATTAGAACCTGTTTTAATTTATTTAATTGAGTTCCTTTAAGAGGTGTACCCGTCTTTATTTCTTGTAAATATTTATTGAAATCAAAGCTATTATCTACCTTTGTAATATCACAAATTCTCTTTTCCTCAGAATTATATTTAATAAACGGAATTAATACTCGTTGATCTCTATGTTCGATAACTAACCCTATGGATGGCTCTTGTAATTTAATATTAACATTATTTGCCATAAGCCAGTCAAATCCTAATATCATTGAATGAACTAATTTTGGTACTATAAAAAATCTAATCTCTAAATCAATTACCCCAAATCTTACAGGCAATAAAACCATTTGTTGTATTTTAGCACTCTTTTGTCCTACTGCTCCACGTATCTGAATCGGCTTAACAGGTAACATATCTAATTTGTTTCCAGTTAATGGTTTTAAAGATTCCCAAAATGATTCTGAAATGCAGGTTATGTCACTCCCTGTATCGACTAGACATATGACTCGTTTACCAGATATTATCACTTCAATCTCAGATTTAATTATTTCTAATTTATCCGCGGTAATATTATCTTCCTCGTCAAATAATGAAAAGACTGCTTCGGTTTGCACTAATGACTCATTATCTATTTCCGATTGATTTTGTATGATTTTATACTTGAAATCTGTTGAATTATTTTTATTTAATCCTGAGCCTAACCCTGATTTACAATATTGTCCCTTAACTATGATTGGTTTACGTATACCATTATTATGTCTACCTAATGTCCGTCCAGGTTCCCACCCGAGTTTAAGCATAATTCTTAAAGCTACTGATGTACTGTTCACCCCTTCTAAAGTTGATGTACCGGGGTCTGTCACATCAACACTTATTAGTTTAAATTTTCTGTTGATACAGAATTTTCTATAGAAACATTGTTATCATTAACTACTCTATTCGTACCATTAATGCTATTCTTCTTGTTTGGTATCACCTTACTCATTGATCTAGTGTTAATAATCCGCTTCCGGTTGTGACCGCCTCTGCCATTCTGCTGTTGAACTGCCATCTCAGGTCTTTGAACGCTGCTAGAATGGGCATTAATGCCACTACTTAAGTTATTTTGCTTATTAATGTTATCTAACTTTCGTAGAAACTCCGTAGCTTGAAGAATCGATGTGTAATTACTTGTTGACCAAGCATATTGAACATCTTTAGGAAAATGATTCATAATGTCATTTATTAATTGTCTCTCTTGAATAGGATACGTCAACATCTTCGCTTGTCCACATAAAGTAATGAAATGGCTTAACATAGACTGGACTCCGTCCCACGAATTCTGACTGATTCGTCTTCTTAATTCATTCTGCTCAGCCTCGCCCCAATATGTGTCTAAAAAATCCCTTTTGAAGTCTTCAAACACTGTCCATCTATCTCTATAAATACGCGCCCAATTTCGTGATTCATTTTCAAGACAATCTATGATAATGTCTATTATATCTCTCGCTTCTGGTGCAGATTTTCTTAAATAAGCAGTCAGGTCTTCGATGAACGACACAGGGTGTTTTCCTTTAAATGGAAACTTAGGTCTTTCCGTAGGCATCTGCGCCACTGGATAGTATACCGTTGATGTTCCCGGCTGTATGATAGGTTGAATAAAATTTTCTCTCGGCATAACATTGTCCGATGATCCACTGGGAGTAGACATTCTATTTTCCAACTCCGAGATTTTATTATTGATGTTATTCATTGCCTTTTCCATCATTCGAAATATGTATTGTAAAGAATTAATCTTCCTTACTTTAGTAGCAGGTCTAACTGCAGACACTCGCTTGTTATTAGAATTGGTTGCCTTGGTTCCAACAGGACTAGCTTTAGATTGACGCCTAGGCATTGTTATAGATTTAATTTGCTTCAAATGTATCACTGATAATGTTTATCTAAATTTTAATTAATTTATTTTAATTTAAAAAAGATTCACCGCACACTATTTAAGCTACCTATTTAATTTGAGTTTAATTTAAATAAACTTTCCAAATGTTCACACAAAAACTATCTTTTTCTAATCACCTTTTAAACTTCTAATATTTTATTGAAATTTTTATCAAGTCGACCGGAATCTGCAATGTTAAAGTTTAGTTTTAGTTTTAAAACATTAAATGTTTATAAGTTTAATTAAGATTCAACTATCACTATCCACTGTTTATCAATCTAAAACAACTACCAATCTTACTTATTCCTTTTTATAATTCTATTTACTTTCAAATGAAATATGACAACTTCATTTCTTCTCTAGTATTCATTGATAACACTCTTATCAAACATCAATCCCATTCCATTCACACCAAACAATGCATCCATCAACAAAAGAATAATAAAACTATCACTGTGAAATCATAACAATTAGAAGAAATCTCAAATCCTCATAAATGTTAACTGCCAAATTCATACTATCCCTAATCGTCCTTATTATAATAAATACTACAGTATATATTTTTAATTGAAATTCAATTTACTCGGATTGAACTTACTACCTTGCATATTGATAAAACTAATTTATCAATTAGAAAATAAACTCGTGGATTAGTGAAAGTATTTTATTTTATATATAATGACAGTCAACAGAACCGTTGGTAGGACACAAGCTATAAAAAGAAAAGGTTATCAAAAAATGTAAAGAGGATTAATAACAAAGAGTCTTAACACCCTCCCTTTTTGACAACCCTTAACGGACCATACCAATATTCATCAGTATTGATTTAATCCGTGGCTTGTGTAACGCCTTGGTCAGGAAATCTGCTAGCTGGAACTCACTAGGAATATATTCCACACATATTTCTCCATCAGCCACAAGTTCTCTGACATAGAAATGTCTGATAGCAATATGTTTTGTTCTTCGATGGAGTTCTGGGTTATGTGAGATCTTAATCACAGCATCGTTATCGATTTTGAGTTTCGGTATCTCCTTTAGCTTAGAAATTTCTCCAAAGAGTCTTTTGATCCAGACAATTTCTCTGGATGCTTCACTAGCAGCTACCAATTCGGCTTCAGTACTAGATATGGCTACACATGTCTGTCGCCGACTCGCCCAAGATATTGCTCCTCCAGAGTATATACATAAAATACCCGATGTCGAGCGTCTGGTGCTTTGTTCTCCACCATGATCGGAGTCACTGTAGCAATCCAGAATACCGGTGTTACAGTTCTTTTTAAAAACGATCCCATAATCTGAAGTCCCCTTGATGTATCTTAGTATACGTTTCAGTTTTACAATATCATCTTTTGAGGGATTTTCAAGTGATCGGGACACTATACTTACAGCATATGCTATGTCTGGTCTAGTTCCAACTGTCAAATAGGCAGGTGCTCCTACAGCTTCTCTATATGGAAATGAAGTAGGCTCCGTCACCCCTTTATCCATATTTGATAATTCATCTTTTAGTATTGGAGTTGTGACAGATTTGCAATCGCTCATGCCAAATCGATCTAGAACTTTGTGAGCATAGTGTTTCTGTGACACTTTTATATCACCATTTTGTTCTTCTATTTCCAATCCAAGAAAATAAGAAGCGTCTTTTATAGTAATCTTGAATTTTCTTTTCAACTCTCTCATAAACATTTCAGAATCTTCCTGATTAGTTGCAGCAACAAGACCATCATCTACATAGAGAGCCAAAATGATTTTTCCACCTTTACGGTTACGGATGAATAGGCAGGGATCAGTTGTGCTTTGTTGGAATCCAATAGCCTTCAAATAATCCACCATACACTTGTTCCAGCACCTCGGGGCTTGCTTGAGGCCATATAGACTCCTCTTTAGTTTACACACCTTCTTGGATCCATCTGAGTACCCATCAGGCTGGCTCATGTAAATTTCTTCGTTCAAAGAACCATACAAAAAAGCGGTTGACACGTCAAACTGTGTGAGTTTCAGACCTTCATTTGCAGCAACGCTTATGACAGATCTAATTGTTGTCATCTTAGCAACTGGGCTAAGAGTCTCCTCATAATCAGTGCCTTTTTTCTGTGTATAACCCCTAGCAACCAGTCTTGCTTTAAATTTATCTAGAGTGCCGTCTGCATTGGTTTTGATCTTGTAAACCCATTTACAAGATATAGGCTTTCTATCTTTTGGAAGATCAACTAATATCCAGGTTTTGTTTTCCTTTAAAGACTTGACCTCATTTTCCATTGCTTTGACCCAATCATCTTTATGTGGACTAGTTATTGCTTCTTTGTAAGTTTTCGGTTCAATAATCTCATTTACAATATCAGTTGACATCATGACATAATCTCCGAAACGAATAGGTGGTCGAATCTCTCTTCTGTCTCTCAAATTTGTTCTTGTAGCGATCTCAGCTATGTCATCCATATTTATTGGTGCCTCAGTATCATCTCTAACAATACCATCTTCTTGTTCATCATCACCACTAAGAGCGTTTTCATAAAGAGGTGACCCTGGCAGTGATGCTTCAAGAGACGGTTGAAGTGGTTCATTTTCTACTTCCTGACTCTTAACACGATCCGGCGATGTGTTAGGTATAATCGAACTAGGCTCATCAGTACTAATTGCAGTCCCATCAGAGCTATTTCCGGTGCGATCATCCTCCCTTGCATCACACATTGATGGTTCTTGAAGTGGAAAATATATTTCAGCTGAGCTCTGTTCTTCAAAATCACCTGGTCCTATCGGCATCAGTACCGACTCATTAAATACAACGTCTCTTGACCTTATGAGTTTTCCACTCTTACTCAGTAAGCGGTAGCCTTCGTCGCCATCATAACCAATGAGAATGCATTTCTCAGCCTTTTTAGACAGCTTTAGCCTCTTTTGTTGAGGTATATGAGCGTAACATTCACATCCGATTACTTTTAGGTGATGGATTGCTGGCTTTTTCTTAAACCATAATTCAAATGGTGATTTACCAATTACTGGAGTTGGTCCAGTTCTGTTAAGAACGTATGCAGCAGTGTTTATAAGTTCTGCCCATGTCGCGAGTGGTAATTCTTCGTGAGCGTGCATCATTGTGCGAGCAGCTTCGACTAAGGTTCTGTTTTCACGTTCACTAAGTCCATTTTGCTGTGGCGTATACGGCATCGTAAGCCTTTGTCTTATACCAGCTTCTCGTAGAATGCACCTTACATTATCATTATCAAATTCACCTCCATTATCACTCAGGAATTCTTTTACATATAGTCCAGCCACCTTGCATTCTTGTAACATCTGTCGCAGCTTTAGGTGAACTTCCGACTTCTGTCGCATGAAATAAACGTGACGGTATTTGCTGAAGTCGTCTTTGAACAGAACGAAATAACGAAATTTATTGAAGGAAGGAGGGAATGGGCCGCAAACATCAGCGTGTATGATTTCAGCAGGCTCTTTTGCTCGTTCTCTTGTTCCGAATTTCTGTCGGTGTGTCTTTCCGTAAATACATCCGGTACACAATTCAGAATCTAGACGAACTTTGATCCCAAGTTCTCGTTCAATAATTCCTTTGACATGTTTCTTATTCTGGTGAGCTAACCGTTCGTGATAAAGTTGTAGAGTATTATCCGCTGACAAGACGTTCAGATCAGGAGTCGAATTTATAATCGTCTCTACATTAAGCTTATATAAACCTCCGTTCTTAGCTCTTCTGCCAGTTAATACTAACATTCCATCAACTTTCAGCGAGCAGTATTCTCTTTCAGACATGAAAACACTATTGGTCAGTCTGTCTTGAGTGGCCAGTACAGAAAATAGGTTTCGCATAATATCGGGTACATACCAGACATCACAGAGTCTTAATCTGGATTCTTTGCCATTCACGATCGTTTTCCAATCAACTGTACCTTTTCCAACAGCTTTGACAGTAGCTCCATTTGCAGTCGTCACTGTACGAGTATCCTTAAAATGCTCAAATGTAGAGAAAAACTCTTTTCTGCAAGTCACGTGACTCGTTGCCCCATTATCGACAAACCAATTTTCTGTATCGCAGTTCGTGAGCATTGAGTTTACGTCCGTAGTGACAGTTAGAAGCATTAAGTTCAAATTGCTTGGAGTCTGTTTATTATCTGGCTTCGCTGGTTTCCCGTCAGCTTTCCATTTATTACATTGTCTGACCTTATGACCAACTTTGCCGCAGTATCCACATTTCTTCTTAGCTTTATTGCTATTCTGTAGCGCTAGAGCTTCTGCAAATCCTTCATTTTTAATTGACAAAGAACGCTCATAGGCACAAAGTTGTATTGTCAGGTTTTCTACAGTTTTATCTGTCATTGACATCATCATCCAACTTGATTTAAAAGAAAAGTAAGCTTCAGGTAGAGTATCAAGAATTTTGCAGATTAACAGGATATCTGGTAATTCGGATTTGTCTATCTTCATAAGCTCGGCTTTTAAATCTGTCCAAATAGTTTTTATTTTTGAGACATGAGTCGTAATGTTATGTGACGGATCTTTACTATAGCCGAAAAACTCCATACAAAGTGCGTAACTCTTATCTTCAGATGTTCCGTCGAATAATCGATGTAATTCGTCCCAAACTTCTTTAGACGAGTTAAAGCGCATGATTTTTTGTAGAGTTTCATCTGACATATTTGCAGTAAGCAGTAGTAATGCGGAACTATCAACTTTGTTGTAATAATCGAGAGCAGTATTGTACTTGGAGATTTCATCGTCTTTGGTAGGTTTCTCGGGTTTTTGGAGAGTACCGTTTACCGCATCTATTCCACCGGGCATACCTCGTAGCAGTAACGTTGCCTTAAACTTCCAAGTAGACCAGTTCTTTGCACCTTCCAGGTGACCGATGTCAATTTTGCAACTAGGTGATTGCATTATGAATCTTCGTCTTCCCGGATTGTATCAAAACTTGTTACATTACTCACTCGATTTTTTTCTTTTACTTTCACTCGATTTTGAGCTCTGCTACCATAATAAAACTAATTTATCAATTAGAAAATAAACTCGTGGATTAGTGAAAGTATTTTATTTTATATATAATGACAGTCAACAGAACCGTTGGTAGGACACAAGCTATAAAAAGAAAAGGTTATCAAAAAATGTAAAGAGGATTAATAACAAAGAGTCTTAACACATATGACATTCAATCCCCTCATCCACTGAACCATTGTATACAACTTATAAGATCACAACTCTCTTTCGAAATCCAACACCACGCCATCTTTGTTTCCCAGTAAACACTTCCATATCACTATTCAATATTGCGCCCTTTCCATTTCAAAGCCAACCATTCAATACCACTCACTCTCTTCAACAGATGGCGTTACCGACATGAAACATCTTGAAATTCTTTTACGAAAATTTTATAGTAAAAATCATTGTCAGTGCCATCTACGAACACATAGCACAACCAACCATAACCTTCGTAAGCAGACTCGCCGCTCCCTTTTTTACATCGATATTAATTCACGTTTGTCCACCAGATGTCGCTACCAATCCTACTACAACTTTACTGTCGATATTAATTCACCCTTGTTCACCAGATGTCTATACCAATCTAACTATATAGTTGATATTCAATTACTACATTAATCTTAATTAATCACCATAGAGTTGTAAAAATATCTATTAGTTTTACTGAATATAACTATACTCCGTTTATTATATCGTCAGAAAAAAAAGAAGCTTGCAAAAGCAAGAGTACGAAACCCTTCATTTCAAATCAAGTCTAAACAATCTTAACAAATAATGTGTGCTTTTTTGTAATTAACTATGTATGATATACAATCAAGCATTTTCAATCTATCTATTATCACGAGGCTTAGATAGATACATGACATGGAGAAATGAATGAAATCTTTATCACAAAGGCATGACATTCATATCACGCTTTCAACACATCAACTATAATAATTTATAATGTCGGAGAATTAACAAAAATACATTACCAACTATAAAAAACATTTGCTAGAGACATAGAACTGTAAAATGAGATTTAGATTTGGTAGAATTATAATGACGTGAATAAAAAAATTCGCAGTACTGTCTACCCCTGCTTGTTTTCGACTTCAAACATTGACACGACATTAAATCATGTAAAACTAAACAATAATAAATGAAAGTCTTGTAATTTAGAAGATAGATAGGTTAAATAAGTACGATTAAGTGTGATAGCTGTTATTTAAATTGATTTTATTTAACTCCACATCAATCCTGACTGTAATTATGTTTGTTGTAGACATTACATCTGTGCACCTAAAAGAGCCTTTTCCAACCTCTGTCTAATGCTATAGTATAGTAATTGGAGTATATGTAACATTTAAGTATTAAAATATTTAGTTTTAGAATATTTCCAAATAGTCGCAATGTAAGAATGAAATACCATAATACTTAATATCATACATCAACTAATGTTTATGCAATAATCAATTCCCAAACTATATTTTAAATTTTATATGCAATTTCAAGTTCTTTCTGAGTCTTTCTGGTAAATATTATTAAACAATTTTGTCTGACTTAAAACTTGCGCACTTTACTCAGTCTCGCTGTAAAACTCAGCTACCTGGGCAAAAAGGTCATTGCAGATGTTTAAAACGCTATTGTTTTTATCCTACCCAGCAATATTAAGAAATTTTGGGTACAGAGAAACATTCCTTTCAATAAGTAAAACAAAGGCCGGACCCGGCCAGTTTTTATTACGGTTAGCTTAATAAAACAATAGAACATACGCGGCTGCACATTTTTTCAATTTTAGCATTTTAAAATGTTGGTGGTATTTTAGTAATGTTATCTACTGATATTCGACTTTTCGCGATACCTACTATGAATAATTTGAATAAACAATGCTCCAAGACACTCATTCAATCAAAATACTTTTAAAACCACACATCCTGGTCACGGCACCAAATTGTAACTAATCTATTGGATATACTTAGATATCCTTATCATCACGGCAGCAATTGTAACTATACCTATGGATGACCTAAGACCTACTATATATATCCTGGTTACTGCCACGTTGAAACAATTAATCTAGAATATCCTGGACATCCTGGTTACTGTCAGCAACTGAAATGACAGTACTCACTACATCCATATGCATACAAGTACTCATACACACACATACATATATATATATACATATAAATATATGTATATATATACATATGTAAACATACGCGAACACACATACACATACCCATGTAACGAAACTATGCCAAACATATACTATTAAATGTAAATAGTCAATTATATAATAGCGAAAATCCCTATAGCGATCGTCAAAAAAATTCAATAAAACCCATACGTTGTGTAACCTATTAATAATAATAACTCCAAGTTCTATGATGGTGTATTTAGAGTGAATTGAGTATGTGTTATTGAAAGCTTTGATATTCAAATCAACCTATACCTACTGATTTTAACTCTTTATATCGAATATTTCCTCATTAGATTAAAGATAAACATTAAGTCCTAAATCAATTGAAGTATCTCAAGTGTAAAATTTATTTTTACTAAGTCTGAGTAATGTTCGGATAACTCAATTAGTTCCATAAGTGTATGAATTTATCACCAGACTGCGATAAATTATTTTCTTATCTGCGCTATTGAAAATACTTAACAATCAAAAATAAATATACAGCTCTTATCTACAGTCCTTCTAATAATACATTATCGCATTTCAATAGGCTCTCATAACCCTTTCTGGAATTTTAAGTTTATCATAACTTTAAAAGTATACGTTTAAAATAAATTCACCAATTATCTTCGGAGTGTCTAGCATAGAATTGACATAGGAAATCATTCAAGAAATAATTAAGAAGTTAATATTATCTACATATAATTAACATAATTTCGTTTCCAAAATAACTTAATTAATAAATAATATACTTTAGTATGAAGCAATAAGTTTTGTGTAGTGTTATTGAAGTGTATATCTGTTTTAGTGTAGTTATCCGAACAATCTAAGACTTAGGTCTTAGATATGTCCTAGATTTGAAGATAACCTCTGCCATTTCTGGTAGAGGGCGGAAAATTCTCACCCTCCACGTCCCTGAATTTTCCTTATATTTCCTGACCTCACACAATAAAGCCGCGTGACTCTAATTATTTAAGCACTACAAAGGTGCAATTTTAGCAAAAAATAAGGAACAGGTAGGAAATTGAGTGACCCAATATTCTCTAGTGGTTAGACGATAATATATCCAATCTAACAAACGCTTGTTCCATATGTCTGCTATGTAGCCATATAAAGACTATGAAAGTGTGTAATACATTAGGAAGACTTATAGTCTTAACTATTGCATTACGGGGTTTGATGGCACACAATGTAATATAACAAGGTGTGAATAGTGTTAGTGTAATCCAGTAGAAATTCCAAGCTACGAATCTGTCGCAATCACTTATATGATCAAGCTTCGTCACCTTCGTTTAGGTGAGTCGTCAGCGATCAGTGATTCCGAGAGACGCACCCAAGAATACTACATCAAGGATATATGTTTGATATCACTACATTCATAGTGATTTTGTGGTGTCGAGTAAGTATTTACATGACACACAGCATTTTAATGAGACAGCATCAGTCAAACTGGATCTCTTTTGTTCAATTAAATATTGAACATAATATAATCAATTGAACAATCAAATGAATATATTTGGCACTCAAGGAGAGTGGATAGGTTCATCTTGGACAAGGATTTGTCTAGAGACAATAAAACAGTTAAAATATAACATATTTCATTTACTCAATCAGAATCTCTGAGAGTATCTCATTTTCACAATGAAAAGAGAATGTATATTTAATAGGTTTTATAATCCATCAAATGTTTGTATGTTTGTACAACACAAGAGGACTTGATTAAGGCTTGGCTTTAATCTCAGTAAATCCGCCTTAGGACTTAACAGAGACCGTCCACAAAAATTAGCAATAAATTAATTGGAAAAGTGAATATGTTTCTCTATTAGTCTGAAATAGAACTTCATACCACTGTCCAAATATAAATTACTAACCTTTGTTGCAGTTTCAAACAACGACCATACACTAGTTTAGACTTATTTCAGTCTGACTAGTGTCTAGTGAAGTTTGTCCATGTCTCTTATCAAAGATAAGGAAACTTACGTATAGTATTTACCATGAACATAGTTCAATTAGGCAAATACAAACGCAGAGGTTAAGTAGGAAGAACACGCAACTTTCTTTACTAGATAGACCAAGACTAGGACCTACCTAGCACCGATGACGCGATGAACTGTGGCTTAGACGGGCCAGGCCTTATAGGGAATACCTATAATAAAACACTGGCGAATACAATCATTTATGGATTCACCTGAACATGGTTTATATAGTTCAATGAAAGTCATCGTAAGAATGAGACACTCCGGTTTTCCAGATACCTCGTCTTGACATTCATTTAAGAACATAAATTCTTAGATCAATGTTCAAAACTACAAGAGTTTGTGTAATGTCAAGGTTCAGTGTATAATTACCTCATCTTAGAATGAATTCAAGAGCTAAAAGTATCCTTGAACCCATTCCAGACTACAAACCACCTTGTTACCTCGTTCCAACATTCATTTAAAAAAACTACAAGTTCTTAAATCAATGTTTGGAACTACAATCTTGTATAATGTCAAAATGAAGCCAAATATACATATATATATATATATACATATACATACATACATATACATTCCATAGAAGCACATTTATATGTAGAGAATATTCAACAAGATACGACAACAAATCATTAGTTTGTTTATAGGTCATATTTTTCTAGAATCATCCACTACGCTATCTACTTCCAAAGTAATGACTTCATTAAACAACACAGTAAAATTTCATTTCATTATTCAAATACACCCTAACGAAATTCTATTTAACCCTTACTATAGTCATATCTAATATGATAGTCTTAACCAAAGATTCAGTCAATTTATATATGTAATTTAAAGTCAAACGAATGTAATTTCGTTTCATTCTATCAACATCATATTGTGATCATTTATTTAAGCTAGATTTCATTTTATCAGTTAAATTCAATATAATTATGGTCATAAGGCTTATTTCATAATAATTTCATGCAATAATCAATCAATAATTAATAGTATCAATGTAAACCTAGATAATAATTCATTAGATATCTTTTATTAAAAATCTCCGTAAAAGTTATAAAAAATCAGTAAGAGAAACGCATCATGAATCATTTTAATTCTACACCAATTGGTGATTCGCATGTTTATATCATAGTGTATCAAAATTGTGAAATTGTTTCACATGCATATATAAAAAAGAAATGTGCATCGAACCAACAGGAGCTCTTGATCAAAAGGAACTGCAGACTGTACACAGGTCTTTCAGACAGTTCTCTCAATATGACATATAGAGATCAACTCATTCACTGAATTTATTTAGCGGATTACAATTAAAGATTTTTATAATAAAGAATTGCACTTAATAATAATCACTAAAGATAAATTAAAACTATTTCGCGAACTACACTGAAGCGACATGCCACACACTCGGCCAGCTTACGCTAATGAGATTTCTGATCTAGACCTAAAAATACTTTAGGTATTCTATGTTTAATCCAGGTCAGAAATCCCATCGCTTCGCTAGCCGAAGGGCCGCGACGGCCGAGAAAGCCTACGTGCTTTCTCCCTTAATACTGTATTCCGAATCCCGAATCCGAAATCCGAATGCCCTCACCGACGCCCGAACTGTGTATATCAAGTCCAGCGTCTCCTTCCCCCTCCTTCATACGCCTACCATAGCGCGTCCTATGATTCCAGAAAAAAATAAGTCCCACGCCAAATTGAACACTTAGAATGTTTCACCTTATCATAGTTTTAACAAAATTTGTCAACGCAATAAATTTAAGCTTATCTCGAGTATATTTAAAATTTATCACCCTAATAATTTAAAACGATAACTAAGCTGTTTAGGTCTCAGTAAATAAATCTCTATCTCAAGTACAACTTAAAATTTGAGACCCTAATGAATTAGAACAATATTTGTTTATTAAAATAACTGAATTATGTTTACGTGTCAACACACATATAGATTTATGCGTTTGTTATCTCAAGTATAACTTAAAATTTATAGCACTAATAATTTAGAACTATATTTGTTTATTAAAATAACTGAATTGTGTTCATGTGTCACGTTACAAATGGCGCTGCATACAGCAGCGTCATTGGTATTTTAAACTTACAGGATGCGAAGCAGAACCCCCTGACTTAACCAGACATCTCGAGTCATTGGTAACGGAACGGACTAGAGAAGATACCGGATCATGAACTTGGGTAAGTGCGAACACTCGAATTCTGAAATTCATTATCCAGACAATATTTTTGTCGCGGTAGAAGTCTGGGAAGCATCATGAGAACAATAATGTAGATAAACCGTCGCAACATGTGTACGTAATTACTAAAGTAGTAAGAAAACAGATGTGTCGCTGCGTTTGTTATTGTATTCGCCCTCTGAGACTATTTTTATTTTTTATTATACTGTTTTATTATATTTTTTATTAGATTATATTTTTATTATACTATTTTATTTATTTATATAAATCATGTACGATTTACCTACATCTTTTATTTATTACTAGCCGACCCGTGCCCACTTCGTTGGGCGTTAATTATTATTTTTGTGATGCAAATAATATACTTATACTGAAGTTTTCATCTCGCTCACATATAACTACCACCCCCTGTTTTAACCCCAAAAGGGGTTGATTTCTAAAAATACATTATTAGTACACCTCCACACCATCTATAGAGCATACATTTTGAATTTCAAGTCTGTTACTTCAAAAACATAGGACTTTCATACAAACTTCCAACCCCCGTTTAACCCCCTTAGGGGTGAAATATCGTAAAACCCGTTCTTAGCTGACCTCTACTCGGCGAAAGGAATATCCCTGCCAAAATTCAAGTCTCTACGCCTTATGGTTCCAGAGATATCGTGATGAGTCAATGGGTGGGTTACTCTTTTATATATATAGATTTTATTTCATGATTATTTTGAAATAAGTGATTCACCCCGCCTACGTAAGTATTACTTTAGTAATTGAAATATTTAGTATGTGTATTATTATTTTAGCAAGAGATATTATCTCGGCCACGCTTAATTTATTTTTGTTTTTATGTTTATGCATAATCGGGCTTACTCTTTGACAACTTCAAAACAAAACAAATTACAAACTACTTTAAATATATATTTACAAACTTAGTTTCTACGTAGTATTTATTTTTGTACTATTTACAATATTATCTTTTAATTGAAAATTTTAGGGTCAATTCTATAAACAATAAATTCGGCCACATCGCAGTGAGCGACATAGCCTCCTCGTCCGACGGCCGAGAGGCGACTGATTATTATGGACTGATTTTCTTCGCCCGTCTGCTGCGAGAGCAAAAAAGCGGTTCGAAAATCACTTGAAGAATCGATTTAAAAAAAAATATGTTATTAAAAAAAAAGCACTCGATCATATTATTCCAGTTATATATGAACTTTATTTTGGTAATTTATTTATAATATCAAATCAGTTATTTTAAGAATAAAGCCCAATCATAGTAAATAAAATGACCCGAAAAGAGGTAACTTTGTGAATTTATTCTATCGAGCCAAATTTATCAAATCATGTTTCCAACCAAAGCTTGAACTAGAATATACCCTCAACAATACCAATTAAATTTATCAGATTACAATTTCACTGTTTACTATTTCAAACATGAATGACTAGAAACGTGTTTTGCACGAATCACGCGCCACCCGCCCTTAACTGGTTTACCAATTATTTTAAACCCTAAATAATTCTAATTATTGTAACATTTAACGATAAAATTTCTTTGCGCCTTTAGTTTAACCTGGTAGATAAATATTTTTTTAATCATATTTATGATTAGGAAAATATTTATTAAAATATTTTTTTATAGTCGCTCAGCGGAAGAGTGGTCCGAGCCTTGCACATTAAGTATGGAGATAATGAGCAATAATGATCTGAGAATTACATCAGTGACATATTACGTCATCTGAGAAAATACCAGTATTTTAGTATTTTCTCTAGTTATGTAAAAATAAATGTCGCCGCGTTGGCGGTCGCCGCGTTGGCGCAGCGGTTACAGCACTGGATTGCGATTGGCTGTTGCGTGGGCGGCTGCGGGTTCGATTCCCGCACACGACAACATTTGTATTGGCCATACTGATGTTTGCCGTGGTCTGGGTGTTTGTGCAGTCCTTGTGGGTTACCCCACCGTGCCTCGGAGAGCACGTTAAGCCGTCGGTCCCGGTTGTTATCATGTACACCTGATAGCGATCGTTACTCATAGTAGGAAATATATCCGCCAACCCGCATTGGAGCAGCGTGGTGGATTAAGCTCCGATCCTTCTTCTACATGGAGAAGAGGCCTATGCCCAACAGTGGGATATTACAGGCTGTATCGTGATCGCGATGTAAAAATAAAACACAGAGCTTACAAAGTAATCATTTTATTGATAGTTTTATGCTTACAAACTAGTATACAACTTAGAAATTAAAGAAAAATGTGTTGTGTAGGCCACTATTCTACTAAATAAGAAAGTTACTTTTGGGTTAGGTCATCATCATAGAAGTCAGCTTCAGTATCTTGTGCAGCATTATTTGTCTTCAGGTTGCAATAAAAATCATGTCGAATTGGAGGGACATATGGTAAGAGCTGTAATAGATCTTCATAGTTTTTCTTCTCTATGGGGCGACCATTGGGGTACAAAACATCTCGACTAATATCAGTCAAAGAGGAAGAAAAACGAGTTCTTTTCTTTAATATCAAAGCAGTTAAATGGAGAAAAAGTTTCTTCATCACCGTTGGTGTCTTGTAATATATTTTGTATTGATTATCATGGGTAAATCGCAAAAACTGATTGTTTAGCCATTCGACTTTGATTCTTTTTTCCAATTTTTCAATGCGTTTGAAGTCTTCAGTCTCAAATCAATCAATCAATCAGTCAAAAAAAAAAGAATCTTCACAATCAAAAATTTTGGACTCTTTTTCTTGGCATTTGATATAACACAATTCCAGTCTTCAGGAGCAAAAATGTCCGTATTATGTTTCTTTTCCTTTTCTACTAACCAGAAATTACGGTCACAAGGCAGGTAGCTATGATCAAATACAAGAAACTTGTGATCTATTTTTTTTACTGTAAACTTGTTTGAAACACACTATGTAATTGCAAATTACAGATAGTTTTATGTTTCTGTTTTGGCCTCCACATTGATCGCTGTACATAAACACATTCGTACTCGTAGTAGATATTTCTTCATATAGTGTAATAAACATGATCCAATTTCACATGGTCCACGAGAAGCCAACCCATGGCAGAGATTCCGTCCACCTGTCATTAGCATGGCAAACGATGGCAGTTTTGAGTTGGCGGTGGAATCTTTCCACTATGCCATTGCACACTGGATGATACGTAGTAGTGCGCTTATGCTTGAAACCAGCCGCCTTTGAGAGGCACTGAAATAACGCCGACTCAAATTGACGGCCACGGTCGGTTGTAATTGTAGATGGACAACCGAATCGAGCGATCCACGTTGACAGGAGTGCTTGGGCCACTGTTTTCGCAGTAATATCTGCTTTCAGCACTGCTTCCGGCCACCGAGTAAATCGGTCTACCGCCGTCAGACAATACCGATAGCCTTGCGAAAGTTGTAGAGGGCCAATAAGGTCAATGTGGATTTGGGTGAAACGCACTTTAGGCAAGGTACCGAGAGGTGCAGTGACGTGTCGGTTGGCCTTCTGACATGCTAAACACGCGCGAGTCCATTCGCGGCAGTCTTTGCGTATGCCAGGCGAGACGAATTTTATAGTCGACAACTGCAACGAGTTTTATAGACACGCTAGCGCCAGGATGACTCAGGAAGTGAAGGCTCTCAAACGCTTGCGAAAAATCTTAGGTACATAGGGTCTAGAGGTCGGTGTACTTACATCGCAGTACAGCGGAACTCGACTTCCAGGTACCGTCAGTTTCTCTAAACGCAGAGATGAACCTGCTGTTGAGTTTGAAGCTCTGGGTCGCACGATTGGGCTTGGGCTATGTACTCGATACTCACTGGCGTACCTTGTTCTTCAATCCTCGACAAGGTATCGGCAACTACGTTAGTCTTGCCAGATGGTGTTGGATATCGGATGTGAACTGAGTAATGAAATCTAGGTGTCTATACTGTCTAGGCGAACAGTTTTTTTTCCTTTCATGGAATGCAAAACTGGTCGGCTTATAGTCAGTATAGATGACGAAATGCCGGGCTTTGAGCATAAATCTAAAATATTTAATGCCTTCATATATATCGAGCAATAATTCCCTGTCGTATAGTGAAAATTTCACCTGTGATGAGCTCAGCTACCGCGAGAAGAAGGCTATTGGCTAACATGCTCCGTTCTTGTACTGTTGCAGGACTGCACCGATTGCCTTATCGGAGGTATCTGTCACCAAGGCAAGTGTAGAAGCTGTACTGGTTCTGGTCGGCTCGGGGTGTGTTAATAAAGCTGAATCTGCGAGGCTATTCTTACATGCGATGAAGGCTTCAAGGGCCTCCCCAGTGGGATTTATAGATGTGTTTTCCATCAGTGTTTAAAGGATCCAGCTTAATACCAGTCACATGTGTGGAACCCCTTTTCTTTAAATCAACATTTTCAAATAAAACATATTCATTATTAGAATATTTAAAAAAATTGTATAGGGGTTCATTTTATTAAACAAAAGCCACTGTATGCTGAGCCACTGTACCTTTTTTATATTTATAACTAAGTCGGCAAACAAGCGTACGGCTCACTTAATGGTAAGCAAATACCGTAGCCTAAAGACGCCTGCAACGCCAGAAGCATCGCAAGCGCGTTGCCGACCCTATCCCCAATTCCCCCCCAGGAGCTCTGGTCACCTTACTCACCAACAGGAACACAACACTGCTTAAAAGCAGTACTATTTGCTTTTTTTGTTGAAATAAAGTCATCTTTCGTCGTTTTTATGACATTGAATGGGTTCCTGTCTCTAGCTGCCCTAATTACAGTAATCCAGTCATCTGGTAAGTAAATATTTTTGGAAATTTTTTTCTTTTTCTCTACCAGTCCAAAATCTTGATCACGTGTTAAATATGAGTGCCCACTGACATAAAACTTATGGTCTATGTTATCAACTGCGTAATCTGGATGGGCAACAATACACTGGAAAAGGGTAGTCATTCTAATATTTCTATTTTGCCTACCACACTGGTCCAAGTACATAATCAACTTTTTAGTATTGACTTTTTAATCCACATTGTTTGAGCTTTCTTGTTGATTGTTTTCAATATTAAAGTCAAATAGCCAATTTTTTACACGTAATAATTTTCTTGAAAGAATAAGGTAGCGCCGTAGCACACATGGGCGGAGAAATAACGTCCTACTCAAAACAAAATAAGGGCCACCACTAATTTTTACGATTATTATTTTTTGGTCAAGATTTTTTGCTGTGATTGTTTTAAATTACATAAAACAATGCTTTTTTAATTAAATTTAATAAATTCTAATGCAATTAAACAAAAATTACGAAATCTTAGGACTGTTTTTGGTTTTTATCACTTTTATGGTCGTTTACACTTAACATTAGCATTAAATTGTAGACTAAACGCACAGCTGAGTTGTTTACTTTTGTGTTGTTTAATAACGGGTATGTCCTCCCCTTTTCAAAACACATTCTTGAAGCCTCGATGGCATGCTTTCAATAAGATGGCGAATGATTTCCTCTGGGATCTCCTCCCAACACCTTTTCAACAATTGAATTAACTGTTGCTGGTTGTGCACATCCTCTTCAGCTGCCTGGACACGGCGATTTTATTGGTCCCAAAAGTGTTTAATTGGATCCAGGTCAGGGCTGTTCGCAGGCCATGCTAAAACTTGAATATTGGCTTCCTCCAGTACAGAGATGGTCGCCCGGGCTGTGTGCGGTCGTGCATTATCCTGCACCAGGATGAAACCGTCCACCGCTTGTTGTGAAAATGGAATGACATATGGCCTGACAACCTATTCGATGTAACTCTGAGATGTGACAATGCCCTCATTCAGAAAAACAAGGTCAGTTTTACCTTGTAAGCTAATCCCGTCCTAGACCATAACATCTGGACTACCATACCTGTCACGTTCGTGAATGCAAGGATCAGAAACCCTTCTCCGCCTCTTCGCCACACTCACATACGTCGATCGTCACTAGAAAACTTTACCTTGCATTCATCCGTAAAAAGCACCTTACGCCATTCCTCCATACCCCATTCAAGATGTTGACGTGCAAACCTTAATTGATTTGCATGATGAGTCCCCGTCAGTTTAGTGCGGGTTACAGGTCTTCGTGAACGTCGCTGGTCTTTGCGCAAACGATTCCTAATAGTCTGGTCGCTAACAAGGGTACCAGTAGTCTGGTGTAATCGGTTTTGTAATGCGCGTGCTGTCACATTGCGATCACGTCGCGCAGTAAGTCGCACGTACCGGTCTTCCTGGGCGGTGGTAGCACGAATTCTTCCAGAGTCACTACGCTGGGATACACTCCCGGTCTCCTGATACCTTTTCCAAAGGTTTTGGATAGCCCATCGCGAATATCCCAGCCGTAAGGCCACAGAACGTTGAGACCGACCAGCCTCTATCATCTTTACGGCTCGGGTAGCAGAAGTATTGGCCAAATGGCGTCGAATTCACGTCATTTTACGGATAAATGATCAAATTACACGTTTAACTTCCGAAAACATTCGTAGTTGTTAGTAGACTTGCATAAACTAACCCGAAAACAAATCCGAAAAAAAAAACTCTACTCACTTCACAATCATGTGAGACATTAAAATTCTCTACCATACCGTCAACACTAATATCCCTAGTGCTTCATTGTTATCATCGTTAACTCGACACTTGAGAACATAGTGGCATTCATAAAAAATAAATCAAGCAGGAAAGGTCAGCAAAAAATGATCTCAAAACAAAAATAGTTGGGTGGCCCTTATTTTGTTTTGAGTAGTATATATTTACTTACAATAAATTTCAGAAGGTTGATTTCATGCCTGGTTCACTGGAACCAGGCATGAAATCAACCTTCTGAAATTACTGATTCACAGAAGTAACATGATGTGGAGGATCAATCAAAGGCCATAGGACGATAAGCATAACGAATCGGCCCCAGAAAGGTATCGGGCTCATAATTTCAGGAAATGTTGGTACTCATAAGATACTTTGATACTGAAAGTTTCAGATTTTTATCTATTACAGTTTTCGAATAAATCCTAAAATAATGAACATCACTAAAAAAATATTCTCAGCACCGTGTCAATCGATTGATCTAAATACCGGATATATTGTGGGGTATGATGGTAGCTTCTAAGAAAAAAAATATGAGCAATATTGGTTCATAAGAACCTTAAAGAAAACGAGGTTATTTTCTTAATTTTAATTTTTAACCACGTGACGATAACGATAACATTATGAAACTATTTTTTTTAATTCCTCATTCAATTTTCAATGAAATTATGGTCTTGTATTTTTTTTTAAACGGTACGCCATATTGAAAAAAAAAAAAAAGCTGATTCTTTCTTTTTATTATTTATATTTAACTCTTGTAATAGCGAAAACAAGAGAATAAATTAGAAACACTCATATAAAAAAATCGTTCTTTATATAATAATTTCAATAATAACATTCAATTATAAACTATTAAAAATGTATTAATTATATTAATCTGTTAGTGATAAAAATCTTCTTATACATTTGCAACATGACGTGAGTTAGACGTTTGTTGTACTGATTGTGAAGAAATGATGAAATTCTATAAAAACTGTTGAAATAAATTAAAATTGCAGCCTTCGCCTATAGTGTCATAATTGTATGACAGATCAACATGTTATATAAATATATTTTTAGTCTGTGCTCTTTATACTCTTTGTTCCTCTTTGAAAGTTTGTCTTCTCCTTGTCAAGTTTCAAGTTGTCACAGTCTCACAGTGTTCATATAAATAATAAATACTTGCAAATAAATAATCTGTTTTAATCACAACAGGTTATGGGCCCAGGATGCTCTAAACTATCAATTAATATTGTGCAAGTTAAAAGTACATAACCTAAGTAACCGGTAGGCGGATTTTTAATATTTTATTTTGATGTTACAAATAATAAACAGAAAATGAATAAGAACAATGCTATAATGTCAATCCCTAAACTCACGGGTCGAGAAAACTGGTCAAGCTGGAGTTTTGCGGTCAAAGCCTATTTGCAACACGAGAAATTTTATGACTGCATATTGACCGAACCAACAACCGATGATCCAAAATCAATGAAGAGGGACGTTAAAGCTAAGCCAAAAGTAATATTATTAGTAGATCCAATTATATATGCACATTCAAGATGCTGAAAACGCAAAACAACTTTGGGAAAATCTAACCAAATCATTTGAAGATAGTGGATTGACTAGAAAAGTAGGATTGCTAAAAGACTTGATTAATACAACACTAGAGACAAGTGAAAGTTTAGAAGCATACGTAAATAAGATAATGTCATCTGCCCACAAGCTAAGAAATATCAATTTTAATGTTGATGAAGAGTGGTTGGGAACACTGATGCTTGCTGGCTTACCGGATACTTACAAGCCTATGATTATGGGTATAGAAAGCTCTGGTGTGAAGATAAGTGCTGATATGATTAAAACCAAACTGCTTCAAGAAATAAAATCAATTGATTCAGACACTACCGTACTTTACACAAAGCATAGTAAGTTTAATAAGCCTAATAATAATAAAAGTCAAAAGAAAGGCCCGAGATGTTTTAGCTGCAACCGCTATAACCATTTAAGTAAAGACTGCTGGTTTAAGAAAAATAAAAAGGAACAAAGTAATAATAATTCTGGCTATGTAGCTGTGTTCTCAGCAACAGCTCATAATGATAATGGCTGGTATATTGATTCAGGAGCATCTATGCACATGACGTTGAAGCAAGACTGGCTTTTTGATGATGTAACCCCACCGATCACAAATATTAAAATAGAAAATGACAAAATGCTTCCAGTTAAAAGGTGTGGCAAAGTAGACTTACAAGTTATTACAAAAGAAGGTAAACAAACTATTCAAATAAAGAATGTTATGTATGTTCCAGAATTAGCAACAAATTTACTATCTGTGAGCCCAATAATTAAAAATGGTTGTTCCGTACAGTTTACTAATAATAGCTGTAAAATATTTAACAATAAGAAAACTGAAGTATCATCTGCACATCTTATAAATAATATGTACCAGCTGAATACTAACACTATTCCAGCATACAATTGCAAAGCTGAAAAGTCAGATTTCTTATTGTGGCATGAAAGGCTGGCTCATCTAAATTTCAAACATTTAATTAATTAAGATTTAATAGAATGACAGACAGTACTGAAGGAGTGAAATTAGTTAAAAATACAAACAAAATAATATGTGAATTCTGTCAACAAGGAAAACAGTCCAAACTGCCGTTTCCAGCTGAAGGTGCCCGAGCCGAGAAACCTCTAGAGTTAGTACATTCTGACATATGTGGACCGCTGGAACTGAAATCACTAGGAGGGGCCAGGTACTTCCTCACATTAACTGAGGAGTGTCTGATCAAAAGTGGATATTTACGTCATAAACTTTTTGTAAAACAGCAAAAAAACTAATAAGTAGGGAATCAATATATTAAATGCAGTAGCAACTTGCTGTCTGTGTAGTCAGTAGTAAGCAGAGGCAGTGTACCAAATTACCTTCTATTCGTATGCTTATCTTAGCCATATTGGCCAATCGAAAATTGTAAATAGCTAGTTTTGATGCAGTCTGAAGTAGATATACACTTTTGTTGCAGACTAGTTCGTAAATATGCAGTTTTGAATCGGATTTCTAGTAAAGATCCATTTTTGAATTAGACTGACTGTAAATAGCTAGTTTAAGAGATAGTATAATAAATAAATCAATTTTGAGCTTATTTAAGGTATTTTTTATTAAATTTTATAATGACTGCTAAACCCTGACTTCACCAATGTCTGGTTCCACACAAATACATTCTTCATCGTGACATTCGTCATCCTCTTCATAACTTTCTTCAGCCTCATTAACTGTAACAGTATCTGAATCATTACTGATAATATTTTTGTACCATGCTAGTTCAGGTAGCTCCTGCCACCCTTCACCGAATTGCTTAATTAAAAGATTTTTCACATCCTTTTTTTAGCTTTTTTAATGACACAGCCACGCTTCTCTATTACAGATATGGTCAATGGAAAACGTTTTCCTTTCTTTAGTAAAGATTGAAATGTTTCATTTGATTCAAAACGGTAATTTACCAGTGCTTTTACTTCAATATCACTACGTTTTCCAGCTTTTTGCCTTAGGTGTATCCTTTTCATGGACTGAATACCATTAAGTTTTTTTAATAGTTCATCTAAACTAATCTTAAGATTGTATAGCTGCCAATCCTGTCCAATAAGTTTGACATGCCCATGACTTGAAAATATTTCTATATATTCCTCTTTTGTCGTTAAATATTATTATAAATTGCTTTCTTTCGCAAATCCTTTTCTATTCGGCCAAATATTCTATCCGCGGACAGGAAACTGTGGCCCCTAACTGGATAAGTTATATGAATTTCTTTTATACTTTCTGGGGCCTTTCTGCAGAGCCAAAATATTAAAATATGTAGTATGTAGCTATTTTGTTTTGGCCCCGGCAGCCATCACAAAAAAAATGTATTAAATTACAGAGTGTATTAGAATTTTCTGGAAATTCATTTAATAAAAAATCATAAATTGCAGAGCCGATTTCAGTGGCTCCCCGGCCAGCAACGTCTTCTGTCCATACATACAATAAAGGTTTACGTTTTTCCTGTGTAACTGGTGCTATGCAGAAATTGTATAAAGAAATTTGCCTACTATAAAAAGCCTCCTGAATAGGAGTTTTAGGCAGTGGCTGCTGCTGCTGAAGATCAAAGCAATGTGACACTGAATTTGGAGGACATGACTTAAAGCTTTCATAAAAGCAGTTGGCTCGCAATTTGTGCACACTTTTCTGCGTAATTGCTAATTGTTACTTAATGGGATCTTTCTCCAGTTTTACTTTGTTATTCCATAAGGTGCATACATTGCATGCATTTGATGCCGGTAAGGCAAATCCAATATTAAATTCATAAAATATTTCATAGAACATTGTACGTTTTACTTTCAACTCTGTGGGCACAGATGCATTGTATAAATCCATTAATTTTTTATTTTTATTTCGGCGCTTAGATAAATATGTTTACTTTTGTTCCTGTTATAATGAGACTCCTTTGACCTCCTTTCACAAAACATACAGATTTAAATTATAATAAAATACAACAATCTACAATATAATTTTTAAGCTAAAAATTAACGAAAGGATCACGAAAAGTAAATAGCACGGTTTTGAAGCAGAAACAAGTGCAGTAATCAAATTAATTCTAAAAATGTTCTGTTTTGATGTGGACATTTTAATCTAACATTTTTAAAGATATATTTTGTTGTAAATAGCTAGTTCTGAACAAAATTAAAAATTTTGGGTACGTTTTTTATATGGAATTGACCACTTTTGTTGCATTCTGAGATCGAAAACGTATGGAATTAAAAAAATTCTACCATAATAAAAAAAAAAATATTTTTTTTTTGATGAGTGAAGGCTTTAATTTGGTGGGTGTGTTGAAATAAATTAAAATTGCAGCTTTCACCTATAGTGTCAAAATTGTATGACAGATCAACATGTTATATAAATATATTTTTAGTCTAAGCTCTTTATACTCTTTGTTCCTCTTTGGAAATTTGTCTTCTCCTTGTCAAGTTTCAAGTTGTTCTGTTCGGGTATGGTATCTAGGTTGTCTATAAAGGATTTAGGACTTCTAAACTCTATTATTGACAAAATTTCGAAGTGTGCGTCGAAACAATTTGCGTTAACAGTTAGAGTAACGCTGTTTCGCAATAATAATTTTCTTAATGCATATTTCACTTGTAATGCACTTGGGTTGTCATTACGTCCACCTGAAGCTCTCAAGCATGAAAAAAAAATTTCTATATGATCTGGTGAGCATTTAGAAGTTAAAAAATATTTAACTATACCATTTTGAAGTAAATCTAGGGAAAGTTGAGCAAAGCTGAATGTGTCTATAATTAAACCTAGACATGGTGTCTTGCGACGGTGCATTGAACTAGGACAATCATTTACTTTGAGGCTACTAAGATAAACCCCCTAAAATATTTCACCACACCTTAATATATTCCATGCGCATTGGAGATTTAAGGCTTTTTCCAAAAGGTTGTTTACAGTTGAACAAATCAAATATCCGATCTAATATTCTTATATATTCTACGGTAGCCTCACTTCCTAAGAAATTGGGATGGGAAACAGGGATCACCCGAAAACCTTAAAAAATCGATTGCGTCGGCGACCGATGAGCTCAAAACTTGAGTAGCTAGCCAAACATTAATTTTTTCCCATGAAAGTTAACATGAGTGCTAGATAACTTGTTAGTTAATTTTAGGCCTTCGACATTCTGGAGATTATGCAGTTTTTTAATGAAATTAAAATTAATATCTCCTTTTTCAGAACTGATTTTGGTTTCCGCAAAAACATTTCGAGCTAGCTCATGTGAGGTGGGTCCAATAGACAATACACTTTAAATTTTTCTCAGGATGTTTGATATATGTTTTCATGTTTTGTAATGAAAAATTACAACACAAAAGTTCGTAGGACTTCAAATTTGTGAAAGTGTCATCACATGTTAGAGACCTAACGTTTATATTCATATCTCCCAAATATCTAATGGCAGCGAGCAGTAAATTAGCTTGAATATAAGCAGATATTTTATTAATAAAAAAATATGCTATTGGGCATTTCAATTTGGAAGTGTATGACACTATTAGAAAAATTAAAACTTCTATAGCCAAATACCACCTTAGTCAACGTAACCACAGTATTTATCCGTTTTTGAATCAAATTTTAATTCAGCTCGTATGGACATTGCATCAAAAAAGATTTTACATCATCACTAAATCGTTTAAAAATAGTTTTTTTTTGTTGTTAACTTTTCGTAAATATTTGAAAAGCAATTGCTTATTACAGACTCCACCTCTTCGAAATTGTTACATTTTTGCTTACAAGTATTAAAAAGTGACTTTAAATTATTAATTTTTGTATCCCTTTTTTGATACGTTGCTTCATAATTCCCCCCCCCCCCCCCCGCTTTAACTCCGCTTCTCTTGGTGACATAGACGATGGAGGTGTTTGTGTTGATATATCAACTTGTATTTTTATTTTCTTACTCGGTGGACCTTGGGAACATCCTGGTTTAACATTTTCAGCACCAGAAGAAGCTACTTGAATGACACTCAAAACTTGTATTATTTTCCTTTCGGGAAAAATCTATCAGATTCTAAAAATATGATAATGTTAGCAATATGGAACAATATATAATAAATATACATATAAAATGGAACCAAGCTCAAGTGGTAAATAACTTTATTCAACTCAGGAAAGAATCTATCCAGTTTTTTTTACCTAGTTATTTCAAACAAGTAATACATAAAATTTACAGCAATTACAAACTAAAGTACTAACATACCTTAGGAAAAACAGTAGTTGTTGCACATGTCAACAAATACTCACATAATATATTTTCCTTTTCTTTTGTAAAATTCGTTTGGCTAACACAACCAACAGATGGAGCTTCGCTACTTGATATAATTTTTTCTTTACGACTTACGAGACGCCGCGTTGGCGCAGCGGTCACAGAACTGGACTGCGATTGGCTGTTGCGCGGGCGGTTGCGGGTTCGATTCCCGCACACGACAACATTTGTATTGGCCATACAGATGTTTGCTTTGGTCTGGGTGTTTGTGCAGTCCTTGTGGGTCTTCCCACCGTGCCTCGGAGAGCACGTTAAGCCGTCGGTCCCGCTTGTTATCATGTACACCTGATAGCGATTGTTTTAGTTTTAGTTGTTAAGCTTTAAAATTGGAACAGCAGCTTCAATCACTGCCCAGTCATGATCCGTTAAGCTGAGATCGCTTCTCAATAAGGCAATGGTGGTAATTACAGTTTCTTTTAAAATTAAAATTCGCGACAGCATTTCATAAGTGCTGTTCCACCTTGTAGCAACATCCTGTTTCAGCTTTAATTGAGGCTGGTTCAGTTGTTTTTGAATTTCTTCAAACTTTTTCAGTGCTTGAGCGCTGCGTTTGAAGTGTTCAACAATGTGTTTAACTTTGTTGACTGTTGGGTTTATGTATATTAATGCTCCTTGAATACAAAGGTTTATCGTGTTAGCAAAGCAGGGTATATGTCGCCAATCCGACTTTATAGCTGACGAAATATTGGCAGCGTTATCGCTCACAATCGCTGTAACTTTTGTATGGATGTTCCACTTTAGAATAAACCTTTTCAAAAACTCTCGGAGATATTCGCTTGTGTGTCGCTCTGAGTGTTCTATGCATCCGATAAGGGCTGACTCTAATTTTGTATTAGATAAATTTGTCTCAACAAAATGGGCTGTCACAGCGGTAAAATTCTCATTATTTATAGATGTCCAACTGTCAATGGTTAAACAAACAGCTTGAGCGTTATCTAATTTTAAATTAACTTTTTCTTCTAAACGGTATATTTTTGGCAGCAAGCTTTGCGATAAAGTCTTCCTGGTGGGTAGAGAATATGCGGCACAGAGCATGTTTACAAATTTTTCTTCCACTATTCTAAAAGGGTGGTATTCTTTGGCAATCATGCGCATTAATTGGTGATAAATTTTTTCAGCTTGACGAGGTGGGATACTCTTATTTTGTGTGAATTGACGAATTGAAGGCTGTGACGAACTATGAGAACTACTCGCAATTGATATTAAATTATGAGAATTAACCTGCTCTACCACACGAACTTCTTGCGTCGGGTCCTGCGATTAAATTTGGGGGGCTTGCGGGGGATTTGTTTGCCGCTCGACAGTAAGTGGGACGGTAGGATGTTTCGACCTCATGTGTCGTCCTAAATTTCCAATATTGCCTGTCGACGTTTTTATAATTTGACGGCAATAATTACATTTGGCCAATTTTGGTTCCGTCTCTTCAAAGTGGTTCCACAGTGTACTTCTTTTTCTATTCGAAGTAGCCATATTATAAAATAATTGTAAATAACGTTTATTAGATACGTTTTATATCTAATTTAAACACACACTTATATACACACACGGAAAAGTCAATGTCTATTTATTTAAACCATTTATCTATAATACCTATCTATCACTATATCAAAATAACATTGTTACATATTAGTTTTATATTTTTAGTATAGGGTAGATTGGGAATGACCACTGAGCGCTCGACAATGTATAGTCATTCGTAATATACACTCTGTTCTGTTCGATACCTGTCTTTTATTTATCAGTGGCGTCGAGGTAAATTATATAACTTTCGGTGATACTTAAATTTAATAGTTCACTATTAGTAACATACGAACTAAAATGTCGGTCGGTAAAGTGCGAGAATTCGATATAAAGAATGGAAATTGGTCCGCGTATATCGACCGTGTGGAGATGTATTTTGTGGCGAACAAAATAACGGTCGATTTGAAATTACCGACGTTAATAGCGTTAATCGGAGAAGAAGCTTACGAGTTATTGTCGACTTTAACGAGCCCAAAGAAACCGTCAGAACTATCATACGAGCAGGCGGTCGATATATTACAAAAACATTTACAACCAAAACCGTCGGAAATGGCTGAGAGGTATAGGTTCAGACAAAGGCGGCAACGGCCGGGTGAAACTATAGCGGATTACGTGGCAGACTTAAAAAAAATGTCACGCTATTGTGAATTCAAGGCCGGCCTAGAAGAGAATCTCAGGGATCAGTTTGTGTGCGGATTACGTAGTGAACTCATACGACAGAGGTTATTCGCGGAAGATAATCTAAGCTATAAAAAAGCACTAGCATTGGCAAATACTCTGGAGGCGGCAGAGCGGGACGCCGGAGCCGTAGATGGAAGCCGAGTACAAATATATCACGAAGAAATCACCGAAAGCGTACAAAAACTAGACATTGCCAAATGTTCAGCGTGCGGGGACAGCGGTCATCGTGCATACACCTGCAAATATAAAGAATTTGAGTGTAGTTATTGTGGGAAAACCGGACACTTGCGAAGAGCGTGTTTAAAGAAAGAATCCGATAAGCTGCAAAACAATCATCGCGGACAGGAAAGGTCACGCAGGGGACGTGATCGTGTCAAGAGGCGGCGGTGGGGGCGCGAGACGACGCAGCGGAGGGCCGCGCGGCGCGCCCAGCCGCGGAGCCGCCGAGCGCGCGCCCGGCACGGCGCACTGGCTGCGCGAGCCCGCAGCCGATGATGTCAGCTCCGGCGAGGAGCGACGCGTCGACAACTGCGAGGAACCGATGTATCAAATGTCACTGACAAACTATAAACCGGTGTGTATAACACTCTCCGTAAATGATATGCCATTGAATATGGAAATCGATACAGGAGCAGCGGTGTCTTGCATCAGTAAAGCCACATATTTAAAACAGTTTAAGCAATTATTGTTAAAACCTTGTTCTTTAAAATTAGCCTTCTATAACGGTTCAAAGGTTCGACCGCTTGGGTATTTAGAAACTAAGGTTAAGTATGGTACGAACGAAAAAATGTTAGACTTATATGTCATCGATAATGGTACAACTACTTTATTAGGTAGACAGTGGCTATTTGAGCTCGATATCGATATACCTAAAATTACTAATTGTAAGGTTAATAATGTAAATATATGTAAAAACCAAATTCTTAAACATATCATTTCCAGACATGAAAACCTGTTCGATGGCACATTGGGTAAATATACCGGGGAACAAGTGAAACTGCATTTACGGGATAACGCCGAACCGATTTTCTGCCGTGCGCGACCCGTACCTTACGCACTGCTATCGCGCGTGGACCGCGAGCTGGACGCGATGCTGCGCGCCGGCGTCATCGAGCCGGTAGACCGCTCGGACTGGGCGACGCCGCTGGTTATAGCGAGGAAGGCGGACGGCGGGATTCGTTCGAAAAAGAGTCATCGGAAATTGCTAATTCAGCATTACAGGAAATTTTAAATAATATGTGGAAAAAAGTTAAACCTATGAAAAGGTGGAGAAAATCTAATCCTGAATTTTGGGAAGTAAATGTAGCAAAAAGAAGAAGAGCTGATGGTTTACCCTACAAGTCTTGCTCTAACGAGCGGCCAGCAAAGATTCCAAAAGACATAAACTGTTCTAAATGTAAGTACAAATGTTCTGATAACTTCGATATGAACGCTAGAAACGAAATATGTCGACATAACTGGAAGCTTGATTTCGTCGGTAGAAAAATTTTCATTTTTTCTCATATAGAAGTAAACCTCCCTAAGC
The DNA here is from genome assembly GCA_905220545.2 of Melitaea athalia. Lineage (NCBI taxonomy): Eukaryota > Metazoa > Arthropoda > Insecta > Lepidoptera > Nymphalidae > Melitaea > Melitaea athalia. Next base: position 3,534,811 of record HG992189.1, read on the forward strand.
GAGTACTTGCTGTGAGAAATAAACGTGAAAAAAGAAGTTACACCAAAAAATGCTTCTTTACAAAGAATGACGCAAAAATACAAGTTTGTCAAAAGTTTTTTACGAAAACTCTTAACATAGGGCCGGGCCATCTGTAATCTTTGACGCTGTAAATAAACGCAATAGTGCTTTTAATGCAATTGACTGTAGAGGAAAACACGAGCCGGCTAACAAAACAAAACTAGAGATCTTGGAAGGAATTCGTCGCCACATAGAATCATTTCCATGTATGGAATCTCACTATACAAGAAAAGATACTAACTATTGAACATATCGATACTTTCTATTGAAAGTATTGGAGCGCAGATCTTAATATAAGAAAAATGTACATATTGTACAAAGAGTTATGCCAAAAAAATAATCAAGAAGCAGCAAATGAGCTCACTTATCCAAGAATATTTGCTATAGAATATAATTTTAGTTTTTTTGTGCCGAAAAAAGATCAGTGTACAATTTGTATAAATTATGAAAAGGCTGACGAGGAGAAAAAAGGATTCTTAGAAGAAAATTATAAAGAGCATATCCAGAAGAAAAATGTTTGTAATGCAGAAAAGGAAAAAGACAAGGAGAGAGCTAACAAAGACCCTAGCTTTTTATCGGTCTCATTCGATCTGCAGGCTGTACTTCAGATCCCTCACTGCAAAGTGAGCCTGTTGTATTATTCTCGAAAGCTGTGCGTGTTTAATCTCACTGTTTATGAAGCAGGTTTGCCAAATAATGCATACTGTTTTCTATGGTCCGAACTGAGTGGTAAAAAAGGTAGCTGCGAAATTGGAACTATTTTATTACATTACTTAACCAAATGTATTCCAGCAAATGTAACTGAAATCAGCCTTTTTTCTGATACTTGCTCAGGTCAAAATAGAAATCAATATGTGGCAGCAATTCTTTTGTGGGCTGTTCAAAATATTGAACATTTACAGATTATAGAGCAAACATTTTTAGAATCCGGACATACATACATGGAGGCCGATTCTATGCACAGTGCTATTGAATCACAAAAGAAAGAAACATCAGTATATTCAATGCAAGATTGGATTTCAATATGCGAACGTGCAAGGCGTAGGAAAATACATACTTTTCAAGGGAAAAAGATAGTCAAGGAACCGTACAAAGTAAAAGAGTTCAAATACCACGAGTTTTATGATTTAAAAGATCTGGCATCCAAGATTATTCATAACAAAGATAAAGACAAGGAAGGAAATAAAGTACAGTGGCTTAAAATCAAACGACTGAGGTTTGTAAAGGGGGAGAAAAGAATTGACTTCAATTATCACATGAGTGAGACACTATATTACGTTGCCGTTACCGGTAAAGAAGGAAAAACTAGAATTACACGAACTAAACGAAAGGAACAGAATGAATTTCCAACTGAGTTAAAAAAATTGTATAAAGAATCATTACCTATATCCGAAGCAAAAAAAAAAGGATTTACTGAATTTAGTTAAAAAAATATAGTACCAAAAGAATTAGAGCCTTGGTATAAAAATCTGAAGACGGTTAGTGTTCCTGAAGAGGCTGAAAAGGAGGATGAGATGTCTTGCGAGGAAACTATGACGTAATTTCCTTTAATCGTGTTTTATCTTGATAGCATTTTTAAGTGCTGTTTTATCTACAGAATTAAACTGTTTAAACTTAATAAAGCTCATAATGTCAGTGAAGTTTTAACAGTGCGTAAGTCAAAAATGTGCATTTTACAGGAGAGCAAAATAACTGCGTAAAATTTTAGTTATTGTATTTGAGGTATAACATTATTAGGAAAAAGTATTTAAAATCAACTTACTGAAGGTATAAAATACGTTGTATTTGAAAAAATAATATTTTTAAAAACTTAACGTGACTTCCGCAGTGTTGATTAAAAATGCTTGGACTTACGTTCTGTTTCTTAAGAGTTTGTTATTAATAAAATCCGTCATCAATTTTATATTATTTTTAATAAAGAAATAGAGATCAATAAAATATGCACAAGTTATATAATATCAATAGAAAAAAAATATCATTCTTTTTTATATTAACATTTTCTCTTAAACAAATTAAGTATTTAAAAAAATATTAGGTCTTTGGTACATTCAAACATTTTTTTTATCAGTCAAATCAAAAGTACTACGTTTTAAAACATGGTATACTATTTTTACTTAACCCTAGATCACTATACTTATTTTCGAGTAACACAATTACTACACATTAGTCTCACAAACTAACAAAATAAAACTCAAATATCTTTTTTGTTTATAAATTTTATTACTTAAAAATTACATAAAACATAAGAAAATCTTATAGTCTAAACTGAAAATATAAAAAGAAATAAAAAAACTTACTCTACACACTCATTACAAATTTGAACAGTATGTTCTCCACAAATGGCTTTACCGCAGTGGTGACATGCAAATTTGGTCATCCTGTGCTTCTGATATGGACAAAAGGCGCAAATTTTGCGTTTATTGGGTCGAGGTTGAGACGTACTTGGCACATTATCTTGAATTTTTAAGATGCTTTTTATAATTCCTCTGATATCTCGCCTTAAAGTCACAGTATTAAACCGTTCATGTAACCACGGCTCACAAAGTTCATCGACCAATTGTTGAACAAAATCTCTACGTTTTAATGGTTTTTGTCGTAATTTTATAATATTAGAAACATAGACAACGTACATATTGACCATACATAGGTTAAGAATATTATAAAAGACACAAAGTGGCCATCTATTAGTCTTACGACTGCAACTCATAATGGTACACATTTGGTCGACTGTGTCAACTGCGCCCTTTGTACTATTGTAGAAATGTATAACTTCTGGTTTCTTGGAATCTGAGTTGATGTCTGGCTGATCATGAGCAGTAGAAAGTAAATAAACAACTTTATTTGATTTAGGTTTATACGAAACTAAAATTTTTTCAGCGTCGAAGGCAAACATGGACGTACCAATTTTTCTAGTTTTAGAATTTTTCATCTCTAACGGTATTTCTCGTTTATTGCTACGCAGTGTACCAACAATAGTTAGTTTGTAAGGAGATTGTAATAATTCCGAAGCTAGTGGCACAGAAGTAAACCAGTTGTCCATGGTTATGTTCCTGTTTGTTCCATTCAAAGGCTCACAAAGCTGTTTTACGAAATATGTTGCTAAGGGCATATTGCCACTATTTGTTCCTTTACCTAAATATGGCATAGCATTAAAAACATATCTTGAATTAGAATCAGCGACCATGACAATTTTGATACCATATTTGTTGGGCTTATTGGGCATATACATCCGAAAAGGACAACGACCCCGAAAGCCAACTAATTGTTCGTCGATAGTTACATAAGAACTAGGTTTGTAAGAGTCTCTACAATTATTAATGAAGTTTTCCCAAAATTCTCTTATCGGGGCAAATTTATCCGATGCTTTTCTTTCTTGTCTGGTCGCTCTATCATCAAATCGGCAGCATCTCAATAAGAAGTCAATCCTCTCGGCACTCATTGCAGCTTTAAAAATATTTCCACTTTTCTTAGTGTCAAACAGAACTCTAGTCGGCAAGTGACTGCTCTTAACAACAGCTGATTGAAAAAGAAGTCCAATCAAAGCTCTCATTTCATTGCTGGTTGTGTAAGAAATTGTATGTGATAACTGTTTGTATCTGTCCTTTTTCAAATCAATTTCAGCGTTTGTGTAAGTAACAATTTGGTCAATCATTTCATCAGATAAAAATAATTTAAATATCGAATTTGGCTTAGTAATATCCCTTGCTCCATTCACAGGACCAGGTATAAAATGGGTAATATTACGAGCAGATGTACGAGTGCTTGAGCCTCTTGGATTAGTCATCCACTTATATTTATTTTTCCCATACAAGTAGTTTTTACCTGGATGAATCACAAAAGTATGGCGTGAAGAAGAATTTGACAGGTGACTTGACGATGCTCTTTGAGGGGGCTCATTGTCTGAGTCGGACTCTATTATGTTGTTTCTGTTCCGACCACGCCTGACAACGCTTACCTCCTCGTCAGAAGAATACTGCGACTCCACCTCACTTTCGTCTGTAATAATATGAACCTCTTCCTGCACATTGTCTTCGCTCTCAGAGTCTGAATGTTGCTGCTGACATTCATCATCACTCTCGCTGTCTGATTGTCTTAAAACTTCTAAAATTTTTTGCTGATCTCTTGTTAAATCCATCTGAAAAAGAAAAAAACAGTATCAGTAAAATCAGTAAAAAAACATTAACAATAAAATACGAGAAAATCTTTAAATAAATCATGATTGTAATTTAATGTAAATATTTTAAATTTATTTAGGATATACAAAATAAAATCAAAGTCATTTTTCAACTTAGACAAATTAAATAATAAAATAAAATTGCGAAACATACCTTCGTTCAATTTCCACACGTAGTCACTACACATTAGTCTGGGAGACTAATATTTCGCAAAATCTTCTGACCTACTTGACGCGCACACGCAATGAGCACGCGTGGGTCACTAATTTGTTGCCTGAGAAAGGTACTGAAAGGGGCCGGGCGGTGGAGGGTGGGGAACATGCTTAAATGTCGATTGCGTCGGGGGGCTGTAGTATGTGAGACTAATGATTAGTGATCTAGGGTTAAACCATAACATATAATTATTATTAGTATTACTCTGAATTTGTTTATGAAATCAAATAGTTATTAATGAGGTAGAGAGTCGTAGTAACTGTGGCAGTCAAAAGGAATGACTGCTTTCAGTTCTTGCAAATGACGCCATTTGCTTTCGGCAATTTTTATTCGGCCTTGGTAAAGCTTTGGTTTGCTAGGTAGGTTCTCAGGAAACATCAACATTCTTCGGCGAGTTCTACCGCGTGGCAACTCTTGATACTCTGCATCAAAGCTTAACTTGTACCTTATTATTCCGTCAGGGTTATACTGCAGCACTTTTAAATCTGTGACAGTAGGGTCGTTGGTCGTTCGACCTGGACGAATAGAGTCATAAATAAAAGTATTTTTTTGACTGTAGTCCTCGAAGAACTCGTAACTCAAATACTCCACTATGTAAGGCTGTTTAGGTCTAGCATCCTTGGAGAGTGCTGCGTACTGAGAGGGCAGGAAGATCTCTTTATTTTTAATTTTCTGCTCGATTGAACTGTGCACTGCATCACACTCCATCTGCGTATGTCCCTTTTCTAAGATCTTTTGTTCGATCACGACATTTTTTTCTATCGCTAATTGCAAAAGTGCATTAGCAAGGAATACATTCCTATTTTGTGCCGTACAGCCGTCAGAATAAAGAATAATAGGAATACATTTTTGCTCTAATGTTCTTCTAAGTATGTGTATGATACATGAAATAAATACGGATGCAGTTAGACCTGCATTAGTTTCATCAAACCAATAGCAGAAGACATCTTTCGTTCCTAGATTATACATCGTGAAATTATGTACACAAAGTTTGGTTTTATAATAAAGAGCACTAGCCTGTAACTGAGGGCACAACTTGACAGCTTGTAGATCATGCGTGAAAACGTGTACATCTCCAAATTTTTGAGCTCTATCTTTGTCCATAACTTTTTCATTTCTCGCCATGTTTTTGATCGTATATGGTCGTTATAAATATCATCAGTTATATTGCCAACTTTGTGTGAACAGCAAATGTCGCACTGATCTTTTTTGGGTGTAACCAGACTCAGGTTAAGCTCATCAAACACTCTGCACAGTGTCCAACGGCTCAGTGCGACTTTTTCAGCTTTTTCACACTCAGTGGCGTATAATTTGTACAACGCGGTCTTATCCTCAATGATCGGCTCTAAATATTGTTTAGATGTACTGGCTCTGCAATAATACGATGGCATTTTAGGCAACGAAGCAAGAAACTGTTTTAGAAAAGCAATTTCATCTTTTTTGTATATTCGTTCTTCATTATTACTTGATGTGTTTGCTATTCCATGCTCCGCTGAAGCCACCCAGCATCTTACAGTAGACTCTTTCAACCCTAAAGTTTTTAAAAATGTCTGCATACACACCTGAATACGTCCGATAGATGTATTCAGAAAGTATTGTTTGCTATCAGTCCTTCTAGAATTAACCGTATTTTTAACTTGTTTTTTTTTACACAACAAGACGTTAGACACAACATACTGTTTCCTTTGCTCCCATGTCATATCTTTCCAGAACTTGGAAAATATGTTCTGCCTTTCATCGTCACTCAAGTTTGAACAACCACGGACCTTAGACTTTGTACAAAATGTAGAGGTGCACCTAGGACCTGCTGCACCTGGTGCACCTAGGACGTGCTGGACGAGGTATATCGTGAAGTATTTTGAATTTCTCATTTCCTGAAACCTTCCTATCTCTACGATATCCTAAATACTCTTCTCCTTTCATACGCTTAACTTTTGTTATAGATTTGTCCCATTTTTTAGAGTCTCCAAACCCCTTTATGCTTCTTTTTCTATTAGAATTTAAATCTCCATACTCATCATCCGACGGTTGCGTCTCTAACGAAGAAGCAGGATTTGCAATAGTCGTTGACACAGACGGCTGCTCTCCATCCGAATAAGAAGCTGTCTCCTGAGGCATTGACTGAGGAGCTGGATCTTGTTGCACTATATTATTTTGGGGCAGTTCTCCAAATGAAGATGGAACTGTTTCTTGTGACAGTTCTTGAATATAATGTAGAGCAATTTCTTCTGTCTCAGCTCCAAGTATCACTGATTCTTGCGATAGTTCTCGATTTATTACTAACGTCCTTTCATCGTTACATACAGGCGTTAATTCAGGTAGTATTTGAATAGGCAAGTTATTTATATCTATATTTTCTAACTTCGATAAGGATACATTTCTTTGCTTCTGTTTTTTTTTCTGATTTTTTAAAGGAACTTTAATCTTCAACTTTTTACAGAACTCCAAAATCTCTTCATTATCATTGTCACTCGTAGAATCCATATTTTTAGTCCTGAAAGAAAATAAAAGTTATAATAACACTGCGTAAGTCTTATCTAAACACTGCGTAAGTCAAACAATCCTTAATTCGACGAGTTATTATAGGATAATTACAAAAAAATAATATCAATTTTTATATTGCATATCTTAAAAACTAAATAAAAAACAAAGTTATTATAATAAAACCACTAAATAATGCAAATAATTACCTTTTCTATGAATAAATCTCACGCAGCACTTTACAGTTTATGAATTTCACTCACCACTGACAAAGAATATACTACTCTCTACCGAGAGATCACTGACTTCCGCTGTGTTGCCTCTTCAAGTTTACTTACGCAGTGTCAGTTTTTTCGAAATATGCAGTGCTATTGGCTAGCTATTTCGTTTCTGATTGGTCACAAAAAAGCATGCGGTCTTTCTTTATCCAATAGCATTAAAATGTTTAAACCGTTAAAAAATGACTTACGCACTGTTAGAACTTCACTGACGATAAGTAATAAAATTAATATCGCCTGTTCGTTTTTAATGTAGTAATTTGCAAAAAAATTTACAGGTAGAAACAGATAACTAAGAAAAAAAAAATTTTTTTACCGCCTTAATTAAAATATTATTTCAATATATTTTAACATCAACATACTTAATACGGGACAGTGAACTGCTCCTAATATAGTAGATAAAGATTAATGTGTATTTAACAGATTTATACGTTATTTACCTGTTTCAGGTAAAGCAAAATAACTGCAATACCTTCACCCCAACTTTCCCCTTTTTTACAAGCTTTTATTTAACTTGCAATGTATGTATGTATGTATGTATGTATGTATGTATGTATGTATGTATGTATGTAACTTTAATGAATGTTTGTTCGGGTGAAATCTTGCAACTCAATTTTGAAGCAGATATCTTCAACCAATTGAGCTGAAATTTTGTATACATGTTCAATTTGGATGACAATGCATGGTTTGTATGTATGCATGTATGTATGTATGTTTGTTCGGGTGAAATCTTGCAACTCAATTTTGAAGCAACCAATTGAGCTGAAATTTTGTATGCAGGTTCAATTTGGATGACAATGCATGGTTAACTTTGTGAAGTCATTCTAAATCCAATATGGCAGCATATCCAAGAGTGCGGACTGGTTATTTTTAGTGCACTTCTACAATATGGGTATCAAATGAAAGGGCTTGCTAAGAATAATTCGAATAAAGTGACGTGATAACCGACTAAAAAGTCAAAAATAAATTAAATGTAAAAAACCTTTTTAAAAAACAAGCTTTTATTTGAATGTATTAAAACGAACAAAATAAATTTTTACTTTAAAACTTTTACTATCTACTTATAAAGTCATTACACATAATCTATATGATATAAAAGCTTGTCGCGAGATTTGCTTGTAAACAAGTAAATTAAATAAATTGGTGTGATTGATTTTAACTATTAAAAATTTCAAACTAAGGAAATACGAGTACTCATATCTCGCGACAAGCTTTTCTGTCATATAGATTATGTGTAATGACTTTATAAGTAGATAGTAAAAGTTTTAAAGTAAAAATTTATTTTGTTCGTTTTAATACATTCAAATAAAAGCTTCTTTTTTAAAAAGGTTTTTTACTTTTAATTTTTTAACTTGTTATGACAATTATTGCATAAATTAATGTATCAAAACAATCTTAGATAATATTTCTAAGTACAAGTAGTGTTTTTTTATAATTATTGCTTCGTCGTTGACCCATTATCATCCAAAACTTTAAACGCCTTTTTCTCATTATAACAGTATTACTACTTATCTGGTTCTGCCAGAATACCCTCGATATACACTTTGTGTGTATTCATCCTATTTGTTAATACAACCTAAATATTCAATGAGTGTATCATACAGATCTCTGTCATCTTCTGGTATTTCTGCAAATTCGCTGGTTTGCGATAACTGATTTATCGAAGTTATTGGATTTGTGTTGGAGTATGTCATAATGTTAATTTGTTGCAGAAGTATATACTTCCCAAACACTTTCAACTTGTGATGATCTTAGCTCTTATGGGCAGTTTTTTGTAAGCAGATCGGAATTGATCTGCGTTATAATTCCAGATGGTATTTGCTAATTTTGTATAATGGTACAAATTTAAAAATTTGCGTGTCCTCAACTAAATGTCCGTTAAGAGCCAATACACTTTTCTTGTCGATAATGAGACCAAGGAAACCAGTTTTTCTTTTTGATTTTACGTTTCATTCTCCAGTAGGTAGTGTTAATGTTTTTATATAATCTATCGCGCTTTCAAACATAGCTCTCGCAATATTTGCAGGGCATGTGCTTTTTCAACCCTGGTAGTCGTATAGAATCACTGTTTAATACGTATGTGTTAATGTATATCGATATATTATTCATTATATTTATGAAATTCACTGTTCCTTCACATTCTTTGACTTTCTATTTGAAGTGTACTGCTGCAAAACTCGAGAGCATCTGCAACTGAGTTACTTAATAGCTGCGTTGCAAGCTTAACTTTCAATGTTTGTTTTTCAAACAGAATATGGGCTTTACTATTTTAGTTTCCATCAGAGGTGGCTCATCCTAAAGAGCGCTGATGTAGTGTACACCCACGAAAATTACATAAGTAATCTTAAATCCGTATTTGTTTATAAAATATCGGGTGTCTCAAAAATAATGGATAATCACGGAGCGAATTAGGTTATTGAGAACACGGAGAATAAAAAATATAATTATTTATTGAAACAGACTACAGCTATGTATTAAATCTAATACAAAAATCAATCCTATTAATTAAATAAATATTAGTGTATAGTCAGCTTAACGCTGACTTGGTAGTGGGAGGTGCTGATAAAGGATATTTGGCAGGGAGCTTCAACCTTAACTAGCGCCTAATAGTACGGCTATCAGGCGCTCTAATAAAAATATACAAAAAAATATTCCAAGGTGCCAAAAATATGAGGTTTTTAAATAAAAATACTTTTTATTGACCTTACTGTACTTTCATGTACACCACGGCCGCAAATTAATGAAATTTGTTGTGTTGCTGTTCTTATGTATACAAACAAACGTGTCGGCTTCGTAAGTTATTTCGCAGTTTTTATTTTAGACATTTTGTGTTAAAAATGAAACAATATAGTGTATATTTTATTAAACAGTGTGAAAAGATTCTCGAAATTCACTTCGAACTGAAAGCTAAGGGTCCACCACGTCCTGAAATTGCATTTAATCAAAAATATAGTACAAAAACTAAATCTTTTAAACTGAACAATATTTCAAAACACCTTGATTGTGTGGATGTAAAGAAAGCAATAAACTATTTTTTTCCGTGTCTGGTGTTTGGAGCTAGCATCGGCAGTGGTGGTTAATCTGCATGGATGGAATGGATTTTCTGTACAAATAAAATAAATGGTCCACTTCACTCCACTTCAGCCTATCACAGTCCACTGTTGGACATAGGCCTCCACAAGTTCGCGCCCGACATTATGACGCGAACTCATGTGTTTTGCCCATAGTCACCACGCTGGGCAGGCGGGTTGGTGACCACAGGGCTGGCTTTGTCGCACCGAAGACGCTGCTGCCCGTCTTTGGCCTGTGTATTTCAAAGCCAGCATGGATGGATATCCCTCCATCCGTCGGCTTTTTAAGTTACAAGGTGGTAGTGGAACTGTGTTATCCTGTCCCTTAGTCGCCTCTTACGACACCCACGGGAAGAGAGGGGGTGGCTACATTCTATAGTGCCGTAACCACACAGTACGTAAACAAAAACACACAAATAAATGGTAAGCTCTAAGTTTTTCGTTAAGTTTTTGGTGAACTCCCATAAAAAATATTACGAGCCGCCTCTAGTTACCAGATGTAAACATTTATCCTCTTGTAGTTCCAGCAAGAATTCCAAGTATTTGAAATTTATTTCAGGACCCCTTCTATCGGTGAAAACTCTTAAAAGCGTTTCTTATTAATTTAGTAGCATGACATGGGTCTACAAAAATATGACCAGCACTGTTGTTACTTAAAAAATGAGTCACAACTTGGCTATTTAAAATGTTACAAACTAAATAAAGATGCTTAAGTTTCCAGCCAGTCCATCGCAAGTTATACTGACTACTTTTACTCCCCTACCACCACCACCACCACCACTTCAGCCTATCACAGTCCACTGTTGGACATAGGCCTCCACAAGTTCGCGCCCGACATTATGACGCGAACTCATGTGTTTTGCCCATAGTCACCACGCTGGGCAGGCGGGTTGGTGACCGCAGGGCTGGCTTTGTCGCACCGAAGACGCTGCTGCCCGTCTTTGGCCTGTGTATTTCAAAACCAGCATGGATGGTTATCCCGCCATCCGTCGGCTTTTTAAGTTCCAAGGTGGTAGTAGAACTGTGTTATCCCTTAGTCGCCTCTTACGACACCCACGGGAAGAGAGGGGGTGGCTACATTCTTTAGTGCCGTAACCACACAGCACCTGTTACTTACTCCCCCATCTTCACACAATTGCAAAGCTGTCTGCAGAAGTGTCGCCTTTTGCTCTGTGGATAACGATACAAAAAGAAAATAATATCCTATTAGCAAGTTTAGTTTTAAAATAAAGTGCACTGGGATTGAGAAAAGGACATAGTTTGAGATCTATCTACTGTTAATGCATGAATTACGTTTGCGACAGACAGAAGGTCGAAAAAAAACCGAAATTAATTTACAACTAACTTTATTAATAAATTCAATTAAAACAAATTAACCCTATAAGCGATGATTCCACCTCGAAGTGGGAATATGGAATGAACGCTTTTACAATATAATAATTAAAAGGTGAATCCATGGGAACATTACACATTGCTGCATTGACACTTTTATTAATTAAATACAAATTTAAAGAAATGCAACGTAGGCAATCCCCATACAATAGCACTATGTAATTCCTCCCCCCTTAGAACGGCGACTATTTTAGCACGTTTAGTGAAAATGTTGCCGGAATACTATCAGGGTTGCTAGATGTTTGCAGGATTTCGGGCGAAGGCTGCTGCTTCTTTTTCACATCTTCATGCTTCAATAGACAACGTCGAGTTGCTAAGATTATTCCCAGTACGCCTGCACTCAATAGTATAATGTAGAACGGGATTGTAGTATGGTACAAAGTGTCTTGTCGCAATTCGTTGATTCGAATAGGAGTCTGGATCATAAGTTGGTCCTGGATGTTGTGTAATCCTTGAAGATCAATAGACTTTAGGTTAATGTGAGTCGCTTTGGCGGCCTGTTTTTCGGCGTCATAGGGTATTTTCATTAGTTTGAGAGGTTGTCCCTTGATTTCGTTATAATCGTTTGCTATGGTGAATTGTTCCGATTTCAATCGACATCCAACGGGAATCGTGGCTAGGTAACTTCCTTGTAGCAATGTATAGTATACTGAGCTGGTTACAAATCAGCTGTGCTTTCGTTTGTCGAGGAAAGGACACGACGTAATGTTGATCATCAAGTTTCTCCATTGCTTCTCTAGTTAAGTTGACTGTGGTGAACTCGCAGGATTCTTGTAAGGCTTGATTGGTAATGAGTTCCTGAATACAATCTGATTTGGTGTGAAGCTGATGATGAATTCCAATTTCACAGAGATACCAGTTTTTTAACTTCGGGCATTCAGCCTCCATGTACACAAACGACATCTCGATTGTTGCCAGGAAAGGAAAAGGTGGGATAAGAGCCTGATCGTGTTTATTTGGTACTACTGATAATCTATAAAAATCATAAGTTATTTTAGAATAAATTGGAAATTTAAATATAAAAACTATCTGTCTATTCACAAAATATGACCCTGGTTTAATGATATTATAATATTCTCTAAGATCTAAATCTAACACTTGTTCTTCTGAATAAATTGATTTCAGCTTTAAAACCATAGATTCTAATACCTCAATGTCTATCATTGAATGATGTGTACTAGAAGCATGAATAAATGCTAAACTATTTTCTATTCTTAATAATTCTAAGGATAAATCTTCTATATTTTCACTAATTAATGATAAAAGTTGGGCAAAATTTGCGTATTTTGTTAAAGTTTGTATTCCCTTATTCTGTAATATTAATTCTAAGGTTTTATTTATTCTATTCTGGTTATCTACTATCTGTCTAATAACGTTCCCATGTTTTAACATCCATTCTTTGCTTAAAGTAATATGATTGTTAAATTCAGATGACAACTTTATTTGGTTATTTTCTAATACTCGAATTGCCTCATTATATTTCAACGCATCGTCGTGATCTAAATTACCGGTCAAACTTTTTATCATAGAACCTAACCCGTCTATAAGACCTCTTTTCATTCTATTTGTACTACTAGGCTCTAGAGAATACAATTGTTTTAAAACATTGCCAAGCTTGTTAGTAAGATAGTTAATTTGAATTTCGTACAGGTTAAAGGTTTCATTACTCATTCGATTTCGAAAGTCAAGCAGTTGAGTCTCCAATGAATGAATGTTAGTTTCGATGTCATCCAATCGTACATACTGTATGAATGTATGATAGTGTGTAGTTAGTTTCATGGGTCCGAGTTTGAAAGGTAGTAGTCCTGGTCCGTCATTAAGGCTCTCAAGTCTTATCTCCTGAAGTTGTGTCATTGGGAGGATTGTTAGAAGGAGGATCCTGTAACAAATTAGCTGTTTTAGGAACTCGTTTTAATCGGGATTTTGCTACGGGTCCTTTCTTTTTGGATGTGTATATATGAATGGGGAGGTCTGCGAGAACTGTGTCCTGTGTATAACGTGGTGCTAACTTCTGTCGACTAGCTGCAGGATTTCTGATAAAAACTTGTTGGTCAGGCTGATATTCTATTTCGGGTTCTCTATTTCTGTTCCTATTGTTCATTAAATTTGTACGATCTACAGTAGTGGATTCATTAATTAGCTCATATACGGTTTTCATCTGGTCACGGTGAGTAAGGATATATTGTTGCATTAAATGTTCAGTTAGGTTTAAGTCTAAGGGGTCTCTAGGGTCGAAATGTCCTCTTATTATGTCATGAGGTCTACACTTAGTAAAACTATGTATGGAACTGTTGTAAGCTAGTATCGCGTAAGGCATTTGATTTACAGTGGGTTCGTCTTTTTGTTTCAGTCGGAGTATACGTAGATGTTCTAGTAAGGTTGAATGAAATCTTTCAATAATTCCATTGTCATTTGGGGAATTAGCTAAAGTCCTATGATGGTTAATTTTGTGTAGTCTTATAAATTCAGTGAAGAGTTGGTTTGTAAACTCAGTTCCATTGTCAGTAACTATAGTCAGGGGTAGTCCATGGTGCGTACAGTAAATCAATAGTCCTTGTAAAATACTGATTGCTGTTCCGTCACGTAAGTGATAGGCTTGTCCGTATTTTGAGAAAGAGTCTACGAAAGTCAAATACTTTTCATTCTGAGCAGTGAATATATCCATATGTACTATCTCTAAAGGTTTGGTTGCTGGCGGTACAATATTAAATTTTGGTCTTATGGGGTTTCTGTCATATTTGGCTTGGCCGCAAATAGTACATTCATTAATAAATTTTGTTATATGTTCCTTCATTTTTGGCCAATAATACTTATGAGACAAAGCTAAATAACATTCATTAATTCCGCGATGATTATTTTTACCATCGTGATAATGACGAATGATCTCTTGTTGCCGCAAATATTCTTTAACATTTTCTAATTCTTTTTTAACTAAAACAAGATTGTAGGAGGAACACTTAAATTTATTTTGCATGATCGGTATAATTGAATACATAGCTAAAGGAGAGTTTACTAAAATAGCAGTTTTAATTTTAGGACTAATATACTCTTTTACAGCATTTACCACATCTTCTTCTAAATTTGACTCGGATAATTGAATACTAATACGCGTATGAGTGTCAAAAGGCTTAGTAACTACGGGTCGTTTCTTAACGTCGGTCACAAGGTTAAAATAAATCTGTCGGGTAAATTTATTGAGGGGTTCGTCAACTATTGGGATTTCTAAAATTGGGTTCTCTAGACTCGTGTGAGCTGTCTCCGTAGAAGAGTTACTTTGGGCAAGAATAGTTTCCGATGGGTTACCGAGTAAAGAATTAAGCTCGTCAACTATTGGGTTTTCTAAAATTGGGTTCTCTTCACTCGTGTGAGCTGTCTCCGTAGCAGAACTAGTTTGGGCAAGAATGGTTTCCGATGGGTTACCGAGTAAAGAGTTAAGTTCGTCAATTTCCTCCATTAATGACAATGCTTCTTTTGTATGGATTTCTATACGGGAAAGAGCGTCTGCATTAGTGTTACATTTTCCTTTTTTATAGATAATAGTATAGTCGTATTCACTAAGTTTGAGTCGCCATCGAGTAAGTCTAGAGTTGGGTTCCTTTATGTTCATGATCCATTGGAGGGGTTTGTGATCGGTAAGAATTTTGAATTTACGGCCAAATAAATAGGGTCTAAAGTATTTAGTAGCCCACACTATGGCTAAGAGTTCCTTTTCAATCGTGCTATAATTTAACTCACTATCATTCAAAGTCCTTGAAGCGTAACAGATTGGTTTGTCGGAACCTATTGGGCCTTGAGAAAGAATAGCACCTATAGCTACATTTGAGGCGTCGGTTGTCAAAATGAAGTCCTTAGTAAAGTCTGGATACTGTAGTATGGGGTCGTTTGTCAAAAGAGTCTTACATTTTTCGAAACAGTTAATATACTCGGAATCTAATTTAATCTTATTGGATTTCTTAAGGCAGTTAGTCATAGGTTTCGTTAAGCGAGCAAAGTCGGGAATAAATTTTCTGTAATATCCTAAAAGTCCTAAAAATTGTTTTATTTCTTTCGTGGTTTTGGGCAAAGGATAACTTTCAATAGCTTTAATCTTATCTGGGTTCGGTTTAATACCATCTCTACTTATTACATGACCAAGATACGCAGTTTCTAATTTTAAAAACTCGGATTTATCCATTTGTATTTTAAAGTTAGACTCTCTTAATCTATTGAAAACTTTTTCTAAATTTATTATATGTTCCTGAAGGGATGTACTGAAAATTATAATATCGTCTAAATAAACTAAGCAAACATTCTGAAGGCCTCTGAGAACGTTATCCATCACACGTTGAAACGTGGAAGGAGAATTTTTTAATCCCATAGGCATTCGAAGAAATTCGAAGTGCCCATGCTCAACATTAAACGCGGTTTTCGATATGTCTTGGGGGTCCATCTCGACTTGGTAAAATCCACTTGCTAAGTCAAGGGTAGTAAAATATTGACACTTTCCTAATTTATCAAGGACGTCATTAATATTGGGGATAGGGTATTTATCGTCTAATGTCTTCTCGTTAAGCTTGCGAAAGTCAACTACTAAACGCCATTTTTGTTTTCCGGAGGCATCTACCTTTTTGGGTACAACCCATATAGGTGAACTCCAGGCGGATTCAGAAGGTCGTATAATACCTTGGTCTAACATTTTTTCTATCTGATTTTTAACTTCCTGTCGGTGTACAAATGGATAACGATAATTTTTTGCGTGTACAGGTACTTCGTCAGTAGTTCTAATTCGGTGTTTAATTTTATTTGTGAAGGTTAATCTTTCACCATCAATATAAAATACGTCAGAGTAACGGGAACAAAGAGCTACGAGGTTAGCTTTTTCCTCGGGGTTTAGGTGGTCTGTACGTAAGCGCGAAATTACGTCTTGTGTGCGAGTCGTTAGTTGTTGAGTACTCGTGCACTCAGCGTTAAATAAATCTGCGTGAGCCGGCCGATCAAGCGAGAATATAATGTCATTTGATGTCGGATTTTCTATTTCTAAATAACAACGATTATTTTTTACGGAAGTAATGCATTCGTGAATAATACAGTTACAGAATACTTGCTCTTTAATAAAAGCATCACCATCTGAAATATCGACGGGAACACGAATAATTTTTGATGTCCCTGCGGGAATAATATCTTCGTATAAATTGACATTATATGAATTATACATTTTAATACGGTTTACCGCGTTTTTTGTAAATAGTTTATCTTCCTTTAAATCAATGCGAGCTTCCCAATTATTTAATAAATCTAAGCCTATTAGTCCGTCAAAGTAATCATGAAACCGGTATACAAGTAACTTGATACTATTGTCGTCGTTAAATTCCGAGAAACACGGCAAGGTAATGGAATAATCATTTCTAGTAGTCGCGTGTATGTTTGTTACTTCGAAAGGATCGAAATTTAATGGATAGTTCGCGAAATATTTTTCTACTGCTTCGGGGCTAATAAAGGATTGGTTGGCACCGGTATCTATTAAAAATTTTAACGGAGGGTTTGCTATTTGTATGTATGGAAGTTGTCTCTGTGTTTGAAGATTTAACTCTATTTTGGTTTTTGTGATGTCGAAACCTCGCGAAAATCCTGTTGGTCTTGGTCACCTATTTCTATTTGTTTTTGAGAGTCACAAAAATTTTCGTCAGAAGTCGTATTAAAATAATTAAAGTCATGAGAAAATCCGGGGTCAAGCTCAGTATTATAATAATCAGTATAGTAATTGTACTCTGGTTCATAACAATAGCCGTAATAAGAGTCGTCATATGTCGCACATTCATTAATATTCATTTCCCGCGGTTTGAAATAGTTTGATTGCGAATTATTATTTAAAGGTAAATGTCTAGGAATAAAGCGTTGAACACCACTCATAGGTTGAGGACCTTGGGGTGGATTGTTTCGGGGTGGTAATCTGAAAATGTTACTACGGGGGTTGTAGTTAGGTGGAGGTGCAGCGAACATTCTTTGTGTATTAGTTGGCATGCGTGGTTGATGTTGACTGGGTACAGGGAATTTAAAAGGTTGCGGTGGGGGTCCCATAGGGCGCTGACTCACTGGAGCTGGCCAATTAGGTGTAGGGATATTGTGCGGGCTTGCAGGAGTAAAAGCTACTGGGGGTAATATAGGAGTTGGTTTAGGGGTTGGTTGAACTTTCGGGGTGTCACGTTGTTGTAAATACATGACATTCAATTCCTCTTGAACGAATTCAAGGGCTTTCTCTATCGTGTCAGGGCGCATGCATCGTATACGGGATCCTAGTGGTTCCTTTAATCCGCGTACATACGCCTGCATCGTAACTTTTTTATAAAGGTCTCGTTTCGCCTGAATTGTCGTCGGTATAGTCTCGTGTAAAGTCACGTAAGTCATAATAGTACTGAACAGAGTTTGGCAATGATTGTAAAATTCTTGTGGCGTCCGGTTGCCCTGGGTTGCTATGGAGAGGTCATTATATAAAGCGGTTTCGTCACGCTGATCCGAGAAATTATTAATGAGGGCTGTTCTTATACCTAACCAGCTTTCGGGTATACCATTAAAATTAATAGTACATGCAGCGGTCCCAGTTATTTTATTTAAAATTCCGTTAATTAAACATAGGTTTGAAAACTCGCTACCTGGTGTATTACTTAGATATTGAGCGGCTAATGAGTCACAAATCTTAATAAACCGGGTTAAAATATTAGGGTTTCCGTCAAATTCCGGGACAAGGCGAAGGGCCTTAAAAATTTCGTCCGGGTTATGTTGCGCCATTATTAAACTATTTAAATTTAAATCTTCTAATTCTAAATTATCTGATTCTACTATATCTCTATTATTATCTACTAATTGTCTGCGGGCCTGGTGCGATTCAGGCTCCCGCGAACGAGAGGCTCTGGGATGATAAATCTTGAAGTTTAAGATTAAAGGAGCAACACGAGAATAATTCAAGTGTACTTACAAATACAGCATTTCTGGTTTTCTCCGTGAATCGATTGTCGGATTCTTCCTCCGGTCTGCAGCAGGTCCGTAGATTCAGGATATCCGGAACGGTGCTTGATAGCCACCCGGGTGACTCGCGACGCGAATATCGATGTGAGATATTTATGGCCTTGAAGTCTCCCGCGAATATCCTACCGACTGCGCCAATTACGTTTGCGACAGACAGAAGGTCGAAAAAAAACCGAAATTAATTTACAACTAACTTTATTAATAAATTCAATTAAAACAAATTAACCCTATAAGCGATGATTCCACCTCGAAGTGGGAATATGGAATGAACGCTTTTACAATATAATAATTAAAAGGTGAATCCATGGGAACATTACACATTGCTGCATTGACACTTTTATTAATTAAATACAAATTTAAAGAAATGCAACGTAGGCAATCCCCATACAATAGCACTATGTAATTCATGTATAGTTCCTTTTTGTAATTCTTTGTCAGAATGTTTTTCAGCTCTAGCTAAGTCTTTTCGATATGTTTAGCATACTGTTCATCTGCTAAACTAACTTTGTGTGCACAGCATTGGTCGCAAGCATCCTTTTTTGGTTGAAATAATCCAATACTCTCCTCAAACAAAACGCTTTCAAATACTTTTCTAGATGCGACATGTTTATTTTCTGAAACTGAATAGTCGACATAAAGACGATACAATTGTAATTTTGATTGTATGATGGATTATAAGTACAACTTTTAAGTCGATTGTCTGCAGTAATGGGACGGTTCTTTCGGTAGTGCAGTTAAATATTTTTTAGCTAATTCTTTTTTTGGATATTTTTTGTTTGACTTCTGTTGTTTCAGGTTCCTTATTATTTGTCCCATCTCTAAGCTAATAGCGAACCGTCTATTATTTTAAAACCAATGTCTCCAAAAACGTTTTCGGCAAACGCTTTCTTGTTTATCATTAACTTTTAGATAGTATATTTTAGTATCACTTCGTCTTGAATTTGAGCTCTTGGTTTTTCTAGGTGAAGGTTTTTTTATGCACCATTAAAGATATATAAATTTTTTTGTCTTGCCAAATTATCTTCCAGTAGTTATTAAATATTTCAGATCGACAATCTACGGCACGCGTTATAGTCCGTGAGATAGTAGAAATAATATGGGATAAATTAAAAAACATCTGTATGCTTGAACCTACCGAAGAATCGCATCTAAAAACGGCAGAAGGATTTTTTAAACACGCAAATTTTCCTAACGTACTTAGCGCAATCGTCGGGAAACATATTTGAGTTATAAAACCTCAACATACTGGATATGGTATATGGTATTTCAATTATAAAAAATATTTTTCCATCGTATTGTCTGTAATATGTAATGCTAATTACAAATTTATCGATATAGAAGTTGGATGCTATGGAAAGACTGCAGACTCAACAATAAATGAATGTATTGAATGTATTAAAAAGATAAGGCAAGGAAATTATAATTTATCAAATTCGAGACCAATATCAAATAATGGACTGCCAATACCCCTAACGTTTAATGGCGATGAAGGCTTTGCATTATCTCAAGATTTACAGAGACCTTAAGCGCAATACACATTGAGCCCGCCGGGCCGCCGACATATGTCGGCAACTTTTTGTCGGTGGTCTAGTTGGCGGCTTCACTTATTACAAGTCGGAAAATTTGGTCGGCGGCATGTCGGCGGCTTGAGATGAGAAATTTATTTGGCAGTCAGTGATTGCCGTGTGTCGATAAAAGGTTGTGTGGTTGTGTCATATAATTTTGGTGGTGTATCTTCGATAATTCAGTAAATAGAAATAATCTTAAAAATGGACGATGGCAGTGATCTGTTGATAGCAGCTTGTGGAATGTTTATTGCTGGATCGCTCCAAAGGGAACGAAGCTGTTGGGTTAGACCTAGTTTACTGAGTCGCAATTGTTATAGCAATCATGACAGATTAAAAGATTTGAAAGCAGATGACTTGATTGTACAAAATCCCATACATTTCAAAACATTCATGAAATTAACCAATAGCGACTTTGAATATTTATTGAATATTGTTGGGCCGAGAATAGTTAAAAAAGATACAAATTGCAGAATTGCAATTTCTCCACAAGACAGATTAGCAATAACATTAAAATACCTGACTACGGGCGAATCATTCATTAGCCTATGTGACGTGTTCAAAGTATCTCCTCAAATTATTTCATACATTATCCCAGAAGTATGCCAAGCTATAATCGATGGCCTTTCGGAGTATGTAAAGGTAAAGTTAAATGTTTATCTTTTTTAAATAAATATAAATATTAATAAATATAAATGTAAATTTTAAATAGATGTATATTTTTTGTGCTGTTTGATTTAGTTCGAAGTATAATTTAGTTAATGTTCTTATTTTAGGTTCCGAGAACTTCAAACGAATGGAAAAAAGTTGCAGATAGATATCTGAATAGATGGAATGTTCCTAATTGCCTTGGATCAATGGACGGAAAACACGTAAAAATTCAATGTCCACCAAGAAGTGGAAGTGAATATTTTAACTATAAAACTTATTTCAGTATTGTACTATTTGCATTAGTGGATGCAGATTACAAGTTTTTATACGCTAATGTGGGATGTCAGGGTCGTATTTCAGATGGCGGTGTTTTTAATAACTCTGCGTTATGCAGAATGTTAAATAACAATTCTTTAAATTTGCCGGACAACAAACCTCTACCTGGGAGAAATGTACCAGTGCCATATTTTTTTTTGGGTGATGATGCTTTTGCATTACAAACCCACATTATAAAACCTTACAATGGTAATCACACAAAAAGATCTCCCAAAAGAGTTTTCAACTATCGTATATGTCGAGGACGAAGAGTAGTTGAAAATGTGTTTGGGCAGTTAACCAGCAAATTTCAAATATTCAAAAGACCTATCCAGCTATGTCCACAAAAAACTGCTATTGTGACATTGGCCTGTGTACATTTGTTCAATTATATAAAAAAAAATATACAGCGAAACGAATATGATTCTGAAAATGATAACGGAGAAATCATACCAGGTGAATGGCGCACAGTAATTCCTGAAAATAATTGTTTTGTTGCCTTGCCAAGAGAGGTCAATACAAATCTGTGTCCTGAAGATACAAGGAACGAGTTGGTTGAATATTTTCTCTCCGATGTCGGAAGCTTAGAATGGCAGTATGATCAATGATCAATTTAATCAACATCTAAATTTAAAGATTTAATAAAAAACATAATAATGATAGTTATATTTTAATTTGTGTTTACAATTAGTGACTCTTACTTAATCATAACATTTCAAAAGACAGATTTATTTCATGATTACTTTTCTCATGCTAAGCTATATTTATTTCAAATTATAACAATATAATAAAGATCTTAAAGAAAGAAAATTATTTTTCATGTAGGGATTTAAAAACGTTCTCTAAATCTTGGCTGCTTATACGTTCACTATTAGAACTTTCATCAAGCGCTACTGGTACTGAAGATTCAACTCCAGGAAGTTGCGGATGAGGGCTTATGTTGATGGGATATAGAGATGAAGGGTTTGTATTTGGCTGATTATCAGGATTTGTGGTGGTAGAATGCTGATGATTCGGGCTCGTTATAGTAGAATATACAGATGATGAGCGGTTAGAAGGATATGCATTTGGCTGATCATTTGGAGAACCTGTATAGTAACCTAGATGACTACGGGAGCTAGAGGGTCTTGCGTAATCTGCATACATATCTGTGTGATATCCAATTTCGGTTTCAAAAATAATGTTATTAATTCGATGTTTTACTATTGCATTTGTTGCTTTATCCATTTTTCTCAGTTTTGCTGCAATATATTCTCCAAAAAGAGTGTCTTCATCTTTTTCTTGTGTTTGATTTTGTCGATCGGAGACAGATTTCATAATATTCAGAGCTTGTGAAATCATTTCATTGTTTAGATTTTTTCTGGGACGTTTAATCGTGTCATCGGCAAATGAATGAGATGAATCATTTTGCTGGGGTTGTACAACACTGCTCTCGTTTGATGTCTCCTGAAATTAAAATATTTTTAATCTGTTGTATTGTGTTACATAGAAAGTAAAGATAAATAATTTAGTCAAGATTTAAATCGGATGTATACAGGGTTATTTTATGAACAGTGAGCATACGTAAAATATTGTATCATGTGTATGTGTGTCGATAATGGAACATATGAAGCGAAAAAAAACATTTTTTTTTCAATGATATTTTTATTTTATTCCCTTTAAAATATCTTAAAGCACGGTGACCTTGTGGAAGTAACAAACAAGGACATTTGTAACAAAGTAAAAACCCTAAAGCCGGGTCCACTGCGCATTGTTACGAACAATATATTGTTTTGCTAACATGTTAGTTAAACCGTCCACTGCGATTTTCGAGTATAGACAATTTTAGTTAGTAACATATATTTTTAAAATGAGTTCCGACGAGGAAGACGTGTTCACAGTTTTGGCAATAGTGGATTTAATTCTTTAGTTCTAGTGAATTTTTATGCTCATAGAAAGAGCGTCCCAAATAACGGGTCTTTCCCGTATTAATTGTATAAAATAAAAAGTATTCTCCATAATCAAATCCATTAAACCGATAGACTAAACAAAAAAATTATACGAGTTGTCTCTGGCGAGCACAAATCCGAAATGAATTAAAATGTCCCCCCGGCCCCCCCGCAGGCGAACGCGGGGATGTTATCCATCCGACTCTGCAAACAAAAACACTTTCAAAACAGTTAGGCCACGCCCCCAAATAGCATGACCTTGGTTATAATTTAATGTTTGTGTTAGCAAAACACGATAAAATGGCGCAGCGGACCCGGCTTAATGGGAACTAAAAAACACGTTTTGTCTTAAATTCGATGAACAATATGTACATTCGAATAACCCTGTATAACACTATGGTGGGTCAGCACTTTTGAACTTGTTCTCTTCTGTACAATAAAAAATTTTGGATAAAAATTATAAATGCATTTTTACTTACAGAATCGATCGTGGCAGTAGTAGTATTCTTGTTTTGCAAAAAACTAAATGATTTATATGCAAACCACTTGCTCTGATAAACACAATCTGTACCGATACCCGACTTTTTTGAGTCAGTCACTTTTTTTTTCTCTCTATAATACTGACTTGTCAAGTTTTTAATTTTTCTTTCTATTTCTGATACATTTGTATTAAAATGGTTTGCTATTTCATTCAATGAGTCGAAACGCTTTGGTCGACTTTTATGATCTGGGTGTTTTGGATTCCACAATACCTCCTTCTCATGATAAAGATTAATTAACGTAAGACATTTTTCGTCGTCCCACTCCATGTCGTAAAAAATACAAGCACGTCACTACAGGTCGAGCGTCGCCGGGCAACTGGGCGCAGGCGTACCCAAGCCGCCAACATGTCGGCGGGTAACACGCGCGGGCGCATGTTGCCGACATGATTCTTTTCATACAGGCCGCCGGGTTGTGTCGCCGGGCTTTGTCGGCGGCCCGGCGGGCTCAATGTGTATTGCGCTTTACGCTGGAAAAATCTTGCCACGAGAAAAAATAAGATAATTAATTATCGATTGACAGCAAGACGGTACATTGAATGTACATTTGGTATACTAAGTAACAAATTTAAAATCTTTAATCAACGACTGAACGTTAGCATAGACTTTAGTGTGGATTTTGTAAAAGCCTGTTGTATTATACTTCATAACTTCTTACGTGAACGAGACGGCTATAATTTTCATCATACTTTAAGTATAGCTGGTTTAGAAGATCCTGCTGAAGATGAAAGTTTCGTTTCGTTTCGTGAAAGACGGTCACACTCAATTAAGCAGAACTACGATACGAAATATCTATACTGATTATTTTATTAGCGATGATACTGCAGTATCATGGCAAGATTCGAAGATTTAGGGTAATTACATTTTCTACTGTTTAACTGTTCTGTGTGTGATCTTAAAATAAATATGTACACTCTTTTTAAACATACAATAATAAATCTTACTTGTCAGGTTTTGTTCATCATCATCATTTCAGCCTATTGCAGTCCACTGCTGGACATAGGCCTCCACAAGTTCGCGCCAGAGATGGCGCGAACTCATGTGTTTTGCCCATAGTCATCACGCTGGGCAGGCGGGTTGGTGACCGCAGGGCTGGCTTTGTCGCACCGAAGATGCTGCTGCCCGTCTTCGGCCTGTGTATTTGAAAGCCAGCAGCTGGATGGTTATCCCGCCATCGGTTGGCTTTTTAAGTTCCAAGGTGGTAGTGGAACTACATATGTTATCCCTTAGTCGCCTCTTACAACACCCACGGGAAGAGAGCGGGAGGCTATATTCTTTGCCGTAGCCACACAGCAAGGTAAGGTTGTTAATCCTCACTGGTTTTTCGTTGAAATTTTCATAAAAAATTTGGCACAACTCATCCCAAGCATTTCTTTTTAGAACTTTGTTTGAATATTCGGGCAGCAAAGAATTCCATGTAATTGGACGATTGTTTATTTCCGTTATAAAGCGGTCGGTGTCAAAAGGTTCCATTTTAAATCAAAACACACGCGCTGCACACAATAAAATATCATTACAACTGCGGCGGTGCGGTGGCGTGAGCGCACGTCCCTTACCTATCCCTCCTCTGGCCTTTTGTACGGCCATCAAACGAGTATGTATGAAATGTATGCATGTATGAAAGGAATAATGAAAGTCGACGAAGCGAAACAAGTATGTAAGGATCGTAGCAAGTGGAAAGAAGTGGTCTCTGTCTACTCCTATGGGAAAGAGGCGTGATTATATGTATGTATGTAAGTATGTATCAAACGAGTTTCGAACGCGCTCCACACGCGCGTTCGAAACTTACAATTCGAACTTACAGTTCGAATTTACAAAGACGCAAAAACAAGCTTCTACGGCGCAGACGACACCCGTTTCAAAACGCGCGTCGTCTGCGCGTTTAAAATACGCTAATATGATAGAAGCCTTATTTCTTGGCTGATAGGATTTTGCAAGTTTAATTAATCATGCTAATATTTCCATTAAATGAATTAAAGTCGTTAATGGAGTTTAAAAAATATATTCCTTTGTTCGTCAAAATACAAAACTCCTCCTCACTGCTATCACTATTCTCTTCCTCAATATTCTCATCTTCATCTTCTCCTTTAGCATCAACAAGAAGGCGAGACACATCCGTCATTTGGACTGCAGCACCAGCAGCTGGGACTAGAACTCGATAAATAACTTGATGTATTTCTTTATAATTCCCCATAAAGTTGGCAAGTCGCTCTAATTCATCTCCTCCTCCAACCTCAGGCATACCTGTAAATGTCGCAATGTGCTTACGTAATATAGTTCCACGCAAAGAAAACGGAATGAGTGCACCACACTCATTCGCAAATTTCCACATTAAAGGACAGGCTCTTATGTACTGCTTTCGAAGTGGACGAACACCTAGTATCGCCAAAACATACTCATTTGTTGTTTTAACTCTAGCGTTATGCCGATATTTGAGGAGAGTATTAATAAATTCTTCGTTATTTGGTGTAAGTAATATAGATACTTGTCTTCCTAACTTACCCCGTAAAGTTAATCGGAAATGTTTTGCATACGCAATCGTGTCTGCAGATAAATTTGCAAATAAGTCCGGATTAATATTCTCATCTAATTGAAGCCTATTATTAAAATTAGCTATTTTAGGTCTTTCCAACTCTCCAGGAATGTTTAGAGTAGAATTAGTGGTGAAGAGTTTAGTAAATCCCAGGCACCGTGATTGAATTCATTCTTTAACAGCCCGTAAACTATATTAGCTGGTTAGTTTAAGTAATCAAACAATACTTTAATATCACTCTTTGACCGAAGAACATTTTTTTTTGTCTTTTTTGCAATGATCTTCAGCTGCTTTTTTATTTCATCAAGACCGGAAACTTCTCCTCCCTTAGCAGTAAAAAATCACAAACATTTTTTTTCCAGTACATCTTGATTTTTTACACAATCTGTGCGATATTTATTAGCAATTTTTTTTAATTAAATTGAAAAATTTTGTGCAACAGTCGGTGTTTTAAACCACATAAGATTTGTGTCCCAATGAGCTACAATGCATTAAGCCGAGACAGAGGAATCAAAGTTTTTTGGTTTAAAAACAGAGTGGAATTCAACAATTTCAGAATTAATTGATTTTATCGACTCTTGACTGTGACCTTACCCTTGAATGTGACCTGGCTGAAGACGGAGATTTGGCTGAAGCCTGAGATCTTGACTGACCGAATGATTAACGTTGATAGACAATTAAAGATTAAAGTTGAAAGAGATTAAAGTTGAAAGACATTAGTAGACTCTTTGAACTCTGTAGCATGCGATCTAGCTGAGACTATTGTTTTAGACAAGTTTCTAGCCTTTTCTAATGTTAAATACTCTTCTAGTAATAGTATAGTGTTGAAAACTTTCATCCATATTAGTGTTTGATATTGGCTTGTTAATTGAAACTTCGGTGTTGGACAAATATAACTTATATATTCAAGCAAGACATTAATAATTATTAAGACATTAACAATGGACGTGGGAGTAGTACGTTCCAGACATGACAGGTTTAAGTGAGTGTGTATTGACAGTGACATTTGACTCGGACATAGACTACTCATAACAATTAGTTACATAAATGTCTTTAATTAATCTTTCTTGTAAATTTCCGAATTCACACGACTTACTTCTATTTATTAATGTCGTAAGGAAGTCTTCCAGGCTTTCTTCAGCTTTTTGTTTAGTTGTAAAAAACTTATAGCATTCATAGGTTATGTTTCTTTTAGGTACAAAATATTCCTCTTTAGTGACTAATTGACTAAATGTAATTTTCTCGATGTCTAAATTGAATGTGTTGAATATTTCGAGACTTTCCGTGCCTATAAAATTAACAAAATTGCTACTTTGCGTGACACTTCGTATATGGCACTTGCCTTAAATTTAAATTCAAATTCAAATAATTTATTCATTTTAGGCTGATACAGCACTTGTGAACGTCAATGAAGCTACGCCATCAGTTCGCAAATCCTACGGCGGGAGACCTTGTAACGAGAAGAACCGGCAAGAAACTCGTCAAGGGCTATTTTTTTCTCCCTGTCATACTTCATACAGAGTCGTCAAATTGAAAAATGACTTTAACTTAATATATGTAAGGTCACTTTCCATCACAAATTTATCTTAAATTTATAAACAAAATAAAATACCCGGTAATCATAGCAGTAAATAATTTTC
Source organism: Melitaea athalia (assembly GCA_905220545.2). Lineage (NCBI taxonomy): Eukaryota > Metazoa > Arthropoda > Insecta > Lepidoptera > Nymphalidae > Melitaea > Melitaea athalia. Next base: position 3,562,654 of record HG992189.1, read on the forward strand.
AATTAAAAACTAGACACCTACTAAAAGGTAGTTTCTTTAAAATGCGCTCCAAACAAATAGACAAGTAACTGTTTAGACGTGGCGAATAAAATACTTAAATAAATGCCTAACAAAAGTAATAAGACTTTGAATAGTTTAAGAACATAGTCATTAATAAGCAGTGCCATACAAGCCACGACAAAACAAAACAACAATAAACACGAAAGATCAGCATATTTTGAGACAAGAAGCCAGGAGCAGACCCATCCCACTGGTGGCACCCGTTCACGAGCATGACGCATGAACCAGCCATCGCTTCGCTCAACCATATTTTAGGGAACGCAACGACCCGCCTCACACGACACCTTGAGGTTAATAATGAAAGTTTGGTACCATTTCTTCCAATTCGACGACAGATTTCCTTCCATTCTTCATTCCTTTGGGCTTGGTATTTCCAGCTATAGCCTTTTTGACGACGACATTGCCTCTTCCCGCTCGCCACGCGGTTCGATCTTTTTGACCTCCGACATTGACTTGGTAATTTGAAGTTGTTGTTTTAAGAGACCACTTCTGACCTCATGTTTGATATTTGCTTGTGTTTAATTAAAACTCAGGTGTTGGACAAATAAAATTTTGAAAATTGATACTATATTTTTTTTACTATATTTTTAAATTTATCAAGGTAATATGTGCAATTTTTTTTATTATTCTTATATTTTTGATATACATTTTCCCGATCTCAAGTTCTTAAATTTGGCTTTGTTCTGCATCTTTACAGTTAGTGTTTGTTAACTTCTTCCTATTTCCATTGTCAATATATATATTTATTTAATGCTTTGTACATTGTTAGAATATTAAATTTTGAATTTTGTAACACTAAAGTATGTAATTTAAATTTATCTAGTTAACGTTATGCGTAATTTCTTGTTATATTATGATATTTCCTGCTATATGACCATCTTTTTCTAAATTTTTTCTGTTTCAGTGTCTGTAGTGTTTGTTACTTTCCTCCTATTTCCATTTTCAATGTATATTTTTTTTAATGCTTTATAAATTTTAAGAATATTAAATTTTGAATTTTGTAACCTTAAATTATGTACATAACTTAAATTTATCTAGTTATTAAGCGTAATTTCTTGTCATATTATACTTCTTGCTATATGAACATCTTTTCCTAAATTACTTCTGTGTCTGTGTCTGTAGTATAACTCCTATGTAACAAATATCTTTATTTTGAAACAATAAAATTACATCTTACAATTTTTATTTTGAATTTTGTCCTTAACGGTTAAAAATGTATGTGCTCTAAACGAAAGCCAAATCTGTCAAGTCATAACTTTATAATATTCAAGACATTAATAATTACCTGTTAAGACAATGGACGTGGAAGTGCTAAGTACCCCACATGACACGATTCAGCCTGTAATGTCCAACTGCTGGGCATAGGCCACTTCCCCATGTAGGGAAAAGGATCGGAGCTTAATCCACCACGCTGCTCCAATGCGGGTTGGCGGATATATTCCCTACTATGAGTAACGATCGCTATCAAGTGTACATGATAACAACCGGGACCGGGGAGGCACGGTGGGGAGACCCACAAGGACTGCACAACAACAAACACCCAGACCACGGCAAACATCTGTATGGCCAATACAAATGTTGTCATGTGCGGGGATCGAACCCGCAACCGCCCGCGCAACAGCCAATCGCAATCCAGTGCTGTGACCGCTGCGCCAACGCGGCGTCGACCCCACATGACAGTTGTGAGTGATGACAGTGACGTTTGACTTGGACATAGACTATACTTGAAAAAACATACCTTGATCTCTGCGACATTTGTTAAACTGACATTCCTAGGGTTGTAATGATACAGAAAAAATATCGATAGTAATTTTCGGCGTTTCTTACATATCGATGCCATAATTATAATGGGTACCTAATAAAATGAAACGAATATTTTAATACATACATTTATTTATTCCAAAGGAGTACACCCCAAATCAATATCCGAATCACTTTCAGAATCGATCCTTATATTAAACTATAAAATAATAATAATGAACTATAATAATGCAAAAAAGTCGAAAATAATGTACCTAGGTTATAAATTATGTTAGTAATTATGCAAAGCTATGCCTAACAAAGTGGCGCCCGTGTCAGCGAATAAATGCCTAATTAATTATTAAATTACAAATACACACAGAATCAGCAACAATGAGGTAAAGGGTATAAAAGCAAATGTGAAACCTTCATCGTTTCTTCTCTGAACTTGTGTCCCTTTCTTTTCAGTTGTATATACAGGGAATATGACGCCACACTTGCCTTCGCGCAGGTATCAATGAAAGCAAATCTCTGTATATTATCTACTCTAATAGGGACGACTGGTCTGGGACGAACATCAGCGTGCACACTGACTGAGCAAAAAACAACCTTCTCTATCTTCGTAGTTGGTTTGTGTAGTAAGCAATTTGGGCAGTTGGTACGGACTACACCGGGTTTTCCACACCCATAACAGGAAAATGCTGGCTGTGATGGTGATGACACCTGTTTCTCTTGGTCTTAATGTTGGCTACTCCCCGCTTGCCTAGACTGACAAGCTTCCAACCTTTTCTTTCGCCTGCATTCCTCAGCAACATGGCCAAAATTGTGGCACAAGTGGCATTTGACTCTGCCTGTTTGTGCCCTTTCGATAGGTAAGAGTTTACCAACAGGCTTCTCTGACTTCTCGTCAATGAGATGCTCCACAAGTTGGTCATAAGAGCTAAAAGAGGAGCGGGGTATCTTCTCCCGAATCTTTATATCTAAAAGACAATACAACATGTCTAGTTGCGTGGTCTCTTCATGTTTAACCTCTAGGAGTGAAAACAGCATACGCTTCTTTCCAATGAAGGTATCTGTGGGTTCACCAAGACTTTGCCTCACACTAAAAATCTCGTTATATATCAAGCAGGATTGCTTTTTAGGTGCAAACGTACTGCGTAATTTGTCTTCGAACTCTTTCCACGTTGTGACTTCATGTTTTAGACCTTGCCACCACTTCGCAGCTTCCGCGCGCATGAGGAGGGGTAGACCCGCGAGTGCTTCGCTATCCGTTGTATTTTCTATCTTCTTGAAAACGTTGACGGCTGCCAAGAACGACTCCAGAGTTTCGGAACTCTTCTCTCCATCGTAGGATGCGGTGCAAGATGCTAATGTGCTGCGTCGACCAAGGGACAGCAGGAGTTGTTGAAATTGCTCGTTGCTTAGATTCATCTTCTTGTTCGTTTTGCCGCTTCTTGCTTCGACTGTAATGGTCCGGCCGTACTTCGTTATGATGAATTTGGGGTTCTCTTTAAGGTCGAACCGCACTTAAGCGGCACGGCGCGGCGCTGCAGCGGAACGACGCTTAACTTTCTTCACAGTAGCAACACGGATTTCAGAGTCGGTGGTGCATCAAGATTCTTACAAAGACTTTGGTATAGAAGAAAACATTGAAGAAGTAATAGGTGGTGTCTTTATTATGCGAAGAGGTAGAAAGAGTAGAAAGAAATAAAACGCATTCCGTATGGGTGCACGATATTCCAAATTCTCGCTATAAAGAGGGAGAATACCGCACTCTTTTTCCACGCCTCTTAAAGGACCCTGATCGATTTCACATTAATTTAAGAATGTCAAAAGAGAAGTTCTATGAACTGTTGCAAATTATAAAGCCTCACATTGAACTCCGATATACACGTTTCCTTAGAGCAATAGGCGCAGGAGAAAAACTCATGGTTACAATGAGAGGTTACATGTGAGTATTTATTTATTTTATAACCTATACAGTAAATGCTATGTATGACAAATCAATTATTGACAATATCGTAATCATTCATTGACAGATTTCTCCTTATTTGCGTCATTTTGAAAACATAACTCGCCTTTAGGATTGATGTAATATTGATAGCGAGCCTGTGGATGTGGTTGTAAAATATTCAGCATTTCATCATGTAGCACAATATTCGTTGGGTTGGCTTGAGATGGCTGTAGAATGTTTTGTGTCTTTGCATTTCTTACAATTTCATTCTGGAGCACACAGATCTTTGGTTTCTTTTGCTGTGAAGGATCAATATTTCTATTCGGTGTGATGCATCCTGTACTTAAAGATGATTTAGATGTTCCATTTAAATTTTCTGATTCCGCTTGGGATACGCTTAAAAATACTTCGTCTTTTACCTTAAGCTGTAAATCTGGAGACTTTACCACAGAAACTGCCATGGCCTTAAAAAAAAAATAGGGCTTATAGACTCTTTCCGGCAGTCTAAATATTTATCTAATATGTTGGCAACTTGAGATTGTGGTTGTTTGTTCTTCTTTCTTGCCGTTATGTTTTCAAATATGCATCTTGTAGAAGGGCCCATTCTCGAGAGATCAGGAGTTACAGTGGATCTCGAAGAAGATCGTAGAGAATGTTCTGGTTCCAGATTAGGCGTAGAGGTCGAACTCGTAGGCTATGGTGAATCTACAAACACACTAGCTGAATGACTAGACCCTTGATCATCATCACTTATCATAGCATCCGTAATATTTGTTTTTGAGATTCTATCTTGGAAGTAAGGAAGTAAAAACTCCATTTGACTTTCAAGTCGTAATTTTTTAATTTTCTTTGCAGCGTCTCCGCTCTTACTTTTGCGCCTTTTGACACATCTATGGTAGGCATCTCTTAACGCCTTCCATTTCTCTCTGCAGATGGTATCTGAAAAAGAATAACTAAAATGTTATTTTGTTTTAGATTCTTGGCGACCGGTGATTTCGGACTATTGGAGAAAGTTACCGTTTAGGATATACTACATTTCGATAAATAGTGCATACAACTTGTTCAGTTATTTGGGAAGTCTTGTCGAAAATATTTATGCCTGAACCTACTGAAGAAACATGGAAGAATGCCGAGGGTGGATTTTCACAAAGAAGGAATTTCCCCAATTGTATAGCAGCGATGGATGGAAAACACATAAAGATACAAGCTCCCCCAAACGGCGGATCATTATATTTCAATTATAAAAAGTATTTTTCTATAGTGTTACTAGCATTGGTAGATGCCAATTATAAATTTATACTAGTTCACGTTAGTAAAGTGGGAAAAAATAGTGACTATATTCCCGATCAGCTTTAGCAAAAAGACTTGAAAAGAATACTTTGAATATACCAGGACCTAAATCATTACCAGGCACAAGTATTCAATTGCCACATGTCATACTTGGTGACGAAGCTTTCCCATTAAAACCTTACTTAATGAGACCATATCCGGGAACACAGTTGCAAGATGAAGGCAATAAAATTTACAACTACAGGCATAGTCGTGCTCAAAGAGTATCCGAAAACGCATTCGGAATATTATGTCAAAAATTTAGAATTTATTATCGTACTATAAATCTAAGTCCAGAAAACGTTGATAACGTAATTCTCGCCACCTGCTGCTTACACAATTTTCTTAGAGATGATCCACTACACTTTAGTGACAAAAAAAGGCCCATCGATCAATTAGTTACTGGAACTTCCACGGATTGGTGGTAATTTTACTAGCATTGCTTACGAAGTTAGAGAAAAAAAAATTAAAAGAATACTTTAATAGGGTATTTTAGTCTATATGAGAAAAAATGAAAAAATGTATTATTATGATAGTTTAGAGGAAAAGCAATCGGAAAATGTTACTTTAACTTCATAAGATAGCTTAATATATTTTTTAATGTAGTTCAAAGATTTTAGGTTTTTTTATCTGTCTTTGAACACTCTGAAATTTTCATCTCACGCTAATGACGTCATTAGGATAGTAAACAAAAAAAGTGTCAACTGTCAGTGTTAATTGATGAAAACAAACAAACCTAACCTACCTGCTTCTTAAAACATTTTCTTGCAACTGGAGCATTTTATAATTCTCTTTGCATTTCATTAATATCCAAATAATTTAAAATCATGGAAGACGGTTACGTTAAAGATGACAACACAAAACCAAGAATAAATTCTTTGATGAGGGAACAAAATGTTTGCACTGTGAAATGTACAGTTTGTCCTAAACACAAAGTACGAACTACGCCGTATGCAGCTACACTCGTAGAAGATGAACAGGAAGAAATGGTGACAAGTGTTAAATTTCATGATTGTCCTGCATCAGAAGGTGGCTGTAAACATGGAGTTGCGTTATTGATGTGGTTGCACCGCAGAAGTGAAGAACCATCTTGCACCTCAGTAGAATGTTATTCGAAAAAGTCCAATCTTGCTAAAGTTGGAACATCAATTAAAATATTAAGTGCAAGAGAAATGGTGAAACGGAAACCAAAAGAATTTGCACCAGACAGCGGGACAAAGAATGTAAGGCAAGAAAAATAAATAATCGTCGGTTCATTAAGCATGAACCTGACTATCGTGATTCAAGTACTATTCTATCATTATATCATCTAATGATGGCATACAATGATGAGAATTGTGATAGATTTTTATTAAAAATCTTCACAGAATTTAGTAATACCAATATAAAGAATGCAGAAAGAGATACTCGAGGCCAGAATACCAGTTACTTATGGCATGAACTTCGATACGGAAGGATAACGGCTTCTAAGTGTTATTTAGTCGTTGTAAAACAATTGATGGAACCTTGGTTGCTGTAATTCTTGGTGCAAAAATTCCAGAAACATCAGCAATGTTTAGGAGCAGAAAATTAGAAGCTCATGTGAGAAAAGTAGGTGAAAAGAAATTAGGAATAAAAATCAAAACGTGTGGTTTGTACATATCTAAGACTTTTCCAATGATAGCTGCATCACCAGATGGAATAAATAAAAAAACTACATTTGAAATCAAGTGCCCCGTTAGTATCAAAACTTCAGAGAATTATATTAATAAAGAAGGCAGAATAAATGAAAAATATTTTGCCCAGGTACAAATACAGATGTATTGTACTCAGGCCAATGAGAGTTATTTTTGTGTAGCCAGTAGTGACTGATAAAAATAATGAAGTTACACTTCTTAAAGTTGATTACGACCATAAGTATGTTATGAGTCTATTAGACAGTGTTCTTTCTTTTTGGAAAAATAATATATTTCCAGTATTGTACAAAAGAGTGACAAATATGTAAACTATATAAAATGATTATATATTTATAGCTTTTTCATTCTTAACCCTTTTTTTATGGCCCGCCAACAACTTGACCTCAATCGTCTTTGGGTAAATATATAGATAAAGAGAGATAATAAACATAATACAAAGTAAATTAATAAAACTATTATATTGTTGTTTCGAAATTTATTTAATTAAAGAATCTTGCAGATTTATCAATGCACATGCTGTTTTAATACATGAATCCAACATACCAATTAAATTATAATTAACAACTGTATGCATTTTTAGGATGCTAAAATCGCGCAGTCTTCTAATTACCCTCTCAATATGTATTCTAAGGCTGGCAATTTGCTTGGTCTGCTTTACTTCTTTTTTAGATAATTTTATCCCGGTATGCACACTTGGTGGCCTCAGAAGAGCAAATCCTTTTTGTGACAAGAATGATTTTATGTTTTTGAATCCTCTATCAGCTATAATATATGAACCCGGTTGGAAGCATTCCAAAAACATACTTTGTTCTAACAGGTTTACATCGCTAATCCTTCCGGCATAACCATTCGACACAAAGTTTACTAGTCCATCAGGAGTACATGAGACAAGGTATTTAATTGTATTTGTTTTCTTATATTCTGACCATGTTAATGCTTGATGCATGGCCTTAGCAGGTTTTTGGATTTCTATTTCCAAGCAATCAATGATACATGTTACGTGGTTATATCTGTGTCGAAAAGCTATAGGTAGATTATTTTTAATTGATGTACTTGAAAATTGTTTGACAAATGGTGAAAGGACTTTAACAATACCAGGCATGTTGTTGAAAAATATATTACTGGCTTGAGTCACAGATAAATCAAAATCATCGGATGAGAGAAAGTCCTATTCGATTTAATTTTCGTTAAACATAAGTACCTGGGTGACCGAGCCTAGCTCGGTATTTTCATTTTATTTTTTGTTTTTTTTTTCCTCGGTATTTTTATATTTTAATTTTATTTAAATAATAAATCACGAGTGAAATTAAAAAAAAAAAGAAAAAAAATTTATCTGGAGACTGAGATTCGAACCCGGGTCAACACGATACAACACCCGCCGATTTCCTAATTACGCCATTAAAGCTATGTTGACGCGTAGTGAAATTAAGCTTCGTATTCTAATGATATTTTTTCATTGCTTAAAAACAGGGATAAAACGACATTTTTTTTTAAATGAATCCTAGCTAGATCAATTTTTCGCCTACGAAATCCCCTACATACTAAATTTCACGAAAATCGTTGGAGCCGATTCCGAGATTCAGAAAATATATATATATATATATACAAGAATTGCTCGTTGTAGTATAAGATAAAATGTTCGGCACAGTGATATCTGTATGCTTTTTAATTAAATCTATGATAAAATGTAGATTTTTAGTAATACCAATAAAAAGTTTAGGCTTATTAATTATTTTACTCAATGTACTTTGTAAATTTATCTTTTCAAGCTTTTTATGTTCAGGCTAGTGTCTGATGTTGTTTTGGACATGCTTGTTTTAGATGGAGAATAGTCTTTTTCAACTGTTAACCCTGCTAAAGATGGTGTACATGAAGTATCACTGTCACAGTTTTCTTCTAGGAAATTTAATTTTCTTAAAGCAGTTGAAGCACTGAGATGTGGATGAATTTCTGGTGTTTTTAACCAAAGATTTTATAGGTGATGTAGCAATTGATACATTTGATTTAATTGGTGAAGTTATTACATCTCTACTTCGTACATTGCTTTGCACCTGTCTACTTCTGATATGTGCCTTTTGGCAAACCTGAATCGCCTTATGTGTCTGGCTCAGTACTACTTGAGTGGCTTTGTGCTCCTGGATTTGGATAATTTGAGTCGCTTTGTGTTCCTACTTTTTGATTATTGAGTATTGTCGTCACATTTATATAAATTTTCCATAGAAGAAGGTCCAACCGTATCTGTTTGTAAACCTAAAAAATGTAAAAAATTTATTTTTAAAATATAAAAGTTATGAAGAGTTTGTGCCAATAATAATATACTACTCTGCTTTTACAAATTTAACTTGGTGCAAATAATAGGTGAATACAATGATTTTTTAAATAAATACATAGGTAGTATAATGAAGTTACCTTCAGTGTAAGATGTTGACACTTCAATATTCTCTTCTTCTATATGATCTACTCTTTGCCTTTTAGCTTCGGTAAGATGTGATTCATTTGAAGACTTATGTTTTCTATTTCAAACTGGAGGATATGCAATTCGGTTTCATTTTGATCTTTTTTACTAAACCCATTATTTTATACTTCATATAATTTTCCATGTCATGTTCCAACTGAAACGTAACAAAGATAAATTAGCAACTTTACTAGCTTTTATAACCTCCAAATACCTCCACACTACATTACAAAATAATTACATTATCTTTAAAGTAGGTAACCTATCGTAATAGATTATTAGATATGTAATGCATAATAGTGGTCCTTCAATAATTAATTGTATAGAATCAGTGATTCGTCGTGATATCACCCGGCGTGCTTGCTATGAGAGCACACGTAAAACACAAGTTCGTGGAGCATTCATCCTATGCATGGTGCCCAAGAAGTTGCTGGAGGCCTTCGTAAGTTCCCAAATCTATATTTGTGGACGAACACACGTAAAACACAAGTTCGTGGAGCATTCATCCTATGCATGGTGCCCAAGAAGTTGCTGGAGGCCTACGTAAGTTCCCAAATCTATATTTGTGGACGAATTTCGTACTTTCTTCGTTGGAATTTTTTCAATTGAAGTGAAGTTGGATGGGAGTGTGACGTCACGATCAACACATACAAAGAGTATATAACCACTACGTTTTAAGAGACGGGAGTGCCTTACAAATAGCGTAAATTCTAAAAAGTTTGAAATGGAAGCGAAAAGTCGTGCCAATATGAAGCCGCAAACGTCATCTTCATGACATACGTAATGAACTCTCGTAATGAATCAAGAACAAAATAAATAGGAATTTCACAGAAATTATCGATATCGATATTTGTTGATATGAGCGTGTGACCCTTACGACAATTTTTGTTAATAGTTCAGTCAGGTAGGTTAATAATGGAAAAAAAACAAAGTACCTATACTCAGAGTTTTATTTCGTTCAAACTTTAACACGTTGAAAAATTATTCAAGAATTATAAAAAGAAGAATCGGAGCTGGATATTTCGACATTAACTGCGAATGTCTTGTCCAAGAGTCTCGTGAATAAGACATTCGCAGTTAATGACGAAATATCCTCCGCAAAACAAAAATAATAAACCTGGTACATAAATATCCCGTTTTCGAATAGTTTTAGTAATTGAAGTAACCATGTTAATCTAAAATTTTATATGTTAAAAAATGTCAATTCCTTTACTCCTACTGGTTCTTGGTAGTCACGTTGGTAGTTCATATCCTGGCTGGTTTCACTCCATACTCCAGGTTGGAAGTACTGCAACACAAAATAATGCATGAAGGTGTATACAGGCTGAAAGTTTGAATAGTTACGGTATTTGAGGACGTGATAATGGACGATCATATAATTAATAACAAAATAAAAATACATATACCATAAATATTAATAAACTTCTAAGTAAAGTTAACCAATAGTTATCCATAAACCTTCACATCTGATGGACACTCTCACGAAACAGGTGTGTAGGTATAGGTAGGTACATTTAGTTTTCGCGCGGTCGTTTACCTATAACTTGTAGGAATTAACTTGAGACCCGGGCCGATGACGTAATTTTATTATTATCTTACTAACAATAACTAACATAGTTTTTAAGTATTGTTACTATCACACTAATACACTATGTATGTACAGTCCGAAATAAACTACTTTTATTATTATTGAATATGACGTAGGTAGTAAATTTGTACCTGCTATACGTCAAAACGCCGCGCCGCCTCGTCATAACAGGGTAGCAACTAGCAACTACCTTTGATAAACAAGCATGATCTTTTTTTCCTTCATACTTTAATCCTGGCTTAGGACAGGCAAAAATACAAAGATATTTCACTAGCTTAAGCAACAAATTTGTTGACTAAGTAAAAGATGTGAACTTTGGACAAAAATTAATATCAACTGTTTACCTTTTTTGTATTTCTGGCGTATTTAAAAATGGAATCATACTTATTTACAACGATTGTCGTATTTGTGTTGAAAGTGAGCTCCTTGTCGTGTAATACCTGTGTGTAATACACAGTTCGGTACGTTTACGCATATTATCTTTCACACGATCTAACACGAATCGGTCACTTTTAACAGTTTCGAAAGCACTGGTGATTTTTTGTTTTAACTCCTCTATTCTGCATTTGTGTATTGATACGCCATAATAAAGATTAATCAAATAATTAATAAATAAAAAATTAAATTGCGCGCGCGCATGAAAACTGAAAAATACGAAACTGAAACACGACCAAAGTCCTTGACATTCACTTCGTACTAAATAGTAAAAAATTAGAAACGGGGTGGAGGGTTGCGGGCGGGCGGGCGGGCGGTAAGCGGCCAATACAACACCAAGGTCAAGGCTAAATATTGCATAATATTGTGTTTTTAAAGTATAGCCCATGATCGATTGAAATATATAAAAATTTGGACAAAAATTAAGTACCTATTTTTTTTTACATAATTCGAATGAGAATCACGGATAGAATCTTATCATTCAATATTATTACTAATTTACTAGTCATATTGTATAATTTATTACTAAAATCACGGTTGAAAATATTTTTTTATTTGTGAGGTACAAAAAGTTCAAAAATAGCTTTCTGTATTCTAGTCAGTTGAGACCCCTTCATAAATAATTTATTTATAATATAATATATTTATAATTTATTCTTCAAGTGCACACACACAGGTACCTGGCTTTTGTTTTGATAGATTAAGTTAAGAACGATATTTTGGTATCAATGTATATTTCACTTCAAATGAAAATTATCGATAAAACATACACAACACTATTCTTTGCATATCAATAAGGTTATGCATTATTTTACTCGAAAAACCAACTGTTTGATGAAAATTATGATTTACACAGTTATTTTACGCGGTAATAAATTATATTCTGCACTTACCGATCTTCGTCTAGAGGAAATCTTGCCATGAATATTCTTTTTTGGCCATCCATTCTACAAGTTTTTACACCACATATTTGGCACTTTGTCTTTTGGAACCCACTCATTTTTGCCTTAGACGATCACTATACCCAAATATACGCCAAATATATAGCAAATATCTAATTAGATGGTTAAATTTTTTTATATAAAGAGCACAGATCAGACTTCTATGCTACACACATAAGCAAAAAAGAAATGTCAAGTCAAATGACACGATATGGCGGCCAAAGATGGCGCTGAAGTATAATCCGCCTAAATTCGAATGCCGTCAATTACATACTGCTTTGTAGATGTCGATGTTTGTTTCAAACTTAGACGGGTTCAAAATTCGCTCCCGTTTCATACAATCGTTTTTTTACCTTGAAGTTGCGCCAGGCTGAACACATAGAGCAGCCATTTGCATTTCGTTCGCCGCATCAAGGAACAGCGAGACGCTAACTTCAGCACGAAACGTCAGTCAAGTCAAGTGTGACAATATAGTGTTCTGTGGTGACAATCATCTGTCACTTGCACTTGACACCTCCCGGCTGTCATCATATAGCTTCGGACTATACATTGTCGTGTTTTAAACCCTTTATAAATTTATTTCGCAGTTCGAATATTTTCACGTAAACATTGTAAAATGGAGACGGAAATTAAACGTCTTAGGATAAAAAAGGCGACAGCTTAAAGCAGTAACTACAAGGATCGAGTCTTTTATAAAAGCCCAGTCGCGCTAGCTGCTGCAAGCAAGGACATGTTGCATGCAAGAAAGGAGAAGCTTGTAAGTACATTGAAACTATACGAAGAAGTATCCTTAGATATATTGTCAATTGATGAGAAAGACGGTGAAAACATGTTAGATACCTATTGAGGAAAAGTATTTTCAAATTTTGTCAAAATTGAACGAAACCCTAGCATTTCTAATTCTAAATTACCAAATATTGATAAATGTAGTTTTGATGGAAGACTTTACAAAATTTAAATCTTTCATGGACTTATTTTTGGCAGTAATAGATAAAAATCAATCTCTTTCCTCTCAATCTCTTTATTTTCTTAAATAAAAATTATTTTATTTAAGAAAATATGTTACTGACGATGCTCTTTCTTTAATTATTAACTTACTAATTGAAAATGAATCATATCCAGTTGCCTTAGAATTGTTAAACAAGCGTTATGACAACAGACCACGTTTAGTGTCTAATCATATAAACATTTTGCTAGACTTACCTCAAATGCAAAGAGGAACTGCAGTTATAATTAGAAATTAAACGAACTTACCAAGTGAAGTTCCAATTTCAATTGTACGAACTGCATAGTCTCGAAATGATAATGTTGACATGTAGTAACCGCATCCGCCAGCCCATAATCACACGAGTATTCAGAGCTAAAAGCCCCGAATTCAAATCAATAAAGAAGTCGACTCCTTCCTGCGTCGCCCTCTATCGGTAAACGTCATTTAGTTCAGAGGTCCAGGATCCGGGAAGCATAATACCTAGTGGCTTGATTATTTTACCTAATTATTATAACTCGCGGGAATTTCTTATTGTAGATAAGAAAGAGTGGGAGAGTTATATTATCATTTCGAGACTATGCAGTTCGTACAATTGAAATTGGAACTTCACTTGGTAAGTTCGTTTAATTCATTAATAACTATTGTACTACACTGCATAGTCTCTTCATGATAATGTTGACATGTAGATGTTTAGAGATGGTAAAATAACAAGCCTGTAATACAAGTAATCACATTTAATTGTTTGAAGAAATCAATTATAAGCTTCAATACTATAATATTTAGTTTAAATATAAGTTACGAGCTTATTTCGGGTATAAAAGAATAATATAAGCGACAGCTTCTATTTCAATAAGGCCGTGTACCTAACGCTGGTTTAATACAACAGAAAAATCATTGCCTGCAAATATCTCTCTATTATAGAATTGAGCAAACACTCTAGATGTGCTGCTCCATCCAGCTGTTCTTTTAATGGTGTCTATTAGGGTGTCCCAAGACATAAGGGAAATTTTTTTTTTCGCGAAATCAAATATGCATACCCTCTATTTTTATTCTGTTTGACCTCATTGACTCAAATAATAAATATTATTGCAATTGGACAATGATAACCCGTGCCGACTTGATGCCAAAGTTTTGGCATGAAAATTTGTTCCGACTTACTATAGGAGGAATTAAGAATTTAATTTTTATTACTTAATTAAAACTCCAATACACCCAAATAGTATATTATTTACTCATTTACGTTAAAAAATAATATCATTGGTCAAACTTTCGTTTTAACGTTTGTTTTTTACAGTCAGGATAAATTTTCCAGTGCTCTCGTACACAACGTAATAAAAACTGTGATTAATCAATGAAAGTCTTGCATCAACCTAACCGCTCTTTCAGCTACATCGTTTACTACCCTCAGTACCGAAATTTTCTTCGTAGGTTCTTGAAACTAACTATTATTTGACCACAAAGTAGGACATTCATGTAGAAAACTGTGTTCAATTTTAAGGCGATTGAACAAGGACTTGCTTTTTACTGAAATGAAAAGGTCAGAGATGATTTTTATTATGAAACAAAATAAGAAAAGAGTGTTAAAAATATACTTTTAAATAAAACGAAGGTAAAAACTTCTCTAACTATTGATGCCAATGTTCTTCAATAAACTTGCCATAGAATGAACTGCAAAGTTCTTCTTTCGATGGGATATATCGTTTTCCATGAGTTATTTCCTCTTTGGTTAAATTATCAACCATTGTAACTTTAGTTTCTTGGTCCACATCATCGTCAAACAGTGATAATATAGAAATTTCGTCAGATAAATACCACAAATGCTGAGTTATCTTCTGCAGGGCTACTTTTGAGATCGTTTTATCAGTTTTCTCGTAAGACTTCATTGATTTCAAAAGGCCTTTGTGCTAGCAATAAAAGCACCTTAGCTAGATTTGTATCTTAGTAAGGTGCTATTATTGCTGAAGTGCATTGGAGCAATGGTTTAATGTAGGATGTTATAATGAACAAGCAAACGTCAATCAATGCCGCCTTGTGTTTGCTTGTAATCTTGAATTGAGCACTAATTAACGATATTTTCATCGTTTCGTTTTTCTGTGCGAATTCTTTGGATAGAAGACTTAATTATCGGAAATCCATCTGGTATGGGAAAACCATAAAAAACACTTTATATTAGGAAATAACTTTAATTTATCACAGAGCGCGCACAATGGTCTCGGCGTCTAGGCAGAAGAGAGAGAAAACGTGGTGTTGCCACAAAAAATAGGGCGACCCACAGATCACACAAAACAATATATTAATTTTTCCTTATAACAACAAACAATTTTTTATGTTATAATAATTAATTTAACATAAGTTGGCGGGCCACCACAAACAAACCACCTAGTATGTTAAACAATATTTTTTATTTGTTTTAGCTATCTTTAGACTATTAATTAAATTTATATTTTAATGACAAATTTTGATATTTTAAATTTAAATGCAAAAAAAAGAAAAAATAATAATTATCCTTTAACCTTCATTATAGATAGGCAATACAGCTACCTTATTTATAGCTCTCCTGTGAGTACTCGTACCAGATTTGACTTCCACTACTCGTACCAAACCATCAGATCCCCTGAATACATTTATGACCCTGGCCAGTGGCCACTGCAACGGTGAACAATTTTCACCAACTAGTAATACTACGTCACCAACTTTAACATTTGGATTAATATGGTGCCACTTAGGCCTCTTTAGCAATTGTGACAAATAGCATTTGTGCCATACTTTCCAAAAATCCTGTTGTATTTTAGTACATTTTTTCCAGAATTTTAATGTATTTATATTGTTGGATGTCAAGTCTGGCTCGGGTATAGCATTCAAGGGGGCTCCACATAAGAAATGAGCCGGAGTGAGTACAGAAAAATCATTGCAATCATTTGGCAATGGGGTCAAGGGTCTTGAGTTCAGAATTCCTTCTATTTGAGTCATAATAGTGTAAAATTGCTCATATGTAAAACACATGTTTCCGACAACTCGTTTGTAATGATATTTAAAAAGCTTCACTGAACTTTCCCAAAGTGATCCAAACGTGGGGCTATAAGAAGGAATAAATTTGAAGTCAATACCCTTACTTGCACAATAATTTAATATCTCATTTTTATGACCTTGAGATCTGCTTAACAAGTACAATTGTCTTAATTGATTATTCGCTCCCTTAAATGTTGAAGCGTTGTCACAAAAGACTGTGGCAGGAATGCCTCGCCTAGAGCAAAATCTTTTGAACGCAGCCAAAAAGCATTCAGTTGTCAAATCTGAGACTAACTCTAAATGAATACATTTTGTAACAAAGCAAACCACTACTAAAACATATCCTTTGCTCACTATTGATCTACGGAGAGTAGATTGCTTAATTTGAAAAGGACCACAATAATATATCCCTATTTTATTAAAAACTCTATCTTGGATGACACGAGAGGGTGGTAGCACTCCCATTAATTGTTTAGCCCTTTCAGCCCTAAACTTAAAACATACAATACATTTGTGTACAATTTTTTTGATTTCTCTTATAGCACTTACTATATAGTATTTTTGCATTAAATTAGAATGAGTTAATTTTACTCCTGAATGCAATGAAGTTACATGCTCATTGCGAATAATGAGAGCAGTGAAATGGCATTTATTAGGTAAAATTATTGGGCACCTTTGACTGTATGGCACATCTGCATTTTCTAACCGTCCAGCTGCTCGCATTATCCCCAAATTATCAACAAATGGATTAAGACACTTAATATTACTCTTAATTGACCTTTCATTACAAATACATTTTAGCTCTTCAGCAAAGTGTAAGGACTGAACATATTTTATTAAATATGACATAGACAATTTTATTTCATTGAGAGTTAAATTTCCAAAATTGCGTCTCTCCTTACTTAACTTACAATTATTAAAGAATCTCAGGACATAAGCAAAAATACGCTGTAGTCTATTTAAAGAAGATACATTTGAGATAGGTAACACCTCTTGTTGCATACTACAATTAACTATCTCAATATTATTACAATTTGACGCATCTTCAAAGTTATTTAAATTAACCTCCTTAGGTGCAAAATTTATATTATATAATTCTTGGGGTCCGTGCCACCATAAAACATGCGAAGCTAACTTGGTAGGGATCACTCCCCTTGATAAACAATCTGCAGGATTATTTGCTCCATCAACATGAAACCAATTACATTCTTTTGTTAAACTATTTATTTGGCTAACTCTGTGTTGTATATATTGAGAATTTTTTAATGATTTTAGCCACCAAAGTACAATTTGCGAGTCAGTAAATAAGTATCTATATCTAAAGTTTATGTTTTTAAAAACCGATGCTACTTTATTATACAATTTTGCTAAAAGTACAGCTCCATTGAGCTCAAGCTTTGGAATTGTTAATTTCGTATTTATTGGGGCTATTCTTGATTTACTGCAAACTAAAGATACATACACAGACCCTTCTTTTATACTTCTTATATATATACAACAACCAAATGCTGTATTTGAAGCATCACAATAACCAATTATGTCGACATGATCTGCATTACAAATACTTAAATTTCTGTTAACTATTATAGGCTCCATATTCATTAAATCGTTAAAGAAACTATTCCATGATGAAAGTAAATCACTGCTTAGGGGAGAGTCCCAGCCTAACTTCTCTTTCCATAGCCTTTGCATAAATTCTTTGGCCTTAGTGACAATAGGTCCAGCCAATCCCAAAGGGTCAAAAAATGTCCCAATACAACTCAAGACAGTTCGCTTCGTCCACTCTCGTGGAATTTCTCCCTCAGGCCTACAAATTTGAAATTGATCGCTGCCCATATTTAAATATAACCCTAGAGCTTTTAGAACCTCAGTGTTATTATTGTTAAATTGATGACCTTTGCCTAAATTTTGCTTATCTTGTGGAATATTGGTCAAGATATGCTGATTGTTTGAACTCCATTTATGTAGCTCAAAACTTCCAATTTTCATTAATTTAATTAATTCATCACATACCTTTTTTAATTCGTTGATGTCCTGAGCTCCAAATATACAGTCGTCAACATATGTGTTATTCATTACAACCTTTGCAGCTAAAGGATACTGCTCACCATACCTGCGCGCCAGCTCAACAAACATCGTGTCGCTAGAAAGCTCGAGCTCCTTACTCCATAGGTGACTGTTTGAAGCTGTAAACATTGTAAACTATCATTAATACTACTCCTCCATAGTATATTTTGCAAGTGATTTTGAGACGGGTCAGTTCTTATTTGTCTATACATTTGTCGAATATCACATAGTGCTATAAACTCATACGAGCGGAACAATATTAAGATTTCAAATAGACTCTGTTGCACCACTGGCCCATTATGTAACACATCATTAAGACTTAAATGTGATTTAGTTTTTGCACTTGCATCGAAGACTACTCTGAGCTTAGTTGTTGTACGATCTTCTTTTATGACAGGATGATGGGGCATGAAATAATAGGTGTTAATAGGTACGTCTAGGGAGGACAAATCCATGATTTTTGCATGACCTAGTTCAATATATTCTTGTATAAACCTAGAATAATCATTTTTAAGCTGAGGGTTTTTACTAAATCTAGATGTTAATTTATTTAATCGCTGCAATGCTAATGCAAATGAGTCACCAAAATGTAATTGATTGTTTGGTAGTTTGAGTGGAAGCCGCACCTGAAATCTATTATTAATTAACTGTACCGAACTACTAAATTCGGCCTCGCAAGTGTCTTGCTTTGATATATCCTCCGTTGTTATTTCAGGAATATGTTGTTCGTCCCAAAATTTTTGTAGGAGGAAATCCACACTCTCATTTTGATTTGGCATAGTCGTAGCATGCAGAACTATTTTATTCGAGAGACAAATGTTGTCCCTAGGTATATTACCAGATACAATATATCCAAATCGAGTTGACAACAAATAACCACCATTTGACAGATTTACCTTTTTTGGCAGAATTATTTTGAAAAATATTTCAGAAGAAAGTAGCAAGGAAATCTGTGATGGTATATTAAATTCATCATCAGCTAATTGTATGTCGTCTGGCAAAGTTATGTTTTTTAAATTGAATTTGTTCTGTGGTAAGAAGGAAGTAATATTGTCTACCACAGAAAATAGTGCATTGCAATTATAATTATTGTGCAATGAATTTATCACTAAGTTCGCAGCCTTGGTGATGAATATATCATTTTGACCTAAGGCTGATATCTTGACCTCATTTTTGAAGGTGGGTAAACCCAGCCTGCACATTAAATCGGAGGTAATAAAGGAAGTTTGACTGCCACTGTCTAAAAGTGCCTTTGCAATAATAGGAGCACCATCTTTACTATATATTTTAACTTTTACAGTAGGTAATAACACAATATCAGAGGAGATTGAGCTATTTTGATAACATAATTTTTGATCCGCTTCTACATGTAAAATTGTATGGTGCTTATTATCTTTACAGATTGCACATTTAAAATGAAATCTACATTTTCCTTTATGAGAGTTTAAGCATATCCTACACAGTTTATTTTTATTAACAAAGTCTATTTTTTCATCTATATTTAATAATTTAAATTTCTGGCAAAGATACAATTTATGGTCAGCTGATTGACAATATTTACAACTCAAAGAGGTTATGTTATTAGCAAGATTAGAAACACGGTTATGAAATTTTGAATTTGGCTTACCTTCTGATTGCTGGCTTTCCTCGAAGCTTAAAGCCCTCTCCTCGATGAAGTCAAGGAATTCCTTCAAGGTTGGTAATGAAGCCTTATCTCTATCGGTGAAGTACGCTCTGCAGGTGTACGTGTCGAGCTTTCTCCTAACAATGGCAACCAATAACATATCCCAATATTCCACTTTTTGACCTAATGCTTCTAAAGCCCCTAACTGTTGACGAGTTGACGAAACCAACTGTCTCAAGCTGTGAGAGGTCCCCTTTATAATTGGCTGTAAATCTAATAATATGTTTATATGATGAATAATTAAAATAGACTTGTTATCATACCTATTGTTAAGTAAGGTTAATGCCTGACTATACGACTCATTCACTAGCGGTAAACCTTCTATTAATGTAAGCGCTTCCGCTTTTAAGTATTTGCGAAGATAACAAAGCTTTTGCACTGATGCTAGCGTCGTATTACTACCGATTACTGCTAAGAACATGAGCAGTGCAAACTTAGCACCTCATCGATGGAATTTTGGGTCGAAAATGACCTTAATCGATAGGTCTACGTTAGGTTCGTATAGGTCCACTAAATTTTTCGTTAGGTCCGCTATAGTTTTTTGATAAATATTTTTTTAAATTTAGGTAAAAAAAATGCAATTTTAGCACCCCATCCAAGGATTTTTAAAATCAAAATGACCTTAATCGATAGGTCTACGTTAGGTCCGTATAGGTCCACAATAATTTTTGTTAGGTCCCCCATAGTTTTTTAGCTGCTAAAATACGAATTTTTTTTCCAAAATTTTAAAAATTATTTATAAAAAAACTAAAGAGGACTTAACGAAAAATTTCGTGGACCTATACGGACCTAACGTAGACTTATCGATTAAGGTAATTTTGATTTCAAAAATCCTTAGATGGGGTGCTAAAATTGCATATTTTATTTAACAAATTAAAAAAAATTATTTATTAAATAACTATAGGGGACCTAACAAAAATTATTGTGAACCTATACGGACCTAACGTAGACCTATCGATTAAGGTCATTTTGATTTTAAAAATCCTTGGATGGGGTGCTAAAATTGCTTTTTCTTTACCTAAATTAAAAAAAATTATTTATTAAAAAACTATAGCGGATCTAACGAAAAATTTACTGGACCTATACGGACCTAACGTAGAACTATCGATTAAGGTAATTTTAATTTCAAAAATCCATAGATGGGGTGCTAAAATTGCATATTTTTTTTACCAAAATTAAAAAAAAAATTATTTATTAAAAAACTATAAGGGACCTAACAAAAATTATTGTGGACCTATACGGACCTAACGTAGACCTATCGATTAAGGTCATTTTGGTTTTAAAAATCCTTGGATGGGGTGCTAAAATTGCATTTTTTTTAACCTAAATTTAAAAAATTATTTATTAAAAAACTATACCGGACCTAACGAAAAATTTAGTGGACCTATACGGACCTAACGTAGACCTATCGATTAAGGTCATTATCGACCCAAAATTCCATCGATGAGGTGCTAAGTTTGCACTGCTAAGAACATGTCCATAAAAGGTTTGTATTGCACTACGTTTTGTCCATCGAAGGTGGGCAACTCCAAATGTGGCAGCTTGCCACTCATTTCACCATGTTGTTGCTCAGCTTCAGTCTTGGCAGCTAAACGCTGCGGTGACGTAGACACTATGATGTTCTGCAGGTCCGCTAACACTTTGAGGCAAAGCTCCTCCACGTCGTCTTCATTGAGGTCATCGCCCTTGCACTCGCCCTGGGATAGCATGATAGTGAGCTGATTCTCCCTGTATATAGGCAGCGCATCCTTGAGGCTTTGAATCCGAAGTTTTACCGCCTCAACATCCAAAAGTATTTGTTGTTGTTGTTCAGCCGCAAACTTTTTTGCTCGAGTAATCTGGCCCTTAAATTGTGTAACTTGGGCTTTCGCGCGTCGTAATAGGGCAGTATCGGCCGCGGATGTAGACTGCGTCGACATATTTCCTCAATTTTAATCTTGTCTTCAATTTAAATAAATATAATTATCTCTAACAATGTGCTCGTAATGTCAGTGACAGTGACAGTAGGTAATTGACAACCGATAAGCAGACAGCAAATGTCGCGTCCACCAATCAGGTTGTAGCTCTCGCCGTGAATTCGGACGCGTCGCTTCGATGTGTCGTCTCTGTCGCTCTCGTTGATCGACGAATATCGCCGTCCTTTTCGATTTCGTGTAAGTTATAAGACCACGCCGCCGGCCGCAAAAATTCGAGAATAAATCAGCAAAATCGCACTTACAAAGAGTCGAAAAGACGCAATTGTGCATTCACTGTATGCAGGGGCAGCCTTTTCTTAGTTATTTTGCACTTTTCCAGTTTCTTCTCCAGTCGTATTGGCGGCCATGCAAGCCACGCGGGTCGTGAGATTGCAGAAAGTCCTCGTAATGAAAAATCAACCTGCTAGGTTGTAAATACAATCGTAAACTATAAACGGGATTCGGCACCAACTTTTATGGTATGGGAAAACCATAAAAAACACTTTATATTAGGAAATAACTTTAATTTATCACAGAGCGCGCACAATGGTCTCGGCGTCTAGGCAGAAGAGAGAGAAAACGTGGTGTTGCCACAAAAAATAGGGCGACCCACAGATCACACAAAACAATATATTAATTTTTCCTTATAACAACAAACAATTTTTTATGTTATAATAATTAATTTAACACCATCTGTCCATCAAAATTATATTATACAAATGCTTCAAAAGTTACTTCAAGAATGAACACAGAATGTCTCATACTCGCGTTGTGTTATCTCAACAATTCGGTACGGCCTCTTTTAAATCTAAGTTTTCATTAGATTCAGAAGATGATTCGTCTTGTAACGGTACATAAGATGATGTCGAAGGAGTGTGCTCAGTCAAATATTTAGCACGTCGTTTTTCTTCTTAAATAGTTCTGAGGCGCGCTCTTTCCTCTCTATCAGTCAATTTTTTATCCACTCCTGCTATATAAGTGACCAGGTCGGCCTGACTCTCTTTGACCCTGTAAAAAGTTTCTATCCTCATTTATTTTCATTAATTGAAGAGCATCAACGTGTGCAATATCAAACAAATAATCTAAATTGTTAACAAAGTTTTGACGGCGCTGCTTAAATACGTTTTGTGTTTTTTGTGCATTTTTTGCAAGTTCCTCTAAACTTGATATAAGTTTACAAGTTTCTTCACACAGTTAGGCAAAGATATACGCGCGCTATTACCCAATAGATAATACACTCGGGATTCGGGAATAGCGAGATTCACGCTTTTAACAGACGACAGTTAAAGTCACTTCACGGATATTGTAAAATGATACTGCTAGAAACTTCCGTCTAAAGGACAAACCATTACGAAGCTTTTCTAAAGCTTTGAACCCGTTTTTTTATGTTTTACGTAACCTATGCGTGTAACCTATAATGCGTGTTCTATAACCAAATAACAAGTAATCACAAGTACATCGACACGTTATAGGTCGCGTCAGCCTTAGAGAGCAAGTACTGACATCTATCAATCGAAGTCGGCACGGGTTACCGTGGTCCTACCTTCTTAAAATTTTATTTATAATTGTTTTGACTTAAAAGTAAAAAATTAAGAGGGTATGCGTAGAAAAAAAACGACTTTGATTTTTTTGGGACACCCTAGTGTCTATGCTGACTCCCATACGCTTAGCCGCCGAAGTAGCAGCGTGTCACGTGTTATGCGCCGAAAAAATTGATATGTCTATGCCACTATTTTCCAAGGTATTCTTAATCCAACGGCTAAGCGTCTGAGAGCTAACAGAATTATGTGGCTTTTTATATGCCATAAACAGTTTTTCACATTTTCGAATGTTACTAGTCTTATCTATATAATTTAACAAAGTAGTGGCCGGACAAACATTAGGATTATTATTAAAAAATGGTAGCACCAGACTGGGTTGAACACTCCCGACCCGTGAAGTTTTTATATGATCGGGTATTTTAATATATATTTTATCAGAAAGCGTTTGAATATACGAAAGTTTTATTAACGTCTGAACCCTATGAGCAGTGACAATGGCTAAAAGTGTAATTAGCTTTTTTGATATATCCTCTAAAGTGAGCAGGGTATTTTCACCTTTATTAGATAAAAAGTTTAGTACAGTGGAAACATCCCAGGTGATATCATACTTGGGATGTGGAGGCCGGAGCCTAAAAATTCCTTTCAAAAAACGTGCTATTCTTACTTATCTTATTATTATATTTATTCTTACTTTGCTTATCATCATTACTTATCTTTGGACCTAAAATAAGGGCTAATGACGATCTACAGCAATTGATAGAGCTGTAAACGGCGCCCTTTTAAACAATTTTGTCAAAAAACATAAAACATGTGGACAGTGGAACTGACGCTTCCAAGTAACTAATATTTAAGTTAAGGCAATAATCAAACCAGTACTTCAGATATGTGTTGTACTGCTTCATAGTGTTTTCAGACAAGGACGCCAGCATTATATTCATTGTGGCTTCTGAGACTGCTCGTCGAGAAAACGCTCTCCTGACAAGTGCGCGGCAACCAGGGTAAGTCGTTGGTGAATTAGAGACTTGCTGGAATAGGATTTAAACAATTTCGTATTAGGACCAAAACATAATGCTTTTGAAATTATTAACTTTTTAAATATAGGATACCACGGCTGTGTGGGCCAGTCTGGTACTGCTACAATACCCTCCGATTGTTCAGAGATAATTTTTTGTAACACTTTTGTTATTAAAACAAAAGGGGGGAATGCATAAAAATAATAAGGTGGCATGGTAAAAGCGTCAATTTTGTATGCGTCTGGATCATTTTTCTATGATACATACAAATCACATTTTTTGTTGGCATGGCTAGCAAATAAATCTATTTGGGGGTCACCAAAAGTGGAAACTATTTTGTAAAAATATTTATCGCTTAGTTCACACTCAATGTCAGAATGTAACTTTCGGGATTCAGCATCAGCAATCACATTTTGAGAAGATTTTATGTATGACGCAAACACAAACAAATTTTTATTTTCACAATATTCCCAATAGACCAGGGTAGATAATTTTTAAAACAAAAAAAAATAGTAGTAGGATGAAAACCATTTGAAAAGGAGATGAATATTATAAAAATGAAAGGAAAAAGAAATTACGGTCGATCTGAGGTCGGGAAGTGGTAGGGAACCCCCCGGTTTAAGGGTAAAAAACAGTTTATCTCGATTTCTGGCTAAACTACAAGTCCTATGAAAAAAAGGTCAATGGCAAAGTTGTAGGTAATAAAAAGATCTACAACTTTTGTATTTACACTTTTTTCACATAACCTCAAAATTAATGTGAAAAGTTCAAAAAACCAAGTTTTTGGTTTTTTATTTTTATCTTTTACAATTTATTTTTGTTTTTTTTTTACGAAATAAATATAAATATCTACACATTACACACACGGTCGTCTGTTCCTAAAGTAAGCAACTTAATTCTTGTGTTATAGGTAACAGCCGACTGGCATAGTTACATTTTTTTTTTCGATAAACATACATATAAATATTACATATAGAAATAAATATATATTACACCCAGACTCGGGGTGGGAATCGAACCCACAACCCCCGGAGCAGAATGCAGGGTCACTACAAACTGCGCCAACGGGCTAGTCAAATTTGGTGAAATTTGGTGAAAACTTACCTTTTTACCTACCTGCCGAGGTTTTCCCACAATGCTACAGTATGGGGTCCTTCAAGAGGGGAGTAAATAGGTTTTTGAAGGGTCGGCAACGCGCATGTGATGCCCCTGGTGTTGCAGGCGTCCATAGGCTACGATAGCCGCTTACCATCAGGCGGGCCGTATGCTTGATTGCTACCATCGTGGTATAAAAAAAAAACTTACCTTTTTTTACATAATCAGAAAATAGAAGTTTCAATGAATAAAAAGGCAACCGACTTTTTTAAAAAAGCTAATATTTTGACGGGAGAATTTTCGATTCAAAATGAGGGTACTTTTTCGATATTGTGGTCAAAATAAGGTGAAAAAATAAATATTTTAAATCAAAACAATTAGAGTGTGTTGAGAACATAAAAAGGTAAGTTTTCACCGAATTTCGTAAAAAAAAAAACAAAAATAAATTGTAAAAGATGAAAATAAAAAACCAAAAACTTGGTTTTTTGAACTTTTCACATTAATTTTGAGGTTATGTGAAAAAAGTGTACATACAAAAGTTGTAGATCTTTTTATTACCTACAACTTTGCCATTGAACTTTTTTCATAGGACTTGTAGTTTAGCTAGAAATCGAGATAAACTGTTTTTTACCCTTAAACCCCCCCTCCCTACCACTTCCCGACCTCAGATCGACCTGTTACACGGGTACCGAGAGAAGAGTTTTTAAAAAAAAAGATTTTTAAATTACACAGATTTATTTAATGATTTATAGAATTATTTAACTTGAATTTAATATAATGAAATAACACGAGAACTGGTATGAGAGAAGATGTGTGACCGATCTGAGGGATCCGAGTAGACTGACTGAAAGGTCTCGTCTCTATTGCCTTGTTGGGGGTAAAATGCTGATGCAGCATCTTAGGCTTGCACCACAGCACAAAGCTATGCATAAGCTAGCTATAACAACCCCCCGCTTAAGATGAAACTTCCACGGTTAAAGCGTGAAGTTTCTCGAAGGGTTAGAAAAGATTTTGGAAATTAAAATTTTAAGCAATCCTCAAACGGGTTTGAGGTGCTAGTGAGTTTTCTAATTCGATATCAGGTTTAGTGACTTTTATATTTCTTTGCAAGTTCAGACATCTTCCTTTACAAAAATAGTATATTATGAATACTAGGAAAATAGATACAAAGACATAAAGCATTATTGAATGTGGATTTGTAAATTCAAAATTATCATCTAGATTTAAATTGTTCACAAGATCTAAGAGATTATCATTATCTGAATTTAATTTGATAAATTTATCTAAATCTAACTAAGTGTTTAATTTTACAGATTTATAATTAATTGTATCATTAAATTTCTTAAAAGCATTGAAGTTACAACATGAGTCATTAATAAGATTAAAATCAGAATGAATTGAATTTGAATTAATTTTACGATTAGTCGAACTTATAAGTCTTACGTTTTTACAATAGCCATTACATTTTGGTCTTAGATTGACAATACCAGTGCCTAATATTGTTATATCAAGGTTATCATTTTCACAGTTGAGATGTAGTTTAGTGGGAGAAGAATGAGTAAAAATCCATTTATTATTTCCTAAAGGTTGCCAAAAGTGTACATCTCCCGAAATGAAATTTGTTTTACATTCTTTAGGAAGAAATATAGAACTTTAGATATAATTTCTGTTTCACAGATTGGGTTCTCAACAATATTAAATTCTTTTAAATTATTACAAATGTAATTTTCAGTAAGGGTAGTTTTACAATTGTTTAGATCATTAAGGATACAATAACTGGTTTTATCATTATTAACTGCTACATAAGTTGCGGATGGAATAATTAAAGTAAAAGAATTAGGTACATTATTATCATGGGGCAAAGGAATTGGAATACATTTAAACAACTTAAATTCAGTAATTAAAACTAATGGAATCTTAATAGTAAACAATAGCTTATTATCTATGATACAAGAAATAATTTCAGATAATTTTAATACAATATTCATATTTTCGAGTTCTAATGGTACAGGAAATTCAGTAAATCTAGAAAGATATTTGACATTAGAAACTAGTTCATTATATAAATCTACAGGAGTAATAACAGAAGGATGCAGGGTATTAGTTTTAGCAAATAATATAGAGTTAACGATATCTTCTAATTTATTGGATAAACTTAAGAGACTTGATTGAAGCACATTAAACACTTCTTGTATCTTTGCTCTAAACAGAAGAGAGTCAGTATTTATTGTCATATTTGTTAAACGAGATGATAGGCTCTCTATGACTTCGTTAAGTCGTTCTTCATTTTTATTAATGGTAAAAAGTGATTCATTAAATTTAGATATAGCAGATTTAGAGACGATAACATTTTGTTTCACTAAGTCTAACAGTTTCTTGTCATTATTTTTCAAATGCTCAATCGCGTTACCGTAAAGAATTGCATCGTTTTCATCCATAGTACCGAATATTTGCTTAAAAATAGTACCGACGCCTGATATCCATGCGGATCTCTTGGTTTTAGAAGATATAAGATGTGAAATAGAACTGTAATCTCGCGTTATATCGTCGAAAATAGAATGAAGAGGTTGAAATATATTTTGACATTCGGATTCGCTGATTGCCTTATTTCCAGGACAGTTGTCGATATGGGGTTTTAAATATTCTATATCTACAGGTATAACTACGTGCAGGTGATCATTAATTAGTTTTATGGAACCTTGAGGGTTGAAGTGAATTCCTGGACTCTTCTCTATTTGTTCCACGAATTCTTCTTTATGACAAACTATTATGGAGCTGTAATTAATAAGAACTAACGTTAAACTAATGTTAACAAATACTTAAATGGTAACGAAACTTATTATAGTTTAAAATTAATCTTAATTGAATAAAGGAATTAGCATAATAAAAGATAAATGTTTAATAATAAAAGTAAAGTAAAATAGTTTGTAAAATAATAATTATAAAAATAGTAATCATGTTTTACGTTATAAATGAATTAATATTCTAAATTAATTATGTATTCCTATTTAGTAGGAAATAGTAAACTTAAATATCAACGCTAGCTAATTTCACTTGATCGTAATGATGCTTAACGTGACGCCGATTTATGAGTAAAGAAAGGGTATGGTTTCCGTGGATTTTAACCACCTTGTACGGGCCTTTCCATATGGGAGAAAGAGCCTTTCTTAACCTTAAGTGAGCCTTGAGATAGACCCAATCACCGACTTTGTAAGTGACGGGACGAGAATGTTGATCGTAATATCCTTTTGATCTTTCTTTGGATTTAGCGATATTTTCGAGGGCCTTGTCACGCGAGACCTTGAGACGGTGGTTTAACATTTTGATGTATTCAAGGTAAGTATTCGCGGGGTTGGTTTCGAATACGGAATTAGGTAAATAAGGTTTGTGTCCAAAAAGAAGTTCATACGGGGTAAATTTGGTCGTGGTGTGGACGTTGGTGTTGTACGCTAGCATTGCAGTAAAGACATATTTATGCCAATTCGTTTGATTATCGTTGACATAGGATTTGAGATACTCCTTGAGAGTGGAATGGCTTCTCTCTAGGGCACCTTGGGTTTGCGGATGGTATGGTGATGACCACAACTGTTTTATTTTCAGAAATTCACATGTCTTTTTAAAAAGGTTGGCTGTGAAATTTGTACCCTGGTCGGTTAAAATCATTTTAGGGATTCCAAATAAAGAAATGAAGTGGACGAGACATTCACAACATTCTTCTGCTGTTGCATTAGAGATGGGATACGCTGTAGAATATTTAGTGAGGTCCTCTTGTAAGGTAAGTATAAATCTAAGGTTTATTTGACCAGCACCAGGAAGGGGACCTACAATATCGAGACTAATCTTTTCGAAAGGAGCAGTGGAAGTGGATGTTATTTGCATCGGGGCTCGGTTTACGTGACGTAATGCTTTGTTGCTTTGGCATTGAGAGCATTTTTTCACGTAATTTTCAATATCAGTTCTCATAGTTTTCCAATGGTATCTTTCTTTAATTCTACTGTACATTCTGCCCATGCCTACGTGACTAGCGATGGGTATATCATGATTTTCCCTTAATATTTTGGAAATTTCACTCGGGGTTGGATAGATAATATTATTTCTATATATTTTGATAACGATATCAGTGTTGTGGAAAAGGAAATTGAGAATATTAAAGATCTTAATATACGAGAGTTTTACAAAAGGATCTCTAAAGTCAGAAATAGCAATTTCTTTGCATGAGTCGTGCAAACCAATTAATAATTCATTGCGGAGTTGTTGTAAGGATTTGAATAAATCTGGATATGGCACATCATCAAAATGATGGACTTTAGTAAAAAGGAAATAGTAAGATTTAGAATTTGTTTCTAGCCTTAGGAATGAATGCAATCTTCTTTCTCTATTCAGAAATTCTGTGGTATCGCTTTGATTGGCTAGGACCTCTTCGAAATAAGGATTCGTTTCATCGAGGTCAATGGAAGTTGGTAAGACAATTATTTTTGAATCTGTCGATAATAAGTTGTTTGTATATTCATGAATAGTAGTATTAAAGTTTGTTTTAGGATTGGACATGGCTTTTAGGAATTCTGTATAAGAATTATCGGAAATATTTGGACTTGGTATATCAATAGGACTATCAGGTAAGTTATCATTAGGACTATCAGAAGGGTTTAGGATATTATCAAGAATAGGAGGGCTGTAAGTTGGAGCGTTATTGAGGCGAGTATTAGGGTTAATTAAGTTATCATTTTCAGGAACCGTGGTAGGACTTAGAAGTTCATCCAGATTTGGAGAATTAGAAGGTAGATCGAGGTTTTCCAGGTTGGGAAGGTCAACATTTTCAAGATTAGGAAGGGGTATCGGAGGTTCGCCAAGTTGTTGTAGTGGATCTAGGAAAGGTTAGTTCCATTCATCAGGATTCGGTGGACTATTCAAGTGTTCCATGTCGACGTATTCAGGATTCAGAGGGTCCTGGGAGGTAGAAGGAAGAGTCGTCGTGGATGATTCAGTAGGATTTTGTGCATTGTTTGGGTTGATAATGGGATTAGAACTGGTTCCTATTATGTTTACAGGAGCAAAAGAATTAGGAGGATAGCGAGATAAGGCGTCTGCAGCAGAGTTAAGTTTGCCTTTTCTGTATATGATTTCGTACTCGTATTCTTCGAGCTTTAGTCTCCATCTCTGGAGTTTGCTGGAGGGATCTTTGTGATTAAAGAGCCACTTTAAGGGGCGGTGATCAGTTACTATTTTTTCTACCATATAAGTAAGGTCTGAAGGTTTTACAGCCATAAATAATAGCCAATAGTTCTTTTTCCGTTGTGCTGTAGTTAGTTTCGCTACGGTTTAAGGTACGTGAGGCAAATGCTATAGATTTATATCTTCCGATAGCACCTTGAGATAAGACAGCACCGACGGCATGATTTGATGCATCACAAGTGAGTATAAAGGATTTGGTGAAGTCGGGATAGCAGAGAATAGGAGCATTAGTTAACTTATTTTTTAATTCGTCGAAGGCGACTTGTTGCTCGTTTTGCCATTCAAAAGAAGTGTCCTTTTTCAAAAGTTTGGTTAAGGGCTTAGCTATTTTGGAAAAATCTGAAATGAATCGCCGGTAATACGAAACTAATCCTAGGAAGGATTTTATATCTTTAGGAGATTTGGGTTTTGGAAAATCAGTTACTGCTTTAATTTTTTCTGGGTTAGGTTTTACACCATCTTCTGTAATGACATGACCAAGGTAGGCGACTTCTCTTAAGAATTCGCATTATTCAGGTTGCAGTTTGAGATTATATTCTCTTAATCTTTGGAAAACGGATCTTAGGTTGTTAATTGCAGAACTTAAATCGAAACCGTATAGCACGATGTCGTCAAGGTAAACGAAACAGCGGGTTCCTTGGAGACCTGATAAAGCAGTGTTCATAAGGCGTTGGAAGGTGGAAGGAGCATTTTTGAGTCCAAATGGCATGCGAGTGAATTGGTAGTGACCATGTGGAACAGAGAAAGCTGTCTTAACTTTATCTTCTTCTACGACAGGGATTTGATGGAAGCCAGAGGAAAGATCTAGAGTAGAGAAATATTTACTGGAGCCTAACTGGTCAAGGATCTCATTAATTTGAGGAATAGGATACGTGTCACCTATAGTGATATCATTGAGCTGACGAAAGTCTATGACAATTCGCCACTTCTTTTCCCCAGAAGCGTCTCGCTTCTTAGGTACTACCCAGATCGGTGCAGACCATGGTGATTTAGAGGGTTCAATTATGCCTTGGTCTAGCATTGAATCTATTTATTTCTGGACTTCGGCCTTATGGATTTCGGGAAAACGATAGGATTTTACGTGAATAGGATTTTCAGAAGTGGTTTTAATAGAATGCTTTATAGCGTCAGTATGAGTTAGTTTTTCACCAGGAAGGTGAAATATATCTGAGTAGTCAGAACATAGGTTATAAAGAGCGTCAATTTCTTCTGAATTTAGGTGTGATACTCTCAGATGACTAAGAACTTCTTTAGTGCGTTTATAGGAATCGTGATGTTGAATATTATTAATAGGATATTGAATTATAGGGTCGTGAAGTATAGTAGGAGATTGGTAAGAGTCCATCGGGATTAGAGTTATATTCAAATTGGAATTAAGAGAGATAGGAGATTCCGAGGTGTTCAGTACGGGTACAGTAACTCTTTTATTACCTTTTACTTTTACTAGGCAATTGGCAATGAGAATATTCTTTATTTGAGTCTGATTTAGAATCAATCCTTCTTTGATTTCGGGATTAGAAACGGAACATTCTATTATCATTTCGGATCGAGCAGGGATTGTATAGGTTGGTTCATGAAATAGTAATTTGATGTCTGATTTATTTATTTGTAGGAGATTACGAGTATAGTCGATATTACATCCAAAAGAGTTTAGCATGTCAGTTCCAATTATGCCATCATAAGGGAGGTCAGTTTCATTTATGACATGAAATTTATGGTTCACAAATTTGCAAGGTGAATCGGTGATTTGTAATTTTAGATTAAAATGACCTAGTGTTTTAGTTGAACATTTGACGGGATCTATGCCTTTTAGACTTATTTTTTCTGTAATTAATTTGGGGTGTTTTTCTATGCATGATGATTTAAGGATACTGACTGCGGATCCAGAGTCTATTAATAAAGATAATGGAGTTTCTGATAATGAAGAGTAGACGAGGATATGTGGAAGTAAAACTTTATCAGGGTTGGTAGTTATTTCGTAGATTTTGTTATCAATGTTGTTTGATTTATCGGGATTATTTTTAGATACAAAGGATTTAGCACAGGAATCTGCGGATTTAGTATTTGATTCAGTGGATTTAGGATTGGTGTTAATGGTTGAGTCTACGATTTGGGACTGGTTACCCTGTTGTTTGACTATGAGAGGAGAATGACCACGAGTTTGGGGTTGAGTACCCTGTCCATGGGTCTGTTTACGAGAGAGACCTTGAGTTTGGGGCTGGTTACCCTGTCCGTTGGTCTGTTTGCAAGAGAGACCTTGAGTTTGGGGCTGGTTACCCTGTCCGTTGGTCTGTTTACGAGAGAGACCTTGAGTTTGGGGCTGGTTACCCTGTCCATTGGTCTGTTTGCAAGAGAGACCTTGAGTTTGGGGCTGGTTACCCTGTCCGTTGGTCTTTACGTTATTGGTGTCGTCTTTTAAGACTTGCGTTTGTCCCGTGCGACACCCGTGCGGGACATGATTTAGTTTAAATCAGGATTATAATTTGAGTTATCAGTCTCGTCTCTGCCTTCGTCATGACCGTAATCATTATTTTGATCATTATTTGATCATTTTTTTATTAATAATTATTGTTATTTCTATTTAGCTATTTTTTATTTTATTTTTTTGTGTAAAAACTGCAATTTGTGTAATGTCCTGAATAAACGTGTTTCTATTCTATTCTATTCTATTTGCTTCAACGAAATTTATTCGCGGTCTTGTATAAGACGAAGGGTCGTTGTTACGAAACCGATTGTTATTGAACTCCCGTTTTCGACAAACGTCAATTGAATGTCCCGGCGATTTGCAATATCTACAGAATGGAGAGCTCTTAAATGAAGTGTTAGGTTGAGGGGCGTCGTTATTTTTACTAACATGACGTCTCGGTTGGAATTTACTTAATGGCCTTGGATTATAGCGGGGATTACTAAAATCATTTCTTTTAGGAATTGTTTCGTTAGGTTTTTGTTTGAAGTTATTACGAAAAGAGAATTGTTGAATTTTCTCTTCTAATATAGCACAATTTATAGCGTCATTAACACATATAATGCCGTACTAACAAATGAACTAACTGTATTTTTTTTTTTGTAAAATACGGTCATGGAATGTGAGGAATGTCTTAATTCACTATTTTCGTTACATTTTACATAATGTAATAGTGAAATAAATAAATAAATAATGGTGGCTGCCATATATGGCTGACGCGGCGCCACTGTAATAAAATTCTCAATGGGGCCGCGTCAGCCATTTTGTCAGCCATATGATTTCAAAAGCGCGCGAAACAAACGCGTCGCTCGCCGCCGCCGGCGCCATTTTGATTGTTTAGCAGCCTGTGTTTGCCCCCCGCGCGTCATTTGTCGCTGTGCATCGAAGGAGACTGCAGTAAATAGTTGTTCAGTTAGTGATTTAGCAAGTTATTAGTTACTGATTTGTGATTTTCAACAAAAAATGGAAGATTTTTATGATGATTTGGACTACGAACTATCGCAATTAGATTTAACAGTGTATAATCAAGAATGTAACACATTATCAAATAGTGATGCTACACAAGTATTTGACGTTGATCTCGATGATACAGTATCAATCGCACGGACCAAAAATCATCATCGACGCCAGATTTTATCCGACAGTGAAGATGATCAGATTCCCGTGTTACCAACCTCACGAAATACTGAAGTATGGTTCAATCCGTTGGGTAAGCAACCAAGTATTATTCCATATACTGAATGTCCTGGGCTTAAGCCATTTTCATTGCGATCCAGCATGAGTTCAGCTAAACCAGCAGAATTTTATTCATTGCTAGTACCTGACAGTATATTCGAGTACATAGCCGAAGAAACAAATCGCTTTGCTTTACAAACCTTGAACAAAAGTGCAACAAAATCATACCGAATGCAGAAATGGATGCCAACAAATTGCCATGAAATTAAACGGTTCTTTGGCATTTTAATTTGGATGGGGATAGTGAAACTACCTCAACTATCTTTGTACTGGAGCACTAACAAATGTTTTGAACAGAAATTTGTCAAGTCCATTATGAGCCGAAATCGATTTGAACTCATTTTGAGGATGTTGCACTTTGCCAATAATGAAATAAATCACAATAAGGAGGACCGATTGTTTAAAGTTAGACACTTATTAGATATGCTAAATGCTAATTTTAAATGTCATTATACACCTAATCAAGAAATGTGTGTTGACGAAAGTCTAATCCCATTTCGTGGCCGTGTTATTTTTAGGCAATACAATAAAAATAAGCGACACAAATATGGGATAAAACTTTTTAAGCTGTGCTCAAACCCAGGATACACTGTAAAAGTGCAAGTTTATGCTGGCAAAAATTATGAAAATGTCAATACTACTCCGACTAATGTTGTCCTTGCCTTGTGTGACGATTATCTAAATAAAGGACATACGGTTTGCACAGATAATTGGTATACCAGTTTGGATCTGGCACGAAAACTACTAGCGGGACAAACTCATCTCATAGGCACACTTAGAAAAAACAGACGAGGTTTACCTCAAACAGTTGTCCAAACAAAACTGAAGACAGGAGAATTCTCAGCTCAAGAAAATGACGACGGAATAACAATTATGAAATGGAAAGACAAGCGGGATGTACTGCTGCTGTCTACTAAGCACTCCGTAAGTTTCAGAAGAATAACTAAAAAAGGAAAAGAAAAAATTAAACCGAAGATTGTGGTAGATTATAATCATGCAAAATCAGCGGTTGATCTGTCAGACCAAATGTCCTCTTACACAACCCCTCTTCGGAAGACAACGAAATGGCCCAAAAGATTGGCGATGGAGTTATTATTGAATACAGCGATTGTAAATTCATATATTTTATATAAATTAACAACCAAGAAGAAGCTCTCTGTCGTCCAGTTTAGAACCGCGTTGGTTGACTACCTCGTGCATACAGGAGTCCCGGAAACTAGTGCCTCCTCTAGACCTAGGCGAGTAAAGCATGAATTGAAGAAAAGGCAAGGATTGGCCTCTGCCTGTCGTAAATATTGTGTTAGGTGTTATAAAGAAAACTGTGCCCAATTTGGAAGAGTTCATGCTCGAAATAAAACCAAAAGAGTGGTAACATACTGCGAAGACTGCCCGAATGAGCCACACTATTGTATCAGCTGTTTCAATATAAACCATAGATATGTTTGAGTTTAAACGTGTTTGAACATGATGATTGATGTAGAATTGATTTATTATTTTGCCAATGCCAACTTAAATATAAATAAAAGCAATTAAAACATTTACCTATAAATTTTATTTGCAAAAACCAACTATTTTTGTAATCACTCTTTTGTTTTCGAAACTTCCACTTACAAACTTGATATTTCTCAAAATGTAAGTAAAAGTGTCAATGCCATCATTACAGTTATAATTTACTAGGCCTTGTCAACCATACTACATATAGTTTAACATAAAAAACGTGGCTGACGACGAAAAATCGTGCTTTCAAAACAAGCATATTCCGTCAGCCACATATGGCTGACACGGCCCAATTGGTTTGGAAAATGTCAGCCATGTGTGGCTGACAAGGCATTATATGTGTTAAGATTTTTAGGATCCGTACACCTTACAAAGTTAGAAATACGGGGATGTAAACCTAATGTGAAAGTATGAAGGGCAAGGTCCTCCATAGCTGCTAACCTGCCCGCCAACTCCATTTTCTTGAAATTTGAAACTGTGACCTCCGTTAATAATTTCTTTAAGCAAGTTTCTACCCTAAGGGAAAACTGGCTAACGGTCTCTATGTTACCTTGCTTACAGTCTTGTAGTTCTGTGAGAAGGTGGGTGTAATGCTTACGCTCACCAAATTGGGTTTTAAGGAATTCTTTCAAGGATGCCCAGGAATCAAAGTCCTTTATTGAGCAAGCCGTTTCGGCTTTGCTCTCTAACTGACTGAGGATGTATTTCAAAATTAAGTCTTCTTGTTGTGAGGTTGCTAGGGAAATTGCGCTATCGCAATTCCTTAAAAGGCGGTGAGTTTGTCTCTGTCGCCGGAAAAAGGTTTTATGAATTTTAGTATTGTATTTAGTGGTATTTCATCTTCAACTCTAACTTCTCTCGCATCTTTTTTGGATTCCGATTTCGACTTTTTGTAACGTAAAATAGACGTATGAAAAATAAAATTAAAATGTAGACGAAACTTGTAAACAAGAGTAGTATAGTTTTCTAAGGTACAAATAAAATCGATACGTTACGGATGCGATAAGAGTTATGAAAAATAATTGACAAGAGCGACTGCGTTAAATTACAATTAGGGTTCAATTAATTAACATACACGGATTAGACTATGAGATTCCTTAATATTTCTAGAAACGGATAAATTATAACTACACAGTTAAAGTGTTTTTCACTGGAGATTGTTCACAATAATTTCTTGATAAATAAAATATAAAATAGTTCGACTCACAGGTACAGGACGTGGGCGAATGCGATAAGATGCACCTGCATGTCTAGACGGCGAGACGTTGACGTTGCGGATTTCACGCGGCGACGCTGGCGTAGTAGTTATCGGGCTCAGGATTCAACGGGTTCATTGACGTTCAAAATAGGGACTCGGCGGAAATAGTAGAATTTGTATTGAGGCTACTCGGGTAGAGAAATCTGTAGTGCTCTGTGGTATTCTACGGCCTTCTGTGGTACTCTGTGGCACTCTGTAGCTCGTAGGAAGTAGTAGAAACAGCGGATACAGCGGGTGCGTCGCTGCAACACGGATACAGTGGTTATAATTTGGATACAGTGGATGACTGCAACTTCCGCACGGTTTGATGCACTCAGTTTCTTGCAGATTTTCCCTCTGGATACAGTGGAAAGATAGTTTTATCGGCACAAAATTTTTCACTTCACTTTAGTTTTTTCACGGAGACGGACCCGAGGATATTTTATATCCCTTTACGCTGCCACCAATGTTACACGGGTACCGAGAGAAGAGTTTTAAAAAAAAAGATTTTTAAATTACACAGATTTATTTAATAATTTATAGAATTATTTAACTTGAATTTAATATAATGAAATAACACGAGAACTGGTATGAGAGAAGATGTGTGACCGATCTGAGGGATCCGAGTAGACTGACTGAAAGGTCTCGTCTCTATTGCCTTGTTGGGGGTAAAATGCTGATGCAGCATCTTAGGCTTGCACCACAGCACAAAGCTATGCATAAGCTAGCTATAACAGACCGTAATTTATTTTTCCATTCATTTTTATAATATTTCCCTCCTTTTCAAATGGTTTTCATCCTACTACTATGTTTTTTCACTTTTTATTGTTTTTAAAGGCTTCTTTCTACCCTGGTCTACAAATATTTCTCGCGGCTGAGTTTATGTTAGGGTATTGAACGCCACCCATTCGGTTAATATATGAAATAGCTGTAGTGTTGTCAATGCGTAGTAATATTTCACAGTTTCTAATATTACTTGTGAAGGTTTTGAGTGCCAGGAAGGCTGCATTTAGTTCTAAATAATTGATGTGCTGAAGTCTATCACGCTCATTCCACAACCCTGCAGCTTTTTCTTTACCACATGAACATCCCCAACCAGTCAGTGATGAATCTGAAAATATTTCGAGTGCATAATTACCACATTTTATATTACATACAGATGTTCGTATATGCGACAACCACCACATAAAATCAGGTCTTAGTTTGTCTGACAAGGGCATGGTTCTTTCATAGTTGTTTTGAAATTTATTTAAATATAAGTATTTTTGTCGCTCTAATTCTTTAGTGTGCAAAAAACCGTAATCAATAGCAGGACATGCTGATACAAGTAGCCCTGTTACTTGTGCAAGTTCTCTAATCTTGCAATACTTTAGATTAATGAATTTCTTTAGAGTATTTTCAATAGTTAATCTTTTTTCTTGTGGTAGAGTAATAATAATTTTTTTTTTTAATCAAATAAGAAGCCAAGGAACTTAACAGTAGTATTAGGTATTAAAGAACTTTTTTCATAGTTTATAATAAACCCTAAATTAGTAAGTAATTTAATGGTTTCTGGCACATTACTATGAGTCTATGACATTCCGAAAAGGAACGGCCATAGCACCAAATATCATCCAGATAAACAACTGACACAAATCCTCTTGATCTCAGATGTTGCATGACAGGTTTTAAAAGTTTTGTGAATACATAAGGTCCCGTGTTTAGTCCAAAAGGGAATACTGTAAATTCAAAAAAAAAAAATTCTTTCCAATAAAAGCGTAAATACTTCCAATGGCTATGATGAATTGGCAATAAGAAGTATGTATTGGTAAGCCATTCTTGATGGCATTCATCCACCTCAGTGCTAGCTCTTTATGGATGGGAGGCCCATAAGATAACTCATCTGGAGCATCGCCCAGTATATTAATGATTTCTTCATCAAGGGCGTTCTCTGTATAAATATAAAATAATTGGACGAATAAATTTATTCACCGGTATACTACTTAATAGTAGTGAGTGATCTAGCGTCTACTAAATAGTAGAACTTACGCTGTGTATGAGAACCCTTTTTAGGCTAATTAGGTACCTTCTTATTAGCAAAAAATAGAAACATACATTACAGCCTCACATGCAATCAATCATTGCTAATCAGTTATATACTTGAGCTTAATGCCTACTTTTAAAGTAGAACTGTATTATGTGGGTAAATACTCATGCTTGAAAGGATTAATATCCAATAAGTTTAGTTAGTTTTGTACTAAAAGTAAAGCCAGATCGCCTAAATAGATGACAAGCTAACGGCCTGACTTAGCGTCGCCGTAACCGACATAACCTATAGATGTCGAGGTTAGAGAATAGAATCAAAAATTAAAACGTAATTAAGTAAATGCCTGTGTTTTCATCGTTAGGTTCTGCGGAACCTATGAAATTATTTTCCTTATTGTGATGTGTTCTGGCTTCGTCATCGTCTGTATGCATGCTCTGCGGCGTGATTGCCGCGAGCACACTTTTTCTAACTTACGTTCATATTTCATAATTTTTCTTCTTAATCTCTCCTCACTCGATTCTCTCTTACGTTTCGGCATAATAATTTATTGTATGATAGTATAATATTAATAATTTTCTTAATTATAAGTATTATAACAGGAGTACGTGCGACGCGGGCTGCGCGAAAAACGATAATGACGTTTACCGATAGAGGCGACGCAGGAAGGAGTCGACTTCTTTACTGATTTGAATTCTGGGCTTTTACACGGTCGTAAGAGACGCCATGGACAGAGACCGGTGGAGGCAAATCATCCGCTCCAGAATCAACCCTGATGCTGACCACGATCCTCAGACATGAGGGACCGACAAGGGAGAGAGGTCTGAATATTCGTGTGATTATGGGCTGGCGGATGCGTTTACTACATGTCAACATTATCATGAAGAGACTATGCAGTGAAGTACAATTCGGTCAATCATATCTGATATAAGACAACTATGTATGCACTTAAAACTTTAAATATGCCCACCGATAGTTGGTATAAGCTGTTAATATCAATATTAAGTCGCAAATTAGATTCATACACCAATAGGGCTTATCATCTGGATAAGGTGGACTTTGATCAAATGCCTACTATTGATGGATTTCTGACTTTTTTGGAAAAGCGTGCTATGGCGCTTGAGGATAGCCCCACATTAAAGGGTGCACCTTGCTATGAAGGTCCTCGTTTTAAACAGGGTCCTAAGGCAATAAACACAGTTATTAAAAAGCTTGTTTATTTTGTAACAGTATGGATCATCCTATATTTTTATGTCCTAAATTTAAAATGAGTATTATAAATGAGCGACTCAATTTTGTCAATTTAAATAAACTTTGTAAAATATACCTACGTGAGCACAGCAACATAATTAAAACTTTAGGATTAAAATCTAATATACTTACCGATTCCTTCGTATTTTCATATCCAGCGCAATATTTAAAGTTACTTAAAACTAAAAGGGAAATTTTAAGTTTTATGGGTAAAGTGTATGATCCTTTGGGACTTATTGGCCCTATAATAGTTACAGCTAAATTGTTTATGCAAAGTTTATGGAGTTTAAAAATAAATTGGGATGAGGTTATACCCTCAAGCCTGCTAGATAAGTGGTATTTTGTTGATAGAGAAGGTGAAGCCCATCAATTCTCAGCGTGGTATTGTTTTTGGTGATACTAATAATGTAGAGCTGCTCGGTTACTGTGATGCTTCATTTGATGCAATAGCATGCTGTCTATATTTAAGAGTTTTTCATAGAGATGGTAGAGTTAGTGTAAACTTACCGTGTTCCAAGTCTCGAGTAGCACCTTTAAAGAAAACACTCAAAATTCCAAATTTAGAACTAAATAGTGCTCTTCTTCTCTCTCAATTAACACACAAAGTAAATAATACACTTAAGGCGCGTTTTCCTTTAAGAACGATTTTGCATTCAGATTCACGGATAGTTTTAGCTTAGTTAGGTAACAAGAACATAAAGAAAACTAGTTATGTTTCAAAAAGGGTAAGAGAAATTATAGATTTGACTAAAGATTTTACCTGGACCTATGTCAAAGGTAAAGACAATCCTGCCGATTTGTTGTCGCGGGGAACTGCTCCACATAAATTGAAGGAGAGCTACATGTGGTTTCATGGACCATTGTACTTGTCTGATAAATACTATGAACATATTATGTATGATTATAAATCTTATGTAGTGACGGATAGTATGCAGTGTAATACCCTTGTAAATAGTGATAAAATCAGTTCAAAAATTTTGTAATGTAGGACAGTTCGATTTAAGTGAAGATATATTCTATAGATATTCAAATTTTTATAAGTTAAGAAGAATTATTGTTGCACGTATTTTAAGATTTAAAAACAACACACAGAATCCTAAAAATAAATTATGTGGGGCAATAACACCTAAAGAATTATGCACTTCTCAAGTTGTGATTTTTCGACATATACAGGAAATACATTTTCATAATGAAATAAAATCACTTACATTAAATAAACCTGTAAAATCAAACTTAAGTAGCTTACACATTTTTCTTGATCATCGACAATTAATAAGAGTAGGAGGACGTTTAGATAATACACCAAACATTTCATATGATAAAAAGCATCCAATAGCTTTACCCAAGTCAGACCATGTTACACATACTCTTATAAATTCTGAACATTTAAGGCTATTACATGCTGGAGCTAAGTTAGTTCTCAGTTCATTATCGCAGGCATATTGGACAGTAGGTGGTATTCGCGAAGTCAAAAAGGTACTCCATAGGTGTATTGGATGCTTCCAAATCAAGGCTGCAACTGCTAAACAGCTCTCATTACCTGCAGAGAGAACTACTCCCGCTCGACCTTTTGAGGTAACCGATGTTGACTTTGTGGTCCATTTGAAATAAAAATAGCTAGAATTCGTAAACCATTAATTACAAAAGCCACACAAAAGCATATATTGGCTTATTTGTTTGCTTTTCTACTAAAGCAATACATTTAGAATTAGTCAATGACCTCACCACTGAAACCTTTTTAGCATGTCTTCGAAGATTTATATCTAGACGAGGTGTACCTAATAGAATTTATTGTGATAATGCAAATATCACAATAAAAAATATTTATTGTGAAAATGAACATTTAAGGGTGCTTCCAATTATTTAACTGAACTGTATAATCTTTTAGCGTCAAAACATAATATGGACTCTGTACATCATTTTTGCTCTGATAAATTAATTAATTTTAAGTTCATACCTAGTTATGCCCCAAAGTTTGGTGGTTTATGGGAAGCTGGGGTAAAAAGCGTAAAGTATCACTTAAAAAGGTTTGTGGGTTGTGCCTGTTTAACTTTTGAAGAGCTTTATACAACTCAAATAGAAGCCATATTAAACTCTAGGCCCTTGCTCCCTATGAGTAGCGATATATCTGACTTAACATATTTAACTCCGGGACATTTCCTTATTGGGGCTCCTCTCACTAGTATACCAGAACCGAACCTTTTAGATATTAATATAAATAGACTTAAGTTTTGGCAAATTTGTACTAAAATTAAACAAGAATTTTGGAAATTGTGGAGCCATGACTATTTAACTCAACTACAAAATAGACCCAAGTGGAAATATAATTATGATAATTTAAAAGAGGGTGACTTGGTCATTGTGAAGCAGGTTAATGTGCCATCATTATATTGGCCCATGGGGCGCATGTAGTGGAACGAAACGCTTTTAAAAATGTATCTGTGACTTTTGACAGCTGACAAGCGCTTGACAATTAATATAAAATAAGGACTGTAAGATACTTGTGAAAAGCAGAAATAAAACCCTCTGAAGACTGAAGTAGATAGTTTTATTGTAAACAATACATGGCGCAGTCGAAAAGGAACGAATAGATGGAAGATTAAAACGGATTCACGTGAGCATTTTTTTTCCGGTACCATACCATACTAATATTATTATTGAACCATTACGAAAAACTCATGAGTCAAGATCAAGAAGAACATACATTAAAAATGGGTGCCGTGGAATACAGAATGCCGCAAGGTATATGTCTGGATTGTTGGGTTGTTGGGCGTGATAATAATAACTTGTTGATGCAGACGTATTAGACTTTATTATTTTTAAGACAATATCAGGATAATATATGCGAGCGGCAGACATGACACCAACGACGACAGAGTGCAATAGACAATAATGTTGCTACTTATAAAATACATGTATGTAACATCTCCCTTTGCAAATTTAAAAAAACTATGTTTTACATTGTTTGCAAGTTACATGAAATGGAACGTATCGTAAGTACAATTTTAATCTATGTTTTTACAATGATAATTAGTGACATTTGGTTTTGACAATTAATGACAACTGACAAGTGACATTTCTTATAAATAT
The DNA here is from genome assembly GCA_905220545.2 of Melitaea athalia. Taxonomy (NCBI): domain Eukaryota; kingdom Metazoa; phylum Arthropoda; class Insecta; order Lepidoptera; family Nymphalidae; genus Melitaea; species Melitaea athalia. The sequence continues at coordinate 3,606,214 of HG992189.1, forward strand.
AATATTTTTAACTTATATGTAATCTTAACTTATAATCTTAATAATAGAAATACATTTACAATTAATCTATTTTATTGACAATATCGACTGGGTTTAATAATAGGGCGACCATATGAAGAGTATTTAATGTTTGTTGTGTTTGTGTTTTGTTGATCAATGTTTGTTTTTGTTTCAGGTTGGTGAGCCGGACTGGAGGAAGAATACGGCTTTGATGCTGAATAACTGGACTGCGGTTGATCAATGACTGAAATTGGACTGGAAGGAACTGATACGGATTGTTTTGGTTTTAGGATATGTTGCCTGTTACGACGGAAGGTTCCTTCGGGTGACTGGATAATATAACTACGTGGCTGTAGACCTACCTGTTTTATAATACCTGGGTCCATGTACTTGTTGGTACCTTTTTATAATATACTTTATCTCCAATGTTTAGTTCTTTAAGTTTTCTTGTGTGTTGATTATAATAAATACTAGATTTTGACTTTTGTGTTTTAATTATATTCTTCATTTTATTAGAGTCAATAATGTCTGATTTTAAGTGATCGTCTGTAAGTGGAAGTCGTGTACGTAGACTCCTATTCATACATAATTGTGAAGGTGAAAAACCTGTTGCTTTAGGTGTATTTCTGTAAGTAAGTAATGCTAAGTACGGGTCTGTTTTGTCCGATTTACATTTCTTTAACATATTCTTTATTATACCTACTGATCTTTCTGCCATACCATTTGATCTACTTAAATATGGACTAGATGTGACATGTTCAATATCCCATTGTAATGTAAAGTTTCTAAATTCTTGACTGTTAAAAGGCGGGCCATTGTCTGATACAAGTATTGACGGAATGCCGTGCCTAGCAAATATTGATTTAAGATGTGTAATAACAATATTAGAATTTGATCCTGACTGTAACAATGCAATTTCAATATATTTAGAAAAGTAATCTACTACTAATAGGTATTTACTGTTATCAAAATCAAAGAGATCTATACCTATTTTATACCAAGGAATTAGTTTATAGTCATGACAAATTATAGGTTCTTTAGAATGATTTCTCTGGTAAGTAAGACAAATATTACATTGATTTATGTATTTTTCAATATCTAGATTAATGTTAGGCCAAAAAACTTTATTTTTTGCTAATCTAATACAACTATTTATGCCTTGGTGACCTTCATGAATGATTTTCAATATATTTTCTCTCAATGTCTCTGGAATAATAATGCTATCTGACTTAAAGACTATGTTATTAATGACATGAATTTCATCTTTATAAGAAAAGAATGATTTTATGGACTGACTGACTGACTTTTTGTGCACTGGCCAACCATTTTGACAATAGTGAATAATCTGACTAAGAGTTTGATCTTTTCGAGTAGCTTCTTCTATTTCTTTAAGCTTATTTGGACTGACTGACAAAGTTGACATGACTAAGTTCTCCAGACTAAGACAGTCCCGCTGAGTTTCTTTCGCCAGTTCTTCTCAGGTGAGAGGCTTCTTTTTTCCGAACTGGTAGTAGACTCATGACGTTCAGTAAGAAATTGTTATAATTTTATGCTGAATAAAAATTTTTGATTTTGATTTTTGATTTTGAGTTAATGTGTAAGTCTATATCTTTTTCTAAGTCTGTGAGTGTATTATCAGGCAAGGCTGCTCGTGACAAGGTGTCTGCTATGTATAAGTATTTACCTGGTTTGTATACTACAAGCAAATCATAAGGCTGGAGTCTGAGCATTATTCTTTGAAGTCTAGGGGGAATGTCATATAATGCTTTTTTATATAATGTAATGAGAGGTTTGTGGTCTGTTTCCACAGTTACCTGTCTACCATATACGTCGTGATGATATTTCGTGCAGCCAAAGAGAACTGCTAGTAGTTCCTTCTCAATTTGGCTGTAGTTCTGTTGACAACTTGTGAGAGATGCAGAAGCATAGGCTATTGGCTGACTGCCATGTGACAAGACTGCTCCCAGGGCGTCTTCAGATGCATCTACAGATAAAAGTAAAGGTTTATTAGGGTTATAGTAAGTTAAGACTGGTGCGGAGCTAATAATTTTCTTTAAGTTAATAAATTCGTTTTCATGCTGTTCTGACCAGTACCAGGTAGTATCTTTTTTCAATAATTTTCTCATTTCACTTGTTTCCTGTGATAAGTTCTTTTATTAAAGAGCCTAAATAGTTAATCATGCCTAGAAATCTTTGAAGCTCTGTGACTGACTGCGGTCTTTGCATTTTGCATATAGCTTCGACTTTGGTGTCATCGACACTTACTCCCTGACTACTGAATACATGACCTAGGTATTTTACCTTTGTTTGACAAATGACTGACTTTTCTTTGTTAAATCTGAGATTGATTTCTCGTGCTCTCTGTAAGACTTTTTGTAGACGTTTATTATGCTCTGAGAGATCTTTACCATACACTAGAAAGTCGTCCATCATGATCTTAACTCCTGGAAGATCTCCAAATCTTTTTACCATCTCACTATGAAATATTTCAGGTGCTGCATTAATACCAAAAGGTAAACGTGTGTACCTATATCGACCATAAGGTGTAATGAATGTACATAATTTAGAAGAATGTTCACTAAGTTTAAGCATCCAAAAACCTTTATTAGCATCAAGTGTGCTGAAATATTTGGCACCGGCAAGATCAGACTTGATCTCGTCAATAGATGGGAACTGATAGTGAGGTCTCATAATAGCCTGGTTGAGTTTACGAGGGTCTATACATAGGCGTAATTTTTTATTCTTTTTAGTAGTTAATACAATTACCCATTCGGTTGGTTCTTCGACACGTTTTATGACACCACTTCTCTCTAATGACAATAGCTCTTCCTTTAGAGGATTTTGTAGCTGTAGAGGCACACGTCTGCACACGTCGACTGAAGGAGTTGTATCAGGTTTCAAGGTAAGATTAACCTCTAAATCATGGATACAGCCCAGACCTTCGAAAAGGTCTCTATTTTTCTTAATAATGTCCTGTGGATTGGTCTGTGTCGTAGGAGAAAAGCTGACAGTATTTACTTTTTTGACTAAGTTTAATGTTTTGCATGTTTTTCTACCAAGTGTATTTTGACAGTTTAAATCTACTATGTGAAAGTTTACTAAGTAATTCTTATTTTTGTATGAAATGTTGATAGTGCATTGACCTACTGTCGGTAGTATATGACCACTGAATGTTGAAAGTTTGTGTGAAGTTGGTTTAATGTCGTTTGTGTGTAACTTGAGTTTAGTGAATGTGTTGAATGAAAGTATGTTTGTGTCTGCCCCAGTATCTAACATAAAAGAAATTACTTGACTATTAATAACAATATCCGCCGTCCACTTGTCATCTTGTTCTTCGCACTTCAGTGTTCCTATAAAATATTGGTCTTCATTGCATTCAGGTCTGATATTTTCTCGTGTTACTGCGCGGACAGTCCTTCTTGATCTGCACATGACTGCAAAATGGTTGTATTTCTTGCATATTTTGCATTGGACTCCGTGGGCTGGACATCTATAGCGTGAACTTGACCACAACGGCTACAAGTTTCTTTATTATTCCGATATCGCTTGTCATCGGGTTGTCTGTTCCATGACGATTGTCTTGATTGACTGTCTTGTCTCGGCTGGGACGTCTGTCTTGTTCTAGATGTGTGTCTTGACCTGGATGCCTGTTGTGTCCTTGATCTTCTACTAACTTCACTAATTGTGGCTGTAGGTGTACTTTGTAACATCTTGGCTTGTTTTCTAGAAGCTTCCTGGTGCTTCGCTATCTCAATTGCTTTGTCTAATGTCTGTGGCTTCTCTTGTAGTATTTTTTCTTTAATAAATTGGTTGTTGGCATTGAGATTCCAACTAAATATATCCCGTAGAATGTCATCTTGATTTTTAAATTCACATTGACTGGCTATGTTTTTAAGATCTGTAATGTACTGCTCAATCGACTCGTCATCTTCTTGTCGCCTGTTGAACAGTTTATGACGCTCTATTGTGACGTTGATTTGCGGCAAGAAATGTTTTTCAAAATGTTGTATTAGGTCATTAAATGTGACAGTGTCTATGTCAAGGCCAAATGAGTAAAATATATTCAAGGCGTCTCTGCCTATGTGATGCAACAGAATGGCTACTTTTCTGTTGTCCTTGCTGTCTTCTAGCATGTTGGCACGAAGGTATATTTTAAGTTGAGTGAGCCAATTTTTCCACTCTAATGGCATGTTGGTTAAATTTATGTTCAACGGCTTGAGAAGACCTCCCATGGCTCCTATGTATGACTGGTTTTTATCTTCTGACTTTGTCTTTTCCGACATCTTAGCACGCTGACGAAACGTGGCATGCGGCGACTTGATTGACTATTGACTATTTCTTGAGGCTTCTGTTTTGACTAAAACCACTCTGACACCATGTTGGGTTGTTGGGCGTGATAATAATAACTTGTTGATGCAGACGTATTAGACTTTATTATTTTTAAGACAATATCAGGATAATATATGCGAGCGGCAGACATGACACCAACGACGACAGAGTGCAATAGACAATAATGTTGCTACTTATAAAATACATGTATGTAACATGGATGACATTGATAACTGCTGGCCACAATGGCAAAGGTTCAAGCTTAGCTTTCGGAATTTCATACTGGCGGCGGGGTTCGAAAGGTTATCGGAAGCAAGAAAGGCGGCGATACTCATTAATTGCATCGGGCAGCAAGCTCAGGAGCTTTACTTTAATGTACTGAAGATAGAAGGTAAAGAAAAATTGGAAGAAATAATAGAAATTTTTGATGGCTATTTTAAGCCGAAGCAAAATTAAGTGATCAATAGTTACAATCTTAACAAAAGAAACCAAGAAGACGGGGAGTCTTTCGACGCTTTCTATACTAGTATAAGAAAACTGGCGGAGAACTGCAATTTTGGCGAACTAAAAGATCGGATGCTGCGGGACAAGATAGTCATTGGGGTTCGGGATCAAAGGATGCAGCAGAAGCTCCTCGAAATCAACGACTTAACCTTGCAGAAGGCTGTGGACATCTGCAGATCAGCGGAGCTTTCCAGGGAGTTTGTCAAGACCCTGAACAATCCGGAGGTGCATGCGCTACAAACGGGGCGGCCAACTCAACAACAGCACTTTAGTAAAGATAAGTATTTTACTAAAAAAGATCTTCCGCAGGGCTCAAATAATAATAAAGTTCAGTATAACAGAAATTTTTATCGCTGTAGAAAGTGTAACACTGATCATGGGCCGATGCAGTGCCCAGCATATGGCAAAACCTGTTCAAACTGTAAAAGAATGAACCATTTTAAGGTTGGTTGCACATTCTCTAATAATAATAAGCGTGTTGATCACATTAACAATGCTGATTCTGATGAGGCTAGTAATAACGTGCATGACTTGTGACTAGTTCATGCAATTAATTTGAACCATAATGAATGGACAGAGATTTTAAGGGTTGAAAATAAAAGAGTTACCTTCAAATGTGACACAGGGGCGCAAATTAATGTTTTAAGCTTAATGGATCTAAAAAAAGTTGTCAATGATGATATTAATATTAATATATCTGAGACAAAGTCATTAATTGAAGTCTTCGGAGGTGGGAAATTAATTCCATTAGGAAAAATTAAGCTGCAAGTTCACCCACATGTTAGCATTAAAAATAATGATGGTATTAATATTGAGTTTTTAATAGTAAAAGAAAACGTGAGACCAATCTTAGGATTAGACTCTCTTTTAAAATTAAGCCTGTTAAATAATACTAAAGTAGATACAGTAAATACTAAACCTGTTGCTAACAATAAAGAAAAAGACTGTGTTATTAATAAGAATGTCGAACTATTTCAGGGTATCGGGGAATTTAAGAATCCCCTGCAGTTGCGCATTCGACCCGGAGTGGAGCCTGTGGTGAGACCTCCGCGAAGAGTGCCAAGCGCTCTCCTGACACGGCTTGCGGACAAGTTACAGGCTCTGGTGAAGCACGAAGTCATCGCTAAGGTAGATCATCCCAATAGTTTTGTCAGTAACCTGGTTGTAATTGAAAAAAAAGATGGATCCTTAAGAATTTGCCTAGATCCAAAAGACCTTAATCAAGTATTAATAAGAGAACATCATTTGATTCCTACCCTGGACGAAATAGTTCCAAGAATATGTAATAAAAAATATTTTTCGGTCTTAGATTTGTCAGATGGATTTTATAATATTAAACTAAATGAACAATCTAGTGACTTATGTACTTTTAACAGCCCATTCGGCTGCTATAAATTTCTAAGATTACCGTTTGGACTCTCAATTGCACCGGAAATCTTTCAGAAATATAATGAAAGAGCATTTGGTGACATTCCTGGTGTAATTGTATACTGCGATGATTTGTTAATATGTGGAGAGTCAGAACAGGAACATGATGCAATATTAGACAAGGTTTTTGAGAGAGCAAAAGAGCATAATGTTCGATTTAATCACAATAAATTTCAATATAAATTAAAGCAAGTGAAGTATTTTGGCCATATTTTCTCTGAGCAAGGCATGCAAATTGATCCAGACAGAGTTAGTGCGATAACTAGCATGAAAAGTCCTACTAATAAAAAAGAACTTCAAATTTTCTTGGGCATGGTCAATTATTTAAGAAAATTTATACCTCACTTGGCTGATGTTGCATCACCATTACAATTACTGCTTAAAAAGAATGTAGAATGGCTTTGGACGAGCGTTCATGAAGATGTTTACAGTAAAATTAAAAATAAAATTAGTAAAGCTCCGGTACTTCAAAATTTTAATGATAATTTGCCCATAACAATTCAATGTGATGCTTCAAAGGATGGTCTAGGATGCTGTCTGCTTCAAAATGGCAAACCAGTCAGTTTTGCCTCGCACAGTTTAAGACCAGCTGAGCGCAACTTCTTGCAGATCGAGAAAGAACTTTTAAGTGTGGCTTGGTCAACCACTATTATATATATGGACGTAAGGTCACAGTACTAAATGACCATAAACCGCTAGAATCATTGTTTAAAAAGCATCTTCATGAGGTCCCGTCACCAAGATTGCAACGACTAAAACTTAAATTATTAAAATATGACATAGAATTCAAATACTTGCAAGGTAGATTTATGTTCCTACATGCATGAAATCGTACATTGTATTGGTTTAACACACAATTTTGAATGCACTGAGGAACAAAAAAACTTAATTAATAACAGAAAGTTCTCAGGACAGTGAATTAAAAATATTAAGAAATTTCATTGATAATGGATGGCCTAATAGTAAAGACATACCCGATGGTTTGCACAGTTATCATAAATTAAGGGGAGAACTTTCACTTGATAATGACTTGGTGTTTTTTTAATGATAGACTTATTGTACCGGTAAACTTAAGATCAAGTTTCATGAAAACTTTGCATGAAGGACACATTGGTACAACTAAAATGAAACAGATAGCTAGAAATTTATATTATTGGCCTCATATAGACTCACACATTGAAGAATATGTAAGAAAGTGTTATCCATGTCAAATGTATCAAAATAGTAATATTAAAGAGCCACTACTTTCACACAACATACCCCGTCTGCCATGGGCTAAACTAGCTACTGATATAATGGATTTTAAAGCAAAAAGCTATCTTGTTGTTTACGATTACTATTCGAAATGGCTAGACATTAAACATATTAATACTAAAAGTGCTAGGTCGATAAACAACGCTTTAATTGATGTATTTTCTTATTTCGGCATACCTGGAGAAATTGTGTCCGATCATGTACCGTTTGACTCCAGAGAGTGTAAGGAATTTGCCAAGGAGTGGGGTTTTACTTTTGTTTTTACAAGTCCGCGATACCCGCAGGCGAATGGAATGGCAGAAAAAGCGGTTCAAATTGCTAAAAAAATGCTTTATAAATGTCTCGAAGATAAAAGTGATTATAGACTATCATTGTTAAATTATAGGGCTTCTCCTGTATCGGGAACAAATGTATCGCCAAGTGAATTACTAATGAATAGACGGTTAAGAACAAAACTGTTGGTCAGTACACATTATCTGCAGCCTAAAATGATCAGATCAGCTGATCAACAACAGTTTGAAAATATAAGGAATAGAAACATTAAGAATTATAATAAAACGAGTAGGTTTAAGAGTCCATTTGTAGTGGGACAAAATATTTGGTTCAAAAAAGAAGTTAACAGTAAAGTGTGGCTGAGAGGCAAAATTACACATGTCAATCCGAATAGAGCATACAATTTAGTTGATAGTAATAATGTAAGGTACACCAGGACATCTTTTCATATCAGACCAGCATGAGCTTTGTGTTTCACCAGACCAGTTCTCTTCACCATGGGTCGAATGCATAATTGTAATTATTGTTAAATTTTGTATTAGTAAGAAATGTATATAACTGCAGTTAGGATTACACAATGTGAAGCAAGTTTGTATTTTGTTTTGTAATTAGTTATTCAAACGTTATGAAGGGATAGAAGAGAGATTTTTAATTTTAATGTTATATTCTATAGTAGTTTATAGATATATTTAAAGCTTAAAGTTATACTGATAAAGCTTAATCTTAAGGAGTAGTTGATCTCAAGTTTGCAAAGTTATTTCACTGTTAGTAAACTAATTTAAATCTCAAATATTACCTAGATACTTGGAGTATGGTTAAGCTGTGTGTTCTTATGTAGATAAATTGAAAATTTGCATTGTATAATTAGTCAGTTAGTTCGTTTAAAAAAATACTATCGCGATACTAATCGCGCTGCGCGAGGTTGTTAGTTTATTATAGTCTAGAACTTACCTTCAGAGGGGAGCTCGGGGTGCGATCCAGTTCAAAGACAGTCAGGGTAGGTGTGTGTGTAGGTAGTTGGGTAGTGTAGTGACGTAAGTGTGTAATATGTGGCCTGAATGCCCTTGAGAGATAATGATCACGCGTGACCCACGCGTGGCCCACGCGCGCTAGTGAGTGCGCGGCCTTAGGTCAGCAGTAAGCGAGCGAACGCGCCGCAGGTCGGCAGCAAATGAGTTTCTGCGTTCACTTTACAAACATTCACCGTCACTGAATTAATAATATTGTCTATTCACGATCAGAGCAAAATAGCCGTGAATATTCAGAAGAGATTACGCTGCCACGCATACAGACTTTATACACACGAGAAACCCGGGTTCAGCTCACGGGTATGCAGCACAGAAAGTTTAATCACGGTTGTATTGTTCACATATTAATTCTAGATTAATTCGCACAAAGTTCGTCCGAAACGAAATAATTACAGCTACTTTCAATCAGTTAGTACAGTCTTAGAAGCGTAATCGCGATTAACTAATATTAATTCGCACAAGTAACGTTAAGTACAAAGTCAATATCACACTCACATTTATTAGCAATTTCTATAATATACACTTTCAATATTACGACAGTCAAACTCATCAGTTACGATAAATTAGCAGCATTTATCACCATAAGCCCGAGCAATTATACATGCGTCGTGAATCGTTGTGATTTTCCTCTGGTCACAGAGGACGCACATCACCCAGCCCTAGAGTTATCCTTAGAGGTTTCGATTGATCGTTTTGTAAAGTCAAATTCACGCTTAGTTCGATTATTTCATTCGGCGGATTACAACATAATAAATCAGTCTCTATCGAGCATTGATTGGTTTCACGTTTTTAATTCTAAAAATGTAGAAGACTGTGTGGATGCTTTTTACCAGATTATTGATAGTATAATTACGAGTTGTGTCCCCGTCAAACGACACGTTAATACCAATCGTTACCCAAATTTGTACTCAAGTGCTCTAATTAAAATAATTAATGAGAAATTAAAATATCACAAAAAATGGAAAATATACGGAAGGTATAGAGATTATGATATATTTCAACTTCTGCGAGAGCGCGAAAAGAGAGTCCAGCATACTTGTTTCAAAAGATTCATCGAAAATACTGAATATAATATAAAGCGTAATAGTAGATCATTTTGGTCTTACGTTAAAAGTAAAAAATGTAGCTCTGACCTACCTGATAATATGTTTTTTAACAATACAGTATCAAATGATCCTGACACAATTTGTAACCTTTTTAATGAATTCTTTCACTCGGTGTTCGAAACAGATGAATTATTAAATAATTCAACGGCTGCTGACATTTCGGAACGTCAATCTTATGTCTCTTTTCCTAACCTAAACATTAACTCTATTAATTTTACATGTAATATAGTCCTAAAGTATTTAAAGAAATTGGATATTACAAAAGGATATGGCCCTGATGGTTTACCTCCAGTTTTTCTTAAGTGTTGTTGTGAAAGCCTTGCATTACCCTTGTCTATATTATTTAATCTATCCTTCAGGTCTGGTAATATGCCTCAAATTTGGAAAAAATCTTATATAGTTCCCATCTATAAAAGTGGTAACAAGCATGACATTAAGAATTATAGACCAATTTCCAAAATAAACACCATTGCCAAAGTATTCGAAAACATAATTTATGATCATATATTTCCATTTTTAAGACCCTTAATCATTAGCCACCAACACGGATTTGTCACAAAAAAATCTACTGAAAGTAATGTTTGCGAATTCATTCACCATGTTGCTTCAGCTATGGACTCTGGTAATCAATTAGATGCTATCTACACAGACTTCTCCAAAGCGTTTGATAAGATACGGCACTCGGTCTTGGTACGGAAACTCGAAGAAATTGGCATGCATGGAGACCTCCTACGATGGATAATATCTTACCTTCGTGAGCGAAGCCAAGCTGTCACTATAAAAGGATTTTGTTCTACTTTTCTTCCGGTTACCTCAGGTTTGCCCCAAGGCTCCCATTTGGCTCCACTTTTGTTTAATTTATTTATCAATGACGTTTTAGCTATGTTTCGTAATTCTGATATATTGTTATATGCAGATGATATAAAAATTTTCAAAGAAGTTAAATGTACCTCGGACTGTCTAAATTTACAAAGGGATCTTGAGAATTTTGTGAACTATTGTAAAAATAGCTTCTTGGAGCTCAATCTCAATAAATGCCACGTAATTACTTTTTCCAGAAGTCCGAAGCTGATTAAATTTGATTACCAACTTGACGCCACATTAATTTCTCGTGTTTCTGATATAAGGGACCTGGGAATCATACTTGATAGCAAGTTAACTTTTAATGAACATATTAATCACGTTACCGCCAAAGCTTACCGTATGCTGGGGTTTATATTAAGAGTGAGCAAAGACTTTAAAAACAGTTCCACAATCACACTTCTTTTTAACGCCTACGTAAGATCTGTTCTTGAGTACGGTTCTATTGTGTGGAATCCGCAACATATAATAAAGCAAAACAGCTTGGACAGAATCTTCAACCTATTTGTCAAACATCATAGACAAAGGTATGGATTTGCACCTTCTGTTACAACCCTGACACACAGAAGAGCCGAGAGAGACCAATTATTTCTATATAAAATTCTGAACGGCCAAATAGACAGCCCATTTCTACTTCGTCACATTAATTTTTGCTGCCCCCGAGTACATTCGCGCCACAGAAACTTGTTTTATACTCCTCTTGTTAAACGAAATTATAAAAAACACACCTTCATGCATCGATCGTGCAATTTTTATAATCAATATTTACAAAGCATTGACCCTTTCAGCTGCTCAATAAGTGTTTACAAGAGCAGTGTACGACAGAAGCTGTTGGAAATACTATAATTTTTTTTTGTCCTTTTATTTACATACTAGTTTTTTTTATAAATTTTGAATTGGCTAAACGAAATTATTAATATTACGGCGTATTATTTGTTTTGTATCTTTTATATATATATGTAGGAATCAGAAGTGAGGAGTAGGACGGATGGCCTGGTTAATTCACAATGTAATTTAAAACAACATAATTACACTACTTAGTATTCAATGGACTCACCGAGCGGGTACCGTCTATCGCGTGGCAGAGAGACAACTCGACGCAGTGCCCGGGACTTGTGACCCGAGTGTTGGTTTACGGCGGCGCCGCCTAACAATGCGCATTGGCACTCACCACCACCGGTCGAGTTGCCCAATCAGTAACAATTAATTCGTGTACACAAACTAACTATTAGAAGAGTCGAGGTTAAGCTACTAGCAGGATACACAAGTGCACCGCGCCAAGCCAGAGCCAAGACTGCCTGAGCCGCGGTTGCACCGTTCGTTTTATGCATGACAGAATGACTCGAATAATAAAATGATGTAGGGTAGGTGAATATCGCAGGTACCGACATTAATAACTATCTGTATTGATTCCCCGACACGGCCATTCTGACGTGCGCGCGTCCTCGCGCGCTATTTATTACAACCTTAGGTATTTTTAATCAAAAAAACAAAATATCGCTCGACTATCCTGACAAAAATCTATTCAACATCTTAATATCTGGTCCGGTACACACTGACCCTTTGGACTAGAAACAATTGGTTTCAGTTAGTAAGTCAATCAGTCACACCAGTCACAATATGGTTAACATCATTACGAGTATCATTACAGTCATATCAATATGGTAAGTAACACTGATCTAGGTTTAAAATATGAAAACCCCTATAGTTCAAACAGGTGAGATTCCTGCAGCGCATCACTCATCATTACAAACAGTCTGGTCTGAGTCGTCGCCCACTAAAAGCAGGCGAGACTCCTACAGCGTTACACTCATCATTACAAACAGTCTGGTCTGAGTCGTCGCCCACTAAAAGCAGGCGAGACTCCTACAGCGTTACACTCATCATTACAAACAGTCTGGTCTGAGTCGTCGCCCACTAAAAGCAGGCGAGACTCCTACAGCGTTACAATCATCATTACAAAACGTCTGGTCTGAGTCGTCGCCCACTAAAAGCAGGCGAGACCCCTACAGTGAATCATGGATCGTCTCCCACAACAGCAGAAGAGACCATACTAATGTAAAACAGGCTGGTCGGAATCGTCGCCCACTAAAGCAGGCGAGACCCCTACAGCGTAACATGGATCGTCTCCCAGAACAACAGGAGAGACCACACTGGCCCGCATTGTTTGTCTCTTTATCTTTTTTTTTAAACATCTCTTTTTTTTCACTCCATTTACTATTCATCTCTTAAGTACTTTCGTTAGCTCTGTGAGCATTAGCTTGTATCATAATGTCAAAAGATATTGTACAAAGTCAGTATTAGAGTCGGCACACACACAGTATCGCAGTAATTGGCAGTCATTGTATCAGTTGACAGTCATAGTATCAGAATCATTCTGGGATTACTTCCATTAAACCGAAAAATTAACTAATTATTATAAGAATAGGCCAGTATGGGTCAGTGTGGGCCTTGTTTCTCCTTAATTAATTAATAAACTACAAATCTCAGAGTCACCTTTGCGAATAGTAATATCTTGTCCAATAATAATATGAGGATGTTTTTTTCATGAACTAAAACTATTACACGAACTAAAATTACTAAAGGGCCTTGATATTTCGGATCAAGTTTCGTTTGATTACGCTCCTCGTTTTGTAACAAAACAAAATCACCGATAGGATATTAAAAAGCCTAGCTGTCTCTATGAAGGAATTATCGAAATCATATAGTTCTATTTACAACCCTTGCTTCCCAAAGTTACTCAATAATTTTTAACACAGATGGAAACAAGAATTTTAACAGTCACCTACAACGACTACCTTAAAATGTAACTGCTCATGCGTTAGTGACATTTAACTTTAAAACGCGTGGTTAACAAAGTCTAAATCAATTCTACATCAAGAGGTATGAGTAAATATACTTAGAAAATGACATACCTGTCTACTTATTTAACAAACTAGCTACGTAATTAACTAAAATAACTAGTATCTAAAGGAATAATTAATATTCTTAAACTGAAAATATTTCATTGAGTCGATTGAAAATTCTTCTTATATACAAAATCGATTATTATTTCAAATCAAATTGGTATCGTGTGAGGGAGTCTCTAATTTCAAACTTTCTTGAACTGTTAACAGAAAACAAACGAATGGACAGAATATAGTAAGAATTTTTAATGGTCACCTACTCATAAACAAAATTATTAATCTGAGGTTACCTACCTACAACTATTGTTGTAACAAGTTTACGATTGCACCAATTAGGTGTTATCAATTAACTCTCTGTAATTTAAACGTTCTTAAACAGAACAACTAAAACAACTTTTAAACAGTTTTAAAAAAATCAATCAAAGGTAGAAAAAGTTCAGTTCGTACAGTCATAAAGTACGTACGTGCTTTCCGCTATCGCGTGCTCCAGATAGCAAAGTGCATACGCATCATAACACCGAGCCGGCGTTGTATCGCGCGTCAGCGTCAACTTGATCGCGATGACCCAGATACGCGGTTTGGCTGATGCGGCAAGTGCTTAGTTATTTAATAATTAACATCTGTTAAGGCGAAGCTAATATTCAATATTATGGATTCGCAAAAATATTGTTCTAAAGAAATTGAAATAAGAACCGCATTGGAACATGAGCTGTATAAATGCTACAGCGAAGAAAAAGCGAAACGAGAAGAACTACAATGTGTGGTTCATGAGTTACAAGCTCAAGTAGAAAAATTGAAGGAAACGCTTAAATGTTACGCGGAGCTAGAAAAAAAGAATGCTGCTAATCAAGAAGCAGACAAAAATGAAAGTTCTCCTAAGCACATGGAATACATGACAGATGAGGAAGAACTAGCCAGAGAAACGGAGTGGATACGAGTGAAAAGTAGAAAAAAAAGGAAACTGAACAACTCTATCACCCCTCCGAAACAGGCCAACCATGACAATGAAAAGGGTATTCAAAAGCCCAAAAAAATTCCCCCACCACCTCCTATAGTGTGAAGTTGTGGAAGGCATTAAAAATTATCAGTCGTTTTATGACTCCATTGCCTGCACTCAGCCCGGTGAATCTTTCACAGTAAAGATGCTAAGCGGCGATAGAGTAAAGCTTAATGCCAAAAATGAAGACTCCTATCGCGGAGTTACAAAGCTGTTAGAGTCTAACATGCTACGCTGGCATTCGTATGAAAATAAACAAGCGAGACCAATACGAGTCATGGCTAAAAAGTTGCACCATACTTGCCAACCAGAACGAATAGTAGAACACTTAAAACAAAAGGGATACAAAATTCAAAATGCTGTCAACAAGTTAAGTTGGAAGAAAAAAGAACCGCTAAATATGTTCATACTGTCTTTTGAGAATGACGAAGACGTTAACAAAGTCTACGGCATAAAGAACATCCTAGGCTGTAAGGTGGAGATTCATCCACTTAAGACTTCAAAACTTATTCCTCAGTGTAAGAGATGCCAAGCATATGGACACACGCAAAAATATTGTGCAAAGGAACCAAGGTGCGTCAAATGTACGGGCAAACACCTTACGAAAGATTGCCAGAAACCAAAGGAGGCAAAACCTAAATGTGTACATTGTGGCGAGTCACATCCTGCCAATTATAGGGGATGTATAGTTGCCAAAGAAATGCAAGAAATTAAAAATAAGCAGAATAAGAAGCAACCTTCATCTCTACCAAAATCGACTGTATCTTTATCCCAAGGTACAATAATAGCTAAAAAAGCTAACCAAAACGCATTGATAAATAGCCAAACATCAATGAATCCATTGTCATACTCACAAGCAGTGAAGGGAAAGGCAGAAGCGAGTCTTGAGTCAAAACTCGATAAAGTGCTGAGTCTGATATCAACGTTCGACGAACGCCTTCAAAAATTAGAAGCTAGCACCAAAGTAGCTAAAAATCGTCAGCAACAATGAACAACCTAAAGATTATGGCTTGGAATGCAAATGGATTACAGCAACATCAACACGAATTGCAAGTAGTCCTGGATACAGAAAATATTGATGTGTGTTTAATATCAGAATCACACTTTACAAAGCAATCATTTATAAAATTCAAAGGATACAGAGTATATCATGCATTGCATCCTAACAACTCAGCCAGAGGCGGAAGTACCGTTATTATTAAAGAAAATATCTATCACTATGAGCAGATAAAGTTTGAAGAATACGAAATGCAAGTGGTTGGTGTATCAATTAAAACCACAAGATACGATAATGTCACCATAGCAGCTATATATAGCCCTCCGAGATATGTAATTAAAAAAGAGCAGTATACGGAGCTTTTGACGCGACTAGGAAATAGATTTATTATAGGCGGAGATTTCAACGCTAAAAACACTTATTGGGGTTCCAGACTTACTACCACTAAAGGCAAGGAATTGTTAAACGCTATCCGAGAAATAAAATGCCAACCCATTTCAACTGGGAAACCAACATACTGGCCAACAGATACACAGAAAATTCCCGATGTGATAGATTTTTTCATATATAAAGATATTCCTTCTAACTTTATAAGGGCTGAAGAAGGATTTGATATGAACTCTGATCACTCTCCAATATTTTTACACTTGGATGAGTATATCATAGAAAAAGAAGTTAACCCGGCTCTGGTCAATAAAACAACAGATTGGGAATCGTTTACAATAGACTTAGATAATAGAATAGACTTAAAGTCATTTATAAGTAATAAGGAACAACTAGACTTAGAATTAAGAACTTTTATCGTAGATATTCAACAATCTGCATGGAACAATACACGTCCCAGAAAGAAGATGATGACAACAGGTATTAACAATTACCCTAAAGAAATAATGGACCTTATCAGAGAGAAAAGAGCTCTAAGGAAAAAATGGCAGATGCGCAGGTTTCCTGAAGATAAGACCCAATTAAATCGACTGGCCAAGCGAATTAAAAAGAAAATACGGAAATTTCGCGATGACTGTATGACTAAATCGCTAAAAAGGCTAACCAACGACCGTTCAACTGATTACTCCTTATGGAAAGTGACAAAATATGAAAATCGTCCTATTCATCACATACCACCTATAAGAGAGCTAAATAGTCAGTGGGCTGTCAATAACGAACAAAAAGCAACAAGGTTTGCTCAGCATTTAGAAGAGACTTTTAAACAGAGTGACCCTGAAAGTCAAGACTTCTGTTGTGAACTAAATGAACTTGAACAAGAAGATCAAGAAATAAAACTAGTTACAACTAAGGAGGTGGCGAAAGAAATTAAAGAAAACATTAGCTCAAAAAAGTCCCCTGGTTATGATCTTATAACAGGAGAAATTTTGAAAAATCTTCCACGCAAAGCTGTGGTAAAGCTAACCAAAATAATTAATGCTGCATTTAGGCTGAAGTATGTACCAGATCTATGGAAAGTTGCAGAAGTCATAATGATACCTAAGCCAGGAAAACCACCGCAGGATGTTACTTCCTACAGACCCATCTCTCTGCTACCGGTGATGTCTAAACTTTTCGAAAAACTGTTTCTTAAACGATTAAAGCCAATTATAGCAAAAAAAAATCTTATACCTGATTATCAATTTGGATTCAGAGAAAGTCACTCTACGATAGAGCAGGTGCATAGAATAACGAACCTTATTGAAAATACACTGGAAAACAATAAAGTATGTGCAACTGTTTTTCTGGATGTAGCCCAGGCCTTTGACAAGGTCTGGCACGAGGGCTTAAAATACAAATTAAAAAAGATGTTGCCAAGACAATTTGCAGATATTTTGGAATCTTATATAACCAACAGAGCCTTTAGAGTAAGACAAGAAGATGCTGTCTCAGAACTAAAGGAAATAAGAGCTGGCGTACCACAAGGGAGTGTACTAGGTCCGGTCCTGTACCTACTGTACACGTGTGATATACCAGATATACAGAACATAACTATTGCTACTTTTGCTGACGACACCGCAATCATGTCTACTGGAAAAAGTCACAAAGAAGCAGTGGAAAAAGTACAGAGAGGGATCAATCATTTCTATGATTGGACTATAAAGTGGAGGATTAGATTGAATGAAACTAAATCCATACACATTGACTTCACCAATAAAAATACAGAATATCACCCAGTGTATATTAATAATCAACGTGTTCCCTATGAAAACACAGCCAAATATCTAGGTATGACGCTAGACGCAAAGCTTCGCTGGAAAGCCCATGTCAAAAAGAAACGGGATGAACTCGAGATCCGATATAGAAGCATGAACTGGCTGCTGGGAAGACATTCCTCGCTGTCAATTCCCAATAAAATCCTGCTCTATAAAGCAGTTCTTATGCCAATATGGACATATGGTATACAGCTTTGGGGCTGTACTAAACAGAGCAATGTACAAATCATCCAACGTTTCCAAAACAAAGTACTCAGGAATATTGTAAATGCGCCCTGGTACGTAAGAAATTACGACATTCATCGGGACCTCAATATAGATGTCGTTAACAAAGTGATACAAAAATACGCAGAAGCACACCAACATCGTCTTCATCATCATGTGAATGTCGAGGCCATCCAGCTCCTCGATACCACAGACATAGTGAGAAGACTAAAAAGGACTAAACCTTTTGAGTTAGTGTAGTGTAAGTTTACTGTGACTTTATCGCGAGTGTAATATAGTGATATAGTGCTATAAAAATGATCACAAGAACAAAGTGACTTCCCCTTAATAGACACTAAGAAACTGCAAAGGACAGAATCTTAGACATAATTACTATTAGCAATTTAAGTTAGTTTTGAATTACTCATTAGCCTGTATAAAGACAAGGCTAGATTGTAATAATCATGTACGAAAAAAAAAAAAAAAAAAAGGTAGAAAAAGACTAAAACCCTCAATGAAACACTCATTTCTCACTTCTAATCTATAGTTCACGATACGTGTGTGTTTTAACTATATCGAATTAATTATTATCACAGTAATCACTTATACGCCACGTAATTAAAACTACGTAACTAAACAATAGCTGCTCATACAATTACAAATTACAATAATCCCATCAATAGATGATGAAAATGGTGACTGACTAATCAGAAAATTAATATTAACTATTCGGAAGATGGTGTCTCTAACTTTACGCTCTTTCGGTACTTCGACAAATAATATTAGTTAAAATATCGTGTAAGATAGTAGACGTAAAGACAAAAATATCCGTTACAGAGGGTAATCGGAAATACTCAAGCTAAGACGATATTAACACTTTATCACAAACAAGTGGGTAACCACAAAAACTTAACGAAAATATAGCTACGCAGAGTCATGTACCAACGTAAATCAAACTTTCAATAACCAATTCATTTTTTACAACACCTACAACTATGTAAGCCACCCTTCCAACCAGCAATTACAATTGCTCCACAATCCACGCGTATCCCTCTTGGATCACGTCACAGTGTATCCCTCCTGGATCACTCATTCATCACAGTGTATCATCCTCTTGATGACTACACACTACAGTCTTTAGAGCGCTTACATCAGTTTTCTGTCACATCACTAAAATGTTCACCATTATGATCGTCATCTATAAACTCAATTGGTACATGACCTTCTGGCATCTTCCTTAAACGACTGTCGCTGCGACTACCGCGACGGCTCGCACTACGATTACGCTTACGGTCTGACATTGTGACTGAATCGAAACAAAAACTGAATCGCAAAATCTATTAGCAAAATTAATCACTACACAACTACCTTACGTATCACAATAAAACTAAATTCAACAAATAACCGGTAACTCGAATTACGTAATCGAACACTGAACAAAAACCACTTGTACACCGGTAAGAATAAAACAGAACGACCGAAAAGAACTAAAATACAGTAAAATACAGTACATCGATATTTTCATCACCAAATGTTGCAACTACCTTGCACACTTGCTAAAAATAGAACTTAAACAAAGAAACCCAAACTCCGAATTAACTTTAAGTACACGACTACGCTCGCGATATTAAATATTTTTTTTTTAATTTTGAGCTTAGTCTATTCCTCAGTCATACTAAGTAAAAGTTTATGAAGAGACAGGTTACTATTACTACTAAATCGGTTTAAATAATGACGACTCGACTTGCGCTTCGATCTACACGGGACTACGCGAACGCGATTCTCGTGGCATCATGAAATAAATTACTCACTAGTAACACTCTTAGTGGGCACGAGAACAGTATCCCACTTCTGATGTAGGAATCAGAAGTGAGGAGTAGGACGGATGGCCTGGTTAATTCACAATGTAATTTAAAACAACATAATTACACTACTTAGTATTCAATGGACTCACCGAGCGGGTACCGTCTATCGCGTGGCAGAGAGACAACTCGACGCAGTGCCCGGGACTTGTGACCCGAGTGTTGGTTTACGGCGGCGCCGCCTAACAATGCGCATTGGCACTCACCACCACCGGTCGAGTTGCCCAATCAGTAACAATTAATTCGTGTACACAAACTAACTATTAGAAGAGTCGAGGTTAAGCTACTAGCAGGATACACAAGTGCACCGCGCCAAGCCAGAGCCAAGACTGCCTGAGCCGCGGTTGCACCGTTCGTTTTATGCATGACAGAATGACTCGAATAATAAAATGATGTAGGGTAGGTGAATATCGCAGGTACCGACATTAATAACTATCTGTATTGATTCCCCGACATATATATATTTTAATGTCCTTCTAATTTTTGTTATTTCGCTCCAAAATATTTTGCTAATTGTATTACTGTTATAATTATTAGTGGAAACTTGTTAGAAAAATGTGCTAGTGTTATGTTGTGTATGAATGTACTAATGATTTTGTTTGTTTCCCAATAAAAAATAAAATAAAAATAAAATAAAAATACATGTAATAAAGTTATTGAGAAATTTATGGTATGTTTCACTAACAGTTACTTACGTCAAAGTGATCTTCACAAAAGTATAAACGAGATTTTTCGGATAACAGTTCGGGATCTCTTCTTGCAAGTTTTAACCAAGAGTTTCTCATATTTATATCCATTGGTATTTGAATCCACAATTTGTCTGGTGTTTTAACACTAGTATTTTTGCATTCAGAAACCGCACACCAACGACATGGAGCATAATTACTCTTTTTTTTAATTTTAAATAAAACAGGGGCAAAATATTAGCGCTGTTAGTTTACTCACGAAAGGACGTCATGCCCACAAAGCAAACATGGCGTCCACTGTGTGAAGCGTTTTTGCGAAATACGCGCGAAATTTGAAATTATGTAAAAATAATGATTTTTTATCATACTTAACGCGAGAAAAAAAAATTATTATTTTTTAGCGCCATATTAGCACTATAGAATTTTTTAAAGATACATTTCAAAAATTCGTGTAATACATACCCTATACTACTGTGGGATCTTTATCTTGGCAAACAGAAATGATTCGGCGAGGATGTCGCCAAAGAGAATAAATTACCTACCTTACACATCTTTTTCACTTGACATCATGACGTTTAGCGTTAGGTACTTTAAGTAAGAAAGCATGCGCAAGAGTCTCGACGAAATATTATATTAAACTACCTATACTCTTTATGTATATACTCTTTATTGCACTTTTAAAGAATATGATTACAGTTCATTTTTATAAAGGATGTTGGCAAGGGCGAACTTATCTCGATTAGAGATCTCTGCCAGTCTACCCATGATGGTGAGAAACGATGTTATCGCGGGACACAGTGGTGCAAGATTGATAAAGAGAAAAGACAAAAAAAAATAGACAAAAAGGTTAAAAATAATAATAATACTTATAAGATATAAACAAATTTTATAATACATATATATTCAAGACACTAGTAATATAAAATACATATTAAACATACATACATATATACATACATACATATACATATACATACATACATAAACAAATACAATGAGAGAACAATAATTATGAGAGTTTCGTCATTTCGGAGAAAAGATGATTTCTTAGCTTGTCCTTGAAAGCATAGATTGAGGTGCTTTCTTGGATCACTCTCGGTAACCGGTTCCAAAGCGTTGCAGCACGTATTGTGAAGGAATTGAGTAGGAAGTTGGTGTTATGTCTGGGAACTTCGAGCTTCGATGTGATGCAAGACCT
This sequence comes from Melitaea athalia, assembly GCA_905220545.2. Classification (NCBI taxonomy): domain Eukaryota; kingdom Metazoa; phylum Arthropoda; class Insecta; order Lepidoptera; family Nymphalidae; genus Melitaea; species Melitaea athalia. The sequence continues at coordinate 3,628,045 of HG992189.1, forward strand.
CCTAGAACGTGTTGGGGTAGGAAGAAGATGGAAACGGGACCGAAGGTAGGAGGGAGAATTTGGATCATGGAGTATGTTATAGAGAACATACCTATTACCAAAATAAAAGGTTTTTACTTACCAGACACTCCCAATAATACACCTATCTCATTCCATATGTTATTTTTCCTGACCTGGTTCATATAATTTTCCTGCCTGCCTGCCAAGCCTGTCGAGCGCGACGCTCCGCTGTGGTGCGGTTTGAATCATAGTATTTACTATGTAGTAGAAATAATATTTGGCCGCTCCCTGCCGCGCTGCGCCTCTCCGTGCCGCGCCGCCGAAGTTCGGTTTGACCTTTATTCGGACGGGAAGCCAGCTTGACTCGTCGTTCGAATAAGGCACACCGTTGGGCGACACTTTAACAAAGTTTATTGGGGTAGACGCCAGACAAACGCAGTTGCGGCGCGATGACACTGTAACATATATAAATATGTTAAAGAGTATTTTATTCGTGGCGAAGTTGTTTTCGATAAAGTACGGCTCGGCTACGTCACCGACATCATACGATGCGTGAGCGGATCGTTTTTTTGATCGCGCGGCCACTTACTAAGGGCCGGGCTCGTGTGCTCATTCCTTTTACTTCGATACCAGGCACGCTAGTGGTGCAGGGTGAATTATTGTTAGGTGAGTCCTTGTAACTGTTTTTTATTGTAGCTCTTGTTTAGTGTGTTTGCAATAGGTTAATCTATTGATATTTTATTTAGGATGTAAATTGTATTTTAATAATGTAGGAAGTTATCGCTTGTCAGGTTGTGTGTGTCTCTTGTGAGCCATTTCCGTTGTTAACCCAGACATCGGGGGTTGACAACGGAAGGGCATCATCATTACACATGTTGTGACCTTCCAGGGTCTTTAGTGCGTGGCAGCCAGCCGGCGCGCTCCCGCGAACCACGTGGCGGTTCGACGTGGTCGTCGGTGGCACGATCCGGCCGGGACCCCAACTCCAACACCATTACCCAATTTCTTCCAGTACCCAACTACATCAGCTCAACAGCCCTGACTACTCAGCATCAAACTCGCTCGGCGGAGCTGGGAGCCGTCGGCGGAGGCAGACCTCGGGGGGTTGTTTCCCCATCATCTCTCCAGCAGTGGGCAGCAGCGCTGGGTCCCAACCGTGGAGCTATGGCCGCCGCACCACGTGTTCGCATGGACTTGCGTTAAGTGACCTTTGTTGACCTTCCCCGTGGCAGGAATAATTAATTTCGGACCTATCGACCTTGTTATTAAGAACTCGTGTGTTAATTTTTAGATGAAGTTAGTTAAATATTCTTCAGGATTTCTTTCGGTTTTAAAGTTTATGTAAACTAATATAAAGAACCTTTGTTGTTATTAATTTCATAGTTACTGTCTGAAGTAATTATTACGTGTGTAAATTTATATAATTTTGTTTATCTTACGTGGTTACTTATACTAAATAAAATGTTAAATTGTTTTTTTTGTTTTCCTCCTGGTAGTTTATTTTTTAATTATCTTTGCAGTTAGTCGGTTTAATTACTAAATATTTCTCTCTTAATTACTCTTTTAACCGCCACAGTGGCGTCCAACGTGGTTTGGGTGGAGTTTTTTTCTCTCATAATTACTCTTAACCGCGACAATATGGAGACCCGGAGACAGAAGGACGACGACCGTTTTAGGATGCGATGACACGATGTGGATGCGACGACACGACGATACGATGTTGATGCGACGACACGATGTGGATGTGACGATACGATGTGGATGCGACGACACGACGAACGGTTAGGGGTGAGGCAGTAGAGAGGGAATTAGCGTAGGCTAATCTTTATCCTATGGGACTGACCCTCTGAGAGCAATCGGTCAATAGGCACAGTAGGGACACTCAATTAAGAGCGTGCACGAACTAAGCGCTAAAGACTAGTGTACCACCAGAAGATGATGCTTACAATTGATAACCGTCCTGGTTTATATTTATTCCTTTGTAACAGCTGTACCTCTTCTACAGCCGGGTCATATTTGGAACTCCTTACGTTTTTCTTCATATAAACAGGTCCAGGTGAATGAAGCCAAGTTGGTAAAGATTGGCCGTTTATCGAGCGACGAGGATGTTTGAACATACGCTCGTGTGGCGTTACATTCGTTCCCGTACATAAGAGGGATCTTATGGAATGTAGCGCTGGCAGCAAAGCTTTCTCCCAGTTAGCAACGTCTTCGTTATTCGATCTGAGATGTAACTGAATTGTTCGCCACAGCGTACCATTTAGTCTCTCAACCAAACCGTTTCCTTGGGGATTGTAAGGGGTGGTGCGACTGCAAGATGTTCCGAGTGAGGTTCAGAAATGTCTTATTATATCCGATAAAAATGAACTTCCTCTATCGGAATACCAAACATGGACAATAAATCTTTAAGGCAATTTATGTCTGTTCCGGAGGTCATATCTTTACAGGCATACGCAAACGGAAAACGGCTATATTCATCGATTAATTATTGTTAAAATGTATCGGTTTTGAGTGTTAGACGGAATCGGCCCTTTGTATAACGAGGTTTGATTTCAGCACAGATAGGGCATGCTGCCGTCATTCGTTTCACTTCTTCGATGGAGTATGGTAAGTTTTTCGATCTGACCCAATGAACCATACGTGTAATTCCAGGATGGCAAAGAGATCGGTGTAGTTCAACAAGTTTGGAGTTATTAGACAAATTATCTATGCATATGCATATGCAGACTCGAGAGAACGCATCGGCAGCAAAGTTCTGTTTTCCGGGTCAATAAACAATGTTGTATTTAAAACAAAACAATTCCAGGCGCCATCTCTCGATCTTTTCGTTCTTGATCTTATTAGAGTGTGTTTGGTTGAACATAAATGCAACAGACTGTTGATCGGTTATGAGTAGATAATGTCTTCCAATCAAGAAGTGTCTCCATTTGCGTAAAGCTTCAACTATAGCGCAAGCCTCCTTCTCAATGGAAGGTTGTCTTTTCTCAGAAACGATCGTGAAAAGAACACTCCGGGACGCCTTTCTGTGACAGCGTTGCTGCGATTGCGAAGTCAGAGGCGTCAGTTTCAACAGAAAATATCTCGTCGGCGTCTATTCCAGCTAAGGCTGATTTAGAAATGTCAATATTTAGATTGTTAAAAGAGTTAATAGCCTCTTCAGATAAAGGAAATGTAGCTTCGATCAGAGGTCTGATTTTGGCAGAAAAGTTATCGACCCACTTTGAATAATGAGCGAACAGTCCAAGTGCTCTTTTCAAAGTAGCTGTATCAGATGGGATAGGAAGATTTGTCAGTGGTTCCAATCGAGACTTGTCAGGTTTGATAACGTTATGATGGATGGTATACGTTTTTGTAAGTTTTGTAAATTTGGATGCTTGCCCTCGTTTTCTAGTACTAAGATTGTATACCCTGATGTAGCCTTACACGTAGTCATTGAATCGTGACGTGGTGAATTTCCAACTCTGGATAAAAGCTGCTGGAACTGCTCTTCACTTAGTGTGACAGATATAGCCGTAGTACTCGAAGTATCCTTCTTCTTCTTTGTCGGACACGTCGCTATCGCTTTTCGTCCCGCTCTCGTAACGACGAAGGTCGTGGTTTTGCGAGGCCCACCGTTGGTCCCCACTGTAGAAGATTGGGGGTGTGTTGGGACGGATAACGACGGGGTGGTGGCGAGTGTGTTTATATTCATTCATTGTTTTATGTGTGTGATTTCATGTAAAAACGATACTAAATGATTGTGCTCAACTAGATGCTCTTGTTGAAAGAATAACTTCAGAGCATCCCATTGCTCTACTATGCGATTAACACATGCATGTAGAGGTAATCAACGTATCTCATAGTGGCGTAAAATATTAGGCAGTTCTGAGCCGACAAATTCCCTTTGCCGCTTAGAACTGTGGCTAAAATAATTATGTTTCTTTGACTATTTGGTCTAGGGCTCTAGGAAGTTTTTTTTTACATACGTAGCTTACAGCCAATGCACAAGAATGACACAAACACTTTACGAAAATGCAAATTGGGCGGACATTTTTAATTTTTGAAACAACACGATTGTTTCTTCCAAACATTACGTTCGTTGTGTCAGCTGCAAAACCTAATATATCTTTGATATTCAAATTTAAATCAACTAAGCTTTGACACAGTGAATTAAAAATATCCTTTGCTGTTTCCGCCTGAAAGCCTGACAAAACATAACATTTAGTTTTGAGTTTATCATCGTTGACGCAATAAAATTTAACTGCTACGGCAAGTAGTTTCTCCGTCGTTATGTCTGTGCTTTCGTCTATGATCGAAAAAAAAAGTTATTACCTGATTATTCGGAAGTTTTTTTTTATATCTGTCAATAGTTGCTTTTCAAATGATGGCGCCATACAATCATAAATTAACTGAGCGGTTTTAGTACGTTTACAGGCATAATCTTTTACGATTTCTGAATCATGAAACATTTTAACTAATAATTCAAAAAATAGTAAAATGTGCACAGTATATTTTCTGCGATCTAAGGATGAAACATTTATGTATTTCAAACAATACAAAGAATATGTTGAAAATCAGCAGTCAAAGAAATTATAAATATTAATATCAGACAACGGAACAGAATTTTGTTCAGCGAAGATGACTGACTATAAAGCAATGTGGAATACTTCATCAGAAAACCAATAGTTATACACCAGAGCAAAATGTACTATGTGAAATGGTTATGAAATGTGGACGGGCAAAAAGCCGGATATAAGTCATCTAAGGATTTTCGGTAGTCCAGCAATGGTCCATATACCAAAAGAGAAAAGAAGAAAATGGGATAAAAAAGCGCAGAAAATGTACCTAGTTGGATATTCAGAGAATGTCAAGGGCTATCGCTTATATGATCCAACTTCACGAAGTGCCTGGGGCTTGATGAACCCATTGGCATATCGGCGAACATAACGTCATCCATGCGACATTCCTCCTCCAGGAACGTCAGGAGCTGATCAAAAGTAGGGAGAGGAGCTCCATCTCTAGCGTGCCCGTGTTCAAAACGTGCCCTCAAGGACACAGGCAACCGCTTAAGCACAATGCGCACCAACAAGTACGACCACTGGTCGACCGACAGGCCTAAGCGGCTGAGAGCGTTAGTAGCTATAACAAGGGGGTTGAGCAGCTCGGTCCTCAACTGGGCGGCATTGCGTACGACTGGTATGTCCATAATCTGGTCGATATGGGTATCGGTCAGACAGCGCTGGTTTTGATAGCGCTTGGTGAGCTATAACCGCGCGGTTTCATAGCTCCCATCACATATCGAGAGGTGCTGCACCAAGCCCCTCGGCTCTCCATCCAGCACTGACAGTAGATAAGCCAACTTCTGAGACGGGCTCAAATCATCCCTCGAATCCACGAGGCTCTCAAATAAACCGATGAACCCCATCCATGTGTCTAACTGACCATCAAAACGTGGAAGGTTCAAATTAGGCAGTCGAGTCAAAAGCCCCAAGGGAGTCTTCACAGGAGCCCTGTTGGGCGGTACTGCGGCGCGTAAGACTAAAACCTCTCGCGCGCATTGGGCGATCTCGTCAGCCAGTTTCATAATTTGGGCGTAGTACTCATGAACGTGCTCCCATCTCTCATTCGGGAATGACTCCGTAGGTACATCATCAAGATGTAGGATGAGGCGCTGGGAAAGAGTCTCCACCTCTTCAAGTCGAGTAGAGCATTTCTCATATCTATTCAAAAATGCTTCCGTGCAATCCTCTCTACTCACCAAAGCGGCAGCAGTGGAGAACCATCCGAGGTGAGACGTTAACCCGGAATATGATTTACGGACTATAGTTAACGCGGATGAAGCCATCTTCAAAGGCACAAAGTACACAAGCAAGTACTCGTAATAACAAACAAAAAAAGAATACAAGTTATTTTTCAAATGTGACAACAGCTGTTAAAAATTTAAACAAATATCAAATCTTAAATACTTAAATAGAAACAACAAAAAGAAAAAATAAAAAAAACCATTGAGAGACCAATACTTAGTCAAAACTAAAACCTAACTTTATTTATTTATTTATTATTTTTTTTTATTTATTTATTTGTTACGCCAACAAGAAATACACTAATACAAATGTTAAGAGGCAAGCACAGTTATTCGGCAAAATGTATCCTCAATTACAGGCGCAAACTGCATGCACTAGAGCGAACAATTTATAATTATGTTTAATCATGTAGCATAAATGAAACACAATACAAGCATCATAATCAAGAAACATTTGATTTATAAAAATTTAACAAATTGTACTTAAATTTAAAAAGATTGTCGGAAAAAATATCGATATCCATTTTTATGTTTTTTTGTTGATCATTAGGAGATGATGCACAAAAACAATTTTTCTGAATTGATTTATAAACGGCGTTGTAACTCAACATTAACCTGTTAATTGGAGAATAGCGGGCCTGACGTGAGCGTGTAGGTTTTTCCACGAAAGGTGTAAAAGCTGACGGTCTTACAGTTCTCGTTTGGGCGCGAATATTTAATTGAGCCAGTAAGTTGGGACAGTCAATGGCGCCATTCACTAATTTGTGCAAGAATGTAAGATCAAGAAGCCGTCTCCTACTCGAAAGTGACTGGAGTTTAAAGTACTCAAGCTTATCTTCATAATGTCTAAGATTTCTAACTACCCTATTTTCGTACGAGAGGTGCCAAATAAATCTCTTTTGAATTCTTTCTATTCTCTGGGAATAAACGTTAAAGTGAGGATTCCAAACAACGCTGCAGTATTCCAAAATACTTCGTACCAAGGCTGAATAAATAATTATTTTAGTATGAGAATCCCTGAATTGCTTACAATTACGGAAGAGGAAACCAAGTACTTTAAAACCACTGCTGACTATGTTATCAACATGAATATTGAAACAGAGTTTATCATCGAGCGTAACTCCTAGATCACGTACCTATGTGAGATACTTCCGACAGTGCACTATTACCAATGAAATAAGTTCTCGCAACAGATGTTTTTTTCCTAGAGTATCTTATAACGCGACATTTATCAATGTTTAAAATCATCCTGTTATCATGACACCACAAAATCAAGCTATTCAAATCCGCTTGGAGTAATTCAGCATCAAAGTCTGAGGTAACTTTTCGAAATATTTTAAGATCATCAGCAAACAAATAATATTTTGAGTATTTAATGCAACTACTGACATCGTTGATGAATATGTTAAACAGCAAGGGCCCAAGATGTGAGCCTTGGGGCACACCTGAAACGGCATAAAACGCAGCAGATGCATAACCATCAACGACGACCGTAGAAGATCGCTTAGAAAGATACGACTTGAACCAATCCAGCAACGGACCCGCTACACCCATCACCTCAAGCTTATGAATTAAGATACCGTGATTAACTTTGTCAAAGGCCTTACTGAAGTCTGTATAAATTGTGTCAACGGAATTACCAGTATCAAGAATTTCAGTAATGTCTTCAACAAAGGAAACGAGGTTAGTGACTGTTGATCGGGCTTTCACAAACCCATGCTGCTCTGGAGACACGAATTGTTTAAAGTGCCATGAAACAACAGAATAAATAAGCAACTCAAACACTTTTGCAAAGACAGAAACAATGGAAATGGGTCGATAGTTTTTGGCTTCTTCTCTATCTCCTGCTTTAAATAAAGGCAACACAAGAGTCTCCTTCCACAATGTTGGATATGTACCAGTAGTAAGATGTTTATTAAAAATCAATGTAAGTGGTAAAGCCAATGAACCAGCGCAGTTCCGGACGAATACCGATGGAACGCCATCTGCACCGGGGCCTTTATTTATTTCAAGTATTTTTAAAACATAGTAAACTTGATCCACTGTATAGGGGTATTTCTTATGAAATTTCGAAATTTGAGATCCTATTTTAAAAAAAAAATTATTTATAAACTTAGATATTTTTTTGCACAGATCATAAAAGCTGCTTTAAGAGATCTATTTAGGAGTATTGGTCCTCCATATTTTTCTATATTATCTATAAAAAATGAGCTTTAAAAAAATAAGTAAATGAGGGAATGATTAACAGAGTGAGGGAATGATTTATTATAATTTTATAATGAAAAACATGTACAAATAAAGGAAATCATGTAATTGGTATTATATTAAAAAATGGCAAATCATATTCTATAGAAAATCAACTCAACACTTTATACTTATAGTCAATATAAATGTAGATATATAGACTCAAAAAATTAACAAATACACTATTATAGAGGTAACAAATGTTCTTATCCTAATACTTATCACTCTTAACTTTTAAGCTTTGTATTTAGCATTTCTCCAAAACTAAAAACGTCTCCATATGTATTTATTAATCATTCATTATTATTATTAATACTAATCTGTATTATTTGTTTTTTGTATTAGTTATTTGGTCTTTGAGATCAATGAATTATTCAGTCTTAATTTAAACATCACTTGTAGAGTCAACTAACTCTGTAATAACGGAATTCCTCCTCTTAACTAACTTTGCGTCTTTATTTTCTGTATCACATCTTCGTAGCTACATAATTGCTCATCTTTAATATTAGGCCATCTCCAAAACTTCAAACCTTGCTTCATGCACCTAACCATAAACCCATCTTCAAAAACAGATTAAACTTCTCCAGGATACTTTCGCTTCAGCCTGTAATATCCCACTGTTGGGCATAGGCCTCTTTCCCCATGTAGGAGACGGATTAGAACTTCATCTACCACGCTGCTCCAATGCGGGTTGGCGGATATATTCCTCACTATTAGTAACGATCGCTATCAGGTGTACATGATAACAACCGGGACCGACGTTAGTTATTAGTAAACAGCAGCAGAAAATATTACGCGCTTGCATTCACGAAAATGTATGTAAACAAACACGTTGTGACAAATGCCGAAAGGCCGTGCGCGGCTCTTTGGCTGACCCCTCCCCCGCGCGCTCATCCACTCAGCGACTCGCGCCGCGCATGCGAAACTTTCAACTCTCAACCGTCGTAAACTTCCGTTTACATCTCCGTTATAAAAGTTGCGGAAACAGAGCACACAGCAGAAACGAATGTTGAAAAGCGTGCGGAACTTCCGCACTTGCGGAAACAGAAACAGAGATCTGTTGCATGACTAATTAAAATTATATTTTTTAACCGACTTGAAGCGAAAAAGGAGGTTATTAATTCAATGTGTATGTATGTAATGTTGTTAGAATTGTCCAATTTTTAGGGTTCCGACAGTAAAATTGTAAGAACGGAACGCTTATGGTGCGACTTTGTTTGTCCACGTGTTTCTCGAAAACTAGAAGGCCGATTGCGATGATTCTTTTTTTTTTGTTAGTTTGGGTATTTAACGCTTTCTCCTCGATATAGTTCCAAAAATTTAATAATATCATTATGAGGCCATGTATTCGTCATTTAAAAAAAAGCAAACAGCACGAACAGAACACAAACGTCAACATTCAACCGCGTCCGAGTATGCTCTGTGTAATGGGCCATGTGTAGAGGCATACCGCCATCGCTGGTCCACTACCTTTGATGTGCGTCCGAAAAACCGACAACGCAGCCATCTCATCGCCATCACTTGCGCCATAAGCCATTCGACACCACTACGCCCTCCATACGCTGGCCCATCGTAGTGGACCACTATGATGGGCCATTATGAAGAGTAACCATTATGTTTTCGTACAGGCCACGGACCCGGAGTCGATCAAGCCACGCCCCCTGACGCGAGTTTTATGGCTCCTCTACATGATGGGCCATCATGATGGTCCATCGTAGTGGGCCACCATATAGAGGGCGTAGTGGCGTAGGCTGGCTTGTGGTGCGTACGATGGTGGCGGAATGGCCGCGGTATCGGTTTTTCGTCCACACATCAAAGGTAGTGGGCCAGCGATGGCGGTACCCATCTACACGTCGGCCATTACTCAGTTTGCGCTCAAATGCGGTGGAGAGCAGACGTGCAGAGTACCTCGTGCGTGTCAAGATGTCGACTGCCTGGCCACATAGCGAAATACTAAATTTTTTGGAATTCTACAGAGCCGAAACCATTATATGGAATCCTAAACATAAAAATCATAAGGATAAAAACAAGGTAAGTAAAACTACGGTAAAAGACACATTTAACAATAGTTTTTAATTGTCGTTCTCGCCCTCAAACCGCCTTGTTTGTTTATTTTTTTGGCGCCATTTTGATATGGGAAGGGTAAATAAAGTTAATTTTTGTATAATTGTTTTCAGGTGTCAGATGCATGGAATCGCATAAGTAATAACATGGGCATTCCAGTTGATGACTTAAAAAAGAAGAAGGAAACGTTAATGACGGCTTTCCGAACAAATCTAAAAAAGAAAAAAGAGTCTATGAGGTCTGGGGCTGGACTCAATGATATTTATACCCCGTCGTGGCCTTTTTTTGATATAATGGAAAGTTTTTTAAAAGATGTTTATGAATGCAAGAGTATTATAAATACAGACGGCGGAGTAAGTAAATAAAACTTATTATTTAATTTTATATTTAGTTTATTATTCTATATTATTATAAAAATAGTGCATAAAAGATTGTCTTATTTGAATTGCATCATTAGTTGATCTACGTGGTTGATTTTGTAAGGGAAGAAAACTTGTATTACTATAATTCCTCCAATTACCAGCGCGTATCAATTCTCCACTGTCATTATAGGTATCAAATGTACCTGGAGGTGCGTATAAGGGGCGAGATGTTCGGCTTTTCCGTAAAAAGTTATGTATCAGAACACAAGTCATAGTAATAATTGAACATTTAACAGGGTGGAAAGGCATAGCTGTTTTAAAAACTCTAAATTTGTTAGAAAGAATTCCAAATGTGTTTTCAACAACTACACGTGACTGAGAGAGTTTTTGATTAAAAACCCTTTCTGGAGAATTTAACTCGTGACGGCCAGGAAAAGGTTTCATAAGATTTTTAGTTAAACTAAATGCTCCATCGCACAAAAATACATAGGGTAAATCAATCTCACATCCTGGTAGTGAACTAGGAGGCGGCAAATTGATGCTATTTTCCGAAATTTTTTTTGATATACTACTTTGATTAAAAACGCCACCGTCACTTATACGCCCTTGAGCGCCTATTTCAGCAAACATGAAACAGTAATCATAATCTACTATTGCTAAGAGGACAATGCTAAAAGAATGTTTATAATTGTAATATTCAGTTCCGCTATGAGGAGGTGGCAGTATTGTCACATGTTTGCCATCCATAGCACCAAGGCAATGAGGGAACTTGAATCGTTCAGCTTTGGAAAGCCATTCTTCTGTTGTTGTGGGGATCTGTAAAAAAAAACAAGACCGAGCATAAGACATTAAATTAGTTTTTTGTTTTACAGATTTTTTTTTAATTTATATTATAAACGTGAAAGTTAATATCGTCAAGTATGTATTAGTAAATAACAAAATATTTTAATTTTTCAGGCTTCAACCTCGCTAGATGACGAAGATTCAATTATGTCACAAAATGGAAATCTCGAAAATGAAAACCCAAATGCTACATTGAATTCTGAAATAAACATTCCTGTAGTACGACGTCGTTCTAGAAATCCACCTGAATTACAAGAGGCTAGTAACGAAATGAAAAGGGCCTTTTCATCTTTGAACAGCGTACTCAGCAGTAAGCAGCAAAAGATTGATAGCGAAGACGATTGCGATCTATATGGAAAACTGCTCGCTAAAAGGTTAAGACAATTTACAGATTTGGAAAAACAAGAGTTGATGTATGAAATAGACGGCTTATTATTGAAAAAACGTCAATTGTCATATAGACAAAATACCGGTCGTTATGTGGTCCAATCTCCATCCCAAATAATAATTTCTACCAATCGTCCTGTGAGTGGCCGCACCTGCACCTCTACGCCTTTGTTCTCTGAAGAACAAAATATTTCCTCTCGTCCCACATCCTCTTTGAGCACTTATTCCACATCGTCTTACCATCCTCAATCCATTGTTTCTCCTCCTTATTTCTCCCCCAGTCCTAATGCACCGAAGACGACGACCCCAGAAGAAGAATTTCCTGTCATCAGTATACCAGAGCAGCCTAATCTTCCCCTACAATCTCACCCACAATCACAAATTTTGCAAGAAGCTTTAAACAACGCTAATATAAATAGTCAAAATATGTAATTTTTAAAAAGAAATTAAAGATATTATATTAAAATATAAGGTGTATTATTTGCAACTGTCAAATTACAACAATACATTTTAGCCTATGTGTCATTTTGATGACTGTTAAGTTTCATCAAAATCTATCCAATAGTTTTTGCTTAATTGAGTAACACACACATACAAACATTCTTACAAACTTTCACGTTTATAGTATTAAAATAGGAAGTTATTACCTTAACAAAATCTTTCAAAGCTTCATTGAGGGCTAGACATACTTCAGGAACAATTCTTGAAATAAGTTGGCTTGAAACTTTGAATAGGTAGTGTAAACTACGAAAGCTATCACCAGTAGCTAGGTATCTTAGTGTCAATGCGAGACGAATTTTTACAGGTATTGCTTCCCGCCAATCTGTATCCTGTTTTGCAACTATAGGTGATACTTTTTGTATTAAAAATTCAAAATCGCTGTTTGACATCCTCACGAAGTTATCGAATTCACCAGATGGTTCAGCAAGCATTTCAGCTAGCTGATTATCCATAGTTTGCCTGAAAAAAAATATTTTAATTATACTGAATTATAAAATAACTAAAAGTATAAAGAAAATTAAATTTAAGCAGTTACTTACTTAGTCCTGTTGCGATGAATAGTTAACATCCACCATCTTCTTCTACGCCATTTCCTTTTAATAACTTTATTTTTGTACACATTAAGAAAATAATTGTACGTGCTAAATAAATATATAGCTGCTGCGGCTAAAGCTTCCACGTCCATTTTGTTCAACGCTAAGATCACAACTGAACATCGCCATTGTGTAGATCCTTTTCATCCATCGCATGGCCATTTTGCTGGACAAGCGCTGGCCCATCATGTAGAGGAGCCATTAAACATAACTTTTGTTAGATCATAGAAAACACAAATATTAATATATTTTTTTATTAGTTCAGTCTTATCCCTTTTAGGACACTAGGAACATACATAAAATAAACAAAAAGTGGCATCCTACCAACAAAAAATAACAAAAAATTGATCTGAAAAATGACTATTCTTCACTCAAACAGCTTCTGCAGGAAGGCACTTCATGTTCAAGACACAAATATTTTTTGTACTTCATCATCATCATTTCAGCCTATCGCAGTCCACTGCTGGACATAGGCCTCCACAAGTTCGCGCCCATAGTCACCACGCTGGGCGGGCGGGTTGGTGATCGCAGGGCTGCCTTTCGGCCTGTATATTTCAAAGCCAGCAGTTGGATGGTTATCCCGCCATCGCTCGGCTTTCTAAGTTCCAAGCTTAGTATAATCTATACATATAAATAAATTTTAATATAAAAATAGCAGTTGCAAAACAAAAACACAAGATGTTATTAATGTTATTTAAGTACGTTTTAGTTTACATAAAAAAGATGTCTAATGTTATTTTATGCCAAAATTAAAAGACATTTAATGCCAAAGATTTTACCTATTTAAAATCATACATTGCTTTCGTGTTCATTTTTTTCTATAATTGATGAATTTACTTCGAAAACAAAACAGTCTGCGCTGCCTAACAATTGTTTAGTATATAGCAGACCCTCTATTGTTTCAGTAGATAACTGGTTTCGTTGTTTCGTTTTTATAATATTGATAGCTGAGAAAATTCTTTCCACTGCACTGGAATGTGGCAAACTTAGCAACGACGTAATAAATTTTGATAGTTGTGGATACAGCAAATTTCCATCAGCAGGATTCACGGTCGTGATAATTCTCTGCCAATACTTTTCCATATCTTCGTTTGTAGCTGCTTTTATCTTGGAATCATTTCTTAAATCTCTCCATTCTGTATCTAGCGCTTGCATATTTTCTTGTTCTACTAAATTTGAAAAGTGAAGCGCCATCTGTACTATTGACTCTCTTCTGCGTGATGCCACTACTTCGGGGCTTAAACATTCCAGGCCTTTAACTACCTCGTTCCCAAAATCATAGCGCATTTTCATTTGTCTTGCAGCTTCGATATAAAAATCAAGACATTTCAGTTTTAACGTTTTAACGTTGTCGTCAGTAAGATTCGAATCTGATAAATGAACAGCTACTTTAGTTCCTAAATAAATATTTTCGATCGATTTAAAATTTCGGGGGTTTTTGTTGTTAACATTTTTAAGTTCAGTTCTTGATAAATACGAATCATTCATATAACAATCTAATAGGTTACGGTATGTTCTGCATATGGTCTCGTGTAACTTGTGTATTTGTGGGTGTTCGGACTGCATAGTTTTATTAATATTGGTAAATATTTCCAGAGAGAACTCTAAAAATTCTAAATACAATTTATTGTAGGGGTTTTTCAACATATGCAAAATTGTTTCTGCTGATTTTAGTCTATCAGAAAAGGCTGCTTCTGTAAAGAATAATATGAGGGCTTCATATTGTTCCAAAATACGTGAAACAGCTGCACGAAGTAAGAGCCACCTATTTTGGCTTTGATGTAATAGCTTATGGGGCTTTAAATCAACATATTCTTGAAATTCTTTTAAAGTTGCTATTCTTTTAGGACTGTTACTAATATAGTTGTAAACGTCTCTCATTAAATCTTCCGGTTTCCTGGGCAGTTTTAGGCAGGCGTATGATGCGCACAGGTGAAAGGAATGACAAATACATTTAACAACATATAAGTGTGGTATATCCGATTTAAATCTAGTGAGGAGAGAATTTACACTACCCATCATTGTGTTAGCGCCATCGGCAGCATATCCTATCATGTTGTCCTTATATGGAATTGCATTGTCATTAAAAAAAGTTATTATATGCTCGTAGAGCTTTTGGGCAGTGGCATCGTGGAGAGGGATTAAGCCTAAGAAGGCATCAATAACTTTACCGTTTTTAAAAAATCTCGCTATCATGCAAAGATGTTTTATACAGCCCCTATCTGTACTT
Organism: Melitaea athalia; assembly: GCA_905220545.2. NCBI lineage: Eukaryota > Metazoa > Arthropoda > Insecta > Lepidoptera > Nymphalidae > Melitaea > Melitaea athalia. The sequence goes on from HG992189.1 coordinate 3,643,051, forward strand.
TCGTCCAATAGCAGAGAAAATGTATTTAATCTTAAATGTTGTATAATTTGGTCTTTAGCGTATGCGCCTGTGACTGATTTAATTATCGCAGTAGTTTTAGTTCTTCCACACATAATTTTTTTTTGCAATCTCCGAATCAGAGCATATTCTTTTAATTAATTTCGGAAGGTGTTCCATAGCGTTCATAGATATGTTATGCTCGGCCACAAAAGTTGATATCAGTATTTCGCCTTCTTTCACACGGTCCATGTCTTCTTTTTTATACACAAAAGAAGACATAGATTGTTGTGAGGTACTAGGAGTGCCATTCTGATGTTTTGCCGTTTTACTATGTTTGTAAATATCGTTTTTACCTCCTGTAGCAATCGAAAGATCGGTCGAACATAGTTTGCAATAAGCAAAGTTGTCACCTTTAGTACTGCGTGCCAGCCAAGTCTTAAATCCAGCTTCTTCTAACCAACTAACATTGAAATATTGTAGGATACGTTGTCTTTTGTTCGACATAATGCACACCGTTCACTATATTAACACTTGATTATAAAGCGGATGAAAGCGTGAAAAGACGTCTCGCCAAAAGGAACAAATTAATTGAAATGAATGAAACAAAGCAAAGCTCTTCTATAGCCTTCGTTCAAATTGGTAATTTTCTCCTATACTGTACCAGAACAAAGAATATTCGGGAATTCCCCGTTCACTATTAATCAATGTTGCCATATTAACGAATGAAATTTTCTAAAATAGAATACTAAATTTTCAACATGAAATGTGTTATCACCTTAAGTACCTATTGTTAATTAAAAAAATATCATTACTATTATTTTAATTCTGAACATAGAAATCCGTATAAAAATCTGTATGTGAATGTCATCCGTATGCGAAGTTCAAAATCCGTATAAATGCGGAGAAATCCGTATAGTTGGCAACACTGCGGGGGGTACTGGCAATAGGCCGCGTAAAATGCGGCAGCTACTCGAGAACACGACGAAATTCGATTGCGGAAAAAGTTATTCGATTTTTTTTAAACAGACATCTCAGACATCGAAGTCACCGGTGGCGGGATATGGATCCCCAGACATTAAGTTTTGTATTTCTTCCATTATGACTTGATTAATTTGATTCCTAACATGATATCTTTTTGTGGTAGTAAACTCATTAGGTAATAATAATCTTCTGATTTATTTTCACCAGATTGCGTTGCGTTAAAATTTTGTTGTAAGTCTTTCGCTAACAACAATGACCGTTTTTTCTCTAATTCTAACATTACCATTCTAATTTCATTAGCAGTCTTTCGTTTTAGGAGCCTAGAACTCGAACTAGAGGTGGACGTATTCATTGACGATGAAGTATTTGTAGGAGTCTCAATAGTTGTTATTGTACAAACATCATCGTCACCTATCGACGATAGTTCCTGGGTATTCACCTAATATCTAGGCGAACATAGGTTAATATCTGTTTCTCTAATTACCGGTTCTGATGAATTTATTTCTGTGGACGGTGAAGACATTGAAAAGTACTCGGTAATTGACTATCATCCGTTGTTAAATGTGTGTCTGAATTATTAGATAGTATTTCAAATCGCAAAAAGTTCATTTGGTGAAAAAACTGCCTCGTAGGCTGAATATTATCTCCCGGAACTCCTGATCTGGGTGCAAGAAGCTTTTTTAATTCTTTTCGATATTGATCCTTTAAATTCCTCCATCGCTTCTTCAGAATCGGAACTGTAAAAAATAAAACATAATTATTACAAAATAATTAAATATGCTTTTAATGTATCATACGCAGGCGAAGCCGTGGGAATTTGCAAGTAAAAAATAAATTATTTATATAATTTTTAAGCTTTTTCTTCGAATTTTCTATATAAGCATTCATTAAGCGATAAATTGTTTTTTTTTTTTTTACAGATTTTTGTCAACGGGGATATCTTTTAAAACTTTAGCGTTTTCCTTTTGAGTTGGAAAAAACCACTGTAAGAAAAATAGTCTACACAACTTGCACTGCAATTTGGTTAAATCTTCAACAAATACACCTGCCAGTACAGGCTACAGAGATTTTAAATAATGTTGCTGATGAATATTAAAAAAAAAAAATTAAATGTACAGAAGCAACAACCTTTTTCTGCGTTATATTTTATCTGCTAGAAATCCAATTTAAATATGAAAACTATTGAATGCAAAATGTCGTTTTCATAGAAAGGTTAAAAAAAGAAGGTTAATATTTTAATTTATCAAAAAGTAGTAATTTTCTATAGCTGTTAACTTGAGTGTTACATATCTTAACCAAAAATTTGTTGTATTTCGACTAAGTTACTTATATTGTTTATGTATCGAAGTGTGTCAGAAAGTGGGTCAGAATTAGGATTATAAAAATACGAGAAGTTTTCCTACGGAGGTAGGAATTTTCAAGTAGGTACCACGGTACCACCATAATAGGGTCTATGACCTCCTACTACGGTGGACATAAATTATCTCTCTAAAAGGAACTTCATAGAATATTCATATTGTAGGGTTCCGTAAAAACGATAGAAAGGTTTAACGATAGAAACTTTTAATTCTTATCTTATAATTTAATAATAATTATTATTTAAATATTTATTAAACATATTCTAATTTAAATATTTTTTATTCTTCTAATTTAATGATAAACAAAAATCAAAACTTAAATATTATGCATTTGTATATTTAAGTTTTGTTTTTTGTTTGTTTGTTGTGCTGCTTTGCTTGGTTTATTTTTTTTTTTTTTTTTTTGATAAATCTAAAACTAAAATAATTGTGATACGATCAAAGCCTTGTAGCTGAATGTATCGATTTGAACATAATATGTGTTTAAGGTGTCCTTACATCTAAATATTTCAAAATGTTCTTGGATGTACGGGTCATTCTTAAGACTGTTAAAGCATTCTTAAGCATTTTAAGACTACACAAACAAACTAACCATTTATCTACTCTTGTGGTAAATACAGAGTAAAAATACTTCGAGTAAAGTGGACACGGTTAGTACTTACTACTTGACCATATAAACGACTGTCAATGAGGGACCAGCGTCATGGGCAAAAAAAACTACCTCGTCATACACTGTATGGGTATAATTGAATTTATTTTTCACATACGTAATTAGGCTCCTTAGTAAAATTTGTTCATGAAATTATGGTCTAGTACGTCGCTTAGCTCGAAATCATTTAAAAGCTGTATATTTGAGCTCTTTATCGGAATATAATTTTAGTAGAAATATTTTTGGTTACATGCTTTGTCTTGCCTGTGATCACGGATGCACAAAAAAGTTTGCGCAGGAGCGTGAATGTGGACGTTGCTTCCACAGGCTCAGCAACGCGGCTTGTGCTTTGGTTTGCATGGTTTGCTAAGCCACGCTTTCATCAATGAGAACATTCCAGTTTGCACGATTTTAATGCACGTCTAACCGTCTTCTATCTTTTTGTTCAGTCATGTGGTAATATAGCTCCCCCAATGGTGCTTTTCCCTTACAAGCGACTACTCAACAACATCAAGCCAGCAGTTCCTTCGTGGTGGGGACTTGGTAACACTGAAAAGAAATGTAGAACAATGTTTTTTTTTCTATTTTGGAATTGGTTATTTATAGATAACTGCTAGCTTATAATTAAGCTAGCATTGTACTGCCAGCAAGAACGCTCATAGTGCTAAATAAAACTGAGTGTTAGGATTAGTTTTTTACAGACGTGTTCTACCCATGGCTCATACAGCAGAAAATAATACTGCCCGTCGTTTTATTTTTAGATGGACATAGTTCACACATATCCCTGCCTTAAACAACATTTTGTAAGGAAAAGGGGATAGAGCCTGTTGCTCTGCTTCCAAATTCAACGCACGCATTGAGCCTCTTGATGTTGCCGTTTTTAGACCTGTTAAAGGATCTTCCAGGAATATTGTGCGGGAATTCAGAGTTTGCATAACTATGTGAAACTTGTAACGTTGTGCTAGTATGTTACTGTATTAATAATTTTTTTGTAGTTTTCTTTCTTAATTAATATCTATAACGCGACTTGTAACGCCATCTATACTTTACTTTGCCAACGCTTCATAACTTATTGAATTGATGTTGTTAATTCTGGATTGACTCAATAGATGTCGCTTGTCTAAATTGCATAATTGTTTTAATAATTTAATAATATTTCTTAAATAAAATTAATTTAATTGTAGTATTACTAATACTCAATTTTTAATCTAATCTGCTCTTCAAACTAAAAATAAATAAAATATCTTAACTAATTATAAAAATACAGACTAGGCTGTATGAACCATAGACGATAAAAGCTAGAACGCTCTCGAACGAAGGAACAGGGTTTTTTCTCTCTGGTTTCCGTTTTTGTCAATTCATTCTAACTACTGACCTTCGAGGCCTAACCTCGATTCTAATCTTTTAACTCGGATTGAATCCCGCTGGGGTAAGTTTCAATGATATTTCGCTGGTGTTCTCGAGTTCAGCTGAAGATTAAATTGTATTTGTATTTCTTAACGAGACGTTGGTGCTGTAATTATGTTCCCCTGACACGAAATTTCTACGTTCCAAGATTCAACATTCACCTTTTACTTCAAGATTTGAATTCACCTTTTACTTCAAGATTTGAATTCACCTTTGAATTCACATTTTCAATTTAAGAGTTCAAGAAATTCAGCTTTCAGTTCAAGATATACGAACTTTCAATATAAGAACCTAATAGCCGTCTGTCTGATCCCGGCAAACGTTACCGGTGGAGATATCTCTGCCGGACTCCGAACACGAAGACGGAAGATTGAAGCCAATGCAAGCGCTTTCCTATTTTTTTTATATAAAAGTACGTATCGCAGCCTGGGCCAGCCGAGGAAATAAAGGCTTAAAATCAAGGTGCATAACGCGCCTTATTTCGAACCCCTACCTTCTATTCTGTTCGCGTAACTTATAACTACTATTATTTTCTATATAATATATCTAAACTAAAAGCTACTACCAAATAACTTAACCTAAACGCGACAAACTTAAGCGCACAGATTTTGCAGCAGAGCTGCAAAAATGCTTTGAAAGATGCCTCAAGCCTGAAACAATAAAAAGGGGATTCAGATGCTGCTGTCTCTACCCGTTTGATCAGCAAAATGTTGACTATGACAAACTTTTATCCAAAGTAAAGCAACGCCAAGACAAAGAATCTGAAGCCAATGAGGGCCAAGATATTGTGTTACATCTATTTCATCATTTCAAGAAACAATTTGAGAGTCGATTATCACCGGATACACTAAAATCATTTCAAGAGGCAGGCAACCACTGGACAAATAACCCTACTTACGAAAAACTATTTTTATTTTGGAAGAGCCTCACATCACCGGGAAGCCTTGAAAGCCAAGAAAGTACTGCTCTTGAGATTGGGGAGAAATTTACTAATAACATCGACGAAGAAAATGTTTTAGATGCAACTTTTAATTTTGAGGATCTGATGGTATATTAATGCTTCTCAATGAAGAGAGACCTGGCAATAAGAAAAGTGCCATAATAGACTCAGCGCAAGTATCGCGATCATCAAATGCTATCTCAACACGTGAAGAAAACAAAAAATCAAATGCAAATTCTCTTCTACTAACACCTATGGTTGATTCGCCTATATTATTAAATGAAATCATTGAACCGACAGAAACCACAACTAATGACTGAAGAAATAGTAACCCAACTAATACGTTCGTCGACTCCTGCACTAAACGAGTATTCTAGTCGTCCTCTATTACTATCTACAATAGAAAATGTGGATGAAGAAGTCAACAGAAGAGCAGTTGCTCTTCTTCCTCAAGTCCACGCCCAAGCAAAATGCAAAAAGATCACATGACAGATTATAAATCTTCAAAAGAAGTAGATAATGTTCTAAAGCCTATAACATCTAGCACAAGCAAAACTGTACCACCAATAGTTGATGTAAATTTTCCAACACCAATCAAACAAATATGTATGCCTTTCAAGAAACCATTTTTTTCCGAAAACCGAAGATAATCAAAAAAAAAAAAAACAAAAAACAAAAAGATAACTAAGAAGGTTACTCCCACAGTAGCTACTGCATCAGAATTTATTGAGCATCAAAGAAGCATAGCAAAAGAGAAAGAAGAAAAGGAAAAACTTAAATAGAAAAGAAAAAGGCATAAGAAAATAATGAAAAGTTAAACCAAACACAGTCGGAACAGAAAAAGGCAAAACCAAACTAGAAATGTATCTCAAATAATTTTAATAAGCTAAGGTCGGGACATCTCTCGTGTCAAAACCCTAGAATCTAACATTTCAGCACAAAGCCCACCTGACAGTGATGATGATATGTTTACTTTGAACATTCCTAAACGTATAAAAATAGTTAAACGCCGTTGTTTTCTTGATTCAGACTCTGAACATTCCCTTTAAATTAAAAGTAAATAATATCTTCCAGTAAGACATATTTTTTATAAGTATTGTATTGCACAAAGTGCGTAGAAATTGACCTAAGAATATTAAGTTCCTATTAGTTACTATATATAAAGCATTATTTATCTATACATATTATAAAAAGAAGTCCCCCGGCCGCGTCTTTCTGTCCTCCTATCTGTCTGAACGCGATAAACTCGAAAACTACCAAATGGATTTTTACACGGTTTCCAACAATAGAAAGAGTGATTTTTGAGGAAGGTTTAAGTATACAGGATGTCCCGTTAGTAGTGGACCAACGGGCTATGGAGGGTAGTGAGACTTATTATCTAACAAAAATACTAAAATTTATAGTCCTATTCCTTGTAGTTATTGAGTTATGCTTTATTTTCAAAATGTGGTGAAAATATCATCCACGTAAGCTAAATATTAAATTTTACCAAATCTGTTTTCTATTTTATTGCTATTTTTTGTTCAAGGTAGTTAAGAATACATAAGTCTTCCTAATTAAAATGATATTCAAGCATAATTAATAACAACAAGAAAATTAGACCCAAAAAATAGGTACAAAAGGGAATGCCCATTTCAGGCCCACAGCGGACAACTGTCTTAAGAAGACTTACTTTGTCCAGAAATCTAAAATAAAGAGACATGATTTTTGATATTATTTAAATAGGCGCCACTACAATCAATAATGTTTCAATAAAAAAAAGGAATTTTATTGATAAATATAACAACGTTGAGGTGAAATATTGCCCGTAGATAAAATATTTTTAATATGGTCAATCGATCCGAATATCGATTCATAAGCAAATAAAATAAACTCAGGTTAGGTACAAATAACGAGCCGTTGTTGGTAATTCTTTATAGAATTAACAAACGAAAAACATTCATTATAGAACCAATGTGAACGTTTGTTACTTTATTCAATAAAGATTTTAAAACAATCATCGATTATTTTTATTTACGTAACCGATGTATCGATTTAATTTTTTTGTGACAAGTGGCAACAGTGATGACTGAAATGACATTTTTCAAACGAATGAAATGAAAATAATGAAAATACATAATGAAATAATTATGATTCTGATTCTGTTGACTGTTCGCTTGTTGTTTGTGCTCAATGTGGAATTGTGGATGCATTTTGTTTTGTTTTCGATTTTTTTTACCGCAACCTGGCTTTCAACAATAACTTGGCTCTGTAATAAAGGATTACTGAATACGGCTGTTTCGATTTTGTGTACCAAACGAAAGTTTTACACTATGTCTGAGGAACATTGTGTAAAATGTGGTACCGAGAAATAATATTACCGAGAACCGTATTTTAGAGCCCGAAGAAATAAGTGTATTACAGTAGTGGGTTGCACCGCAGCAGGTACTTAATCATAATATAAATTAATGTTTCTATTATTTCTTACATCATTGTTTAATCGTTCAATATTTTACGAGTGAAAATATTAATTATTAATATTATACTATTATCTTTTTAGGTGTCAAGAGATAATCTTGCTTGCCACAATTGCTGGGTAGTAATAAAAGTGACTATTTGTCGCTGGGTTGTTGAGGTCATCAATGGAGTATTTAAACAATCATTTAAATTGTTCCGGCAAGAGTCTTTTAATCGAGCATCATCTCACATGATGCAAGACTTTACAATTGGTGCAGCGTTAATAAACAGGTTTCATGCTAGAATATTAGACAGGCCTGATGCAGGTCAAATATTATCAGTTATAAATGAAAAAATTATAAATCATTACACCTTAGCTGATCGTGTAAATGATCTTAGTTTAAATCGCTGGAGGGCTCGATTTGTAAATATTAATGTTGGCTCTGATAATTTGACTGACGTCCCACGTTTAACGCTGGATGATTTAATATTAATCGCTTGTGGTACTTACCAAATAAAACAAGCAAGATCTTACTATGGGGAACATATCAGAGCCAATGGTATGTATACTATTGAAATATATAAAGAACAAAACAGCAGACTACCAAGCGAATTAGTTAATGAAAACTGCTGGCTGTTACATGCAAAAATACAAAGCAGACATGTAAGCCGAAAGGTATATTTTACATATATTAAAATTAAAAAATAATTTTGTTGGCAGAGACGCAATTGAATTATATTATTGCAATTGCATAGTAGGGAAACGCACGGTAGGCTGCTGTTCACATGTTATGACTGTCCTTTGGTATATAGGTTCAAGGTTGGGCTAGATTTCAGTCAAATATATGCCCTCCAGCGCCATTTTTAGATGATTTGTTAATAGTATATGACATTAATGAAAATATAAGTAGATATTTAATATCATACAAATGTGTTTTATTTTATTTTGTTATATTATCTTCAACTGAATTCAAATAAATATATATATATACTTACAACTTAGCAAATAAACCGTGAAAATAAGTAAAAAACAGCGCCACCAAGAATTTTTTAAATAGGTACTATTAGCTCTTATCCTATAATATAATTATATTTCAATATAATGAAGCATTATGTAGGTATATTATAAGATAATAAATATGTAGTATAAATGTTATGCCAATCTATAATGGTTAAAAGATACTGTTGAAAAAATTTCTCCCCTCTGAAAACGGCATCAGAATTTTTTTTGTCAAACTTGATAATAATAATAAAATTAATATGAATATAGCTTATATTTGAAATACACCTATTATTATACTCAATATCTTATTATAAATTACAGAAAAACTCGGAAAAGGCCTTGAATTACGTTTCTTTCATGCACATTTTAATAACGTATAAAATAGCCAAAAAGTTTAAAAAAAAATATTTCTACAATAATGGCGCCATTTTAAGTTTTTTTCCCAGATATCTAATACTGTTAAGATTCTAGAACACTCAATTTTTATACAATTTTTTGATGTCCACATTGGGCCTGAGACACTATGGAGAGTGGGCATTCTCCTTTTACGTTTAAAAGTTTACGAACTGAAGTTTGAACAAAGCTGGTGTAAAAAAAATGTATGGTGACCCTGCGAAACTTTATTTTAAAAACATCTACATCTCATGCAAATTATCAAAGGTCGATCAATGCTGAAGCAGTACATGCCATTAAAACCTACAAAGCGGGGTTTCAAAGTTTGGGTGCTATGCTGCGCTGTCACTGGATATATGTATTGCATGGAAGTTCACGAGGGCAAAAATCAAGATTCGGCTAGTACCAGGTTGGGGGAAAAAGTTGTTATGAAACTGACACATACATTTGCTGACTTAGGCTTTTGTATTTATTTTGACTGTTGGCTAAGAAAATCTTTGCTTGTGGAACATTACTGGCTACTAGAAAAGATTTCCCGAAAGAACAATTATGCGATGACAACGACCTTGGCACTGGTGATTTCGACAGTGTTATGGATGGATCCATATCCATAACCAAGTGGAAAGACCGAGGTAGGAAATGTGTCTTGATGGCCTCAAATATGCACAACCCAGCAGCTATAACATCTGTAATGCGGACTAACCGAGAAGGCAGAAAAGAGTAAGTAAAATGCCCAAAAGCTATCGCTGATTATAATACTTATATGGGTGGGGTAGATCGTTTCGATCAACTAATGTCGTCATATACTGTGTCATGGAAAAGTCGTCGGTGGTGGATGAAGATTTTCTACTATTTACTTGATTGTGCCATCGTCAACTCCTACATTGTTTACCGTGAAGTAGCCAAGGACGTTCTACCCCATTCTAAAATTTTATCACATCTGTCTTTTCGCAGTAAATTAGCTGATGAGTTAATTGCTGATTTTACGAGCAGAAAATTGCTATCTAAAACTAAGAGGCCTAAATTTGTTGCTGATCAACCTCATTTCCCTAAAAAAACTAGCTGCAATCGTTGTGCTTATTGCAGTACAAAAGCAAAGGTTTGTCGTAGCAGAATAGGATGTGATGTCTGTGATGTATCCCTGTGTCTGGAATGTTTCAAGGATTACCATCTAAACAATTGTAGAAAGAAAAACACCACATAAGTGTTCCTAAACAATTATAAGGCTGATGATTATGTATGTTCCTAAATAATAATTTATCGATAATGTTGTTAGTGTGTTGCTGAATAAAAAAAATATGACTGTTGATTATGCATGTTATTTAATTTTAGTGTGTTGATGAAGACTGAAATAATTATACTGTGATTTTATGTGAACAAAAATATAAATAGTAACGGTTTTCTTTCAATAAATTGTTTTATTTATAAAATTGTACGAACAAACAGTGATTAGGTAACAAACGGTCATGGCTACAAATGTAACCACCTGCTTAAATCCTCAACGGTCATGGTGCCACCACTTACAGACAAAACCAGAAAACACAACTAGTCATTTTTAATTTTTTTGTCATCCTTAAACTGCCTTTAATAGTCCAAGATCCCAGGGCCACCAGACATCACGTATTTTCTGACGAAGGAAATGTGGACGATTGAGTAGTGTTAGTATGTACTAAGAACGCACGCCTACCTGCTAGCTTGCTCAGACGGCCAATTTTCCTCGCCTTCGCGCTCCTACCCACAGAGGCATTAAAATTGAGCTTAGGGGGTGATTGGCTCCTTGGATCGGTTGGTCTTCTTGTAAAAGATTTTAAAATAGTTGTCTGGTAGACATATATAAAAATGGAGCATCAGAATTTACGTGAAGTTAAGTAATTATTTTGGGAGCTTTAAAGCGTCTGCAAAGCAATACGGCCGACGGAAAGTGTCTGGGAGTATTGGCGACTGATTTTTAAGGATATTGCCTAAAATATACGTAAAAATCAGCTTGGAGAATTTACGTGAGGTTTTTATGTACCTTGATTACCTGATACCTGAAAATTGGCCATCTGAGCAAGCTAGCAGGTAGGCATGCGTTCTTAGTACATACTAACACTACTCAAACGTCCACATTTCCTTCGTCAGAAAATACGTGACGTCTGGTGGCCCTGGGATCTTGCTCTATAACCTTTTCTGATGCCAAAAGTTTGAATTTAAAACCAAAAAATTTCTGCCATATAAAGGGTTAAGAAATGAAATTTAGAACAAAAGTTAAATAAATTGAAGCTAATGTTTAATATCATGTGATGTATTAAATATTTTAAGAAATTTAGAGTAAAATGAAACGTGGTTAAATAGAAAAATGCTATTATGAAATATTAAATGTAATGTATTAAGAAAAAAAATTTAGAGGTTAAATTGAAAAATATTAATGCTTTAAATGAAGAAATTCGAACAAGAAATTTTGCTTAATGTAATACGGAAATAAAAAAAGTTCAAACTGAAAATCTTTGTGAAATTTGCAATAGCGGAATGCTAATTTTGAAATAAAAACGGATTTAAGAAAAAAAGTGAATATAGAAATAGGAGATTATGATGAATTAAGATTTAAGATTGGTAATCATAATGATTGTAAATAAGGGTAAAAATTTAGAAAATGGTTAGGATTGATTCGGATTAATTAGGAAACATGGCATGGATTGATATAGGGCACTTATCTCGTGTTCATGCTGCGAGGTGAAGCTTTTGATGCGTCACTGCCCGGCGATGATGAGATGGCCACCATGAGTCCGGTGTTTTTTCTTGAGGTCCCTGTTCGGGCGCTATTTTGTTCATGATTCGAATCTCTTCTTGGATTTTATGTTGCTTGAAGACTGATTGCAGATAAATAAAATTCAGAGAATCAAAATGTATATTATCACAATTTCACAAAGATTTTAGTTAACTTTTTTACAATGGATTGCTGCGTACGACGAGAAGAAAAATGGTAAGAGGACGAGTTTGAAAGAAAGAAAGAAAGAAAGAAAGAATAGTTATTTATTGGCCTAAATAAAACAAATACATGCTGTTAAAAAAGTTAAAAAAAAGAAACAAAGTAATAAGTTAAAAGAGAAAAAAGACAAAAAGGAATACAGCGACATGATTATAAAAGCAAGAACATAAAGCAAATTTATGAAGGCCAACTAGGTCTCTGACTCAGCATTGCTTAGCAGCAAGTGTATACTGCTAAGGCGCTGTTTTTCAGTCAGAACCTGAATGGTGACATCAGACGTCAAACGCCATCAGTACACACTAAATAACATAATAACACAATAACATAATAACACACTGAGTAACATAAATAGCATACTATATATATATTATACTGGGTGTATTTGGAACGCTTTGTAAGATTTAAACCACGTAATATACTATTTATATACTATATAATGCATATAACCATTTATCCCAGAAACGTTTTTTTAAGAACATTTTAGGACTTCTGTATTATGTGAGGCAGCAATGTATCATGCCGCGCGGGGCGCGGGAGGCGGCGGAACGAAAATTAAACGTGCGCGCGGCGGCGAGTACGTTTACCGCGTGCCGTTGACCTCTGTCAGCTGATGGCGCGTATGAACGGTTTGCATTACATTGACAGTTTGTTCCAAACACGATTATTTTAAAGCATTATCTTCAAATTTCTGTTTCATTATTTTTTCCAAACCGGACTATACCAAAAAAAATGATGAAAACAGGAAAAAAAAAATTTTTTTTTCGCTTTTTTTTCACTTGTATCATGTCAGGTTAAGCCAACACTATCATACCTCTTCGTTTTTCAATGCGTTCCAAATACACCCTGTATACCAGGTATAGTCTGGCAATAGCTTGTGTTACATCTTTTACTATACGTCCTGCAGAAGATATTGAAACTCCTATGTAGTCAGCTACCGCAACCAACATAGTGCCCAATGCGTAGAACCTCAATGTCAACAAAAACTGATGTAGAGGTGGAACTCTATGGTTCCTAAAAAGAGCCATAAACATAAAGTTTATTTAAATGAAATGTATGATATCAATTTCTTAATAATTCAAGGTCTAAAAAATGGCGATGTAAAATTAGCGAAATTGAAAAAAAAACACCGAAATTTGTTGGTTTTTTTTGTTGCTAATTAGTTGCTAGAAAATTAATTTTTTTGCTCCAACCGATCGCAAAAAATCGGCAATAACGGTAACTTTACATTAAGATAGCGTGGAAATCACTGAATGTGGACTGATCGATCAAGCGAATAGGGGTCAATTTGTTGCTAATTTGTTGCTGAAAGATGCTAAGAAGAGAAAATTTTTATAAAATAAAAATTGATTTTTTTTAATTATGCCAAAATAAATAATATCCACGCCAGCTTAACTCTCGAATTTTCCGTGGAAAAAACTATAGTAAAAATTTGTTGCTCCTCATAGTGCAGCTTGTTTTAGCAGAAGGAGTCAGCAACAAAATAAAAACCGGGAGTCAAGAGAAGTTGGAGATCGATTTACAAAAAAACCGGCCACCGCTAGCTTAATTAACGATTTTTCCGCGGAAAAATTAGAGTGAAGATTTGTTGCTACTCATACTGAAGCTAGTCTGAGTACACAGGGTCAGCAACAAAATAAAAACCGGAAGTCAAGAGAAGTTGAAGAACGGTTTACAAAAAAATCGGCCACGCTAGCTTAACTCTAGACTTTTCCGTGAAAAAACTATAGTAAGAATATGTTGCTCCTCATAGTGCAGCTTGTTTTAGTAAAGAGAGTCAGCAACAAAATGAAAACCGGAAGTCAAAAGAAGTTGGAGATCGGTTTACAAAAAAAACTGGCCACGCTTGCTTAACTAACGATTTTTCCGTGAAAAAACTATAGTAAAAATTTGTTGTGATGATGAAGAAATGCGATAATTACGATGAAGTAAGGCAAATTGTAGAACTTAATTTTAAAAATATTTAAGACAAACTTATTACAAAGCAATCGAGTCACGGTAGAAGATACACTGACGGTGTAAAATCTTTTGCCTTATCTAATTTATTTATTATTACTCAGGAAAGGCTTACCAGTGTTTAAGGAACCGTATGTGTCTGCCTCATCCAGCTACTCTTCGTAGAATATTAGCAACACATAATTGCAATGTTGGATTTATGTCTGAAGTTATGAATTTTCTTAAAGAAAAAGCTTCATCAGGAAACACTTTAGCTAATGTTTGTTTAGTGTTTGATTCCATGCACATTAAGTCAGAAAAGTCTACGAAGCTTCAAAAGGTAGATATTGGGGTAGAATTGATTATGGTGATGTACTAACAGATGATGCAGAAAAATTGGCAACTGAAGTGTTGGTATTTCAAATAATTTCTTTGAAAGAAAAGTTTAAGTGCCCAGTAGCGTATTTTTTATTGATAAAATTTCAGCTCATTTGCAAGCGCAATTGATTTTAACCGCGATTCGTATGTTAGCGGACATTAATATTAATGTTAGGTGTTTGACAGCTGATGGGGCCAATGTAAATAAAACTACTTTTCAAGTTTTGGGTTGCAGTTTTGAATTTCCAGAAATAAAAACGTGGTTCAGTCACCCAACTAAGAGCATAAGAATTCATTGTTTATTAGATCCAGTACATATGATTAAATTAGCAAGAAACTTATTCGCTGAAACTTGTGTGACCTCGGACAAAGGACGAGTAGACTTTAAATTTATAAAATTATTACATGAATTTCAAGAAAAGGAAGGCCTTAAACTGGCAAACAAAATAACCAAAACGCACGTAAATTTTTATGGCAAAAAAATGAATGTCAGGTTGGCCGTGCAAGTATTGAGCAGTTCTGTAGCAAATGCTATAGAATTTTTATCTAGTTCCAGAAATTCTGATTTTTGTGGTTCTGAAGCAACTGTTGAATACTTGAGGTACTTAGATCGAATTTTTGATATGTTTTATTCTAAAAACCCTTTTGGCACTGGATATGAATCTCCTCTACGAAGAAAGAATAAGGATTATTGCCTAGATATCTTTAAAGATACCCGAGACTATTTATGTCGCCTAAAAGTTGACGGGCAAGACGTATTAACTCATAGGCGTAAAACACCAATTTTGGTTCTTATTGCGATTACTTTCAGTTTTGCTCAACTAGCGGAGGATCTTTTTGAAGAAAAAGCCTTGAATTATTTATTAACTTAAAAATGCTCCCAAGATCATCTTGAGATGTTTTGTCTTGTGTGAGGGCAAGGGGTAGTGCAAACGATAACCCGAATGCCCTTGATTTTATGTATATTATGAGAAAACTATTATTTGTCAACAAAATACTGGATAAAACTACATGTGAATATTGCCGATCTGCTTTGCTAGTAAAGCGGCAACATAAAGATCATAATTACGTCATAGATGCATATTTTCATCATTTACTACATTTGTTGACAGAGGCCAGTTGAAGTATGCTTCAAAACTTGTGTACGAAATAGTGAAATACGCTGAGAAACTCATCATGACGTCCTTAGAAAATGCATGGGAAAATGCGTACGGAGACAGATTGTTGAATATAATAAATCAACATTTCTATTCAAAGTTAAATCGAAATAATTAAGTGTATGGCCAAGAAATACATAGTTCTAAGGTTAAGAAGTCACGGCAAAAATAGAACTCTTGAAATTATGGGCTCACGTGTAACTATGAGGCAAAAGCTGCGAAAAACAATATTATTTAGTAATGTGTAAATAGTTAAATAAAAATCGATATGCTTATGAGTATTTTTATTTAATTCGTTAAGAACCCAACTCCCAACCAAAATTCTTCTTCTTGTTCTTCTTCAGCCTTTTTCAATCAAAATTTGTTAAAATTCTCCATTACTAATATTCGGGCTTTTACAGTTACACTTATACTACGCATTCCGCTCTATAATTCAAATATTCGCATAACTGTCATGATGCGCCTAATTTTAGTGGTCGAGTAGTACAATGTGATGCGTTATTTAAATGGGGAGAGGGATGAAGGTGGTTGGGGTAAATATTTTTTGTACCGAAATTTAGATATTACCTAAGAAGAGGATTATATCCCTCTTCTTAGGTAATATCACGAAATCTCTGAAATAAGTAATGATATTTTTTATACCGAGATTTAGATATTACCTAGGAAGAGGAATATAAACGAAATCCAGACCAGTGGAAAGGCATAATTAAGTTTGTAGTTTATTATTTTTATTGCAGTAAATACGCACGGTGACTATGAAGCCAAACGAGCCTTTTTTATATGTGCGACTCGGGACTGAGACGTCCGACAGAAGTGATTACGTACCAGTTTACCCTCCCATAAGAAGTAATTACTTCAATAAGAAGTTATTACTTCAATAAGAAGTTATCACTTTTACTTAGTTACTAGATAAAGCTTGCCTAGATTTTCCTAGCAAACAAATATTATAGTTACCCTACTAGAAAGAGACAATGCTACCGATAACTCACCTCTCTCTCTGCTCGATTTTATTGGTGAGTGCACAATCCTGTTTATGGAATATATAAAATCCTTGTTCATCCCACATGTTTATTGTATTCTTTTACTATTTGTGGGCATTGCACATCAACTTTTGATTTCTACTCCTTGCAGTATCTTTTTATGGCACTTACTGGTTCCACCCCACATAGGAACTTATCATTGTCACAGCTTTGTTGTCATTCCACCGTACTACGGCTAAACGATTTTTATCGCACGTTACTTGCGCATGACTACCCCGAAGTTTCTTTTTCATATTTTTTTCGGTAGGCAGCACTGTTTCTGCACCTCTAAATCTGTTATTTCTGATTGTGCCTAATCCAAAAATCCCGTAATCTTGTCTAAGAATATAAAATAATTCTGGACAAGTGAAAAAGTTATCGCAGAAAACAAATGCTGGATTAGACTTTATACTTTTGCATAAAGCGATTACCACCTGCGCTCCAAATCCAATAGAAGCTTCCTTTTCTGTAAAAGCATGAAGTCGGAAGTCCTCTCCACCATATAAGACAAAATCATAAATCATACCGGACACACCGGCTCGAACATAATTTTTGAATCCCCACTTATTGGGTTTATCTTTCATATATTGACGACGTTTTCCGGCTTTTGTCCCTTTCTACGGGATCATCATTTCATCAATACTAAATCTTTTTTCATTATCTTATGCTAAACAGTTGTCCCTAATTTTTTCTACAAGCGGTCTAACTTTATAATATCTGTCGGAGTCTTGAATGTTGTTGTCAACGAAATGTAAATAACGACGGATTTGTTGATATCGTTTTAGAGGCATCAAATCGGCCACCAGTTCGTATCTATGTATATCGCAAACTCCAATAATCAGTGTAAGAAGGCATGGTCACAACATTCATTATTATATGTATGGCTAAAAAATCTCGCAATTCGTCTTCAGTCAAACCAATGGTACGTCTAGTTTTAAAAATTGCATACACGTTTGTTTGCTCAACAATATCTGCTAAAATGTCAGGGGAAAAAAACTTATAGAGATACTCCAGTGGAAATAGGATCTGAACACCTCCTGCAGGATCTGCTTCCTCTTTTGTGGTTGCCATATGTCGAAATACAGCTTTTTTTCAGTGATAAGTTAAAGTGAATTTATGAACTCGCCTTCGTTTAGCAACATAAACCGTGGGACATTGTGACCGGGTTTTCCTGGAACTTGATGCAGAGGAAGCATTAGTCGTCATGCGTGGTGTTGCCAAGCCAGGTACAGGGGTGCAAGAGGTGCAGGCGTTGCAGGAGTCGTGGGAGATGCAGGTGTTGCGGGAAATGATATAATGTCACTTAATACCGGTAGCACATTGCAATTTGGTTCTTGAGATGGACTTGAATAAACAGTTTGGAAAATTTGCGCAAGGCAAACGTTTCCGATAGCAGGGTTATGTTCATCGTCTAATAGGTTTAGTCTTTCTAAAGAGCTATCAATAGAGGATGCAGAGGAACTTGACAAAGAAAGCGAAGCGGGCATACATAGCTTGTTTTCAATATCTGAACGTTCACTATCGTCAGAAGGTGCATTCTGAATAGGAATTAGCGCTAAAATTCTACCACCACATGATTGAAGCTGTTGCTGCCGAAAAAGAAAAAAAAATGCTAAAACTCCAAATAAACAAAACAAAAATCAATCTCAGAAATCGGCCGGTAAGGTTATGGCGTCTATATTTTGGGATGCGCATGGAATACTTTTCATCGACTACCTTGAAAAGGGGCAAAATATAAATAGTGACTATTACATGTGCTTATTGGAGCGATTGAAGTACGAAATTGCGGATAAACGGCCTCACATGAACAAAAAGAAAGTGGTGTTTCACCAGGACAAAGCGCCTTGTCACAAGTCCGTGAGAACGATGGCCAAAATTAACGAATTGGGCTTCGAATTGCTTCTTCATCCCCCTTATTCGCCAGACTTGGCCCCCAGCGATTACTGGCTGTTTGCAGACCTCAAAAAAATGCTTCAGGGTAAGAAATTTGACTCAAATAGTGAAGTTATCGCAGCAACGGAGGCTTATTTTGAAGACAAAGACAAATCGTTCTACACACATGGGATAGAAAAGTTAGAAAAGCGTTGGAGGGACTGTATCGCTCTTGGAGGAGACTATGTTGATGAATAAAAATTAATTTTATAAAAAAGACCTTTTTTTAGTACTTAGTCTCGGGACTTATTGAACCACGTGTTAATCATAGAAGTGAAACACTGTTAGAGGTTGTGCACTCAGATTTATGTGGGCCTATGGAGACCATATCTATCAGTCAGGCAAAATACTTTCTTCTTTTTGTGGGTGATGCCAGTCGAACATCAAGTGTATATTTTTTAAAGAGAAGAATCAAGGCTTGCGGTACTTTAAGGAGTATAAAAGGTTAGTTGAAAATCAAACAGGAAACAAAATTAAAGTACTGAGAACAGACAATGGAGAAGAATTTTTTCTAATGAGATGGAAAATTATCTGAAGTCTGTAGGAAGTTCATCAAAACACTAATCCCTACACTCCGGAACAAAATGGTATCTCTGAGCGCCTCAACAGAACACTGGTTGAACGTGCCAAATGCTTACTCTTTGAAGCTTAATTAGGCAAACAGTTTTGGGCAGAAGCTATAAATCCAGCAGTTTACCTAAGAAATAGGTAACCAGACTCAGGATTGGGAAATATGACACCGTTTGAGAAATAAATAGGCAGAAAGCCCAACCTGAGCCACGTTAGAGTGTTTGGTAGTTCTGTCATGGTGCATGTGCCCAAGGAAAAAAGACTTAAGTGGCATAAAAAGGTAGTCAAGTATATCTTAGTTGGTTATCCAGATAATTACAATTAAAGGATATAGATTATACAACTAAGAAACAAGGCAAATAGCCATGAACAGGAATATGACTTGATGACCAACCGAACAAAAAAATAAGAAAAATTGTCTCATGGCAATTTTTCGCCAGCATATTCGGCGCAAAAAACAATCAAAGACATCCGGTGCAGGAGAAGATAATACAGGGTTCGGAACTCGAAGTGTCACTAATACAAAATGCTGTAATTCTGTTAATTATGAGCATATTTATTTTAAAACTTTAGTATCGAAAAGAAAACATATAAAAAAATTAAAAAAAAAATATTGTTCAATATGACCACCTTTAGCGCGGATAACAGCATCGAGTCTGCTAATATTTTGTTCCATTCACGGCGGGGAGCAATCTTTAAGGCGTCGACCGTCACATATTTTTTTGTTGACACTTTGGCTTCTAGAATTGACCATATAGAAAAATCCATTTGGTTTAAGTCCGGGGAATATGGTGGCCATTGTTGCGAAGAAATGAAGCTCGGAACATTTTCTTGTAAAAAAATTTGGGTTTAACGTGCTTTGTGGGATGGTGCCGTGTCTTGTTGAAAGGTCCGGTGATTTTTACCAAATTGTTTACGTGCCCAAGGTAACAAAGCATCGTTTAAAATGTTTTTACGGTAGATCTGCTGGTTTATCTTTACACCCTGGTCAACGAAAACGAGAGGTGAGCGTCCCGTGGCAGTTACCGCAGCCCAAACCATCACAGATGCTGGTGCAATTCGTTGGTCTAAATTGTCATTTGATTTACACTTTAACCATACGCGATCATTTTGTTTGTTCACATATTGCTGAACCGTAAACATTTTTTCATCGGAAAATACCAAATTTTCAAGCATGCCACCAACGTGCAAGTGCTTTAAGTTCTTAGCTCTTTCTAGACGAGTTGCCCTTTGTGCATGTGTTAGGTCTTGCACTTTTTGTAATTTGTAGGGCTTCAGTTGAAGTTTATTTTTCAATATGCGTCCTATGCTCCGGGCAGATACATTAAGACTTTTCGCCAATTTAACTGCGCTTTGTCGTGGATTTCGTTCAATTCTAGCCTTTACCTTTCGAAACATTTCTGATGATGTTGCTGTTGTTGGATGTCCACCTCCATGGCGTTTTGTGATGCTACCCTTATCATTGTAACGCGTGATGGTCCGATACACAAACATTTTGTTCAAATGTAAATGTCCTAGCTCATTAACGATGACTGTCTCGATTTTCCAGCCAAATAAAAAGAAATGACAAAAGAAGTTTATTAACAATACAATAGACTAAGGAATGTGAAAAAATGGGCGCCATACTGTAAACAGTTTAGTTGCTATGGCAACGTAAAGTTAGTAACACTTCCAGTGCCGAACCCGGTATTTACAAGCCAGTGTGGATATATTACGACGCTATGGAAGCATTTTTGGCATCTATTTACAAGTGTCGTCATACTATAATCAACACTGAGAAGGACGTAATGAAGGACTTGTAAGTAAATTAAAACCACATTTTCTTTTAGTTACTATTTATTTACTGCGTTTTATTACATACTAAATTAAGATACATGTAATTAACTTTTTGATACATAAAAATGGGTAAAAGAATAGATGTTTATGTAAGTAGATACACATTTTTATAGGTTGATTTTTTATTCACCACTAAATTTTTTCCAGGTAGGTATAAGGTATCATTAATATATCAGAATTTTACAAATAAATAGTACCTATTTAAAATGTAATCAATATTGACACCTTTGGCTTTATAATTTTCAATCATTTTGCCTTAAAAAAACCTAGCGAACTCATTTCTTATTTCTATGGCGCACAGTGTTGCACGTCTTCCTACATTTGGTTTAGGTCTAATAGCTGAATTAGTGAAATGGTCTCGCCTTCAAGTCCATTCTTGAATTATTTCATCATCAACAACGTTCTACTATGTCGAAGAAAGTCATGCAATAGAATACAAGTCATCGTTATCAGTTTAGCTTTATCCTTTTGAATTTCCATTGGCTTTTAAAAAATTCGAAATACTTGTATCATAACTCCAAAAACGTTTTCAACGGTAACGCGTGTACTAGATAATCTCTTGTTAAATGTCCGTTGTAACGAAGCAATGACATGGTTTCCTGGGAAAAGTTTCATAACGTGTTTGCTTAACACAAATGCCATATATCCAAGAAAAACATACGGTACATTACATTGTCCGCCAGGAAGCGGAATATCAGGTGGTGAATTAATAATATAAGTAGAAATCTTTTCCCAAAGAACACTATTTTGAAATACTCCTCCATCACTTATTCTGCCCTGAGCCCCAATATCGGCAAATATGGAACTATAATCACTGTCAACTAAAGCTAAGAGCACAAAACTGTTGAATGTTCCTTTATAATTATAGTATTCTGTGCCACTGTTGATTGTATCACAACATCTTTGCCATCAATACAGCTTACACAATGTGGGTATTTTCTGTTAAAGCGCCTTTCTAGGTTTAACCATTCTGTAATACTCCGTGGCATCTGTAAAATATGAAAACGCATGAATTATTTCGAGTCTTTTGCCATCCACC
Source organism: Melitaea athalia (assembly GCA_905220545.2). Taxonomy (NCBI): domain Eukaryota; kingdom Metazoa; phylum Arthropoda; class Insecta; order Lepidoptera; family Nymphalidae; genus Melitaea; species Melitaea athalia. The sequence goes on from HG992189.1 coordinate 3,665,049, forward strand.
AATATTCTGGGGGGTAGTGCTGCCAATTTATTACCAATAACTTTTTTTGAAAACATTAAATTTACTTTATTTTTTACGAGTCGATAAGATGTTTGGTGAATTAGTAAGGAGAGATCGAATACCTTTTTTATCGAATTTAATACGAAAAAGTTGTTCGTAGTAATGTCTACAGTAGACTGTTTGACATGAGGATTGAGGAATCTCTATTTCAATACTAATCTACAAATATAATTATGCATTTATTCTATTTCAGATAACATCGGCTCCACTTAACGCCGACGAGGATATGCACCAAGATAGTAGCATAGATGATCACCAGAATAATGATGAACAAAATTGCAAGAAGAACAAATTGGCGCACACGAAAAATTTTTTAAATCACCTATCAAAAGAAAAAGTCTGCGTGAAGATAGCAAAACAGATATTCAGAGAAAGATAAAAGACACGGTATCTAATTTAAACACCATTTTATTGAACAGGAAGGGAAACGATGAATGCTACTTGTGCGCGCAATTATTAGCCACTACATAGATTACGAGAGTATTCGATACAGGAACGGTGTCAGATTATGCATAGCAATGATGGGCTGCTTTTGGTAAATCCATCTAAACAATTTAACTACCCCAGGTCTACACCATCGCCAATATATTATTTATCGCCTTCCTCTAACTCGTCTAGTTATATCCCAGACCGTCCTACGTCTACGTCTCATAACAACTATATCTCATATATATCATTCTCGTTTAAAACAGATTACAGGAAATTTTAATATTGATTTTGGTGGTTTCGAAGTTTTCAGTTTATTTATTTTTTATTAATTTTTCATTTTAGCTAAATATTTTTCCATTAGTGCTTCCTTCTCAGGCGTGTCAGTTATAACGGTGCTCTTCATCTTCTTGGATCGGTTCTGAGTATTCTTTCTAGTCAACGCCTTTGGATATGGTCGGACACATAGGCTGGTGACAGACGGACGGACGGACACACAGCGGAGTCTTAGTAATAGGGTTCCGTTTTTACCCTTTGGGTACAGAACCCTAATTATAATTTGACTCGAAAAATCAAAAGGCTCAAGAAAAATGCGATAACTTACAGCAAATTGTGTTAAAATTCCAAAAGAAAAAATATTTTACAGTAGACGAATTTAGTGAATTAAATCTTAAAGTTAAAAACGTAGAATTTACAAACAGGTTGATTTAAAAAAAGCAAGTTTAAGGAATATCGTAACAAATATACAACAGCGTTAAGGAAATTTGCAGTCACTCTTCATTATTATTCTACCACTGCCTACAAATATGTAAGGCAGGCATTCAATGAATCACTGCCACATTCTCGTGTAATTGGTAAATGGTATGAGAACAGTTCCGGTGATCCTGGCTTCAATAAACAAGCTCTGGAAATCTTAGAAAAAAAATATCAACGAGAGAATATTGCAATTTGAGAGAATGACGCCGCGTTGGCGCAGCGGTTACAGCACTGGATTGCGATTGGCTGTTGCGCGGGCGGTTGCGGGTTCGATTCCTGCACACGACAGCATTTGTATTGGCCATATAGATGTTTGCCGTGGTCTGGGTGTTTGTGCAGTCCTTGTGGGTTACCCCACCGTGCCTCGGAGAGCACGTTAAGCCGTCGGTCCCGGTTGTTATCATGTACACCTGATAGCGATCGTTACTCATAGTAGGGAATATATCCGCCAACCCGCATTGGAGCAGCGTGGTGGATTGGGCTCCGATCCTTCTCCTACATGGAGAAGGGGCCTATGCCCAACAGTGGGATATTACAGGCTGTATCGTGATCGTGAGAGAATATTGTGCATGGAATGGAAGGAAGACCGCAGGCGTTGTAGTCTTTGGTGCAGGTTCGGCAAACTCATGCGAAGTTGCTACACAAGCATGTTTTTATATTAGTCTGTATGAATGAAAGTTGGAAAATTCCTGTCGCATATTTTCTCTTAAACGGATTGTCAGCTGAAACTCGGGCAAATTTATTAAAAACATGCTTGAGTGAATGTTATAATGTAGGAGTAGACATTGTTGCTATCACATTTGATGGTTGTGCAACCAAGTGCAAACGCAGCCAATTTATTAGGTTGTGATTTAAAGCATCCAGCAAGTTTTAAAACTACATTTAAACATCCTGAATGTGATTTAGAGGTAGCAATCATGCTTGATGCTTGTCATATGATAAAATTAGTACGAAATTCGTTTGAAGCTAAAAGGGCTAACTTTAGATGAGTGTGAAAAGAGATCCGTTGACAGTTTACTAATTTAGTCAAATTACAAAAAAAAAATTAGGATTAAATTTTGCAAATAAAATTACTTCCCGTCATATTCATTTTAGAAATGAAACAATGAAGGTAAAATTAGCACCACAATTGATGATCATAAGTGTTGCAAATGTAATGAGATTGTGACGTCTTTTCTTTTCGTCAACACTGACGCCACGATAGATTTTATTACTATTTTTAACAATATATTCGATGTATTAAATTCAAGATCATCAGATTATGGCAAAAAAACCACTTTCGAAAGAAAACGCGGACGAAGTTATAGCATACCTCGAAAAAGTCAAGCATTATATACTACGTCTAAATATATTTATTAAAAACAGACGTGATCTTCGCGGACGAATTACTATGAAAGTGATAAAGAAAAAAATCGTTGAATCTAAAAACAAAACAGGGTTTTTAGGCTTTTTCATATGTATAGAAAGCTTGAAACACCTATACTCCACTTTGGTTGAAGCACAACGTTTGCAACATATTGCAACTTATAGTTAATCTCAAGATCATATTGAAATTTTATTTAGTGCTATTAAGCGTCATCGGAGTTATAATAACAATCCTAATACCATACAATTTAATGGAATTTTCAAAAAAAATCCTTCAGCACTTCCCTAGTAGCAATTATTGTTGGGGTGTCGTAGCTAACGGTTGCCAACGGTTGGCATTTTGTTGGGAAGTGGTTGTGTCTCTGCCAACAAAATCCCAACATTGGGCCAACCGCGTAACAGTTACGTAAACGTAGCCACAACCTACCAACATTGGGCCAACTATATGTATTGTTGATTAGCCAACGTGGAATTTGTTGCGTTGGCAAAGCGTTGGCCTTACTGACATAAAAACAACGTTATAACGCCTACAATCTAGTAACATTGGGCCAACGACTTCAACGATTGGCAAGCCAACGACGCAAGTGTATTTTTCCCACAAACATGCAACATTGGGCCAACTATATGTATTGTTGACAATAAATATTTATAGAACTATTCAGATACAAACTACAAAAATATACTTAACTTGCTATTTGTCGAGGCCCACCCGAGAATTTAAGGAATAAGTACGTGTCGCTTTTTAAATCTCCAACAGACTGTTCACCCCAATTCAACATAGCGGAGGGTTTTTATATGAAATAACAACAAATGATTGACACATTTTCCTTTTTTTAGCGTTAAATGTACTTTTTATCATTTTATAATACGTTTTAGACATTTACTTAATTAATAGCTCCTGGGGGGGATTGGGGATAGGTTCGGCAACGCGCTTGTGATGCTTCTGGTGTTGCAGGCGTCTATAGGCTACGGTCTTACCATCAGGTGAGCCGTACGCTTGTTTGCAAACCTAGTTACATAAAAAAATATATATATACAAACTACACATATTTTAAAGAATCTAATGTTGCAAATGAATACCGGAAATGATAAATCACAGCAGCGTAGCCGTGGCTGGCGCCGTTATTTCAATCACTGTTAAATTATCAATAAATCTGTTAAATAATTCACAATTAATTAAATAACAAATATTAAAATATATTTTAATGACTATTTACACTGAAATGAAAGCACAATAGTTTTTAAGAAGTTCTAAGTAGTGTTCGTTTTAAAATATTATCTGTTGTTCAGTTGTTATTCTTTTTCGATAGATGAGAAATTAATTCTATAATTAAAACATCGAAAACAACCAAGGTATATATATCCCTTTCCAAACTCACGCGTATTTTTTCCACAAACATACACGTTGGGCCAACTAAGCGACAAAGCGTTGGCCTCACGTTGGCCTTACCAAGATATTGAAAATTGAACTAAAAGGTTTTCCACAGGTGCCATACAAAATGACATAGTGTTGCCACGTTCAATTAATTCATTTCATAGACAGTGGCGCTCTCCTTCATAGTCGTGAAATTGTACAGAATTATAGTAATCACAGCTTTCTAGTGTATAAAGAGATACCTATAATATGCTTATTGCAAGAAAGCAACTGATTTATCAAAATCTGTTTTTGATATTCTTACTAATTTTAAATTGGAAATAAGCCAGTTTTACTTTTATAGCTAGATAGATTGTCGTTAAATGAGCATGTCTGCTATGCAAAAATCGTACCTATTTGCTCCTTAAATAAGTATCAAAACAAGCTGTAAAAGAACAGGATGGATGCGTAAATTTTACGCCTAAAAATGTGGTAAAAGCAGCCCACAATTCGACTGCTCTGTATACAAATATCGACGGGTCAGATGTCACGGAAAATTAAGAAATTTTGTAAATTTTAAAAATTAATAAAAATTAATCAAGCATTTTATTTTATAAATTAGCAGAATTTTAGCAGATTTTGGCAAATTTTAACCAAGATGCTAGCATAATGACTAATTTAAATATGATCAAACTTGTTTGTCAAACATGTTTGATCAAACTTCATGTTTCATATAACAAACATATCAAAAAAACCCGCAGCCCCACACGATCAAATAATTTGACAAACACGTTTGTCAAACAGAAATTTAATATGAAGTTTGATCAAATATTTGATCGTCTACGGGGCCCTTTAGTCCGAGCCGCGATATAAAAAGTTTCTGCCGTAAGTTGTGCGATCGATTGAAAAATACACCCATTTTTGTGGGTAACCGAATCGTAAATTTATTTGTGTATTAGTTAAAGAACAAAAAAGAATTGTTGGATTTAATTTGGATAAATATAATTATTTACGATTTTAAAATCATTTCTGTATTCAAACTGCAAATAAAAATAAGATTTGTAAAAAAACAATATTGTAGGTAACTTCATTTCCTTCCACTGGTATCACTATGGCAAAAAACGCGCGTCATCGGTCAAAACAACAAAATGGCGTTCGTTTTGTTTTACGCTTAACGAAAGAGGTGTTGTTTTGTGTTTCTTGGTGTATTTTGTGATTAAAACGTTGAGTTGAGCCCCAGTTCCTCCGTTCGATTATTACTAATTGCATCTATTACAAAACTGTGTTGAGCAGCTACCAATAAAATATGGTCTAGATCGAGTAAATCTAATGATGAAGAGGCCATTGTAAATCCAAGTCACTCTGCCACCTTCCAAAATAGTTTGATGTTACCAAACTCTACAATAGGTGTGTAATATTTTTGAAGTGTTACTTAAGATTAACATTTAAAACATGCATAAATAATGCTTGCATTTTCTAATTTAAAATTAATTTTATTTCTAGGTTCTTTGGATTTTACTCTAACACCATTTTTAAAAGATAGTGCAAGTTATCAAGCCCTAGGTAAAAGAGAACATATTTATTATTAAAGCACACAATCTTCGCATTCTTAAACTTAATTTTAAACTAAAATAATTTATTTTAGATGTAATTGCCTAGTACTTGGCTAATATTGAAAGTGAAATAAAAGAGCTGCAAATTTCACAGAATGAAATTTTACAAAGGTTAAAGTCATCCTCCGCGATTTCGCTACCATGTGATGATTATGATTCAATGGTAAAAATCGAAACCTGGATTAATGCAGCTCAAGAAAATAGAAAACTTTTGGTTAGTTATAATTAAATTGTTAGTTAATAGTTGGGGTTCGAATGGGCCAAAAGTCTTCTATATCAGACATTATTATGGTCGGATCTCAACTTTTTTTTTAATGTTTAAAAAAGGGGACGAACGAGCAGACGAGCCGCCTGATGGTAAGCAATCCAAACAGAACATTTCTAAACTCTTTTAGTCTTGTACTGGGGTTCTGAACACTGGAAGGGTTTCCATTTATGGATAGATACAACATACACCTCCAGCCAGATTCTGAAATGTAACCATTGCAATGGATCAAAAGTTTTCTAAAATGTTTGAGCATTTCTTGTAAAAAAATAAAATTGCCGATGACCGAATCTACTGCCTCGGTGCACTTACGGCAGCCATACGCTTGCAAATATAATACGGGATATAACTGAAACCCCTGCTGGCGGTGTGGAGCGCATAGCTAGTAATTTATATGTTATATTCAGGACTAAACTGTCGCTCACGGCTTTCTCGGTTGGATTCAGTTTATATCACGCACCCAATATTATCCCACAGAAACATAATAAATTAGCTCACTTTGTAGTACCTCATTGTCAGATCCGTCAGAATTGGTACAAGGTAATTTTTATTCTCAATTAGGAACTCACTGTGGATACCATCCGAGCCTTGAGCTTTGTCCTTCTTTTGACATTTTCTGGCTTTTTCTATTTCTTCTGGTAATATGTATGGCACTTTGCTTTCACTTGAGAGATTTGTAATTTGAGTCTTATTTTCTTTTGGATATAAATCTTGTAAAGGTTTTGTAGCTATTGATATGTTTATGGGCGTTTAGTTTCACATTTATTATTTTATTTAAGATGTTGGGTATCCAGTCTATTGTCATTATTAAATTTAATTGCATTTTCAGGTATAGCTGAGACCGTTGCGAAGGCTCTAATGACATCCTGGATATCTAGATTCGGATGCCCTACTCAACTCAGTTTGAATCGGCTCTCTTCAAGCACTTATCAGAATTAATCGGCTTCAAACACAAGAAAACTACAGCGTACCATCCAGCCAATTGGTGTAGTACGGGACTCATATTACTTATTTTAAAGATTTTTTTAAACAGGGCAAAATTTAATTATTTTTAAGTTAACTATTATACCCGCAATTGCCTTATTGTAAACAACATGATTATCAAAGATCCTTTTTGTTTCTCTTTTCAGTGCACCGGAATTTAAGCATTTATATAAGTTGTAGGTTCTTAAATGTTTTTTTTTTATCTAATTTATTCCATTTATAATTTTATAATAAATAAATTTCAGTTGTTCGTTTTTGAACAGGTGTGAGAGCAATCCTTATAGTATTGTGGCGTGATCGTGCTACACCTACTGGCCAGTACAAAGAACCTACATTTTCCTCACCAAAAACCACTGTGGGCCCGTTGTAATATATCAATTTAGGGTAAACGTTAAATTTTAACTAACATTTTCATGACCGGCAGATGGAGTCAACGTAGAGCCGACAAATTCAGTCAAAAAGCCGACAGGTGGAGTCAACGTAGAGCCGACAGATGGACTCAATGCAGAGCCGACATATGGAGTCAACGTAGAGCCGGCAGGTGGAGTCAACGTAGGACCGACAGATGGAATCAACGTAGAGCCGACAGATGGAGCCAATGTAGAGCCGACAGATGGAGACAACGTAGAGCCTTGTCGGCCCAACGTTGACTCCATCTGTCGGCCCTTCGTTGATTTCATCTGTCGGCCCTTCGTTGACTCCATCTGTCGGCCCCCTACGTTGACTATCTGACGGCCCTCCGTTGGCCCCATTGGTTAGTCCTACGTTGGCTCTATCTGTCGGCCCTACGTTAGTTACATCTGTAAACTCTACGTTGGCATCATCTGTTGGTCCTACGTTGGCTCCGTTTCTCAGCCCTCACGTTGGCAAATAGTTGGGCCTATGTTACCTTTTTTGTTGGCAAACGGTGTGATTTGTCATACCTAAAAGTTGTAGGGCTGACAAATGGAGCCAACTTAGGTCCAACGCATGCCGCCAACGTTGGGCCGACAGATATAGCCAATGTAGGGCCGACACATGGAGCCAACATGGGACCGACAGATGAACGTTGGCTCTATTGTTGGCCCTACAACTTTAAAGTATGACAAACCACACCGTTGGCCAACAAAAAAGGGGACATAGGCCCAACAATTTACCAACGTAAATTGCTACTAGGGTTGGAATTGAAGTCCTCGTTCTTGGGTAATTGCATACCACTGGAAAATGTTCCTGTATTGACGTGCTCATCTGCGTAGATAACATAAATTCTTCGCTAAGTAGCGAAGAGGAAAGCTTTCGATGAAGATTGCGATGTACTCGAAGTTGAAGAAACTAATATTCCGTTATAGATAAAAATGTGGAAGTGCTGTCTACGATGTTAAATCGCGAAAGCGTCAAGAAAACAACTGAGCAGATAATCGGCTATATTTCAGGATGGGTATCAAAAAAATTAATTAAAACTATTAAGTGAGGCTTGTACCGAATGTCTGCTCTCTAACAATAAGTTGTGGTTTAACAAATTGACCGTTTTGAATAATATGGGAGGACTATGTTTTCCAAGCGAAGATTTCTTTAAAATTTGCATTTGATCAGAGACAATAAATAATTGACAATCACATTAAAGAAAAGGGTTCCCCCCCCAACCCCACCCCAAAGACATTGAATTTATTAAAAATCGAATTTTAAAATCATTTGTAATTTGTAATGACATACTCGTATTTGCCTCTTTAAACTCACATTCTTTACAGCAATATCCAATGTCAAATGATAGGCTACACCATTCGCGCTGTTATTAAAAAGTTTATAAATTATCGTATACATTTCGCATACAAAAGCAATCCAGTCAGTAAAACTGATTTTATGATGATATCATAAAAGATAAAAAAGGAATAAATTAAGTTTATTCGAAGGTATATAAATAGCAAATATGTTTTTTTTATTTTTTATTTGTTAAAACAAGTTTTAAGTAAAAAGTATTTTCGAACTAATAAAACTTTGAAAAAGAAATAGTTTTTTTTTTTTTTTTACCCAATCGAATCTAAAGATTGCTCATTTATTAGTCTAATCTGAATTAAAATTGAGTACACTTTTGCCCACCTCCTCTCGTTGCTACCTGATACGCGCTCGACCGGTGCAACTAAATATTCGTCTCTTTCTAATAACAGATAAGGCGCATGACACCCAACCCCAAGTTCTTTTCCTTTTTCCGCTTACGATGTAAAAAGTATACTCTGTCCTTTTAAAATATTCGTTTTTAATGCAATGATGTTGGCGTATGCCGCGTTTATTTGTATTAGGTCGTTGGTTACTTCTGTTTTTACTCGTTAATTGTTTGTTTGACTGTGACTTTATATTATAGGACTGTGATATATGTAAAACAGTATCAGAATGTTGAGAATTTTCCATTTTTTGTGCATTTTGTTGTGCCATAATGACAGTTTTAGCAATTGATATAGCTTTTTCAAGTGTTAGGTCAGTCTCTAGCAATAATCTTGGTCGAACATGCGTTAATCTCTCAACTCATGTTAGATTTAAATATATCTTTGAAGTGCGTCGATTCCTTCTTCGGGTTTCCGCATTCTCGTAAAAAAGGAACGTCTGATAATAGTCAAGTTCTTCTCTGGCTCGAATTTAGTTTTTATATCTTTTAAAGTTTTTGTTCGGGTCTATATTGAAAGAGTTATAAAATTTTATACCTTTTTCTCCAATTGTGTGTAAAATAATTGCTATTTTGCTTTTCTCGAATGCTTCTTCCGAGTCCGTAGCAAGAAGAAAAAGCTCGAAACATTGCCACAATTTCTTTCAATTAGAATTGTTATTTTGATTCGTTTCAATGTTTAATTTCGGTATTTTATTCGTTTTCCAATATTTTATCCTTCAGTAAGACTGTATTAAACTCCACAATAATAGGTTTGTGCAATAGATCTTTTTTAGGATTAATTCTATGTATATCATTAATATCCAAAATCAATACTTTACCTAGATTTTTTACCACATTACAGTCTTTCTTTTGTTTCGTTCTCCAATTTAGGCACATTTTTAAGACCATTTGATCTAGATTTACGCTCCAAGTAATCTAATCTATCCTCAAGCTGTGTTATAGTTTTTAGCTTCATTTTTTTGTTTAAGGTTTTTAATTTGTATCAAAAAGTCATCATATTTACTAGACATTTGCTCTATACTTTTCTTCAACTCCGCATTCTGCGCGTTCAATCCCTCAATAACAGCCCTAAGTTGCGAAAAGTTACGTTCCTGCTTTTTAGAAAACGCTGCAAACATATCCTGAATAACAATAGACAAAATTGTGATCTCCATCCCTTTTCCATTTTTTTCATTCCATGACACTTACAAGGTTCACGAGAGACGACATGTCAGGTTTCAATGAGTGCTGTCGCAGCGGAGGCACGTTTACAATTATATTTATACTCCCTCTTGCTCCTCCTGGCTGGATTGAAGTTTCGTTGCATACTTCCTTGGGGCTGGTCTCCGGGAAAAGGTTATATTATGTTAGGTGCAATGGAAATGCATTGTCAGCAACAAAAACGTAAGGCACATTTACATCGCCATCAGAAAGTGGTTCAGGTTGTGGTAAATGTAATGAATTTGTCTGAAGTTTTTCGAATAAAACACATTCTCTGAATACACCACTGTCACTGATTCTACCCTTGTTACCTACTTCTCAAAACATAAAACATAAATTGCGATCCATTAAGCCCATCAAAACAATACTAAACGAATGCTTATAACTGAATATTTAGACTCACTGTGAATCGGTGACACTATGACAACATGTTTACTATCGATTGCTCCCATTGCTGCCATTCGTTTTCATTCTCAGGTAACTTGATCATATCCTTCAAGACAGATATAAGAGCAGCACAACATTCCCTAACAATATTTAAAATCACTTGGTAAGACATCTTGAATAAATAATGTAAGCTTCTGTAGCTATCTCCTGTAGCTAAATATAGTAAAGTAACTGCTAGTCGAACTTTGGCCGGTAAAGTTACAAGAAATTTAGTTTGTTGTTTTTCTATCAAAGGCCCAACTGTTGTATTTAAGTTTTTAATTTTTGATAAAAATTAAAGTCATTTTTAATTAATTTGTCTTGATTACAGAGCACAGAGTAGCGGGCGGGCCAACGACAAGTTTATTACCTTTTAAAATTATAACATAAAGTCGAGAGTTTTTGTCAGACAAAGGATTTAGAATTATTACTATCTAACACACTCCCCTAACTTTAATTCCTTTGTCTTTTATAATACGTTGTACAGTGGTTTTACAAACATAAAACAATGATTTTTTTTTTCTAATTTTAAGTAAACAATAGAGTATTACACGAATTTCTGAAATGTATCTTAAAAAAATTCTATAGCGCTAATATGGCGCTAAAAAATAAAAATATATTTTTTTTCTCGCCTTAAGTATGATAAAAAAATAATTATTTTTACATAATTTCAAATTTCGCGCTTATTTCGCAAAAACGCTTCACACAGTGGACGCCATGTGCGCTTTGTGGGCATGACGTCCTATCGTGAGCAAACTAACAGCACTAATATTTTGCCCGTGTTTTATTTAAAATTAAAATAATTGTGTTTGCTCGCAAACGAAAAAAAACCGACTTCAATTACATCGACAAGTAATACAACGTAAGTACACGAAAAAGTAGTCACGTAACTAAATTAATTCAAAAAGTAGTGATCAGTGACATCAAAATTATTTATAAAGAAAGCTACCCTAGCGCCTAGCGGATAATACAGCGCACTACGTTGCATCCTTGAATTGATTCTAAACTGAAGTAGTTTTAACATAGTCCCATAGATGGCGTTGCGTAGCGAGGCGCTCGTAAATACGTATCATCAATGATTACTCAATTACTCAAAAAGTACTAATTATATCTCGATCAAATTTAAATAAAACCACATGATAAGTATTAGCTTTTGATTTATAAAAGAAATATCAAACTCGGTGCACTCAGTAAAAAGTTATGAGATATAATACAAAAAACAGTCAAGGAAATACGCGTTATCAAAGATTACTTATAAAAGAAGACATTAGATCTCGATCAAATTTAAATAAGATTACATTACAAGTATAAGGTTTCGAATAAAGTAAGAATTATCAAAATCGATAAACCCAGTAAAAAGTTATGCGGATTATTACAACGTAGGTCGACGAAAAAGTTGTCAATTAAATACGCATTATTAGATATATCTCTAAAAGTACTTGTCAGATCTCAATTAAATTTAAATGGGACCACATGACACGCAAAACCTTTCAGTTAAAACAAAACTCATCGAAATCGGTCCATCCAGTCAAAAGTTCTGAGCTAAGTCGGTGTGCGGTTTCTGAATGCAAGAATACTAGTGTTAAAACACCAGACAAATTGTGGATTCAAATACCAATGGATATAAAAATGAGAAACTCTTGGTTAAAACTTGCAAGCAGAGATCCCGAACTGTTATCCGAAAAATCTCGTTTATACTTTTGTGAAGATCACTTTGACGTAAATAACTATTATGCATTACATATCTAATAATCTATTACGATAGGTTACCTACTTTAAAAATAATATAATTTTTTTTGTAATGTAGTGTGGAGGTATTTGGAGGTTATAAAAGCTAGTAAAGTTGCTAATTTATCTTTGTTACGTTTCAGTTGGAAAATTATATGAAGTATAAAATAATGGGTTCAGTAAAAAAGATCAAAATGAAACCGAATTTCATACCCTCCAGATTTGCTTGGAATAAAAAACATAAGTCTTCAAATGAATCACATCTTGCCGAAGCTAAAAGGCAAAGATTAGATCATATAGAAGCAGAGAATATTGAAGTACACTGAAGGTAACTTCATTTATACTACCTATGTATTTATTAAAAAAATCATTGTATTCACCTATTATTTCCACCAAGTTAAATTTGTAAAAGCAGATTAGTATATTATTATTGGCACAAACTCTTCATAACTTTTATATTTTAAAAATAATTTTTTAACATTTTTTAGGTTCACAAACAGATACGGTTGGACCTTCTTCTATGGAAAATTTATATAAATGTGACGACAATACTCAAATATTCAAAAAGCAGGAACACAAAGCGACTCAAAATTATCCAAATTCAGGAGCACAAAGCCACTCAAGTAGTACTGAGCCAGACACATAAGGCGATTCAGGTTTGCCAAAAGGCACATATCAGAAGTAGATAGGTGCAAACCAATGTACGAAGTAGAGATGTAATAACTTCACCTTAATATTAAATTAAATGTATTAATTGCTACATCACCTATAAAATCTTTGGTTAAAAACACCAGAAAACCATCCACATCTCAGTCAACTGCTTTAATAAAATTCAATTTCCTAGAAGAAAACCGTGACAGTGATACTTCATGTACACCAACTTTAGCAGGGTCAACAGTTGAACCAGACTATTCTCCATCTAAAACAAGCATGTCCAAAACAACATCAGACACTAGCTTACAAGCTGAACATAAAAAGCTTGAAAAGATAAATTTACAAAGTACATTGAGTAAAATAATAATTAATAAGCCTAAACTTTATATTGGTATTACTAAAAATCTATATCTTATCATAGACTTAATTAAAAAGCATTTTTAGATATCACTGTGCCGAATATTTTATTATGTTTAATGAAAATTAAATTGAATAGGACTTTCTCTCAATTATCCGATGACTTTGATTTATCTGTGACTCAAGCCTGTAATATATTTTTCAACAACATGCCTGGTATTGTTAAAGTCCTTTCACCATTTGTCAAACAATTTTCAAGTACATCAATAAAAAATAATCTACCTATAGCTTTTCGACGCAGATATAACCAGGTTACATGTATCATTGATTGCTTGGAAATAGAAATCCAAAAACCTGCTAAGGCCATGCATCAAGCATTAACATGGTCAGAATATAAGAAAACAAATACAATTAAATACCTAGTCTCATGTACTCCTGATGGACTAGTAAACTTTGAGTCGAATGGTTATGCCGGAAGGATTAGCGATGTAAACCTGTTAGAACAAAGTAAGTTTTTGGAATGATTCCAACCGGGTTCATATATTTTAGCTGATAGAGGATTCAAAAACATAGAATCATTCTTGTCACAAAAAGGATTTACTCTTCTGAGGCCACCAAGTGTGCATACCGGGATAAAACTATCTAAAAAAAAAATAAAGTAGACTAAGCAAATTCCCAGCCTTAGAATACATTTTGTAATTAGAAGACTGCGCGAATTTAGCATCCTAAAAATGCATACAGTTGTTAATTATAATTTAATTGGTATGTTGGATTCATGTATTAAAACAGCATGAGCATTGATAAATCTGCAAGATTCTTAAATTAAATAAATTTCGAAACAACAACATAATAGTTTTATTAATTTACTTTGTATTATGTTTATTATCTCTCTTTATCTATATATTTACCCAAAGACGATTGAGGTCAAGTTGTTGGCGGGCCATAAAAAAGGGTTAAGAATGAAAAAGCTATTTAAATATATAATCATTTTATATAGTTTACATATTTGTCACACTTTTGAACAAAACTGGAAATATATTATTTTTCCAAAAAGAAAGAACACTGTCTAATAGACTCATAACATACTTATGGTCGTAGTCAACTTTAAGAAGTGTAACTTCATTATTTTTGTCAAAGTCACTACTAGCTACACAAAAATAACTCTCATTGGCTTGAGTACAATACATCTGTATTTGTACCTGGGCATAATATTTTTCATTTATTCTGCCTTCTTTATTAACATAATTTTCTGAAGTTTGGGCACTTGATTTCAAATATAGTTTTTTTATTTATTCCATCTGGTGATGCAGCTATCATTGGAAAAGTCTTAGATATGTACAAACCACACGTTTTGATTTTTATTCCTAACTAGCTTCTGCGCGCGACTTCGTCGGCGTGGACTCCGCTCCTATTGGTCTTAGCGAGATGATATATAGCCTATAGCCTTCCTCGATAAATGGGCAATCTAACACTGAAAGATTTTTTCAAATCGGACGAGTAGATCCTGAGATTAGCGCGTTCAAACAAACAAACAAACAAACAATCAACAAACAAACTCTTCAGCTTTATTATATTAGTATAGATTTCTTTTCAACTACTTTTCTCGCATGACCTTCTAATTTTCTGCCTTTAAACATTGCTGATGTTTTTGGAATTTTTGCACCAAGAATTACAGCAACCAAGGTTCCATCGATTGTTTTACAATGACTAACTTCATAACACTTAGAAGCCGTTATCCTTCCGAATCGAAGTTCATGCCATAAGTAACTGGTATTTTGGCCTCGAGTATCTCTTTCTGCATTCTTTATATTGGTATTACTAAATTCTGTGAAGATTTTTAATAAAAATCTATCACAAATCTCATCATTGTATGCCATCATCAGATGATGTAATGATAGAATAGTACTTGAATCACGATAGTCAGGTTCATGCTTAATGAACTGACAATTATTTATTTTTCTTGCCTTACATTCTTTGACAAATTCATTAATCAACCCGCTGTCTGGAGCAAATTCTTTTGGTTTCCGTTTCACCATTTCTCTCGCACTCAATATTTTAATTGATGTTCCAACTTTGGCAAGATTGTACTTTTTCCAATAACATTCTACTGAGGTGCAGGAAAGTTCTTCACTTTGGCGGTACAACCACATCAAAAACGCAACTCCATGTTTACAGCCACCTTCTGATGCAGGACAATCATGACATTTAACACTTGTCACCACTTCTTCGCGTTCATCTACTACGAGTGTAGCTGCATACGGCTTACTTCGTACTTTGTGTTCAGGACAAACTGAACATTTCACAGTGCAAACATGCTTTGTTCCCTCTTCAGCTGTACGTAACCTATAGCGTCATCGCCATAAGTCTCTCTTCCGGATCTGAAAACAATGTACGAATTTTCATCCATTTTTTATCACAATCAAAGCTTTTTTTATTGTAATAAAGTAAGATATTAGCTACTTAAAACTTACATGGATGTTTTAACATTCCGCAACTCAGCAGAACAAAGGTCGGGATTTGCAGCAAAAAAATTACCGACCATCAAAGAATTTATTCTTGGTAAATTTGTGTTGTCACCTTTAACGTAACCGTCTTCCATGATTTTAAATTATTTGGATATTAATGAAATGCAAAGAGGATTATAAAGGTCGATTCACACATATCAGTGAGCCCACAGTTCCGGCACAGTACCGCATCAGTGATAATTATTCTTTCAAACATTCTCTATGGATGTATTTACACTTGTCAGTGTCAGTGTCGTCTCAGTACCGTCAGTGTCAGTGCCGGCACCGGCCATCACGGACGGGATCGGCGACAACGATATTTTATCACGGATCACTGACGCCGCTGCATCGAAAACAAAATGATGGACGAGGTGTTGATTGAATTAGTTCGTGAGAATACTGTTTTGTATGATTTATCTCATGCAAAGTATATGGATACAAAATACAAAAACAATTTGTGGACCAAAATAGGAACACAAATGAATGTAGACGATAAGTCAAAATTTACTTATCTACAGTGCTATTGTAAAGAGGAAAGATTAGATTTTTGTCTATGTGTTTGAACCTACAAACTACTGGACCGATTTTAAAAGATAGTAGATTTTATAGTAATCCGACGCAAAAAGATTAAATTGTTGTTGCATTTGAAATACAACATGTGAGAAGTTGAGATGGGCCGCTAGTTTTAAAATAAAATAATACAGTGTAAGTAAGTTGCTTTATTTTAATAGACAAAGTACAAATCATATTTTATCGTCTTGCCAGGGTACTGATCCTGCCTCAGAAATAAAATAATTTTTGAATACTTCTCTAACGTGAAATGCGCCCGCTGTGGCGTTTCCGCCTTGAGGTTGCACAGTTTCCAGTAAACTGCTTGTATGAGGTTTATTACCCTCATAAACTGATGCATGTGTTGTATTTGGATTGAAATATTTGATGTGAAGTTATGTAAAATACAAGTAGCGAGTACTATATTATCTACATTTTCTGGGTTAGCTTGGATCCGTCTATTGTATATTCAAAACTTTTGTGTTAATATACCGAAAGTATTTTCAACAATTCTTCTTGCTCTTGATAAACGATAATTAAAAATGCGCTTGTCGTCATTCAAATTTTGCCCTGGATAAGGTCGCATTAAATATGTTTTGAGAGGAAATGCTTCATCTCCCACAATCACGTGTGGTGTTTCTATTGATGTTCCTGGCAACGGAGAATTTCCAGGTATACCTATAGTTCCTTGCTGTAGTCTTTTTCCTAGGTTGGAATTTGCAAAAATGCCACCATCACTGTTTTTGTCATAAGACCCAACATCAACGGCAATAAAGCTATAGTTCGCGTCCACAAGGGCCATCAAAACAATTGAAACTGTTTTATTGTAATTAAAATATAGAGATCCACTGTTCGAGGGAGCCTGAATTGTTATGTGCTTACCATCCAGTGCTCTGACACAGTTAGGGAAATTCCACAACAATTTAAAGTCATTGGCAATAATTTTCCATTTACCTTCTGTAGGCAAAGGTAGCATTTCACTCATCAGAGTTTCCTTTATTATCTTGCATGTTTCCATAACTATGGAATATGCTGTGCTGTGGCCCAAGCGGTAACTAAATGAAATTGTCTTCAGAGAATCCCCTGTTGTTAGATACCTGGAACAAATAAATCTATGTATAATATTATTTTCAGTGCAGGTTCAACATTCATAACACGGTGGAATAACATAAGAGACAACTATCGAAAATCGTTGAAGAAAACGGTAACTAAAAGTGGACAAAAGAAGACCAATGTTAAATTATACAAGTACTATGAACAATTACATTTTTTGAAAAAATATTTCAATGAACGACCGACAGTACAAAGTGTAGAAAAACCAGAAAAAGAAAATTCTGACTACGAAACCAACGATCCATTTCACCTGATATACCCATTGTCGCTAGTAACGAAGCATCCATTCCATCACCAAGCTACGTATCCACTCCATCACCACAGTGCGTCCGCACTCCCACACCATCACCAAGCCATGTGTCTACTGCATCACCACTGTACGTCCGCACACCCACACCATCACCAAGCCATGTATCCACTCCATCACCAAGCCATGTATCCACTCCATCACCACCATCACTGTCGTCTCCATCAACTACATCTACTTTAAGAAAGAGAAAAGGTTCGACAAAATGCACACCAAAACCATCCTCAGCATCTTCATTAATGGAATATGCTCTTCAAAAAAAATCAAGAAAAAGCTGAACGCGTCGAGCACCCAGTTGATGCTTTTTTAAATGGTATTGCACCCACACTGAAGAATTTGAATCAATATTACTTAAATTTGGCTAAGACTGAAATATTTACTACTGTGCAAAAATATGAGATGAAGATGATGACAGAGCAAAATGTACCATTATATCCAAGAGATATTGCAACTGAACCAACAAATACAAATCTCACATCGCAATCTATTCTTGACTCTACTGGATTGGCTAATATAGTAGATCCCACACAATCATACCTTCAACATAGTGATGTGCAGCAATTTTTTATAAACTATACAGTTAACGAATGATAATGCTCTAGAACTTAACAAAATGTTAAAAGTACAATGTGTTTATGTGCCACATACGAAGTAATAAAACTGATTTAAATACATGTTTTCAGAATTTTAATTAAAAAGTTATCCTTAACATACCTGTCAGTGGATGGATACATCTGCACTGCAAAAAATGTGTTCACTGATATGTTGTCGAATTTTTATTGGTCAAATGACTCGTACAGCCCGAACGAACCACAAAAGTTTCTTCGGTAGCCAAAAAAGATACCTGATTCTTCCTGCAGAAATAGTTTTTTTCTTCATGATTATTTTTCTTGCAAATAGAGCAAGAAGGTTTTACTTTTTTCTTGAAAAAACAATTATTTTCTTCATGCTTATTTCTCTTGCAAAATGTACAGAATTTCTTTTTAAAGTTTTTATTGTTGGATTTAAAAGCAATATTTTCAGTAGTAGTAAGTACTTATAGTTGCTAAACGTTTTTCTTCGGCCAAAAGTCTTGAAATTAAATTATTAGTAGTTTTGTCAGATGTTGCTGTCGACTCCCATGCTGTTATAAAGTTATTGTAATTTTCTGGTAATGTTGATATAATTTTTGTTATGAGCATGTTATCGTTGATATTTTCACCCAAGCAGTTTAATTGGTACGCTTGGTTTTCGAGCGAACTTATGTGGAAAGTCATGTCCTGTTTGGTATTGTATGAATATTGGAAAAATTCTTGTAAAGTATTGCACTTTTGTTGGTCAATTTTCTTTTCAAATATGAAGCAAAGTTTTTTATACATTTTTGATGCGGTTTTACATGACAATAAAAGTGGTAAATGTTTTCTGTCTATTGTACTTGTAATAATTTTCTGGACCTGTGCATCGTTTTTTAATTTTTCTTTCGAGTCGTATGGCGTAACATCGCCATCATGCACAATTTCGTGTAAATCATTACTTCTCAAAAGGATTTCCACTTGGAATTTCCATAGTATAAACGTTTTTTCATTAGTAAGTCGCTGTATACGCGATAAAGTATCTTTTTCCTCCATCTTTTAACACGCCGACTTTTAAACTTTTTAAGAATATTTTTGTTTTTATAATTCGTTGTTATTGTAATTTCATTTTACTTTAACGCTTTTTTATTTTAATTTCCGTTTATAGGAACCACTTCTTTGCTACCATGTTGTATTTTAGTTTTTAGGGTTCCGTACCCAAAGGGTAAAAACGGGACCCTATTACTAAGACTTCGCTGTCCGTCCGTCCGTCCGTCTGTCACCAGGCTGTATCTCAAGAACGGCTATAGCTAGAGAGTTGAAATTTTCACAAATTATGTATTTCTGTTGCCGCTTTAACAACGAATACTAAAAACAAAATAAAATAAATATTTAAAGGGGGCTCCCATACAACAAACTTACAACGATAAAATAATCGCCACTCATACGATTTTTAACAAGCATATTATTTTTTTATATAACTAGGTCGGCAAACAAGCATACGACTCACCTGATGGTAAGCGATTACCATACCTTATAGACGTCTGCAACACCAGAAGCATCGCAAGTCACCAAGTCTTTTACAAATCTCTCAGTAAGTGATGCCTTTTCTTTATAGTTTGGGCTGAAGGAGCGATGAATCCCAAGTACCTGAATGTTCCAGAACCTTCTATGGGGACTATAAACTGTGTACAGTCTCCATAGATATTTCACATGCCACGTAGCTAGCTTACTTATAACTTTTCTACCTGAAACATTATATGCGGGTACCCGGGTACCCGGTTATTGAACGAATGGTGAAAGTTTGGTCATGGACCGGACGGATAAAACAGAGTGTACAATATTTAGTTTATTTTCGAATTTAATTTAGGTATTTTAATTTAAATCATTTTGAAGAGCTCAAAATAAAATGTTAAACTCTGGTGACGTTTTGTCAATGGAACTAAGATGGCCGTTCAAGCGTGGGTATAAAAGACGTTCGGAAGGGGGACGTGTCCTTTTTTGCTCGGGTGCTCTTGCGACAAAGTTAAGTATTGTTTAAATTAATTAATTAATAATAAGAGTTTTCGTAATTCTGTTGTTAACGGACGAGGCGGGTGAATCTAGACTAAGATAAGTTAAAAGTATTGTTTAAATTAATTCATAATAAGAGTTTTTGTTGTTTTGTTATTTACGTACAAGGATTGTGAATCTATACTGCGTAAAATAAGTATTAGTTTAACTACTTTTAAACTTTCGCGTTGCATTATTATATTTTAACGTTCTCACGGGTATTAACGCGAACAAAAATTTTACGACAAAAATTTGTACGACTCCTGAGACAATTGATTAGAAATAAGCACAGTGAGCTGGATAATATACAGAGTGAGTTATATGCGTTACATTTAAAGTGTAGTGTTAGTCTATCTCGTGAAGATTATGAATTATGTGATCGTGTTACATATCTACAAGCGTGCCGTACCTACGAACTATGTAGTAATACCCACGATCGAAAATTTTCGAAGGAATATAATCGACGGTATACTGAGAACCGAACGTCACCCACAGGTTCGAGCCATCCGAAAGATACCGTTATAAACCTTTCGATCACGAGTCTAGATGACACTACAATTAACATCTTGGCTAAAGGTATGAATTTTGCTTTAACACCTAAGCGAATACCGTATGAGAATGTGATCAGCAGTGTTGAAGAAACGATAGTACGTAATAAAATACCGGACAGCGATTCGGACACTCTCAGACAGGACGTCGCGGTAATATTACGGAAATCGAAACTGCCTGTTACCAACATTACTACAGAAGAGCGTCAAGCACTGAAAAATATTCGGGACAACCAGGACATTTTAGTGCTTAAGGCTGACAAAGGAAACGCCACTGTAGTGATGAATACGACTGATTACCAACAAAAAATACGGGAACTATTGTGTGATAAAAAGGTATATAAACCGGTCTCATACAACCCCACGGCCAGGGTCATACGCAAAACACGCACTTTGATACAGGAAAACCAGGACCTGTTTACAGAAGACGAGTACGAAAGACTTTATAGACCTAAAGCACACCAACCACCTAGTTTATATGGCTTGCCTAAAATACATAAGTCTGGCGTGCCGTTGCGGCCTATCGTAAGTCAAATCGCCTCTCCTGCTTACGACCTTGCAAAGCACGTCGCATCAGTATTGCAGCCATTTGTGGGTAAATCACCGTCTTTTGTAAAGGATTCACGCCACTTCGTTCAAATAATCAACGAGATTACATTGGAACCGAACGACATAATGGTGAGTTTTGATGTGGAGTCCCTTTTACCAATATTCCAATAGATGAGTGTCTGGAAGTAGTGAGAGACAAACTTAGGGATAGTGAAATGCCGTTAAATTATATTGATCTACTAAAGCACTGCCTAGAGGGTGACTATTTTCTTTTCCAAGGTCAGTACTACCTCCAGATCGATGTTGTCGCAATGGGTAGTCCAGTAGCCCCGGTACTTGCCAACCTCTGGATGGAACATTTCGAAGAGAAAGCACTCAGCCTTGGCCCGAAGATCATCAGACTGTGGAAGAGATACGTAGATGATATTTTTAGCATCGTCAAGGGTAGTAGAATAGAGGTGGATCAATATATACAACATTTAAACTCCATTCATCCTAAGATGAAATTTACATATGAAATGGAGGCGGACAGATCGCTACCTTTCCTAGATGTACGAGTAAAAGTGAAACCTTCCTTTTTTTGTCCTTGTTGTTTTTGGTCCTTGTCTCACTGTATATACCGCAAACCGACACACACTGATAGGTACCGTCGGCCAAGAAAGTGGTGTACCACCCTAAGGTTGAATGCCGCTTGCAGATTCATAGGTGATAAAGATTAGTTTCGCTTGCAGATCGATCTGACAACTTCTATTGCCGTCTTTATCTGATTATTGATAACGATTATTACTGCTTATAGCGTGACAGCCACGTTGCTATGGAACCAATGACAAGAAGGAGTGCGGAATGCTAATATTTTCCTAAAATTATACATGAAATATACATTAAATTAATAAAAAAAGCATTACACACACTACAGCACTCACACACGCATATTATACTATTTGTTGATTGTCAAAGTCTGTAGTCAAGTTGATTTTTTTTAAAAAGGTTCTTTATTTTCATAATTATTTAATTTTCTGTAATTAAAATTTTTAATTATGGTCGAATTTCGACCTCTGGGCGGTCTCCCAGAGTCATTCTACCATATTTATTACTAGTGGTCACTACTCACTAGTATACATAAAACTGTAAAGGCACAAGACGAGTCCATAATTATACCTACAATTTCTGTAATCTTGTAATTTCAATATGCGTTTAATAAAACAGTTTATTTCAGGAAAAGTTTTTATTATATATTTTTATTATATATTTTCATAAAGAAAAGCTAAAAATAAATTTATCCTTTTATTAAATATCCACAATGGCTGTTAATAGTAGATTAGTAGCCAAGGGCTGTAAGGCATCAATTGCAGCCCGAGATATTTAGGCGCACGAGCGCAGCGATGGCGCCTATAGTTCGAGGGTGCAATTGATGCTTACACCCGAGCTAACTATTCTGCTTTAAATCTCGATTGTGAGGTAAGTAGAAAAAACCGGAATTGAACAATTATCTTGAACAAAATCAAATTGTGGCACTTCGTTCTCCAGGTAAACATTATGGACTGTCGGTAGCATTGCACTCTGAAGCACGTCGATATAATTTACTGCTGTCACTCGAGGAGGTAGAGAGCACACTTCTCCTACACCATCCGCACTTATCCAGCCCCAAATATTTACGAAAATTCAACCTGATTCTCTATTTGGGATTAAATGATCAACTCATTGAATTATATCGCCAAGGGTGAAGACGTCCATGCTGACTGGATTTAAACGTTTTTTCATCACAAAACACTGTATTAGACCAATCAAAATCTAAGTGCTCTCTGACGAAGTTCAAACGAGCAAGTCTGTGAGCATCCGTCAAATATATTTTTTGGCATAATGCCTGTGGTGCAACCCCATGTAATGTTCCTTATTGTTTGGGCACTCACATCGAACATCTCCGCAAAATGTTTTGTCGGCTTAAAAGCATTGATTTCATATTCCCGTCTCATGAATTATCTGTCGTTATTGGAGAATGCAGGCCGGCGACCACTTCTTCTGCGATTCAACAAACTTCTCACTTCTCCTTCACGACGAATCCAAAATCAGACACAGAGTATCGATAAATTCAAATTTCGCGATTTCACACTGATACTGCAGCCCTCATTGAATTGGGCAATTATTTATGCTCTTTCGGCAATGGTCAAGTTGGCAGGCATTGAAGATGATATTTATTAGCTGTTGAGTGAAAAATAACACGGAAAATATATCGATTTTAGAGGATAATAATAATAGAAATTACTTAAATGTATTTGACAAAATGTCAATTGTTGACGTATGAATACTTATCAATTAGGTCATTATTTTACGTCTCTTTCAGTACCTAATATATTTTAATAACAAACCTTGTTGTAATTTTCGATGACAGGGAAACTAAATGAAAACTGGTACACCACTTTCTTGGCCGACCGTACCTGCACGCGTCGTCACACCACCATCCTCGTCACTTACAGTCCGTTGTAACATCATTAAAGAACAGAGCTCAGGATCTCTGTGACCCTGAACAAACTTTTAACTGAGGTAGGGCACAGCAGGAAATTTCCTGCTCAAAAAATGGAGCAGCCCGACTGGGGTAGTACCTCGACCTTACAGAAGACCACAGCTAAATAATACTGTTTTCAAGCAGTATTGTGTTCCTGTTGGTGAGTAAGGTGACCAGAGCTCCTGGGGGGGATTGGGGATAGGGTCGGCAACGCGCTTGCGACGCTTTTGATGTTGCAGGCGTCTATACGCTACGGTAGTCACTTACCATCAGGTGAGCCGTACGCTTGTTTGTCGACTTAGTAATATAAAAAAAAAGAACACTTGGAGCAGGAGCTGAACCATGTTCAGGAGGTACTTGCGAACAACGGATATCAAGTGAATAGACAAACCAGGCAACCGACAAAAAGACGCAAATATCCGGAAGTTAAACGTGGGCCAAATGTTGGCGTACAACTCTTACGTTCCCTCAGGTGGTCGAAGGAAATGAAAGGCAGGGTGGATTGTTCACCACGATTTTATTTTTGCCTTCAACCATACTAGTATACAGAGTTCGATACAACTATAGCGTGATTTAATTGACACCTAATGCCATCTAGTGGCAGCAAACAAAAACTTAAATAATTTTAAGTTGCAACGTTAACATACCGCCCACCAAGAACGACTTTTTAGCGTTCTTCACTCCGCCCACCTTGATTGACAATATTGATGGGAGAGTTTCATAATTTAATAAAATACATAGTTGGGAAACCTAACTCATAATTATACCTTATTAAAACAAACAATATTAATCTACAAATAAACCAATAACAACAACTTGAAAATAATAGAATAAACTTAACTAGCTAACAACTATTAATCTGTTACAGGCAAAATACATAGCTTGGAAACTGGCCTCTTAAAAATATTTCTTCCACATCTTAAACTAACTACTCGCGTAATTTTGTCCAATCCAGGATGTTTTTACACTACTATGCCATAAAGCCACTCAGGCCCCTTGTCTTTTTTTTTTTCTTTTAATTCCTAAATTATTCTCTTCTTCCTTAACCCTTTCTGGAAGTTCCATAACTCCTGATGATACTTGGCCTGATAATATCCAGCCGAGCCTTGTATTCTGAGCAACTGGATATCCAGGTGGACCCCTCAAAATACCTTCTATTATTACTCTACTGAAAACTTCTGCACCCAATAACAAATCTACCTTATTGGGTACATTAAATTTGGGGTCTGCTAATTTAATTCCAATGAATGGTTTCCGTGATTGGAAAAGTATCTTGGTTTCAGGAATACACGATGTTAATTTGTTCAAAACATGTGCCTTTACTTCTACAGTACAATTAGGATCGTGACGTGACTGAACCTTTAAGAGAACTACCGCCTTCGTTACTACTGACTCTTGCTGATCATTTCCTAATCCCCAAAGCCGATTGTGACTTTTAATCTTTTTTAAACCAAGTAATTGTACAGCATCTTCTGTAATGAAAGACGCCTGTGAACCCTGGTCCAACAAAGCTCTTAAATTAACATTGCAACCGTTTCTCGATTCTGCCTTATCAACCGCTGTTGGCAAGAGTACTTGACTGTTAGATCAGATCGAAGCAATACTAAATTCTAGACCTCTCATTCCAATTTCATCTGATCCATCAGATTTAATTCCTCTCACACCAGCGCATTTCTTGATTGGACGTACGCTTACAATGCTGCCTGCTCTCCAGGTCGATCAGGCTCTACTTCACTCGCTATCCAGATATAAACGGATACAATTATTGAAAACACATTTTTGGAATCGATAATACAAAGAGTACGTTTCAGAATCGCAGATCAGAAATAAATGGCGCACAGACAGCGGACAACCACGACCTAGCAGAGCTTGGAATGGGCTCTGCCTGCTACTCACGATGTTGGACCAGGACCAACTCCTACTCCAAGTGGGGCCAGTTTGTTAACGCGCGGTAGCGCGTTTCCCCGCGCCCGCGCGATCCCCCGCGCCCGCGCGGTCTCCTACGCCCGCGCGACCCCCGCGCTCGCGCATAGCAGGCGGTGGCGTGAGCCGTCAGCCGCTATCGCTCACTCTTCCCTCCCGGGCCCCAGCCGCCGACCGAGCAACGCACGCGCAGCTGCGCCACTCTCTGCGCGCGGGCACCGAGGACGACACTACGCTACGAAACTTCGCTTTGAAACATCCGACCTGACCATCAACCATACTACATAATATTTAAGCTTCCTTCCGAAGAAATTAATCATTTCATATCACAGTCGACTGTCATACGAAGAACGAATAAATAATTACGAAGATCGGCGTGTTCTCATTTAAGAATCCCTCGTTAACATCTGTCGTAAGAATTTTGATCGGGTAATAACTTAATTTTTATTTCTGGCCATTCGGAGTTACATGTGAATGTAATAAAAAGATCTGGTCTTCCAAACTTCCTGACGTATGTCATAGCATCTTGACTTTTTTTTATTAATGTAAATACATGGAGATCCTGTAAATGACGACGGCAATATAACGTGCTGGCCAATATTAGAAGCGTCTATATTGCCATCATTAACCACGACGGCATCTCTTAAATGAATTTACTCTTCTGCTCTCAATTTTTTTTTATTTCTTTTGATGAAGTCAAGCCTCTCAGAAATCATTTTTGCCGCCATATCAACACAATATTGGTTGAATTATCCTTTGAAATAATGTATGCTGTTTAAGTTATATATTCTTACCATGAATCTAAATGCATAAAACTGCATACATGATATAGTTTTAGATCTAACAGCAGTATTCTACTGTGGAAAATATTCCACAGTAGAATACTGCTGTTAATATATGATATAATATAAATACATATCGTATCCGTCATTCCCAAAGGGAAACAGTAAAGGATATTGAAATGGGTCATAAGATCTATGAATTTTAGAAACTCGTTGAAGTCCACCATCTCTCACATTCAACACAATATCTCAGGAACCTTTGTCTTCATCTATCAAAAGAACCCCTTTATATACTATGGGCGCATTATACTAACCTCGATGCTTGTTAGGAGGTTTCCCATCAGCATGAATAATAATTTTAAAATCATTCGTTGGTCTATTTTCGAGATTGTATTTAATGGCGTACACCAAAACAAATAATAGACTTCGGAGATAATTGAAATAAGCTTCCTCTTATCCAATCAAACTCTGGGAAAGTGGTGTTAAAAGTACCAAACACCACCTTAAGCGAATAGTCGGTATAGCATTTCTTATCTGCGAACAGCTAAATACTGTTTTAACCGAAATAGAAGGTGTCCTCAATTCAAGGCCTGTTCTGTTTAGCCTGGAATTGTTTTGACAGTGGAAGCGTGAAATAATCATCAGGCAACAAAATGGAACAAAACATAATATCTGTGATACACAGAGTTAACAACTAATGTACGTTTGTTACCTTACGTTCTTCCGCGAAGATATTTCCGTCGCCCTGGCCTGGTACCGTCGGCCAAAAAAGTGGTGTACCACCCTAAGGTTGAATCCTGCTTGCTCATTTATAGGTGATAAAGATTAGTTTCGCTTGTAGATCGATCTGACAACTTCTATTGCCGTCTTTATCTGATTATTGATAACGACTATTACTGTTTAGATATAGCGTGACAGCTACGCTGCTATGGAACCAATGACGTAATAAATTCAAAATTGTAAACAACAAGTTATTATATAAATCTTATACTATTAAACGAGAAATTCTTGTATATATGTCATATAAAGAATCTGAATCTCGGAATCGGCTCCTCGGATTTTCATGAAATTTAGTATACAGGTGATTTCGGGGGCGAAAAATTGATCTAGCTAGGATTCATTTTTAGAAAATGTCGTTTTATTCCTGTTTTAGGCAATAAAAAAATGGCTAAAATATCGTTAGAATAGGAAGGTTAATTTCACAATTGTCATTTACGTTGTAATAGCTCAGGAGGGAAATCGGACGGTTGAAATTGACCGAGAAAACCATGATTCAAATCTCAGTCTCCAGATTAATCCTTTTTTCTTGTTTTTTTAAATTTCACTCGTGATTTTTTATTTAAATAAAAATAAAATATAAAAATACCGAGAAAAAAACAAAATACAAAAATAAATAAAATAAAAATACCGAGCCAGGCTCGGTCACCCAGGTATTAAAATTGTAAAGCACAAATATACCTACAATTTCTGTAAACTTGTAATTACAATATGCGTTTAATAAAACAGTTTATTTCAGGAAAATACTTTATTATATTGTCAGAAAGAAAAGCTAAAAATAAATTTATGCTCTTATAAAATTTCCACAATCACTTCTAAAATACTTAATATAAAACATAAACATAGTCATATTCATATTTAGAAGAGGTTGGAAAAATTTAAAAATTAGAAACGGGTGTAACCATTGGCCTCTATAAACTCTAAAAGACGAGACCTCATTGAACCAACAAGCCGTGAGCAAATATCGGTTCCCCGTATTTCCTCCCAAATAGAATTACAGTGACTAATAATAGCTTGTTTGGTTTTTTTTCATTTTGATGCGACCATATTTGGACAATAAGGCCCCAAATATTTTCTATCGGGTTGAGGTCCGGTGATCTTGAAGGCCACGGAATTACCCTTACGTCAGTGTTTGAACGAAACCAGGCTCTTACGATCCTCGCATTATGAAATGAACAATTATCTTGAACAAAATCAAATTGTGGCACTTCGTTCTCCAGGTAAACATTATGGACTGTCGGTAGCATTGCACTCTGAAGCACGTCGATATAAGTTACTGCTGTCGCTCAAGGAGGTAGAGAGCACACTTCTCCTACACCATCCGCACTTATCCAGCCCCAAATATTTACGGAAATTTAACCTGATTCTCTATTTGGGATTATATGATCATCTCTATAACTTATTGAATTATATCGCCAAAGGTGAAGACGTCCATGCTGACTGGATTTAAAAGTTTTTCCAGAACAAAACACTGTATTAGACCAATCAAAATCTAAGTGCTCTCTGACGAAGTTCAGACGAACAAGTCTGTGAGCATCCATCAAATATATTTTCTTGGCGTAATGCCTGTGGTGCAACCCCATGTAATGTTCCTTATTGTTTGGGCACACACATCGAACAACTCCGCAAAATGTTTAGTCGGCTTAAAACCATTAATTTCATATTCCCGTCTCATGAGTTTCTGTCGTTATTGGAGAGTGCAGGCCGGTGACCACTTCTGCGATTCAACAAACTTCTCTCCTCTCCTTCACGACGAATCCAAAACCTGACACAGCGTATTGATATATTCAAATTTCGCGATTTCACACTGATACTGCATCCCTCATTAAATTGGGCAATATTATTTGTGCTCTTTCGGCAATGGTCAAGTTGGCAGGCATTGAAGATGATATGTATAAGCAGTTGAGTGAAAAATAACAAGGAAAATATATCGATTTTAGAGGAAAATAATAATAGAAATTACTTAAATATATTTGACAAAATGTCAATTGTTGACGTATGAATACTTATCAATTAGGTTTACGTCATTATTATACGTCTCTTTCAGTAATATATTTTAATAACAAACCTTGTTGTAATTTTCGATGACAGGGAAACTAAATGAAAACTGGTACACCACTTTCTTGGCCGACCGTACAACCTAAATTAACACAAGAATACAACCGGCCGGATGCAATTCTTATGCTAATAAGGAAGGTACACTTAGCTGTAGACTATATTTCAGGCAGTACATAAAATCTAAAGAGGCTCGTTATGGTATAAAATTTTATATCCTAACCAGTGCAACAGGATATGTTCTGAATATTATTATGTATTGTGGTAAGGGCGAAGATGATAATACGTATGGTAAGAAAACCGAACAAATAGTTATCAAACTGCTGAAACCATACTTGATTAAAGGTCATCACGTATACATGGATACTTTTTATAATGATGTCGATTTGAGTCAGAAATTACTAGAGTTGCGTACCCACAGCAATGGCACACTTCGTAAAAACAAAAAGACAAACCCTAAGGGGCTGACGCAGATAAAACTAACACAAAAATACAACCGGCCGGATGCAATTCTTATGCTAATAAGGAAGGTACACTTAGCTGTAGACGGCAGGCTTCAAACCCGGGGTTCGGGAGGTGGCCGATATCTCGGCGCGGCTTAAATTCACGTACTCAATTGATAATACACTTTCACAATATAAATTTATACAAGTTTCCAAGTTTTAATTAACAATCAAATTAAACAAACATCTGGTTTCAACAACACAAACGCTAAAACAAATCAAGCTGCTATGAAACGACAATACTAATTTAATACGCGTTACAAAACGATGGCGGTGCGCACGCGATCGGTTATCTTAATCACGACAGACCATAGATAATAATTTAATAGCCAATATAGAACTTTCGTTTTGAAATGTTAATGTTGACAGGTGAAAAAATATATTCAACATAGATAAAATTTGGTTCGTAACAAGGCCACTGACTCATGACTGCCATTTGCGCTGATCCTAATAATTTTTCGTATCTTTCCCTAGGACATTTTCTAACGGGTGCTCCCTTTAATACATACTCAGAAAATGACATCAAAGATAAGCCAATAAACTTGTTAAAATTCTCGTCGTTAACCGCTCATATGAAGCAAAACTTTTGGAGGTACTGGAGTAAGCACTATCTATCTCTGCTGCAAAGCAGGCCAGAATGGCGCGAAATTAAGTCAAACATAAATGTAGGTAGCTTAGTACTACTGCGAAATGACAGCTCGTCACCTCTCGACAGGTACTTTTCCCGGAAAAGACGATTGTGTCAGGACTCTTGAACTTAAAAATTACGGAATGACATTTATTCAACTCGCACACGTACAGGAGTCCACTTGTTAGTCGTGCACCTTTTCGGAACTTGACGTATCGAATTTTACGCCTGGAAACGAGACATTTAATATGAGTAATGTTTTTCATACTCGCAGTTTCTTCATAACTGTGGTACTATCATAATTATGTATTCTTTGTCTTGATTACAGAAATATGTCTCAAGTTAAAACACGACAAACGATAAACTGTCCTGTGTTTAGTTTGCCAGAAAAATTTCCTAATTCTCAGTAAGCAACTTATAACGACGTTATGAAAAATTTTTTTTAGCAAACATGAATTAAAACCTGATAAAACAACAAAAGAGCCAACAGTTCATGAAATATCCGAAAGACTGGCTCAAGAACTTGTAGAAATATGGCAAAAATCGCCGCTGCCAACTGCAAGTGTAATGTCACGACAAATACAGACGCTTAATGAAACCATATTACGGACATCAAACAAACATTAAACCCAATAAAAGATTAATGAATTTATATCAGAATTCCATAGCTTGTCGTTCGTTCGTCTTATATTGCCAACAACATAAAAATAAATTAATTGTATATGACGGCGCAAAGACATTTTTAGAGTGTCGTTTCGACACTCTGACACAATCCCGGGCGCTAGTGAGCTTGTGTCGAGTCGAGCGTGAGTCGGGACGGATATGAGACATTACCTGTGGACATTACGCTTGTCAACGGCGTAGTATCAAAACTATAATCTGTGGACACTGTGGTTAATAGTGCCTCGATTCACATGGCATGATGACATTACGTGTTCGGTGGAGTGTCTGTGTAATTGTGTATGATTAATTTATATTAAAGAACTATTAAAAACTAACATTATAACTATTAAGGACTTTGAAGTATTATTATAATTAGTGTTGATAATATTGTGTACGATTCACGAAGCACGACGTTTTATTCTCTTCGTCCGAAAACTCACGTCAACTGACATTTCAATAATTATCATTGAATATGGATGCCAGTGCAACTAATAATGATGACAGAGAGTAAGTGCCTTTATATATTTTAAACATGCAATGGAAAAGCATGGCTTGATAATTTTTGTCACGACATTCTTCCGAGATGACTGTTCGCAGTACTCCGAATATAAAAACAACCAGGGTTGAGAAAGGTCTTGAAGATTTGATAGAATATTTCCGAAACGTAGAGCAGACGTTACAAGATCCTTCAATTAATATTCTTAACTTTAACGAAACAAATTTAACAGACGATCCAGGCTCTTCAAAGTGTTTATTCAGAAGAGGAGTTAAATATCCTGAACTAGTGTTCATATCTACAAAAGGAGTCATCTCATTAATGTTATCTGTAACGGCAGACTGAGTGTCCCTACCGTTTTATGTCGTGTACATGGCAGAGAACTTATATTCTGAGTGGGTACAGGATGGACATCGCGATACAAAGTTTAACCGCACTAAATCTGGGTGGTTTGACTCCACTGTTTTTGAAGATTACTTCAAAACATTTTTTTTTAATTGGGCAACCTCTTCACCTGGTAAAAAGTCATAGTATGTGACAATTTATCAAGCCATTTAAATGTGAGTGTTATCGAATTGTGCGACCGTCACAACATTCAGTTTGTTTTTATTTCATCATTATCCACCTGAATGGCTCCCTACTACTACAGTTGCATTTACTTTTCTTGGACAGAATTTACCTGAGAGAGATGGAGATCATATCATAAAAGAAATGGTGAAACGATACCGGGGACGATGGAATATCAAAATGATGGGTAGATGGGCAAAACGCATCACATACTATATTCAGATTCAGACTATATTTCAGGCAGTACATAAAATCTAAAGAGGCTCGTTATGGTATAAAATTTTATATCCTAACCAGTGCAACAGGATATGTTCTGAATATTATTATGTATTGTGGTAAGGGCGAAGATGATAATACGTATGGTAAGAAAACCGAACAAATAGTTATCAAACTGCTGAAACCATACTTGATTAAAGGTCATCACGTATACATGGATAATTTTTATAATGATGTCGATTTGAGTCAGAAATTACTAGAGTTGCGTACCCACAGCAATGGCACACTTTGTAAAAACAGAAAGACAAACCCTAAGGGGCTGACGCAGATAAAACTAAAAAAGAGTGATTTTTTTTGTTGGTGTGGTTATTATCTGACTCGTTACATCATTCAGTATCAACACCCGAGTCTCCTCAAACTCATTCGTCCGATTACACTTCTAGTATGCGCAAGAGATTAGCACCCAAAACTCTATGGACTAAGAAACGAGATGAATTTTTAGAAGCCGGTATAAGAGCATTACGGGAAGATAGCGGTCAGAATGCAGATTGTCAAGAAATTACATTTGGAAGTAATGTCGGACAACAGCTATTGCAATTAGAAAAAAATTGCCCAATTAATATCGGACGTGCTATTTCATGCACAGTTAGAAAATTTGAGTGATTACTCAATAGTAAACATCATGAGTCAACCACGAGAATATCAGTTGCACGTTCCTTCAACACTAAGTCATCCACAGTTTGTGACTCGACCAAAAGAATATCAGTTGCAGATTCCTTCAACACCAAGTCGTCCAGACTTTGTAGCCCATTCTTCACAACAAACTGAAGACTTCACAACATTCAACACAGTATGTAGTTCATTCCTCATACGATTTTCCAAATACAGCACAGTTTGTGGCCTCACAACAAGATTAATTCCTATCGCCACGCCCTGAGGATTCTCAATCAAATAAAAAATCATCCTCATATAACTATGAGCCATTAATGTGTAAGTCATTAAAATTTAACAATAATAATAATAATCATCAAGATGTGCTGTAATAACACTATCGTTGTCGACTATTTAAGATTACAACACTACGACTACGTACCTACCTGTTTCTGAATTATTAAATAATTTTAATTAATTGAAATGAATTAAGTATTATAAATAATTTTATGTTTTTATTATTAATCTTTATAGAATTCCTATAATTTCATTAGGTGTACCATTCAGATACTTACATAGATATATTGTTTCTTGAGAACATGAACTATTGCGCGGCATGTTTCAGGAATGATTTTTCCAAGCAGTTGTGGAGAAATCACATAATTGTATTAAAGAACTTCATAACTTCTTCCTGTTGCTAAATATCTCAATGTTGCTACCAAACGCTCTTCTGCCGGAACGGCGTCATTCATCAAAGTGTTTTCTCTTTCTATATAAGGCCGCACTAATTTCAATAATTCCATGAATGTTTGGTAGTTCATTCTTAACTAATTAACCAAATCAGGTGGTTCACAGGACTGATAGACCGAGAGCCCAGACGGGCCTGACCTTCGTCATCTTATAAAAGCTGACAATTTTTCACTGCATGCTCCCAACACCGATAGAAGTAATGGTCAAATATGAAATTTAACTGATGGTTACTTTGGCAGATACCAGGTATCAAAGGTGTATAAAATTACTTCGTACTCGAACCCACGGCCAATCTGTATATTTGTCTAGGTCGGGATTGGAGCTATCGAAATTGACCGGCAACTGAAGAAA
Organism: Melitaea athalia; assembly: GCA_905220545.2. Classification (NCBI taxonomy): domain Eukaryota; kingdom Metazoa; phylum Arthropoda; class Insecta; order Lepidoptera; family Nymphalidae; genus Melitaea; species Melitaea athalia. Next base: position 3,699,415 of record HG992189.1, read on the forward strand.
AATCTTCTAATAGGTGTCCAAGTGACACGTATGAAGTTTAGTTTTATACTATGACGTAAGTTTATATACAAAAGTTTGCGGCTCTGGTTAACGTGATATCTACTTTACTTCGAACAGAATATTAAAAAATTACGCATTAAGAAATGACGTTAGTTAGTTGCCACTTTGTACGCCTTTGATACCTGGTATCTGCCAAAGTAACCATCAGTTAAACTTCATCTAAAGCAACTTTTATGCGTTTTGAAAGCACCGGTGCCATTGTAGGCAAACTACAACGATATGTGCAAAGCCTCCTCCACACGTCAACGGATGCATCTGCAGACGTCATGTGCGGATGCGTCCGCCGACGTGTAGAGGAGGTGATTTGTGCGTCTGTGGTAGGTATTTAAAGGTCAGCAGATGCGTCCGCCTCGAATCCGTTAGTTGTCGGTTTTTGTGGCACGCATCAAAGGGTTTCGGCGCGAACGTCCGGCGTTCTGTCCACACGTCTGCCGGCGCATCAGTTTGCATTGAGTTGCGATTGCGAGTGCACGCGTTCTTTTTGTGGCGCATAATAAATAAAAACGCTCGAAATGACAACCAATATGAGCACCGAGGAAACTTTTAGGTTTATTAAACTATATCAAGCTGAAAATTGTTTGTGGAATCCTAAAAATAAATATCACAAAAATAAAAATGTTGTAAGTATAGGTAGATACCTACTAATAATTGATATAATATTTAACTAAGTACCCATGTCAATTAATTTGTTCTATTGAGACTACTGTAAATGGATACTGTAAAACTAACGGATATCTAACCTACCTAAAATACCTACATGACAGTATGGTGATGATTATCTTTTAAGATTAATGATTCGTGGAATCGTATAGCTGACATGATGGGTGTGCCAGTACACGAAATAAAAAAGAAAAAAGATAATCTACTAGCTACATTCAGGCTAAATCTAAAATGAAAAATATCTTCCATGAAGTCAGGGGCTGGAGCTGAAGAAGTTTACCAACCTATCTGGATTTTTTACGACGTGATGGCGGCATTTTTGGCGGATGGGTATGAATGGGCAAGCGTAATGAATACGGAGGGTAAAGTAAGTAAAAAGAAAACAAAACTTTAATAATCGTATTTATTTCAGAATCATTAGGTACTTTTATTACTAATTGTTACTCTCGTGAATATATCTCATAAAATTTAATCTTGTTTCAACTGCACATATAGGGGCTCGTCGAGCTACAGGTTACAGTGGATCAAATGTTCCCATGTAATTTTGTCTCCAAGATCCTGGTTGGATTAATTCTCCATTGAGATACTTATCTACAGAAGTTGGGGGACTGTACACATGTCGAGATGTTTTACTATTTCTTAAGAAATTGTGCAACAAGACACAGGTCATTGTAATTAAAAATGCTTTGGTGACATTCAGTTTCAGTGGTATAGGCTTTTTGAAAATTCTAAATACGCTAGACATTATTCCAAAAGTGTTTTCGACTGCTACACGTGAACTTGATAGTTTCTGATTGAATAGCCTCTCTGGAGTACCAATAGCATGATGCCCAGGAAATGGCTTCATAATATGTGTACTCAACGCAAATGCTGCATCAGCTAAAAAGACATATGGCAAGTTAGAGTTACTATTGGGAAAGTGACTAGGAGATGGCAAGTTGATAGCATTTGAGTCAATTTTTTGATTTAAAACACTTTGATTATAAACTCCACCGTCGCTAATCCGTCCTGGGCAACCTATATCGGCAAACATAAAACAGTAGTCACTATCAACTAGTGCTAAGAGTACAATACTGAAATGTCCTTTGTAATTAAAATACTCCGATGTGGAGTGAGGTGGCGGTAGAATCATGATATGTTTCCCATCTGAAGCGTCGACACAATGAGGAAAATTAAATCCTCTTGACGTTGAAAGCCAATCGTCTGTAGTTTTAGGCATCTGAAAACAAAACAAAAGTATTATAGGTATTTTAAACTTTATTTTGACTAAAATAATTTTTAAGATGCTAGTTAGCTCTTTTCTGTAACTTCTTTAGATTCACTTATATAGTATTTTTCTTTCCCAGACACAGCTTGTTGTGAATGAAGAGACTAGTACTTCCAATGCACGGGCTTGTGACATCCCACCAGAAGCTAAAAAACGCGACGATGACGACGCGATCGTCCCTGCTAACCCTCAAAATAATCCAAGTATTCAAGGACAAAAACGTCGTGTTTTTAATCCGCCTGAATTGCAGGAAGCCAGTAGAAAAATGAATACTGCTTTAAACACATTAAATAGCGCATTGACCAGTAAACAAAACGCAAAAGAAAAAAACTTTATTTTGACTAAAATAATTTTTAAGATGCTAGTTAGCTCTTTTCTGTAACTTCTTTAGATTCACTTATATAGTATTTTTCTTTCCCAGACACAGCTTGTTGTGAATGAAGAGACTAGTACTTCCAATGCACGGGCTTGTGACATCCCACCAGAAGCTAAAAAACGCGACGATGACGACGCGATCGTCCCTGCTAACCCTCAAAAGAATCCAAGTATTCAAGGACAAAAACGTCGTGTTTTTAATCCGCCTGAATTGCAGGAAGCCAGTAGAAAAATGAATACTGCTTTAAACACATTAAATAGCGCATTGACCAGTAAACAAAACGCAAAAGAAGAAGACCAATGCGATTTATTTAGTAGAATGTTGGCAAAGCAAATTAAGGAATATCCAAAAATGAAGTGCAGAGGCGTCGTAAGCTATGATTCATATCGTATTATCTTTTTAACAAACTTCAACATCTCTTTTGGGTACCCAAGATCAGATACATGTTCATTTTGAATGAAAAATGAAATTCAATTTTCAGAAGGATATTGCACTGGTACCAGAAAATATTGAAAAACAAAATGCACTTAAGCAAATAAATACAGAGTCAAAGGTTCATCATTTAAAAGCACAGAAATTTTATAATATTAAGAGACAGGTTAGAATTAAAGCACAAAACGATCCACAGTTTGAAGCTTATTGTTTTGATTTCCAGAAAAACTTACCACTGCCTAATGTAACAACTAATAATGCATACTGTTGTAGGCAACTATCATTTTATTTATTTAACATTCATCAATTTTCAACCAGATCATCATATTTTTATGCCTATGATGAAACCAGGGGTAAAAAAGGTGCTGATGATGTTGTATCTTTTCTTCATAATTTTTAACTTATTTTATTTCGTCTGGAGTAAGAAGAGTAAAAATTTTTGTGACAGTTGCAGTGGTCAGAACAAGAACTATACCATGTTTCGCTATATAAATATATTTCTTAGTTCATGTATTAAAAAGATTTGATACTGTAACTATAGTATTTCCAGTTTGGGGCCACTCTTACATGGAGTGTGATAATAACATGGCTCTAATAAATCAAAAAATAGCCTGTGAAATGCCTGAGGACTGGGTATCTGTTGTAGAAAATGCTCGCACAAACCCAGAGCCATTTCATGTAATTGATTGTCAGCTATTTATGTTCAAACGGTTTTCTCAACTTTTCAAGAATTATTTTGTCAAGAATTAGTTTGTCAATTGTGTTGTAGAAGTCTTGTTTTTAATTTTGTTTTGTTTTTATTTATTGTTTATAAATGCCAAACAATGCTAAGAGGTCTGCCTACAAGCGTGATACTGGTTCTTGGTCGTCATTAGAGAAATTAATAATCCCTTGTTTTTTTATAAACTCAATTCAGAAAACCTTTTTAGTTTTCTTTATTAAATACACATGACTTTACTTACCAATCATAATTATTGAAGTAAGCTATTTTTGACCGCGCGTTATGTTTTGGTAAATATCTCTACTCAAAATTTTTTTTGACAGCAAATATACATTGTTGGAAAGGACATAAATGCAGGATAATTTAAAAAAGAACAGTTAAAACCCTTTCGTGTATGGTTTTTTTTTTTATATCACTTTAAAGTTTGTAGTTTGGTAAAAAATTTTTTCATGTTACACTTACAAATATGGTTTCAAAATGTTGGCAATTTATTCAAAACAAGAAATAAAAATAAGTTGGGTCCGTAACACATTTTTTTTTTGTGAGTTTGAATGATGAATTCTGGAGATTTTGTAAAAAACAATTAAATGCTGCATGAAAAAAAATTAAAAGGGCAATGACTTAAGTTAAGTGGCCAGATTATATTGGCAATGACCCCCCTTACTCCCCTGACCGTTTGTCCAACACCCCACCAAACACCCTGTATATATATATAAATAAATGTATTTTTAGTGTCTTGTATATATTTTATTGTTTTATTTTGAAAGCAGCCATGACTATGGCTCCGAAATGATTCATGAGGGCTTCGTCCACCGTTAGTCGGTTTATCTTAACGCCCTCACGAAAACCATTTGCCAGTATGGAAGCCATAATGCGCACCTTCGTTTTGGCCTTATTACCATAGCGATGCGCCAGCTTTTCCTTAAGGTCTTTCGCTGCCTTGATGGTGGTCGTGGCTACGACTTCACTGTTCTTATCGAAATTCCTGACCATGTGAGTTGTCTTGCCGCATCCGGGTACCCCGTTTGTCCATCTCATTGTCGGTAGCCTCCAAGCCCCGAAAGCGCCCCTAGCGTCCGGGTCGCTCATGATGGTTTTAGCCATCCCGAGTATCACTCATCGCCCAGCATCACTCTCGTGCACTTGGCCACTACAACCACCGGGTCCCCTTTCGGTGTGTGAAAGATCTGGTGCTCGTCGTTCTGCCCCTCTTCCTCGATTGCATTCACGAAGCCTGATGTGATGTTGTATGCTGCCATATACCTTTCCGACATGTTTCCCTTGAGGACTTACCGGGTTTCATTATTATAAGTGGCTGCTTCGGCTTCTTCGAGTTCCACCTCCAGCAACTTTTCATGGTTGTACTGGTAGGCCTACATGATTTTCTTACATATGGCCAGGCTTACCTCGCGGTCAGCCTTAGTTATGGCCAGGAACTCGATCAGCGTGTTTTCCGCATGCTGTAGTGGTGTGGAGGTTGAAGTCTGGGTGGTGTTACTTGCCCCATGTCAGCCCTCGTCCGAGTGGCTAGTGGTGCTTAAGAATATCTCGGACTTTCGTCCTTGGTGAATCTACTTATTGCTTTCATTTGCAGCTCACTCGGTTCCGCCAATTTTGGGGAAATGTGGGACAATCGTTTGCCTCTTTTGGGGGAGATTGTAGCCTGGACGAACTTTGCTATCGCCATCAGTCGGGGTTTCGCCTTTTGAGTATTGTCTTCGGGATCGTGCCGTCTTTTTGCCTCGGTCTTTTGTTGCAGTCGCTCCGAGCCGCTGAGAGCGGTCTCTTCGAGAGTCGGCAATGCAGGGGTAATGGTGGTTGTGATCTGGGCTTTGAGTACCCTAGATCCTCCCCCCTGTCCTTATAGGCTATAATATGGTGGTGTCTTGATGCTATTAGGGAGCCGTATCTGTCCGATACGCCACCCTTATCATAACCGACTCTCATAGAATTCACGCTGACTCTTCCAGGGTCTCCCCGGAGGTTTCACCCAGCCATTGTAACCACGAGCTGGCCTGCGCAAAGGCTGACTTATCTCCCTACTCGAACAGCACGATCGCCTTGTTGTGCAACCGCACCAGACGGCAGGTCGAGTCGTCCCCGTATTTTTGCGCAAGCGCATCGATTTTTGATTTTCTGACGCTCGTTTTTTCTGTGCTACCCTTTAGCAGCAGGGCGAGCCCCGGGGAAACCGCCAGTCGATCCAGCCCCTCGAAGCGTCAGAAACTTACTCCCAATCTCTCCGCTTCGTTGTCCATGAAGAGGGTCACCCCTGGTTCTCGAATTACTAGCGTCGGAATTTCAGAACTAATAAAAAAGCAGAAGAACAGCGAGCACGGTGTTGAGGATTTGACAGTTTGGAACCGCCGAGGAAACCTGCCGGTTAACATCTCTCTGGTCTCTATACAGAACTTGGACCAGGAGTTACAAGCACCCAAAGTGGGCATACATAGCCCCTCTATAGAGGAATAAGATCAACGTGCCCGCCAGATCGGTACATCACGTACGTCGCACAGCTACGTGACTGGCATCACCGGCGCTCCACCGAAGACAACCGATCTGTCGAAGACTTGGCCCCGCCATCTGCAGACTACCTGTGAAGAGAACCAGCTCACGGGCAAGCATCCAGGGAAAACCAGGTTCAAGCATTTGTGATTCCCCCCCCCCCTTCCCGCAACAACTTGGCTCCAACGGAATTCCCTTATCGTACACCTTGGTAGCGGACACAATTGTCACCACACCATCACCCACCACCACCGGTCACCACCAACAAATCACTTGGTACTCTGCGAGGAAGCATCAAACACCGACGTCTTCGTGCTACTGCAACATCGGCGACATCACACCTTTGCGCCACGTGAGTCTAACTGGCCGACCAAACCCAGTCAACTATTATTGTTAAATATAATTCGTAAGTAGTATTTAGTAAAGTAATCTGTAAGTAGTAATAGTAAGTGTAGTAGTAAGTAAAAATTGTAAAATGTCTTAAGAGCCAAAACACTAAGAAGACAACCGAGGCGTCATCGGTGACCTGAAAGTCATCGGCGTCGCTCTGGAAAAAAATACTAAAAAGCTTGCCACCGTAACAGGCGCAATCACATCTGCTGCTCCGTTGTCGTCGACATTGAGCGGCCAACTGACACAGCAACAACCCAAAAACGTGGCCGAAATAGTAATGGTCCACACTGATACAGCATCTGAGCCTCCAATGTCGGATTTGGAGAACATCGAGGCGTCCCCAAGGGCTCGCTTGCATCGGCGAGCAGTAGAAGAACCTCTCTCCACTATACCACTCCAAGGAGAGGCACAGGCGTTGAAATGAATATGGTCACGAGTGAGGCAAACATACTTCTGCAACGCGTTAAGGAAGCGCTGGAAAGTGCCGAAAAAATGAAGCGGGAGTTAAAGATCACCGCCCACGAGAGCCTACAGGGGCTGTATGAAACGGTCCTATCGCTCTCGGACTCACGGAGTCGGCACGAATGTGCCCTCGAGAAGGAGCGCACCCGTCACGTCCAAGAGCTTGTGAGGGTTGAGAGATCCCACACTAAGGAGGTCATGGAAATTAAAAAGACGCTCCTATCGGGGATACAAGCTGTACAGACTGACGTTGTGGCGTCGCTAAGGGAGACTCGAGCCGCACGCTCCTGGTTAGTGTCCGAGACGGCTGAGCCCTTCCAACAAATACGTGAACTCCGGGAGACACAAGTGGAGCTCCAGGAGAAGTTAAATGAGATTTGGAGGGCGATTTCGTCGCCTAAGGCCGGCAGCAAACGCCCCGCAGACGAACGTTAAATTCCAGGAGGCGTTAGAGGCGGGGGGAGATGAAGCTGATGGGCAACGTAACAGAGACCAGAACCCTCCTAACCGAAAGGATAGATAACATCCCGCTGGTCTTAGACAACGAAAGCCGCCCTCAATCAAATATGGCCACGGTTTTGAAAAATGAAATAGAAGACATATTACAACACATAAAACTAACACAGGCTACACTACCCAATCCCCAACCACACCCACAACTGGATCTGACCCCCCTTTTCGAAATGCTAAACGAAAAGGTCGAGATCATGTCCTCGGAGCTGCGCACCTTGAGGGACTCAAACAAGACCACGGTCTCCCCGAAAAAACCGTCACTGGAGACAGAGATGGCGGTTCGGGAAGTCAAAGATACCCTCAATACAATCAAAGAAGGGGTCACGAAGTTGGTAGTCAAATTCTGTTGCAAAATTATTTGATAGACTATGCGGATCCTGCTTAAAATGCTTAATAATTACATCATCAATAGGTACATTTAACAATTTTGCCGGTAAGATTGTTAACTATTTTCCAAATTTCTCGTTGATTTTTAAAGTTTTTACAAAATAAATATCATTCTTTATTTTACGATTTTTTATGAACTACTACTTGTTTGTTTTGTTTTTATACGAATTATACAGGGCAACTGGTTAAATACGTATGTTATTGAAGGAGGACACTCAGCACACGACTCTCATTCGAATTATGTAAAAAAATAGGTACTTAATTTTTGAAAAAAAAAAATCCGATACATTTCCTAAATAAATAATAATTTATGTTACTATACCGGGCGGCGCGGGCGGCGTGTGTTACTGTGCCGCTTGCAACCGCCATGACCCCGCTATTCGATTAGTAGGTTACTGAGTCAGTAAGTCAGTATGCGAACGCCGGAAGCCGCGCCGCGCGCCCGCGCCGCGTTCTGGTTCGCACCTCGGAATCGATCTTACGCTTAACCCTTAACCACCAACGTCCGGTCTCAGAGACCGCAACGAATTTTAAAATTCAAATATTTTGATGTGTGCGTGTCGCGCGGCGGAGTGCGTCCACATACCTTTTCTACACATCGAACAGTACCGCAGTTGCGATCGGCGAGTGCACGTGCGTGCGTTTAGCCTAGGTAAGTAAAACATTTATGCGAGCGGTCTGTAAGACCGCACGTAGGTGGTTGCGTGATTATTTAGTATTTGATCATTTTTGTTGTTTTAGTCACAAAATGAATAAAAACGACGACAATATTGTAAAATGGCTAGAACAAGAGATGTCAGAGGAAGGAAATTTGCCGGACGAGGACTGTAGCGATGTGGAACCCGATGTGACTGAGGAGGATGTGCAGGTACAAGATTGTGAATCTGATTCTGAAACTGAGGGTGATGAAGATGCCTCAGAAAATAGCTCGATTCGACCAAGACCGACCGTCTCTTTAACCCTTTCAGACCTGGTGTACACAATTGTACACATATAATATAAAAATAAATTTAAGTATTAATTTCACATTATTTGCAACTAAAAACGGTTGTTCATTAGTTCACATAATAAACTACCGAAAACGATACTCCCAACGCCAAAAAAGCGGGAGCCGCGGCGGAAAAAGCTGAAACGACTAAACGGCACAAATATTCGTCACTAATTCCAAATTACATCTTTGTGCCGTTTGCAGTCGAAACACTTGGATCTTGGAGTAGCAGTGCTAAAAAATTCTTAAATGAGATAACTCCTCGCCTTATTGCCTCCACTGGTGACAAGAGAGCTGGTGCATTTTTTGCCCAGAGAATCGGCATAGCGATTCAACGGGGAAATGCTGCCAGCATTTTTGGCACAATTCCACGCGGACATGATTTGTATCAAAACAATCTGTAAATATTTATTTCTTAAGTTGTGACTTGTAAATATGTATAATGTTTAAATAAACTATTGTATTAATTTTAGACTATTTCTGATTATATCTCGTATTTTTATTATTAAATATGTAAATAATTTGTGAAACGTTATTTATTTTAGATTTGTTTCCTCTTTAATATGTGCACACTTCTAACCGCTGCTATTGTATCGAGTCCTGTACCCAAAGGTTATCTGGAAAAAATCGCTCTTTAGCGATAAGATCGCCTTTGCACATCTTGTATTGTATCTCTCTTTGTGTGTGTCTGTATTTCGGTGTACATCACGATTCACGATTCAGCCTGTAATATCCCACTGTTGGGCATAGGCCTCTTCCCCATGTAGGAGAAGGATCGGAGCTTAATCCACCACGCTGCTCCAATGCGGGTTGGCGGATATGTTCCCTACTATGAGTAACGATCGCTATCAGGTGTACATGATAACAACCGGGACCGACGGCTTAACGTGCTCTCCGAGGCACGGTGGGGAGACTCACAAGGACTGCACAAACACCCAGACCACGGCAAACATCTGTATGGCCAATACAAATGTTGTCGTGTGCGGGGAACAAACCCGCAACCGCCCGCGCAACAGCCTATCGCACTCCAGTGCAGTGACCGCTGCGCCAGCGCGGCGTCGGCGTACATGAAGTATAAATAAATAAAATAAATGAGAACCATGCACTGAAAAATGAAAAATGAAAACATTTATTTCGTCATAAGGTAAGCCTCACACTTAACGAAATTCAAAAACGAAAGATAAAAATGTCATTTACAAAAAAAAAAAAAAAAACTAAACAATAATAAATAATAAAAAAGTTAAGGCAGCAAAATATTGAACATAAAAAAAAACTAAACAATAATAAATAATAAAAAAGTTAAGGCAGCAAAATATTGAACATCCTTGTTCAATAATCATAGTATCGTAACTTTCAGCCTGTATAACAAACAATCCCTTTTCAGTATTGTTTTCATCCGCACGCCAAATATTATAAAGTTCGTCCCGTTTTTTAAACACATATATTTTACTTTTTATTTGACCAGTTACAAATTTTTCTTTTACTTTATATTCTACACAATATTTACTCGTTTCATATGCATTCCTAAATTGTTTGTAAATAAAATTATAAATATCGTTAGGGTCACTATAACTAAGAGGTACGCTCAAGTCAACACTGCATAACCTGTTTCGCAGATTGTTATTATTTATTCTCGTAAACAGCTGAGGCAGGCGTGAATCATCGGTACCGAGCCGCGTATCGAAGATCGCACAACACGTTATGCAGTGAACGGCTAGGACGATTTTTACAACGCCGGTATATATTTCACAATTAGTGATATTTCCAATAAATACATGATCAACACAAGATTTAGAAATTATTTCCAGGATACGTTTTTCTAATCGTGTATATTGATTTATACCCGAGTAAAAGCCTATTTCGGATAGGGAGTTTAAGTAAAGATTTGTAATTGGGCTTTTTAATATCTAAGTTTATATCACCAATAATAACATAGTAGATGCCCACTATTTATTATTTCCATCGTGTCTTCCCGTTCAGCTTCCTTGACTCAGCAGACTTCCAGCTGTTGGGATAGTTGTCCTCGCTCTAAATGGTTGCACTTCCCTTCAAGGACGTCTATTTTAAGGACATGTTTTTGAGATTATTTTTCAAATCACCGCACTGATTTTCGACTGTTTTGATCCTGGTTTCATATAATTTTATGCGCTCCTCATAGTCGTCTATCTTGTCGGAGTAGTACTTAAGCGAACGTTGTAATTCAAACTAAACAATGCCCCTGAACCCCTGGTCATTTCCTAGAGGGGGAACCACTCATAGTTGTTTCTGATGCAAATTATGAGTCGTCAAATATGTATACTTTGCGAAGATGGCAATTCCACCAGCGAATGATGTAGGAATTTTGGCGTCGATGGTCCCAGTATTACCTTCATCAGTTCCTTCAAAGGCATAAATGGGAATATCAGAACCCAGAACCATTACTGGGTGATGTAGTTTTAGTCAAGGAGGACGATCTACCCCCGGCGCGATGGTTGCTAGGCTAAATCGAGCGAAAATATCCGGGACCCGTTAATATCACGCGGGTAGTCACAATACGTACCAAAAGTTCTTTAATTAAAAGACCTACTTCTAAGGTAGCAATTTTACCTAAATTATTTTTGTAACTAAATAAATTATTATATAGTCGAGGGATTCTTTACAGTTTGGACTGTTGCATGGTGCGCGGTTTGAAGGATATTACGAATTATGTCCTTGGCGGGCGGTATGTCCGGATTAAACATACACACCAATAAACATTTGTAAATGTAACTTTCTTTCTTTCTAAATGTGTCTGGATAAGTTTATTATTTTTAGTTCCTCGATGACGCCTAGATGGCGATGTTAGATTTATGGAAATTTCTGAATCGCGCTAAGGTTTGGTTATGTCAGAAAGTATAAGGCATTTAAGAATTATTATTTTTGTAAATCGCTTTCAAGTAAACGCTTACATTGTATAAAGTGTTTTATTTCATCATAAGCAGCCTGCCGGAGTGTTGTTCAAAGGCTAACCGTATATTACGCTTATATCTTTCTTCTGAAGACCACAAAACCTCGTGAAGTTGGCGACATTTATAATTAAATCATACGCACCAGTGTGGTTTGCAATTAAAGTTCATTCATCCTGCAAAGATGGTTCGAGGCATCTATGGAAGCTTATTTGCAGCACCAGATACTTGCCTGATGAGTTGCTCAAAATTGTGGATCCTGTCATAATTCGAAACAGTTACTTTGCGCATTCAGACAATTTGTTACTGAGTATCTCGTTACATTGTATTTAATATCTATGTGCTGTATTTATATGCATCTTGAATTTCGTATTTAGAGCACCAAATACAATGATGAAATTTTTTTTTTGCAGACCAGTGTTATTTGTGTGATTCAAATATATATATATATATATACACACACCGGCACAATTAGCGGAACACAAAAAAAGCAGGATTTTAAAATCTTTTACTTGAGGAACTGGCCAGTTATTATATTTTTTTAATTTATTGTTAAATTTGAAAATAGAAAATTAGATGACATACACTTTTTTCATTCATTTGTTTTATTTTCCCGAACAATACGTTTAGTCAACTTGTTCGAATAATAACTACGTAATTGTAATTTTTTTGAAAAATTGCACTTAATGGTTTTTTATAAATTTGTTATTCTATAGGCAATTTTGTTTATTCACGATCACGATTCAGCCTGTAATATCCCACTGTTGGGCATAGGCCTCTTCTCCATGTAGGAGAAGGATCGGAGCTTAATCCACCACGCTGCTCCAATGCGGGTTGGCGAATATATTCCCTACTATGAGTAACGATCGCTATCAGGTGTATATGATAACAACCGGGACCGACGGCTTAACGTGCTCTCCGAGGCACGGTGGGGTAACCCACAAGGACTGCACAAACACCCAGACCACGGCAAACATCTGTATGGCCAATACAAATGCTGTCGTGTGCGGGAATCGAACCCGCAACCGCCCGCGCAACAGCCAATCGCAATCCAGCGCTGTAACCGCTGCGCCAACGCGGCGTCATCTGCGGCAATTTTGTTTATTAAAAGCAATTCATCGCAGCATCCAGCGGTAGAGATCGTCTAATTCTCTTGTGAGGAGGAGGGGTCAAGGTAGAAAAAGATGTACATCGAGGCGAGATGACAGTGTTTTACAACTTGACATCCTCATTGGGATTTGAACGAATGGCAGCAGGTTCTCTTTACTGATGAGTGCAGAGTTATTTTAAAACAGATCGATGGGAGACAGCGAATATGGAGACGCAAAGGAGAACGCCACATACAGTCTAATTTTGAACACACAGTGGCTTATGGTGGCGGCTCGATTATGGTTTGGGGAGGGATATGTTTGGGGGCTCGCACGGAGTTAGTGATAGTCACAGGAGGGACCATGACAGCAGATCGATACATCAGAGACATTTTAGGACATGTTGTACCATTTGCCCCATTTATAGGTGACGACTTTATTCTAATGCAAGATAATGCTCGTGCTCATAGTGCACAATCGGTACAGGCATATCTGAGCTACGTAGGTATACCGGTGATGCAGTGGCCAGCAAATTCTTCCGATATGAATCCGATAGAGCATGTCTGGGACTTGCTAAAAAGAAGGGTTAAATCCAGAATGCCACCCCCCAACAGTCTGAATGAACTTGGAAACGCATTACCTGAGGAGTGGGAGTGGTTGTCTCAAGAAATCATCGATAACATAATCTGTAGCATGCCCAGACGAATTTAAACCGTAATCAGAGCAAGAGGGGGAAACACTCGTTATTAATTTTGCTTTAATTTTATTGTTAAATCATTTAATGCTTACTTTTTTTATTTTTTGTGATGGTTCATAATCATCTAAAAATATCACTTATTTCAAACTTCTTTATTTTTCAATCAAAAATAACGAAGACTTTTCAAAGTAGTTGTTAAAAGATGTTAATCAATTTTAAATTTTGTGTCGAATTACATTTTCGTCAAATATATGCGTTATTATCTCATAGTCTCACTTTTTTTTTCTGTTCCGCTAATTGTGCCGGTGTGTATATATATGTATATATATAGTAGTTTTCATCTCGCTCGCATTTTTCCGCTTTGTTTTACATATACTATCATATTTCAATGAATTTTTTGTTCAATAACAATAAAATATAGCCTATTATCAATCCTGAATAGTGTAGCTTTCTGTTAGAGAAAGAATTTGCATGATCGGATTAGTATTTGCGAAAACTACCCCCTACAAATAAACAAAGTTAAAAACTTTACTTCTTTATAATAGTAGTATAGATTACACGCAGACTCCTGGTGGGAATCAAACCCACAACCCCCGAAGGATCTTCCGAAAGTTGCCGTGGTAGTGTTGGATAATGCAGCTTATCATAACTCTGCTTTAAAAAAATATCGACATCTAACTCCAAGAAATTAGAAATGCAGACTTGGCTATCCGCAAATAATATATCATTTAAAACAAGTTTTAAAAAGCTAGAACTATATGATCTAATTAAAAAAAATAAAGAAAACTTCCGAAAGTACAAAGTTGACGGGTTATAAAATGAACATGGTTTTACTGTGCTGCGGTTGCCTCCTTATCATTCGGACCTTAATCCCATCGAAAACGTTTGGGGCATAGCTAAAAATTATGTTGCCAGTCGTAGCATTAATCAAAATTATACTTCCATAACACCTATTTTAAACGAAGCTTTCGATAAAATAAACAGTGACGTTTGGGTCAATACATGTCAGCACGTAGAAAAAATAGAAGATGAGTATTTGAAATACTTGATTTAGATTTTAGTTTTATCATAAATGTCTGTGATTCATCGAGCTCTGAATCAAATATTTCTGAATTAAATGACGATACTGACTAAAAGGTATCGGACGCGCCAGTGCGTTATCTTTAATAAAATCTAGGCAAAATAAGAAATAAATAATGCTCGATCCACAATCCTTTGAAAATCCCGCCCGTTGTCTATCCCCTGACCTACATAGTGTGAACATCGCAAGTGCAACTTCATGGCAGTGCATCAATTCGAAAAACTCATCGAGTGATGTCGTAGATCTTCTCCTATCGATTCGGACCTTGGCTCTCAATAAAAACGCATTAGGAGCGTGCACACAGAGCGAGCAGCCTCGCGAGGCATTTGCCGCACGAAGCAGCTCGGTTAGTGTGGACGTGCCTCGGCCGAGGCAAGCGCGCGCGCTGTCGCGGGCGAACGTCCGACTCCGAGCGCCCGAGCCATTCAGTGTCGGTTTTTTGTTTTGCTCAAAGGCGCCTCAGTCGTTTGCCGCGCGCAGTCTGGACGCTCGCGTATATTGTTTCGTGCCTTGCTCGAGTATAATAAGAGTAAAATATGAATAAAGATCAGTGTTTAAAATAATATCTCTCTACGGTGTAAACACCTGGCTATGGAATGCAAGTGATCCTAATTATACAAATAGAGGAGTTAGGGAAGACGCCTGGTTAAATATTAGCCGCGAGATGAATGTACCGAAAAATCACGATAAACGAGAAAAGTCGTTTAACAGGATCAGGCTTACCTGATCCTGTTAAACGACTTTTCTTTTCTCGTGATTTTTCCTTATTTTATATATTAGTATATCTTAATGTATATTTATTAATTGCTTCCACTTTTACTACTAAGAACTATTTATGTATTATAAAAACTTGTAACTTTTATTTTCCAGGTCGTGATGAGGTTTACAGATCTAGCTGGTTTGCATATAATGCTTTTGCATTTATGTCTGATAGGAACGAGCCAGGTACCACGCGGGATACTATGGAGAATGTAAGTACTTATTATAGTTTTTATTGATAGTCACCTTGCCATGAGACAGTCCCATTCGTAATTAAATGTCTCACTAGGTGGTCACGTATCTCTTTAGCATTATTACCTCCACGTCGTGGTATTTGTTGAACTGGTAATAATGATGTTGCTTCTGATTTATTTCGCCAACTTCCTTCTACGATTTCGCCGTCATTTCCCACCGCATCATAAAGCCAGCCGGGAGCTGCAAAGCTATATTCTCCGTAAATAGTTGTACAAATGTTTTGATGCTAAGACTACTTTTGTTGCTTGTTCGGGTTCCAATAAAATTGGTTTACGCAAAACTCTATAAACAGAACTTAACACTGCGAAAGCATTTTCTTCGTGCTCTGGAGAGTCTATAATTAAAAATTATTTCCTTTGAACCTTTTTCTGGATTACCCTCGTAAGGTCTCATGGTGTATTCATTTAGCTGAAACGCTTTGTCACCTAATATATAAAATGGTACTTTGGGATAGTACGGTATTTGCAAAATTGTGGGTGATGGAATGTTAAGTTCTCTTTTTTCATGTTTTTGATATAACTTTGTATTTTTAAATACACTTCCATCCGAAATCCGTCCTTTACTCCCAATGTTTACATATAAAAACTTGTAATTATCATCTACTAAGGCAAACAAAACTATACTTGAAAATGATTTATAATTATCGAAGTCATTGCCACTGTTTATGGGAGACTGTAAAACAACATGCTTTCCATCCATCCCTGCCACAGCATGTGGGAAATTCCATTTATTTAGGACCCCTTTTGAAATTGCAAGCCACTCTTGTTCTGTACCTGGCACCTAAAACAGATATAAAAAGTATAGCTGCTATACTACACGCCTTACTACATGCCTTGCATTGCCAAGTTAGATTTATTATTCAAAAAACAACAAGTTTTACAAAAAAGTTTTTCACAATATTCATGCTCCGGCAATTTATCAGGAAATATTTCAGGCACCTGTTCGGTTTTCCAAAAAGAACTCAAAGAATCGCTTAAACTATCGTTACATTTATGACAAAATAAGGATACAACCTTGTTAGACTTTTTATAGCTAATTGCTGCACTGCAACTGCGGCCAGCAACAATGTGTCCGAAGGATGTGTGGACTACGGTTGGTACATTGGAGTGCAGGGTGTCCACTGTCGCAGGACACTGGCCAGAGGGAGAAGCTTTCCCTTCAGGCTGTGATAGCAGGACCTGGAAGAAGACATCTGCTCCTAGTAAAAGATGCACATCACCGGGTTTATTGAAGCTGTCATCGGCCAGTTTGCAGTTCACAGGCAGTGTTAGTTTTGTTATGTCTATTGGTGCTTGTGGCAATTTGGTTGTAATATTTTTTACAACATGACAGTTGACATTGACCTTGAAGGGATAAACAGTAGAATGCACATCAAGGCGTATGCTTTGGTCAACTGTTTGTTCAGCATTTGTAATACCTACTATTGTTGTCTTACTCATGCCCCTGTAACTTCGGTACAAAAAATGATTTTGTCTAAAAAGCGCCATCTTTCTTCAAAGCCATAGAACTTTTAGTCAGTGTGACCACTTTTTAACTGACTTAAATAATTTACTGATAACTAATGGCAACCCTGCATATAAGATATCAACTTGTCAAAAGAAGCGCCATTTTAAATTTTTAAGTATATTACTTTTGAAGCGCCATTTTCGTTACGTGTTCCTTCGTGTTCGTAAATTTTTGTGACATTTTTGGTGTTTTCAAGTGTTTTTGCATTTAATACGTTGAGGCGAATTTAAGTTCCTCCGTACCTAGATGTAAAGTAGTAATATTTCAGCATTGACTGTATTAGTGTTAGTTATTAGTTTAAGTGTTAGTTATTATCCTCCGTACCTAGATGTAAAGTAGTAATATTTCAGCATTGACTGTATTAGTGTTAGTTATTAGTTTAAGTGTTAGTTATTATAATAGTTTAATAGTGTTAGTTATTACTTTATTAGTTAAAATTAATTAACATTTTCTAACATGCCTCGCTATGTTTGCTGTGTTCCTGGTAAGCTGCAGGCCTTATCTGACTAGGTTGGTGTTAGCACTGATTAACTTACCCATTGGCTTAATATACATTTTTACTATCGAAAGTTAACCCCCTGATAGCCGCAAAACACGTAACCGATATTAATTTATTAAACTTTTAGAGATGTATAAATAAATATAGTATAAAACTCATAATAAAGCCAATAGCATTTATTTTTGTTTAAGATTTTTTCATGATAAAGTTTGAATGAAGATTGATCCATAAAGGCCTTAACAGTAAAAGACATACTCAAATGATATATATTATCTATTTAAGTAACATTTATCTAAATTTAAATTTTATTTGCTTTTCAGCACCAACTATAAATCCATTTGTTGCTAGCAAACCAACTACATCCCGAGATGCTACATTAGTGCATTCTAAGCCAAGAAAACCTGTTGAATACAGAAGTTCAGGTACCTATGTTATCTATGTACTGTAGTTGCTGGGCTTGCCCAATAGTTTAGTATTTTTTAAATTTTAATTTGTCACTTGTTCTTCTTCATAATATCCATAAGTATCGAACCCTGTTTTGCACTCATGGGAATTGCAAACACATATTCTCAGTTTGTAAAACACTATAACAGAAAAGATAATGAGTACTAATATTATTAAACGATGTAACTGTAAAAAACCGGCCAAGTGCATATCGAACTCATTCACAAAGGTTATTGAACTATTACATACTAATCTGACATAAAATTCCTAAAAAACGAGTCATCAAAATTGGTACAGACTTTATTAACTTATGATTGTGCCAAGTTGCAAACTATTATATACAGGGTGTTAGGGGAATGGTTAGCCATAGAGGTATGTTGGGTAGGGGGGGTCATTTGGAACCTATTTAGGCTAACTTACCTATATGCAAAGTGTTACGGATTTTTTTTTATGATTATTTTTTCATTTTTCGAAAAAAGTGCCGAAAATTAGTGATTTGACCATCATATCTTTTTTGTTTATTGATATAACAACGCCATTCTTTTTTTGTTTTGATCATCAATACATTGCGCATGTAAAATAAATGTGATTTAATTTAGAAAACATCTACAAAAAAAATTATGGGCCAAAGAAATCTTGACAGAGACAAAAAGTAAATTAAACCTTCAAGTTTAGGTATAAATTAAAAAAAAAATTAAAGCCTCCAGACAATTTAAAATAATTTAAAAAACTACTCTAGTTAACACTTTTTTAAATAATATTACTTTCATTCACCTACCTTACTTACTTTTTTTTTAAATGATGAAATAACGAAATGGTTTCTACCTGAACCCACACTCTACGCTGACAATTATAACAATAATTGTTATTACGCAGGGCGGTATATCCCTGTATAGCACATGGTAAACTACCATCTTGACTTTGACGACATGTTGGCGCAGCGGTCAGAGCACTGGCTGATGCGCTGGTGGTCGCGCGTTCGATTCCCGCTCACGGCAGATATTTGTATTGGTCATATAGATGTTTGTCGTGGTCTGGGCGTTTGTGCTTGTGTATTGTGTGTGTTTCTGGACCCCCGACACAGGAGAAAATCCTACTGGGGGCCGTCGAGTGTGAATCGTTTATTATTAAAAAAAAATCTTGACTGCTTGAAAAATCTTGATTTACATCCTTATTTGAAGATCATCCTTATTTATAGTAATGTAGATTATGAAAATTCACGACCGAATTCACTGTATTTATAAAAATAGAATAAATGTGTTACTCGAATTTATGATTTGTTTTATTTTGATACCTACCGGCATTAATTTCACCCTATGAGAGACATTTGTGGTGCCTGTGGAAACTCATACCCCAAATTCCAAGATAAAAAGAGACAGCAAGTAGTTTACCATGTGCCGTACAGGGACATATCGCCCTGCGTAATAACAATTATTGTAGAAAAAAGGATGATCTTTAAATAAGGATGTAAATCCTCGCCTGATGAGAGCAGTCAAGATTTTTTTTTTAATAATAAACGCTTCACACTCGACGGCCCCCAGTAGGATTTTCTGCTGTGTCGGGGGTCCGGAAACACACACAATACACAAGCACAAACGCCCAGACCACGACAAACATCTATATGACCAATACAAATATCTGCCGTGAGCGGGAATCGAACCCACGACCGCCAGCGCATCAGCCAGTGCTCTGACCGCTGCGCCAACATGTCGTCAAAGTCAAGATGGTAGTTTACCATGTGCTATACAGGGATATACCGCCCTGCGTAATAACAATTATTGTTATAATTGTCAGCGTAGAGTGCGGGTTCAGGTAGAAACCATTTCGTTATTTCATCATTTAAAAAAAAAGTAAGTAAGGTAGGTGAATGAAAGTAATATTATTTAAAACAGTGTTAACTAGAGTAGTTTTTTAAATTATTTTAAATTGTCTGGAGGCTTTAATTTTTTTTTAATTTATACCTAAACTTGAAGGTTTGATTTACTTTTTGTCTCTGTCAAGATTTCTTTGGCCCATAATTTTTTTTGTAGATGTTTTCTAAATTAAATCACATTTATTTTACATGCGCAATGTATTGATGATCAAAACAAAAAAAGAATGGCGTTGTTATATCAATAAACAAAAAAGATATGATGGTCAAATCACTAATTTTCGGCACTTTTTTCGAAAAATGAAAAAATAATCATAAAAAAAAAATCCGTAACACTTTGCATATAGGTAAGTTAGCCTAAATAGGTTCCCAATGACCCCCCCCTACCCAACATACCTCTATGGCTAACCATTCCCCTAACACCCTGTATAATTAAATACTATTGTTTCTCTAAATTTAATAAAAAAAAGGAAATAAAAATAGTATCTATGACTCCAAGATTGATTTATTTCTTAATTAAGTCAAAATCTTGGAATTTAATTTCAAACCAAGAGTAAAGAACACTAACTGTTCAATTTTTTTTTTTTTTTTGACGGCTGCCTTAAAATGTAACTATACTAAACTAGCTACATAATTGGGTATACAAATGAAACAAGTACAATTATTTAATAAACTAACAAAACAACTAATACATGAAAAATAATATTTTTAAACTAAAAATCATTAAATCGATTTAAAATTAATTATATATAAGTATGTCCATACATACATAAATTTCATTTGACAGTTTGATGTATGGAAGCAAAATTAGCATTTTTAATATACTTTCCTTTAGAAAGAAAAGATATGCTATCATATAGATGTGAGTAATGACAGAATTATTTTTATTTTATTTCAGTAACCACTTTGAAAGAGAACTATGAAAATAATGAATTGAAAAAATTGGAGCTAAAACTTAGTCGTGCACTGAAGACCAAGATGACTTACCGTGACAGATATTTGGTAGCATCGAAATTAAAAAAAACAAATGCTTTTAAAAAAGTAGCGGAGAAGATGTCACCAGCAGCACGAACATTGTTCTTAATGCAAGTGAGAAGCAGTGGAAAAAAACCTAAGGGAAGGCGTTTTACCCTTAATGAAAAAATACTAGCACTGTCACTTTACAAACCTTCTCCGAAAGCATATCGCTTGCTAAGTCAAATTTGTGCTCTCCCGTCCCGAAGAACACTGCAAAATATTTTAGAAACGGTAGATTTGAAGTCTGGCATAAATGAAAAAAATATTTGCAGACTTGCAGCAAAAAGTTAACAAAATGCCCGCAAAACATAAGTTTTGTTCTTTGTTGTTTGATGAAATGGCAATTGCTTCAAACATTAGCTATAACAAGACACGTGATAATATTAATGGTTTCGTCGACAATGGCAGCAAACGGAAACTAATATTTTCTGATCACGTGCTAGTTTTTATGTTGAGAGGCGTAGTAAAAAAATATAAACAGCCTTTAGCCTACACCTTTTGCTCAGGCACTACAAAGACTGCAGATCTAAAATTTCAATTAAAAAATATAATAGAAAAAGTCCAAAGCACAGGTCTTCACATAGTAGCTACAATATGTGACCAAGGAGTGACAAACCTAGCTGCTATTAATCAATTGCTAGAAGAAACAAAAGCAAAATACCTAAGAAATAATGAGGACTATAATGAATATAATTATATGAATATAATATATAATATAATAAATAATATAAGGCTTTTTTGAAGTTCGCAATGTTGCAATTGTGCCATTATTTGATCCACCACATTTAATTAAGGGAGTTCGCAATAATTTGATCACCAAAAATTTAAAATGGATGGCAAGGAACGCCTAGCAAAATGGTGTCATATAGAAGACCTATTTCAAAGGGGCCCTTCATACAGGGGTATAAAGTTACTGCATAAGTTGACAGCTGAACATGTGGTGCCCTCAATGATACCGAAGATGAGAGTCAAACACTGCACACAAGTGTTCAGCAAGTCTGTTGGTGTAACACTTGGAAGTATGGCAGGTATGTTTATATTATGCAATTACTTACATATTACAGGCAATTAATGGCTGTATGGATAATTCTTGTATGTAGCTGACCATGCCAAGTAATATTTATTAAGACAGAATACTAGCTGTTACCCGCAGTTGCTCGCTCACGTTATTTTCGATTTTCACAAATTCCAAAATCCTATTTTGGCACTAACAACAGCTTGATATGTCCAGTGGTTTGAGCTGTATGTTTATAGATCAGTCAGTCTTTTATATACACAGATTAACTATTCCTAAGATTTATGAAAGTATCTAATTACTTAGTCATTCACTCTATACTGTTTTATAAATCTGACATTAAAACTTAAAACTAAATCTAAATTAACTTAAAATGAATCTAAATATAAAAAGTGATTGACTGACTATCAACATACTGCTTAAACACCTGGTGAATCAGGCTGTAATCTCTACCTCTAAGGAGGTTAAATTGGGGTTGAAATGTGTGTGATCCACACAAACGAAATCGCAAAGGCTAGGCTCGCTAAGTAATGGTTACTGAAAGTAAATTTTATCATGATTTTATTCCAAGTCTTTTTGTAATGCAATTTTAACCTTTTTAATTTGATCCAAAAATGTATAAAAACTCGTTCATATAATACAAAATGTTACAACAGTAATAGCAAATTCCAATATTGAATTTTTTCATTTACAGAAAATGGGAGCATGCCAGCAGAGTGCATGGACACTGCAGATTTGTTGCTATTATTTGACAGTCTCTTTGATTCTGTGAATTGCAATAACTACAATAAAGAAGAGGGAAAACCATATAAAACGCCTGTGACACGGAACTCACCTCATTTAAAATTCTGGAATAAAACTTTACCAGTTTTGAAAACAATGAAATATATACATAATAATGGTAGAGAATTAACTGTAACTTCACTTATTAGCTGGATAAAAACAATCGAAGGTTTTAAACACATTACGAGAATGTTACATGCAAAAGGCATACAGTCAATACTGTTGCGTCACTTTAATTAAGACCCTTTAGAAAACTTTTTTGGAGCAATAAGGTCTCACGGTTATAGTAATGTAATGCCCAACTCTGCAGCATTCGAAACTGCATTTAAAACATTGTTAATAAATAACATCACTTCACCAAATTCACCACAGTCAAATTGTGAGAAAGATGACAACATTTGCCTCAAATCATTAAAATCATTTTTGAAGGTGAATTATAATAAAAAGAAAGAAGCTGCAGAGGATGGGCAAATCGAAATTGAGGCTGAACATTTGAATATTGAAATTATAAATACTCAAATGATTATAGAGAGTAGTTCTCGAGTTAATGTAGAGAAATGCGCGGCCGTCGCTTATTGTAGTGGGTGGATGGCAATTAAAGCGAAAAAGAATGTATTTAAAAACTGTGAATCTTGTAAAAGCTATTTAATTAGTGAAAGTAATGAAGATTTTCACAATTTTATAAAAAACAAAGAATATGGCGGTAAAAGATGGCTATGCTATCCCACCCGGGCATTGTTTGACTATTTTGCCCAAGTTGAACACCTGACGATGGAAGTTTTAAAAAATTATGGTCACAAAGAAAAAATTTGTGAATACATTTCATTAATTGCGTCAGTCCATATTGCTCAAAATTTTATAAAATGTGAAACACATAAAAACATATTACAAAAATATCTGCTTAATAAAAGTGTTCAATTTTTCATAATGGCTTGGTGCAAACAAGTTAGCAATGTCCTCAGTGGAAAAAGCTATATTAATTTAATTGATTTAAATAATAGGGATGAAATAGACCGCATTTTCCTACAGGCTCGAGAACATTTTAATAAAACTAAGGGAAGGAAACAAGAGCGGCAAACTACTGGTGTTTAATTATACAATAAAAAAATGTTAAATATTCTGTATTTGTTTTATTTATTTCCATGATATAACTGCATACTGTTTATTCACTTTGCGTTCGAACGAATTGTCTTATTTAAGGTGGTTCGGTTCGGCTAAATGTAGTTATTCTCAGTTATAATATAAGTATTTAGTTATTCTCATGTAGTTATTCTCATTTATAACATATGTAGGTATAGTATAATTATGTAGGATTTCACCTACGTTCGTATAAACTCTATAAACAATAAAATGTACGCTTCAGCCTTTAATATCCCACTGCTGGGTATATGCCTCTTAAAATTATAAAATGATTTAAGAATGATTATAAAATGTAGTTGTACCATTATTATCTTTGCATATGAACCAATCGTTATACTTCAATTTCGCTCTAACGATTTGTTCATATGCAAAAATAATAATGTTACAACTTCATTTTATAGTTTATACGTACGTAGGTGAAATCCTATATAATATACTATTACTATACTACCTATATTATAAATATCTAGTACAGCTATACCTACATTATACGTACATATAGCCATATAGAATTAGTTTTTA
Source organism: Melitaea athalia (assembly GCA_905220545.2). Classification (NCBI taxonomy): domain Eukaryota; kingdom Metazoa; phylum Arthropoda; class Insecta; order Lepidoptera; family Nymphalidae; genus Melitaea; species Melitaea athalia. The sequence continues at coordinate 3,723,779 of HG992189.1, forward strand.
GCTTGGCGCTCAGATGGCGCTGATCCCAAGAACCTCAGTCAGTCAGTCAGTCTATACCCTATATTACATTACTTGGTCTATGGTCTTACTAGCGTTAGTATTTATGCCTAGTAAATCGACAACCTTTTGTGTGACAAACGAAGCTTGTGACCCGCTGTCAAGCAGTGCCCTAGTAAAAATAATTGTACCCGACTGAGCTATTAACTTTACACGTGCAGTAGGCAATAAGACATGACCCTGAGAAGCATTTGACAAAAGAGTGACAGAGGGTGTTAGGGATGCTTGTTTATGGTTATTAATATTATTTTGATGCAGCAGGGTATTGTCCTCCTGTTTGCATTCCGCACATCTAAAATGAAATTTGCATTTATATTTATGTGGAGACAGACATATTTTGCATAATTTTATTTATTTATTTATTTATACTTTATTGTACATCACAACTACAAATATCATTTACAGACTGTGAAGTACAATGGGCGGACTTATGGCTATTTAGCCATTTCTTCCAGACAACCCAAATTATTGTTGGCATAATTTGTTGGCAGTAGCGAACTCAATACGCTTATTTGGTGCTGCCATTTTGAAAGAGGGACATTGAAAAAGCTTGTGTGCACACTTACAATAGATGCATGTTGCAGAAGCAGGATTTGCAGCTACGGCGTGGCTGGCAAGCCGCTGTGGCTGTTGCTTCTGTTGTGTGAAGCTGCTCCCCGTTGAGAAGTTGTCCAAAGCTAGCGCTCGTTTTTCCAGGTAACTCAGAAACTCTTTGATAGTGGGACGAGACTTGTTATCCCTGTCCATCTGGAAAGCTCGACTAGAAAAGGAGTCCAGCTTCCGGGATAGAATACATACTATTGAAGAATATCTAGCCGTATTATATTAATTAACCGGGACAAAGGAAACACACGTTAACACTCGGTAGACCGTTTATTCGCACTCAAAAAGCAAGTTCTAAATACCCCCCTATTTATACATATTATAGAAATAATGTTTCTACCTGCAATCTACATATATTACACCTCCCCACATAAATTACAACTACATAAATAATAATAAACAAAATCAATCCATGAACAATTTAACAAAAAATACAATCATTGAACTTAAACATCTATTCCGTATCTAATAACGGGTTTTCTTTGGCGCTTGGGACGGTTGAGCGGTGACTGGGGTGAACAACCCTTAGAAGAACAAGGTTCATTTGGTGCAAGGTCATCTACCTGCTTATCAGCCCTACCGTTATCATCCTCCCCACCGATACAATTTTCTGGTATTGCAGAATTTAGTTCTAGATTCTCTTTATCATCTGGTTGTGCGACGACCTCCTCGTCACCTGCCGAGCTCAACATTCCCGAATAACGGGATTTGTGCTTTATCTGATCAATATGTCTATGGAACTTCTGACCGTTACCGCCCTCGACAATGTACCTTTGGGACCCCTCTCTACTTACTATCGTACCGTCTAGCCATTTATCGTTACCGCCATAACCCCTAGCCATAACTTGGTCTCCTACTTGTAAGTTACGTGGCACGCCCCCCGCATATTGTACTTGGCGTGCCTGTGCGTCCCGCACGCTGTCCTCACGGGCACGTTCGCCTCTTAGGAGATCCAACCGAGAACGAAGAATACGCATTTGAAGCAACATGGAAGGGCTTTCACCGGTACTACTATGCACGCTATTTCGATATGACAGCAGAAAGGTTTGAAGGGCAGCGTCTACATCGACTGCCTCCCGCATGGCCTTTTTAATTACACGCTTACAAAGCTTCACTGCATTTTCCGCGGCCCCATTGGATGAAGGATGATAAACCGGCGAAAACGATTGACGGACACCATTTCTTACTAAGAAATCTCTGAACTCGTGACTCGTAAAAGGGGGCCCACGGTCCGACACGACCTCGGTCGGTAAGCCGAAACGTGCAAACGTTGCCCTTACAATTTTTATGACCGACGTAGCGTTCGTTCGAGGCATTTCAAATATTTCCAGCCATTTAGTACTGGAATCGATTAATATTAAAAATGTTTTACCCCCTAAAGGACCTAGGAAATCTAAATGAATCCTACTCCACGGACGCAAATCGTAAATCCAAGGACTTGGAGGAGCGCGTGGAGGTGCCTGGGCCTCCGCCGCGCACGTTTCGCATTGCCTGCACATGGTTTCGACATCGACATCTATGTTCGGCCACCATACGTAACTCCGCGCTATTCCCTTAGTTTTGACAATGCCCATGTGACTAGCGTGAAGTTGCTTCAATACTACACTACGTAAAGCAGCTGGTACTATAACCCTATAGCCCCACATTAAACATCCTCGATCTATATATATTTCATTACGCTTATTATAATATGGCTTGTATTCTTCACCCTCCGGGCAGGTCCAAGGCCATCCAGAATGAACATAATAAACTATTTTACTAAGTAATGCGTCCCTGCTAGTAGCCGTTCTTATATCATCATTAGTCACGGGTAAGAACGTCTCCACAAAATTTAAGTACGTACTTTCTTTGATCTTTTTATCCGTGACACCGCACTGCGGCAGCCTAGACAACGCATCCGCACAGTTTTTTTGTGACGACACGTACTCTATCTCATAATTATATCCCGCTAACAACACAGCCCATCTCTGCAACCGCGAAGCCGCCATGATCGGAATGCCTGCTTTATTACCAAAAATATAAGTAAGTGGCTTATGGTCTGTTCTTAATGTGAAACGCCGACCATACAGATATTGATGAAATTTTCTGATTCCATATACTATTCCTAAAGCTTCCCTGTCAATCTGTGAGTACGCCCGTTCGGCTACCGTTAATGAGCGCGATGCATAAGCTATAGGCCGTTCGCCCTCGGGAGTACGGTGTGATATGACGGCACCTACCCCTACACCGCTCGCGTCCGCCGTCAGTATTAGCGGCAAGTCGCTTGAGTAATGCACCAATACTTCGCTAGAACTTAGTTTTTCCTTTATACAATTAAAGGCCCTTTCACATTCCTTACTCCATATGAATTTGACATTAGCTCGCAGTAATTTGTATAGCGGTGCTAAAATAGTACTAACATTTTTTATAAACTTAGCGTAATACATGACCATACCTATGAAAGACCTAAGCTCAGATACAGTGGTAGGTGCGGGAGTGTTAACAATAGCCTTAACCTTTTCAGGATTAGTATGTATGCCTCGTTTATTAATAACATGCCCTAAGTAACAAATTGACTCCTGGAAGAATTCACATTTCTCTTTCTTTACCTTGAGACCGCTAACTTTTAAACGCTCAAATACTTTATGTAAATTCTCAACATGTTCTTGATTATTCCGTCCCGTTATTATAATATCATCTAAAAATACTCCTACGTATGGTAAATCAGAAAATAATTGCTCCAACCGTTTTTGAAAAATGCCTGGGCTAGACGATAACCCGAACACTAAACGATTAAACATAAAAAGTCCCTTGTGCGTATTAATGACTGTATATTTCTTACTGTCATCTAATTCAATCTGTGCGTAGGCCTGTGAAAGGTCTATCTTAGTAAACAACTCACCCCCGTGTAACCGTGCGAGCAAGTCTTCCGTACGAGGTAGCGGGTAACGGTCAATCTCGATTACCTTATTGAGAGTTAATTTGTAATCAGCGCAAATCCGTACATTACCGTCTTTCTTCATAACTGGCACTATCGGCGTGGCCCAGTCCGAGCGCTCGACAGGTGTGAGGATGCCATCGCGCACCATCTGCTCAAGCGCGTGCTCCACCGGCTCGCGCAACGCGTACGCCAGCGGCCGCGCACGCATGAACACCGGCCGCGCTCCCTCGCGTATGTGAATACTCGCCGCGCCACCGGTGAACCGTCCGAGGCCCTCCGAAAATACTTCACAATATTTGGAACTGAAATCATTGATATTAAAATTACTATTTGTTATATAATTCATTGCATCAATTTCTAGTTTAGGTAATTTTATGTTTAATTCTAATAACCATTGCCTCCCCAATAAAGCAGACTTAGCATCCCGTACTACATACAGGTCCAAATATTTTTCTTGCTCGCCGTATTTAACCAGAGGTCTAATGACCCCGACCGGGCGCACAGTCTCCCCCGTATAATATTTTAAAATTAATTTACAATCTTCCAATTTTAAATCATTTAAATATTTTTTATAAAATTCACTACTTATACATGACACTGCACTACCCGTATCACATTCCATGGAAATTGCTTTATTTTGAACATTCAAGGTCACCATGAATGGTTTACATTGTTCTAAAGCTAATTGGTTTAGTTCCACTACTATTACCTCATCACTCTCTTCACTACCTGTAGATGTTGCCGCTTCCATCGTATTTTCCGTCTCGATGTTATAAGTGCCCGTCACATTAGGACAGACCCGCTGCAGGTGCCCTTGCTGCTTGCACGCCCTGCACACATAACGCGCAAATCTGCACGGTAACCCGCCGTGCCGACCGCCACAGGCGCGACAGCGCGCCCCGGCCGCCGCCTGCCGCCGCGACGACTCCGCTGCCGCCGCTGTCCGCTCCGCGCGCCGGCCGAGCTCACCGCTCGCGGCCGACGGTCTCGCCGTCGCTGTCCGCTCCGCGCGCCGGCCGAGCTCACCGCTCGCGGTCGACGGTCTCGCCGCGGCCGCTACTGCCGCCCGACACACTGCCGTCACCGCCGGCACTCCGCCCGACGCCACAGCCTGAGTCTCCACTGCCGCTGCATCCTTCTCAGCTGCCTCCATGCTGACGGCCAAACGATACGCCTTCGAAAAATCGAGATGATCCTCTTGAAATAAACGCTGCCGTATCGCTTCACATTGTATACCGCATACAAATTGATCCCTCAGGCTTTCTTCCAACCACGTCCCGAACTCACAGGTTTTAGACAGTTTTTTTTAACACGGCTACATATTCCGCTAACGATTCACCGTTCATTTGCTTTCTATGTCTAAACTTAAACCGTTCTGCTAAAACACTCGGCTTGGGTTGCAAGTGTTTTTCTAGAATTTTAGTCAACTGTTCGAATGTTCTAGATGACGGTTTGTCTGGGGTACACAAATCTACCAATAATTCGTAGCACTCTAATCCGACTACGGTGATTAGCGTTGGTACTTTTAGCTCGTTCGCTATCTTATTAACAATAAAATACTGTTCTAGCCGCTCCACATATAACCGCCAATTGTCCGACCGCACATTAAATTCCGCGATTTTACCAATCGACATTTTATATTATACTTGTAACACGAATAATAATTTTATAAGATTCACACGTAAGTCCACTCGTCGCCACTGAAGAATATCTAGCCGTATTATATTAATTAACCGGGACAAAGGAAACACACGTTAACACTCGGTAGACCGTTTATTCGCACTCAAAAAGCAAGTTCTAAATACCCCCCTATTTATACATATTATAGAAATAATGTTTCTACCTGCAATCTACATATATTACAACTATAATGCTGTCCCAGGAGTCCACTGGTTCGTCGAGGTTTTTGAGTGCAGCCAGGTGTTGCTTCACCTCCGAAATCATATTTCGCAGAGTTGAAGTAGTTGACTTCGTCATAGCAGGTAAATCTAAAAGTGTGTAAACATGTTCATGAACAATTTTTGTTTTATTGTCGTATCTTTCCTGTAAAAGTTTCATAGCTTCGGTGTAACTTACATCTTGTAACGGTAAATTGTTAATTAATGCATGTGGCTCCCCACTTAAAAAGCCTTTTAGATAGTAAAGTTTTTGCACTGGTGTTAGAGAAATGTCGTTATGTATCATAGCGTTGAAAATGTTAATGAATTCGTAGTATTCAGTGTACTTACCAGTGAATGTAGGTATGGTTACATTAGGAAGCTTTATTTTGGAGGTACATGGAGCAGCTAATTGCATTGCAGACTTGTTTAATAAAGTGTTAAATTTAGTTACTAGGTCCAGATAGGTATCCTCAATTAAACAAGAATCTTCGGAGTCGTTTATGTCGACAGCTAATATTTTAATACAATATTCATTGTATTCAGAGAATACTGATTCTAGCCTGGCGAGTGATGCTCTAATTTTCTCAGGAGTAGCATCATTGTATATGTCTGCGTCCATGTTTTTCTTAAGTTTCGTTATAGAGGCCTTTCCATAGCCCCTACCGGCTACTAATGCTTTTAATTCGGCCATAGTGCCGAGTTACACTGATTATCCTACCACTATATGAATTTATAATGAATAACAATTTACTAATACTAATATTACACTTTTACAGTCTCTAATAGAAATAATTTAAATAAATAACTTGCAACAATAAAAATTAGAAAATTACACACTTTTTTCACTCACGATCGGGAAGCTAGATAGCACAAAATGGCGGAATGGCAGCTTTTGAGCGTCGTCGTAGCGTCGTTGTGCTTGCGGTGTCTCACCAGAGTAGCCGAAGTACGCCGAAGCACAGCCGAAGGCAGTTATCTCGCTTGCACAGTCGTCGGGACGTTCGCTTCGTAGTATTTCTCTGTCTACTTGTCTACGTCGCGTCGCTTCGTGATTGGATCGTGGAGAGACGTAGTATTGCCAACTGAAGAAATTCCTTTGTTCGCAGTTGGTTGTTTGTTATAAATTGCTGCGTGGAGTGATTTGCACGCAGTGCTGCCAACTAGAGAGTACCAATTTATCCAATGAACAATATTTACTACTAGGTGAAATAAACAGCGATTGGTGCATTCATCAATCCTGATTGCGCGCGAAATTTGAAAATCGACGCGTATGATTGGTGTCGAATCTCGATAGATTGCGAGATCCGAGATCGATTGAAGAACCAATATGGCTGACTGACCTTTGATAAAATGGATGATTTTTTGCAGTGATGAAAATGCGATGACTTCTTTTTTCAGACTAAATTTATTCTGACTTTTTTCTTCTAATGAGTTCTTTCGATTTGTTCTGGTCGCCGAAGAAATTTCGCGTAGATTGCGTGGTTGCACGGAGACACGTGGCTGCGCCGCTGTTGTAGTAATTCTTTTTCTTGCAGAGCACAGGCGGGCGTATCTATTTGCGTGGTAGCACGGAGACACGGGTATTACCTCTATTTTCCTCGGATGGATAGGACCAAAATTTAATGAACGGCTCGTTGAACCAAATTTTTTTGAACGGCTCGAAGAACCAAATTTTTTTGAACGGCTCGAAGAACCAATTTTTTATGAACGGCTCGAAGAACCAATTTTTTATGGTGGAACCATAAAAAGAAAGGATGGGAGAGCGAGATTGCGTGGACTGTATTTAAATAGGTTTGTAGGCGGGAAGAAGAAGTTCTGAACAGAAAGAAATGTTTGCGCACTATTTCACTGAATTTATTAACTTGGTACAACAAAATTACACGTTCGTCGTTGGCAGCAATTCGATTAAGAGAACTAATGACAGTTAGTAAGATTGCCAGTATACATTACAAAAAAATATATTTAATGAATTTATTTATGTTGTTGCCAACAGCGTCTATGCCAAATGTTAGAAAGAACATCATCACTCTTGTTGTTACTGATATTACATGTTTCATTACATAGTTGAGCATTTAATTTATATAACATTCCCTCAGCATAACAAACAACATATGTATTTTTATCTCTTATTACAGCTTTTACTTTATTAAACTTTATATGAAATCCTGCTTTAGTTATTTTATTTACTGACAATAAATTATATGAAATATTCTTTACAATCAATGTCTCTATAGTTATTTTTATATGTTTATACATAAACTTTAACTTCCCCTTTTATTACTCTCTATGTATTGACCATTAGCAACATATATTTTAACACATTCTTGCAATTCTTTAATATCAGTTACATATTGTTCATATTGATCACTTATAATATGTTGGGTACAACCAGAATTGACAATAAATATAATATTAGAATTATCAGTTAATCCGAGCATGTATTCGCTGGCAAAAAATCCAACATCTGCCTTACTAGCTAGGGATGTTTCTTGGGCTTGACTACGTTGTCTTCAACCTCGTGCGGGGTGTCCTCGTGCAGCTCTGCGACCTCGGCCAGCAGCTCTCCCACGGCCCCTGCCTCGATGTGGCTCCTGTTCATTGGTTTTCTCTTTACACTCATAGCTTTTGTGTCCCGGCTTACCACAGGTGTAACATGTGATGAATGCACTCTCTTGCTCAGTCGTATCCTTGTTTGTGATGATTTTTGTCTCGGCGTCTAACAAACGGGCTTTTACAAAATCAAATGTCAGTTTTTTCTCTGTAGCCATGGTCTCGATAGACGTTATAACAGCATCATATTCTTTGGGCAGTGATGATAGCAGGTAACAAATCTTATCTTCATCATCAATTTTGACTTCAATCGCCTGGAGATCGTTAACAATTGACGAGAATTTTATTAAGTAGGTTTCTAATGGCTCATTGCACTTTAAAGTTATTAATTTTCGTTTTAAGTAGAACCTGTTATAGACACTTTTTCTCTCAAATGTATTTTCTAATAACGTAATCATCTCTCTCGCTGTTTTACCATCCTTTACTATTTCAATGTAGCGGTCGGAAACGCACTGTGCAATTAAAGACTTCGCTCTCGAGTCGTCTTTGATAAATTCGGCGGATTTTTCTTTTTCTTTGTCTCCTTCAGTTAATACATATGCAACTTGTTTTTCTTCTAACATCAGTTTACGGCGAAACTTCCACGTGCTGAAGTTTGACTTTTCACCCAAGCACGGCAACAACAACATTGACGAGACCGCAGCTCCCGACATGTTTGCGTTATCTTGATTTTTGTGCATCGTAATGCATCTACGTGGATCGCAACCCAGTAATGACGAATTCTTTTTCTTTTAGCACTAACCACGGTCTGCTACCATGTTGAAAAGAAAACTATGATGCATTCACAATATGTCGGGTTTATTAGTAAAATAAAAACTTATAGCAGAAACAAAAGTCGTGTATCATTTTAGCAGGAAGAAAATCAAAGAGAACATAATCTCATAGAGTAACTGTCACATTGACAACTGACAGATGACAGATGGTGAGGTGCCTAACATCTCAACAGCAAGACGTACATGTGGTGCCATGACGTTTCTCAACTGAACGAACGCGCGCGACAAGCCCGAGCCATTATGGCTCGGGCTTGTCGCGCGCGGTTGCCTTGCGATGATACTGAGGCTGCCGCGCTCGTTTGGGGATAGTTTCCTCGCGCGGCAGATGCCTCACGAGGCTGCTCAATCTGTGTGGACGCGCCGATTGAATGCACCGCGCCGCACCCGCTAATTTAATTCTTTATTATTAATTAATCTAAGATTACCTATAGTAAATCTATAAGTTATCCGCTTCGGGGCTTATGTGAGTGCAGTGGAGAAGACTGTATCAGCCCTGGACAAAGTGTAACGGTGCTCGTCGTGTGCCCGAAAGACAGCGACGGCGGCCAATCATCAATCATTTCAGCCTACACAAGTTCGCGCCAAAAATGACGTGAACTCATGTGTTTTGCCCATAGTCACCACGCTGGGCAGGCGGGTTGGTGACCGCAGGACTGGCTTTGTCGCACCGAAGACGCTGCTGCCCGTCTTCGGCCTGTGTATTTCAAAGCCAGCAGTTGGATGGATATCCCGCCATCGGTCGGCTTTTTAAGTTCCAAGATGGTAGCGGAACTGTGTTATCCCTTAGTCGCCTCTTACGACACCCACGGGAAGAGAGGGGCTAAATTCTTTGCCGTAACCACACAGCAGACGGCGGCCATTTAAGAAGAATACTCCAGAAGCTTGCAAAGGTCAGTGTCCCTTCCTCTATAGTTCCAAAGTCCCTACGTCCCATTTACCTGTGGGATCGAGCGAAAAAACAAACAAACAAACGATATAAAGTCCACTAAATCGTCGCTTAGATTTTGTCTACCCCGTACCACCAGGTATGATGATATATAATTATTACATGCTTCCTTTTTCATAAAATCGTATACTTTCGAGAGTATTGCTCTTGCCTAGAAAAATCAATTTAATTGTTATAATAAATTCTGTTTATCTGTAATAACGTTCTTAGAATTGTTTTGTTTGTTTTGTTTTTTATGTGTATATTACACAAAGTGTAATTGAGTGATTTTCTTAACTTATTAATAAATACATTATTTCCATAAAGACGTGTTTTATTATAATAATTTTTAGATACATTATATTACGACGACGATATTTCTTTTTACTAAAATATTATTCTATCCTCTTCCCTCCGGATCGCGAAAGCGTTTAGACGTGTCCACCGTATTTTTCGTCTCAAGCAGTTAATCAAATAAGTAACATTTTATTCAAATATTAGTAAATTAATTTTGTTGAAATTTGGTGAAGTACCAGAAGTGCATAAATCTACAGCAGTGCGTGCACAAGCGGTGCGTAAGAAGGACACCAACACTGGAGACAGGTAAAGCTTGCCATCTCGTGTCGCTAGTTTCTTCGTTAACATTAACTTGCTGTACGTCATAATTGTGACTTGGCCTGGTTTAAGAGCGGAAGCGTTTAACGGACACATCATAAGGTGCTGGCCACCATGCACCCCACAGCAGGTCGCTGAATCTGACAAATACCAAAGTTCGGCACCAGCTAGGTACCCATACAGAAAATGAAGGCTCTAAAGTAACCACTCGGCAGCGTCCACGTAGACGTCAAATTGACGACGAAATGACAGTTTTTATGGCACAAATGAAGAAATCTATAGAAACCCTAACTCAACAATAAGATGTTCTGTACGAGAGCATCAGGAACATTGAAAAGCAAAACAATGATATCATAAGCTGCATTATTCTCGTTACATTGCACAAATTTTATCTGCCGCAACAGTTTTGTAGCTTAAGGTCACGAGGGATTACTATCACCTCTAATGGCTGATCAGATAGCAGATATATCTAGAGACCTTGATACTTTCCGTGTATCACAGTCTATAACATGTAGTCCTGAAGCCGTAACTGATTACATTAATTTCCCTCGAAGTTTCATTTCAGTTATGCATATGAATATCCGCAGCCTAGCATGTAACATTGACGATTTTACTGTCTTTTGGAAAGAATCCCCATATCATGTGAAGTTCTTGTGTTGACTAAGTGCTGGATAAGTAAAATGTCAACCACTCAAATGCTATCGGGGTATGTGTCCTATATTTCAACATATCAAAAACAGAACGATGTAGTTGTCGTATCGTATATGTAAAATCAGATCTGAAACATAGTTGTAAGCTTGATAATATTAGGGCTCCCACACAAAACCGCGAATTCGCATCGCATCGAAAATATCTGCGAATTCGCACGAACGCACCGCAAGAATTTCCGTTGATGTTGAAAAGAAAACTATGATGCATTCACAATATGTCGGGTTTATTAGTAAAATAAAAACTTATAGCAGAAACAAAAGTCGTGTATCATTTTAGCAGGAAGAAAATCAAAGAGAACATAATCTCATAGAGTAACTGTCACATTGACAACTGACAGATGACAGATGGTGAGGTGCCTAACATCTCAACAGCAAGACGTACATGTGGTGCCATGACGTTTCTCAACTGAACGAACGCGCGCGACAAGCCCGAGCCATTATGGCTCGGGCTTGTCGCGCGCGGTTGCCTTGCGATGATACTGAGGCTGCCGCGCTCGTTTGGGGATAGTTTCCTCGCGCGGCAGATGCCTCACGAGGATGCTCAATCTGTGTGGACGCGCCTATTGAATGCACCGCGCCGCACCCGCTAATTTAATTCTTTATTATTAATTAATCTAAGATTACCTATAGTAAATCTATAAGTTATCCGCTTCGGGGCTTATGTGAGTGCAGTGGAGAAGACTGTATCAGCCCTGGACAAAGTGTAACGGTGCTCGTCGTGTGCCCGAAAGACAGCGACGGCGGCCAATCATCAATCATTTCAGCCTACACAAGTTCGCGCCAAAAATGACGTGAACTCATGTGTTTTGCCCATAGTCACCACGCTGGGCAGGCGGGTTGGTGACCGCAGGACTGGCTTTGTCGCACCGAAGACGCTGCTGCCCGTCTTCGGCCTGTGTATTTCAAAGCCAGCAGTTGGATGGATATCCCGCCATCGGTCGGCTTTTTAAGTTCCAAGATGGTAGCGGAACTGTGTTATCCCTTAGTCGCCTCTTACGACACCCACGGGAAGAGAGGGGCTAAATTCTTTGCCGTAACCACACAGCAGACGGCGGCCATTTAAGAAGAATACTCCAGAAGCTTGCAAAGGTCAGTGTCCCTTCCTCTATAGTTCCAAAGTCCCTACGTCCCATTTACCTGTGGGATCGAGCGAAAAAACAAACAAACAAACGATATAAAGTCCACTAAATCGTCGCTTAGATTTTGTCTACCCCGTACCACCAGGTATGATGATATATAATTATTACATGCTTCCTTTTTCATAAAATCGTATACTTTCGAGAGTATTGCTCTTGCCTAGAAAAATCAATTTAATTGTTATAATAAATTCTGTTTATCTGTAATAACGTTCTTAGAATTGTTTTGTTTGTTTTGTTTTTTATGTGTATATTACACAAAGTGTAATTGAGTGATTTTCTTAACTTATTAATAAATACATTATTTCCATAAAGACGTGTTTTATTATAATAATTTTTAGATACATTATATTACGACGACGATATTTCTTTTTACTAAAATATTATTCTATCCTCTTCCCTCCGGATCGCGAAAGCGTTTAGACGTGTCCACCGTATTTTTCGTCTCAAGCAGTTAATCAAATAAGTAACATTTTATTCAAATATTAGTAAATTAATTTTGTTGAAATTTGGTGAAGTACCAGAAGTGCATAAATCTACAGCAGTGCGTGCACAAGCGGTGCGTAAGAAGGACACCAACACTGGAGACAGGTAAAGCTTGCCATCTCGTGTCGCTAGTTTCTTCGTTAACATTAACTTGCTGTACGTCATAATTGTGACTTGGCCTGGTTTAAGAGCGGAAGCGTTTAACGGACACATCATAAGGTGCTGGCCACCATGCACCCCACAGCAGATCGCTGAATCTGACAAATACCAAAGTTCGGCACCAGCTAGGTACCCATACAGAAAATGAAGGCTCTAAAGTAACCACTCGGCAGCGTCCACGTAGACGTCAAATTGACGACGAAATGACAGTTTTTATGGCACAAATGAAGAAATCTATAGAAACCCTAACTCAACAATAAGATGTTCTGTACGAGAGCATCAGGAACATTGAAAAGCAAAACAATGATATCATAAGCTGCATTATTCTCGTTACATTGCACAAATTTTATCTGCCGCAACAGTTTTGTAGCTTAAGGTCACGAGGGATTACTATCACCTCTAATGGCTGATCAGATAGCAGATATATCTAGAGACCTTGATACTTTCCGTGTATCACAGTCTATAACATGTAGTCCTGAAGCCGTAACTGATTACATTAATTTCCCTCGAAGTTTCATTTCAGTTATGCATATGAATATCCGCAGCCTAGCATGTAACATTGACGATTTTACTGTCTTTTGGAAAGAATCCCCATATCATGTGAAGTTCTTGTGTTGACTAAGTGCTGGATAAGTAAAATGTCAACCACTCAAATGCTATCGGGATATGTGTCCTATATTTCAACATATCAAAAACAGAACGATGTAGTTGTCGTATCGTATATGTAAAATCAGATCTGAAACATAGTTGTAAGCTTGATAATATTAGGGCTCCCACACAAAACCGCGAATTCGCATCGCATCGAAAATATCTGCGAATTCGCACGAACGCACCGCAAGAATTTCCGATCTGCTTCGCATCGCACATTCCTGCGATATAACGTCATCCTTGGTGACGCCATTTTAGTCCGCTCTGAGACAGCTTTAGAGAAAGACGCGCGGCGCCTGCGCCGCCTTCTTTGTTTATAAAGAAATGGCGGAATATGATATAGATTTTTTAATATCTTTAATTGAGGAGCGTCCCGTCCTTTGGGTCACAAGTGATGAACATTATAAAAATAAATTTATTAAGCAAGATGCGTGGAAGAGCGTCTGTGAAATTTTGTTTCCAAATTTCCAAGACAAAGAAAACAGTGAAAAAACAAAACTTGGTAAGTACTTTTATTTCTACAACAATACAATCAATGCATATAAGTATGAATTAAATAGCGTGCGCGCGTGTAAGAGGGCTTCCAGAATCTGGCGCGCTATTCGTACTTCTATGAATAAATGTAATTCAATGGAATAAAGTGCGACAAGGTAAATAATGAGCATCGACTAATGTCGTGTTTCTGACCTATTTTGATTTTCTTATAAATGACAGACAATTATTTTGTTTGCTTATAAAGTTGAATTATGTTTTTTTTTAATAACGTTTTAAAATTGTTATTACTTATTTCTGATTTTTTCCTATGCCCATTATTTATCTTGAAGTACCTACTGTATATCTACAGTACGTCCGAAATAACTTGGTAAGCCCGAACTACGCGCAGAAGGCTGCGCACGAACGTTTTTTTGGAACCAAATGGTGGCATACCCTTTATTCAATCAAATGTCGCAATCGATTTGGAATTTATTATTTTTTGTTTATACGAGATATTGAACGAAATCGATTTACAAACATAGTTAATGTTATCGTTAGTAAACGAGATTTCGACTTTAATAAAAAAAAAAAAAAAAAAACTAATAAAATTTTATTTTCTTGGTTGAAAACATGATTTAGTTAAATATCGATTATTTATAACCTTCTATACAAATAACGACTGTTTGAGAATATTTTAAACCTCCATAGAAAATTGAATATAAATATATTTTTATTACTTAATTTAAATCGATTTGAAGAAAAATCGATTAAACAACACCCTCAGACACGCGTATTGGACATCTCTCTTCAGTAACTTCGTAAAGCTTCTTCGGCAATATTCGGGTCCCGGTAATATATCTCACTCACACGTTAGCATTGGTGTCATTTTCGTGTTGCTATCTCTGTCTTGAGCACAGACGATGACAAAAGTTTTCGTTGGTTGTTATTATTAAATTGTTAAGTTTTTTGTGTAGTGTTAGGTTTTTTCTTTAATTCAGAAGTTATTTTTGTAGCTTTCTGTCTCAGTGTTTAAATATTTATTTTATTGGTACTTGGTCCCTGTATTAGTACATTTTTATTCGTATTTTACGAGTGTATATGCGCTTAAGTTCGCAGAGCCTATGTTCAGGCTTGCCAAGTTATTTCGGACGTACTGTATTTAGAACTAAGCAAGTACTTCTATAATTTCAAAAAAAAAATTAATTGCCACTTCAAGGCTCCAAAGACACTAGAAAAATAATTCGAAAACTTGTCTCTTATTACATTTGCACTCATTATTCTTACATTCAACGTCTGTAGGCTTTGTAGTTCAGAATCATCTATGATCATATCTACGGGGATTGTAATCCATCGCGGTTCAGTACAAAGTTGTGAAATATACAACAAGCTTTGACAATATCGACTGCAAAATCAATTGAGACGTTAAGGGGTCGATGAAATACTCGCCATTTGTTGGCTAGTATGCTGAAAGCACACTCGACATATCGCCTCGCCCTACTCAAACGGTAGTTAAATATTCTTTGTTTAACGGTTAAATGCTTGCCAGAATAAGGGCGCATAACGTTATTTGAAATAGAAAAAGCTTCGTCTCCTATGAAAACGAACGGGACCGGTTCTTGAAAGCCTGGCAACGGCTTCGATATTGGTATGGGCAAGCTACCTTTCATCAGTGAGTCATAAAGTTTCGAGTTGTGGAAAATCGTGGAGTCGCTTTCCTTTCCATATGCTCCTATATCCAAGTAGATGAATCTGTATTTAGAGTCAGTAATAGCCAACAAAAGAACTGAATTATAACCTTTGTAATTGTAAAACAGTGATCCACTATTTGCGGGACTACGGATACGAATATGTTTGCCGTCAATGGCTCCTAAACAGTTAGGGAAATTGGCTTTCTTGTCAAAATCTGCACTAATTTCTTCAAACAGCTGTTGTGTTATTTCAGGCATGTTTTGACGTAAACAGCGATCCCATATTGCGTTACACACCAATCGTATTGTTTTCGCTATTGTACTTGCACCTCTATAATAGTTTAAATGCATATCGTTGAATTCTTTTTTTTTTATGTAACTAGGTTGGCAAACAAGCGTACGGCTCACCTGATGGAAAGACCGTAGCCTATAGACGCCTGCAACACCAGAAGCATCGCAAGCGCGTTGCCGACCTTATCCCTAATCCCCCCCAGGAGGATTCTTCTCCGGTTGCTAAAAATTTGAAATTAAAATAGAAAATTTAACAAAAAATAGTGGAGACAATTAAAAACTTACCCTAATATGACATTAAATACATACATAAAATATTTTTAAAGATATGAATGGTTTCTTTATATTTAATTTCATAGGGATACCCCTACATTAATATATTTTTATTGATTAATTTTGTATAATTTACAGGTAATGAAGTATTAAAAAAATGGAGAGGAATCAACGATACCTTTAAAAAGTACGTAAAGAAACTTAAAGACGAAAAGCGATCTGGAACAGGAGCAAAATCTACCAAAGAATACCATCTGTACAAGCAGTTATTATTTCTTTAAAAAAATTTACAAAATGAGACAACAGATAGCATTAATGAAACGGAAATGCAAGCACCACCTGGACAAGAGAATCAAGCAAGATCTGAAAAATCTCCAATACGATACCAGCAGAAGCCGCGAAAAAAAAAAGACAAACGAGTTTGAAGATGAAATTATTAACATTATAAAGGAACCGGAAAACAGGCACTTGTCTTTTTTTAAGGGAATTCTACCGTCTCTGCAAAAATTGAATGAGAACAAAACACTTATTTTTCAAAGTCGTGGTCTCCAAACTCGGCATATCAAGGCTACCCACCTTATAGTTCCTCCTATCAGCCTAGCAACTACCAGAGCTACACAAGCTATCAAACTCAACATTTTGCAAACACCACTGACACGCCCACATTTATCACACGAACAATCATCAAATGCAGACCAAACACCACTGACACGCCCACATTTATCACACGAACAATCATCAAATGCAGACCAAACAGCAATTCTACATTTATCACACTAACAATCATCAAACGCAGGGGAAGATCAAATTAATTCACCTAGTGACAATTATTCTATATAGCGCTTTGTCGACGGAAGAAGAGTTTGATTTTACATAATATTAATTACTATTAACTGCTGATAATCACAAAGTTGATTTTTCGCAAAAAAAAAAAACAATTAAAATGTCAATAAATAAATTTTGTTTTACTTTACCTGATAGTCAGTCTCAGCATTTCCAAAGGCATAACAGGAATTCTTCCCTTGTACGATCGTTTTTGAAGGCATGGTGATAATAAACTCAAAAGCTCTTCAAATGAAGATATCACGATCACGATCACGATTCAGCCTGTAATATCCCACTGTTGGGCATAGGCCTCTTCTCCATGTAGGAGAATATATGCTCATTCTAAAATAATCAAAAAAATTATCTTCTTCAGTTCTCAACGCATAGTACTTTTGAGTAAAATAGTTCCCATCAGAGTTCATAATCGTAATAAATGGATGAACCCAGAATCTTATTTTTCTTTTATATCTATTTAACAATAACAGCAGTGCAATAATCTTTTTGCGATCTATCTTACGCTTCCTAAAAACACGTCCAGTACGGCTGACTACACTTGAAGGAATGGTCGCCCTACCAAACGGATTGCCGCACTAAATCGTATCGCAGAAATTCGCATCGCACGTTCCTGCGATGCGAATTCGCATCGTATCGCATCGCAGTTTTGTGTGGGAGCCCATAGGGATGCAAATAGTATAATCGTAACTATCTCAAACGAAATTGTAATTTTAGCATTATACAGATCCCCTTCATATACCAATATAGATAATTTTTGTGATGGTTTGGATGAGTGTTTGACGTCCTTAGTTCTGGTTATTTTTATTTTATTTATTTATGGACAGTCAGTAGCTAATACAGCAAATCTTATATTTAATATTAATACTAAATAATAAATAAGGTAACTGTACAGCCTATGAAGGTGTCACAGCATGCTTAAATCTATGAAATTCATTATCTAGGTATATCTTACTTACAATTTCTGTTTTAACTTAATTTTTATTAGACTCTTTTAAAAAGGTTAACACTCTCTTCCTGAAGCCCTGGACACTATCATTATAAATATCGACACTGCCACCCTACTAGTTATAAGTCCTAATCAGTCTGGCGGTTAAAGAGTGCTGCTTGAGGTTAGTTCTAGCGAAGGGCTGATAGAAAAGGCCAGAGGCACGAGGCGCTCTCTTTATAGCACCCCTTGGTACTCGCAGTTTAAAATCCTGTAACAGCATAGGACAATCGACAAGGCTTCTGCAAATTTTAAAGTGGAACATAATATCAAGCAATCCACGTCGAACCAAGAGGCTATCCATTCCAAAATGGGTGAGGCGCTCAGTATACTTACTTACTTACTTACTCCTCTGGCTCAGCGACCCGTAGTGGATCTTGGCCTCCGACACCACAAGTCTCCAGCGATCCCGGTCCAGAGCTATCTCGCGCCAGTCCGCTGTCACCAGCTCGCGCAGGTCTCTCCGTACCTCGTCCTCCCAGCGATATTTGGGGCGCCCCACGGGCCTACAGCCGTCAGGTTTCCCCAAGTATGCTCTCTTCGCTGCGCGATCGTCTCCCATCCTTACTACGTGGCCGAGCCAGCGGAGTCTTGCTGCTTTAGTCTCTCCGATGATATTGGGTTCAGCCACTAGGTCTTCAATCTCTTGGTTCTTTCTCACCCGCCATCTTCCATCAGCTTCTTGGGTCGGCCCCAAGATCTTTCGGAGTATTTTCCGCTCTGCCACAAGGAGCTTATTCTCTTCTTTAAGGGTTAGTACCTAAGTCTCGCATCCGTACATCAGGATTGGTCTGATCACAGTTTTATAGATCCTAATCTTGGTTTTTCTGCCGAGTAGCTTGGATACCAACACCCTATGTAGGGACGCAGTACATCGTAGGGCGTTTTGTATACGAGTATCAATCTCAAGTTCCCTCGTATTAGTGTCAGTTACAGTGCAACCTAAGTACTTAAATGTATCCACGCCTTTGTAGACTACGTCCCCTACCACAAGATTCTTGCGTGGTACACGAATGTTTTTGAAGCGCTTCATGTGGAGGTATTCGGTTTTCTCCTTACTTATCCCTAGGCCGATCCCAGCTGCCTCCAGGTCCAGGACTCTCACCACATTTTTGGCCTCATCTTCACTTTGTGCAAGCAGTGCCAGATCATCGGCATATCCTATCACCTTATGTTGTCCATTCAGCTCTACACCGCTGGCAACTGCCATGATTTTTCGTATCACGTGCTCAAGGGCCAAATTGAACAACACAGGCGACAGAGCATCTCCTTGTTTAAGCCCGGTTACGACGTCAAATTCTTCCGTCAAGTCGTTATCAACTCGGACCCTCATTCTGCTTACACTGGTGGCCACTCGGATCATCCGGACCAACTTATTCGGGATTCCGAAATCACCTAAGATGTTATACAATGCGTTTCTGTCAATGCTATCATAAGCTTTCATGAAGTCCACGAACACCAAATGGATACTTTGCGCGTACTCCCACCTCTTTTCCATTAACTGCTTCAGTAGGAACAACTGGTCTACCGTGCTGCGGTTACATCGGAATCCACATTGGTAATCACCAAGAATTTCTTCCGCATACGGTTCCAGTCGTTTCAGCAATATGTAGGAAATAATTTTGTACGCAGTAGGTAGTAACGCGATTCCTCGATAATTCGTGCACTTTTTCTTGCTTCCCTTTTTATGGATAGGACAGATGACTCCGATATTCCATTCGGAAGGAAGTTGTTCCGTTTCCCACACCTTTCTGATAAGCTGGTACATTTTTGTGTAAGCTGCGTCACCTCCATATTTCCACAGCTCTCCTGGAATTTCGTCAATGCCCGGGGATTTATTATTCTTAAGTCGGAGAATAGCTTTTCTCACTTCATTAAATGTCAGTGGTTCCGTCTCCGATTCTCGCTCCTTATTTGATGATGTCGCTAACGATTGCTGTTGAGATCCCAGTTGAGTGCAGTTTAACAGCTGCTTAAAGTATTCTTTCCAAAGACCCTTGATTATATTGGGGTCTGTAACCAGATTTCCTTTGTCATCCTCCAGCATAAGTGACGTTGGTTGGAACCCTTTTCTAACAGTCTTTAGTTCTTGGTGAAACTTCCTAACTTCCCCCGCTCCGATCAGTGTTTCCAGATCCCTCACCATGTTGTCCAGATGTGCCCGTTTTGCTCTTCTGATTATGTCTCTTGACTGGGTTCTTATTTGGTTATATTGATTTGTCCATTTGTCGTCCTGGCTTGCCAATAGTCTGTATTTCCTCCGTTCCTCGACCACTCTTTCACACTCTTCATTCCACCATTTCTTCCGTTTTCTCTTTCTTTTCCTTCCCAAAACCCTCATGCCAATATCTTTTATGTCCCCTTTAAGGGTATCCCAGGTTTCATTTATGTTTCCTTCCCCAATTTCTAAGCTTTCAAATCTGTTTTTAATTTCTAACTGAAACTTTTGCCTAACATCTTTGTCTTTGAGACTTTCCGTGTTGATGCGTACTATTTCTCGTTTTTTGGTTTTGTGTCCCAGCCTAATTCTTGCTTTAACCTTTATACCAACCATGTAGTGGTCACTGTCACAGTCTGCTCCTCTGAACACTCTTACACCCTCGATGGTACTTTTGTGTCGGTTGTCAATTAACACATGATCAATTTGGTTAATGGTGCGACCATCTGGGGATTTCCACGTGCCCTTATATATCGTTTTAAGGGGGAACATCGTACTTTTCACTACCATTGATTTGGCGGTCGCGAAGGTAATAAGTCTCAGGCCATTCTCCGAGGTTTTTTCGTGCTTACTATGCTTTCCTATTGTGGGTAGGAACACGTCTTCTCGGCCGATCTTTGCATTAAAATCACCTACTAGTATTTTAGTATCATATTCTGGGATTTGATCATACAAGCATTCTAGGTCTTCGTAGAACTTATCCTTACTCTCTTCGCTTCCTTGTTCTGTAGGTGCATAGGCGTTTATAATCGTGATATTTGAGAATTTTCCGGCAATACGGATTGAACACAGCCTATCCGACACGGCATGAAATCTCAGTATGTTCCCGACAATGTTTCCATCTACAATAAACCCAGTGCCATTAATGTGCTGGCTGGTATCAGAGCCAGTATAGAACAGCGTTGCTTTGTTATCTAGGCTGCATTCCCCTTGTCCTGGCCATCGAACTTCTTGCAAAGCAGCTATGCCAATGTTGTATCTACACAGCTCCTTAGTTACTTGGTATATGGCACCAGGTCTGTATAAACTTCGCACATTCCATGAGGCCAATCGGAGTTCCTTATATCTATGCCGTAAGTCGTCGTGTATGGGATCGGATCGTTTCTCTTTAGTAATCGGTTTCGTAACAATGTGTTTTTCCGTGGGCGGGGCGTTAACCCACCGCATAACTTCCATAATGACTTAGCCGAGTAGTGTAGCTAGGCTGTACTATCGACCACTCCCCTATTCGCCACCCAGGGGACGCTCCTCTACGCCAGACGGGACAGCGCGAGGCCAGACGGGACAGCGCTCAGTATAATTATGAAGATTCTTATGGATACCTTCAGAAAATGCAAGATGTCTAAGAAATCTTTTTTCAATACTTTCAATTCGTAACTAATGTACTTTATATCCAGGCGACCACACCACGCTAGAGTACTCGAGTATACTTCTTACATACGCATTATAAATAGCTATTTTAGTTTTTGTGTTTTTGAAAAATTTACTATTCCGCCACCTGATCACGTTAAAATAGCGATCAACAATCCATCAGCAAAAATTGCGCGATCGATTGCTGGGTATAAAAAAAGTGGTATCATGTAAGCGATCGCTCGCGGATCGCTCGCTAATCGTTTTAATGCACTTTTGCGAGTACACTAGCGCCAAAAACAATTTAGTAGCAATCAAAGGAACCATTATTGGAATGTCAAATCAACCGTCAAGTAAACAATAAACATCGGTCACGTTTACAAGTGCTTCCAAGTTTTTGTATTTAAAGAAACTTTTACGAAATGAGAGAAAAAACGTTTTGGGTCGGAATTTCAAGTGGAAACAGTTGGTGGTTTCAAAAAGTTTCATCACTGTCGCGTTTGTACACAGAAATACTCGTGTTCGTGTTACTTGTGTTTGTTTCATAAACAAAATAACTTTCCTTCTCGCAAAGTAAGTACCTACTATTTATTAATGAAATAGGTATATTTGATTATATTTTGTAAAATAAATCTTCGATATTTCAGAAATGTCGACTAGAGTATCAAATGACCAATTAGAGGCGTTGCTGGAATTCCTTACAAAACATCCTGCATTAGCCAAAGGAGTGGGTCTTGGGTCAAGGTCAAAAGCGACTGTAGAAAAACTGTGGAATGATCTTGCCCATCAGCTTTAATGCCTTTGGCTCTGGGTCTACAAAGTCTGGAGAAAGATGGAAAAAAGTAAGTATCCTTAATTGTCACTTTATTGCCTCATATTAATTTACTTACCTCGCTGCTGCATCATATTTTTCTTATTTTCGTAGTACTGGGCTGACCTTAAACACAAAAGTAAGACACGGGTGGCTAAACGGAGACGGGATGCTTTGGGTACTGGCGGTGGTCCCGGTAGCCAAGATGATCTTACCGAAGTGGATAAGAAAATCTTGGCTATCATTGGAGAGCCGGCAGTGTTCGGTGATTCTGAACACAGAATTCCTTTATCTGTAAGTTTCGACAACAACTTATAAATCAAATTAATAATAATTCTTTTAGCATATATTTTTATTTTTCAGCACAGTGAGGCTGAAGAGCAAGGGCCATCTAGTGAATTACTTTCTGTGCAAGTTGCTGTTCCTCATGGTATATAATATTTAATTTGTAACATTATTAATGTGGTATCTCATAGTCTTCAATGTATGAAAACTACTTTGAAATGTTACAGATGGGGTAGAAATTTTATCAATAGTGAGTTCTTCTCCTATTGTGAACTCTCCTTCACGCAGGGGTCATACAGCTCAAGTTTGTAAGTAAATAAATAGAATTTTTCGTTAGTTGTTTATTTTCTGTAATTCTATAGAAGTCGAAAATTTTATACATAATGTAAAAACGCAACTGAAAACACTCAACGAAATAATTATTTCTCACTACAAGTCTATAGTTATTTATTCACAATTTTCACTTTTACATTACATTAAATACATTATCACACAAATCACTTATAGGTACGCTACTTAATGTAAACATGATAGCGATTGTTACTCATACTAGGGAATATAATATGCGCCAACCCGCATTGGATTTATGGTTACCTGAAGTCTCAAACATAGTTTATATATAACTTCTATCATCTTAAAAATATATGGCCACTTCTCACATTCAGCTAAACGTCGTACGGAATTGATGAAAATATTTGAAACTACGGAAATGGAGTGGGTCGAATTATTATGTCACGTAAATACAAGAGTAATTAATGTTTGGCCTGCTTTGAAAAGCCACTTTGATAAGCAAGAATCATGTGCGAAAGCCATTGAAAAGATTTTTTGCTCTGAAGCAGAGAAAACAAAAACTCTAGCCTCTAGAAAAAAATAATAATAATAAGTCTAGCATTTTGTTCACAATGTGCGAATGCTTTTGGTACATTAATAAAAGAGTCTCAGGGAAATGATATTGCCATAACAGAAATGCATGAGTCATTATGCCTCTTTTGCTCAAGATTGACTCTAAGGCTAAAGGATGGGTTTTTCGGCTACCAGACGAAACAGATTTTAAATAAATTAGTTGAATCTGAACGGACCAAAGCCATCGAAGACTTCAAAGTTTTTTACACAAATTGCCAACAATATATAGACAAACGTTATAATTTTTCAGGTGAAAATATTTTTTCTATTTTCAGGTGAAAATATTTTTTCTAGACTTAAATTCATAAACCTGGAAAGTGAAGTTAGTTTTAGATAACTTATATGAAGAATTTAACTTGAAAAAATCATCAGTATGGACGTATTAGTAGGAAATTGAAGACACCACTGCCCCCAACGCACATAAATGGCACCAGCTCTTTCAACAATTTCCAAAAAAAGATACCAGGAATATGTATAAACTTGTGTCTTTCATATTAAGTATCCCAAAATCAAACAGCTTTCCTGAACAAGCTTTTTCCCAGATGAATTTAAAATGGTCAGATGCCAGAAATAAACGCTCCGTAAATGTAATAAAAGCAGAATTACTCATCCAGTTCAATCTACAGCTATCCTGAGAAGAGTTCTTCATCTTTATTAACATGAAACTTTAAAAGAAGTTAAATCTTCACAGAAACGTCATGAATAGGTAATTCTTATAAATAATTAATTATTCTCTTATTGTAAGTTACAATTTGTAACACTCACTCCACAGGCTATTGTTCGGAACGCCATATTTTTGTAATGAATGAAACTGTTTTGATTTTGATTAATGTTTTTTTTTTTTTTATTCTGAAGACGAATAAGACTCAACTATTT
Organism: Melitaea athalia; assembly: GCA_905220545.2. NCBI lineage: Eukaryota > Metazoa > Arthropoda > Insecta > Lepidoptera > Nymphalidae > Melitaea > Melitaea athalia. The sequence goes on from HG992189.1 coordinate 3,748,295, forward strand.
AACGATAGGGTAAATCTGATTTTAAATATTATATTTTTATTGATTTTTTATAGCTAGTTTTGCTATCTATTGTCACGTAAACGTAATCTTAATTCAAATAAAAAGATAAATATTTGAAAACTTCTGATTATATACGTTTTTTTTTACTATGTCCCGCTTTCGACAAAAGAATCCCGGTGTTTTCACTACAAAATTCCAAATTCCCGACTTGGCAAAAAAAAACTGGCAACGCGGATTAATATGTTCATCCCAAAAAAAATTACGGAGGACACGACGTCTAAAATCGATAACGATCTCTTAGGACAAATTACGAAGGGGTTACAGTCATTTAGTTTGGTGGAGGAACCATGTTTTAAATTTTTTTGTCGCTGGATACGGGGGTAACAACTTCCCTCTAGGAAACACATCTCCGCTACCCTTATTCCTCAATATGATGAAAAAGTAAGAGCTGACGTGAAAGAACGCCTGTCAAATCCACGAAACGTTGAGGAAATATGCTTAACTCTAGATATGTGGACATCGCGAGCTAACGAAAGCTACATGGCAATCACAGGCCACTAAACATCTACTTTCGCAATGCAATCTGTGTTACTAGTTTGAGATTACATACCAGCATCAATATTCAAGACTTTTTGGAAAAAGCAGTTGACAGATGGAATCTGCAAAAAAAAATTAATTTCGTTGTAAGTGATAACGCCGCGATTGTACAACGAGCTCTATTTATTTAGAATTGAAACACTGGTTGTTACGGCCATACACTAAACATAATAAGTTCAAGACGAACTATCAGCGCTGCGGTGCAGACGACCAAACTACTCAAACAGACGGAAAAACTACTCAAATTTTAAATAACAGAAAACGAGGCAGCTGTACCTTTAAAATTAAAACAAGACATACCCACACGGTGGCATTCCACTTTTCACATGATTGTTAGGTTCATTGAGTTGCAGTTTGCCATAAAATCGACTGCAGCTGTAAAAGGAAAAGATTTACCGATCATAAGTTACAAAGAGTGGACCCTACTTCAACAGTTAAAAGTAGTTTTAAAGCCGTTTAGGTACGTTTACACGCTTGCCAAGGCTCGACAAGCATCCACAAGCACAAGCGTGTAAAGAGGAGGACCTGGCTTGCGTGAACTTGCGGACGCTTGTATCCGATTCGGAGCAGTGTTGGTTTTTTAACACAAATCAAAGGGCGTTTGCGGCAAGCGCTTGCAACGTGTTTACACGCTGACGCGCATTTATTAGCCGCTGTGATATCGTGACGAACGCACGTCTAGTTTTCTATTCAAAATGAGTGGCTGGTCGAACAAAGAGAGTTTAATGTTCTTGAAGTATTACCAGAGCCAACCGTGTATCTGGAACCCCAAAGACGTGAATCATAAAGATAAAATAAAAAGAAAGTTGCAGATGCTTGGAGTCGTCTTGCCGAGTTAATGGGAAAGCCGAACTTTTCGAAAACATTTAAAAAGGAAACAGGAATCTTATCGTTTTGGTGCAGGTATGTACAGTGTTTATTACGAGTATTTTAGTTAATCTGTCGTAGAGTTGGCTAGTTGTCGAAAATTACGTTAAGTTAAGGGCGTTGAAGGAAGGTGTTTTTTGCCACGGAAAATAGTATAGATTTGAAAATACTTTAGCCTATTAAGTACCGTTATTTTTATCGCATTTTTGTAATGTTCTACAGACTCTTAAAAAATTTGGTCCCTGATTGAAAGGTAACCTAGTGTACAAATAAATATAATAATAATTATTATATTCACGTTATTTATTTTCATTCTTACAGTTAAGTTTTTCATAAAAGTCATACAAAGTAAAATATAATGAAATATCATACAAAATATATAAAATCTATAAAAAACCTAACTACTGCTCGCCGCCGCAGCTATTTATTAGTACAATATGTTACGATAAAGGGTTTTCGCAGGAGCCCTATATGGCATCAACTTCTCCCAAGGGCCTGCATAATTATGTTGGATCTATGTCCCCAAAAAAGCCTTCCAAAGGACCGGGATAAAGCCCGTAATAAAAAAGGAGATACTAATAATAATAACCATATGAAAATGAGAAACATGGTTTTAAAATCATATCCTTTGTTTTAGGTTCCGAAGACATATATAAACCAACTTGGTTTGCTTACGATACCATGGAGTCATTTTTAATTTTTTACTGCCATACTGGCAGTAAAAAATACATATACTTGCATTTTACAGCACAGCACGTTTTTTTATTACCGAACCAGTGTTTTATGTGCCAATAGAATTTTCATACAAGTCTTGCGACGTCGCTGTGCAGCTAACGCAGCGTGAATATTACAGAGCAGAGCTTCACATAGTGTTATATGATGGATGGAAAGAAAAGGTTAAGCGGGGCAGAGTATCTCAAGCGGAGTAAAGAAAAAGAAGATAAGCAAAAAGATGTGATTAAAACAAGTCAAAAATTAGACGATTTCTTTGGAAAGCCTTCTACAGGCGCTGAAGATTATAAGAAAAGTATATGTAGTGGTGCTACGCCAACTGATCGTGCTTAAGTATCTTCAAGCGCAAGTAATTTGGTAGTTTTGGCAAGTGAGTGAAAGGAAAAAGCTGAAGAAGTCCCACCAGTACTAAGAGTGCAAGCCAATCCGGACCATAGGCTGTGCAAAATTAGCGAAAATCCAGCCAAATGGACAATCGACGATTCTACGCGTGATTACATTTTTTGTAAGAACGGAGCCAATCAAAACATCAAAAACGATTTTCCCAAGAGTAAACGGATTTACAAAGATAAAGCACGTCACTTGTCCAAACACTTATTCAAACGTCAGCTTCTAAATGGCGAAAAAGTTCCGCGTAAGTGGCTTATTTATTTATTCCGAAAGTACTGGAAGTGTTTTTGTGGGCCATGTCTTCTTTTTAATGGCGGGGAGAGTCAGTTCGACAAAAAGGAAGGTTTCAATTACTAGAAAAATTCTAGTTATGGAGTATCAGCTCATGAGAATTCGCCTACTCACAAACTGTCGGTCCTGCGTATGAAGGATATTTATAATCTACTGTAGAGCTCGAACTGAAATTATAGTAGATCCCGATAATTTAGGAGTCACTTGTGGTGAGGTTACGACACTGTTACAGGATTGAATGCAAGCGAACAGGCGCGATAATATGGACAATTAGTACACCAGCCCGAAACTTTATAATTATTTGTACGATTGTGAAACATATGGTAAAGCAATGCTCAACCCGTTGAGAAAAGCTAATATTGGAAAATTCAAACGTCTAAAAAAGAGGGAAATCGATGTGAAATATAGAAAACCCCTGATTGCGGTAAAATACAAAGATAAAAGAGAAATTTATATGCTTTCAACTTTTCACGATGCAATTTTTGGCCCTACAAATAAATATTGTAGGGACACAGGATTGCCGAAAATGAAACCTGAAATAACTATAACTATAACAAAAAAAGGGACAGTTGACAATATGGACATGATGTTGCATTCGATGCGATGCATGAGAAAAAATAAAATGTGGCAAAAAAACTCGGTATTAATCTTATCAATTTGTGCATGTTAAACGCTCACGCGGTTTATCAAGTTATTTATGGAACTAAAAAAAGCTTGGCTGAATTCCAATTATGCGTCATAAGACAATTGATTGAAAAATAATAGAAATATTCTAATATTCCATTGCAGCCACATCTCCCTCAGTAAATTGTTTGCGGTTGTCGGCTTTCCATCTTACTGACCATATGCCGGAATACATATACGAAAGGTAAAAAATCCAGAGTTTGTTTTGTTTGTCAACATATGATATTAAGAAAGAGATGTCGCAAAGACTCCCGGTTTATGTGCAAAGTGTGCGGAGTAACCTTATGTATCAACCCATGCTTTAAAATCTACCACAAGTCCACAAGTATAAAGAGTTTTAGTCTGAATTAATAATTAATCAATTTATTATTTATCGATGTTGTGCGGAACATCTTTATTGTAGATGACTCGAACCGTGGAACAGTTTGACAAATACTTTTATTAATTATTATTTCGACCTATAGACAGAGTGGACGCGTGTCATGCCAACCTCTGAAGAATCACCCCCATTATCTCCATCTTTTCTCTATCCAAAGAAAAGGAGAATAACACTTAAAATCGATAAATCAACGCAGACCGAGCCAAACTTCGTGTGTTCTATTAAACCAGGAGAAAGTGAAAATGATCTTACAGCAGTTATTAACTTTCCTAATGCCAATTTTTTTGACGAAAGACCAAGAGACCCTCGTAATGAATATTTTGCTTCCTTAATAGCATTCGAAATGGAGAGTGTTCGACTAGATATGCGATCAGTGTTATACAATTATACATATATGAAAATTATTGATTTAATATATCATGTTCGTGGAAATTCAACAGACGAAGTTCAAGGAGAAATCGGACCGTGTTCATCTCCAAAATATTGAATTAATACATTAAGGCTGATTAGATTATATTACTCGTATGAATGAGAATTTTTTTAAATATATACTTATTACTAAACGGCTTTTATTTTTATAATTTATTTATGAGTATTTTATTTTACATTAATCTATATCCTCCGTTGAGTTCACCGTAGCACAGGTAGATTGTACCACTGATGGTACTGTCAATATACATATAACTACTTACTGCCCATTGGCACGATCTCCTTTATAGGTTTAAAACAAATTCGTACGATGTCGCAGACAAAAGTTGACTATATGTGTAATATCGATAAAAATTATTCAGATGTCCCATCACTGTTTGAAATTATACCTAAAGTTGTCTGGCTCTGGGGGCACGATTACTGTAACAAAATCCGGCCGGGAAAGGGTTAAACGATCTTGCTTTACTCGACATAGAAGCGGATTTGTTAAGAAAAGTGGATTGCGAAAAGTTAATTAATGATTATGCTGCATTTAACACGTTAAACGCGTGTTTTTTTGCATAACAACGAAACAGTAAATAAATCTGATCGAATCTTTAAGATAAGGCCGATTATATAGATATGGTCAATATTACATTCAAAAAATATTATTTGCCCAAAGAAGACATTTGTGTAGACGAAAGTCAGCTTCCATTCAGAGGACGTATTGTTTTTAGACAATACAATAAAAGTAAACGTCATAAATATGGTTTAAAGCTATTTAAACTGTGCACTATTTCGGGGTACACTTGCAAACTTTCATTGTATAACGGTAAAAATATCGACTTAGTAAACACCACGCCTACGAAAGTGGTAATGTCTCTTTGTAGCCAAATATTAAACAAAGGACACACTTTGGCGACTGACAATTGGTACACAAGCTAAGAGTTGGCTTACAATTTACTGGAACATCAAACGCACTTGATTGGGACTTGTTAACCTAAGAGTGTAGTAGAAAGCAAACTCCAAAAAGGAGACTTCACGGCTGTGGAAAATGAGGACGGTATTACAATTTTAAAATGGAAAGATAAGCAGGAGGTGATGATGTTATCTACAAAACATTCCGATAGAATGTCAACAATCACTAAAAAAGGCAAGCAAGTTACTAAACCGAAAAGTTTTTTGATTATAATAAGTCAAAAGGATCTGTCGATATGAGCGACCAAATGTCGTCGTATTCGTCTCCCTTGCGCAAAACTATAAAATGGTACCGGAAACTTGGTATTGAGATTTTGTCGAATACTGCCATAGTTAATGCATGGGTTATGTTTACCGAAAGTAGGAACACAAAAATGTCCATCGCAGACTTTCGAAAGTCTCTAGTAGAGTATCTAACATGTTCGTCAGTTTCTCAACAAAATGAGTCAGTAGTAACGATCTCAAGAACCAAACGATTAAAGCACGAGTTGCAAACAAAATCCGGGAAAGTAAGAAATACGAGACGATTTTGTGTACAGTGTTACAAAGATATGGTAAAGCAATTTGGACGAAAACAGGCGAAAAATAAAGCTAAAAAGGTCAATACTTTTTGTGCTCAATGTGATGGAGAACCACATATCTGTTTAACTTGTTTTAATAAAGTTCATCGTTATATGTAGTTGTTATTTTTAGTTAATTAATTTAAGTTTTCTGATTGCATTTTTGTTTTAATGATTATTTTCGTAGCATTTCCTGATATTTTGTATCACTGAAACATGATTTTTTTTTTCAAAAATAATTTCTCATGTTATTTGTTTTATATTTTTTCATAACGTGAATTATTATAATTTTAAGTTTAAATGTGATTAAAAACACTGATAAACAGTAAATTTGTTAAATGAAATCAAGTCATATTTTCAAACACTACTACCTACCCTCACATAAACCCCATACTTAGTTTTGTTCAATCACCTTCAGTTTTCACAAAATATCGACTTACTCGATTACGCGAATTTTGCTTACCGACGTGTGTTTCCGTATAAATTAACGAAAAAATATTAAAATTAAAACAGTTTTTTTTAGATTAGTGTTATACATCATAGTAAGAAGATATGCCTAGAGTGTGTGTAAACCATTCTGATAACTTCTGTTATATTTGCGGTCAACTTACTGGTAAAAGTCAACGTCGTAGTTTAACACCATTAGTTAAAAACGGTTATTTTAATTATTTTGGTTTTCCGGCGCGAAATTTGCACAAAACCTGGATTCCTAGTGTTTGCTGTGCACAGTGTGTCACTTTGTTAACATCATGGGCTAAAGGATCTCGTCATATGCCGTTCGCAGTTCCAATGATATGGGCCGAACCGAAAGACCATGTATCAGATTGTTATTTCTGCCAAACTTCTATAAAAGGTATTGATCACAAATCTAGGCACTCTGTGAACTATCCAAATCTACAATCTGCTCAAAGACCTATCCCACACAGTGATGAATTACCTGTTCCTCAGCGTCCAGTAAACACGGATGTCGTGACCGAAGAAAATGTATTCGAGAGCTCAGACTCCGATCCGACTTTTGAAATAAAAGAAGGAAAATTTGTAGGGCCACAAATAAAAGAGACCTAGATACTGGCTGATAAAGAGTTTGAACAAAAACTTAATCCGATCGAAATATCCGCATGGACAAGTTTTCGAAATATTGTTTGTTATTTTCTTGGAAACCACAGGGCCGAAAACTATGAAGAGTTAGTCAACAACCTCTTAGTGGCTTACAAGGACATGGGATGCAATATGTCTCTCAAGATTCACTTTTTAAACTCGCATTGGATTTGTTTTCCTCAAAATTTGGGAGCTGTTAGCGACGAACACGGTTAGCGGTTCCATCAGGACTTATCCAACATGGAAAAAAGGTACCAAGGCAAGTGGAGTCCGAACATGATAGCTGACTACTACTGGACACTCAAAAGGGATGTACCTGACGCTAAATATTCCCGAAAATCCTAAATAAACGCAAATATAAGTTATTTTTTCTTCATTTGAAACATTTTTTGACCATTTTTACTTAAAAAAAGATTAATTGCTGTTGCAAAAAAACTGAGGGTGATCGAAATTTTCTTAAAATGCAGATTAGTTACAGACTAGTTGAAGATACAAAATAACCCATTCAATTACATTTAACTTTCATTAAGGTCAGTTTTGTCGATCAGTGAAATATTAATCATTAAATTAAGTCGTTTTCTTACTTTTTCTACATATCCTGAGGAGTTTGTCCATATTTCCTAAAATTTTCTAAGTAGCTGTGTCCCTTTGAAAAGGATTACTGTAGAGCGCCACGCCGGCCACTCGCATACATGAAATAAGCGATACGCGTGACCGGCGGCCCTAAAATACATTTAGAATATGCCTTTCGCTTGAGGTCACCGGCGACCCCCATGGCGCCATAAAGTTAACCAGATGAGGTCAGCGGTGGCCCCCATGGCGTTTAACGTAAGTGTAGACACGTTTTGGAACATGTTAAGGCAGATTTACATTAAGCCAGTAACTAACGTCAGTGCACTGCCGAGTCAGTGCTGACCTGGCACTGCCATCGTGTAAATTGATTTCAAGTCAGTACAGCACTGTCGCGTTAGTACTGACTTTAATATTCCCGCTTCGTATTTTTCGGCGTCAGTACGCTCCCCCCACCACCCACGATAGCGCAACTGACGCCGTATAAAGGCCGAAGTCAATCGCTGCCGTTTTATTGTACGGAGACCACGCTACGTGGCACCGCATCACAAAATGACGCAAAAACTGAGCAACACGGGGATCTTAAAGATTATTATTGAACTATACCGCAATAATGAATGCATGTGGGATAATAAATCACAAAATTATAGAAATAAAGAAATGCACGAAACAGCATTACAGAACAGAAATTTTAGAAGGGTTTGAACCTACCGAGATCAAAAATAAAATTAAAAACTTGAGGGCAACTTACTACTTAGAACTGGATAAAACAAAAAAGTCCTCAAAATCAGGCGCTGATGGAAATGTCTATACTCCAAAATTAAAATGGTTCGAAGAAATTGACGCTTTTATAAGAAATGTATGCATACAAAGGAAAACAACAGTAACTACCCACAATATTCATTTATTTATAGTATTAAGATAAAACAAACATCGATCACGATCACGATTTAGCCTGTAATATCCCACTGTTGGGCATAGGCCTCTTCCCCGTGTAGGAGAAGGATCGGAGCTTAATCCACCACGCTGCTCCAATGCGGGTTGGCGGATATATTCCCTACTATGAGTAACGAGTCGCTATCAGGTGTCCATGATAACAACCGGGACCGACGGCTTAACGTGCTCTCCGAGGCACGGTGGGGAGACCCACAAGGACTGCACAAACACCCAGACCATGGCAAACATCTGTATGGCCAATACAAATGTTGTCGTGTGCGGGGATCGAACCCGCAACCGCCCGCGCAACAGTCATTCGCAATCCAATGCTGTGACCGCTGCGCCAACGCGGCGTCAAAACAAACATAATTTATGAAATTCTGTTAAACTGCCAGGGTACACTTCCGTTTGTCATAAAGTAATTTTTCAATAAATCTCTTCTCTCTTTCGCATTTACGGAATGGTTACCTCTAAGTTGATCAGTAATACTTATTAATGGAGTTATTTTCGATCTCCAAGTACCTGGTAATATTTGTCCTTCAGAGTCTTCTTTGTTTACACGAGTAGGTGTTATGTAGGAGTTAGATTTTCTTCGCAACCAATTATGAAGGGCACAGGAGGCACAGACGATTGCATCAGTTGTGTTCAAACAGGTGGGAATTGCTTTTTCGTATACCCGAAATCTAGAAACTAGAATTCCGAAAGCATTTTCCAGTATCCGCTTCGCACGAGATATTCTGTAGTTGAAGATTTTTTTACTGGTAGACAGTTGCGAACCTGGATACGGTTTTAGTAAATAGGTCTTTAACGGATAAGCTGCATCGCCAACAATGAATCCATCCACTGCCACTGGCAGTAACCCGTCATCTAAAGGGCGATAAATCGATGAATTTTTAAAGACTCCCCCATCAGAAGCACTGCCATTCGCACCAATATCTATGTATGAATAACAGTAGTAATGGTCTGCAATAGCCATCAAAACAATACTATTTGTTTTTTTATAGTTGTAAAATTCACTTCCACTATTTTGTGGGGCTTTGATAGTGATATGTTTTCCATTAATTGCTCCGTAACACGAGGGGAAATTTCATCTGGTGTTAAATCCGTCTTCGATTATTTTTCATTCATCCTCTCCATCTGGAATTTGCAAAGAAAAAAATATGATAATGTATTAAACAAACAACAAACAATCAAATCTTTCCTTTTTTTATTATTATTATAATAAGTATACGGGGGATTTCAGAATTGCTTGGTCAAAACTGAGGCACAAGGGCTGTTAAAAACATGGTTGGGCCTCCTCAGAGCCTGGATCTCAATCAAATTGAACTTTTGTAGGAAGAACTTGATAGGAACGTCCGTAATTGTGGTCCATCCTCGGGAGAAGAAATGTGGGATGCTTAATGCGAAAGTTGAAGCAATATACGAGGGTCATTTGAAAAGTTCTTAGCCTAACATGGTTAAAGTCATTGTTTTTTTTTTTATAACTACCCTAATTTTGTAGTTACATTATTTAGCAACAAGTATGCACAGTTTAGTTTATTCACAATAACTAAATGTTCGTTTACACGTGATACAGTAAGTCAAGTCAGAGCTATTTTTGAAAATGGATAAAATTGGACATCGTGCAGTGATAAAGTACCTGAATTTGAAAGGTTTAACTCCAAAAGCTATACATGAAGACATGTCTGCTACTTTGGGTGAGTCCGCTCTTTCGTATGCGACTATTAAAAACTGGGCGTCAGAGTTTAAACGTGGTCGTGAGACCCATTCAAGATGAGTCCCGTAGTGGCCGGCCTGCGACTGCTTCCACTGATCAAAAAAAAAGAAAAAAATCTGTGATTTAATTTTATCTGATCGAAGATTGACTATACAGGAGATAGCTAAGACTGTAGGCATCTCATCTGAGCGAACATGTCATATAATTACTACTGAACTTGGATTCTCTAAGGTATCTGCGCGGTGGGTACCGCGACTGCTTTCAGTGGAACAAAAACGCAACCGACTCACAACTTCTTGCGACTGTTTAGAGTTATATGAAGCTGACCCAATAGAATTTGTTGAATGATTTATAACCATGGATGAAACCTGGGTTCACCACAATACACTCGAGACAAAAGAAGTCGAAACAATGGAAAAGAGCAGGATCGCCCACCCCAAAGAAGGCAAAGGTGGCTTTATCGGCGGGCAAAGTCATGGCATCCGTTTTTTGGGATGCAAAGGGTATAATTCTCGTGGATTATTTAAAAAAGGGTAAAACAATAAACTCCGATTACTATTGCAACCTGTTGCGTCTTTTGAGAGAAGAAATCAAAGAAAAACGTCCAGGTTTATTGAGAAGAAAGGTCTTGTTTCATCAGGACAATGCGCGCGTTTACACCTCTGTGCAATCCATGGCAGAAATCCATCATTGTGGCTTCGAATTGTTACCTCATCCCCCATATTCACCGGATTTAGCAACGTCCGACTTTTATCTGTTCCCAAAGCTGAAAATTTTTTTAGGTGATAAACATTTTTTACAAATGAAGAGGTCATAGCCGCCGTGGACGCTTATTTTGAGGAGTTAGACGAAGATTTTTTTATAACGGGTATCGAAGCCTTACCGGGTCGATGGAAAAAGTGTTTTGAGCTCGGAGGAGAGTATGTTGAAAAATAAAAATAAACTCAAAATCGTGTGGTTTCATTAAGTATGTTAGGCTAAGAACTTTTCAAATAACCCTCGTATCACAAGACACAATAAACAAATTGATTGCCCGTATGCAGACTTGTAAAAAAAGTCATAGAATGTAGAGGATTTTTTGATGAAAAATCAGTTTAGCTAACTATAGCCTTTTAAGGGTTCCGTACCCAAAGGGTAAAAACGGAACCCTATTACTAAGACTTCACTGTCTGTCCGTCCGTCTGTTTGTCACCAGGCTGCATCTCAAGAACGGCGATAGCTAGACCGTTGAAATTTTCACAAATTATGTATTGCCGCTATAGCAACAAATACTAAAAACAAAATAAAATAAATATTTAAGGGGGGGGCCCCATACAACAAACGCGATTTTTTGCCTTTTTTTGCTCGATACAATATGAAATTTGTGTACCTACTGTTGTTTACCTAGTTAATGGTACGGAACTCTTCGTGCGCAAGTCGACTCGCACTTGGGCGATTTTTATTTAGCATTGACTGTTAATATTTCCTTAAGGTAGCATTCGGATCAAGACGACCGCGACGCGAGACCGCGACTCGAGACCGCGACCGGCGACCGCGACCCACTGCTTTATATGAATTAATAGGAAGTGCTGACGGATGCAAGCAACCGAGTCGCGCGACGTGTGGGCGTGGCCTGTCGGCGACTTGCGTCGCGCGACTCGGTCGCTCACAAGGCAGTGCCGTGGCGCGACAGATGCAAAATGGCCGTGTTTTCTTCGCACGAAGACGAAATTTTAATAGAATTAGTTAGTAAAAACGCACCTTTATTCGATACGAGGCTTCAAGCTTATAAAGATAATACTGTGAGAGACAATATTTGGGAAGAAATTGGAAAAGCGTTGAATAAAACAAGTAAGTTCAAATGATACATATTTTTATTAGAAAAGGTACTTATTTTTATTGTTTACAAATAGGTACTATTTTACTTTTCTCTATTTTTTGAGGTTATAAAACTGTTCTGGGATTACTTCCATGGGACGCTATTCTATTCTATTTATACGATTTTCCTGCCATGATACTTGGCCAACTGGACTTAAAAAAAATGATTTCAATGAATTTCGTATATCAAATGCCGCCAGACTAGCAAAACCACCAACTCTTGAGAATGGTATCATGTTTTCCGTAGGTGGGGGGATTTTTGGATCATATTTGTAATAAGGAATGCCGTTTTTTTCTAAATAAGCATCCCGCAAAAGATTATGTAAACAGCACGCGGTCAAAATCAAGTCATCAACAACCTCAGGTCTGATTGATATCGGTGTGTAGAATATTCTAAATACTTGTGATAACAATGCAAACGAGTTTTCTGTCACTCTTCTGGCACGGCAAAGTCTATAATTGAAGATAGCTTTATCACGATTCGCTCTCGCATCATTTCTACAATATGGCTTCATCATATATGTATCAAGGGCAAACGCTTCATCACCGACCAGAAAATGTGGAAGCATAATATCTGTTCCTGGTAAATTTGCGGGCTTCGGAGCATTAAACTTATTACGAGCAATATTTTTCCCTATGCATGACTTTTGAAAAATACCACTGTCTCCTTCTTTACCATAAGAACCCACGTCAACAGCAATGAATTTGTAGTTGGCATCTACAATCGCCAGAAGTACGATCGAATAATACTCCTTGTAGTTAAAAAACAGCGAACCACTGTTATTTGGAGCTTTAACACGCACGTGTTTTCCATCAATGGCTCTAAAAGTATTGGGAAAATTCCATCGATTCCAAAAATCACTCGTCACTTGCTTTAGATGATTTTCTGTCGGTACTGGCATGCAAAGTGGGACCAAGTTCTTTCGCAGGCTTGCAAGCACTTCTTTCACTATTCTGCTAATATAACTTGCCGATATACGATACGTGAACTCTAGAGATGCATATGTTTCTCCAGTAGCTATAAATCTGAAACAACATTATGTTCATTACAGGTAATGATTGCAAGAAGAGGTGGAAATATATAAGAGATTCCTATAATAGATGCAAACGTAAGAACAAATTGCCCACGGGTTCTTCAGCCTCTTTAAAAACAACAAAATGGATGCTGTATGAGAGACTTCGTTTTTTAGAAAAAATTCCCACAGAAAGAGCGAGTGTAGCAACAGTTGAAGCTGAAAATACTGAAGGTAGCGAAAGTGGTGAAGAAACAAGTACAACAGGGATAAGTGAACAAAGAAGACGTAGTGAAGAGATAAGTGGTGAAGAAAGAAGCAATGAAGAGGTAAAAAGAGCAGGAATAAGTGCAGCTGGTACAAGTGGAACAAAACGTAATGCAGAGAGAAGTGGAGTAACGAGCAATGAAGAGGCAAGCGGACCAGGTAAAGGTACAGCTGAGACAAGTGGGAGAAAAAAAAAAGAAAACATGTCAACTGGATAGTAATTTACATATTTCATCTTTACTGCAGCATTGGAAAGAAAGAGATAAACAAAGACAAGAACAAATGAAGATCATGGCAGAAGAGGAAGAGAAAGCTGATAAAGACGGAATCAATTCATTTTGCTCACATATCGGGACTATTTTAAAAAAATTACCACCGGGTTTAAGAGTGGAGGCTAAAACGAAAGTTTTTAATTTACTGGCAGAATATGAATTGAGAAGTATTAATAAAAGTTCAAGTCTCAGCAGCGCTTCCTACAGCCCACATTCAAATGAAAACTATTCAATTTCGAATATTACACATAGTTCAGCATCAAACCTGAGCCCATATTCCCCTATCAGCAGTATTGCGTCTCCACCTGCCCAACCAACTGATTTAAGCATCCCATTACTGAATCAGGTTGCTCACGATGCAAATAATCATCTCCAATTAGAAGAATCTACAGAATATGATAACAATTATTTTTTTACCTCAATGTAAGGAAAAGTTTCTGAGCGCTTGTGATGATTGATGAGCCATTTCTTCTTGGTTGAATATCTTGATTGATTAAACTGAGTACAAAATTAAACTGACTATGATTTAGCCTACAATACTTTCTGAACTTTTTTTCTTTATAATTTAAATGTCGTTTTATGAGTGTCTGAAAGCAGCCCTCTTCTTCTCGCGACGTAAACAATGTATCGATTTTCATCCTTTTTTTCGGAATTAGAGCACATAATAAAAGAAGCATATCATCGTCTTCTTCTTCTTCGTCTTCTAATAACTGTCGAATAAATCTTTTTCTGTTCATAGTTAAAACGCGTCGTGATGGAATACAACCGTTTAGTTTAGTAACTGCAAGCATACTGAGTTTCGTATGGGTCGCACGACTCGTGTCGCGTAGATTCGTAGGTAGCTGTCGTCCTGCGACCTGCGACCGGTTGCCGGTCGCGGTCTCGAGTCGCGGTCTCGCGTCGCGGTCGTCTTGAACCGAATGCTACCTTTACGCTTTTAAATATTGATTGTCAAAACGTGTTTGATTGGATGAATAAACAGATTTATTATACATTTAATATTTTATTGGAGTTTAATTTCATTTACCTACTTAAATTAAGGTGGTCTTAAATTTTTGGCCTACAGTGTTGTGTACTTAGCGCGTTCCATTGCCAGATTCGTAGCTTCTTTAGGACGACCAACTTTAGCCTTAGTGGAAGGTTTCAAGAAAGAAACATAGCAATCATGATGATACTTGGCTTCAACAGCAACTAAATCATGTTCAAATTCGACTCGAGCAAGAATAGCTTTTGCGACAGCAACGTCAAGAGTCAGATTTTCTGTTTGTAAATTAAGCTGTTTGTAAATTTATGTAGCTTCGAATGTCCAAATTGACCGGACTATTAAAGTTAATGTAAATTATTTTATTACAAGCTTTTATTTAACTTGCAATGTATGTATGTATGTATGCATGTATGTATGTGTGTTTGTTCGGGTGAAATCTTGCAACTCAATTTTGAAGCAACCAATTGAGCTGAAATTTTGTATACAGGTTCAATTTGGATGACAATGCATGGTTTGTATATATGCATGTATGTATGTATGTTTGTTCGGGTGAAATCTTGCAACTCAATTTTGAAGCAACCAATTGAGCTGAAATTTTGTATGCAGGTTCAATTTGGATGACAATGCATGGTTTGTATGTATGCATGTATGTATGTATGTTTGTTCGGGTGAAATCTTGCAACTCAATTTTGAAGCAACCAATTGAGCTGAAATTTTGTATGCAGGTTCAATTTGGATGACAATGCATGGTTTGTATGTATGCATGTATGTATGTATGTTTGTTCGGGTGAAATCTTGCAACTCAATTTTGAAGCAACCAATTGAGCTTAAATTTTTTATGCAGGTTCAATTTGGATGACAATGCATGGTTAACTTTGTGACGTCATTCTAAATCCAATATGGCAGCATATCCAAGAGTGCGGACTAGTTATTTTTAGCGCACTTCTACAATATGGGTATCAAATGTAAGGGCTTGCTAAGAATAATTCGAATAAAGTGACGTGATAACCGACTAAAAAGTCAAAAATAAATTAAATGTAAAAAACCTTTTTAAAAAACAAGCTTTTATTTGAATGCACTAAAACGAAAAAAATAAATTTTTACTTTAAAACTTTTACTATCTACTTATAAAGTCATTAGTCAAAGTGAGAGTTTGTTAAAGCCATAGGCATCTCACATGACTCAGTTGTTTCAGTTTTAAATTATCACTTGGGTATAAGAAAGCTTCCCGCAAGATGGGTGCCGCGTTTACTCACAATCGACCACAAACACAACCGTGTGACAATTTCGCAGGAATGTTTGGCGTTGTTCAAACGTAATATGAACGAGTTTTTGCACCGTTTCGTAACCGTGGACGAAACGTGGATCCACCACAACACACCGGAGACAAACAGCAGTCAAAACAGTGGGTTTCTCGGGCTGAATCGGCGCCAAAGAAGGCAAAGGCGGGTTTGTCAGCCAATAGTCATGGCGACCGTCTTTTGGGATGCACGCGGTATAATCCACATTGACTACCTTCAAAAGTGAAAAACAATCAATGTGAATATTATACCAATTTATTGGGTCGATTCAATGAGGAATTGAAAAAAAAATACCTCATTTGACCAAAAAAAAGTTCTTTTTACCAGGACAATGCCAAAGGTGCACACATGTTCAGTCGTGCAGCAAAAAATAATAAACCTTTGTTATTTACCCTTGATAACTAACTTCTTAAAGTAATGAAACTATATATATCTAAGTATATACCATATATAGTTTTGTAAATGTGTTTAATGTTAAAATGTAGTTGTGGTGTACAATAAAGTATAAATAAATAAATAAATAAATAAATAGTTGAGTTTTTAATTAATCTTAATAACTAAGTTCTTAAACTAATGTAAGTATAGCTATATAATTTTGAGTCGGCATCTCTAGATCATAAAATTAGTAAAGGTGTGTTTTTAGCCAACTGTATGTTAAAGTCTAACAACAGAGTTAACGTTTCTGTTCTCAACACCACTGAATCTGAAGTCAAAATTGACAATTTTGAAGTTCAATTAACTCCACTTGAACTCCCACTTTCGAAATTAAATAATATTCAACAAGAGTTCATACATAAATTAGATTGTGTAGACATTAACCGATCTCATAAAGTTCTTGAGCAGATAAGATGTTCTCATTTAAATTCGCATGAAAGGAAAGCTTTGATGAATTGTCTTTCTAAATATACTGACATAATTCATCTTGACGGTGAATTTTTAACTTATACCGACGTGATTAAGCATTCAATTAGTACTGGGAATGCAGCCCCTATTCATGAAAAGTCGTATCGTTTCCCTGAGATGAAGTTGAAAAACAAATAAAGAAAATGCTTGACCAAAATACGGGGTCCGCCATCTAAAGTTTTTTTTTTCAACTAGTGCTTATTTCGTGAATGGTAACACTTAGCTCATGTCTGATTTGACAGATAATTAGTTTTATCCTTCCGCTTAACGAATATGGTTGTGTATACGCTTGAACAACGCTGGGGAATATTGCGACATTACTTTGAAAATCATGGTAATGTTGCAGAATGTGTGCGAAAATTGCGTACGGATTTTGTATTAATTAATTGAGTTGCAGCAGTAATTAAAGTGGTTTTTTTATCATTTTGATTTTGTTTTCGCAGGTATATAATGTGTCAATGTGATTGAAATATTCTCAAGTGGTTACAGGAGACTGACTTAGAGTTGGAGGATCATAGAAACTTGCCAGAAGTAATGAAAGAAGACTGCAGCGATGTAGAGGATGTTCCAGAGGACCATGGGACTGAAACCGACTCCCAATTAGACTCAGAAATAGAAGGAAATGACTTAGAGCAACAGCAGGATATCGACGATCTTCTGATGTCGATACTCCGCTGGCAAGGTATCGAAACTATTTCGGTAAGAATCGCTTTCTTTTGTCTGCTTTTCCCCTAGTATTAAGGTCAAGGCAACATAATATTGTACAACAGCCACCAGAACTCAAACGTAACTTTCGAGATGTTTTGCACAGAAATACGAGTCCTCTCGATTTGTGGAGGTTGTTTTTTGCAGATGGTATGTTAGAAGATTTTGAAATACACAGGCCTAAGATGGGCAGCAGCGTCTTCGGTGCAACAAATCCAGCTTTGCGGTCACCAACCCGCCTGCCCAGCATGGTGACTATGGCCAAAACACATGAGTTCGCGCCGTTTTTGGCGCGAACTTGTGGAAGCTTATGTCCAGCAGTGGACTGCGATAGGCTGAAGTGATGATGATGATGATGTTAGAAGTAAAGAAGTAAGTCAAAAAACATTATCTATCAACATATCATCAATAACAATTATTTGTATGATTTTTATATTATTTTTAATAAATAAGGTATTTGTTTATGTATTATATATTTCTATATAATTATGTATGTATCTATACAGGGTGAACGGTAATAGGTGTAAAAGCTCTGGCTCAGGATATCTTCCCAACTCAATGAACCATTGCAACCAATAGTCCAGAATGCTTCTTTCATACAGTACAAGATTTTTACTTCTTTACTGCATCGACGCACCGTTGGGAAGTTATACAATCTCATACTGAAAAAAAGATTACGTTGAAATCGTTATATGCAACTAGATGGTCAGCTCGATATGAAGCAGTTCAAGTACTCAATCAACATTTCAAAGAAATAATTAAGACTTTGATTATTCTTGAAGAAAATACCGAAGAAAATGCGATTACAAGACAAGAAGATAAAGGGATTCGAATTCAATTAGAGAATTCAAATTCGAATTCAAAAAATCGAATTCAACAGAGAAAATTACATGCCGATGAATCACGGGATAGAGATGTACAACTGTCAGGTCGGGACCATTTTAGAGTTAATATTTTTAATGTCATTCTTGACAATCTGGATTCGGAATTGCTCAAAAGATGTGCAGCATATGAAAAAAATCAGGAAAAGTTCTCAGTTATCACTGAATTTAGCAACTTGGATAATAGAGAAATTCGTAAACGAGCTGAACGTTTAAGAAATGTTTATTCTTCAAATCTCAAGTCCTCATTAGATAACGAATTTGGGCACTTCCATGCTTATTGCACTGAAAAAATGATTGAACAGAATTCGCCTTTCGATCTTTTGAAATTGTCGCATGCAAACGAACTGTACACTGCGTTTCCAAACGTGAAAATCACCAATCGAATATTTATGAGTTATGACATTAGCTGTAAAAAACTAGCGCAGAACTATCGTATGCATGTTTGAAGAGAGTTAAAAACTTCTTACGTTCTACAATGACGGCTAATAGACTCAATAGTTTAAGCTATTATATGCATCGAATCCGACATACTTCAACATTTAGATTGCGAATATTTAATCGACCAATTCGCAATTCAAAAAGTCAGACATGTTTGCCTGTGAAAAAATTGTCTTAATATAATTATTATGACGCCGCGTTGGCGCAGCGTTGGGAATATATCCGCCAACCCGCATTGGAGCAGCGTGGTGGATTAAGCTCCGATCCTTCCCCTACATGGGGAAGAGGCATATGCCCAACAGTGGGATATTACAGGCTGAATCGTATCGTATATCGTATAATTATTATGAGTCACCCTTAGTGCCAAATTTATAATTGTTGTAAAAAAAAACAAATAGGTATTTATTTGTTTTTGGAATATATAATATATAATAACGTATCTGAAATAAATTATAATCCCAGGAAAATATAGAAAACCGAGAAAGTTTTTTGGAAATAGACAATTTTGTTATGTGTGCTATATGGCATATGATACACTCATTTTATGTTGTCAAAAAAGAAATTCCGACCATTCAGAAGCTGTGACTCGCATCGAAATCTGATATTGATTTCAAATACAGCAAAACAACTGTAAGGCGTATTTTGAGAAGCATGGGATACAAATATAAAAAGTGCCAGTCGAAACGTAAAATATTAGTGAAACGTTATGATATTGTAGCTTGGAGAGCTAAATTTATTTTAAAATTGCGTAAAAATCGGGAAGAAAAGCGCCCTGTTATCTACCTTGACGAAACATATATCCATGCCTCATATCACCTTGAAAAATGTTGGCAATCGAATGAAGAAACAGGTGTTTTGTCATCGGATAGTACCGGTGCAAAATCGATTAGAGCTCACGCTCGCGGAAAATCAGGATTTGTCGAAAATGGACTCCTATTGTTTAAATCACAATCAAAATCGAGCGACTATTATGATGACATCAATGCGAAAAGTTTTATGCGATAGATGACTGAAAAAATTCTCATTCTCAATTTTCAAATAATAATATTTCATTTGGAGATTACTGGATAAAACCACAGTTGTACGAATTAATAAAAAAACACAAAGGCGAACCAGTATATGAAGTCGAATATTTACTAAATCAACATCGACATAAGGATCGAATGAAGAAACAGGTGTTTTGTCATCGGATAGGACCGGTGCAAAATCGATTAGAGCTCACGCTCGCGGAAAATCAGGATTTGTCGAAAATGGACTCCTATTGTTTAAATCACAATCAAAATCGAGCGACTATTATGATGACATAAATGCGAAAAGTTTTATGCGATAGATGACTGAAAAAATTCTCATTCTCAATTTTCAAATAATAATATTCCATTTGGAGATTACTGGATAAAACCACAGTTGTACGAATTAATAAAAAAACACAAAGGCGAACCAGTATATGAAGTCGAATATTTACTAAATCAACATCGACATAAGGTCGTGCGCTTACCTCCTTATCACTGTGATTTGAATCACATGGAAAAAATATGGAATACAGCTAAAAGACGTATTGCAGAGAAAAATGTAAGTCAAGCCGCAAGTGAAATATCCTCAATAACTGAAGCAGCGTTTAGTACTATAACTACGGAGGAATGGATTAATGTGTGTCAAAACGCGGAAAAAATGGAAGCCCAATATTTCGAATCCGACTGGCTTTTGGATATAGAATTGGACAAATTTATAATTGATCCTACAAGTGACGATGGAAGCTTAGACTCTTCGGACGACGAAATGAGTGAAGATCCAGAAAATAATACAATGGAAGGCACTGAACCACTTGAGGACCACACTTATGCAAAATTTAAAAGTAGCGCTAGATGCCTAATGAGAAATTTTGAAAAATATTGAATGTTGTTTTTATTATTAAGCATTATAAAAAATAGGTGCATAATTCTTAATATTCATATCTTTATTATTACTTTGGAATTATTACGTTGTCGTAGTTCACTTGACTTAGCTAATTATATTTTTTCCTTATCTCCCAATATGTTATGATCGGCAAGAAACTTCCCAAAACTGGCAATTTTAGCTACTTAACTGGCGTGCACTTTAGTACTTAATGATATAATAAACCCTTTATTCCGAAAAAAAAAAACTGTTATTTATATGGTGTGAGCTCTCAAAAAGAAAATAAACGGTTGGACAAGGTATAGAAAGTAAAGCGTCATCATCAGTATCACTGAAATCATCAAAACTTAATCAACTAACTATGGATCAATGTGTTAATAAGATTAAAGCATTTAATAGTGAGATGAATTACTTACTTTCTTGATTATGGTCATGGTATATTTATGGGCGGGGTTATATACAGCTTTAAAAAAAATCCAGTGAACGGAAAGAAGTATGGACAACTAAGTTATGCTATCCTGTTAATGATTTGCAAGGATACGTTGCCATTAAATACAGTTGAAAAAGAAGGTTTTACATAGTTAATGAAAACAGCTGTACCTTTATATAAACTTTCTTCACGGCAGGCAATTACACAAATGACAAATATGATGTTCTTTCTTTGCAATTCAGAGAAAAGCTTTTAGAAGTGGAGTCAATATGTTTAACTACGGATATCTGGACAGATACAGATAATACTAGAAGTTACATGGGTTTAACTGAACATTAGAACTGAACAACATGAAAGTGAACTAATCAGTATAAAAATTGGGTTTGTCCCATTAAACTGAGCCTTATAATGTTGATTATTTTCGTCAAATTTTAAAAACGATTACTGCTAAATTGAGTATAACTCCAGAAAAAGTTGCAGCAGTTGTTACTGATAATGGTGCGAATTTTACCTCCACGGAAATCTATAAAAAATGGCGAAAAATTTATAGTCTAGTCGACAAGTTGAAAATGGTAGAGAATAGAGATACTGCTCTTAAAATTATGTGTGATAGTTCGTTGGATCCGGAATGACGCCTAGAAAAATGTTCTAAAAGCATGTAAGGGTTTTCCAATATGGACTTGACAACTTTGAATTCAATTTGTGAACGCACCCTTTCACTAATTATCGAACTGTCACTGTCAATTTAATCAGTACACGTAACATTTTTATCATGGTAAAGTAGACGAAGGAACAACGTCTGCAAATTATAAAAATTTACTACAGAAATTCGGAGTCGGTGACCGCTACTTTAAGAGCGTTAACTCCAATATTTGGTCGTAATTCTCGCCCTAGTAGACATGCAGTAACAAGCTTAGTGCAAAAATTTGAGTCTACATATTCGTTGTGTGATGTTGCCGTGCCAGTGAGACAACGGGTTAGTCGAAGTGTCGAAAATATCGCTGCCGTTGAAACGTTCGTAGCAAATGATCCAAATCAGTCAAACCCACGGCGTTCTCAAGAGTTGGGCATCGCCCAGATCACGTTATGGCAAATTTTGCAGAAAAATCTTGGTTTACACCCATACAAGATCCAGCTGACTCAAGAATTGAAGCCGATGGACCATTGGAAGAGACGTACGCTCTCCGATTGGGCTCTGGAAAATATGCGCCAAAATGATCAATTTCATCGCAAAATCATCTTCAGTGACAAAGCTCATTTTTCGTTTAATGGGTTCGTCAATAAGCAAAATATGCGTTATTGGTCTGGTGAAAATCCACATGTGCTTCATGAAAGACCACTTTATCTACAAAAAAATAACTGTTTGGTGCGGTTTGCATGCCGGCGTCGTCATAGGTCCATATTTTTTCGTCGACGATAATAATCGTCACTTTACTGTGAATGGTAATCGTTATCGCTCCATGATAACCGATTATTTTTGGCCCAAATTGTAAGATATGGACTTGGACAACATGTGATTTCAACAGGACGGTGCCACAAGCCACACAGCACACGTTACAATCAATTTATTGAAGAGTAAGTTTGATGAGCGTGTTATCTCAGGAAATGGACCAGTCGTTTGGCCGCCTCGATCGTGCGATTTAACGCCTCTGGAATTTTTTCTTTGGGGCTACATCAAGTCGTTGGTTTATGCCAACAAGCCGACGACGTTGGAAGAGTTCAAAGCCAACATTTAATACGAAATAGCAGCCGTTTCGGCCGAAATGTGCGGCCGAGTCATCGAAAATTGGGTCCAACGAACCGACCACTGCAAACGTGCCCGCGGTGGCCTTTTTACTTCGTTCATATACGAAGTCGAGTTCCATTCATAAATGTTTGATTGTACATCAACCCGATGATAAAGTTTTTGAAACATCTCAAATGGTTTGCATTTTATTTTGAAAAAAAGTTGTCAAGTCCTTCTTGGAAAACCCTTTATTAGCACACAAAAAAATTGCAAAAGTTATAAGATGAAAAAAATGGAATTTCGTTTTTTGCCAATATTTCATTAACTATTAATATTTACCTCCTTTTTTGGTTTTTTAAATTTAAGAAAAATAGAAGGGTTGGTATTTACCCTTTGGATTTTTTCCATAGTTAGATGATATCACGTCACTAATTTGTGTAAAGGTACAACTTAATCTATTGCTTAGAAGCAGATATATAAAGCGTGGCTTCTGGTTTCAGCGTCATTTAATTTTGGCTGCTAGCTGCTAGTTTCAGTTTCATGCTGACATTCGACGTAGCAGCAGCAAATTCAGCAATAGCGACACATAATCCTACAAATTTAAAAACTGCATTTACAGTAGATGATACGGAGGTTGCCATCTTGTATGACCCTTGCCACGACATCAAATTAGTCAAGAACGTATTAGGAGAAACAAAAAATATTGCTTGATCCTAATAACCAGGTCATATCATGGCACTACTTAGAAAAATTCAATGATTTACAAATGCACGAAGGCCTCCATGCTGCGAATAAATTATCTGCAAAACACATTGTTTTTGAAAAACAAAAGATGAAGGTCGCCAATCAACTTCTAAGCAACTCCGTAGCGGATGCTTTAGAGTATTGTCGTGAAATGAAAATCCCGGCATTCGAAAATTGTTCCGCGACAAATCAATTCATAAAAAATGTTAATATCCTATTTGACATCTTTAATTCCCGAAATTTGGCATGCAAAGGGTACAAAAAACCTCTGAATGCATCCAATATAATCAAAATAAAGGAGAAACTAGAAGAAATGGAGAAATATATTGATGGACTGAAATTGCAAGATGGGACATTACTTGTGCAATCCAGGAAAAAAACCGGACTTACAGGATTTAAAATTTGCATAAGATCTGTTTTGTTTATTTATGAAAAATACATTGCACCAACGAATTCGGACCTTTTCTTCTTGCCGGTGTACAAACTGTCTCAAGACCACATAGAGATATGTTTCGGAGCGATCCGATCTTTAGGAGGATTCAACAATAATCCTTCGGCTAAAGCTTTTATGACAGCCTATAAAAAGTTGTTAGTACACGCTGAGTTTAAAATGAGCAGAAATGGTAACTGTTTACCCCTTAATGATATTTGTAGTTGTGATGTACAGTAAAGTATAAATAATAATACTATATACAAATAAAAACAATAAATTGAAGCCATAAATCAGACGACCCAAAGAATAAAGATGTTGGATGATTCAGAAGAGCAACACCTGCCGGTCAGTTACGGTATTGAAATGGACCGTGAATATATTCCAGACCCTAATATTCGGACTGAATACAGCGAAGATGTAATTGGTTACATGGCTGTCATATTTTTGTGTCAGCGTTATTGTATAGTTTTAAGTAACATTCGTATTACGGAATGAGCTCTGTCTCAGTCTAGTTATAACCGCGAGATTGTATAAACGCAACCTAATTAAATATCACACCGTATATTATGTAACAGAACTTTATAGGTACTTGAATATAAAATATTATCGACGTGGTTTTTATTTAAATATTCATTTAGAACATTAAAATAGCGAGACCCAAAAATAGTCAAGAAAATAAAAAATAAAATACTATGCGAGGACTGTTTCCAAGTTATAACAACAGACAAAGCAAATGCAACTAGACAACGTTTAATTCAAGTTAAAGATAGAGGCGGCCTCATCAGGCCATCCACTTGTCCAAGATGGTATTAGAGGTGTTTCAAATTTTCGGAGAATCTGATATGTTTGGACAGATCACACATGGTTACGATAATTGTATTTCAAATAATCATGTACACTTAATCTATACTAATATAATAAAGCTGAAGAGTTTGTTTGTTTGATTGTTTGTTTGTTTGAACGCGCTAATCTCAGGATCTACTGGTCCGATTTGAAAAATTCTTTCAGTGTTAGATAGCCCATTTATCGAGGAAGGCTATAGGCTATATATCATCACGCTAAGACCAACAGGAGCGGAGTCCACGCCGACGAAGTCGCGCGCAAAAGCTAGTTATCCAATATAGACCTGTACTTCAAAATACGCATTCATTATGAAATCAAAAAGATTTCACAGCCTGAAAGTGAAAATGTTCGCAGTTTTTATAACAAACTTGTATTGTTTAAAGGTTTATAATATGTGAAGGTGAAGTGATCATTTAATAAATAAAAATTATAGGTAACTACATACGTGTCTTGTTCGCTTTAACCCTATAGATATAGAAGCTGCCATAAGTATCAAATTAAGGCGAGACATGTCCAGGCATTTGCGGTATTTTTGGTGGAGCTAATTTAATGTAAGTAATCGTGTAAGCAGTAATGTCGCTAGTTAGAACTTTCATCTAGCTACATTACTAAATGGTCTAACGGTGTGACTAATAAACTCGCTCATTACAAAATCGATTGAAAAATATCACGAATCCTTACACCTCGTTTTAGGCTACGCCTACACAGCAAATATGTCGGATTGTACTGTTTATTGATCACGGCCCAAATGCATATGCAGATGAAATTGACTACACAGCCAAGGGCGGATTATCCGTAAGGCAAACTAGGCACGTGCCTAGGGGCGCGTAGCTACAAGAGGCGCGCGAGCCGGGAATTTTTAAATAAATAAAGAAAATAACATATCGACGATTAAGAACTAAATGCTGATCTATAATCTAAATCTTTAATAGATTATATTGCACAAACATCGAGAAAAACATCTGAGAAATAAAGAGCTTGAAACAATTTACCCCAACATTGACATAGCCTTAAGAATGTGCGTATCGACGGCAGTTAGTAATTGCAGTGGGGAGCGGAGTTTTTCCAGCCTAAAGAGAGTAGGCCAGTAAATAAAGCCGTTTTTTTTGGTCAACCTCGCACTAAATTTCCGATCCAATTTCAATTTTTTTTAGGTTAAGGGTCACTTAGGGCGCCTTCAAATTTGTCGCGCGGCGCCAGCGCGGCCGTAGCGCTGCTGCCGCGCGACTTTGTAAATCTATGTAAATAACAACGCGTGGTTGCCACGCTGCCGCCGCGCTGCTGTCGCGCTGTGTCGCTGCCACCGCGCGGTAAGTTTGAAGGCGCCCTTACTGACTATAAAAACACAAAATGCTGACAGATCCAGGTGGAGCTTCGATCGCAATCTTAAAGAAAAGTTTTTGGCCGATATTTCGGAAACTATCCACTTGAGGGGAAAAATTATTTAGATCTTTTTTGTAGAAAATAAAATTTCACATCTTTTATTTCATGTAAACTTTTTTGTAAAACTTACTGTTTACGATTTATGGCCCATTTAATGAATCCGTTTTTCATTTTTGGCCAATAACTCTTAAAATATTGGATTAATCAATAAAATGCATTTATCCATTTTTTAAGATCACTTTTTCTACAACTTTTGTTAACACATATAATGCCGTACTAACAAATGAACTAACTGTATTTTTTTTTTTTGTAAAATACGGTCATGGAATGTGAGGAATGTCTTAATTCACTATTTTCGTTACATTTTACATAATGTAATAGTGAAATAAATAAATAAATAATGGTGGCTGCCATATATGGCTGACGCGGCGCCACTGTAATAAAATTCTCAATGGGGCCGCGTCAGCCATTTTGTCAGCCATATGATTTCAAAAGCGCGCGAAACAAACGCGTCGCTCGCCGCCGCCGGCGCCATTTTGATTGTTTAGCAGCCTGTGTTTGCCCCCCGCGCGTCATTTGTCGCTGTGCATCGAAGGAGACTGCAGTAAATAGTTGTTCAGTTAGTGATTTAGCAAGTTATTAGTTACTGATTTGTGATTTTCAACAAAAAATGGAAGATTTTTATGATGATTTGGACTACGAACTATCGCAATTAGATTTAACAGTGTATAATCAAGAATGTAACACATTATCAAATAGTGATGCTACACAAGTATTTGACGTTGATCTCGATGATACAGTATCAATCGCACGGACCAAAAATCATCATCGACGCCAGATTTTATCCGACAGTGAAGATGATCAGATTCCCGTGTTACCAACCTCACGAAATACTGAAGTATGGTTCAATCCGTTGGGTAAGCAACCAAGTATTATTCCATATACTGAATGTCCTGGGCTTAAGCCATTTTCATTGCGATCCAGCATGAGTTCAGCTAAACCAGCAGAATTTTATTCATTGCTAGTACCTGACAGTATATTCGAGTACATAGCCGAAGAAACAAATCGCTTTGCTTTACAAACCTTGAACAAAAGTGCAACAAAATCATACCGAATGCAGAAATGGATGCCAACAAATTGCCATGAAATTAAACGGTTCTTTGGCATTTTAATTTGGATGGGGATAGTGAAACTACCTCAACTATCTTTGTACTGGAGCACTAACAAATGTTTTGAACAGAAATTTGTCAAGTCCATTATGAGCCGAAATCGATTTGAACTCATTTTGAGGATGTTGCACTTTGCCAATAATGAAATAAATCACAATAAGGAGGACCGATTGTTTAAAGTTAGACACTTATTAGATATGCTAAATGCTAATTTTAAATGTCATTATACACCTAATCAAGAAATGTGTGTTGACGAAAGTCTAATCCCATTTCGTGGCCGTGTTATTTTTAGGCAATACAATAAAAATAAGCGACACAAATATGGGATAAAACTTTTTAAGCTGTGCTCAAACCCAGGATACACTGTAAAAGTGCAAGTTTATGCTGGCAAAAATTATGAAAATGTCAATACTACTCCGACTAATGTTGTCCTTGCCTTGTGTGACGATTATCTAAATAAAGGACATACGGTTTGCACAGATAATTGGTATACCAGTTTGGATCTGGCACGAAAACTACTAGCGGGACAAACTCATCTCATAGGCACACTTAGAAAAAACAGACGAGGTTTACCTCAAACAGTTGTCCAAACAAAACTGAAGACAGGAGAATTCTCAGCTCAAGAAAATGACGACGGAATAACAATTATGAAATGGAAAGACAAGCGGGATGTACTGCTGCTGTCTACTAAGCACTCCGTAAGTTTCAGAAGAATAACTAAAAAAGGAAAAGAAAAAATTAAACCGAAGATTGTGGTAGATTATAATCATGCAAAATCAGCGGTTGATCTGTCAGACCAAATGTCCTCTTACACAACCCCTCTTCGGAAGACAACGAAATGGCCCAAAAGATTGGCGATGGAGTTATTATTGAATACAGCGATTGTAAATTCATATATTTTATATAAATTAACAACCAAGAAGAAGCTCTCTGTCGTCCAGTTTAGAACCGCGTTGGTTGACTACCTCGTGCATACAGGAGTCCCGGAAACTAGTGCCTCCTCTAGACCTAGGCGAGTAAAGCATGAATTGAAGAAAAGGCAAGGATTGGCCTCTGCCTGTCGTAAATATTGTGTTAGGTGTTATAAAGAAAACTGTGCCCAATTTGGAAGAGTTCATGCTCGAAATAAAACCAAAAGAGTGGTAACATACTGCGAAGACTGCCCGAATGAGCCACACTATTGTATCAGCTGTTTCAATATAAACCATAGATATGTTTGAGTTTAAACGTGTTTGAACATGATGATTGATGTAGAATTGATTTATTATTTTGCCAATGCCAACTTAAATATAAATAAAAGCAATTAAAACATTTACCTATAAATTTTATTTGCAAAAACCAACTATTTTTGTAATCACTCTTTTGTTTTCGAAACTTCCACTTACAAACTTGATATTTCTCAAAATGTAAGTAAAAGTGTCAATGCCATCATTACAGTTATAATTTACTAGGCCTTGTCAACCATACTACATATAGTTTAACATAAAAAACGTGGCTGACGACGAAAAATCGTGCTTTCAAAACAAGCATATTCCGTCAGCCACATATGGCTGACACGGCCCAATTGGTTTGGAAAATGTCAGCCATGTGTGGCTGACAAGGCATTATATGTGTTAAAAACTAAAATTTTTCACCTGTAGAAAGCTACGCTACTCCCACGGTAATGGGATCTACGCGGGTGAAATCGCGGGACGTTCTCTAGTGATATATTCATAACACACTATCATCTGTCAACACACATATACATTAAGGCCTATTTCCCAGAGCAGAGAGGAATCATGAATTTCGATGTTCGTTCTGACGTCCCTTTTGATTTCTTCACAGTTATAACGTCATATTTAATTCGCGCATTAGCGTAAGTACAAGGGTCCTGGTCTACTAAAGTCTAGAGTTTGATGATACAACGTCATCGTAATTGCAAAAACAACTAGTTAAAAATTATAGTATTATGATGGCCATTTATGGCCGGTACAGGGGCGCCAATAAAGTGATTGCCTAGGGCGCTCTGGGCCCTTAATCCGCCACTGTACACAGCACATGATAAATGTCCATCGCCTCGCACTGACCGCCGTCTTGCTGTCAAATCAGCGGCGATCCCGCCAGTTGTTTTTGTCAGTCTTTGTGAGTCTGTCGTTCTGTAAGGTTATGTTATACGGATTTTTTTAGTGTTTTATTTCTTAAAATTAAGGCTGAGAACAATGAAATGATCAGAAATACGAAAAAAAGAAAACAGACAGGAAGAATGTTGATGTGATGTTTTAAAGAAATTTCGACTCCAAGGATATGAAATTGGCGATGACTGCAAGTGTAATCGTTTTAAATGTTTTGAAATGATAAGTGAAGACCAGAGAACAAGAATAATACGACAATTTAATAGTTTTGCAAACAGGTATGATCAGGATAATTATTTAAGCTGGCTTATAACCGTTTCTAATGTACAACGTCGTCGTCCACGAGTACTCGTAGGTGAAGAAAATGCGAAATTACATAATAAGTCATACTCTTACAAGATTCGCATGATTGGGGACGATACTTACGAGTTACCAGTGTGTAGAAAAGCTTTTATATCCTTACATGGTATCACTGGAAGAAGACTTCAATTTCTTCAGAAATCACTGACTGAGCATGGCGTTGGCCAAAAAGATAAACAGGGGATACATGTTAAAACAAAGCTTTCAAAACTAACTACTGATTCGATGTACAAGCACACTATAATTTACTTGAGAGTCAATAAATATATCTGTCGGATGAGTTGAACTTGTCTAAGATTCACAAAAAGTATAATGAAAACAATACAAATAAAAAAGTATCATTCGAAACATATCGCAACTTTTTCAATAAGAACTTCAATATATCATTCGGTTATCCCAGGATGGATACATATTCGACTTGCGATGAATTTAAAGCTGAGAAAAAGCATTTTGAAATTAAGATTGCTTCTCTTCCTGATGGCCACGTCAAATCTCAGATTTTGACTCAACTTCGAAGGCTCGAAATTGAAAACTTAGTACACAAGAAGAGAGCTGAAGTTTTTTATGATAAAAAAAGCAAAGCTCGTTTGAGAGCTAGGCAAGATGTCACAACAATAGCGATAACAATGGATTTCTCAAAAATCTTCCTATACCGAACATAACTAAAAACGATATATATTATAAAAGACAGCTGAGTTATTTTATGTTTAATATTCATGTGCTTGCTGATTCCTCATCTTAGTTTTTCGCTTACGATGAGAGTATTGGAAAAAAGGAACAGACGATGTGGCCTCTCATCTATTCCATTTCATATTTAATGAAATGGAGGTACAGGTCAAGACTCTTATAATTTACTGTGACTCGTGTGGTGGTCAAAATAAAAATTATACCATCTTCAGAATGTTACACTACATAGTTCACTGCTGCAATCGCTTAGAATCTGTCACAGTTATATTCCCGATAAGAAGGCACTCCTACATGGAATGCGATCGTAACATGGCCTACTTAAATCAAAAGGCTAGGATTGAACTCCCTGAAGAATGGGCCGAACATGTGCGTGGAGCTCGACAGAGACCAAAACCTTTCAATGTCATCGAATGCTTCCAAGATGCATTCAAGGGCTGGACTGCATTTTGGCATATATATAATCTATAATTTTACGAAGCCTAAGAGTACGTTTGTGCGACGGGCTTTACAAGCTAAGCTAAAGCTAGCTAAGTTTTTCTTCTTGTTCCGAGAAAAACGTGTACTAGAGATTTCGTGCGCATATATTTATTTATGAGACATATAGAGAACTCTGAAACGATTTCTGTAAGCGTGCCGCGATTTTTACGAGCGAAACGGCACGTTTGGGCTTATCTATCATGGTGCACACGATAACTGCATCGATGTAGGTTCGTGCTCAAACTCCTACTCCTGTCAAGACTATTCGACACACTTCTCGTGGCTTCCTATTGGTCCGACCGCTCCCCCACCACTTTTTGCTATCGTCTTCTGCTGATAACGACACCGGTGCATGAGTTCTATACAAGTCACGTATCACAGATCGCACCGAGGCTCGTACGCCTGTTGGAATATACGATCAGCAATACTCTTTTACTATTTACTTCGTTGCCTAGACTAGCGTTCAAGATATAATCAATTTTTTTTAGCTAAAACACTGTACGAGCGTCTGTTCAGTGGCTCTTAACATTGATCCTATGGAGCTACATCAAAGGTGGTCATCGATGTTCACAGAACCACGTCATGCGGTGTCGAACCTTTGACGGCCGAACAACGTCGTCGAGTCAATATTTGTGCGACATAAAACTCTTAACTTGTTCATTGTTACATCGAGGAGCTTGGCCACGTAATGCATTGCTACATCACGGTCTAAGAAGAATGCGACGCTTCGTCTCTCTACCTGCTCAGCCACTATGTTAAAAAATGGGAATCCCCCGTCTCTGAATGTCTAAACATCAGCAGCTCCCACCTCATTCTCATTGTTTTCATACTCTCAATACGGAACTAACAGACTTTTATAAATAATTGTAAATAAAAATCGGTCAAGTACGAGTCGGACTCGCGCACGAAGGGTTCCGTACCATTGACTACACTAAATATAAATAAATTTTCACGCCATCTATGATGCTATTATAAAACTAACTACTAACGACTATAAAACTATTATTAGTCTATTGACGAAGTTTTCCTAATTTCTGATAGATGGCGTTTTAGACTAATAAAAAATTATCGCCCCCCTAAAATGTTTATTTTATTTTGTTTTTAGTATTTTTTGTTATAGCGGCAACAGAAATACATAATTTGTGAAAATTTCAACTGTCTAGCTATCGCCGTTCTTGAGATACAGCCTGGTGACAGACGGACGGACGGACGGACAGCGAAGTCTTAGTAATGGGGTCCCGTTTTTTTTTTTTAATTTTATTAAAAATTCTTTATTGTACAAAAAAAAGTGTGTACAAAAGGCGGGCTTAATGCTAATTCATGCATTTTCTATCAGCCAACCTTGGTATGTGCAAGAAAGTATAGTGAGTGAGTATTTTTACCAATTGGGTACGGAACCGTAAAAAACGAGACGCTTGATACTGTGGAATTTAATTATTTCTAAATAAATGCAGTCAAAATCGTACAATGCGACTTTTTAATTTCACAGCTTGCTTAGTCATAAATATATATACATGTTCATATATGTTCTGCAAATACACACGTACGTGCGCGCACACACACACATACACACACATACACACACATACACACACATGAGCATGAGCATAGGTAGAAACTAAAAAATTTCGAGCGGATTCTCCCCACCCGTGGGGCCTGCGTGCTCGCCAGCGTAGAAGCTCGAGTTTGCTCGTAACATCAGAGGCGTGGTCGTGCGGCTTGCTTGCCTCTGTTTCTTCTCGAGCACCGCTGGCCCCTCGAACGTCGTTTCTTCAATCCAGATCCGCGTTATTGTTTGTGTGAGACTCGCTTCTTTTTCTGAGGAGAGAAACAAATAGTAATTGATTAGTTAAATGATAAACTTATTAATGAGGGATTTTTATTTTACCAAGAGATGTTTCAAAATCGTGGAAATATTGAAAATTTCTTTCGATAGTTAACTCGACGCTTCTGTCCTTAAGTCCGTAAAAATTGCTTGCATTAGGCGCAAATCGAACTGTGGCATTCGTCGATTTGCTGCTGGTAAGAAAAAATAAAATTTAGGGACGTGGCTTTCGGTGAGTTTTGGATGAATTCGTGATTATTGTTATACTCACGGCTGTTTTTGACGTATTTCGGCCGAGCTCGATGGTCCAGACACGGCAGCTTCGAGCGCCGATTTGAACGTGCTTTTCACATCAGATTACACACCAGAGGGTTAAATACTTTGGGACTCGACGTGGACGACGACGAATCTTCCTGGCTCGAAGGTCCCGGCTCGTCCAGCGGCGTAGACGCTTTCACAGGCTCCACATTCGTGTTGAATGCTTTTTCGAACGTCGGCGTTTGGCTGAGATCGCGTAATTCCAGCATTTCAGCGTCGTCAAGCACTCGAGGTGCATGGCACGTACTGGACGCTTGAAAAATCTCCGGCGTTGAATACTCCACGTTCGAAGCTCCAGCCTTGAGGCTCTGAGAACAAAGTTCTTTGGGCGGAACAGGTTCTCCGACTTCCGAAAGCTCCTGCGGCTTTCCAGGGCCCAGCATTGAGTTCACTATCCCGGTAGCAAGTTCGACATCCCTCACCCTGCAGCCTTCCTCCTTGAAAACTGTAACGAAACGGTACAAACGTAACAAGTATAATTCTGTTTGCTCGCAAACGAAAAAAAACCGTCTTCAATTACATCGACAAGTAATACAACGTAGGTAGACGAAAAAATAGTCAAGTAAATACGCGCTATTAAAGATACTTAAAAAGTTGTAATCAGATCTCGATCTAATTTAAACAAGACTACATAACAAGTAATAGCTTTCGATTAAAGTAAGAATCATCAAAATCGGTACACCGAGTAAAAAGTTATGTGGTATTATACAACGTAAGTCGACGAAAAAGTAGTCGAGTAAATAAGCATTATTAGATATAACTCTAAAAGTACTTGTCAGATCTCAATTAAATTTAAATGGGAACACATGACAATAATATATGATATAATTTTAATTGAAAGGTGTTGCCTTTTCAACCTTTCAATTAAAACAAAATTGATCGAAATCGGTCCACCCAGTCAAAAGTTCTGAGCTAACATACATAAAAAAATTACAGTCGAATTGAGAACCTCCTCCTTTTTTGGAAGTCGGTTAAAAACAGAGTTTCGCAATGAATAACAAAGAAAAAGGGTACGCACCGTTGACATGAATGTTTTCTGTTTTGTTCTCATTCTCCGTTATCGACTCCGTCAGATCAATCTCCGTCGTCGACTTCGTCAGATCAATCTCCGTCACCGACTCGATCAGATCAATCTCCGTCGTCGACTTCATCAGATCAATCTCCGTCGTCGACTTCGTTAGATCAATCTCCGTCGTCGACTTCGTCAGATCAATCTCCGTCACCGACTTCATCAGATCAATCTCCGTCGTCGACTCCGTCAGATCAATCTCCGTCGTCGACTTCGTCAGATCTCCGTCGTCGACTTCGTCAGATCAATCTCCGTCGTCGACTTCGTCAGATCAATCTCCGTCACCGACTTCATCAGATCAATCTCCGACGTCGACTTCGACAGATCAATCTCCGTCGTCTATTTCGTCAGATCAATCTCCGTCACCGACTCCGTCAGATCAATCACCGTTTCTCTCTGCGTCTGTAAAAATTGAAGAAGTATTGAGAACGAAACGTCGAAATATCTTCAGAAAATATTTCTAGGTGTCCCTGACACGGACAAACAGTCTCCGGCAATTATTTACCGTTTCTTCTGGCTGCGTATCGGCCGCCAGCTGTTTCGCTTCGAACTCGCAGCGCAGAAGCCTCAAGATCTTTGGATCATGGGCGCTCACCACAATGTCAGAGCCTCGCGGGACCTCCGCGCCCGTGTCGATCTCCTCGATCTTGAGCATCTTCTTCAGCACGCGTTTCCGCTCTTGACGCCAAATCTGGAACGTCAACACAAATATTTATCGTCAAGAATGACGGAGCCGCCGCAACTTTGACAGACAAGCTGTGAGAGCAAAAATATTGTGAGATAACAAACTTACGGCTATCCACACCTCGATGGGGTACCACAGGCCCTCGACAGTCTTAAATCTCTGGGTAAAATTACTCCACGAAGGTGCTAAGTATTTGCAGGCGTTTTGGTTGGAAAGTTTATTCACAATAACAACCTGAGGGTTTCTTGGGAGATAATTTAATCGACCATGAACTGGATCTGCCTAGCGGAGGGTTCCCTCTGGTTTACGTCTTGATTCCTGCGAAAAAAGTGCCAACACTTTTTAGCAACAATAACTTTTTGCGTCCAACTCACGTACAGTCATGAGCACAAGAGCGTACGGGGTGAAAATAAAAAATGGCGGACTGAGGCAAGAAAAGGCTGGTACTGACGTATGTCGAGGAGAAACGGCTCAGATGCAAATACAACTTGGTCGAAAAAGATTTTGAACAGTTCTAGGCTTGTTGTCTGGAAGTGAAACCTAGAGTCAAATCCTAAATCTTAGTTTCCTGTGAATACGAGCTCAAAAACTCTTCACCTATAATTGCATGGAGGTAAACCACTAGTCATATCTTCCATTCTCCTTTGTTATTGTGCCGACGAAGTTCATTAAAATATATTATTAATTCATTTAGCTTAACTCTCAATAAATTTGACATAATGGTATTTTCCAGATAAAACTATATTTAGAACAAAAAAAAAAACGCATGTGACAGCGATGCAGGTGGTCCTGCATCGCTGTCACATGCTTTTTTTTGTGAAACCACATTCAAATAGCTGTGCTAGTGCATCTAATTATTATAAAAATGGCATGTTTTCTTTCTGTGGATATATGTTTAACATTGAAATTTAATTCCCTTACCTTTTATTTACCATGAAACATAATTAAATATTATTTTATTTTTTAGTTAAAGATGTACTTAATTATTTGTGATGTATCAAAACCTACAGAAACTGTTAGTTGTGATGTTACTAGTACCAGATGTATTATTAGTAACATTACATGTATTAGTATAATGCCGATACATCCAATAAAGCATCATATAAGCATCTAAGGAAGATACAAAAAAAGAAATAGTTCCTAAAAACAATAATATATAATACTTTAAAAAAAAAAAACAATATTATGAAAATGGAGAGTGCATCTGTAGGGTGCCTGAGCCTTAGCGAATTGTTTTGTTTAAATGTTAAATTAGAAAGAACGATAAAAGCTCAAAATGTTTATTAAAAAATGTTATTTATGTTAACGTTATGTTAATAAGCGCATCCGATGAAATACACGGTAAAATATGCACTGAAGTAAAATGCACGGCGTTAGCCTAATTTATTTAGCGCGGCGCCCGCGCCGTGCGTGTGCGATGTTGTTTTGCTGAGCAACCTAAATGCTCGGTAATTGACCGAACAGCATCTTTAAAAGAAATTTAAAAAAAAAAACATAAGATATTAGATGTAGAAATAAAAATTAAACAAGGAGTATGAAAATATGATAAAGTATAATTATAATTATAGTAGCTTGTTTTAAATTCTAGTTAGTAGGTGATTATAAGTAACTTTTAAAATAGAGACTTCCTTAAAAATGTATGTATTTAATTATTTATAGTAAGTATATCTAATCTTTATGATTGAAAATTAAACAAATTATTTTTTATGACCTTTTCTTTTAAATTCCCCATTATTTATATGTATATTGTTACTAATAAAATTTAAAACTTAAAAATTAAAATGTGTCAATAATATAGATGACCGCACATAAGTGTTTTCATTCACTCTTGAACTTGGACCAGTAGTGCTATTCTGTAAAAAACCATTTCGATATCGAGCTTCACCTGAGTGACAGACCTCACTTCGAAAGCAAACCCACTTGACCTTGATTTGGAATTCTGTAAACACAGAATACCGATACTCATACTATTAATGTCAACTTTCTCACGCAACAGGGTTCGACTCACCAGTGTGGCGCTACCGGGACTGTCGAGTTTTAGAGAATACGAATTTGATTTCTCACCGCGGATTCCGCTGTCGAGACACGAAAATGTTCTTACAGAATAGCACTACAGTATCTTCTTGGTGATCATAATAGACATCCGTGTAACCTACAACAAAGAACAAAACATTTCAGTTTAACAAGACCAAAATGTAGACTTTTATAAGAAAACACATATATTACATACATAACACTTGGTTATAAATATGTTTTACATACCTTTAAAGAAACAAAATGTAGTTTCATGTAAAAAATAATTGTTTTCCTTAATTCCTAGTGAATACCTAGTCTTCAAGGCCGGCAACTGACTACCGGAAAATATACCCTCAATAAAACTAAACGGGGCACATCTTGTTAGAGTACACCAATTCAAGTACCTAGGTCACATTGTCACAGAAGACCTAAAGGACAATGTTGATATTGAGCGAAAACGCAGGGCGTTGTCGATCAGGGGAAACATGTTGGCCCGCAGATTTGCTTGTTGCTCAACAGTCAACACCAATTAAGATCACGCTTTTTAAAGCTTACTGCACTTCTTTTTACACGAGCAGTCTGTGGGTCAGCTATACTCAGAGGTCGTATAACGCCTTGCATTTTCAGTACAATAACGCCTTCAGGGCATTGTTAGGGCTGCCGCGGTACTGCAGTGCTTCTAGTATGTTCGCGCACGCAGGGGTCGACAGTTTCCCGGCCATTCTACGCAAAAAAAGCAAGCTCACTTTTAAGGCGAGTGCGCGGCAGCCGCAACAATGTCTTGAGGGTCATCGCCGATAGCGGGGACTGTCCGCTAGTCGAGCATATGTGTGACATTACGAGATCACTTTTAGTAATTAAGTACTAACACTAGTTATTAAGCTTTTATCTTTTATCATTACAAACAGTAAATTATGGCTCTTTTGTCGTCCGACTAATAAACATTTTTATTTTTTTATTTATTTTTTTCAATTCCACGATAAAACCGATTAGTTGATCGAGTATTTGACAGACATTTGATCAATGGTTATAGCTTAATTCGCGTTTCAGATACCCAAAACAGGGGTTAACATACGATTCCAGAGTCAAATTTGAGAGGTATGTCAACTGATAGGATGATCAAATAAAGCTTTGAGTATACATTAGTATAGAGCGCGCCCAACGAAGTGGGAACAGTAGGCACAGGTGAGAACAATATTTCGTTCCCGCCGCGAGCGCTTGTAGTCGTAGTTGAGTGCTAGCAAGGTGCGTTTCTCTAGAGATTTTTTCATATTTACGTATAAAAATTGTTAAATGTGCAGTTTGATCTTACAAAAACGATACTAAGAAACGTACAAAATTGAATTTCAGTATCACATATCGTCGTTAAGTCGATTTTTATACTTATTTTTATGAAAACAAATACGGCAGAGACGCGGGGGGCGGGTACACACAGACTCGCCCCTCACCGCGCTCCCGCCGCATGATTTTAGTGATGACCACTGTAGTCGATATAATGTTTGCTAGAACTTAGAAGAATTATTACAAGTACAACATATTAATGTAACTTTAATACTTAAAATCTTATAATTAATCAATTATTATTATAAATAATTTCGTAGTATACTGTTTTGTACGATAGATTTTGTAACATTTTTAATACAAAAGTATAATAACTTTCAGACATTTTTTAGCATAATTTCTGAAGTAAAATTAAAACAAGAAATATTCAAATGAAATAGACAAATTTTATTCATTTGGCAAACCAATTTGGCATAAAAATGTTTAATTATGTGTTTTTTGTATATGATATGTGTTGTAGTTTGTGTTAACTTATTTATAGATACGTTTCTCATTTAATAGTATAGAAAATAACATAATTATTGAACATAAAATGTACTTAACAAACATATCTATTTACAAGACTTATCGATAGCTCGTTGCCGTTCGGCACATAATTTATACCCATCTCTATTTGTCATATACACATCGACGTAGTATCTATAACTCATCTGCCTACGATACGCACTAAGCAATTTGTGCAATACGCGCGCTCTATAGTAATGTATACTCTAAGAAATAAAGTAATTTAACCATGCTTTTAGCAACTCATTTGATACTTAAGAAGCGATTTGACAGATGATTTGTTAATTTTTGCGTTGATAAGCCTTTCGGAAACCGGGCGTTAACCTAGTGTTTTGAGGTTTAGCTTAGTACCTCCATCCGACAACCACGCGTAGTGGGTGCACTCAACTCGGTACACCTGTCAGACAGTCACCTCTTAAGATTCTAGTAGTTACAAGTAAAGTACAGTAATATTAAAAGTTGTATAAAACTGGGAATGTGATATTTTTGAAGTGAAACTTCTTTAGGCGCATGAGAGGTAAAATTTGAGCGACCGGTAACGCAGCAGCGTCATGACGTTCAGTACTTAGATGGGCAACCGCCTGGGAATACCGCGTGAGGTTGGCTTTTTTTTCAATTAGTTTTTTTTTTCATATTTTAAATTCGTTTTTTTAATTAGTTTTTTAAATTAGTTTGCCAAAGAAGTTTCACTTCTGACATGTGTACTTTATAATCACGCAATTTTTTTGTATGTTATTCTTACCTAGTTTCTTCTCACAGGAAAGTTGTTGTGGAGCCGGAGAGGAAAGAGGTCAATAAAGCTATATCCAGCACCTGAAAAATATTCGCAAAATAACTGAGGTAGGGCACAGCAGGAAATTTCCTGCTCAAAATATGGAACAGCCCGACTGGGGTAGTACCTCGACCTTATCGATCGCAGCTAAAAACACTGCTTTCAAGCAGTGTTATTTATCTGTGTTCCTGTTGGTGAGTAAGGTGACCAGAGCTCCTGGGGGTAACTGGGGATGGGGTTGGCAACGCGCTTGCGATGCTTCTGGTGTTGCAGGCGTCTATAAGCTACAGTAATTGTACTTCACAGTCTGTAAATGATATGTGTAGTTGCGATGTACAATAAAGTATAAATAAATAAATAAATAAATAAAATACCACCAGGTGAGCCGTACGCTTGTTTGATGATCTATTTATATAAAAAAAAATTTAAAAAAAAACTGATTGATATTGACTAGAGAATTTGTAACTATTTTTTTCTCTTTTACTCGTTCATCAAGACGAAAATTCTGCAAATTTGAGAAACAATTACCGTTCATCTAAAGGTGAATAAACTACATATTTAATTTTTCCTCTTACCTAGTGTCTTCTAACAGAAAAGTTCTCGTGGAACCCTATGTATGGTGGAGAACGTGGATTCAGAGAGGGGAACTCTATTCAGCACCTGAAAAATATTAGCAAAATGTTTAAATAACTGTGACTTTTGATATTAGTTAGATAATTTTTAATTAAAAGTTTTATGGTCTATTGATTTAATAAAAATAGTCTCCTAATTGTTATTCTTGTCATAAAAGTCAAAACTGTCACATTATAAAGAATAGGTACATTTGATTGGTATATTTATTTTTATTCTTCAGAAGTAGTATACAATAAGATAGAGATAGATATAAATATATAAGATATATTTTGATTTTGTTTTTTTTTTTTTGATACTTAATTTTATCATAATTATTATGCTATCAGTGATAAACTGATAACTTAAAAAGTTACATTACACTCAAAACTTCAAATGTTTTATAACTACATAATTATGTATATCTATACAAATAAATAAAATTGGAGTGTCTGTTTATTATATATTAAAATAACCGCTTTTTACTAAATGCATATGGATGTATATACAGTACATATTATACCAAAATGCTATTTTCTACAATTTTTGTCCATCTGTCTCTTTTTTTAGACGTTTTAGACTCTTTGTTCTGGCTAAGCTCTGAAACGGCTGTAACGATTTTGACGGGACTTTCACTGGCAGATAGCTGATGTAATAAGGAGTAATTTAGGCTACTTTTCTTTTAGAAATATTTTTATTTTATAGCTCTGCGATCTGAACAATAACTTTTTTGTTAAATTCATATTATAATATGTAGTTAATTCACCTTTAGATGAAATGCAATTTTTTGTCACATTTGCAGAATTTTTGTCTTGAAGAATGAATAAAAGAAAAAAATATATCTTTACTACCTAATATTTAGAGCTGAAGAGTTTAATTGTATGTTTCAACGTGCTAATCTCAGGAATTACTGGTCCGATTTGAAAAATTATTTCAGTGTTAGATAGCCCATTTATCGAAGAAGGCTCCAAGGCTATAATATTGTAGTACCTCTTTTTTCTTAAATTAACGCGGGTGAAACCGCGGGGCACATCTAGTATATAATAAAAAAATATCTACCTCTTACAAAACATAATAAAGACTAGGAATAATAATAATAAATAAACACTTCACACTCAACGGCCCCCATTAGGATTTTCTCCTGTGTCGGGGGTCCAGAAACCACACAATACACAAAGCACAAACGCCCAGACCACGACAAACATATATATGGCCAATACAGATATCTGCCATGAGCGGGAATCGAACCTGCGACCGCCAGCGCATCAGCCAGTTCTGTAACCGCTGCGCCAATGTGTCATCTACAATAGCTAAACAAAATTATCAAGCTCATATAAATATTTATTGTAACAATAAATATCTTTAAAATTATTTTAATCCTATAATATGATACATAAAAATTACATTAAAATTATTTAATACCTCTTGACACTTACCTTTTTGTTTTTCTATGGTGTAAAGATGAAAATATATAAAAGGAGTATTGTTCAATGGTGCTGGAAAATTTATTACATTATTTTTTCTTTACATATGACCCACACAAATATTATATTTGTTGCAACTTTTCTTTAAATATATATATGAACTCTTCATTCTGAACTACTTGGACCCACAATCATCATCTGAAAATAAATGAAAAATGAAATTAATCACTATATTATTATATTTATGTAGTCTACATACATATGTAATTTCTAGTAGTCTTCAATGTAACATAATTACTACAATTAGTAATACATATATATATTTTAACACAAATATTTTCCTTTATATTATACTAGCTTCTGCGCGCAACTTCGTCGCCGTGGACTCCGCTCCTATTGGTCTTAGCGTGACGACACATAGCCTATAGCCTTCCTCGATTGATGGGCTATCTAATACTGAAAGAATTTTTCAAATCGGCCCAGTAGTTCCAGAGATTACCGCGTTCAAACAAACAACCAAAGAAACAAACTCTTCAGCTTTATATATTAGTATAGATAGAGATCTGAACAATGGAAATTTACTTAAAAACACTGTATCTAGTGGTTTGTAGTCGGCAAATGACATTTATCTTTGATTTAGCACATAAGGTTTCATGGAATTTTCTAAATCTTGCAAGGAATGAAAGTATAAAAACTACTAAACAAAAATATGGTATAGATTGTCTCTTCTATGGATTATTCAATTGTAAATTCGTAATTCTACGAAAATTTTATAGACAACAGGAAATTAAAAAGAACTTTACACTTAATGGCATAACATGAAAACCTATGCATCACTGTTTTATATTATTTCTTGTATAGAAATAAAATACATAACATACATACATATAAACTCTTTGCTGAAATAAAATTAATTAGTTTATGTTAAGAAAACCATGACTGTCTTTAAATGCAAAACTTTTGAACCATGACTGTGTTTTAATACATACCATTAGTATAAAATCAACTTTAAATTCAAAATATTGCTAAATGTTAAGACTTCATAAAAAATGAACAAATGAAATGAATGTAAGAAAGCTAATAAAGATTAAAAATTAAAATATGTTATAGGTTATATTTAAAATCACGTTTTGGCCGCGTTCCAGATGACAATCCCAACGCTCTAGGGGCGT
The DNA here is from genome assembly GCA_905220545.2 of Melitaea athalia. NCBI lineage: Eukaryota > Metazoa > Arthropoda > Insecta > Lepidoptera > Nymphalidae > Melitaea > Melitaea athalia. The sequence goes on from HG992189.1 coordinate 3,791,118, forward strand.
TTCACCTAAAGCCCTCGGTCGTTCCAAGCGGATGTTTGACGTCATAGATGACGTCACTGCTCGCGACCGCAGAACGCTCGCTTCGCCCCTAAAATATACGTGGGTCGAAGTTGGCTTTCACAACTGTCAATGTCAAATTGTGAATGTTATGAATATGAATACCATACCTACCACATATATGTTACCATACCATACCATATATATGTTAAGGTTATCACTAAATTCGATTCCTGTTCAATTCGGCAAAAACGCAACGATAATTTTCCGGGAATCCATGTTGAATTAAGTTTTACTCCAATGCATACGAAATATTTAAAAGGACCAAGATTTTTTAAATAATACTTTTGAAAAATTAACATTGGCGACTAAACATATAACAGATTACTATATTAGATTCAGAATCTGATATTGCAGTAGAAGTAACAGTGTCAGTGGAGGATGCAAGACGTGCTGAAAATGGTAAGTGGGCCCGTAATTTTAAACAAAATAGAATATTACGTTTTTCGGGTTGGATTTAGAATCGTTTGGCACGAATTTAAGGGGGTGACGGGGTGGAGGGGGGAGGGGAGGTCCCCCCTAACCCCCCCGTACCACTCGCGATACAAGGTAATGCGCCGTTCTTGAAAAAATAGAAAAAAGAAATCTTACATACCTAACCTCCAAATTCGACAGTTTATCGTCATAATTTCTATCTGTGACATCTCCAGCACTGTGGAAGCCTTTTGCTGATGCGTTTTAACACTGGTTCAATAATTGTAGAGAGGCTGTGGTAATTTACCAAAATAATAGATAAACAAATATACAATGGAAAGTCCGGGGAAGACGGTTCAAATAGATGAAAGCAAATTCGGGTATCGAAAATATAACAAAGGTATAATCTAATTATAACTACTCTTTAGATTAAGACCCGCGTCGGTCTAATTTTGAATTTAGATAGGTTAGGGTTATTTTTTTTTGTTTTTTGTTTTTGTGACAAAAATATGCCGGTAAACAGTCTAATATTGAAATTAGATAGGTTAGGGTTATTTTTTTTTGTTTTTTGTTTTTGTGACAAAAATATGCCGGTAAACAGTCTAATATTGAAATTAGATAGGTTAGGGTTATTTTTTTTTTTGTTTCTACGACAAAAATATGCCGGTAAACAGTCTAATATTGAAATTAGATAGGTTAGGGTTATTTTTTTTTGTTTCTGTGACAAAAATATGCCGGTAAACAGTCTAATATTGAAATTAGATAGGTTAGGGTTATTTATTTATTTTTTGTTTCTGTGACAAAAATATGCCAGTAAACAGTCTACGGGTCTTAATCTAAGACTTAACATAATTATTATTGACAAAACAATCAAAACATTATGTCTCCAATAAAAAATTTCATTATATTTAATTCCGTTTCAGGTCGGCAGGTAAGATTTCTTTTTTCTATTTTTTCAAGAACGGAGCATTACCTTGTATCGCGAGTGGTACGGGGGAGTTGGGGGGGACCCCCCCTCCCCCCTCCACCCCCTCCCCCATTAAATTCGTGCCAAACGATTCTAAATTTCAACCCGTTTTTCTTAACCTAACCTCAAATTGAACTTTTTGTTGTGTGCGTGAGGTCTTTTCGAAGACCAAGATTCCATTTGTTGAAAAAACATGTAACAAATCAACATTTTTTTAAATATTAATATAAATAGTTATGATTTTGTTCTATTCAATTCCAATTATTTCTTGCGATAGTCGTATTCATGAGAGTTCGTATATTTTCATCGTTTCTAATACAATTTCTAACGAACTGAGTTTTTTATTCAGATTTAGTATTTGCAATGGCACTTATGAATAGTGCATTCGAAAAAAATGGCCGCAACGACTGTGATATCGTAGCAGGGAGATCATGCTCACCATACTGATAGTCGTATGCAAGCTATCTTTTGTATAAAACAAATTTGGGAAGACATAGCGGCAGTAATGAAGACAAAAATCCCATTGATAACTGAACCGTAGTGTTCAGCTACAATGAGAAGTTTGAAATAATCTTACAAGAGTGTGAAAGACCACAACAATAAAAGTAGCAATGACGGGAGAACATGGCTGTTTTATGAAGTAAAAATATATTTTTATATTGGTTTTCTAAACTTATTTTCATTCTTAGATTAAATTATAGTTATGCTTTGTAGAGAATGGGACAAAATTTTCAATTCAAAAGCCTGGGCTTCTCCGGTTGCCGTGGCTTCTACGTCAGGAGTCTCTTCAAAAAGAATTAAGGAATCAGAGGGCAAAGTGTGATCCGGTATGTTAATTAATTTAATTTCTAAGCAGTTAATTTCACTAGTTGTAACTCTAAATTTGATAGACATTTTTCATTTCTGAGATTCATCTTCCATCAAGAAAACTAAAGAAAGCATGGTCTATCTTGAAAAAGAGACTCCGGCAAAAAAATTGGAAGTGGAGGTAGGGCATGCCAAACTCCATAAAGAGCGCGAAGGAATGGAAAGGGTAATAGATAGAGTCCTGACATTACTGACTAAATTTGTTGGTAAGAAATAATTATCTATCTATATTATTAGGAAAATTTATTTATTTATTTATTGGTTTACCAGCAGTTATTACACTAAAACATTCATTACAAAACAGAACATACATTATGCTAAATCTAAGTGCGCAACTCATGTAGGTAAACACCACATGCATATAATTAAACACAACTCAGTATACAAAACATAAAATAAGTTATCCAAAACAGTGATTAAACAAATGCTACAAAACTGACATCAAGTACATCTATCTAAAAAGCACAACGACTAATAGATGGTAAATCGAAAGCAAGATTATGGACTCGGCTCCTAAAATGCGGAAATGTTGTGCCAAATATATCAATCTGTTTGATGTAGTGATTGTATATTTTACTTAGCCGTGAAACTGGCGAGTTTGTGCCCAAAACTGATCTTCGAAAAGGAGGATACAGGAGCATAATTGGTTTTCTGGGATATTTGCGAGGGATATTGAAATTAAATTTTGACAATAGTTCAGGACAGTCAATAATGATTATGTAGTACACACTACAGCCTATCACAGTCCACTGTTGGACATAGGCCTCCACAAGTTCGCGCCCGACATTATGACGCGAACTCATGTGTTTTGCCCATAGTCACCACGCTGGGCAGGCGTGTTGGTGACCGCAGGGCTGGCTTTGTCGCACCGAAGACGCTGCTGCCCATCTTTGGCCTGTGTATTTCAAAGCCAGCATGGATGGTTATCCCGCCATCCGTCGGCTTTTTAAGTTCCAAGGTGGTAGTGGAACTGTGTTAACCCTTAGTCGCCTCTTACGACACCCACGGGAAGAGAGGGGGTGGCTAAATTCTTTAGTGCCGTAGCCACACAGCACATATTATGTAGTAATTTAAACAAAAATAATAAATCGGATGAGTTTCTGTGCTTCTCTAATAAATGCATTTTGAAATGTTTCAGGCGTTTCAAATAGCTAGGTTGTTTGGTTAGCAACACCGGTAAAGTAGGCTAGATGGTACACAAATCGCTTTTAGATTCGCTCGATTCTTAGGCTATGTGTTGCATAATGAGGCCGCCAAGCTAGGACACAATATTCAAGTATGCTTCTTACAAGACTATTATAATTTTAGTATTTGGAGAGCGGAATGATTTTACGTTTCTAATAAGAAATTTTAGATGCTTTCTTCACAACATTATCAATATGAGGAACAAAAGTTAGCTTGGAGTCAAGCATTACACCCAGGTCTCTAACAGTGTCTACGTGACTAAGACTTCTGTCATGTAAATAATTATTATGTATCTATATTATTAGGAAACTTGGTGCCTCAGAAGTCGCGACTGCAGCAAGATCAATTCCTTTGAAATGTGGTGTTGGCGAAGACTACTACGGAGGACATCCCTCCCGTGACCTTGGTTGGTGTAAAGTATCCGAAACGTCGGGAAATTAAAAAACTTAATAAACCGCGATAAAATCCGTAAAAGTTGTTTCATTTCAATAACTAAGAATCTATATTATTCTGATTTAATATTGATATTAAACTATTAATATAGTGCAAAATAGTCCAATATTGTTGAAATGGGCATGACGAAAGATTTTGAAAACCCCCTCCGTAATGTGGGTACACACTTACTATTCACGAAAATAACTATATTTCGGTAATAAACTTAAGTTTAAGTAAGTTTAAAACTATTTTTCTAATATGTTTTCAATGAGTGTCAAAAAACGGCAACAGGTGTCATGGCGTCGACTCTGACGTCACGCTATTTCATACCTTAGGATCGTCATAAATCCCCTCAAAGGGCACGTTCCACCTAAGGCCGCTGAAAAGTGAAAAAACCGCTCAGGTGACAGGTGGAACGATAGAATGGTGTTGTGGAACTTGCGGACGCTTAGTGGAACGCGGCAGTCATTGTGTATTTGTGTCTAGAATCTAGATGCGTAGCGAAGAAAGTAAACAAATAAAAATTAAAAATGAATTCCAAATTTTTTAAGTGTTGTGCAGTACCACTGTGTAAAAATACATCAATAAGAACACCCGAAAAAGTGTTTGTTCATGTTCCAACTAAGAAAATAATAAGAGATAAGTGGTTAAAGCTCGCATGGCGAAACCCAAACGACGTAGTCACGAATGCGCCACTTTATTTTTGTGAAGACCACTTTGATGTGAGTAGGTATCTTATTAATCATGTAATGATAGGTCTAAAAATGTTTCTTTGACGATCTAATTTATTGAGATTATGTTTGTTTTGGTCTTGGCTATCATTCCATAGTATCTATTTGAATCGTTAACTTTTCTTTTTTCAGTTGCCAAATGATATGGAAAATTATATGCAGTATCATTTGATGGGATCAGTATCACAAGTACGTATGAAACCAGGATGTATGCCCCATAAATTTACATGCCAACCAAACAGGAAAACACAAACATCTGACATAACAGAGCAACCTAATATAGCTAAGAAACGAAAAATGATGATTCTTGAAGAGTCTAAAAATGATTTCGAAGGAAAATGTATAGTTACGGAACAATCAATTTTTGAAGGAATTGCATCCGGTAGTTCAGGTATATATTATTCAGGTATATATTAGGTATTAACTTATTTATTACAATATAGCATTGAACAAGTTAATTTTATTCTCAGTGTTATTACATAGGTACATTGTTGGTACACTCAAAACTAGATAGATTTTACTGTAATCTCCTATTTGTTCATAACATTGCACTTAAATAACAAAATATTTGTTTTACAGTTCAGCAGAATGTAGAAGTTCCTCAATCACCAAGAGTGTTGGCTAAATCAATTCAAGTACACATACAGAAACCTTACAGAAGTAAAGCTAACCAAACAAAAATCAGTTCGGTAGATCAGATGACATCACCAATAAAGCCATCTCTACATTCTGTCGCTACATCACCATTTAAAATCAAGCATTGTAGTGTAAATAGTAACTCATCAAGACCAAGTGTAAATTGTTTGGGTAAAATCGTTAAAAAAATTGAACAATCAGATAGTGATACTTCTTATACTCCTTCTGTAACTCACACAGAATCATCAGTATCTGTAAAATCTCTTCAAATGGAGTCTACATCGGACTGTAGTGAGATGATAGATGATGACAAAAGGAAAGAAGATTTAAATGCCTTAGAGTGTACCTTGAAGAAAATTCAAAAAACACCCCGTTCTTATATTGGCATTCCTAAAAATTGTTATTATTTAGTTAACCTGATTAAAGAACAGACAAATATACCATTTAATCATATTTTATTGTGTCTAAAAAAGATTAGATTAAATAATTCATTCCGTGAACTTGCTGATGACTTTGGCATTGATAGAACTTATCCGAGCAAAATTTTTTTTAAAAATATACCTATTATAGCAAGTGTAATGCGTCCTTTTATTGTATCATTGGATAAGGAATTGATTAAAAAAAAATTACCTATGGCTTTTAGACATAAGTACTATAATGTGTCTTGTATAATAGACTGTTTAGAGATTGAGATACAAAAGCCATCAAAGGCCTTAAATCAAGCTCTTTCCTGGTCTGATTATAAGAAAGCCAATACCATTAAGTACCTTGTATCTTGTACACCAAATGGTTTAGTAAATTATATTTCAAATGGTTATGGAGGCCGAATAACAGACACATGCATTGTTGAAACTTCTGACTTTTCAAAATGTTTGCAACCCAGTATGTGGGTTATGGCAGATAGAGGATTTAAACATGTAGAAGTGTATTTAAGAAAAATGGGTGTGCTATTAGTACGGCCTCCAAGTGTAGCATCTGGAGGCAAGTTAAGTAAAGCTGAAGCTAAAGAAACTAAACAAGTAGCTAGCTTAAGAGTTCACGTTGAGCGGGTTATAAGACGGTTGCGTGAATTCAACATGTTAAAACCACATGCCTGTCTTAATTTAAGTTTAGTTAAAGTTCTTGATGATGTTTTAACTATAGCTTGTGGTTTGATTAATATACAAGACTCTCTTATTAAATAAAACACAAATTAAATTTCTGCATTTTTATTTATTAATATTATTTTTTTATTTACACTATTGTACAAAAATGTTGTTGTCTACAAGAAGATTTGAAAACATGCTAAACTGCTGTTAAAATTATGCCAAAATTTAGCTAAATGCTTTAAAATAATGCCAAATAAAATCGGCCAAGTGCGAGTCGGACTCGCGCACGAAGGGTTCCGTACCATTGACTAGGTACATTGATTTTAATATCGGGCAAAAAGCGGCTAAAAAAATCACTTTTGTTGTATGAGAGCAAAAATAGGCAAAAATGACGTTTTTTTGTATGGGAGCCCCCCTTAAATATTAATTTTATTATTTATTATTAAAGTAAAAATAGAACTGAGTATTTTGTGAATATTTCAAGTGCCTACCTGTTGCCATTATTAATATCGAGCAAAAAAAGGCAAGAAAATCGCGTTTGTTGTATGGGAGCCCCCCTTAAATATTTATTTTATTTTGTTTTTAGTATTTGTTGTTATAGCGGCAACAGAAATACATAATTTGTGAAAATTTCAACTCTCTAGCTATAGTCGTTCTTGAGATACAGCCTGGTGACAGACACACGGACGGACGGACGGACGGACGGACGGACGGACGGACGGACGGACGGACGGACGGACGGACAGCGAAGTCTTAGTAATAGGGTCCCGTTTTTACCCTTTGGGTACGGAACCCTAAAAATATGCTATTTGAAATAAAACAAAATAATATCATTTTGAATATTTATTAATGAATTATTTTACATTCTAATCTACTTTTCAAATAAAATGTTAATATCTTAGTCTTCATCGGCAGCCGATGTATTTGTAGTAGTGGAAGCCTCATTGTCAAGACTAACTTTCCATGGTACGCAGTAAGTTATCTCAAACTGTGTATAATAAGAGTAATTTTCCCCGCTCTCTTTAGGCCAAATCTAATGTATAAAACTCAATCATCTGGCTGAAAACGCGTTCAATTTCTGCGTTAAAATGTGGTAGTGATAATAAAGATAATGCCAATCGAGATAAATCTGCAAAGGGGTTATTGCTAGCTGCATCTTTGTAATCAAATACTTCATTCCAGAATTCTACGGTGAAAGACGTGCATTTCCATTCAATGTGTACTATGTTCCTCCTTTGAGACAAGAGCCTATCTATTGTGGCTGCATTCACTTTGAATTCTTGGGCAATATCAATTATTATAGAAGGTTTAACTACTTTTAAAGTTTCTTCCATGGAAATAAAAGTACTTTAAAATTAATTGGTAATCTAGATTGCATTTCTGTCACAAGTTTCAGGGTGACGATTACGTAACATTTACGTAAATTTAGATGATATAAAAGAAAACAATCTCTCTGTGAGGTGCGAAGATTGTATAGCTTCACAGGGGGGATGTAAACATGCGAATACATTCCTTATGTGGGTCCGTCGCAGAAGTAAGGAACTCTCCTGCAATTCTGTTGAGTGCTACTGGAAAAATCAAAATTATCCAGGGTCGGTAGTAGCCTAAAATATATAACTGTCAAAGAAATATCAAAGGGCAATCCTGTATTACCAGGGAATTCATCTGACCTAAAGAAGTTTTTACAAGAGGCTAAGAAGAGAAAGGTTGCACATTATGAGCTTTTAAAATATCAAACCACATATTGTTTAAGTGACATAGAAGCTGTCTCAATGCATAAACTTGTATGTAATCTAAAAGAAAAACACGGAGAAGTTTTTTTTGGGAAAAATACAAATAGCAGTCTGTTATACAGAAAGTACAAGAACTAACCAAAGAACAATCAAATAGTGCTCCTTGGTTTGAATTAAGGTATGGTTGAATAACTGCTTCTAGAGCATTTGAAGTAAGCAGATGCAACACAAGTGATGGCACACTTATAGCTCTCATACTTGATGGCATAATTCCCGACACCCAATCTATGAAGCGTGGCCGCACCTTAGAAGATGAAATGAGAAAAACTGTTGAGGGAAAATTAAGAAAAGTAACCACTTATTAATCTCCAGACATCCTATGATTGCGGGGTCCTCAGATGGAATTTTTGAAGATGGTATAATAGAAATGAAATGTCCTCTTAATGAAAAGAGCTACATGAATTTTGTAAAGAATGGACAGCCTACAGAAAAATACAATGCCCAAGTGCAGCTACAAATGTTTTTAACACAAAAGAAAAAGTTATAATTGTGTAGCTGACCCAGACTATCTTAAAAATAGAAAAGTGAATATAATAAATGTATCATTAAAGCTTGCATATGTTGAAGATTTAATTTAACAGTAAGTTATTAAACTTTTGGAAAACAAATATATATCCTTTATTATATCAAAGTGTAGAGTAAGTGTGCTAATATATGTGTAAATAAGTGTTTATTTAAGTAAATAATTGTGTTTGCTAGCAAACGAAAAAAACAGACTTCAATTGCATCGGCAAGTAATAAATAATAAATAAATTAACAAATGCACTAGTCGTCACTACGATTTTCGAGGGTTTTCCACGATTTCACTGGGATCCCATCATCAGATCCTGGTTTCCTTATCATGGTACCTAAGTTGGGATAACTCCTTTCCAACAAGAAAAGAATTATCAAAATCGGTTCATAAATGACGAAGTTATACCCGAACATACATTTTAAAAAAAATATATATATATATACAGTCGAATTGAGTAACCTCCTCCTTTTTTAAAGTCGGTTAAAATCCTTTTCTTAATAAAAGACATACATACATATATAGATAAGATTGTTTACATATACATACATACACATACATAGTACACATATACATACATAAGTTCACACTACATAAATAAGAAGTTTTTTTATTCTATACTTTTATATAACAATGGATAGACATGGGTTTTCCAAAATTTAATTACACTTTCAAGAAAACCTAACATATAATCCTCATCAAAAGATACACTAATGATTTCAACATTTTTATTTGTAGAAAAGTTTGGGTCTGCGACACAAAAGTAACACTTATGTAGACCACTTAGGTACATTTGCATTTGCATCTGAGCGAAGCATTTCTTGCTAGCGTGCCCATTTTTTATGTAATTGAGATAAGTTTTTTCGCTTAAAGGACATTTTATTTCCACAATGCTATCTTTACAGATTCCATCAGGGGAACCTGCTATCATTGGATGTTTTAGGGATATGAACAGTCCAGTGTTCTTAATTTTTTTCCCTAGTTTTTTGCTAACTATTTCTCTAACTTCATTTTCTAAATATCTACCCCGTTTCATTGCTGGTGTGTCTGGTATCTTCCCGCCCATGATAGTAGAAATCAGTGTCCCGTCATTGGTCTGACACCGACTCGCTTCATAAGCTCTAGAAGCTGTTACCCTGCCATACCTCAGTTCAAACCAAAGATTATTTTTGGACTGGTCCCTGGTCTCAGTTTCTATTTTTTTTATAATATCAAGAGATAAATGAATTTTACTTAAAAATAAGTCACAAGACTCTTCCTTATATCTAAAAACAAGTTGGTGCATTGAGGCACTAAGTAGTATATTACAACAAAAATCTTGTTGGTACTTTAATAGCTCGCAGTTATCAAGTTTTCTCTTTTTTCCTTCTTCTAAAAATTTTTTAAGGACTGTAGAGTTAGAAGGCAATATAGGACTACCATTAGATAAATCTTTTGCAGATATAAATTTCAAGGTAGTGCCAACTCTTGATAGCTTTGACTTCCGCCAGTAACATTGAACTTCTGTGCATGAAGGTTCTTCGCTTCTTCTATGTATCCACATAAGCAGCGCTATGGCGTGCTTACATCCGCCCTGGGCAGCAATACAATCATGGCATTCAATTGAAATTACTTTTTCTTCATCTTCGTCAACCATCAGTGTAACAGCATACTGTTTTGCATGAACTTTATGCTCAGGGCAAATTTTACACTTTACTGTACAGATATTGCCTTCTCTTTTTAATTGCACATAGCTAATAGCATCGTCGCCATACGATGGTCTCGAAGACCTGAAATAATTGAAATTATTTAGAACAAATACATATGCATTGACTTAATTAATCAGATTTTTTTATGTTTATTAAAGGAAAGATACTACTAGTACTAGTAGTTGCTTTTTAGTTACAGAAATGTACTCGTTTTATCGGGTATTATCATGGTATTAACTCTAAAATAGCAACTTACAAGCTGTGTGAGCTAACCTCAAAAATAAACAATGACAAATTTATTGTAAAAATAACCTATGAAAGTAAAATAAAATAAACTCGCATCAGTTCAAAACGAGTTTGATTATATCGAGGGTAAAAATAAATATAAAATTTACTTACAAGGAAGTTTTCACGTTTCGATATTCTGACGAGCAAAATTCTTTATTTGATGCGAGAAAATCGCCCAACATTAACACATCAATCCTGGGCAAATTTGAGCTATTAGCCTTAACAAAGGTTGGTTCCATCGTTGTATGGTAGATTTAGCACAAGAACAAAGCAGAGCACGAGAGGAGATCAGCACGAGATCAGCAGAGTGAAGTGAACATGAACAAGATTACAAGTAGACGTGTGCGTTATTTCACGTCGCTAGTTACAATAACTAGCTACGCGGCACGAAACGAATCACCGGTTTTGTGTCAAATTAAAAGTAGTGATTTTTGTAAATGCGTTACGAGTGACAATCGAGTCGCGTCGAGAGTTACGGTTTCTTTTTTTCTTAATTTTTTCGCATCGCGCCTACCGGCCGACCGAGCAAGCGAGATGGTAGATCTATCGAGATCGAGAGCGAGTGACACGAAACTTATGATTTATTTACAGAAAAAAAATACAATTTATGCGATAAAGATATTATATACTAAGTATTAGAATAATGCTCTTAAACTACACAAATAATTAGGTACGTATGAAAAAAATTGGGAAAAAAATGAATATATAGTGTTTAAAGAATAATTATAATTATTATAATAAAAATAATAAATACTTTTGTATTCCTATATTTTTTTTTAAGTTATTAACATACGGCCATTTAATTCTCTCTCTATAAATGTTGGTCTATAAACAATTTTATAAGTATGTTTTATAGATTTTTTTTTGTAATTTTTTCCGATGGCAGATTATATCGACGGGTGCAAAGTAAAAAAAGTTAACTGTTTGTTTGTTTGAACGCGCTAATCTCAGAAACTACTGGTCAGATTTGAAAAATTCTTTCAGTGTTGGATAGCCCATTTATCGAGGAAGGCTATAGGCTATATATCATCACGCTAAGACTAATAGGAGCGGAGCACCAATGAAGAATGTTTCAAAATCGGAGTTTTCTATTTCCTTTTGAAATCTTCCGCTGCATGCGTTGCGTAAACAGTTAAAGTTATGCAAAAACAGACAAACAGACATATATATGACATGACAAAAACGTAGTGGTTATATACTCTTTGCATGACATGTGTATGTATGGCAGAATTGGTCCTATTCCACGCGAACGAAGTCACGCGCAGAAGCTAGTGTAAGTATATGAGTACAATTGTTTTTAATATTCTTAATTGGAGATGATATAGATTCTATCGAGATGTGATTTAAATCATTAAAAATGTAAGGCCGTAGCGTAGGTCGTTGGTCCAAAAGATATTATAATAGATTCACTCAAATCCCACATCCAGAGTAATTTGAGTTCATCTTTTATAATTCAGATAAATATTGAAGATGTCTTATTTCTTCATTAACTCGATTAACAATAAGAAGGAACCAAACTCCTAATACTAAGTCGGAACTATTATGCAGTCGTAAGTATTGCTATTAATTTTCTGCAGGAGTAAAAAGAGGTAAGTAATGAGGTAGTGGATTTTCTTGCAAAGCAGGCTACTTTCCATGAGGCGGATCCTCAATCTTCCCCAGAGACAAGCATACCAATCTTGGCAGAATGACTGGGATAAGACCAACAAAATAAAAGGAAGGTTTAAATATCATAAAACCTACCTTTTATCAATACATAACCTCATCCCAAGAAAACAATTTTTTTTTCAATGTATCTATCACTATTTTATGTAGAATTCGTTGAGGCCATTGCTGTACCCCAGTTTTTCTAAATAAAATTAGAATAAGATGCTCTTCTCTTCTCTGTGAGAGTGTGGTTTTGAAAAGGGGTCACTCGACCACATCTTCTTCGCCTGTTCTAACAACACATTTACTATAGGTATATAACCTTCTTCCTGAATTGAACATCCCTCTTCCTACTTAGGTTTCCTCTCTACTAAACTTACAACAACATCGAATTGATATTTCTCCTATCCAAATTTATTAATATTAATAATATTAAACTACATACATATATAATTTTTATGAATGTGAGGCAGACTGTACCTATGCTATTTATTTAAATAAATAATCATATGATTATATTACATTTTTTTAAATATCATATTGTCATGTCCGAATGAAGGCTATATTATATACCTAATATTATATTACATAGTTAGATTAAATGAAGAGTAGAATTATGTTTAGATCCTACCCTAATATACTTAACTCCCTGATAATTAGGTACTAAAATCTTTGTTAGGTTTTTCTCCAGGTAACAAAACTCAAACAGTTTTTTTTTGCATCAAAAGCTAGTTTCCTCCGTAATTTATATTATTTATTTATTAATCTCATTACATGTTTTCCGCGGTCTGGGTGTTTGTGCAGTCCATTGTGGGTCTCCTACCGTGCCTCGGAAAGCACGTTAAGCAGTAAGTGCCAGTTGTTATCATGTACACCTGATAGCGATCGTTACTCATGTATCCGCCAACCCGCATCGAAGGCAAGAAAGAGACCTCTATGCCCAGCAGTGGGATATTATAACAGGCTGAAGTCATATAATACGTGTACAATGATTCTGTTTGTGATGTAAAAACTCCCCATCCTTTCAAGTTTTCATTTTTACAATTGATACTACTACTAATAATAATAATGAATAATAGATACTATTAAATAATAATAAATTTATTTGTGAAAAACATACTACATCAAATGGAAATTATACGAGTATAATTGTATTTTAGTTGTTAGTTGTGTGTTCAATTACATCGTAAAGTAATACAACATAGGTAGACGAAAAAAATTATATAACGCACTAGTCGCCACTACGATTTTCAAAGGTTCCCCTTGATTTCTCTAGGATGATATCATCAGATCCTGGTTTCATGGTACCACCCTTGGGATTTCTCCTTTCCAACAAAAAAAGAATCAGAAAAATCGGTTCTTATACGACGAAGTTATCCGCGAACACACATAAAAAAATATATCCTCCTCCTCCCTTTTTGAAGTCAGTTAACAAAGAGAAAACACGCGGTACATAATTTATAGCAATGATTATCCTTAAAGAGAATGTAAACGAAAATAAAAGAGGATACAACACAAACTTATTGATTAAAATATTTAAAATCATTTAACTAATACATTACCTAGTTATTTGTAAAAAAACATAATGCATCAAATGGAAATTATACAAAGACAAAACAAATGGTACATAAGTTATAGCAATGATTTTTACATAAAGAGAATATAAACGAAAATAAAAGAGCATACAAATAAACTTATTGATTAAAATTATTTAAGTAATACATTAAATTTATTTGTGAAAAACACTGCATAAAATGGACCATGGCACCATATGTCAAACAAATGTCAAATATACAGCTGACACCTGACAACGCCCAATCGCTCCTAATAAGCGTTCCGTTTGTAAAATTCGACCTCAACGCCCCGGGGCGTTTTTTCGCTAATGGAACGGCAATGTCAGGGGTCTTGGGTTAGAGCTTTGGGATCGTCATCTGGAACGCGGCCGTTAAAATCTACATAATGGTAGTGTTCCAATTGCAGAGCATCAGTGACGCACAATGCCAAATTCTTAAGCGGGCTTTACACACTCGTTGCTAAGTTGTTAAGTTGTAGCAATTTATCGTAACGATGAGATTGTTACAATTTATTGTTGTGTGTAAACGGGAGATTGTAGCGATTTATTGAGATTGGAGTTGTGCTCTGCTCTTTCGATTTGTTGGAGCGATAAATCGTTCAATAAATTGCTACAATTTAACGTAGCGTGTAAGGCCCCCATTAATTTGAATGTTAATTTTTTCAAATAATGTACCACTAGAATGCGCTAAATTAAATGTTTAAAAAAAATCATAGACAGCAACCTCATCAATGTATAAATAAAGTGATATCTATTTAAATACTTAAATGAATCCCTATTTTCCAGGCGGGCGACACTCAATTTGCTATACTTTCTCTACCAACCTTAAATTTTTGAATAAATTGGCAGAATTGTACGTCAAAATGAAAAATTTTACACGCCGGAAACGTCATAAACGTCAAGTATAGCAAATTATTTTTTTCCAAATGAAGGCGTCAACATGGCGTCAACTAACCGCCATATTGTATAATGTATAGTAACTTGTTACCACAGCCGGAGTTTTGGATTTTTAGTTCTGTTTTGTATATGTATTTTATTAGGTCTAATACTTTGTTTTGAGAATATTATTCCTCGCTTCTAGGGCTTTACTATTGGTTTGTATTTGACCGTGAATCATTGGTCTCTTTGGTTGAACAAATCAATTTTTCTTTTGAATATCTTTAACAACAATAATTCACAATAGAAAATCACAGTGTTTTGTAGTACCTACCTATATTTTTATTACTTATAATATATTTTTATGTTTTCATTCCTCTAGAAAATACTGGGAAACATAATGTGCGATATCAAAAGTGTGCCATTTGTGAGCTAAAGAGGATCCCTGGAGCCAATGTATTTTTGAGCAAGTTTCCACTTGATCCAGATCGGTTAGTGTGTAAAGAATAGAACAATTCAATACCTATTTAAAAAAAGTTCCATAAAATCTTTATTACATTCAATAACTAACTATAGTAATAAAGTTACATTAAAGTATTATGCCTACTTCAAGCCTACATAAGTAGATTAGAAAAGTAGTTGTAGACTGTAAATTTAAACTATTATCGAATTCTAATTGACGATTAAAATTATTCTACTCCCAGGTGTCGTTCTTGGGTCAAAGCAGTTGGAAATAAAGACTGCTTATATACCTATTAAAAAATTGCATAAAATCAAATATTTGTTTGTCTCATTTTGAAAAAAAAATATTTTAACACAAAGGGCAATAGATTACTTAAAAATGCTATTCCAACACTAAATTTGCCACAACCGTTGGTTGACAGTCTTTTGGAATATTTTCCTCTGCAAAGTGAAGAGAAAGAAAAATCTTAAGTCTTGAAAGGTACAAAAAAGTTTTGCAGTAACTTTTTATATGTTTATCACAGTTATTAATGTAATTAATAATTGTGATAAAAATGTGATTAACATAATTATAAAAATTTATGTATTTTTTCTTGATGTTATTGTTTAGATATTTATCTAGCCGTCTGTTTCTGGTTTTTAATATGTTAATTGATTTTTATGATAAATTCTTTTTTATTTTCTAGTTTTTCAAGATATAACGAATTCGGAGAATGTGCAATGGAAGGAAAATATTTTATCTACAAGTGAGTAAACTACTTTATCATATTATATTTATTTATGTTATACAGTTAAAAGTAACAAATGTGTTTAAGAGGTACAGCATCTTGCTAGTTTATTTTTGTTCATGTAACATATTTTTAATGATAAATAAAATTAAGATTTTTTATTGATGACTAGCCCGTTGCCGCAGTTTGTAGTAGGGCTTGGAATACCGGTAAAAATTCGGTACCGGTACTTTGTCTCGGCAGACGTATCGTTATTTATGGAGTACCAGTACTTTAAATACCGGTACTTTGGAGCCATTTTACCGTTAAATTTTTTACCGGTAAAAACTCGTTTTACGTTATTTTTACCGGTACCTATCCATACCGGTACCGTTAATTGCTACTGTTACCTTTATAGGTACCGAAATTATTACGCTAATAGAATACTACCTACTTTTCTTTATTTTTGATCTCACAGCGTTATAATCTAATGTCACGCGCTGTTGCCGCTCTTATCAGCCTCCCCGCGCAGCTTCGAGTTGAACATTTTTTCTTTGCACGGAGCGGCAACGTCGTAGAGGTACCGATAAAAATATCGTTAATCATGACGTAAGAGGTACCGGTACCAGTATCGTTAAAATTCTATTTACCGTTAAAAATTACCGTTAAAAATCGTTTCCGGTACCGAATTACCTTTAAAACTTTTACCGGTAAAACAGGTATCGGATAAAATTAACGCTATTTACCGGTATTTTATAAAGGTAATTGGTACCGGTAACAAGCCCTGGTTTGTAGTGGCTTTTTTTTGGCGTGCTTTCTGTACCGGGGTTTGTAGATTCGATTCCCACCCCGAGTCTGGGTGTACTATGTATATATATATATATATATATGTATTATTAACCAGGCAGAATAGGCGCGTTAGTCGTCGAGCTGCCGTAATAGCCCGTGCAAGAAGTAAGTAAGAAGCTAGGGCGGCCAGTCTGCAGTCTATATATTATGTATTATTAATAAGTATGTTTATCGAAAAAAAAATATATGTAGCTGTACTAGTTGGCTGTTACCTATAACACAAGCATTAAGTTGCTTACCTTAGAAACAGACGACCGTCCCTGCGTTCCGAAATGCGATGAAATCGATTACAGCGATCACAGCACCGTTCCGATTTGTCGTGAGCGTGCCATCGAACGCTCACGTGACGTCACAGATGACGTCATTACATCCGCCATATTGCGCTTACAACGATTATGCCTCGGGCGTAAGCGTTGTGAGTCTTCTGTCACTTTTGACATTTTTGTCGGTTGTCTGAACTGTCTAATTGAATAACAACAAAAAAATGGAAACAACACATATTATTTCAGTTCACCATGAGGATACAGGGAGAATAATTCAATAATGTTTAAATGAACAAGATGTTGAACAAGCGCAAAGAGATAAAAATTAACTGATATCGGGATATTTGACACCGACAAACAAATTTTGCTCAAAGCGCTCAAAGTGCATTCCGATTTGATCAGTGATTATTAGTCTCATAACACTAATTTCAATTCGGAACGGGCGATTTCGACGAAATCGCTGTAATCGATTTCATCGCATTTCGGAACGCAGCCCGTGTGTGTATTTTATTTCTTTATATATTTATATTCTTTATATTTATTGTTAACTAGCTGCCCGGACAGACTTCGTTCTGTCTGTTATGTTTTTTTTTTAGCATAAAAACCTTCCGTGGGATTTTTAAGGAACATACAAAACAAAATTAGCCGAATCGGTCGAGCTATTCTCCAGTTACGCGCTTAGCAACATTCACTTTTATTATATTGATGATTAAATGAACTTAATTATAATAATAATAATTTGCTGTTGCAAGTCTTATACATTTTTGATGTGACAAAAAGTTTTCATGACAACAATGTGTTAAGCTGTTTCAAAAACTCTTCATCTTACTATGTACTGGAAATTAAAAAAAAATTAAAATGAGATTATATAAAAGTCATACAAATGTTCACAATTGTTCTTGTACTGTATAGAAAAAGATAAATTTTTAAATATATTTTGTACTGATAGTGGCAGTGCAATCTCAGTTGTAGTAAATATCATATAGCTAATAGATTATTGTTAGTCAAAGTTCTAAGAAATCATCTGACATATCGCTGGCCCCGGGCAATAAAGCAGTAAATGCCAGTTACGCCTTTTTTAATGTTATTTGATTTTTAGCTTCTCTGAGTATCAATCTATCACTCTTATTTTTTTTGTATTTTCTGTATTAATATTTCTATAGAATAAATGACTATATCAGTTTTATTGCATGGAGAAAACATAACACAAAAAACCGGTGAACATCTTTACACTAAATTTTTAAACAAAGAGTAACAGTAATAAATTTAACCGCGCTTTTGGAAATAAACGTATTATATCAATAAACTGTAAACACTTAATACTAAGTAATCACAAGAGATTTTATTCTGTACAATGCTATTACGCCTTTATAATTTTTCTGAAGAAGGTGGTAATCGGCTGGTACGCTCGAAATCTAAAGTAGAAATGACGTCGTAATAGTTTCTTACATTCCTGAATCTCAGTGGTTGGTGTTTTAATAAAAGTTATTAATGATGTTACAATTAAAGTAGTATCATCTATAAATTGTATTATACATTTTTTCAATTATTTCAATTAATATTTATACCATTAAAATTATTTTTAAAAGGTTAAATTGGTAAAAAAATTAGCTTTTATGTGACATATTGAACATCTGTTTTGGATCACTGTACGCTGTTTATTTTTATATTTTTATTTATATACAAATTAGCTTGTTTTATTTCTGTAAAATTTGATTTTTGATATTACCGCTTTATTGCCCGGGGACAGCGATATATTAAAGTTATTATTTATACATTTACTTGTATAATATTGACCCTTAGATATTAGATATCTTTGGCTGATATACATATCACTGATAAAATGAGAGATATATGTAAAACACTTTCTGAGTAACAAATATCTTTAATATCTTTACCTCATATATGCAGTGCTTCGCAACATAATATGATACAATGCAGTATAAGATTTTTTGTTTTACTGTTTCTATAAAATGATTATGAATGACACCTTTGGAAAAAAAATTATTTTCATCTTCGCAGTCGCGGGTAGAAGCTAGTAGTAAATAAAATTCAAATAATTTAACTCTTAGTAAATAATTAAGTATGTAAAAAAAACAGTAATAGATGCATATTTAGATATTTTACTACTATTTTTCAGGTGCTGAATACAGCTTTGTCCTCTGCTTCGCAGGCTCCACAAGGACTTCTGAAAAAACTCTAGGTAATAATTAATAAATAAAAATTTCACATTTTCAATTTTATTCAATGACATTAAACATTAACAGTAACATGTCTACTCTAAGCATAGCTAACTAGAATTTAATTTGTATGAAATTTTAGTTTTCTTTAATTTATCTCAACAAATTTTATCTTGTTACCCGACTGCCAAGGAAGGGTTATGTTTTTCGCGCGTATCTTGTATGTATGTATGTAATATTCTTAATTACCTGATTTCTCTAGAACCGCTGAACGGATTTGCATAATTGAGATATCGTTAGATTCGTCTTAGCAGCCCAAGTGTTCTTAGATAGGTGACATTAAAAAAACAAACATGGCGGCTGTGCGAAGCCATTGTAGTTTATGAAGAAATAATTTTTTTTTAGAGTACTATAATATGGGTATCAAATTAAAGGGCTCAATACAAGGATTTCAAAAATGTATATTATAATTATTATTACTGTAATAATAATAAAGAAATACAATAAGAAAGTTTAAAAAATGTTGACTTTGCTCTTTCCCATGCCTAAGGCAAGCAAGATGCGAGCCGAGCTTCTTCCTCGCCTCCTAGGCAACGTCCGACGGTCAATTTCGGGGTGTAGCCTTTCCCATAAAAAAAGAATTATCAACTTCGGACTACTCTGTAAAAAGTTATGCTCGGTCAAACATAAAAATGATATATACGTGGCAACTTTAGAACGGCCTCATTTTTTTCGTCGTTAATAAATTACTTAATCAACCACATGATGTAAACTATTTTAATGAATTGAACCGATTACGTAATTTGTCTAACTAAAAAGACATAAATAAAATAATAATTAAAAGAAAACAAAAAACCCGCCTGCATAAAAAACAACTAATAGAAAATGAACTGAAAAGACTGGAACAAGATAAAAATTCAAAATTACACAAAGCTAGCGAAACAAATCGAAACAATATCAAACATTATGTACTGTTCACTTAAGAGGGCGCATAACCCGAGCAAAAAATCAGATTTCAACCGCGCGCCCGTGAGTAATTGATGAAACAAAATATACACAAAGCCTCGTGTCAGAGTGCGATAGACGATATAGGTTTGAGCGCATTACGAATGTAAAAAACGACAAATATCTTATTTTATATATAATTCCGAAACTAAAAGTAATTACATTAAATGCCTAGGCATAGCCTTTACTCATATTTAAATGTAATTAATTATCAAATTTTTGTCTTAATGGTCATAACCATATCGAGTATAAAAAGAAAAAATATAAAAATTAGAGGTTACTTCGTGATTATATTTTATCGAGGAAATTTCATTATTTTATGTTTTTGATTAGGCTGTAGTCTTGAAAATATCACGTAGTTTGTCATATATTTTTATTTTAAGATTTGGTCCGGAATTTTTCATGTAAAATCAAATAGCAGATTGATAATTTTGCTTTATGCGCCCTCTTAAAAATATCAATACGGTAGTCCTTCAAAATTTTATGCAACATCGTACATAATATGCAGTCGGAGACATGCACAAAGAGAGAATGATTTGACTTATCCTTCAACTTCCGAAGGATTTTTAAGGAACATACAAAACAAAATTAGCCGAATCGGTCGAGCTATTCTCCAGTTACGCGCTTAGCAACATTCACTTTTATTATATTGATGATTAAATGAACTTAATTATAATAATAATAATTTGCTGTTGCAAGTCTTATACATTTTTGATGTGACAAAAAGTTTTCTTGACAACAATGTGTTAAGCTGTTTCAAAAACTCTTCATCTTACTATGTACTGGAAATTAAAAAAAAATTAAGATGAGATTATATAAAAGTCATACAAATGTTCACAATTGTTCTTGTACTGTATAGAAAAAATAAATTTTTAAATATATTTTGTACTGATAGTGGCAGTGCAATCTCAGTTGTAGTAAATATCATATAGCTAATAGATTATTGTTAGTCAAAGTTCTAAGAAATCATCTGACATATATTAAAGTTATTATTTATACATTTACCTATATAATATTGACCCTTAGATATTAGATATCTATGGCTGATTTACATATCGCTGATAAAATGAGAGATATATGTAAAACACTTTCTGAGTAACAAATATCTTTAATATCTTTAACTCATATATGCAGTGCTTCACAACATAATATGATACAATGCAGTACATGCACAAAGAGAGAATGATTTGACTTATCCTTTAATTTCATGTCTCCGACTGCATATTATGTACGATGTTGCATAAAATTTTGAAGGACTACCGTATTGATATTTTTAAGTGAACAGTACATAATGTTTGATATTGTTTCGATTTGTTTCGCTAGCTTTGTGTAATTTTGAATTTTTATCTTGTTCCAGTCTTTTCAGTTCATTTTCTATTTGTTGTTTTTTATGCAGGTGGGTTTTTTGTTTTCTTTTAATTACTATTTTATTTTTATGCCTTTTTTCAAGAATAGATGTGTTTGTCGTCAAATATATAACTAAATAAAATTTAAATAGACAAATATATTTTGGACTATTTTTCATTTCAGATCTACATACCTACGCTGAAGAAGTTCCTGCTGATTCATTACACAAAAAGTAGATTAAGTTTCAAATGCTTTTGGCAAATGTAATTGATAATTTAGATAAACTTGATAGTGTTAAGTATTCAACCAATACGGGATATTACAATGAATGAAATCTTTATTAATCCACTTAGAGTGACACACTGAGGTAGGGCACAGCAGGAAAGGACAATGCCCATTTTCTATGAAGCCGTGCCCAGGTACGTGCTTTGACGTGTTCAGACAATTCATATGTGTATTTAAGTATCCTTTATTAATTGAAAATAGATTTTTAATAATATATATTCTAAAAGTGATCAAAGCCGCAGTTTATACTTTAATTTAAAAAGATATTTTATTTTTATTCCGGGTTTGTGCTGTCAAAACATGTTAAATATAAATACCAAGTCGGAAACGCAACCATAGAAATTAACGCTTTTTTTTATTAAATTATAAACCCCACACGACCAGAAAATTGACATATTAAAGTTTTCTTATTTAATTAAAACTAGATTTTTAATAATAGTCTAAAAGTGATCAAAGCCGTGGTTTATAGTTTAATTTACAAAAGCGTTTGTTTGTATGGTTGCTATGACAACTTGCTATTTATATTTAATCTATTGCCATAACAAACGCGGAATACAACTAAAATATTTTTTTAAAATTAAATTATAAACTGCGGCTTTAATCACTTTTAGAATATTATTAAAATTTTAGTTTCAATTAATAAACGATAATTAATTATATGAATTGTCTGAACACGTCAAGCACGTACGGGGGCACGTACCTGGGCATTGTCCTTTCCTGCTCAAAATATGGAGCAGCCCGACTGGGGTAGTACCTCGACCTTACTGAAGACCACAGCTAAATAATACTGTTTTCAAGCAGTGTTGTGTTCCTGTTGGTGAGTAAGGTGACCAGAGCTCCTGGGGGGTATTCTGGGTAGGGTCGGCAACGCGCTTGCGATGCTTCTGGTGTTGCAGGCGTCTATAGGCTACGGTCTTACCATCAGGTGAGCCGTACGCTTATATGCCAACCTAGTTACATAAAAAAACTTCACAAGCTCAGGGCCCCTTAAAGATCATTTATCATACTACAGTTTTTTTTTAATTTTCTGCTTCATGGCAATCTGTTTTCCAACAATAAGCCCTTCTATGTCTGATTTCTCAGTATATGTTTTCCTCGAGAGCCATACTTGTATGAAACTTTTCACACGACTCTCTTGATGTCAAGTGGTAAATCTTTTATGTAGGCTCGGTATGTCACCTCTTTTTAGCAGGGCATGCTGAAGAGTGCCTTCTCCGCTCAGAGCGTGTGCCAGTTTGTGCCATTTTTCTTTATTCGAGATCTTTTCTTGTTAAAATCTTTAATTTTGAAATGGTTATCACAAACATATTTCAGTTCATGAAAAAGGAGGAGTATTTAATCCTTGGCTATGTTAATGTTATAAAAATTAAAATATTGTATAGTGAGACTGTTTCACAAGTAATGCTCTTTAGTATTGTTTGTTTATTAGATATCTGTTAATAGTTTCGTATTATTTTTGTAAATCTTGTTTTTATTATTGTTATTACTGTATAGTGAGATTGTTTTCTTTTAACGGTCACTGAAAAGTGCATTAGTTTCAAGTAACAAGTTTGAAAGTATTATATTTATTTTGGTATATATCTACTACAATTGACATCTTATAATTTCTTTTTCTAAGTAATTGCAGTGTTTTTTAAAAGATTTTCATAATAATATGATGCAAACATTATCAAACAGATAAATTAGTTTATAAATGGATAAACTTTTGATCTTGTTCATTTATTTGAGTTTTCAATTTAACAACTTTTAAACTTTCGCGTTGCATTATTAAATTTAATGTTCACACGGGGATTAACGCGAACAAATTTTTAGGGTAAAATATTACCTTGGGGCCTGACGTTTCGGCTAGGTTACACTAGCCGTGGTCGCAGGCAGACTTCAATTTAGTTTTAAGAACTATACTTCTTAAGGTAATACATTGCTTAAACAGAAGGTTTTAAAAACATTTTACGGCCCCGCTTTGCCATACTTGTCTGTAAATATTTAGTTCCAAAGTTTTAATAATAAAATAATAATAAAAATTTATTTACTTCAGACTTCACTTCCATAAAAGTGTTATTAACAGTTTTATAACTTAAAAAAAAAACTAATGTTAGTATGACACACTCAATGTACATACACGTGTGATTTTTATTTTGTGTGAATTAAGCATTGTAATATTTAATATATACCTATAACATTAAAAAGAAATTTATTTCAAATATTGTTAAAATAAATTAGTACAATTTTTTTTATAAGTAATTCAGACAAATTACACGTATAACGTATATATGTAAATTTGTCCTACAGGTGGTATCTTAAAATAATTCAACGCATTTTGCAGTGAACATTGAGAGCGATGCGAAATCGTGAACATTTGATGTGTTTTAGAAGTTTATATTCTAAGATTTTATTTATTTTGGTATATTAGGATCAAGTATTTTTGTAACGAAAAGAATGTGACACATGTTTTGTACAAATTACTGTATCACTTAAAGATATTATAAAAAAGGCTATAAGAGAAAATTTTAGCAATAAGTAATAATATGTTATAGTATACAAATAAACTGACAAACACTTCATTAAATTATAACTTATAATGTTATTGTGAAATATTGTAGATAGGATGAGGCATTTATTAAGATAATTACAGTTTTTTTTTTTTTTTTAATATGAGGTACTCCTCTAATCCTTGGCTATTCTAATTTTATGAAACGAAAGTGTTTGTCTGTTTATTTGTATACCGTATCCATAAAAACTGATATTTTGATATGGTCTTGAAATCATCTTATTTGTTTTTTTTTTTTTATTGTGTAGTGAGATTGTTTCTTATGTAAGGATCTTCAGAATTATGTAGTATTAGTAGATATCTATCGAAATTACTATTTCTAACTGTAATGTTGTTTTCTTGTAACAATCACTGAAAAGTGCATTAGTTTCAAGTAACAAGTTTGAAAGTATTATATTTATTTTGGTAAATGTCTACTACAGTCTACAATACACTTCTTATAATTCTTTTTTCTAAGTAATTGCAGTGTTTTTAAAAAGAAATTCATAATAATATGATGCAAACATTTTCAATAGGTAAATTAGTTTATCCGTTTGTTTTGAGCTTGTTCATTTATTTGAGTTTTCAAGTCAGTTATAAGAACAACATTTACATTTTTATTTCTTGCAATAGAAAGCCCTTTCATAGGTTACATTGCTTAAACAGAAGATTATAAAAATATAATACAGCCCCGCTTTATCATAATTGTACCATTATTGACTGTAAATATATAGTTCTGGAGTCTTGCATTGTAAATATGTATAATATTAAAAATAAATTTATTTCAAATGTTGTTAATATAAAATTTAGAAAAGTTAGACGTATAATATATATGTAGATTTGTCCTACAGGTGGTATCTTAAGATAAATAAACTTATTTTACAGTGAACATTAAGAGTGAAATGAAATCTTGAACATTTGTTGTGTTTTAGAAATTTATGTACTGAGATTTTTGCCATAATTTTATTTATTTTGGTATATAGGCTAATTAATATTTTTAGAAGAGTAAAATATAAATAATAAAAATATATTTTACTAAAAGGCCTTTTATTTAAATTAAAATTTATAAAATTATAAATATGAGAACCCTGTAGCCAAAAGTATCGATAATTTTATCGACTAATTTATCGACCTTTTTCCACACTAGTATCGACTTCCGGTACGATAAAAAAATTTCACAACACTATATTCCATCATTACCAATTTAACGAAAAAAAAATTTAGAGCAACCGTAAAGTTGGTACCAAATGTATAGTAAACCTTGAACCCGGAGCTCAACCGTGTCTATGAAGTGACACCTCTTTCTCTTTATATGCTCTTTGCTATTTTCCTTGGTCATGGTCACGCCATCACGCCTGAGTGGCTGGACCAATTTGGCTAATTATTATTTTTTTGTTTTTGTTATTGTCACAAGAAATTAAGAAAATTGCGCGGAAAATTGGAAAATTTAAAAATACTTAACCACCAGATAAAATTATTTCTAATCTAATCTTTGCGCTTTAGACAATAGAAAACTTATTTAATGTAATCTTATGACGTTCGATATAGAACTGACAAAATAATAAACGATAAATATGATAAATATAAACGTAATATATTTCTTGATTTTTACAGTAATTTGATATGTTTCAAGTTTTTAAATTTAACGCGTACAGAATAATAACGAATTTTTAAATGCAATGAATCAGTGAACTTTATAATCATACTCTGGTGAACGTCTTGAACACCGTCGCTGCTTAGTGCTTTGGCCCGCCGCGCGCCGTCCGCTGTTACCTGTTACTTTACAATTTTACATCGATGTTTAGTTGGTACAGGTCGTCAAGAGCACGTCAAGAGATGGCGCGATTCGTAACACCTACTATTATTTTCAGTGTATTTTATAATCAATTGCAATAAAATATAGCCTTAAGCCTATGTCACTCCTGAATAGTGTAGCTTTCTGTTAGTAAAAGAATTTTATGATCGGATCAGTATTTTCCAAGATTACCCCCTGCAAACAAACTTAGTTATAAACTTTACCTCTTTATAATATTAGTATAAATACCAATTCGAATTCAATATTCGTTGAAAAGCCGTTTTCGACTAATTAAATTCTTTACTGAGTACAAAGATTTATCATTTGTATCCAAAATTGTTACAGCAGCATGTATTTTGCACAATTGGACGTAGATAAGCAAAAAGGATCCAACCCACAACATGACCGAAAATGAGTTAAGTATACCAAACTGCTCGTCAAGGTCTATATTTTCGATTAGCAAAAACAGTTGTAGTAAAATACGAATATTTTGACATTAAAATGACACTGGATACCAAGCCACATGTATGGCGAACCCCTATTTTAGTTTCGTAAAAACGATCCATTCTCCTTGGATCATATTGTAAAACGGCCAGTCTAAGAAACTGACACAAAACTAAAATGTTAAAAAATATCCAAAGCATGTGAATCCTTTTAGATTATAATATTTACTTCAAATCTATGCAAAAGATAAATCACTAAAAAGATTCAAAAAGCATGGATCTCTTTTGTTAAACTAAATTTTCATTTAGAAAATGCACCGGTTAAATCACAAAAACGATTCAGATCAATTGGATCTTTTTTGTTAAACTAAATTTTTATTTAAAAAATGCACTGGTTAAATCACAAAAACGATTCAGTACGCTTGGATATTTTTCGCTAAACACATTTCTGTGTTTCTGTAGGTATTGATGAATACAACGAAAGGGATCCATACAAATCGCAGTCATTAATATACCTATATTTTATCAAAACGAATAAAATATTCAGGATATTGGAAAAATGTATTCATATTTTTCTATCAAACAAAAACTTGGTGGGAAATTTTCATTGCGGTTGGCAACACTGCATATTTTGCTACAATAGAGTCACATGCGTTTGAGCAGGATTGGTTGAACTTCTCTTTTCAACTTCTCTTGTTAAGAGTTACTGCGAGTCTTGTTATTATAGTGTATAAAATATGAAGAGAATAGACCGAATATTTAACGCTTTAGGCGTACTAGATAATAACAACTGTGAAGATGATGATGGTAAGTTTTTGAGGTTATATTAACTTTTGATGTTTTGACTAACTTATTTGTAACTTTTTTTGTTTTTAGCTAATATTATTCACTTCTTTTTCAAATAATTAACTTGCCGTTTTGTTTGCTTTAAGCTGTTATGGAATGTCATTCGCCTTCTGATATGAATTTAAGCCTACCTTCTGATATGAGCTTCACTTTGCCTTCTAATATAGAATTTACTTTTTGCTCTTCTGCTGAAATGGAGAATGCATGTAACATTGACTTAAATCAAAATGATTCAAGGAGAGGTAAGATGTAATATTAAGCTAAAATATTATTATTTATTGATTTATATACAAGATGTTTCTTTTGATATACCATAACTCTAGAGTATTAATAATACGGATGTCATTTTTTAACTAATTTTAATGTCATTTTTAATACTATAACACACGCAGTTAACACGCAGTTACAGTCAGAGTAAGATTATACCTATAAGTAAAAATAATATAAAAAATCCTACAACAAATATCTCAACACTTGTTGTAGGACTTTTTTTTTTATTACATTTTTTCCCGCCAAGAAAAAGGACTTTTTTTATTATTTTTAGGGGCGGTCTAAACTGTGACACTAGTACAAGTGTACAAACGTTGATCAACGATACGAGATAGTTAGACTTATGAATTATGGTAAATCCAAAGTAACACGTTGTATACCTACAAGCTTACGGTGGGTATGTTTGCATATTAGTCTTTCACTTTGCATTTCAGCTGAGGCTAGAGCTTTAGCTTACAATGTGGCACAACAACATGATGATGTTGAATCACCTATGGCGCCGTTGTTTTCACCATTGACGCCACTGGTGACGCGAGAAGCTATTTTAAAGGAAAAGCATGTAGTAGTACCTGTACTTAGAGAAGAAAATCCGTCGCCAATACGACCTATGACTCCTGAAACTTTTAAAATTTATCAGACCTTAACCAATGAAGCCGAATCGCCTGTGCAGTTTAGAAACCATCAAGAACAGGTAAGTGACATTATCAGCGACACCGATTCTGATTATGTACCTAACAGTGATGAAGAATTTAGCGACAAAGATATGGCGGTAAGATCGAAAAAAATAAACGTCGTGGCTGTTGTGCATGGGATTGACAAAAATAATAAAGAAAATAATAACGAAGTAACAGTTCCTAACATAGATGCTAGAGAACCAGATGAATCAACTAAGTCGCTTGAAGAGATTATAGATAATAGCGGTAATTTAGAAATAATTGACGAAACAGTAAAGGAGAATAGCAACATTCGGGAAGGTCGTCCAAAAAAAGGACGTAAACGAAAATTTCAGGAATACACACTACGTCAGAGAAAGGAAAGAAAATATGCTAATTTACCTTATCAAGGCAAGACTAAATATGTTAATCCAGTGGTGTTCAAAGATTATACTTGCACTTGTCGTAAACAATGTCACCAACTGATTTCAAAAGAACAAAGAGAACAAGAATTTAATAAATATGTGGCATTACAATCATATGAAGCACAGCTTCTATTTATTGTGAATAGCGTAAAGGAAAGTCCGAAAAAGAGAACATACACGGTTATAACAGAAAATGAAAGTAAGAAAAACAAACCAAGAGAGTACAGAAGAAACTATAGTATTGGAGGTATTGAAGTTTGCAGAGACATGTTTGTTAATAATTTTCAAATCTCCCCTAAGAAAATTGATATATGTTTACGAAAGAATCGCGACGGAAAATCAATGAAAGACCAAAGAGGTTATGCTAGAGGTGGTCAGAATAAAACTCCAGAAGAGGATGTTGAGTTTATTAAAAATATGATCAATTCCTTGCCCAAATATAAGTCTCATTACAGGCGAGAGCAAAACAGTAGCTGTCAGTATTTAAAGCTAGGAATGACTATCCAAAAAATATACGAGTTATATTTAGAAAAATTTAATGAAGTGTATGGGACGACGAAATATCCCGTGTCATTATCTAAGCTAAAAAGTATATTTTATAGATATTTTAACTTACGGTGCAAGGGCCTGAAAAAAGATACTTGTAGTAGATGTGACGCATTTAACATCAAAATTAAAGCGAGTACTGGTGAAGAACAGGTAAAATTGATTGAAGAGAAAATGAAACACTTAAAGCGAGCTGATGATTTAAGAAACAATATGAATAAAGATTTAATGCAAGCAAAAACTGATGAAAATTTTGAATGTTTAACGTTTGATTTAGAAAAAACCCTCCCACTGCCCCGAATCTAGGGTTGCCAGATGGGAAGACTAAAATGTCTGGACAAATTTTCAAAAAGTCGGGATTTTGGGATTGTGGTCGGGACCAACAGTACAAATAAATATTACGAAATATAAAAAATCTTATTTTATTATAAAAAAAATTTCCCGCTGTGCCGATCGCAGCGCAGACTCGCCAAGCGTGTTCCATTACAACAATTAAAAAACGGAGAAAAATGGCCTTTCGTTTTTTGGCAATATTTCATAAACTGTTAATATTTAAGAAATTTCAAAAAAAAGTTCTGAAAGAAGAGGAAATTTCCAATAAAAAACTCCCAGCTCCCGGAATCATATCATGGAGATACAAATATCTATATTCTATAGATACAAATAAATAATATTGGAGTGTCTGTTTGTAAAATTAAAATAACCGCTTTTTACTAAATGTATATGGATCTATACACGGTACATATTCCACAATAACATTTTTTACAATTATTGTCTGTCTGTCTGTTTGTTCGGGCTAATCTCTGAAACAGCTGGACCGATTTTGATGGGACTTTCACTGGTAGATAGCTGATGTAATAAGGTATAACTTAGGCTAGTTTTATTGTAGATTTTTATTTTCATAAGTGCGAACTGAACAATTTTTGTTAAATTCCACGCGGACGAAGTCGCGGGCACAGCAGCTAGTTATTTATAACTAGCTGACCCGGCAAACTTCGTAGCGCCTAACAGTCGATTCTTTAATTATACTTATTATTATATTCGTGACACTGGGATTATAAAAAAAAAAAAAATATGTATAAAAAATATTGACAAATATTGACATTAATATTTATACGATACTAACGTCACTCAATCGTTTTGCCTTCCCAGAACCCCTCCACTAACACTTAAACTTTATGGTATTGTAACTATTAAAGTTCAAATTGAGTTTTAAGTATTATTACGAATCTTTTGTATGGGAATATAGAAAATTGTTGTTTTTAGACTTTTTCAGGGAAATTTTTAAATTTTTATCTCCGTAAGAACTATGCTCGTACTTCAAGGAATATTATAAAAAAAGAATTAGCGAAATCGGTTCAGCCGCTCTCGAGATTTGCGCTTAGCAACACATTCAGCGATTCATTTTTAGGGTTCCGTACACAGAGGGTAAAAACGGGACCCTATTACTAAGACTTCGCTGTCCGTCCGTCTGTCCGTCCGTCCTCCGTCTGTCACCAGGCTGTATCTCAAGAACGGCGATAGCTAGACAGTTTAAATTTTCACAAATTATGTATTTCTGTTTCTGCTATAACAACAAATAATAAAATTAAAATAAAATTAATATTTAATTATTTATATTATTTATTTTCCCACACAAAAAACGTCATTTTTGCCTATTTTTGCTCGATATTAAAATCAATGTACTTATTACTGTTGTTTACCTAGTCAATGGTACGGAAACCTTCATGCGCGAGTCCGACTCGCACTTGGCCGCATTTTATATATATACAGAGATTTTAATTTAATGCTGAAAATGGGTTTCCACGTGATAATTTTAGGTTGATCGCGCGGCGTGAAAAGCAAGTACGAGACATTAATTAATTTATTTAAGGTATTGAATATATATTTTTTATTTTGAAAAAAATATGGTGTATTGTGAACACTATAAATACTTAATTACTTTTGAAAATTTACTTAAAATTAATTTTTCAACAAGTTAAACGATTGTTAACTAGCAAAATTTTCTCGAAATTCCGTCTCAATTGTACCTAAATGAAAATTTTTTTTTAAATAATTGTCGTAAAATTTTTTCGTTTCGTAGAGCCTTTCTTATATACATGATTAACAAGATCACGCCATAAAATTCATTAAAAGTTAAAAAAATATTCATTCTTTGTTTATAATAATTTTTGTACTTGAACAAAAACTGGTAATTTTGCTAAAAAATGATGATTTTTCTGGAACTACAATTGAGACGGAATTTGGAGAAAATTTTATTAGTTAACAATCGTTTAAATTGTTGAAAAATTAACTTTTCAATACCTTAAGTAAAATAATTAATCAATGTGTCGTACTCGCTTTTGACGCCGCGCGCGAAACCTAAAAATATCACG
The DNA here is from genome assembly GCA_905220545.2 of Melitaea athalia. Lineage (NCBI taxonomy): Eukaryota > Metazoa > Arthropoda > Insecta > Lepidoptera > Nymphalidae > Melitaea > Melitaea athalia. The sequence continues at coordinate 3,822,852 of HG992189.1, forward strand.
CGGAGACCCATTTTCAGCATTAAATTAAAGTTATAAATAATGGAGATAGAGTTCCGGGAGCTGGAAGTTTTTTATTGGACCTCCTCTTTCAGATTTTTTTTTAATTTCTTAAATACAATTACATTTTTTTCCTTTTTTAAATTGTTTGTAGCTTGTGCAATTTTTTATGTGCTAATACAAGCTTTTAGAACATTTTTATAGGCGTCATTCCGGATGCAATAAGCTATCACACATAATTATAAGAGCAGTATCTTTATTTTCGACCATTTTCAACTTATCGACTAGACTAAGTAGTAAATGAAATGATTTTCACTTCTTACGGAATTTTAGATTATTATTATCGCGAAAGTTTGAGATTTTTGATTAGTTGTTATTTGTCGGGACATTTAGTATTTTTTCGGGACTCTGGACATCATACGAAATGTCGGGACAATCCCGACGAATCCCGACCATCTGGCAACTCTACCCGAATCCCTACGAGCATAATTTTTTATAAACGCCAACTCTGGCTGTATAATTGCGGCATACATTCAGGCTCCGATAACAACGGCCACTGTTATGTTTGGATTGAAGGCGAAGCTGGTAGAGGCGCCCAAGAAGTGGGGTCGTGTTTGATTAAATATGTAAAAACAAAACTTAATCCAAAAGTCCGAAACTTGGTTTTGTGGAGTGACTGCTGTGGGGGCCAAAACCGTAATATTAAAATCGTACTCATGTTACAGGCAATATTAAGTTCACACCAAACATTAAAAACTATTACACTCAAGTATCTTGAATCGGGTCACACATTTTTGCCTAATGATACCGATTTTTCTAAAATAGAGGCACAGTTAAAATACCACGAAAGAATATACACAGCTGACGAATATGTCACAGTAATAAAAAAAAGTAAGAAGAAAAATCCTCTTCAAGTGCAGAGAATGGAAAAGAAAGACTTTTTTAGTACAAAAAAAATTGAGAAAAATATAGTTAATCGGAAAATCTTCTTGGATAAGACCAAAGCGAACTGGCTACAAACAAAAGAAATATTACTGAAAAAAGAAGAAAAGTACGTTATATTTATGAAAATTCAAAACAAAGACCAGTTTCAAGAATTGAATATAGAGAAAAAAATAAAAGGAAAATCTTTGGAGGTATCAGAAAACGATTTCACATTACTATGGCCAAATGGGAAAGAAATACCACAAGCAAAATTAGACGATTTGGAGTCGATCTTTGACTATATACCTAAAGATTGCCTGGATTTCTATAAATCTTTAAGGGGCAATCCGAGTCTCCATGACGATATCGACGGGTTTAGCGGTGAACCGGACTTCGTACAGGAAGAAGAGTAAATTGGATTAATGTTTCATATAAAAAGTAAACAACATTTTAGAAAGCTAGTTGTTTTATTAATGAAATCAACAATTTTTAACGATTTAAGTGACAATTAGCTACTTTGAATCGTTTTTGCGAAATGAAAATGAGCCTAACATAATTGAAAATAGCTTTTATCAAAAAGGATCCTAACACAAATTTGGCTGAATATCTCAATAAATAAAACTAAAATCAATAAAATTTATTTGTATGAATAAAATATACATCGATACACACATATTTTCTTAAGAAACAATAAACTCAAGCAAGTCTATTAATGAGCAAACACAGGTTAAACTTCAATCTTCAATAACTCAAATGTAACATTTTGTGGGATGGATCCTTTTTGGTTATCTACGTCCAATTAGTGTATCAATGGACATGATAACTTTGATCTTTGTAGATGATAATCATGGATAATGTACAATTGTAGAATTTGTAGAATAAATTTAGAGGAACATGGTTATAAAGAACAATATCAAAATAATAAAAATGATAGAGATCGTAGAATACTATTATTCAGAGACTTGTTTCCAGATGCACAAGTTTCATAAGCTCAAAATAAAATATCTATACTTTTCTATACCACTTGTAAATTGATTTGTAAAATTCAATTAAAATGATAAAGAATTAAAATTTATTAAATAAGTAATCTATGTACTGTTTATTTAAATAAAAAACTTTAAAAAATGTTTTATTGGTTTTTGCATGTTAAAAACATAATAAACTTTTAAGTACAATAAAATCTTAATCTAAAACTTAAAATAAAGTATTTGTTTTGGCATGTTAAAATAAACTTTTTAGGCACATACAACAAACTCTTAAACATTAATTTTTGTTAATTTAATGAATCTTCGCTGTCGGTACGATTTTTTTAACAGTTTTTCTAGAAGTTCACATTTAAATTTTTCTAGATTTAACCAGTCCTTGTGCTTCTTTTCATTCAACTTTAGTTTTTCACTCGCAATATCTTTTTTATATTACATTTCTGTTTCACGAACATCGATTCCATTTTTTTAACTCCCTTTCTTTTTCTTTCATTTCTAAATATTTAGTCATGTTTTCATCTCTAGCCTTGTGATTTTCTTGAATGTTTTGTAAAAGTACCATACTTTGAATGCGTTGCTGGTTTCTTGCAGTTTTTTTAACGTATGCAATTGCAGTTGTTTTGAATTTTTTACTCTTACTAATGTTTTTTGATCTGGGTTATGTCATGCTTCCTTTTTTTCCATCTGTAGAAAGTATCAAAGAAGAAAATGCATGTGGAGTGGAAACATTTTTCTCTTTATGAAAAATTTCTCAAATAATTCTTCAAATTGCTCAAATATTCAAATGTCATATGAGCTCTTCTACTCTTATTGTTGTTGTCCTTATATTTTTATTGTTTAAGCGATTAAATTTTCATTTAACCTGATCTGCTGTTACCTGTAAAACCATAAATTAATCCTTATAATGAAGAGTTCTAATCAACACACTATTAATAGTTTAATACACCTTCAGCATTAACTGACATTAAGTATTTTTACCTGCGTACATAAATCTTATAAGCCTTCTGATGTTTTCTTCCACAAGCGATTTATTGTACATTTGCTTCATATAAGCTAAGCATTGCCATTGTGGCTTTCTTTGTCCACACAGCATCAGAAAAATTAGAAACTTAACAGACAATTATAATTTAATTAAAACTTCAAAATTTAATCTGCAGTCTATAAACTATACGTTTAAAAATTAATGAAATTATTATTTCTCAGTATTACTCTCTGTTTTAAAATCTGCAGAATGAATTTTTAAGTGTTCATCATTTTCAATATTTGCAGTGTAACCTAAAATAATTATACAAATAAAACACTTAGTTCTAATCTTTTAACTTCTTGCTAAAAAGATTGAACATTATATACATTGAAAAATTATTTAAATTATAAAAAAATATTTATCTTATAACTGTTTGAAATAATTGTAATATATTAGTACCTAATGTAACATTTTATACCTACATTGACGTTAAATTTTATTTCACAATGAACTATTTGTACCTGATAATTAAGAATCATGTACTTCAGGCTCTTCGTACTTAGTTAAACACTTGCTGATTAGTTATATTATTATTAGTTAATTTTCTGCTACTGAGTTGGTATAGATTGTAATTTGTATCGTTGTACGCATCACGCAAAAGCAGTCCTTTTTAATGTGCTCAATTGAGCGAAGCGTTGCTGTAGTTGAAACATTCAACGTTGAGCATTAAACCGCATAATGCGCTTAAATCCTGTAATAGGAAAACTAAAAACTTGAATGTGCTCGATTGAGCGAAGCATTGCTGTAGTTGAAACATTCAACATTGAGCATTACGCCTTAAAATGCGCTTTGGTGCTGCAATTGGAAAACACACCGAGTGTCCGACTGTACGGTGTGCGGTTACAGTCCGACTGTACGGTTAGGCGCTTAGGCGATCACAGTACAGTCCGAGATGATATTATTCGTACACCGTTCGTTAGCTCTAAAATTAAACAGAGCTGTTGAATTGTGTTAGGACCGTACAAGTTATGGTACGTTTACACGCTTGCCAAGCGTCGGCAAGCGTCCACAATCGCAAGCGTGTAAAGAGGTCGATTGCGTGAAATTGCGGACGCTTGCAAACCTTTGGTACGTTTACACGCTTGCAAGCGTCGGCAAGCGTCCACAATCGCAAGCGTGTAAAGAGGCGATTGCGTGAACTTGCGGACGCTTGCAGACGATTGTATCCGATCGGGACTAGTGTCGGTTTTTTGACATAGATCAAAGGGCGATTGCGGCAAGCGCTTGCGAGGTGTTTACACGCTGGCGCGCGTTTAGTAGCCGCTGTGATTTCGTGACGAACGCACGTCTAATTTTTTTATACAAAATGAGTGGCTGGTCGAATGAAGAGAGTTTAATGTCATAACATAACGATATTATCATTTTGAATTTTTATTAATGATTTCTTATTGATAAATTTACTCATAAACTAATTCTTTGTATTACTCGACATATGTTGTGATAACCTGTAATTAAAAGAACATTGACATTCTATTGTAAGCTCATGTGAATGAAACTATTATTAACTATATACGTCCGCCATGCTTGGATATCCGTAGCACACTGACGCATTCGCAAGCGTGTAAACTACTTCCAAACTAGGGTTGCCAACTTTTTTTACAAGAAATAAAGTATATATTCAGGTCTATAAAGAATATTAAACAGTATTTTAGAAAAATGAACAGTATTTTACATATATTTATTGTTTTAAATACATATTTTTTTGAACTTTTCGTACAACATATTAATTTAAAATCTTTTTTAAAAACTTCATATGCCTCATCACAATCATAACTGAAATTAAAATAAATGAGGAGCTCATTTTTTATTAAATTAATAGATGCTTTATTTCTATCCTCCTGCCACTTAGCATTCATTACTGAAAAAACTCTTTCAGTAAACGCTGGGGTGGCGGGAACAGAAAGTAGATATGAGACAATTTTAGTTATGTTTTTAAATTCTTCTGAAGTGTTTACTAATAAATGGCTCCACTTTTGGTCAGTACTCATTTCAAGAAAATCTTTGTCTTCTGATATTTTTTCATAAATTAGTTTGAAATTTGTTAATTCTGAATATAAATCACTCATACCAATATTGAGTCTATACAAATTTAGATTATCTATAATGTGTTAGCATTTTGATACTGAAAACAGTATTTTGTATACTTTATTTTTGTTCAACAGTAAAAAGTATAATTTAGTGAAAAACAGTATTATACTGTTTAAAACAGTATGGTTGGCAACCCTGTTCCAAACAATTGTGAACGCTTGGGGATTGTGGATGATTGCCGACGCTTGGCAAGCGTATAAACGTACCATTACATCGCGTCGTGCATTTCGCGTTTTAATACTTTTAATGTGCCCTTTTTAATTGAATATTTATGAACATAACGTAAACTAATTCCTTTTACGTAAAAGTAAACTTGTTTTTGTTACCTACCTATAGTTTTTGTTTAGCGTAGGTTAGTAAAAATTGAGAATTTTATTAATTTAAAAAACTTTTTAACCGACTTCAAATAGGAGGAGGTTACTCAATTCGACCGTATATATGTTTTTTTTATGTATGTTCTCGGGGATAACTTCGTCGTTTATGAACCGATTTTGATAATTCTTTTTTTGTTAGAAAGGGGATATCCTAACTTAGGTAACATGATAAGGAAACCAGGATCTGACGATGGGATCCCAGTGAAATCGAAGGGAACCCTCGAAAATCGTAGTAACGACTAGTGCGTTTGTTAATTAATTTATTATTTATTACTTGCCGATGCAATTGAAGTCGGTTTTTTTTCGTTTGCTAGTTAAATACGCTTTTACGTAAAAGGAATTTGTTAACGTTATGTATGTTTATAAAATTTTATTATTTCTTTATTAAGGTTTGTTTGTGTGTGTGTGTGTGTGTTTTTTTTACTGCGGTGATGGTTAATAAATAATAACAGAATGACAGTCCTAAAAGCCTGTTGAAGTATGAAGGGAAATCAAAAAATGTGTATAATATTATAATAATGAGGTTTGTTATTTCATAATCGTATCTTTAGTGTTTTTAACACACTTAATATTATCAAAATGATGAATGCGTACAAAGTACACGCTAGAAGTGAAACTTTTTTAGCAAACTAATTGAAAAAAAAATTGAAAAAAAAAAACAAAAATCCAACATCACGAGGTGTTCAGTTGTTCACAGGCGGTCACCCATCCAAGTACTGACCACGCCCGACGTTGCTTAACTTCGGTTCAACGTGGTATGGAGGTTTAAAAATTCGTAACTCGTGACGCGGTGACGCGTTTCAAAAAATCTGTGTACTATTAAGTACTAATTGTACTAATAAGGTGTACTAGTACAATTTTCGAATTGTACGAATAGTGCGCGCACCCAACAAAGTCCGATTAAGCCCAAGACTACAACAATGTGCGTCATTGTGGCATGCGGCATTGACGCATGAAAAATGTCGCACGTTGTGGCAAGAACCTTGCGGCACGGCAACACCTTGCGGCATGTGGCAGAGTGTCGCAGCTTGTATCCGATCACGATGGATTCCGTGCGACAATTTTTGATGCGTCAAGCCAGTTTCTAGGTTATATTTTGATTGTACTTATTTATTTTATTTACAAAATGAGATAAATCGGACATGGAGTGGTGTAATGATAATTATATTTGTTAGAAAACGAAAAAAACTGACTTAGATCACATCGACAAGTAATACAATGTACCTACGTAGACGAAAAAAATTAACAAACTCACTAATCGTCTGGTATCTCTAGAAATTGTACCCTTACCAGGGCGTTTAATCTTAGTACAAAAAAACTGGGACAGCAATGGGTACAATGATACAAAATCACGAAGTATATGTAGTCCCTTTACAAAATAAATTTAGATGTGTTTTTTAATTTTGTTGGATTATAATAGTGCGAAAAATGCCAACTATAAATAAGAGATGGCAGTTTTGACACAAAGTTCACTATATTTAATTAATAAATTTAACACCTAGATGGCGCTAAACAGTAAACACAATTGCAACTTTCAAAATTAACAAATTGAAATTACAAAATACAAAATGTCTGCTAATTTCTGACGCTTGCGCCGGTTTTTTGCGATATTTTGTTTATTTTCGTGATCTTTCTGTGTTATTTTATGCGTTTGTTGTTGAGTTGAGCTAATGTTCCTCCGACTAATTCATATTTGCGACCGGAAAGTAATTTTGTGAGTGGTTGTGTCTTCAAAATTGAGATAGGACTCCAGTGTAGTGTTAAGTTTGAGATAAAGACTCCTTATTTTAAGAATCATGTCATCGGATAAGCACTGCTGCGTTCCTGGGTGCAAGGACAGCAGAGGTATGTCACTATATCACATTTTAATAGCCAAATCTTGAATCTTGAACTTTGTATTGAACGCAATTCAAAATTACTTTTATGTTTCGAAACACTAATAATATGTTCCATTTTTCTCTTTCAGTCAAACTTGTTTTTTATTATTCGAATATTTTTAATCGAATTACCTATTACTAAAGGAAACTGATAGTAGAAATATAAATCAATAATTGCATAATTAGTTTCAGGCATGCACATAGTTCTTCATGGATTTCCGAACCCTGAAAAAGATAAATTACGATTTAATACTTGGTTACATTCGATTGGAGGTGATATTTTGGAACTTGAAATTGCACACATATTTAAGTATCGTCGAGTGTGTCATATACACTTTGAAGACAAATATGTATGTCGCAATGGCAGAATAAGTAATATTGCAGTTCCAACATTACATTTACCAGGTTTGTTCATTAAATAAGTAATGTTACTTTCTAAATTATAAGAATATAATTACTAATACTAAATACTAACATTTAGTATAGTTCCTAGACTTAATAAAATTAAATGAATTTCATACCATTATAAACATGTTGACCACATAATTATATATGAGTGGCCACTGTTGCTTTAACTAATTACAAAACTATAAAGCATCTTAGCAAAATTATTAATGCAGTTATTCCTTTATAATATTTTCAGGTTTCAATCGAGTATCACAACCAAAGTTACCATGTGTTGGAAGAAAACCTTTGCAAGAACTTGTAAATCAGCCAATTCCATCAACTTCTACAGGTATATATTATGATTTTTATATTATTCTTCTAGTATTAGAATATAATTATGTATCAATGTTGATTCAAGCATGCAATTTAAATTTTGTATGTCGCATTATTTGAATCCTAAAATATGGTGTGTACAGTCACGATGGCCTCTATCATAGCAAGTAATTATAATATGTTTGTGGGTCGATCAACTATTCTTTGTACATTTTGTATGGATTTTAACAAAAAAAGTAAGTTAAAAACAAGGCGAATTTCTTTTATATTTTCTTTCCACTTTGTTTGTTTGTTGCCATGTTTGTTTTTATTTTAGAACTTTTAAGGGCGTAACATAGTGGACAAAAGTGTTGAAAATAATTTGGGTACACAGTTCGTTATTTTTTTTTTAAATAGTAACATTAAACATTAATAAACTGAAAAACTTGTAAATGGGTTTGGAAAGTATTATAGATTATGATAAAAAGTGGAAATGAATGGGTTTTCATACAATATTTTTTAATTAATGCATCAATTAATAACTGAAGTAGTCATGAGGACAGCAATTATTCGTATGGGAACGAGATCTTGTCAACTAAGTTACCGTTAAAATAATTAAAAAAATAATTGAATCATGATAATGAAATGCAGTTTAATATCAATGCTGTGTATTCTAAAAACTGTTTATGGTATGAAATTTGGTAAATGATTAGTTTTGTGAGTCATACATATATATTAAGTGTAGGGACAATGTTTTTACAAAGAATAGTTGATTGAGCCTTTTATATATTTTATTTCAGCTCGTGAATTACTTCAGCAGTTGATGTATACATCTACAAGCATTGAAGAAAATACAATACAAAAAGAAAATATTGGTAAGTACTATTTAGCATTAAATACAATATTATGAAATTATTTTGTGTTTGTGTCTTATATTTTTAAGGTTTCATAGTTGGCACTATCACTAAGGTAGAATTCGACATAACTTTTATACATAGTATAAACCTAGTCTTATTCTGCGAATAAATTTTGAATTTTTGGTCTAAAATTTTTTTTTAATTTTTTATTTTTTCCCTCTCATGTTAATTACATGTAGTAAGCTAAAACTGTTAATATTTTACATTATATACCTGACTATAGTAGGCACCCATCTCTATGATTGCTATACTTACCTGCAGCCAGGTCAGTAACCTCAATCAGCAGTAACCTGAGCCTTAAGTTATAATGATTTATTAATATTTCAGATCTGGAAAGAGTGGCATGTGAGCAAGTGCTACCTTCTACTTCTCAAAGGACTGAACAAAACTTAGGTAAGTTTAATAATCATGTAATACAAAATAAGTTTGATCTGCTCATGTGTGTTTGAGCTCCGACACACAGGCCCAGGCGCAACTTCACCAGTATGGAGATTCCCTCTGGAACTATTAATTTTTCTGGTATAAAGAGGTGTCCTATGTCAGTCACTTCATAGTTTAATTTTCTCTCAATGACAAAATTTTCGTAACTAGATCAGTATTTCTGGAGATTTCCTTTTTCAAACCACTTATTCTTTATAATGTTTTTTTCTATATTATAAAGAGGTAAAATGTGGAGTGTTCGATTCCATCCATGCTCAAAAATTATTTCACTAATAGAAAGCTACACTTTGCCATAGGATAACTAGAGGTCAGCGTTTCCTGTCTAACTACTGTGTGTCATGTGTTTCTTTTTTACATTCTTATTGTTTATTGTATACATAAAATTATGACTATCTGTGTACACTGTGTGTATACTATTCCAATTCGCAAGTAAAACATTTAAAACAAATTTACTTTTGTACTCATACAAAATTCATTTCTTACTTTTCAGGCAGGAAAATATCTGCTAGGACGCATAAGCTCTCCAGGCCAGAAATAAATCTACGGATGAAAATAATGGCAGTCAAAAAAAAACTAAATAAATTAAAAAATAAAGTTAAAAAGCAGACCGCTGAAATAAAAGCAGCGAAAAAATTTGTTGCCAATCCTACAGTACTAGATGTACTTGAGAATTGCTCAAGCACGGCAAAACTATTAATGTCTATACAGTTGCGAGAAGATAAAAAAAAGGATAAAGGACGACGATTCTCGCTACAAGAAAAAATTGCAGCATTATCGATCTTTAAACAGAGTCCAAAGGCATATAGGCAGTCTGTGACCAAGGGACAAATAATCGTCAGGCGATACGTTTGTTAATAAATGAGACCAGGGGGATCTACTTAAGAAGAGGGGAAACTCCAAAAGAAAATGTTGTATTAATAAATGATAAAGAAATCATTCCCCTTTATGATCCCCCACACCTTCTCAAGGGTATGAGGAACAATCTAATTACTAAAAATTTAACTTTTAAAAAAGATGGCGAGTCTAAAACCGCCAAATGGTCTCATTTATTACAACTTTTCAAAGAAAACCCTGGCTATAAAGGCATAAGGCTGATACCAAAGCTAACAGAATACCATTTAAATCCTGACAAATTAAACAAAATGAAAGTTAAATTTGCATCTCAGGTGTTTAGTCGCACTGTGGCATCCAATATGGGATATCTAGCAGGTAATTTATATTTAGCCATTTTTCTTTTTCTTTAAATTGAAATTTATTGTACAGTAGAGACGAGTCTCCAGGAAGTTTGTAATCACAAAATGTTTACTAGGTAGCCCAAAAGTAACACAGAATTACCGAAACCTTTGCCATATAAAGTTTCACAGTCAATTAGATGTGTATATGAATGAATAAAATTTTTTTTTTTTTTCAGATAAAGGAATTCTACCCACAGAATGCAAAGAAACTGCAGATCTGCTCTTATTTGTGGACAACGTCTTTGACTCTGTCAATGGAAGTCATACTAAAAATAAAAATGCGAAGCCATTACTCGGCCCAGCTACGCCAACGTCTGCCCATATGAAAACATGGACAGAAGCAAAAAAAGTTTTTAACTCGATGGAGTTTGTGACTTCTGCTGGCAGGGTCGAAATTGTTCCGACCTTAAAAAATTGGGTGTGGACACTGGAGGGAATTCAAGTTTTATTAAATAAATTACGACTTGAATATGGGGTAACATCAGTCTGGTTGCGGCACCTTAATCAAGATCCCCTAGAGAATTTCTTTGGGGCGGTTAGAAGTCACGGGTGCCGAAACGTTAACCCGACATGCGACCAATTTGAGTCCGCTTTTGCCACTCTTTTAATTAACAATTTAAACAGTGTCCACACCCAAGGAAAAAATTGTGAAAATGACTTATGCGATGCTTTATGCTCCTTTGTACTTAAAGAAAATACTGAAGCTACGTCGACCTGTACAGTTGAAATAGAAAATATTTTAGAAATTAATTTTGAGGACATAGAAAATAAAGAAAAAGACCCGAGAATACTGGCACCTCTACAGTATGTCAGCGGATATTTTTTGAAAAAAACAAAAACAATGATTTTTAAAAATTGCTCTGTCTGCAAAAATGATTTCACAAGCGAAGATGAAATAGAATACATAAGATACAGGGAGTATGCAGGTCGACGATGGCTTTGTACTCCCAGTAAAAATTTAATAAAACTTATATCCAATTTCCAAGACATAATTTATCATATTCTCAAAAAGAACTTAGAAGTTCCTTATTTAAAGCATATTATTAAAACGTCTATTTATTCTTTAGTCAATTTTGATTTTATAAAATGTAATACACATAAAAAAAAATGATAAAATATTTAATTAATACTGTGATTAGATTTATGAATTTTAATTATTGTAAAGTAATAAATAAAATTTTATCTGGGAGAAGACAAGTTGATGATGAAGAAGATAAAGTACAGATGAAAGCTAAAAAGTATCACAGTAAATGTTTTAAAAGGAAAATTTAAATATGGTAATATTATATCCTTTTAAAACATTAAAAATAAAGCTCAAAATAAGCAAAACATTAAAAAAACATTTACTGTGATATTTAGAACTTCCTTATTTAAAGCATATTATTAAAACGTCTATTTATTCTTTAGTCAATTTTGATTTTATAAAATGTAATACACATTAAAAAAATGATAAAACATTTAATTAATACTGTAATTAGATTTATGAATTTTAATTATTGTAAAGTAATAAATAAAATTTTATCTGGGAGAAGACAAGTTGATGATGAAGAAGATAAAGTACAGATGTAAGCTAAAAAGTATCACAGTAAATGTTTTAAAAGGAAAATTTAAATATGGTAATATTATATCCTTTTGAAACATTAAAAATAAAGCTCAAAATAAGCAAAACATTAAAAATAAACAATATGGTAATATTTAAATTTGACTTTTAAAACATTTACTGTGATATTTAGAAGTTCCTTATTTAAAGCATATTATTAAAACGTCTATTTATTCCTTAGTCAATTTTGATTTTATAAAATGTAATATACATTTTAAAAAAATGATAAATTATTTAATTAATACTGTGATTAGATTTATGAATTTTAATTATTGTAAAGTAATAAAATTGTATCTGGGAGAAGACAAGTTGATGATGAAGAAGATAAAGTACAGATGTAAGCTAAAAAGTATCACAGTAAATGTTTTAAAAGGAAAATTTAAATATTACCTTATGGGGCCGATAAAGTAACATTTAAATTTTCTATAAATTATGTCTTGGAAATTAGGACGGATATGAGCATCACATAAGTAGTTTTCACAATTTTTTCCTTGACTAACCAGGGAATCTATCAGTAATATTATACAAGGCTAGTTGGAAAGGTGATAGCCCACAGAGTACTGTTTACTATACTGAAAACGTGGCCTTTCCAACTGTATATGAGTTAGAGAAATGGAGTTTTTGATAAGTATTTACTAAAACTGCAACACAATTGTAAAATTCGAAATATATCTCTATCTAACTACTCTAGCCACTCCGAATGGGTAATTTTGCAAAATTTTACTATGCTTTGTTAAATCTTTACATAATATTAATGTCATATCATAGGATAATTACTTAGATACATAGAAATAAAAACATAATAAGCTAAATTGTATTTCATTTATCAATCCCTGAAATAAACAATATTAAAGAATAAAATTAAATATACCTATATAATACTAGCTATATGTATATCGGTATCACGTTTAGTTCTAACTATAAAATACAGATGGCGCTAGTTTCTTCAGGCCCCTTTTTATGGAACAAGATTGGTCTCTATTCCTGTATATTACAATGTACTCTGTGACCCTTACTACAGAAAATCTAAAAAAGAAATATATAAAATCTACTTTTTTTGTTTTTTTGTCTGAAGAAATTCTAACCTATCTCTATCAATCAAGTAGGCAGACTAAAATTTGACATCACAACGCTTAAAAACTGTTGCCTTGGCATAAAATACGTTATCGCATGCCACATATGCCGCAATTTGTCGCATGCCACAAGATGGCGCACGCCACAATATGTCGCATGCGACAATGCCGCAAGGTGTTGCCTTGGTGTAAATCAGGCTTTACACCCGTCAGGGTAATATGTGTTCTGTGATTACACCTTCCTAAGTTCAGAAGTTCTGGATTCAGAAATTTTACATTTAGGAAGGTGTAATCGCATTCAGTCAGTTAGTGATAGACTGATAGTGTTAAATCAGAAGCAAGGATGGTTTCTGAAAGTCAGTGTTGCTAATGTAATATTGTGATTGCCAATGTAATTGCCAGTGTTAATAATGTAATATATTTTAATATAAAAAACTTTTAAAAATTAATTAACATGTTCAATTAACATACTAAAGCAAAGTATTCAAAATAATTTATTTTCTATTTTAAAACCCTTTGAAAAATAATAATTGTTTTTTTCAAGACTCTATTCACGGTTGACATCTTTCCTCGACAGATGGCACTATAATAGTAACAGATCAATAGGGTATTCAACTGTGTTTGAAAAAGTACTTCAAAATGTTGATTTTCTAATAAAAAGCCACAAAAAAATATATTTCAGCAAAATAAACACGTTTTCATGCCATAAAATTAAATTAAATTTTAAACCTTTTTTATTACCGCGAAAACGCTACATCCATTTTGGTGACGTAATATGGGCAATAACAAAAGTGTATGACGTATGTAAGAGAGTAACATAACCTACAATTACTATGACAGCCATCAACAAATTAGTAATGAATGCATATTATTTCAGTTGGAACAAGATATGAAGAGTTATTATACGAAAGAACACAACTAGTACTCCTTGAAGTTAAAATTGATAGATATTAGTATGTACACTAGCTGTAGCTAGCACTGACAGAACTTACCGCCCCTACCCCAGCCTATAAAAGAATATTTTTTGTAATAATAAAAATACTGACCGATGTATTTTAATTAGCTCTATCCAAAAACATCGCCAGCTTAAACTGCTCCACCTTATATTTCTAATGAAAAATGAGCTGACTGAAGCGGGTAGCGCGCAGGCGCGGATCTCATTCATTGCCGTATTGCCGGGATAAAGTTTAAATTAAGGTCAAGAATTCACGCGTTCGTGTCATCATAGTTTTGTTTTAAAAACATGATGTGTGGTTTCAAAAATTTTTATTTCATTAATAATTTGAAAAATTAAATAATTGTACTCGCATTTTATTCGAATATGAACTTGACTGAACTAAGTATTTGCAATTAATATTAGAAAAAAAATTTATCAAGTTACTACTGAGATCTATTAAATAAATTTAATAATCCTTACATCGCATAAAAAATAATAAAATTGTAATTGTATACTTTTATACAAATGTGGAGCAGAAATATTTCCACCAAGATCTAAAATATAGCCGACGTGTGAGGCCTTTTTCATTATTATTAAAAAATGATACGCTATTAAAAACTGTGTTTTAGTATTAACATTAAGACTGAATTTAAGTGAAATAAGCGTTTGTGAAAAGTAGAACAGTAAAATATTGTAATATTGTTGATACCTTTATTTATATTATGTGACTAATAAACAAATAAGTATACTATAGCGGAGCCGATAAAAATTACTATGGAGCAGTATTATATGGATGTAGAGCAGTTTGGAGCAGTTTGGAGCAGTTTGAAATATTGTTTATTTAAAAAGATATGGCTGTATCAAAATTAAGATAATTTTTTTTCCCAAATCTTTATTGATTTTTCATTAGAAATATAAGGTGGAGCAGTTTAAGCTGGCGATGTTTTTGGATAGAGCTAATTAAAATACATCGGTCAGTATTTTTATTATTACAAAAAATATACTTTTATAGGCTGGGGTAGGGGGGTTACAGAACTTTGTTATTGCACGTATGACGTCACACCATGGCGGCTCGTGTTTTAGGTCACGTGATATACAGATTAAAATATACGACTTTTAATTTCTTCTATATAAATTTTAGTTTTTGTCAAATATTATAATTTATTTTTCACTACGGAAAGTACCCTATTGTATTATACAGCCTGTGGTAGTAATGGACATTGAAAAAATACATCGATGTTTTTTTCGATTCAATGCATCAGATAGTGGCATCGATGTAATATCGATAGGTATATCAAAAAATACATCGATGTTTTCCATACATCGTTTCCAACAAAGTTTTAGGTAATACATTTTTTAGGGTATTTTTTGGGAATTTTTAATTAATCGGAACGTAATATATTATTTTTATTAAAAAAGTATTAAAAATAACAATTCCTAAATTATCAATTTTTAAAAGAACATGTTCAATAAACATACTAAAGCAAAGTATACAAAATAATTTATTTTTTATTTTAAAACCCGTTGAAAAATAAAAAATAAAACTATAAAACTTCCACTTATTTTTAAATAATTTCGATGTTAGGTTTAGGCCTTGTTTAGGCCTTTAGGGGGTTTTGTTTTTAATTCAGGGAATTTTGTTAAAAAATTTAGAGCAAATGTTTTTTCGAGAGTTGGCAACACTGGTGGCCGCATTGTTCTATATTTTATTATTAATCTCTTTTTAATAAAAACTCATAAAAAAACATTTTTCTAGATGTCATTCCGAATCGAATGAGCTATCGCACATATTTTTAGGAGCTTTATTTCTATTTAACACGTTTTTGAACTCGTTGACTAGACTACTACCTAATTGATAATTCGATAGATACGTCCGACTTCGTCACTCTCTCGTAACCACCTCGTAACTGACTGATTCAGCAACTGAAATTAGGAAGGTGTGATCAGAAGCTTCTAACTAGCGTCCTAACTGGCTTTCTGAATTCAGTGACTACATTCAGGATGGTCTAATAAGCGCATAACTAATAACTATCCCCATTCCCCGTCCGCCCATTTACGGCAGTTTAGTTATTGGCATGCGGATAGGAGATCGATCGAACGATAAGCAGTGATCTCAGATAGCATTGCATCTTGGATAAGAGATACATTATTAATTTCGGGCGTTAATGGCCATTTATTAAGCCTGATTTACACCAAGGCAACAACGTGCGGCACTGTGGCATGCGGCATTGACGCATGAAAAATGTCGCACGTTGTGGCAAGAACCTTGCGGCACGACAACACCTTGCGTCATGTGGCAGAGTGTCGCAGCTTGTATCCGATCACGATGGATTCCGTGCGACAATTTTTGATGCGTCAAGCCAGTTTCTAGGTTATGTTTTGATTGTACTTATTTATTTTATTTACAAAATGAGATAAATCGGACATGGAGTGGTGTAATGATAATTATATTTGTTAGCAAACGAAAAAAACCGACTTAGATCACATCGACAAGTAATACAATGTACCTACGTACTTACGTAGACGAAAAAAATTAACAATCTCACTAATCGTCTGGTATCTCTAGAAATTGTACCCTTACTACAGAAAATCTAAAAAAGAAATATATAAAATCTACTTTTTTTTGTTTTTTTGTCTGAAGAAATTCTAACCTATCTCTATCAATCAAGTAGGCAGACAAAAATTTGACAGCACGACGCTTAAAAACTGTTGCCTTGGCATAAAATACGCTGTCGCATGCCACATTTGCCGCAATTTGTCGCATGCCACAAGATGGCGCACGCCACAATATGTCGCATGCGACAATGCCGCACGTTGTTGCCTTGGTGTAAATCAGGCTTTATATCTTTTTGACACTTCAAGAAATGTTGACATTAGTGACTGCCTCACACGTTATTGATTCGATTTGAAATATTACTCGATTTTATTTAAGAAGAACTTTCAATCGATTTAATGAAATATTTTAAGTTTTATAAAAAATATTTATTTATTCGTTTATTGTTTTTTTTAAATTATAAATGAAATATATAAATCTTAATATATATAAATCTTAATATATATAAATCTCGTGTCACAATGTTTGTCCTCAATGGACTCCTAAACCACTTAACCGATTTTAATGAAATTTGCACACCGTGTGCAGTTTGAGCCAACTTGAAAGATAGGCTATATTTTATTTTGATATAGGTAATTATTATATTTAAGAAAAAAAAAATAAAGCGGTACGAAGTTCGCCAGGTAAGCTAGTAATAAATAAATGAATGAACAGAGTTATTGCTCTTTACTCTTGGTTTGAAATTAAATTTCAAGATTTCGACTTAATTCCTTGCAAATAATTAATCTTGGGGGTTGTGGGTTCGATTCCCACCCCGAGGCTGGGTGTAATATACATATTTTTATATTTATATGTGTATTATTTATAAGTATGTTTATTGAAAAAAAATATATGTAGCCAGACCAGTCAGCTGTTACCTATAACACAAGTATTAAGTTGCTTAATTTAGGAACAGACGACCGTGTGTGTAATGTGTAGATATTTATTTATTTATTATAGATACTATTTTTATTTCCTTTTTATTATTAAAAATTTATAGAAACAATAATTACATGACGTAAAATTATTTTTATCATATGATCGATTTATTATTTCAATAAATAAATATGAATATAGAACTGTTTCATAGTCTGTGGTTGTTTGTTATGCACAGGGTACCTACTTCACTCTTCACTCAATCAATCAAATTGTCAATAAAGTATGACATTACTGTAAAATGTAGTAGGTACTTTATTCCGAAAAAAAAACAACGGTAATTTATAGGCGTGAACTGTCAAAAAGATAATAAGTGGCCGGACGGGGTTATAATTATAAGCTAGTTATGTACATAACTACATACCAGGGCTGCCAGATGAAAAAAAAATGTGATCGTACGCCAACTACAAAAAAATCGTATGACAAGGAAGCTTTGAAATAAAAAGATCGTACAGCCTTTTAAGTTCTAATTAGTTCTTATTATAAATTATCAAAATTTGTTTAGTTCAGTAATCAGAAAAAATAATCATAAATCATAATATAATAAGGTCATCAAAAATTATTACTAACCAGCTGATTTTTTTTTCTTTTAGTTAGTCAATATTTATAAAATTTGATGGTAATATTGTCCTACAAATTGCGTGGTGCGTTATCCCGGTCCTACGCTCACTGCTGCTCTCTCTCCTGCTAACTCTATTATCTACCACAATCTAGAGTTTTCGAAGAGGAACTTTTTGTTCATCTCATCAAAATGAAGCTACTCCCGGAAAATTAGCTTGTTACTAATCAGGTGAAAAATATGTACTAGGGATCCCTCTATAATCGGAAAAGACACGATTTCAATGTAAACTAAACTCGAGAATTGTTCAAATTGTTGGCATTAGAGGAGAGGACAACTTTTATCCGTATACAAATTCGAGATTTTAAATAGTCCTGTCAAATTACGAAATAAAAAAAACATAAAATACCGCAGTTTGGGGATTAAAATGAAGGATCGATAGGGGGGTGTATTCTGAGCTTAAATTCCAATTCGAGGGGTTCTCTGAAGGTCAGCTCAAGGTAATTTCGATGAAAACACGTTTAATTTGATATCTCGAGGACGGTTAGTGTTAGGCAAAAAATTACAGAGACCTTTTTTCTCTTATATATTGAATTTACTAAATTTTTTATCTGAGACTTTTTTTATCATCAATACTTTTCAATTTATTACTTCCTAAAGGCAAAAATTTTACTTTTTTTTTTCTTCCCCATTTTTCATTTTTCGCCATTTTCTCGCCAGCCGTTCAATTTTATGAAATTTTACCTTTTATCTATTTTTTTTTCTTTATTTGATAAAATGTAACGGTTAGGGAAAAAATGGTGAAAAATGAAAAAAAGTGAGAAAAAAATTTAAATTTCTGGTTTTCGGAAGTAATAAACTGAAAAGTATTGATGATAATAAAAAGTTTCAGATAAAAAAGTCAGTAAATTTAATTTAGAAGAGAAAAGGTCTCTATAATTCTTTGCCTAACACTAACCATTCTCGAGATATAGAATTAAACGCGTTTTCATTTCATTTCATTTCAAATTACCTTGAGCTGACCTTCGGATAACCCCTTAAATTAGAATTTAGGCTCAGAATACACCCCCCCTATCGACCCTTCATAATCCTCAAACTGCGGTATTTTATGCTTTTGTAACCTATTTTCAGCCGTAATTTGACTGGACTAATCTATATCTAGGGAAATGACACCTAATCACGGTTTCATCTGAGTTTGAGAATATTTGTAACTTTTCTCATATCTAAAAATATAAAAATTCTTAATATTAAATGTGATTCATGTTCCTTAAATGATAAATATTGAATCAAAATTATGATGGCATTCCGTTTTAAAATTATTTACGTTGTTTTATTGAAATATAGGCAAAATACGATCTTATCTAGGATATGGTACGATCTTCTGAAAAATAAAGTTGGCAACACTGGTTTGAACTAATACTTAATCTGTGCTCCGGCCTCCGACCCAGGGCTGCCAGATGTACGATTTAAATCGTACTCATACGATTTTTTAGCATTTTTACTCATGTACGATCGCTAGAACAAGATCGTACGCAAAATGTACGATTTTTTATATACCTATTACCTGGAAACATTTCATAATGAAACAAACGTCATCCACTGGCAAGCATGAATATCGGGGAATTCTCCAACTACCTAACGTGTGACTAGGTGTTTTACAGTTTTACTTGAATGAAGACTCTTTAAACAACCATGTAAAGGCTGTATTTGTTTGCATTCTTACGAAAGACTCCTTCAGTAGGTAATAATTGCGAATTGTCAAAAACCTAATATTTTGGATAAAATTTAT
Source organism: Melitaea athalia (assembly GCA_905220545.2). NCBI lineage: Eukaryota > Metazoa > Arthropoda > Insecta > Lepidoptera > Nymphalidae > Melitaea > Melitaea athalia. Next base: position 3,842,898 of record HG992189.1, read on the forward strand.
TTAACTATGAATACCGACAAGTTTTGGGGCGTAATCAAAAAACAATTTGAAAATTATAAAACACTGGCTCAATTTGCTTTAAATTTGTTATGTTTTCCCCATTCTAGTGCAGATTGTGAACGAGCATTCAGCAAAGTTAATTTAATCAAAACAAAACTTACAAATAGTTTATCCAATGGTACACTTAAAGGGCACATTATTAGCCAAGCAAATTAATAAGAAGGAACGAACCAAAAAATTCTTTTGTAAAAAAATATGACCACAGAAAATTTGTATTTATGTAACAAATAGTTTTATTGCATTTATTTTCTAAAACTAAACTAATTTTGATAATTTATAATAAGAACTTAGTACTTAAAAGGCTGTACGATCTTTTTATTTCAAAACTTCCTTGGCATACGATTTTTTTGTAGTTGGCGTACGATCACACTTTTTTTGCATCTGGCAGCCCTGCTCCGACCTCTAGGCTCTATGCTAAAACCGAGTAATGATGTGCCGAGTCGCCGTTTTGGTGGATCGAGTTGACTCGAGTCAGTTTATACGGTATTCGAATCATGACTCGATTCCCTCTACTCGAATTCTATGTTTGGTATTCGAATACTGACTCGAGTCCGGCTGGACTCGAGTCAGTATTTGAATTCCAGCTGGACTCGAATCAACCTTCATTACCGAGTCCTTTCTTCCTAAAGTTACGGTTGGCATCGACTTCAAAAGAAATATTGCTCATATCCGATTATGAAGAAACCCACGCTTCATGATTTTAAATATTTATGTATCTAAGTTATCCTTTTCAGTTATTTCGTCTGTGTTTTGAAGTCCGTTAAATTTTGTTTAAATTACTTTTTAATGAAAGATAATTAAAAACATTAAATAAAAACATAGAGCGTAGGAGTTCTATAGAGATAAACAAAAAACCATAATAGAACATAATCAAATTTATTCACGTCGTAGACTCTAGATACTATTAATTATTTCTTAGTCATTTGAGATAGCTTTAAATAATCCTATAGATCTTTTTTTTGGCTGAGTGCTAGTTGCAAGGATTCGGTCGTCTCTCTTGTAATAAATTAGTGTTTACGTTATTGTTGTTGTGTTTTGTATTTACCTGTTATTTGTTTGTGTTGTATTATATATTGTGCACGTCATATTGTATCCGTAAGTAGTCTTTGTTTTTAAAATGGATGTGGAGCCGCCGGACCCCGGCGGAGGTTATGTTACTCAACCACATTTGAGCTTAAGTGTAAACGTCAACGCAAATAGTCATCTTAAACGCTCTTCAAACACGGTACCTCTTGATTCATCTAATCTTGCTAAATATTTAAAAACCTTAGATAACCCGGCTCCTGCCGTTCAACTAAATTACTCAAGACCAGAATTTGAAAATAAAAAACTTAAATACAACATCGATGATCGAGCCCCTTTTATTGTACACGTCTCGAAACCTGAACCGGAACCTCGGTCTGGCACCACTCTTCATCCAATGGAGTTTGGTCGCTTTCTATTTAAAAATAATTTTGAAAATGTTTCAATGGATGGCGTTAAGAAGATTGGCCGTAACCGAGTGTCAGTAGAGTTTAAGACAGCAGCTGATGCTAATTCTTTCATTGACTCTTCTGTCCTCTTAGAGGCTGGATTCTCCGCAGCTATTCCCTCTTACAGCGTATCTCGCATGGGTTTAGTCAGGAATGTTCCAGTGCAATGGTCAATGGAAGAATTAGTCCAGAATCTAAAAGTTCCAACAGGTTTTGGCGAGGTCATACGCGCTCGTAGATTGAGCCGCAAATCAGTTTCCGAATCCAACACAACTGTGTGGATTCCCACACAAACGATAGTCCTTACTTTTTCTGGTCAAAAACTCCCTACCCATGTATACGCATTCTACACTTCCCTTCCTATAGAAACGTATATCCTCCCCACAATCCAATGTAACAGGTGCTGTAGGTTTGGCCACATCAAGACTGTTTGCAGATCATCTCCTAGATGCTTCAAGTGCTCTCAAGCACATGAAGGTGATACGTGTGTAGCCCAGTCTCCCTCCTGTCTCCATTGTGCTGGGTCTCATCCAGCAAATGATCCTAAGTGTCCTGAAGCTGTTAGACAGAAGGAAATAAAAATTGTGATGTCTCAGGAGAATATCTCTTACCTGGAAGCTTCAGCCAGATTCCCTAAGGCCCGTAGATCATTTATGGATGCTACAATATCTTCTCACCCCTCTTTTAATTCCCCTCCAAGAGTGCCTCCTTCTTCCACTGTATCTTACAAAAAAACAGTTTATAATACTCGCAACCGTATTTCTTCCCCCCCTCCTGGTTATGATAAATTGGCTCACCAGTCTATTGTCCAAACCCCTTCTACTGTGTTCCCCAATGGCTGTGCCATCATGAATAATGAACAACCTCCTAACGACAACTTAATTGATCAACTTACCAACCTCCTTCTGAATATGCTCTCCCGATTCAATGACACCAATTTACCGTACAATCTCCGCGGCAACTTGACTCAGCTTTCTAATCTAATTAAAAACTTTAATAATGGCCCGGAGGCCGATCATGCAGTGGAACTGTCGTAGCTTAAGAAATAAAAAACAAGATATTTTATTCCTTGCTAACAAATATAAACCTATCATCTTTGCCATCCAGGAGTCTTGGTTGAGGCCGGGGTCCCATTTTAGGGTCTGTGGCTACTCCTGTCTTCGGGATGACAGAGATGATGGTAGAGCTGGTGCAGCTATTCTTGTATCCAGATCTGTTATTTATTCTTCTATCCCTATCCCTCCTCATAGTAACAACATTAATATTGTTGCTGTTTCTATTTCCAACATCTCATTTCTCTCTATATACTTGCCTGATCCTAACTCAACTGTCGTTTCTGAACTCTATTCCATAATCTCTACAATTCCTTCTCCTATGGTGGTTCTAGGAGATTTTAACATCCATCACACCTCATGGGGATCCTACTACTGCGATCCTTTATCAACCTCATTTTTAAATTTAGTTGATGATTTTAACTTAGTTATATTAAATGATGGCTCTCCCACTCGTCGCGCTACCCTAACACAGGTCGCTCGATCCGCGATAGACTTATCACTCTGCTCCTCTTCATTATCCTCTGAATTCACATGGAATATCCTTTCTTCCTCTTTTGGTAGCGATCATTTCCCTATTACCCTTGAATGGCCTCAATGCTCTATACCATATATAATTAAAAATGCTTCTCATTTAAAATACAAATTGACAGATGCAGACTGGCCCCAATATGCAAGCATGGCAGAGGTTTTGATTGATCGCATCCCTCCTGTTAATGTGAGTAATGTTCACTCCCTTTACCCAATGCTGAAGCAGGCTATTCTGGATAGTGCAGATACACACATCCCCGTTAGGGGCAGATCGACTTTCCGAATTGCCTCCCCTCCTTGGTGGGACTCAGAATGTACCAGGTCCTGCAAGCGGCGTAAAGAGGCTGAGCGTTTATTTTCCGCTTCAATGACTAGGGATAATTACATAAATTATCAGAGAATAGCAGCTGAAACTAAAAGACTTCTTTCACAGAAAAAGAAACAGGGATGGAGCAGTTTTTGTGAAAGCTTATCACCTCTCTCTCATCCCTCCCTAGTTTGGAAAAACTTAAAAAAATTCCGTGGCTCGTTTTCTGCTACCACCAACCCATCTTCTAATGACCCCCAACCCATGGCTTGAGCGTTTCTCCCAAAAATTAGCCCCTCCTTGGGTTCCCTCTTTTGACGAATGTCCTGTGCTCTCATCAGTCTCTGTTCCTGTAAGCGACTTTGAGGTTCCATTCTCCATGGCGGAGCTTCAGCTTGTGTTGGGATCTCTCTCTGACTCATCTCCAGGAGTTGATGGCGTCCCGTATTCTTTTATTATTAAATGCAATATTGGTTCTCAAAGAGTCATCTTGAATTTCCTCAACTCTATTTTTCAGTCGGAAATGCCCCCTGATGAGTGGAAGACTCACATCATCATCCCAATTCTTAAACCAAATAAGCCTGAAGCAAATCCTGCAAGCTATCGTCCTATCGCTCTTTCCACCACACTATCTAAAATTCTGGAACACTTGATAAAAAATAGACTTGAGTGGCTGCTGGAAAGCAAAGGAATCCTCTCGAAAAGCCAATTTGGATTCCGTAAGGGCTTCAGTACTATGGACAGTCTTGGTACTTTGGTTACAGACATCCGTATTGCCCTTTCGAAGAAAGAGTCTCTGGTGGGGATGTTCCTTGATGTTTCGTCTGCTTATGATAACGTACGTCTTCCAATACTCAGGCAGACAATGCTACATCTGAGTATCCCAGTGAAGATTGTCAATTACATCTGCAACTCCCTTTGCTCCCGTTCTATTCTTATCTCTCATCAAAATTCACCCGCTTTTTCAAGGACGGTCTGGAAAGGACTTCCCCAAGGATCAGTCTTAAGCCCCCTCCTCTATAGTTTATACACCTACAACTTAGATTTATCCGTTAACTCATTTTGCAATGTGCTTCAATATGCAGATGATATAGCTTTGTATGTGTCCACCAGTGATCTCTCTGTTGCCGCTGCTCGCCTTAACTCTGCCATCTATTACCTAAATGAGTGGCTCACAGAACATGGCTTGGATATTTCTGTGGAAAAAAGTAGTATTGTTGTTTTTTCGCGCTCAAGAACCATCCCTAATTTAACTATAACCATCAATAATCAGGTTTTTCCGGTTTCAGATAAAGTTAAGTTTTTGGGTGTCTTTTTGGATTCCAAAATGACAGGAGTCCACCACATAAGTCATGTCATTAGAAAGTGTGAGAAAAACTTAAACATTATGAGATGTCTTTCTGGAGTCTGGTGGGGCTCCCATCCCTATACACAAAAACTTATATATAACGCTTTGATACGTAGCCATCTTGACTATGGATCTTTTATCCTCGAGCCATGTCACAAAACTATTATACGCGAACTGGACAAAATTCAATCCAAAGCGCTCCGCATAATAATAGGTGCCATGAAGTCCTCTCCTATTAACGCCCTTCAGGTGGAATGTGCCGAACCTCCTCTACACTTGCGACGCCAATACCTATCAGACCGATTTCTCTTTAAAACCCTCCAACTCTCTTCCCATCCTCTTTCAGCTAGACTACACCTACTCTCTCAATTAGTTCTTTCCTCATCCTACTGGTCCCACAAATCTCCCCCATGTCTAATTAAAAGCTATAATAAATTTATTGGCCTTCCTTACCCTGTCCATCAGTGTAGAATCTTACCTTTGTTCGAGGTTCCATTCGATGCTTTAGTTCTGCTTCCCAACATTTCTTTCAATCTTGGTATAGATAAAGGATCTCCTTTAGCAAATCAGCAATTTAACTTCGCCATAAATACACATTACAAAGATTGGTATCATTTATTTACAGACTCTTCTAAACTTACTGAACAGGGATGTATAGGATCAGCTGTCTGGATTCCGAGAGTTAATGTAGTACTGAACTGCAAAATACCTCCTGCCTCCTCAGTTTTTACTGGGGAAGCTTTGGCTATCTTGGAGGCTCTTTCGTTTATTGAGTCACACCAATTAAATAACTCCGTTATTTTCTCGGACTCCAAAAGCTGCCTGCAGAGTATTTTATATAACCCCTTCAAGTCTAAATTTAAGTTCCCTTTTATTCTCAAAATTAGACATCTCCTACTTAGGTGCCTGGCACAAAACATCCGTGTCGAGATGGCATGGATTCCGGCTCACAGCGGTATAATTGGGAATGAGAAAGTAGATTTCTTTGCAAAAGAAGCGACAACATCAGGAGGTCTCAGCCAATACAAAGTGTATAGCCATGACTTGATCTCATTAGCAAAGACACGAATGATGCGTGATTGGTCTGAATTCTGGTCCCACTCAAGTGCAACAAAAGGAAAGTTCTATGCTAGTGTACAAGGATCCATCCTTGTCAAACCGTGGTTTTTCAAGTACAGAAAGGCCAGTAAGTGGGTAACCTCAACTGTCTGCCGCATAAGGTTAGGCCATTCTTGTACCCCTGTCTTCCTTCACAAAATTAGAGTAAAGGACTCTTCACTTTGCGAATGTGGTCTTGAAGAAGGCACCCTTGAACACATTTTTTTTAACTGTCCAAAACTCCAATTTTCCCTATATGATGTTCTTTCCCTTGATATACCTCTCCCAACTAACCTGAGGTCTCTCTTATCACTAGTTCACTCTCAGTTTATTGATATTTTATGTGCATATATTAATCAAAATAACATTAGATTATAGCACTGTTTGTCTCGATTAACCCTACTAACCTATGTTTATACATGTTTGTTTGTCTTTTGTTTCAGATACTAACTTGACACATAAAATTATGAATAACCGACAACAACTCTGACGTTTTTTCCGATTAATTTCTTAGTCTCTATTTCCGCTTGTACGACTTGCACTCCCACAAAGCCTTACACAAAGCAGTTTCCTGCCCTAACTTAACAACTCTTATAACGTAAACTAAGCCCCACTCAGATACTGGCAAATCCTTCAGGGAGCCAAAGTAAAAGAAGAAGAAGAAGAAGATCTAAACACTAGACAGATAATATTAAGGTAAAAATAGTAAGCATTAAAATTTACATCAGCAAACCATTTTAATTTTACAAAAAGTAGGTTGCTTAAGTACACAGTTTGCGAGTACGAGCGAGTTAACAAAACTCGTATACTAGACTCGAGTCAGTTGGACTCGCATAAATAGAATCGAGTTAGCAAGTACGAATCGATTCTGCCTGACTCGAGTACCGGAATCGAATCCGGCGTACTCGAATCAAAATAAATTGGTATTCGAGTAAGCGAGTCCAAAGCAGGCATCGAGTCTGACTCGAGTCAAACCGTACTCGGCACATCGCTAAAACCGAGGCGAAAAGTAAAAAAAAAGTTCTTTCTGTGTGGTACTGGTTCTGTGTTTTTGTGCTCTCTACGTAGGTATTGCCTTTTTCTTTTTCAATCTAAAAAGCCAACATAAACTCATCACTCATCATCACTACAGCCTATCACAGTCCACTGTTGGACATAGGCCTCCACAAGTTCGCGCCCGACATTATGACGCGAACTCATGTGTTTTGCCCATAGTCACCACGCTGGGCAGGCGGGTTGGTGACCGCAGGGCTGGCTTTGTTGCACCGAAGACGCTGCTGCCCGTCTTTGGCCTGTGTATTTCAAAGCCAGCATGGATGGTTATCCCGCCATCCGTCGGCTTTTTAAGTTCCAAGGTGGTAATGGAACTGTGTTATCCCTTAGTCGCCTCTTACGACACCCACGGGAAGAGAGGGGGTGGCAACATTCTTTAGTGCCGTAGCCACACAGCACAGGCATAGCCTGGCATAGCCAGGCAGGCTGTAGCCAGGCAGCTTTGCTTTAATGTCACAAAATGTAAAGTATGGAATATTTCTATAAAAATGCATTAATATGCTTTAAAATACGCACTTCTATACATAATATTTATAAAATAGTTTCTTATGGGTACCAACGATCACTCTTTAACTATAATTTACCATATTAGACTCATTTTGTAATAAAATATTTGGCAACTTTCTTGACTAGCCATGGCGATATATGAGGAGGTTAGGAACAAAAAGTGTCATTTACAGTTTTTAACTTTTTGAGTAAATTGAGAAAATAAATATTCAAGTTGATCTAAGCAATTTTTATCATTTTTTATTAACCATTCATGTGTCAATTATTGTATAAAATTTAATGTATTATAAGTTTATCTTGCTGGTTTTGTAATTTGGAAAATAAATAATAAAATACATTTCAAATGACACCCTTTGATCCAATAGCTTGTAAATGTCACTATTTGATTCAATAATTTTGTAAAATGTCACCTTTTGAAACTCGCTGTCTAAAAAATGTTACCTTATGAAACATTCAGTATGAAAATAAAAATAAAAATAAAAATAAATGTGTTTGCTAGCAAACGAAAAAAACCAACTTCAATTACATCGACAAGTAATACAACGTAAGTAGACGAAAAAAATAAAAAATAAACGCACTAGTCGTCTCTACGTTTTTTAAAGTTCCCCTCGATTTCTCCGCGATTCCATCATCAGATCCTGGTTTCCTTATCATGGTACCACCCTTGGGATATTTCCTTTCCAACAAAAAAGGATTATCAAAATCGGTTCATAAACAACAAAATTATCCCCGAACATACATAAAAAAATTTATATACGAGGTTGAATTGAGTAACCTCCTCCTTTTTTGAAGTCAGTTAAAAATAGATTCACACAAAAAAATTTTTTTTTTTATAAATGTAATTCTCCACATTCAGGTTCCAGACAATCACAACGATTTTCATTATCTTCATTGTCATTTTCACCAACATTAGGTACTTTCATACAAAGTTCGGATGCTGTCTATGTTTTCTAAAGAACCATTCTACTTGAGACTATTTAAATGATTGAAGAATGCAGAACCTACTTCCACTGAACCTCTTCCAGCCATGTCTCCAGTCTAGCAATAAAAATGTAGGTACCTTCCATCCACTTTCACAACACAAAAATTATAAAAACTTATTTGCCGCACATAAAAAATATCTCGAATTGGTGTTTTCGGTAAAGCTCGGTAAGTTTCGGTCAAAACAATCCTTGCAGCATGTCATGCGACTTGCTGCAAGAATTGTCATCTTTTTGTTTCAATAACTGATAAAAAGCATTTGCTCTCAACTTGTGTAGGTACTCTTTTTTTCTGCCATGTGATACTGTTTCTTTTGCGGGTCTTTTTCAGCTTTAATTTTATTGAACAATAAAGTACATGTTGTGCAAGCATCACTTGCTGGGGATAAGAAACCCATGTTAAAGGTTAAAGTGTGTGACATAAATGTTCCTAAAGTAGCCTTTTTTACCGTTAGTTGAGCGTTGAACCGATTCTCATAGCGCTTCAACAAAATTTTAAAATCGATTCATTTTTTAGGGAATATATACCCGGTTTGAACCGACTAAAGACTCTTCAAAGGTATTTCCTAAGAATATGTCACTTTTTGAATTCAAGTCATAATAATCACTGTGATTGAATAAAAATGTAACTTTTTGTTCCGGAAGCAGCAGTTCAGATCGATTTTTCTATGAAACTAGCCACATTTTGAACAAAACGTTGGTAGTTACAGATAGAATTTAATATTTTGAGCCGATTAAAAGAAAAAAACCGAATTTAGCAAAATACGTAAATGTCACTTTTTGTTCCTAACCTCTTCATATGGCGTCCATACAGAACACCTCTTAGCTATTATCAGGGTATATGTGTTCTGTGGCTATTATTTCGAAAGTTTCGAATGTTATGTAGGGAGCAGCCCGACTGGAACTGGGTAAGTTACTCAACTGTACAGATCACAGCTAATGTTATTATACCGTCGTATGATGTTATTGTATCGTCTATGTATTAGTCGTCGTGTCGTCACCGACATGTTTTCGATATTTCTGGTATTGCAGGCATCTATAGGCTAAAGTGATTGCTTACCATTAGCACGCCGTACACTTGTTTGCTACCATAGTGGTGTAAAAACAAGAATGTGAACATCTTTGTATGTTAAATACATGTATGGAAAATGACAGTGATTAATCACATGCTTCTTTTCAGATACTGCCTTATTTTCCTAACCCCGGTAACAATGACAGAAATCAAATTTAAAGGAAAAATGTACACATTTAATCAATACAGTTTCTGCAACAAACTTGAAAAGTTTTACATAACTTAAATTTTCTCAATGAATGATGGAACTCATTTAATATGATGAGAGAATTGCTGAAGTTTTGCCAAAATTGAAATTGATAAAGGTAAGAACATTTATTTATTTGCATTCTTTTATCTCAAGTTGGAATATTAACATCTTTATTATTTTTGTATTAACAATTTCCTTACTTGAAACATCTATACATAGTATCTTGTACGTAAGAAGTATGGTGCTCTGTGCCTCGGAGAGCTCGTTAAGCTGTCAGTCCAGGTTATTATCATAAATACCTGATAGCAATCATTACTCATAGTAGCGAATATATCCGCCAACCTGCAATGGAGCAGTGTGGTGGATTAAGCTTCAATCGTTCTACATGTAGAAAGAAGTCTATGCCCAACAGTGGGATGTTAAAGGTTAAATGCATATGCATATGCACAAGTGACATTTTAGATAGCAAGGGTTTACGCCGGCCCCCGTCTTGAATGTTTTCCTGTGTAGTAAGGAACTATAAGCGTTTGCAGTTTATTAGCTTAAATCGAAATATATTTGTTTAAGTTTTTGTACAGCCCAGGCAAAATAAATTGGATCTAATACAGAGGGTTACTCTACACTTTGTGAAGTAACTAACCAAATTCGTTTTATTTTTATCTTTGTGTTACCCACACATGAGGAAATTATAAACATTTTAAATCATATCAAAATTAAACAAACCAAAGACTTGTAAAATAAATATTTGGTACCATTTATTATTTATTGAATTCTTATGACCAATATTTTGATTTGAATGTACACAATTTTATGTAAGCTTATATAACTACACCACCTACCTGGTCTTAATATTAAGGTTACTTTTTCAACCAAATTTACAAAAAGGAGGAGGTTTTCAATTCAATTGTTTTTTTTTGTGATACCTCAGAACTTCTAACTCGGTGGACCAATTTCAATGATTCTTTACTACTATTACTACTACTAGTAGTAGGTTTTTTAAAATATTTTATGCATCTTTCCCATATTAGATAGTATAATAAAGACATATGTATAACATTAAAAAAAAAACTTTCCTATACTATCTACGTTAGTCGTTTATCCAATGATAGCCTGAAAGAAAGTATGCTTTATTGTTAAGGCCACTTGGTGCTACTGATGCAACTATGTTAGTTTCAAGTGTAATTCTGTGTTTTGTTAATTTTGTATTGGTGTGCCAAAGTATAAATTAATAAATAATACTTTTAACATTTTATATTATTTTATATTTATTTAGTGTTCAATATCATAAGTCAATACAATATAAACAAATTATGTTCAGTTTTATTTAAATTCATTTCGTAGCTTCGATTTCTTGCACAGGAAACATATTGAGAGACAGAAATTAATGAAATATTATTCTTAAAATAAGTATTAATAGACTTAACTAAAGTTAAAAAGTTTAAAATATTGTCAATGTACCCACTGAAATGGTCGATACATTTTTGATATACTTAACCATATAATTATGTAAGATTGATTGTTGATTTATACAAGGCACAACAAAATTATCTTATATTGTATTGTTACAGAGACATTTTCATTGTGAGGGTCGTTTTACTGATGAGGTCACAGAGGAGCAGTTAGGAGCCATGCAAGAAAATGAAATGAATCTAAATTTTACTCTGATGTGCTTTACAACATGTGATAGTCAATTTTTGTTTGTCCATTCTCCGTTTTATTCAACTCTATAGTAAAACATTAAATAATTGTTTGTTGTCAAACAAAAAAATACCTACTTCAATTTACATCAACAAGTATAGTACAATTTAGTGATAACACAAAAACTAACTCATCGGAATGGGTTCAAATTTAAAAGGGACCACACAAGAAGAACCAGCATTCAAATAGAAATAGAGAATCATCTAAATCGATACAAATAGTAACAAGTTAAGAGATAACACATTTAAAAAAAACAGTCGAATTGAGAACCTAGTACTTTGTGTGACTGAATTAACCATTTAATTATACTACCCGCTCGATTGCCCCGTCAACTAGTAGTTGACAAAATTGACAAAATTGAGACCCCCCGATTGCCCCTGTCAACCAGTAGTTGACAAAGTGAAACAAAAAATAACTCGATTTCGCGGCCGGAAATTTAATTTATACCTTTTTCATAATAACTCCATGGTCTATTCTGTATATTTAATCTGTTTCTTTATAAAATGTCCAGTCCAGTGAAATTTAAACATTACTCCATGGCACGATTTAAAAATAAACAAAAAATCGTTAAACTTGTTAGTATGCGTCAGATCGAGCGCGCAAGCGGCCGTGCGTAGTTACGCGTGTTTTGTGATTTTAATTACGATAATTGTGATACTTTCGGTGTTTAGATTTACGTGGTGTTGTGGAATTTACAAAATAAGTTATCTACTAATACATAGAAATAAAGATAAAAAAGTTTAAAAGTAAAAAAAAGTTATTGTGTTAAAAAGTGCAAAACGGTTTTTCGTATGACGTGTGAGTAAAACTACAATGCGGCGCGCGTCTTTTCAGTTAATTCTTCTGTAAAGGTAAGTGCTATTGATATGCTGAGTGTTTATTTTATAAGACTATTAGTCTACTTATGCTGTAGTATTTATTATTGTAGGCCGAACTGTGGTATTTGCGCATCTGTGAGTCTATCTAGAATTTACCTTTTTTGTGCAAAATTTTACCTAATTTTGCGCAAACTTAAAAGGGCTGTAACTAATTTATTTTGTATAAACAGGTGTATGGTTCTATTGTTTATCCTAATCTATATAACTTAAACATTGTAATTAAAAATTAAAAAGCATATGTCATCGCTTTAATTTTTGAGATATTATCGTTTAAACACAAGTGGTGCTCGAAAACGCGTTAAGAAAAAATATCTCTGTGTTCAGCTTATCATAATTTGACTCCGTCTTCGAATAACGATAAACAAAGCACTTAAATGTATAGCGTCATTCATACTGAACATAAAAAACGTAACACTTGACTGTTAGAATAACAACTTGAGTCACAATGAATTGTTTAGTGAAACCGGAGCCGCGCAGCGGGTGGCGGCGCCAGGTATAAAAAATGGTGGGGCAATCGGGAAGTAAAAAAAATGGCCGCGAGGGCAAGCAAGAGGCTACACACACCGGCATATTTAGCGGAACATAAAATAAAGGTTTGATATCAGTATCATATAAGGTTGCTGGCTGGTTTATACGTCATTTAATTTAAAAAGAAATATTTTCAAATTAAGAAAACAACTGAACATCACATTTTATGCAATTGTTTTAATTTTATTCAAATACACCTTATCTGGAGCGAACTTCAAGTATTTCTTCCTTCTAAGTTTGATTTAAAATTTCATTGCAATACTGTTTTTTGTTAGTTTTTTTTAATCGCGTATCTTTTTGGAGTTGAGGACTGAATTATGCCTGACTTAGCCCCAACGGAGATTGCCAGGGCACTCGAAATGCGAAGAAATGGTCAAACCTACAGAGTGATATCCAGAGATCTTCGTCGACCAGTTTCAACGATCCATCGCAGTATCCAACGGTTCAGGGAGACCGGTACTTATGTGAGAAGAGCAGGACAAGGCAGAAAAAGACGCACTTCGAGTAGGGATGATCGTTTCATTCGGCTTAGTGTATGTAGAAACCCCCGTTTGACAGCTGTCCAAGCCCGACATGAGTTAGAAGCAGTGCGGGGTGTAATCGTAAGTGAGCGTACGGTACAAAGAAGGTTTGAAGAAGCTGGTTTGGGTTCATTTGTGCCCGCCAAGGCTCCAAGGCTCGAGGTAAATCATCGTAGAAACAGGTTAATTTTTGCTCAGGAACATCAACTTTGGAACGCGGACCAATGGAGTAAGGTATTGTTTAGTATTGAGTGCAGAATTCTCTTAAATCAAATTGACGGCAGGCAAAGAATATACAGACGCAAAAGAGAACGATACATTCAGAAAAATTTTGAAACTACAGTTGCATACGATGGTGGATCAATAATGGTTTTTGCGGGCATTTGTTTGTGTGTCGTAAAGTTTGCCCCATATATCGGTGACGATTTTGTTTTTATGCAGGACTAGCTTCTGCGCGCGACTTCGTCGGCGTGGACTCCGCTCCTATTGGTCTTAGCGTGATGATATATAGCCTATAGCCTTCCTTGATAAATGGGCTATCTAACACTGAAAGAATTTTTCAAATCGGACCAGTAGATCCTGAGATTAGCGCGTTCAAACAAACAAACAAACAAACAAACAAACAAACAAACAAACAATCAAACAAACTCTTCAGCTTTATTATATTAGTATAGATAATGCTCGGCCGCATACCGCTCGGGTAACTCAAGCTTATCTTAATGATATGAATATCACTGTTATAGAGTGGCCGGCGAGATCACCAGATATGAACCCAATAGAGCACGTTTGGGACTTGCTGAAAAGTAAAGTCCAGAATTCCAGCTCCTGCCAACGTGGGTGAACTGCGAATCGCCATAGTTGAGGAATGGCGGAGACTATCCCAGGAGACCACCGATAACATCATTCTCAGTGTGCCTAGAGGAAATAGGGTAGACCTACCTAGACAATAGTACCATATTTGAAACTTTGATTGATAGCGACAAATACACCGAAAAATATTTAATTCTGTATTTAAATATTAATACCTAAACTCTTAAGCTGCAAATGCATGTACTAAAATAATTCCTACGGTATCGAAATATTAATGAAAACCACATCTGAACAAAATAATGCCATGTGTTACAATAGACCCCTACTTCGGGTTAATTGTACCAAAAATATTATTGGTAATAAAACTCTTTTATATGTGTTATTAACAATGGCTTTATTAATATTTGGTAATTTTTCGTTGTAGTAAAGATATAACAACAGTCTTTTCTTATAGAAATCAAAATACTTATAGTAATCAGTCGAGAAAGGTTACACGTCACATACTTAAAATAAAAACAACTATTCTTCTCTAATAACAAAAACAGTAGTCAACTCTTCCATAATTTACCATTCCTATGACTCAAACATTAGTTTTGAATACATAATTTTCTTAATATCGATCATTTAAATCACAAAAATCAAAAACTATCCATTTGTATGGGGGTACAATTGACCCCCGGTACAATTGACCCAGACAGATAGTACTTAATATTATACTCGTTTTTTTTATTTTTACTCAGACTCGCAGTTATGGCAAACATAATTATCGTCTTGTGGTGTACATTCCTCGTGTGCCCACATTCCGCAAGTTGTGCATTGAACCCAAATTTCGTTTGGACGGCTGGCACTGTAAGGTTCCATACACAGAATACAAAACCATTCTTCTTCTTGTGAGGTATTAGGCCTAGCGTTATCTTCTGGCGTTGTATTTTTTCCCGTAGTTTTTGTCTTACTTTTTTTTCCTTTTCCTTTGCCCTTTTTACTATTTCCGAGGTTCATTTTAGCTTGCTTGGCTCTCTTCTTTTTATCAGCTTCTTCCGCTTCCTTTTGTATAATATTCTTTTCTGGTGTATCGGTATATATAGCTGTTTTCCCCTTTTTTCTTCCACGATTATTTGTTTTACGAGGAGGGGCTTTAGGTAGTGGACGAACTATTTCTGGGGAAAAGTAATGATTTTCAGCTGTTGATGTCGATGGATTGCTGTTGTATTGTACTGTATTTGTAGTATTGCGGAGTGGTGTTCTTTCGCAGGATGGACTAAATGGCATGATTTCAGGCGAGTATTCTTGATTTGAAACTTCTTGTGCTATTTGTGAAGCGGTTGGTTGGGGCTCATCTATACCTAAGGGGTCAATGGGCAAAGGGAGATCTTCCAACATATTTTCAGGTGCCGAAATAGTAATTTCTGAAGAATTTGAGTTCACGTTAACTTCACATGAGTGTGAAGCTTCTTGTGGAGGTGTAATTTGTTGAATAATAGACGGAGACGCTATCCGGAGAGGCTCTTGTATTTCCATCGAACCAGGAAGCGGACGATCTGTCACATATGAAGGGCCAAAATCAGTTTCTTCAAAAATTTCTCTATTGTAGGGCATAATCCCTGTGCACCGGAATCCAGCTTGGATATTTCGAGGTGTAAATGCCTGTGGAAATGAAGTGGCTACAATAGAGGGAATGCGATAAATAGACATTGTCTGTCCTGGATTATTTCTCATCCACGCATCGCAAGCAGTGTTTACATGCTTCTTTAGTGGGCCATGAACGGAACGATCAAGTGGCTGTAACTTATGAGTACAATGGGGTGGAAATGATAGAACCACAATGCCATTTGTTTTGCAAAAATCTAACGCTTCGATTGTAATATGAGAAGGATGGTTATCCAGAAGCAGCAGCACTTGGTTTTCACAAGACGATCTAGTGTGGTGTTGAAAATGTTCTAAGAACCTCAGAAATTGTGTTGCTTCCATCCAACCTGACGCATTACCAGTACCAACACAGCCCGGTGGACCATCTCTAACAAAATGTTCTTGATACCTTTGTCGTGGGAAAACAAAAAATGGTGGAAGAGCATTCCCCAACGCGTTTGCAGCCATTGCCACAGTAACTAGAGTTCCACGCTCAGCAGAAGTAAGTGCTCCTACTTGTCGGGACCCCTTCTTGGTCACTATACGGTCCGGTTTTTGAACGGTAGATATACCTGTCTCGTCCATATTATATATATCCTTTGCTTCAAAACTATAGCGTTCCATTACCTTGTCCAAATTATCAAAAAATGCATTTACATTGGTCCTGTTAAAACTGGTAGCTCGAGAAAGGCTAGTGGCTTCAGCGCACCTTATAGACAGTTCTGGATTTCTTTTCATAAACGCGGAAAACCAATCGGAACCCGCTGAGCTGTTTCGGTTCCAAGATTCTGGTCTTTTAATGTTATATTTGTTCACCAACTCAAAAGCAAGCCGTCTTACTTCTTTGGGTGTCAGACCATAGTATATGACAGCAGTCTTTATAAGGTATTTCGAAATTTGTAGCTCTTGTTCTGCAGAGAAAACTTTAGTCGCGGGATTATATCCCATACGTATGTCACCATCAGGATTAGTTTCTTTTTTCCTTTTATACCTTATAAGTGAAACGTGGCATAGATTAAACATCTCAGCTGCGGCCCGAATAGACCGCCCATTTTGAATTTCTTGAAATGCCTGTTCATAAAGTAACAGGTCTTTAGAGCCTCGATCTGTTAACTTCGCTCTACGCCGTGGCATCTAAAACAAAATATCCAAATAATTATGTGCCTATAATCATTCACCATATTAATTCATTCTAACTTAATCTTTTTAATCATAGTACATAACTAATATAACATCGGCGTTAATTCTACCACGGGTTAATTGTACCGCTACAATTGTCCCCATCGTTAGTGGTACAATTGTTCCAAATTGACGGTTTAAATATTAACCTGAAAATGACGGCATTCCATCAATAAATATATTTAAATTTGTCACTGTTACAAAGTTTGAAGTGTAAATAAACGAATGAAAGCAATAATTTGATAAGATACCGAGTTTAATGTGAATTACAGACTAAAATATTTGACGAGAATACTCACTGTGACTGTCCGAAAACAAAAAAATCCCCTTTGTACACGTCCGTCTCGCAGCACGAGCGCCGCCAACTGGTGAGCGGGTGGGGACGCATGGAGCACGTGTCGGGACGCTATAAGGGCGCTCCACATTCTCAAGAGACATTCACGCGAGAATCTCCGGAGATTCTCAGCGAGAACTGTAGCGAGAACTTCTTCTGGGTACACACTCTCAAAGTTCTCAAATAGTTCTCACTACAGTTCTCGCGCTCGATGACGATGGACGCAGAAGCAACCGCTGCGACAAGTTTATTGTTATGCGCATTCGCATATTATAATTATGCGTATGCTAAAGAGAAAAAATTTATTAAAAAGAAGTGGCGAAAAAGAAGATGGTGGATGACAAGTTTTAGTTTATTTTTGTAGTCTTTTGAATTTGTATTCCATAGTACGGGTTCCGTTTGGAAATATTCTAAAAATTTCAACTCAAGTTCGTTTGTCCAAGTTACGCTCATATTGACGCCACGCGGTACACAACAATATACAACCGTTCAAGTCGGCGGCTCGCGCGCTAGTGAGAAACATGCGAGTGTGGAGTCAATACACGTTCTCGACTGTTCTCACGTTCTCGCGCTCCTTTGTCTCGCGCCAAAAAACCGACAAAAAGTGGAGAAAAGCCGGAGAACAACGCGAGAACTTGAGAAGAATACGCGAATCGCTTCCACATTCACGTTTTTTGCATGTTTCTCGCGTTCTCGCGAGATTCTCTTGATAATGTGGAGCGCCCTTTACACACATGCAAACGTTGTTTGTGTTTGGAAATATTGGCAGTGGTACTATTGCCCCGTGGTACTTTTGTACCCGGTCTACCCTACGCGATATTAATCACCATTTTTCTAATTTAATTAATTGAATTGTTATTTTAATATTAATTTTCACTTTTCCCGGTTACATGAAAAGTTCAAAAATGTACCATTTTTCACAAATAGCCTTTACTCGCAAAATCTGTTCTTAAAGTGATCTCATTTTAAGTAAACAAAAGAAGACAAAACAAAGTAGATTTTTAAAATAAAACCATATTTTTTAATTATGAACCTTTTTTTTGTGTTCCGCTAAATATGCCGGTGTGTTTATAAGAAACCAGATTAAATGCCGAGTACTGTTGATAAATATTAGAACATCTTAACATTGGCTTATAAAATTTTAAGGTAAGGATTATTTAATGAAATATTAGTTAGTGTTAACCCTCAATTCACTATAGTCCGGTCAATATAGACATTTAAAATAACAATAATTCCCACAGAGCCAAATTTTGGTGGAGAGCTGGGGTTTACCATTACAAATAAAGTTTTAAAAATCCCCATCGATCCGATGTGTGCATCTAAAGTTATTCGGGGTCAAAGGTCAAAATTTGAGGTTTTTAAGATTTTTCTGGAAAACGGTAAAGTTTTATCAAAAAAAACCTCAAACCAAATTTGTAGATCTTAAAATTCTCTAAAAAATGGTTCTTATAATTTTTTCCCTAAGTGCCACCGTTCTTGAGATATCGCGATACTAAGAGTCACATTGTACATGATATGCACACATTTCCACGCCACCTGTGAGATCGTGTACTCGGCGTGTTTTTTTTTACTGTGGCTAATTTAAGGGAACAATACCCGTAAAGTTCTAGATATTACCTTATTATTGATATTGATTATTAATATTGCTATTGATTATTTGGTTAACTATTGTTTTGATTTCAGATATTTTAATCAGATTCATACTCTTGAAAGTCTACTTCAACAGTCATAAGACTAACCTTGGCAATTGGTACACGGTAACATAACGGTAACCATAATCAAAATTAAAACGTTGAAGAACATCCTTTGAAACATCACCAGAATCTTTAGCTAATTTAAACAAGGATTCTTTGGATTTTAATGTTGTCCCGTTATATTTTTTTTTTTTCGAAGAAGCTGTGCTTTCTTTTTCTCAGTTTCTTCATTGGCTTCAGTGCCACAAAATAAATAGTATTTTTTAAAACAAAAATTTAATTAACTTACTCGCGTACTAGTACGAGGCAGACTTATTTTTGAAGTACTAGCCTGTTCCTCCTCACGTTGTCTTTTTACTGCAGCGATTGAAGTTTTCCGGTTGAATGATTTTCTGCAATTCACGTGTATTGTAACGGATTTTTGAGTTCTTAAATATTCAGTAAACTCATTACATTTCGCGACACTAGCCTCGATTAAAGTTGGCATTCTACGATCAACCATAACTGTTTCATCTTCAGTTAAAAGTTTATTGCAAACAAAGCAAAACTGAGACATCTTTTCGAGCTATAAAATAGCACAAATAACCTTAATGGTAACCTTAATGGCACGAAGTACGTATATTCACTTGAACTGAACCTTTAGCACTAAAAGAAACAGGTATATGGATAATTAAAATTATTTTAATTTAAAAAGAGCATTTAATTTCAATAAACTATAACACATATTTTATTTGAGGAATAAGACAAAGTATTTTTAATGTGCTATAATAAAAAATGAAACAATAATAATGAAAAAAGAAAAGCATTTATGTATTCCTTAAACATTCACCCAAGTTGAATCAACTCAATATCAAAATCGAGTCTATCAAACCAACACTATTGCTACCCTTTATTTTGCTATAGAAAGTGTGACAATCAGCTGGTATTAAATGCATCATAGAACTTATGTCATCCAATTTTATTTAACTTGTGCAATCTCTTTTCCCTGTGGCCAAAGTGGTGGTAAATTACCTACATTAAAATTGCATACAGATTGGTTTCTGACACTCTTTTTCGTTATATCTAATTCTTGTAAATCGCCATTTAGGCCACTTCTCATAAATATTGAATGCTCTTTCTCCTTCTTCAAAAGAATTAATTGATTAACTGATTAATTGATTAACTGAATTAATTGATTGAACTGTATTTGTTTCATCTTTGTTGACTTGGATAATTCAACTTAAAATTGCATATAGGTACATGAACCATAGTGGTTTGAGACATATAAACAAGATATATTTTATTTAATTCATTAAACCAGTCATTTGGTTTATATTTATATTATCAAGGGTGCACCACATGTTTTTGGATCATTATAGCAGAATTGTTTTAAACATAGTCCTTATGTGTGGCTTGGTTCATACATACTTTTTTTCTGTAAAATGTGAATATAGGATGGGCTGTTTTGGCTGAGTAGTAATATATCACATTCTGATCAGTTTGGTGTCAATAACTCATTTTTAGACAATTTGTGGGTTGGTACATTTTGGCATAACTCGGTCCAAATAAGAAAACAAAAATGTAGGCTTCTATACAAAAAAAAAAAGAACGTGCAATGGGTTTTGCCACTGCTTACAGGCAACGTCGGCATACCTTTTTTGAGCAAGTCAAACATACTGGCTTCAGACATTTGGTGCATAGTTGTGCAGTCTTTGTTCTCTTTTTGTAATGGCATAAATACCAATATTTTCCTGTCCTGTCCTGGGTAGCTTGTCTCTGGATTCAGAGTAGCTCGTATCTTTAGGAATTTCTTTTTTCAAGTCAGATGAAATCGAGCTGCGAATTTGGCGTGGCAAACGTGTACTGTGCAGACGTGTGATTTAGGTTTTCTGCAATGTTTTTTTAGAAAATACAATCTTTTCAGCTTTGGTACATCACGTTGGCTTTCATAGATGACTTGTGCATTGCAACATGCCATATCAACGACCCCGAAGAACATAGCCATTGGCCAACGCGTCGTTCTTCTACTACACGAGTACACGGAGCACTTTTGATCAACCATATCGACGCGTCCTTTGGTTGAATTGTAATACATTATTACTTCAGGTTTTCCAGTAATGTTGTCAATTTTATTGTTATGGTGCATGGAGGAGTACAACACAACAGCTTTATTTTTTTTGGGGACGTGACTAGAGTACACTCTTTAGTAAATCCAAATACACAAGATTCAAATTCAAATTCAAATTCAAATTCAAAATATTTTATTCAGCATAAAATTATTACAATTTCTTACTGAACGTCATGAGTCTACTACCAGTTCGGAAAGAAAAAGCCTCTGACCTGAGAAGAACTGGCGAAAGAAACTCAGCGGGACTAATATCATTTTTTTAATCATGTTTTTTTTTTTCCAAAGAAGATTGAAATTTACAATAATTTCATAGGTTGAAATAGCCTGGAGGCGATCACATCATTCCCAAGGCGTACTGTCTTCTATAAAATCGTTAATCGAATAATATCCTTTAGTACACAAACGTTCTTTTACAATTTTTTTAAATTTCGCAATAGAAGCTTTTTGAACGTTTTCTGGGAGCCTGTTGTATAAGCGTATACATTGTCCATAGAAAGAATTACTGACTCGGCGTAAGCGAGTTACAGGCATTACAAGTTTGTGTTTGTTCCTAGTATTAATGCTATGCATGTCGCAATTCCTGCGAAATTCGTGTATATTTTTATGAACATACATAACATTTTCGTACACATATTGATAAGCAACAGTCAATATTTTTATTTCTTTAAACTTATCTCTTAATGATACTCTAGGGCCTAAACTATAAATTGCACGAATAGCTCTTTTCTGCAGGACAAAAATAGTATTAACGGTAGCTGCATTTCCCCATAATAAGATTCCATAGGACATGATACTATGAAAATAACTAAAATATACTACGCGAGCTGTATCTACGTCCGTAATAAGTCTAATTCTTTTTACCGCGAACGCTGCAGAGCTGAGCCTATTCGCTAACCCCTCAATATGAAGATCCCACTGCAATTTCGAATCTATAGTAATCCCTAGAAATTTAGTGGATTTTCCTGGTTTTAATATTTCATATTCAACAGGCCCGTCTTTGTGCGGGAGAAATTCTTTTGGAAGGACTCTCTTGTTTTTCTTGAGTTTAACTACTGTTTTCAAGCCTCTTTCCTTCAACTCTTGAAGAAGCTCCATTAAGGAATACCAGTTGTCTGTGGTAACATTGATGTTTGTGTCGAAAATGGGCTTACACAAGCGAAGCGTGGCCTGCGTTAGTACTGATTTCTTTTTCACTTCTTCTGTCAAACCAAAGCCATCGGAACCTTTTCCGGTATATAAGTAGATGTTGTAAATATAGAATTTTTCACTGCATCTTCAAACCATATTTCCCCGGCCTATTAGTAGGCATGTACATTTTGAATCTAGATCGTCTGAATTCTATGAGCATTTCATCAACGGTCACGTTAGTGCCTATTCAATGATAGTTTTGACTATTTTGTACAAATAAATGCTTGTAATATGTCAGTGATGAGACAAGCAGGATCAACTTGTCTTCGGGTTTCACGGTCAGAAGCATCATCAAAGTGAAGCGCCAAGAGCAATGCCATGAATCTGTTTTTGGATTGATTCCACGCCCAGTGCCGTCAGTTGCAAATAATGACAGAAGGTTTTCTCTGTTAGATTTAAAAATAGCGGAATAAATAAATAAATAACTTTTTATTAAATTCCACGCGGACGAAGTCGCGGGCATTATAGATACCTCCTTGATCTGAATTGTTACATTTTTTTCAAAAACATTCTAAATATTTTATAGTAATTACAAAAGCTATGAAAACCCTATAACCCTAAAACCAATGAAACAAGCTCAATACATAATAAAATATAAGTATAGAATATGTCATTTGTTGTGGTGTACAATAAAGTGTAAATAAATAAATAAATTTTGGGTATACTACTATGGAAGTAAGTAGTACTTTCATATCTTCCCATTGTTTTATTGGATCTAACCAAAGTGATAAAACTTGAGCACATAAATAGTAGCTTAATTCTTGCTTATTTTCAATATGTGATGAAGAACTTGGTTTTGTTTTTTGTTTATTTTTTTTTTTGTATGAGCTAACTTCTTATGATGACCCTAGAAATCAGAAGTGGTTTCCTTAGATGAATCTCTGTCAGGTTCATCGCCGGCAATACTAGTAGGAGTAGTTGTAGTATTCTTACTGAAGAAATTGCCTTTGCACATGCTCTGGCACTCTGAAAATGGATAGTCTTAAATCTAGGATCCAATATACATAAGATTGCAATCAAATGATAACACAGGCCTACAACGATTTTGGTGCCGGGGATTTTAGACCTGATTTTAAGTATGTCTTACATGGTGATATCAAAAATGTTACCGGTTTTTTTTTTATCAGCTCTAGTTCCAGTGATAAAAAAATACACCTTACACAAAAAAAAATTATACTTTATTGGCATTAAACATCAAGAAAATGCCTTTTCATTGATTTCCTTGAATGAAACTGACTTGGGTAATCTCGCATGATTCCCCAGCAATAGTCTGCCATCATATGAGTGTCCCACCTTCCTTGGTATCTATTCTCCATCGTTTTTATGTCTTGGTGGAAACGTTCTCAATGTTTTTCGCTTAGATCTCCTAAATTGTGTTGGAATTGATCCAGATGACTATTGAGATAGTGTATTTTTATACTCATATTACAGCCTAAATCTCTGAAACGAACTAGCATTTCTTCTACTAATTGTACATAGTTGTCAGCCTTATGATTTCCGAGAAAATTTTGTGTAACTGCTACAAAAGATTTCCACGCAAGACTTTCTAGATCATTCATAGAAGTCAAAACTAGTGGTGTCTTTCATTAATTTACGTATTCGAGGTCCGTCAAAGATACCTGCTTTAAGTTTTTCAGTACTTAATTCAGGAAATTTCTGTGAAATAAACTGAAAACATTGCCCATTTCTGTCGAGAACCTTAACAAATTGCTTCATAAGGCCTAATTTTATATGTAACGGTGGAAGAATGATTTTTTCTCTTGAAACTAAGGGTTCATTTATAACATTTCTTTCCCCAACAACAAGAGCATCTCTTATAGGCCAATTTTTTGGAGTCCAATGATGTGATTTGACACGACTGTCCCAGAGACAAATAAAGCATGGGTATTTAGTATAACCACTCTGCTGACCTAATAAAAAATTAACCATCTTCAAGTCGACACAGATCACCCAGCCATGTTCAAAATATTTTATTTTCTGTAAAAGAATTGAAATAACCCTATATTCTTCTTTCACACGTGTTGAGTAAGCTATTTGAACGGGAGCATATTTATTTCCATTATGTAGAAGAACTGCTTTGAGACTTCGTTTACTACTGTCAATAAAAAGACGCCATTCATTGGACTGATAGATCGTCAAACCCACGAAAGTCAGCAAACCACTCACATTACAGCAATACACAAAATTTTCATCAGTTGAAAAAAAACTGCAATAAGCTTCGTTCTCTCGTGCGATATGAAGACACTCGAACGTCTGTTAAGAGGCAATTTTTTTCTTTTAATCTTGACGCTAGTAACTCAGCACGTTCCTTAGAAAGATCTAAGTCTCTGATAAAGTCATTAAGCTCATTCTGCGAAAATGGCTTAGGATTTGATGATTTTTCGCAGTATTCAAAGTCACCATCTGCTTGAGAAGAAATAGGTTTTTCAACTTGATCCTCCTGAGTTTGCTGCACTACCTGGTGAAAAGTTGGTACTGGAATATTTTCTGAATGAGGAATAGGTCGTTGTGCTAAAGAAATATTAGGATATTTCCATTTATGGCGATTGTTTTTGTTGATGCCCACTATATTAGTCATACATAATTGTGTTTGCTCGCAAACGAAAAAAAACCGACTTCAATTACATCGACAAGTAATACAACGTATAGCTACGCTAGCGCCTAGCGGATAATACAGCGCACTATGTTGCATCCTTGGATTGATTCTAAACTGAAGTAGTTTTAACATAGCCCCATAGATGGCGTTGCGTAGCGAGGCGCTCATAAATGCGTATCATCAATGATTATTCAATTATTCAAAAAGTACTAATTATATCTCGATCAAATTTAAATAAAACCACATGATAAGTATTAGCTTTTGATTTATAAAAGAAACATCAAACTCGGTGCACTCAGTAAAAAGTTATGAGATATAATACAAAAAACAGTCAAGTAAATACGCGTTATCAAAGATTACTTATAAAAGAAGACATTAGATCTCGATCAAATTTAAATAAGATTACATTACAAGCATAAGGTTTCGAATAAAGTAAGAATTATCAAAATCGATAAACCCAGTAAAAAGTTATGCGGATTATTACAACGTAGGTCGACGAAAAAGTTGTCAATTAAATACGCATTATTAGATATATCTCTAAAAGTACTTGTCAGATCTCAATTAAATTTAAATGGGACCACATGACACGCAAAACCTTTCAGTTAAAACAAAATTCATCGAAATCGGTCCACCCAGTCAAAAGTTCTGAGCTAACATACATAAAAAAAAAAAATTAAATACAGTCGAATTGAGAACCTCCTCCTTTTTTGGAAGTCGGTTAAAAAGTAACAGTCGTCATAATGATTTTTTTGTTCTCGCCATATCATAGGCACTCCAAACTTCAAAGACTTGCGTGTTCCTTTCTCCCATTGTCGCAAATGTTCAACACATACTTTACATACAATATGAGGCACCCACGCTTTATCTTGCTGTCGAATTTCAACACCAAAGTAAGCAAAATACAAACGACTCACAGTGTTTGTAATTGATTTACGCTGATCTTTCAGTATGTATTTGTAGTAGGATAATTTGATACTTCGAATCTTCGCGAAAATCCTAGGGGTTTTGCGAAAACGCGGATAATTAGACATAGGCGAAAAATTATCAAATCTTACTGGACAAAGTCAGGATTTTTGCGAAAATACTCGTCGTTCTAGTAAGATTTGATGTGCTCAACACTGATTGGCTACAATTTTGCTGGCTGACTTCTAATTGGTTCCTAGTTTGCCGATGATTAACTTCAAGTATTGTATCATAGAGTTATGAAGGTTTAGAATAGGTGAGAAAGGAAAATCACTAAATTGATTTTTATAAACTTTTTATTGAAAATTTTAGTATGTATGTTGTTTTCTACAGACAATAGGAGATCTCAGTCGTATTAAAAAAAAATGATCCAATTTTAGGGTGTAATCCATAAATTGGATGAAACTGGTTAGGTAAACAATTAGTTTAATAGTGCAACAATGGAATTGATCAGTCTTGTGAATTAAAGTCTTGAGATAAAATCACTCATTCATCAGCCTTCTCGTCTCTTATACAGCTAAACTTAAGATATATTGAGGCAAAATTATTATCACATTCTGGTTCACTTATAGTGAACAAAATAACTACAACAAATTATTATTGAATTAGCAAAAATAGGAAAAAATAGACTTATTCAAAGACCCACAATTATGTATTTATAACATGACATAATGCTTAATATATATATTTATTTTTATTTTGTTAATAGTAAGCAAAAATTAAAAGATAACTAGAAAAAATTTGAAAAGCGAATAATCACAGAACAAAAGATAATTAAATACGTCACTAACGTGAAACTTACGCTGAGTTGCATGGACCTGTAACATTGGAGTTGCAATGCAAGCACAGCTGCGTTTAGTAAATAGTAATATGAAATTATTAGTAAGACTTTACTTGTTACAACAAATCAAAGATTTATGACATTTGGAATTACAAAGCAAACCGTGCTTTTTACAAGCACACTTATTTGAGGAACATTGTTTGCTTGATTTCTTGCAATGACATTGCTTATACCCTTGTCCGCCGAATGGTGATAGTTGTGAGGAAATACCACGAATAGGTAATACTACCTCGGGAACGGGGCCGGTAAATTGAGCTCCTGGAGATATTTGAAGTGCGTTTCTTGGTAGCCAATCTTTAATTATACCAACGGAGGTACCAACTTGAAACAAACCATTCTTCTTATCAATTACTCGTCCTGTAATGTTTTTGTTATCTAAGGGTGCACGATCGTACTTCGGAACATCAACCAAAATTGTAGCACCTACATCTATTTCTTTAAATTTTTTGTTGGATGTAGTACACATAGTCGCAGCTGCTCTTTTTAAATTTTCATGCGAACTTGTTCTTTCTTTCTTAATAGTATCTTCTTGCCAGCATAAGTTACATTTAACATTAGAAGAACTACTACCTTCTCTAACTTCAGACACTCCACATGCGCCGTGAATCACTTGTTGGCATTTTGAACATTTGAGTGAATCGGATGTGGTAATTTGGCAAATACAACATTTAACTTCAGTAGCAACAATATTATTGGAATGTTGTTGTTGTACATTTGTGTGGGAATTTGTGTCATTTATAGCGATATTGTTATCAAGACAGATCGTTTTTGTTGTACTTGCTGGGACAATTATTACATCTTCAAAAATTGTAATGTTATTTGCAGAATCGGCGGCTACTACAAATTTGTTCGCTTTATTACTCAGATCGATAATCATTTCTTCTTTTTTATATTGTGTCATAGATGAAAGAGGGGTAGATTGTGTTGAAGTTTGTGTTCGGATAGTCATTTTTTGATCAGTGGAAACATACTGATTTGTGGTTTCGTTAGAAAGCTGCTCATAGGAAAGGATTGCATTTTCAACTTTGGATTCATTTCTTGAATATCTTCAGTGCGAGGAGGATTTTCATTAATTAAAACCTGTTGTAAGCCTTCTTCATTTCTACAACCTGCATTTCGCTCGTCTTGAATATCTTCAGTGCGAGGAGGATTTTCATTAATTAAAACCTGTTGTAAGTCTTCTTCATTTTCTAATTTTGACAATGTATCTCTAGGCAAATAAGTTGAAGACAGGCCAATTACAGGATCGTGACCAAACAAGGCTTTGTATGGTGAACGTCCTATTGTGCAATGATGCGAAGAATTTTTCTGGAACTGAACGAAATAGCATCCCAGTGACCATTCAGTTGAGTTATTGTCGGACATCCAGGAACGCAACATGTTCTCAACATCCTGATTGCACCTTTCTACCGAACCTAAAAAAGAGAAAAATACTTTATTGCACATAAAAAAAATACAAAACAACAGATAACAACAAAAGACAGTACAACATAGGTGGCCTTATTGCTAAGGTAGCAATCTCTACCAGGCAACCTTTGGGTGAAAGAAAAATGCATAGCGGTAAGCGGGATAGTGCAAAACTTGCAAACAAACCTTGACTTTGAGGATGTCGGGGACGTCCATTCATTATCTTGCATGCAGGCCACAATGTGATTAGCTCTTTTATTATGCTGGCAGTAAATTCCTTGCCATTATCACTCTGTAAAATCATTGGCGCACCCACTTCTAAGAATATGTTTAAAAGAGCCATGGCTACTTCAGTTGCTTTTTTACTGGTTAAAGGTTTGAGAAAGCAGAACTTAGTGAGGTGGTCTTGATAGTTTAAAATCCATTTGTAATTGTGGCTAGGAGTTGACTGGAGATCAATTAAATCTACCTGCCCACGTTTGTTAAAGTCTTGAGAAATTATGGGGCGTACAACAATTCCTGTTTTTGGGCAACTTTTTTTATTCAGACAGATCTTACACAAGTTGAGGAACAATATCATAATCGGTACCGGTATCACATATTGTTGCTTTAGGTTATATATCAGTTTGTCGCGTCCTCCATGCCTAGTTGATATGTGCGCCTGCAGAAGAATATCATAGTACATATCTGTTGAAGGTACTTGTACAACAGGAGAGTTAAGATCCTTTCTTCTCAGTATAAGAAGTTTTTCTTCACCTACACTCATCACGTCGTATTTTTTTGCATTTCTATACTGTTGTTGTGTTTTTGGTTGCTTAAGTACACTCGCAGTGTTAAATTGTTCAATTGAATTTATTACAGCATTTACGCGTTCTTTAGTCCATTCTGGTTTAGTTGTACCGTCAACTCTATTATCGTAAAACTTTCTTAACTCTATGTAAAATTTGTCTTTATCGGAGATTACCTCCAAATTTTCCGATTCTGCTGAAGGTTGAACATCATTCTCTGTCGAATCTGTCATAATTATATGAAAACCAAACCTCCTATTTACACCGTTTCTTAGTTCAAGTCCAATTTTATAGTCCACTTTTAATACAATGACAAACAAAACACCGCTAAACCAATCTCGAAAGCAATGTTGTTGTTGAGTGGTTGACTAAGAATTTTATGATATATGACACTATGTACATCCGTGTAGCACTTTTATTTACCACTTTATTTAAGTCCAAGTAGGTACACTATTTACGATAAAAAACAAAACACTTCTGCAATTTAACTCAGACACAAACGTAAACAAATAACGTGCGGCAACAAATGATTGACATTTAAGACGTCAACCAATCAGAGACGATCTCTTATTGAACGCGCTGACCGACCAATCAGCGTTCTTATTTCATAACAGCCAGCGTTTCGTTTCGCAATATTGCTATAGTAACGAGTATTTTCGCAAAAATCCTGACTTTGTCCAGTAAGATTTGATAATTTTTCGCCTATGTCTAATTATCCGCGTTTTCGCAAAACCCCTAGGATTTTCGCGAAGATTCGAAGTATCAAATTATCCTACGACATATTCACCACAAACGTAACAAAATGTATCAGCATCGTTAACACAACATCTGGACGTACTAGCCATAATGAAATCGTAACATGAACTTTATCAATGCTACTGTAATAATGACTATTTACGAACAAAACCGGCAAAAATTTAAAATGAGGGTAGTAGGTAAACTAGAGCTGATGAGTTAAAATGGCGTAAGGCAATATATCGTACATTACCTACTTTATCGACCATAGACACAAAATCTGCGTTCTATTTATTATTAAATTCAATTTTTACTGTATTTATGACATCACCATCGGTATTATCATCACCGCCGATAGCCACATGTATATTATTGATCTGAGCCTTCAAGCAGTTCACAATCGGTATTATTTTACTTATGGTCACCTACGCTTAACAGATATCTCTTTGGTTACCAAAACTACTCTAATGGTTTTAGAATACAAATCAATGTTTTATATGTTGCATTTCTATAGCCAATGGTGTGGGTGGTGCTTTGGTATTTAAAATTATATTAAAAATATTTTTATTTCTATTTAAAATTTGATGAGCAATCGGTGCAAATTAAATGTATCTCTGGAGCATATAATAGACAGAATTCCAACGAGTCTAAACATCTAAAATAAGTGAGAGCCTGAAAGCCAGTTTGCTTGTGACGTAGAGTCGCTGAGAATTACACTGCTCTTGAAAATTTTGACGATGTCTCGTACTTTGCTTACTAATGAACTGAAATCGTTCACTAACATTACAGATTCAGCGATAAGATTGATGGTATGAGAAAAAGCAAGGTTGCGCTTAGTAAAGTCTTCACAGCAGCAAGATTTTGGCAGAATGCTAGTTCTTTGCTATTACCGCCGCAACGCTCAGTCATTCGCGTGCCAGTTTTGAAAAAATATTTCATTATTTATTAATTCTGTGGTTTGTAATTTCAATTCAGTCCTTTAAATTACTGAAAACCGGAATAATTCGCTTTTGACTAAAACAAAATACCTTAAACTTAGTCTGCAGTAGTTTTCTTTTATTGCAATTTTGTCTACCTCTACGTCTCTTAATTTTTTTTTAGTTTGCATTATTTTTAATAAGTGCATCCTCAGTCAATTTATCGGGCTTTTTATAAAACATCATGAACTTATTGTCTTAGTGCTGCATACTTCTGTTTCTTATGGTCACCGCCTCTTCTCTCTGTAGGAACCCGACCAGATTCAAAAAAGTTTTGCATGACGAACTGAACACAATACTTCGTTATCCTAAGTGTATTTAGAAACACTTTCTGGCAAACTGGAATTGCTTTCTTAAGTGATTTAGCGTAAACTGCATCTTATTTTTTACAGGCCGCTTTCTGGCTGTTTTCTTTACCTAACAGCACTTCAATATTAACGCATGTTGTTTGATGGGTTTCGAGTAAAACGATCCGTGAAAATGCACAAGATCTAGTATTTTCATTTGTTTACATGCAAATGAGTTGGTGTTATGATTGCAGGTTATGTTTTCTGGCAAACATTTCGACGAGTACCTGTGAAACAAAGCAAACGTAACCATTACTACATATAAATAACATAATCTTAATGTACCTACATTAATTATTAATGTAACAGAATAGCTTCATTGATAGAAATCCGCACTGAACAACATAAAACGTATAGATAATACTAGCTGTGCCCCGCGGTGTTACCCGCGGTTTAAGTGATATAATATTATAAAAGACTATGAAAAGTACCAACAATAGGGTCAAAACGGGATGATACATGGTTCTATAATGGTTTATGGTAGTGATGATGATGATAAATGTAATTTGCATTGTAGCATATGCTTTCCTTTCTTAAAACAACGTCGAAACTCACAAACTTGTATCTATAAAGAGTCAGGAGTTCTCTCAGCACCTTCCGAACCATGGTATACCTTGGTGCAAAATCTTACTTGTTGGTAGCATATGCTTAGAATACTGCTCACGAAACCGAAGTCACCACATGTTTCCATATAAATTTTGATGAGTCTCTCGATTTCTTATGAATCCCTTCATCAGGTCACCACTTTTATGAATATGGTACCAAATTAGAATGATAACCTATACACCAAAAGCAAAATTTTGCAAATTGGTTCACAAACGGCAGAGTAATCGTTGAACATAAATAAAATGTAATAAGCTCAATATGAAACATTTTGAATGTGTTACTCCTACCGATAACAAAACAAGAAAGGACACGTAGAAGCAAAAATAAAAAGCCAAAACGACAAACAAGTATTTTATTTATAAAGTAAAATTATAAAAGTAATCATAAGAACAATAATTAAAAGTTATCTTAAAATAAAAACGGAGAAATTAAAAACTTTAACTAAAGACAACAAATCACGCCCACAGTGGAATTTTATAAATAAACAAAATCAAATCATTTTATAGAAAAATCGGCCAAGTGCGAGTCGGACTCGCGCACTAAGGGTTCTGTACCATTGACTAAACTATTATTTTATTGTTATTAAACAAAATACTTAGTAAATAAGAAAATGATTTGTACCATATAAAAATGGAAAATTAACTAGTCATATACGCCATCTATCTATCGATCCATGCCGCTATTGGAAAGCTATTATATTAGTCTATCGACGACGTTTTCTTGGTTTCTGGATAGATGGCGTTGGAATTAAATCGCATCGCGTTAAATATTTATTTTACTTTGTTTTTAGTATTTGTTGTTATAGCGGCAACAGAAATACATACTTTGTGAAAAGGAGAATGGGCACTTTTGTATGGGTTCCGTCCCCAGAGTGTATCAAGTTGTGATATATGTCATTTGAAAGGTCATAATCATAGCTTCATTTTATTGTATGACACCAACAATGAGACTCGTGCAGGGAAAGAACTAGGAATCATTTAATTTTACTACACCCGTGAAAGTCTAAAACAGTTTTATTTAGGATATACACTTTTTTTTATATATATATATTCGCTCTTCTACATGCTTTCAAGGTAGGTAGTTATGTAATACAATACAATAAAGGAGATATAAAGAACTAATAATCAATATCAATTATTTCATCCAGAAAAGTTGCTGGCAACAAAATATTATTATGGTACCTCGCCCAGCCCAAATACCATATAATACTTATTATGTGCGCACATGTACCTATTGTTCTTCGGCCTGTAAGGCATGAACAGTAATAGTTATTGATGGACTCCCTTCCCGTTGTTCTTGTATTTACTAAAATGTAAGAGGAATATGTTCGATTGGACACATAGCGGGATTGAATTCGACCTCTCAAAAGAAATCCTTCGACATTAATTCCATACTGTGCAAGGTTGGGAATCATTGATTCGCATATTTCGATGCTATACACACCATTTCTTATATGCTCGCTTAAATAAGACCGAGCAAGCTTTATTTGGTAGGTGCCTAGTGCTATAAGGACAAGATCCTCCTCGTTTAATTCTGGGAATACTATTTCTCGAACAGCTTCCTCGGTTATTGTTTGGAACGCTGCCCTTTGTCGGTTTATATTATTCTCGACAACGTAATCACCCAAACGGTTGGGCTGATGTAGTCTTTCATGGATTATGCTAACTATTTGGCTGGCATGTGGCGTATTCGCCACAGGCTTTTTAAACACATTTATTAGAGCAGCAGCAATTCGTACGTCTTCAAACATATGAGGCAGGGCTTTGTTAAAATATTCCTGTCTTAATATTTTAAAATCCCTTTTGAAGCAACCATTTATAATTTCCACGACCCATCTGACTATTGTTACCATTCGGGATTTATTGGCATCTTCAGTGCTGAGTTGAGATTCTTGCCTACTTTTTGTAGCAGGCATATAAGCATTATAACCGTGTTCTTCTATGTCTGGGAGGGAGTCTCTGAATCCTCTATCTAAAATAAGTACGTCACCGGCTTGAAGTACTATATGCATTGGAGATTCATCATGTATTGATCTGGACATAATGGTTGCATCAGATGTTGTTTTGTTGTTAATTAATTACCGACTGCAGGTTACAACTACAAGTAACAACACGCCGCCGACGACGTCCCCCACCAGCCCGCCCCATTACCGGCACCGTACGAAGATGTGCTAAATTATAATACAGCACACAAATAAAAGCCAAACTTAAAATAATATATTCTTATATAATATATTCTTTAAAAAAAAAAAACGTAATAAACGTAAAGACGTATGTATAACACTGTTTTAGACTTTCAAGGGTTTAGTAAAATTAAATGACTCCTAGTTCTTTCCCTGCACGAGTCACATTGTTGGTGTCATACAATAAAATGAAGCTATGATTATGACCTTTCAAATGACATATATCACAACTTGATACACTCTGGGGACAAAACCGCCCATTCTCCTTTCAACTCTCTAGCTATCGCCGTTCTTGAGATACAGCCTGGTGATAGACGGACGGACGGACGGACGGACAGCGAAAAATAAAAATAATAGTTCTGCCGTTAGATGCAGATATGTCGCTATAGGATGCTTTAAAACAAATTTTACTACGTTACACTATACAAGTAGAAATTTGGAAGAAACATAATAAAATATACTTCAGCATATAGTACTAACCTTCTATATTTTAAATAAATAAATTTTCGTGTTCGAATAGTTAATCTCCTGCTGTTTGCTATACGAAGCCATTTTAGCACAGAAAACTGATAAACACAAACGAGAGCGCCGAGAACAAATACACGCGTACACTACGATGACTGGGTTCCGACTGACGCTGTGGCCACATGCGCGGGAGTTGAGGGTTGGGGGTCTGCCTTTTGATAAGCCGGGTATCGTAGGTATCTGGGTGTGCCTGTTTAAAAATTTGAAATAGTTTTTTAATATTGAGCTCACTAGGTAGGTATTTGCGTTGTTGCGATGATCCTCTGCAATAATGTGCTTCTACGTAATTCAAAGACTTTAAAAACCTATGAACTGATTGTCTTAGTGCTGCATACTTCTGTTTCTTATGGTCACCGCCTCTTCTCTCTGTAGGAACCCGACCAGATTCAAAAAAGTTTTGCATGACGTGAACACAATACTTCGTTATCCCAAGTGTATTTAGAAACACTTTCTGGCAAACTGGAATTGCTTTCTTAAGTGATTTAGCGTAAACTGCATATTTAATTGAAAAAGCTCTGCTTTTTCTTATTTTTTACAGGCCGCTTTCTGGCTGTTTTCTTTACTGAACAGCACTTCAATATTAACGCATCTTGATGTTGTTTGATGGGTTTCGAGTAAAACGATCTGTGAAAATGCACAAGATCTAGTATTTTCAATTGTTTACATGCAAATGATTTGGTGTTATGATTGCAGGTTATGTTTTCTGGCAAACATTTCGACGAGTACCTGTGAAACAAAGCAAACGTAACCATTACTATAAATAACAATCTTAATGTACCTACATTAATTATTAATGTAACAGAATAGCTTCATTGATAGAAATCCGCACTGAACAACATAAAACGTATAGATAATACTAGCTGTGCCCCGCGATGTTACCCGCGGTTTTTAAGTGATATAATATAATAAAAGACTATGAAAAGTACCAATAATAGGGTCAAAACGGGAAGATACATGGTTCTATAATGGTTTATGGTAGTGATGATGTTGATGAATGTAATTTGCATTGTAGCATATGCTTTCCTTTCTTAAAACAACGTCGAAACTCACAAACTTGTATCTATAAAGAGTCAGGAGTTCTCTCAGCACCTTCCGAACCATCGTATACCTTGGTGCAAAATCTTACTTGTTGGTAGCATATGCTTATAATACTGCTCACGAAACCGAAGTCACCACATGTTTCCATATAAATTTTTATGAGTCTCTCGATTTCTTATGGATCCCTTCATCAGGTCACCACTTTTATGAATATGGTACCAAATTAGAATGATAACCTATACACCAAAAGCAAAATTTTGCAAATTGGTTCACAAACGGCAGAGTAATCGTTGAACATAAATAAAATGTAATAAGCTCAATATGAAACATTTTGAATGTATTACTCCTACCGATAACAAAACAAGAAAGGACACGTAGAAGCAAAAATAAAAAGCCAAAACGACAAACAAGTATTTTATTTATAAAGTAAAATTATAAAAGTAATCATAAGAACAATAATTAAAAGTTATCTTAAAATAAAAACGGAGAAATTAAAAACTATAACTAAAGACAACAAATCACGCCCACAGTGGAATTTTATAAATAAACAAAATCAAATCATTTTATAGAAAAATCGGCCAAGTGCGAGTCGGACTCGCGCACTAAGGGTTCCGTACCATTGACTAAACTATTATTTTATTGTTATTAAACAAAATACTTAGTAAATAAGAAAAAGATTTATACCATATAAAAATGGAAAATTAACTAGTCAAATACGCCATCTATCTATCGATCCATGCCGCTATTGGAAAGCTATTATATAAGTCTATCGACGACGTTTTCTTGGTTTCTGGATAGATGGCGTTGGAATTAAATCGCATCGCGTTAAATATTTATTTTACTTTGTTTTTAGTATTTGTTGTTATAGCGGCAACAGAAATACATACTTTGTGAAAATTTCAACTCTCTAGCTATCGCCGTTCTTGAGATACAGCCTGGTGATAGACGGACGGACAGCGAAGTCTTAGTAATAGGGTCCCGTTTTTACCCTTTGGGTACGAAACCCTAAAAACGAACATAGCACCTCCTCCATTTTAAAAGTCAGTTAAAATTGTAGCCTATGTGTTATTCTGATGTATAAGCTATATTATTGTAAAGTTTTATTAGTAAGTTCGTTCAGTAGTTTTTGCGTGAAAGAGTTAGAGACATCCATACATACATACATACTCCAAACTTTTGCCTTTATAATATTAGTACTATTATTCATTTAACCTAGATCTGGCTGATAGACTTTTCTCCTATCGATTTTTAAAAATTGTATTTTATGTTAAAGATTCTATCGAACTCCATCGGATTAAGTACATCACTAGTCTAGGCTCACCTCTCAATTTTTGCTTTCTTCGCCTTCCAATGCTCCGGCTGTCTTTTGCGCTTTCTTCCTTTCCCTGGCACTGCTTCTACTACAGACACTTCCATTGCACTTTTGTTAGTCGTTTAACACGTTTTTAGTAAAAAACTGTGCAAAACACTATTTATTTTCGATAAAAACCACACCCACGAAAACACGGTTTAGTATAAAAATCCGCCATCTTGTCTTTACGAAAATGAAGACCTGTGATTGGCCAGGCGCAATTTTAGCTGTGTTTGTTTCCAAACTGTGTGGATTTAGCTCAATTAGGTTCTAAACCAATCTTTTAAACTAGAATTTGGTAGGGATTTAGCTGTTTTAGGTACCAAACAATTTTGTAAACTTATAAAGAATCGTATGAAGAACAAAAAGGCATTCACAGATTCAAAACAACTTGTTCTGGATATAGCTGCCTTTGATTCTATACACCTCAATTTAGGTACAGATCATAAGCTTGTATTTTTTTATTTTCATTAAGTTTTACAATTACAACATTCAAATAAACATTTACCATTTAGAATTTACATTGAATAAACCATTATAACTGACTAGCTTCTGCGCGCTACTTCGTCGGCGTGGTCTTCGCTCCTATTGGTCTTAGCGTGAGATTACATAGTCTATAGCCTTCCTCGATAAATGGGCTATCTAACACTAAAAGAATTTTTCAAATCGGCCCAGTACTTCCAGAGATTACCGCGTTAAAACAAACAAACAAACAAACTCTTCAGCTTTATATATTAGTATAGATCTTCAAAATTTCTGCCACCTGCTCTTATGCATAACCTGCATCTTCTTAAAAACTGTGTCTTTAAACGTCTTAAACTTAAATCAGTAATTTCGCGAGCTGTTTCATTGATTCGTTGCCGCAATTCATCCAATTGAATTGGTTTACTGTACACTTTATCTTTTAAACATCCCCAGTAGAACAAGTCCAGTGGGTTTAGGTCCAATTTTGTGGGCCACAAAATTGGTCCTAGCCGGCCAATCCATCTTCTTGGGCATGTGCCATCTAGATAAGCTCTAACTGCGCGAGCATAGTGACTAGGGCACCCATCATTCTGCAGCCCCATTCTTCCTCTTGTCTCAAGAGACACATCTTCCAAAAGAATGAGTAGATCATTTTGTAAAAATTCTAAATACATTGCTGTATTGAGGGTAGCAGGGAGTTCGAATAGGCCAATTATGTGCCCATTGAGGATCCCGGTCCATTGATTTATTTTAAATTGGTGCTGCGAACGGTTTTGTCTTACTTCATGTGGATTTTCTACTTGCCAACTGTGAATATTATGTAGATTAAGATGCCTATCTCTTTTACAGGTCGACTCGTCGCTCCATAAGACGTAGTTGAAAAAAATTTGGTCTTCCTCATGCTTCTCCAGCATTGTGCAACAAAACAATACACGTTTTGTATAATCACTGCTTAACAGCATTTGAACCCTTTGAATATGGTACGGGTGGTATTCATACCTCTTCAAAATTCGTTGCGATTTAGAAACGCCAGTACGTCGTTCGACGCTTAATGAAGTAGATGTGTCCTCCGATACTTGTTTTAGTACAAGCTCATCCTCTTGAGTACTACGGGGTCTTCCTTGAGAACTTCTTCGGCCAGGGATTCTGCCTTCCCCCGGTATCTTTCCGAGTAAAATCTCGCTGCCAATCTTGCGTTATAACTGACGTTACCACGTGAAGAAACGTTTCTTGTCTCAACATAAATTAACAACATCTCTGTGTACTCACTAGAGGTGAATGTAAGTGTGTAGTGGAGTGTAAATTATCTGGTTTATCGAATCCTTAACGGTGGACCACTGTTTACGCCACATCCTGTATATACCTGTAAGAAAAAATAAAAAATATTTAATTGCAATATTTGAAATCAATTTTTAAGTATAAAACGAGTACATACCATGATATATGTAGTTTTTTTGACGATTTTTGTCAATATTTCGGACGAGTTACATGGCCCGTGGTCACGACGAGACTGCTGTGGAGCGATGTGTCAACTGTCATCCATCACGGTCAGTATCTTTCTACCTTCCGTCTAGTTCTTTTGAAACCTACCCCACCACTCACTTTAGATACAGACTCCCGGCAAACTACACTAACAACGTCACTTTTTTGTTTTATTTGAAACCAATTTAATTTTGCAAAGTTCCAACACTGGATTCCACGCATTTGCCAATACAAAACCATCTTTCGCGATTGAAATGTTTGTATTTTCGAATTTTATAGCTTTGCGAACTAGCCTCGGTATATACTCGTAGTGGCGTTCGTTAGAGAGAACCTTGGGCTTATGAAGTTCTATCCAGTGGTTCAATCCCGATTGTAATAGATGTTCTGCGATTGCCGATTTCTGTTGATCGTTGTTTTTCACAGCTTTTATGTGTTCATTAATTCGTGTGGCTATAGATCGCATGGTTTGACCGATATAAGAGTTTCCACAGCTGCAATCAACCTTGTATAACCCTGGGTGTTGAAAGGGGATATAATCCTTGGGAGAACGTAATACGTTACCTATTTTCTTCCAAGGTGTGTAAACAGTTTTGATGTTATACTGCTTTTTCAGTAACCTTCCTATCTTGTCTGTTACTCCTCTTACAAAAGTTAAGAAAGCTGGCTGTCTTTGAGCTCCTTGAAGTCGAACCCGTTGCCTCGATAAAAGCTGTGTCTTGCACCACGCCTAAGCTGGTTAATAAAAATACTATTATTCTAACCATAGGGCATACTGGGCCCATAACCTAACGAAACGAATGGATCTTTTTACTACATATACTTTATCTATCTTCAATATATTAATACGTGAAGCAAAAACTTTGTAAGCGCAATTTCCGTAAAAAGGGGTTTTTACGGAAATTGCGCTTACGGAGGAATATAAAATTTGGCACACATAGGTTATATAGAGAAGAAGTGCAGAATGCTAATATTTTTTAAAATTATACATGAAATATACATTATAAAGGGTTTTTCAATAAGGACATAACAATTTTCTATTTAAATAAAACACAGAATAATTGAGATATTGGGTTGAAATTTATTCCAGAAGCAGTACACATGTTACATTTAACTATGGAATTCGATCTCGTTCATATGACCACCGCGAGCACGTTTGTAGTGATCGATTCTTTGGAGCCAATTTTCCACCACTCTTTCACACATATCGACCGGAACGTTGGCAATTTCGCGTTCGATATTGTCCCTGAGCTCCTCTAACGTTGTTGGCTTGTTGGCATAAACCAACGACTTAACGTAACCCCATAAAAAGAAATCCAACGGCGTTAAATCGCATGAGCGAGGTGGCCATTCGACTGGACCATTTCTCCAGATTACACGGTTACCGAACTTCCCCTTCAATAGATCAATTGTTTGACCAGCTGTGTGGCATGTGGCACCATCTTGTTGGAACCACATATCACTGATGTCAAGTCCATCCAATTCTGGCCAAAAATAGTCTTCCAACATGGCACGATAGCGAACTCCATTGACCGTAACATGGCGATCATGTTATATATAATGTTATAGAGGCGTATCAAACGCTCACTTTTTGTGGTTGTAATGTAGTCTTTTGAAGCACATATGGGTTTGTTGCTGTCCAATAACGCATATTTTACTTATTAACAAAGCCATTTAGCAAAAATGAGCTTCATCGCTGAAACTGATTTTTCGATGAAATTCAGCATTTTCTTCAAACTTTAGCAGAGCCCAATCGGAGAAGTTTCGGCGTTTCAAATGATCAAGAGGCTTTAGTTCTTGAGTTAATTTAATCTTGTAAGGGTGTAAGCCAAGATCCTTACGCAAAATTCGCCACAATGTGGTTCTAGAGATTCCCAATTCCTGTGAACGGCGTGGAATCGACTGATTTGGCTCATTTTGAACTGAAGCACTTACGGCTGCGATATTTTCGATACTTCGACCGGTGCGCAGTCTCAATGGCACAGGAACATCCAATAGTGAATATTTTGACTCGAATTTATCGACTATGGCACGCACAGCCTGTCTGGTGGGACGATTATTACGACCGAAAATTGGAGTAAGCGCTCTTAAAGTTGCGACCACCGACTCAGAATTGCGGTAGTAGTTTTTAATAATTTCAAAACGTTGCTCGTTCGTGAACTTCACCATGGTAAAAATGTTAACCTTGACTGACGTTTTGACGTTGACAGATCATGAAAACAGAGACAGATAATGAAAAACCTTTAAGGGTGCGTTCGTATTAAAATATAAAATTGTTATGTCCCTATTGGAAAACCCGATATTAATAAAAAAAGCATTACACACACTACCATTTATTTGACACACACACGCATACTATACTATTTTGTTGATTGTCAAAGTCTGTAGTCAAATTGAAAATTTTCTCGAAGAATCTCCACAGCTTGTGGTTTCTTCACAGATAATTTGTGTCGTTCTCTTTAAGATATGAACCATTTGATACCTGGTCTGCCATCCTTAAATGAATTTTGTAATTTATTTACCTTTATAAATGTTGCCACTATTCAGTACTTCCTCATTAGACAAGCCCCAATCCCATTTTTCTATCATACGCAGACCTACAGCCAAACGAGCTTTCATTTCTGGGGAAATCGTTTGTGATTGAGTTTTACTTTTTAGCCCAGATTTTCTCAAAACTCGATCATTAAGAGTTGAGGTAGGTATACCGTACATTTTGGATGCTGCATAGTTTGTCAGTTCTTTGTTTCTTACCCTCTCAACTGCATCTTTTAAGGCTTTTTCAGTGTAAGAGGTCGCCCGAAGCGAAGTGTTCTCGTGTTTCGTAGGCATCTCTTAGATATTTTAAGGCGAAAAAAGTGTAAAAATATGTTTGTGACTTCAAGAAATATAAGCTTGATATTTAAAACAAATCAATTGCATTTCAAACGAAATTTGTCCTAAGTCTCAAGCAGAAAAAATTAATCGAAATGCAAATAATATTCATTCTAGATGTTGCCCGCGCCCGCGTGGATTTTGATAGAACCATGTAGGGATAAATACGTGCTTATAGCGATAAAAAAAAACTTTCTGTGTGTCAAGTTTAAATTAAAACCATTTGGATGTTTAAAGGTGCAAAAGGTAACAAACTTACACGCGCGCACGCACACACACACACACACATACACACACACACACACACACACACAGACAGACAAACACACACACTCACACAAACGCACCCAAACAACACATCCACACATATACACACACTTTCGCATTTATATTACATATTAGTGGGATAGTGAGACTACGTAGTTACCTACTTGAAGTACTTACCACAATGAGCCATCAAAGTTTTGTAGGCAAGATCGGATCGACGATTTTTCCCACAAAATACACCTTTTCTGCAGAATCACCTGTGTGCACGTCCCGTCTTGTCGCTTTTCGACTATTTTGTATCAGAAATTGGCAAAACCTAATAGCACACGTATCATAATAAATCAAAAGTGTCAGGAGCTTACCAAAATCTTTTCTTTCCTTTTCCCGCAACTTGTCAAAATTTTGATAAAAAACGCAACAAACTTCTCTACACGCAGCTAATTTCAAACTTTTGTCTTTATAAATGTCTAAAGTTTTGTCCCAAAGGACAGCTCTTTGTTCCACAAGTGGAATTAAAACTTCCGGTGTTATATTATTCGCCATCTTGGATACACGTCCACAATGCGTAAGAGTTTGACTAGTTCTGATACGCATAAAGCAAACCGAGTACAGGAGCGATATCTACTAGTGACAGCGTCTAATTTTGTGGACATCATATAAACAATTAGAGTGTCCCATACTTCTGTTATAAGAGCCGCGCGATAATTAGTTCTTCTCTCTTCTCTAGAAGTCACATCATCAAATCTCAAAGCAAACAACAGAAATATAAATCGCTTTACGTTTATCGTGACTGAATATATCTGCCTGTTCCACCACTTGCCCATAAGCTTTCTATATCTTCATGACCAGATTTGAAAACACCTGATAAAAGCAACGCCACATTGGCGCAGCGGTCACTGCACTGGATTGCGATTGACTGTTGCGCGGGCTGTTGCGGGCGGCGGGTTGTGCTGTGTGGTTACGGCACTAAAGAATGTAGCCACCCCCTCTCTTCCCGTGGGTGTCGTAAGAGGCGACTAAGGGATAGCACAGTTCCACTACCACCTTGGAACTTAAAAAGCCGACGGATGGCGGGATAACCATCCATGCTGGCTTTGAAATACACAGGCCAAAGACGGGCAGCAGCGTCTTCGGTGCGACAAAGCCAGCCCTGCGGTCACCAACCCGCCGTGGTGACTATGGGCAAAACACATGAGTTCGCGTCATAATGTCGGGCGCGAACTTGTGGAGTCCTATGTCCAACAGTGTACTGTAATAGGCTGTAGTGGTGGTAGTGGTTGCGCGGGCGGTTGCGGGTTCGATCCCACCACACGACAACATTTGTATTGGCCATACAGATTTTGCCGTGGTCTGGGTGTTTGTGCAGTCCTTGTGGGTCTCCCCACCGTGCCTCGGAGAGCACGTAAAGCCGTCGGTCGCGGTTGTTATCATGTACACCTGATAGCGATCGTTACTCACAGTAGGGAATATATCCGCCAACCCGCATTGGAGCAGCGTGGTGGATTAAGCTCCGATCCTTCTCCTGCATAGGGAAGAGGCCTATGCCCAACTGGGATATTACAGGGTGAATCGTAATGAATCGTGATAAAAGCAATAATCTAACGAATGCTTTCATTTCCAAAACAGTCACGTGATTAGTATAAGACGCTTTAGTTTTATATTTTTCTAAGTATTCAGTAATTTTTTGGTTAGTGTAAATGCATATAGTCGGGATCATTTCGACTGAAATCAACAACTGCCATGATTCGATTGGTGACATAATTATGTTGTTTGTCACGAGCTGGACCTACGATCCCAGGTAGGTGAGTAATAATGTTGTGACTTCTGATTCTGGAGCTACTAGGTGGTGTCTTAGACCACCGTCTTATACTTATTTTTGCGTCTATAGTAAGTGTTAGATGACAGTGCATTTCTTCCACCTTGTCCTTCACTTTCATCTACGACATTATCATAAGATGAAGTCACTTGATTGAACAGTGGCTTCATGTTGCGAATTTTCATTGTCAGATATGTTTTCTCGCCACAAGGTTCGAAATCACTCAAAGATTCTGGTTCTGTATCATTTTCATTCAACAATAGCTCCTGGATTCGCAATTATTTCAAAATAGTGTCTAAAACAATTAACAGTAGATTTACCAGCTATTTCAATAAACCTATTTCTACCAAACCTGTCAAAATGACTGGTGTATAAAAAAAAATGCTGTTTGTGATTTCCAGTTGTTATTCACTCTTAAAAAAATACAAAAAAAAATTGAACAATATTAATTGTAATAGATAAATTGATTTATAGACATTGTCAAATAACAAAACGCTTAATTAATTACAGTTTGTCGGCCACAATTTCTACATAAGTAGAGTTTGCAGTGTGTACACCTTCCGCATACACTTTTTTTTGCATGTATTGCATATATTTGTAGTCTTATTTTATTATTTCAATATCCTATTTGACACTATTTGCGTACAGTTCTTCTGCTTATCGAAACAGAAAGTCTTTCCGTTAGATGTTTTCTCGTGTTGTGTTTTTGTACAATATCAAGCTATTTATTTCGGCTAAGTCTAAAATATTGAAAAACACTTGAAGTGGCCACCTTCTGGAACCTGAT
Organism: Melitaea athalia; assembly: GCA_905220545.2. Taxonomy (NCBI): domain Eukaryota; kingdom Metazoa; phylum Arthropoda; class Insecta; order Lepidoptera; family Nymphalidae; genus Melitaea; species Melitaea athalia. The sequence continues at coordinate 3,887,172 of HG992189.1, forward strand.
TTCACCCTATATAGTCGTGCCATTTGATCAGTGACATAGACGCCAAATTTAGTTCTATTATAAAACGTTACAGTTTCAGGTAATTTCTTAGCACCTTTATCAATTTTGATGTGTTTCTAAACAGTGCTTGGGAAATTTTTCTGAAAAAATTTTGATCTTCGATTCTTCTTAACATTTCAAAATTTGGACTTCATCCGTATCAAGTTACACTGTACAAACGCTGCAACAACGCAACTACCGAGCACGAATGGTTTCTGCCGAGAAATGTTAAGAAGAATCGAAGATCAAAATTTTTTCAGAAAAATTTCCCAAGCACTGTTAGCTTACCTCACATAGTTTAGAATTCATCTGAATAAGCCGAGCAGGTAGTAAAATCTAATTTTTAGGGTCGACAGCTCTACTCAATAAAAACTAAAAAAAAATATCTGCAAATAATTTTGCAATTTTGTGATGAAATGCCTATTTTAACATATTAATGGCTATAGCTCAATAATTTTACGATATAAAGTAGATAGTATGGTACTGTTTTAGAATCCTTATGAAGTAGGCTATTTTTTAAGTAGTTGGCCACCACAACTCCGATACATTTTTTTTACACCACAGGTGCTTAAACTTAGCAGTTATGTAAATTTCAAAATTAAAATTTAAGTTTAGCGACTTTTTGTAAACTACTATTCATAGTAGTTGAGTTTTTGAAACATAATTAAGAAATAGCATTATTAGGGAACACTTTAAAGAAAAAAAAGCGATCTAGGCCTCAAATGGCGGACGTGGTGCCTACAAATGTGAGAAAATCTGGGATTTTTCTGAATTTTACAAAAAATGACATAGACCGCGAACTGTTTGAGATAAAAAAAATTTTTTGGTTTTGTAACCCACCTCTCCCTCCGCTCACGCACGTTCAGGATTATCCATTCATTACAGGACACCTGTGTATATATATATTCTTATAAATCAGAAGTGAAAGATAGTTTTATGTAAAATAATAAGAAGCGGAGTAACTTTACAAAACTTATTTATTTAAATCAACTAAATGTTAATTAACACAAGTATGAATACGCGTCCTATTGGCACTAGAGAGTATGTCCGTCGCAGCCGAGAGCCCGAAACAAAGAGAGCGATGCAACCGCATGATGCAACTTGGCCCACGCGGCGTGATTGCCCCGCCTTCCGCGCTCCATCGCATGACGTCTCTGAGTAGTGGGGCCGGATCGTGGGAATGATTCTAATACGGCTTTTTCTGACAGCTGAACGTCCTCGTCCGCTTGATTACCCTCGGCTTGGCTCTGCTCCTCTTCATCTTGAGCTTCTCGGGCTTGACCCTCCTTTTCCTCAATTTATTTTTCGTCAATTTTTTTATAGAACACCCACTAATTTATTACAATCAAATCAAGCAGGTGATAGAAGATTCTCATGTACCACTTTCTGCTCTTCATTCTAATCCTATTTCTTCCTAAAAAGGAATCCATGAGGTCTACACCACCCATGTGCATGTTATATTTCCTGATTAGCTTTGGGCACGTGATAAGAATCCTGTTTTTTTTCTTTTTTATCGAATCGTTCGATATTCCCCACGGGACAGGCTCCAACGTATGTCGACGCTAACACAACTTGCTTATTGTCCTTCCAACTTACTGTTGTCATGTCAATGCCTTCAAAATTTGTAACATACCTTTTATAAGACCCTCTTGGAATTGAACTCTTCATAACATCTTGCTTAGTTGGCAACATGCAAGTTTTTCCCAGTCGGTTTCTTTGAATAGTGCCTAGGGAATGTATACCTTGCTTAGCAAGTATACACATTAATGGCAAATATGTGTAGTAATTGTCAAAATAGATAATATGATTTCTTTGCCTGGGTACCACACTCAGCAAATTCATAACTGTTTGTCCCACGACTCTCAGGTTTTGATTGAGGATCCTTCATTAGCTTGTTTCCCAGAGTTGATTATGAATCTATAAGCAAAAACCGCCCAAATTGCATAAAACAAACAATTTAAAACCCCATTTTTGGAGTTTGTTGGGGAGATATTCTTTGAGAAAATGTCCAACTTTGGTGGCGCACATCTGTTCATCTATGGATGTCGCTGCTCGATGGTCACGCTAGAGAACTTTTCATTTAAATGGGTGATTATAGGACGTAACTTATGAAGCCTTTCATGCTGCGTGTGGTCTACTGGCAGATGATCATTATTATTATTGAAGTGCAGTAACTTTCGCATTTTCTCAAATTTATTTATTGGCATTGCCTCTTTGATGGGACTGAAGCCAAATTTATTAGACCAATATGACCTTGTGCTCGGATAATGGTAAACAGACATAAATATTCAAATACCAAAATATTTGCGAAGTTCACCCACTGTGAATATTACAGGTCTGTTAGGTTGTTTCTGGACAGCATAGCGTGCTGATTCAGTAACAATGTTTTCCATAAATGGATTCGTGAAAAAGTAGTTAAAAAACTGATACGGACTTTGCAGTTCCATCATAGATGAAGGTAACTCTTCAGACCCACCAAATTTGTTATTCTCATCAAATATAAAAGACTGTTTTCTCCACAGTAAATTCCTCAAATTCATGAGAGATTCAGTCAGTTGTGCTTCCACTCGCTCCAAAGACTGTGCGCCTTGCACAAGCTGCTCATCCTGAATCAATGGAGGGTCCAGAAAATCTTCTGAATTGTCCTGTCCCGTAAGAACGTCTTCATAGTCCTCTAATTCAGCTTCTATGCTCCTAGAGATGGGTAATATAGATGGATAAGGAATATCTTCTCCATCTGACTCTAAATCATCTTCCGAAATGTCACCATTCTCCAACCTCCTAAACATATCCCCCATTTGTTGCTCTGAAAAGCAAAAATATGCATTCAGCTATATTTTAACAACGTAAACGTATAGTTTTGTCTAAAATCAAGCAAAATCATAAGCAAAACCGTTATGAACAAACACTTGAATTGGGTTTAGGCGGGAATCAAATGCATGCTGTATCGTTTTCGATACAAACATAAAATGAAATATTTGCTCACGTAAACACATAAAAGTCGTGCAATTTCAAATACTTTCAAGTCAATGAAAGACTTACCATCCCTTTTCTGATTTTTATTGGTAAAAATTCGACTTATTTTCGTTTTCGCTGCTACATAAAAAACTCAGTTTTATGATTTTGCGCACCTCGTTGATGTCCTTAGCACAGACAAGAAAATCATCCTTCAGAAATGACATTGACACATGACATTTTTGTTTTGTGGGCAATAAGGCAAAGAAACGTGTAAACATTCAGCCTATGGTGTATTTCAAATAAAAAACCGGTAAAAACGATTAGAATGCGATGTATGTATCAATATCGATACAAGATACATTGAAGCCTTAAGGGCTAGTCTCAAGCTCGCAAATAAATCTCTCCGTATCAAAAGACATAATGATGTAATTTGAACACTCCGTAAACAGTTAAGGCTGCCTACGCACTAGCGACCATAGACGCGGCCAGGCCGCCGCGGCCATGGTCGCCGGTGCGTAGGCAAGCGCGACATGTGGACGGCCGAAAAATTTGCAGTCGACTTCCAAGGGTGTGTCAAGATGGACGTGCAGAAGATAATCACGCTAACTGTGCTTGTGTATTTACTACGAAAACGAAAACGGAAGATTTCACGTAAAAGACAGTTTTGGGTGCATCCATTACTTTGCGAGAGAAAGACTAAAGGATTATATTATACTTATTTTTTGGATTTAAAAATGTATGAGAAGAGATTCTTTAATTACATGAGAATGTCAACGAATACTTTTAACCTGTTACTGGATACAATAAAACCAAAAATTACTGGAACTGGTAACAACTATCGGAAATGCATTCCAGCAGAAGAAAAAAATTAGTAATAACAATAAGGTAAGCTTTTTCTTTTTTAAATACAGAATATTTAAAAAATACGTGATATATTTTAAAGGGTGTTTCGGAATGGAGTATTGTGTACAGGAAAAATAAAAATAATGTGATAGGGCCTTTTTTTACTTAAACTGCTAAATGGATTTTTTTGTAAATTTGAATTATACAAGACTCGATTCTGAATCACCCTAAACCACCACTGTTGTGTTTTTCACAACAACCTGTATAATTCATTGACCAAGGTTTTGCCACTTTAAAAAATTTATGAACTATTGTTCAGTAGTATTCTACTTTACGACTTTGAAAAGGAGAGGAAAAGGGCTTGCTTATAACATTTTTTTAAATATTAAAAAAACTGAAGTAGATAATCAAATTATTTGTATTTTCATAACATAAAAAATGGCAATTGTGAACAATTAATCATTCAAATTGGGAAATAGGTCTATCATTTCTGAATTTTGAGAAATATCAGAATAATGAGTATGAGTATCGCTGTAATTTGAATCATCTGATATCCTGTTGGTAGTAGAATAACCTGAATAACTCGGTCGATGCGGGTCATATTCTTGGTCGTTAAGAGTATTGAAATTACTTGAATAGTTTATGCGCGCTGTTGTAGGTGTACAGTTCGGTTGGTATTTTTCTATAATTTCCATGATTTCCATTTTCGCTTTGGTCTTCATTGCAGCAGAGATTGTTTGAAATCTTTCGAGGAGGGATTAAAGAAACAGTCTGTCACAATTTGAATCATTCTGTGTAGTCGCTATGGTCTTATGCAGAACTGAAATTAGAGGGTCTGTATCGGATTCTTCGTTTGGTATTTTTTTCTTCCTTTTTGTTCTAAGCGACTTTGATGCAGACTGTTGAGTCTCTAGATCAGAAGATCTTGCACTTTCATTTTCTTGACTTGCCTCTTCGAGACTATTTTCTGTTGCGTTTGTGTCCAGCACTGATTTCAAAAACAGTAATTGGTTGAAATAGGTGTATTGTGATTTACGTTTTGCAGCAGAACCACTTTTGACATCTTTAAGACGGCGCAGCTCTCTTGTGAAACAGTCTCTAAGGTTTTTCCATCTTTTTTGGAGAGTAATGCCTGTAAATCAATAAATAAATGTAGTACATATTACAAAACTAATATTATGTTTATTAATGTGAATTTTATTTTCAGGTATTTGGCTACTGGGTGTTCTTTATCTCATATAAGTCATGAATACCGTATAGGGCTTCCTACAGTATCGGAAATAGTATTTGATGTTTGTGAAGCAATATGGGAGATATTAAAACCAATTGTGATGCCACAATTGACCAGAGATAAGTGGATTCAAACGGCTGAAGGTTTTCAAAAATACGCCCAATTTCCTAATTGCATCGGAGCCATCGACGGCAAGCACATTAGAGTTATCAAACCACAACATTCGGGATCTCTTTATTACAATTACAAGAATTATTTTTCAATCGTGTTACTTGCAATATGTGATGTAAATTATAAATTTCTTTACGTAGATATTGGAGCATACGGCAAATGCAGTGATTCGTCAATTTACAAAGACTCTGTATTTTATCATAGGCTTTTAAATAATGATCTCGATATTCCGAGCAATAACCCCATCAAAGAAAATGGCCAATCAATGCCGTTCGTTTTAGTGGGTGATGAGGCGTTTTCACTATCGGAACATATGATGCGACCGTATGCTGGGAGAAACTTGAATAATGTAAAGACTAATTTTAATTATCGACTATCCCGTGCCCGCCGCTATATTGAATGTACATTTGGAATATTAGCCAATAAATGGCAGATTCTTCACCGACCCCTAAACGTCAAAAAAGAATTTGCAGTTGTGATTATAAAATCTCTATGTGTGCTTCATAATTTTGTGCGAGAAAGAGACGGATATGATTTCAAGGACACGTTAACTGTACCAGAGGCTTTATTAGAAATACCTGCATGTTTACCTAATAGAGCAAATAGAACATCAACCGAATATCGAGATATATTCGCAAACTACTTCAGTACTGATGGTCGCTTGCCCTGGCACAATTTGTAAATATATGGGTGCGTACCTACAACGGCTGCTCAGTTTGTGCGTTGAGGCACTTGCTCGCCGCGAGCCGCCATTGCGCGCCGTAAACAAAATGGCGTCGAACGCACATGCTGTATGAGTAATCTTTTTAAAAAGTTATTCCAATCATTACGAAAACCTGGAAAATTTTAGCAAATAATTGTCAAAACTCATGTGCAAAGCGAAAAATAGTAGAAATAAAATAGTTATACTTTTGACAATTACCTATTTGCTAAAATTTCTTAGATTTTGAATGAACGGAACAACTTTAAAAAAAAATCACTCATGTCACATATACGTGTCGAATGCTACTACAGCACCTGCTGCGTTTATTGTAGTTCATCGCATTATTAATTTACTTAGGCATAATAAAATAAAATACTAACCAAGTTCTGCCTTTTCTTTATCTTCCATGGATTCACCGCCAAATATATCGACCACTTCTGCCGCTTAACATCTTTATTGGAGTAATCATTTGATGCTAAATCCCATAAACCTCTTCTATTTTCAACTTCAATTATGAACCTTTCCGTGTCGAAATTGGCCATTGTAAAATAATCACTCTGTAGCTAGCTACACGTCTGGTCGCCGCGGCCGATGCGGTAGCACTGATGAATTTTAATACAGAAGTGATGTTCTCGACGGCCACGATTGGTCGCTGGTCGCGTGGCATCAAATTGGACGCCGCGGCCAACGGTGGCCGCTGGTCGCTGGCCGCTAAGTGCGTAGGGGCTATAGCGATTGCCATATAAAGTCCAGAATTCACTGGCCGCGCGACCAGGTCGCGGCGACCATGGTCGCCAGTGCGTAGGAGGCCTAACACGTCTTACTACGGCGACCAGTGCGCGCACACTAGCGCACAATCGTACAATTCTTCGAATCTCGTTATCGATGTCGTTAACCATCGCGGACCCTGGCGCTTGCGGCCAAGTACGCGCTCTGTGATACATTGCATATACATTTCGCTGACGGCGGTCTGGCCGCCAGTGCGCGCTAAGTGCCCCCGCGCATTAGGCGGCCAGGTCGCGCGACCAAACCGCATGACCTGGCCGCCGTAGCTGCGATTCATCTGCGACCACGTAGCGACCACATGTTGTCAGTTGAATTCACATCGTGCTCAGAATTGGACGTCGAAGAAGGAATTATTGTTGCACTGATTTTATTATTACAAAAGCGAAAGAAAAAAAGAACAAAAAACAAATTTTGGATTCACCCATTGTACGGAATAGGCTTACAAAAGGAATAAATCATACATGCTTTCCAGACGTATTGCAATATGAAGATAAATTTTTTAACTATATGAGAATGTCTAAAAAAACTTTTTACGAGATCTTGAATGTTCTAAAACCACATATTACTGGATTCAGCCCATTTCGGGAGTTCATCTCTGCTGAAGAAAAATTGGTTATAACTTTGAGGTAAGATGTTACTGTTTAATTAATTTTATTTTTATATACAGGCTGTCCCAAAAAGTAGTGATAAGCGGAATCCCAGAGATAGGGCACCCCTTGGGGTATCCGAATCACCCCTATGTATGTTCAGCGATTTTGCATAGTTTTCGAGTTATGAATTTTTTTATATGTTTTTGAGAAATTTCCACCTGAACAACTTTAAAAATTTCTAAAAAAAAAAATTGAAGATTTTTTAGAATTTTTATTTTTGTATCTAAATAGTCATGAGCTGTAGCTTCCAGCTTAAAAGGTTCAGCTTCTTAACTTTGATAGAAATTGTGAAAATCTAAGTGTAAAGTGAAAATTTTACGTTTTGAGAACTATGACTTCAATTTTCAACTTAGAATTAAAAATCTAAAAAAGCGTTTTTATGGTTTCTAATTAGGCTTAAAAACTTCTCCAGAGTCTCAGCTTTCATAATCATAAATAAAAAATTGTACTTAATAGGGCTACTTTTGCTAAAATTTGCCTTCAAAGACATCAAGGTGGGAAATTCTTAAAATTACCAATTTGAATAAAAACATTTTTTTTGTTCAATTTATTATTCCTTTAAGGTTAAATAGTTTTGTCGGCACTCTAGCTGGGTCATACGTATAGGATTCGAGACAAAAGCAACTACCAAAACAGAAAGACATAAAACAATTAAGTAATGGTACACGTGGACAGAGTTATAAGAAATAATAGTCGGCGTTACAAAAAGAACTGAATACAAAGCTATAATAAAATAGAGATCCGAAGTAATAAAAGTAATAAAGTTTCGTAAAGTATTCGAAAAAATAGTTTTCGAAGTATGCTATTGTCCCTGACGGTAACAATAGAAACTATACAAAACATAATGGCCTTACAATAAAACATATGCGTGACAAATTATTTAAAAACACAGCTAGAACTGAAAAAAAAAACAACCGAAGCTTCATTGTTTGTAAGTATTGTTAAGCCATCATAAAGGGATGAGGCGCGGGGAAGGGTACGGTAGTGCGATGCAAATGTTGGTCTATTATCTCAGTGGCCAGTCGCTTGCTTACCTTTGCACCTTACGACACGCACACGAAAAAACGCTCCCCTATGTGATTATTTGACGAACTTTGCTTTCTTTACGGACTTTGAGTGCATTTACGATTCGGTTTTGTGATTATTTGACGAACTTTGCTTTCTTTACGGACTTTGAGTGCATTTACGATTCGGTTTTGTGATTATTTGACGAACTTAGCTTTCTTTACGGACTTTGAGTGCGTTTACGATTCGGTTTTGTGTAGATACGGACTTCAACGAATTTTGCTTTCTTAACGGACTTTTCGAGCACATTAATTTGGTGAGCTATGGCTTTTACGTCAAGAGACTTTGCTCTTATGCATTACTATTATGGTTATGCAAGAGGAAATGCTAGTGAAGCAGCCAGATTGTACAGGGAGTAAGTACAAAATGGAAATGGACCTCAGCCCGAAATTTGGCCTGATTATCGTATGATTTTAAGAGTCCATCACTCTTACATGCATGGACGTCTACCAGGCAGTAGATCCGGGCGGCCTCGACAAATGCATGACCCAGATGATGTCGATTTAGTACGCGAAGAAGTTTCAAGAGATTCATCAGTTAGTGTGAGGACAATAGAACGCAGAATCGGAATTCCAAAATCACAAGTACATCGAATACTCCGACAAGAGGGCTTTTACGCGTATCATCTTCAAAGAGTTCAGCAGCTTAAGCCCGCAGACTACCCGAAAAGAGTGGCGTTTTGTCAAGAAATGTTGCGCCGCCACGCTGAAGATGAAAATTTTTTTAACAATGTTTTGTGGACTGATGAATCTCATTTCAAGCGATGCGGGATTTTCAACACACACAATTATCATTCTTGGAGCATTGAAAATCCACACCTGACACGTGAATCCAATTTTCAAGAGCAATTTAGCGTAAACTTATGGTCAGGCATCTTAAACGGGCAGCTGATTGGACCGTTCGAATTGCCTGACCGTTTGAACGGCGAGGCCTACTTGGAATTTTTAAGAAACGACCTCCACGTCTTACTAGAAGACGTCGATCTGTTGACGCGTAGGAGCATGATTCTCCAAAACGATGGTGCTCCATGCCACTATGCAAGAATAGTCAGACAACATTTAACAGAAAGATTTAGAAACAGATGGATCGGCCGTGGAGGGCCCATTGCATGGCCGCCGCGGTCCCCAGACTTGAATCCAATCGATTTCTTTGTCTGGGGATATTATAAAGAAATAGTTTACGCTAAAAACATTAGCAACGTAGCGGAGTTAAGACGAAAATTGAGACAGGCAGAAGAAACAATTAAAAACAACAGAACAGCATTCGCAAGACTCAAAGAAAACTTTTTAAGAAGATGTAGAATATGTATCGAGCACGAAGGTCGACATTTTGAAAACTTTTTGTAATAAATAATTTAAGACGATTACTTTTCGTTTTATTAATTAAACCTAAATAACCTCCAAATGTTTATTAAATCTTCGATCTTAGTTTTCTTGCAATCTTTTGGTTGGTTAACAGACTAACCTTAAAGGAATAATAAATCGAACAAAAAAAATTTTTTTATTCAAATTGGTAATTTTAAGAATTTCCCACCTTGATGTCTTTGAAAGCAAATTTTAGCAAAAGTAGCCCTATTAAGTACAATTTTTTATTTATGATTATGAAAGCTGAGACTCTGGAGAAGTTTTTAAGCCTAATTAGAAACCATAAAAACGCTTTTTTAGATTTTTAATTCTAAGTTGAAAATTGAAGTCATAGTTCTCAAAACGTAAAATTTTCACTTTACACTTAGATTTTCACAATTTCTATCAAAGTTAAGAAGCTGAACCTTTTAAGCTGGAAGCTACAGCTCATGACTATTTAGATACAAAAATAAAAATTCTAAAAAATCTTCAATTTTTTTTTTAGAAATTTTTAAAGTTGTTCAGGTGGAAATTTCTCAAAAACATATAAAAAAATTCATAACTCGAAAACTATGCAAAATCGCTGAACATACATAGGGGTGATTCGGATACCCCAAGGGGTGCCCTATCTCTGGGATTCCGCTTATCACTACTTTTTGTGACACCCTGTATATATTTTTTATATATTTAAAAAATCGAACCCGCAATCCTTGGTATTCCAACGTGCGATTTTTGTACAGTATAGTATAATCATATTGTATAACTATTGTATTTAATGAAATGATAAACAATTAGAAAGGTTTAGATATTATTTATTATTGCTTAATATAATAAAAAGATACAAATAAAACAATCCAAAACATTTAATCATTCGGAAACAGTTCAATGAAACCCGAAGCTTCAGATTCATTTGAGTGAGGGAAAGTAAGGTCGCTAGAAGCTGTGGAGTAGGAAGAAGATGGACGAGGTTGACTTTCTTACGTTGATATATACTTTGGGAATATTCTAATGTAGATGGATTTGGTTGAGAGTTTTCCGTTCTTGGCCGGGTGTAATAGCCTGTATGACCTTGACTATGTTCAAAAGAAGTATTTGGAAATCCATAGCCAGTAAATTGAGGATTGCATTTATATTTATCTATTACCTGAATCAATTCAATTTGTGCTTTTGATTTTAATAGTTCTGGTATTTGTTTATATCCACTTAATAAAGATAACATAAACATTTTATCATAATCTTGAAAACTATCTCCTTGTCGAGCTTTAATGATCTGCTCTAACACTGCTGTAAGCTTATCCACTTGTCGTGAAGTGCAGTCTTCGCTGTCAGTATTTTTCTTTGTTTTTTGCGAGTATTTTCAGGAGTATCAGTCAACTCATTTGTTTGATTATCGTTTTCTTCCAGCGTCGTTTCTGATAAACTTGCACTGGTCTCATTAATTTCTAAGGTTGGCATTAAAAATTGTAATTGATCAAAGAATGTAGCCACCCCCTCTTTTCCCGTGGGTGTCGTAAGAGGCGACTAAGGGATAACACAGTTCCACTACCACCTTGGAACTTAAAAAGCCGACGGATGGCGGGATAACCATCCATGCTGGCTTTGAAATACACAGGCCAAAGACGGGCAGCAGCGTCTTCGGTGCGACAAAGCCAGCCCTGCGGTCACCAACCCGCCTGCCCAGCGTGGTGACTATGGGCAAAACACATGAGTTCGCGTCATAATGTCGGGCGCGAACTTGTGGAGGCCTATGTCCAACAGTAGACTGCGATAGGCTGTAGTGTAGTGTGATCAAAGTAAATATAAGCTGATTTACGCTTAGCAGCTGAACCGCTTTTGGCGCCCTTGCGTCTTCTTAAATTTCTCGTAAAGGTGTCTCTTATATTTTTCCATTTCTTTTGAAGACTTAATCCTGCAACAATTTTTTTTTTGTTTCAGATATTTAGCAAGTGAGTGTTCATTTGCAGAAATAAGTCATAACTTTCGAATAGGTCACACCACAGCGCGGGAAATTGTGTATGATGTTTGTATTAAAATATGGCAGCTTATGAAACACATTGCGTTTCCTGAACCACATGAGTCAAAATGGTTAGAAGTGGCAGAAGGATTTAAACAAAATGCACAATTTCCTAACCGCATTGGAGCCATTGACGGAAAACATATTGAATTAATAAAACCTGCGCATTCCGGTTCACTATATTTTAAATACAAAAACTATTTCTCACTTGTATTGCTTGCGATATGTGATGCAGATTATACATTCATTTATATAGATGTAGGAGCCTATGGCAAATGCAGTGATTCAAACATTTTTAAAGAGTCAATATTCTACAGAAAACTTATGGATGGTCATCTGAATGTACCGCGTGGGACACCTATGGAAGAAAATGATCCATCCATGCCATTTGTTCTTGTTGGCGATGAAGCATTCCCGCTAACAGAAAACATAATGAGACCATATCCTGGGAGAAATTTAGACAACAAAAAGAAAATTTTTAACTACAGGCTATCTCGTGCACGTCGTTATATAGAGTGTACTTTTGGGATATTGTCGAACAAATGGAGGATTTTTCATCGTCCCATCAATGTAGGAACAAACTTTGCAATTATTATAGTTCACTATCTTCGCAGACTTTTTATTGATAAATAATGATTTATAAAAACAATCTAGTCCTAGAAAATATATACAATATATATTTATAAATAAACAACGTGCACGTTAAAGATGTAGAAAAGAACTAATAAATTATACAATATAAATTATCAAGAAGAATTTTAAAATCCAATGCTTGACGTCTATCAAAAATATTTTTTATAAAAATTATAAAAAAAGGTTTCACTATTGTTTACACGAAAAGTCTATATATTATGTGGAGACGCCACATCACTCCCCTCCGAGACCGATGGTCGATAGCAGGCTGGCAGGACAAATGCCCCGGTGAGTCGGAGTGGTGCTGCCGATACCCCAGTGAGTCGAGGTGTTGCCGCCAATGCCTCAGTGAGTCGAGGTGGGTGATGCTGCCGATTTCCCAGTGAGTCGGGGTGTTGCCGCCGATGCCTCAGTGAGTCGAGGTGATGCTGCCGATTCCCCAGTGAGTCGGGGTGTTGCCGCCGATGCCTTTTAAACGGTCCACTTTAGAATGTTCAGTTATAATTAAAAGTCTATAATATACACGACACTAAGATGAAATAACAAGTCCACATGAGAAACACAATAGTTTATTTCACACCACACAAGTACAATAGGAGAAACGATACAAGCAAGGCGATAGTGAATTTAAGTAAGTAATTAATTAGGAGAAGAAAGGAAATAATGAAGCAGATACAGATAAAAGCTAACACAGCAAAACTATACACGTTATTACGTTCGCGAAATGCACGAGTATTAAAAATGTATAACGGTAAAAACAAGCGACGTGGAGTCGAGCTGAAGTCGTGCGGTGGACTGGCGTGAATGCACCGGCGCTGGAGTTCTTCGGCGGTCGACAGGTGCAAGGGGCGTGGTTCACAGGACGTTGACCTCCGTATGATATCTCGTTAGTTGAGATCTTAATTGAATCGTACCGCTATTATTATAAATAATATTAAATATATAATTTTTGTTTTAAAATATATAAATAGAAAATATTATAATAATACATAATTTATATGTGTATATAAATATGTTTGTAAGTATAATTATTAATATATAAATATTATTAATAATATAATTATATGCGTGGGTGTGTTTGTGTATGTTTGTGTGTGTAGTGTGTTTGTGTGTAGGTGGGTATAAATGTGAATGATTCCCACATCACTCCCCCGCGGAGACCGTCACTACGGGCGGTAAAACTGCGGGAAGTGTACATGGCGACCTGATCGGGTTCGCCTTTCTATACTCTTTTCTGGCTCTGTTTCAGGTCGCTGGGACTTTGTTGCTGGTCTATCTACAAGTACATACGCTGGTTTTACGCGGTCTATGGTTACTTTGGTGGTTTTGCCTCTGACTAGTAGTGTGATTGTTTTATCGCTTCTTTTCAACACAGCATATGGCCCACTATAAGCTGGTTGTAGTGCACCACGTTTTGCATCTTCACGTAAATATACGTGGCTACACGTTGCCAAGTCCTTAAAGACGAAGGACGACCTCTGGCCATGTCTTGATGCTGGTTGCGGTCTAATATTTTGAGTGAATGCGCGTAAGCGTGCGATAAAATCAGCGACGTCGTTAGTAGGTGTAACACCAGGACTGGTAAAGAATTGTCCTGGAAGCCGCAGTGTTTCCCCATGAACCAATTCTGCAGAGGTTGCTTTAATGTCTTCCTTATAAGCGCAACGTATGCCGAGCAACACTAAAGGCAAAACCTCAGTCCAGGTTTCCTTCGCATGGCATACGATTGCGGCTTTAAGTTGACGATGGAATCTCTCCACTAAGCCGTTGCAGGATGGATGGTACGCTGTAGTTTTCTTGTGTTTGAAGCCGATTAATTCTGATAAGTGCTTGAAGAGAGCCGACTCAAACTGAGCGCCGCGGTCTGTCACTATATCAGTAGGGCATCCGAATCTCGATATCCAGCATGTCATTAGAGCCTTCGCAACGGTCTCAGCTGTGATGTCTGTTATAGGTACTGCTTCAGGCCATCTCGTAAATCTGTCGACAGCAGTAAGACAGTAACGAAAACCTTGAGATGGTGGCAGTGGTCCTATAAGGTCGATATGTATTTGTTGGAACCTTATCTTTGGTAGCTCGTAGGTGCCCAGGGGAGAAGAAACATGACGAGTGACTTTAGCTCGTTGACAGGCGTGACACGACCGACACCACTCTCTGCAGTTCTTCTTTATTCCTGGCCACACAAAGCGTTGGGAGATTAGTTTCACTGTGGCGTTGGATCCTAGATGACTAAGCCCGTGAAGATTGTCAAAAACTTGGCGTCTTAGTTGACTGGTAATGAATGGTCTTGTAAATTCAGTGCTGACGTCACAATATAAACTGACTTGTGAATCAGGCAACACGATTTTCTTAAGACGTAACGATGATCCGTCTTTAAGTAGCGACTTCAATTCTTCGTCTATGTTTTGAGCTTCAGCCAACTGTTTGTAGTCTATAGGAGTAAAGACTTCCTCGATCCTCGACAAGGTATCCGCCACTACGTTCTCCGTACCCGAAATATGCCTAATGTCAGTGGTGAATTGAGATATAAATTCGAGGTGACGTTGTTGCCTAGGAGAGCCTTTTTCTTTCCGTGCGTGGTATGCAAACGTTAGAGGCTTATGATCGGTGTAAATGGTAAAATTTCGAGCTTCTAGCATGTGTCGAAAGTACCGAACTGTTTCGAGCTTTATATTCTTTAACACCAGTTTTTAACGCATCACTAAAGTTAACGCACATCATTTAAGTGGAAAACATCCACGAGCTTGCGACACGAGTGCGGGGACCTGAGGCAAGCCGGGGCGCGGCGTACGCGCCGGCCGCCGCGGCATCACTTCGACTTCGTGTCCAGCGATTATTAAAACATCCTATTATCGGTAGGCTGCTCTAATGTCTCTAAGGCTCTTAAGTTGTTCAAAACATGATCAATTAAATATCGGATAGCTTTAAACGACTCACGCGTAATAGGCTCAATGTTAAATAATGTCTTTAAGTGATTATTTATTAGGATTTTTTTATTATCATACTTACTACACAATAAATCTCATGCTACCTTATAATTTTGAGAAGAAAATTCAATTGATTTAATTACAATTGCAGCACTGCATTCTAGAGAGGATCTCAGGTAGTGAAATTTATTTATGTTAGGTATCGAGACGTCAGAATGAATTAAAGAGTCAAAAGTATCTCGAAATACCAACCACTTTAGGTAATTACCATCGAATGTAGGTACCGTGGAATGGGGTGACGATGATCAAATTATAAATTAAATTGACTTTATTTCCTAAAATAATAATCCTAGAGTGAATAAAAAAAATATTAGAATATCAGTTTATACTAAAGAATTGGTAAAATAAACTTGAATTAATTTAAATGAAAAATTGCCCGAGAAAAAAATTAAATGTGCATGATCAATGTTGTACGGCAAGGGTTACATTGACACCCCTATTTTTTCAAGAGAATCGAAAATAACCCCTTTAACAAACAATTTTCCTAAGCAACGAAAAAAAATTAAACAGTCAAGTAGAAAAAAAGACAGACAAAAGACAACACATGTTTGTACAATAGTTGTAGCGTGCAATCTCATACTTGGCATAATAAAGTCAAGAATTCTGAAAGATTTCAATCTAGAAATGGCCATTTCAACGTGGATCCTAGCTCTTGCTATTTTTCGAGTTGTTAATACTTGCTCTCTAGTAAACTGAGGAGTAGTCAATAAAGGTGGTATATTTACATGCACCCCAAGAGGCGTGCACAAGTCCGATATTAAAAATCCTTTGTCACACAGGAGGAGATCTCCTGCCATCATGTGTGATAGAATACCACAATCACTGATGATCGCCTTGTCTGAAGAAGATCCAGAATACATTTCACTAACATATGTTATAGTGCTATTTGGTGCTATTCCTATCAAAACTTTAAATGTGTGCCTCTGTTTGTAGTGGGAGTATACCTTTTTTTTTTCTTTCAAAGTAGAAGGAATAGCTACTTCTAAACTACTCAAAACAAAATAGGGCCCACCCGAGCTTATCTCGATGTTTTGAATACTCGTAATTTTTAAGGCACGTATTGGCGTAGCCTAGCATTCCGTTGGATTGTTGACATGTTTACGAAGCTTTATTGATGTTTTAACCATTCTGTTTAATATTATTCTCAAGTGGGGAGCCAGAAAAAGTTAAGTGCTCCAAAATCACCCTTTACTCAAATTCTCAATCACTTGTGTTCATAGTCCCATTCTGAATGCTACTATTGCACATCGTTATTTTTTAAATTTCAAATTAATTTTAGTAATATTATTCGTGATTATGCCTGGTTCTCGCGTTCATATGGGTATGGGAACGGCAGCACGAGCGGTGGCTATGATCCAGGAGGGAAATTCTCAGAGATCAGTGGCAATACAGATTGTTGTGTCACATCGAGCTATCCGAAATGCTTGGGGTCGTTATCAAGAGACTGGTAGTGTTGCTAGAAGACGCGGAACAGGAAGAGCTCGGGCTACAACAGCTCAAGAGGACCGGTATATCAGATTGACCGCACGTCGGCAGCGGAAAATAACCGCCCGTGCCTTACAAAATCAACTGCGGCAATCTACTGGCATGCGGGTGAGTGATCAAACCATTCGGAATCGACTTCATGATGATGGCCAAAGATACAGAACACGCGCTGTTCGACTGAAATTGACAAGTGCCCATCGTGCAAAACGATTAAGGTTGCTCGCGACCACTCAAACTGGTCTATGGATAACTGGAAGACAGTACTGTTTACTGACGAAACTAAGGTGAAATTTTTAAGTGACGATCGTCGAGTGCGCGTATGGAGATGGGAAGGCGAACGTTTTTCTGAACCCTGTGTCCCCGGAACAGACCGATTTGGAGGTCCCAGCGTCATGCTGTGGGGTGAAATAAGCCTACAAGACAAAACCGAGCTGGTAATTCTGGATGAAGGTACCGTGACTGCTGCTAGCGACGTCGAGCGTGTAATCCGGCCTCACGTGATCCCATTTGCACAAAGAATAGGTGAAAACTTCGGGTTGATGGAAGATAATGCCCGCACGCATACAGCCCGCATAACTCAAGGAGCACTCTCTGAGGCCAATATTAGAGTTTAGCCGTGGCCAACCGTGAGCCCCGACCTTAATCCGATAGAACATCTGTGGGATCAATTAAAAAGAAGCCTCAAGGCAAATTACAGCAACGTCCACAGCCGACAAGACCTCATAAATGCTCTTAAAGTCTGTTGGGAGCAATTTCCTAAAGAAAACATAACCCACTTGATTGAAAGTGTCCCAGAAAGACTCAGAGTATGCATACGGTGCAGAGGGGGCCCTACGCGCTAATAATACCAAAATTAACCGGTATTTTTTAAGAATAAAGGCTATATTGAAACTTTTGTCTTGTTACTTATTTTTGCAAATTTTCTCTAAAACCGTTAATGTTGCATAATTTGCATAAAATTGCTAATTTTTGCCCAAGTACACGTTAAAAAAATTCCATACACCTTGTTCATACATACTCATTCATAAAAAGATAAAAAAAGTAAAAAGTTTTTACACCACAGCAAAAAAACAGGGTGGGCCCTATTTTGTTTTGAGTAGTTTATTTCTGTGCAGTAGTTTATGTTAGGAAATCCTATGAAACACATGGGTAAAGACACAGTATTTTTTTCTCTGCTATGTATTTTGTCCATCATACCTTTAATTAATACCTCATTATTTTAAATCTAAATTCCAAGTCAAAATTTTGCAAATCGAGACTTAGTTTTATCAATGTACACAGCAACTGATCCTCCATATTAAGTACTACAACCCATTCCATCCCATAAAATAATTCACGTCAAACCTTTTAAGAAGGTCTACTAAAATCTGAAAATGAACAGCTGTAGGTAGTCCAGTGTATTGAAAAACTTGCAAGTCTGATTTGAGGCTTTCAAATGACAGCCTATTTTCTCCTTTACCATGCAATTCCTTTAACATATGATTCTCTTTATGTAAAAAATATTTCTCTGAAGTCATCAGTACACTATCAATTTGTTGCAGTGTAGTATTCGAATCTTTTCCTCTATTTGGTACAAACTTAAGTTTATCTGGCTCTGTAGCTGTCTCAGTCTCAACACAAACATTTTCTAGAGATGCTTTTTTGTCACTAAAACAAAGAACGTACACTATTAACATTTACTTATACAGATATTAAACAATTCCACTGAAATAAAAGAATAATACATGGTACATACGTTGCTATTTTTCTTTGAGGTGGTGACGGAAAGCCAAAGGTCTGTTTGCAGTGTGCGAAAATCGTCGGCAAATTCTCCTTATCACCATCAATCAAGTGGCAACTGCACAATCAGTCTTCTCCTGTAGGGTTTCTGTCCTTACGGCTGAAATCATATACATCTTGAGTATTGTTGAGTATTTAGGCTTCAGTGTAAAATTGTAAATGATACGAGCTTATAATTTTACTTACCGACAAATGGTTTTCCATTTTCGAAACGTAGTCTTACATTTAACTGGAAATCTGAAGAATATACAAGTTTCTCTTCTAGAAACATGATTACAACCAGGCGCGAAACATTATGGCATCGTTCAAAATAATGAAGAATGGAATTTGACGAGATCTAACGTACAATCACTAAATTTTATCACTTAATAGCACAATATCACTAACTGTATTGCATTGTTTTTACCCAAATGTGACAGTTCGCCATTTTGTGACGTCATGACTTTCACGGTCTATTGCTGTGCTTAATGCATAAGTAGGTGTCTCGGTTATTAGGTGACAGAACATATTTCGGTTTGTGTCTAAAAAGTAGTTCAATCGTCCACCCTCATTCCTGTAAAGGTACAAGTTAAATAATTTATCAGTAAGATAACGAATTCGATGTTTTTCTTTATTGACTGTTTTGCATTCTTTCTTCCCACTTTATATCATCTCGCGTAAAAAATGATTTCAAATCTTCATCCAGCAGCAATCCAACAGCGTTATGATACAATAGTATGGTACAATATACGAGTATAGTATGAATATGGCCAAATGAACAAACAGATTATTATAAAACACACAAATATTCAGTTTTTAACATTATATAAACAAACAAATAAACGGTTATGCTCCATCTTATCCATCGTTATTAGAAGTGTGTGCATGTAATGGTGAATGTGTGTTAGTGTAGGTGTGTGCATGAAAGGCGAATATGTACTCGTGTAGGTATGTGCATAAATATGTAGGTGCTTGTTTTGAATTTTTTTTTGTTATTAATACTAGGAAAAATGCATCTGTTTGATTTTACTCTTAAGTGACGTCTTCGTTCTTGGGTAAAAAAGGTCTAAGTTCGAATATTGAGTATTGTATGTATTGACAATACGGCATAGGACCGAGTTACGTGCGTAATTAGTTCTTATTCGGGGCGTATGAAACAATGGCTTAATATTTCTAGAATGCCTTGATGGAATTCTGAATTCAATCTGGGACAAGAGCTCACTGCAATCTATTTTCCCATTTATGATGTCATGTAGTAAAATAATATCGTACTACTTACGACGTTGGCATAGGGATTCGAATTTATAGTGTTTACAGGATTCAATATAGGAGGGGCAGATTTTGTAAGCTTTGAAGTTTAGAAACTGTATAAATTTTTTCTGGAGCGATTCAATCCTGTCGTTGTGTACATTGTAATGTGGGGCCCATATACTACAAGCGTATTCCAGTATAGTTCGAACGAAGCAGAAATATAAAATTTTGATACAACCTATGTTTTTAAAAGAGTTGCAGACTCGTGATATGAAACCTAGTTGATTATAAGCTTTAGAGATTATTGTGTCGATATGATTTACAAAAGTCATTTTGGCATCCAGTATCACCTCTAGGTCTCGGACAGAATCGACTCTTATGATGGAGACATTATTTATAGTATAATTATATAATATAGGATTCTTTTTACGAGTGAAAGTAATTTGGTGACATTTAGCTGTAATTACAGTGATACGATTAGTTAAGTAATATGTGTAAAGATTATTTAGGTCACGTTGTATTTTGTGGCCATCAGTGATGTCATTGATTTTTAAATAAATTTTCTTGTCGTCAGCGAACATTATAAATTTAGAGTAAGTAAAACATGAAGCAATATCATAGAGATACGCATTGTAGAGTAATGGCCCCAGTATAAACCCTTGAGGAACTCCAGAAATAATTGTAACGTAAGCACTTTGCGCTCTTCCCAAAGTTATGGCTTGACTCCTGTTTGTTATGTACGAACTTATCCATCTAGAAAGGTCACCTCTTATACCCAGGGCATGTAACTTGTGCAACAGAATTATGTGATCAACCCTATCGAACGCCTTTTCGAAATCCGTGTATATAGCGTCAACTTGAATACCACCATCCATATAACGAAAGATGTAATCCGTGAATACCATTAAATTGGTTACAGTGGAACGCCTCTTCATAAATCCATGCTGTTCATCCGGGATCGAAGAGAGAATTAACGGACTTATAGATTGGTATACTAATTTTTCAAAAATTTTACAAAAGTTTAATTTTGAGATAGGCCGATAATTCTCAATCCGACCACGGGAACCACTCTTATGAATGGGTACAACCAACAACGCTTCTTTCGAGATACTCGGAAAAGTTCCAAAAACGAATGCGAATACTTTTTAGGATTTTTACACGGCCTTGCAACCCCAAGAGATTTGCTACATAGGTTTTACATTTATTCTTCTTTACTACGTCGGTACTAGCAACACTCTTCAGCCGGGCTAGCATGCGCGCCACGACAAAAGTTTGTCTACCACTTTTCTCGTATTATCTCTTTATGTCTACAGTAGCTAACATGCATGCACATGATACTCTTCTCGTCACGACAATTAAAGAGATAACAAGAAATTTTAGTTATCTCTACGGGAGCTAACATGACATCGTAGTTTTGTCGAATTTTGACGTGATTTTGATGTTTTAAGAAGATAAACTACTCGTTGTCAATATTATTGACGAGAAAGACTACGATAAACGAAATATATTAAAATTATAAATATTATTATAATATCTTTTGTATACCATGGCGTTTCCGTTCCGTTTAGTCTTCGGAAGAGAATTATGTCTCTCGTATTGCGCATGTTAGGGTAATCGAGAAAATACTCGATGTAGACATTATCTATCTCTCTCGTCAAGAGATTATCTCGTTGTACGCATGCTAGCCCGGCAGGACACGTTTTCCATTCCTATTTTCAGATTTATAAGCTGTACGTAGCGCACTTTCCATAACTTCTTCTCTTGCTGTCATTTTATTTATTTTACCTTCTAGGTTTTTCATTTTTTAAGAATTTTGTTGCTTTAGACGGTACATTTTCTTTCTTTTCTATATTTCTACACATCAAATTATTTTTACTAGTGGCAGTTTCGTACTTACGGCGCAATCACCTAATGGTAAGTATGTGATTTTTATTCACAAAAGTGGTTGGTGTTTTTGTTGACGTGGATGCTTTCTCAGTTTCAATCATTTTAGTTGTACTTTCAGTCTTTTTCTCCTTCTGTCTTTTTTTCAGCTCTCTCCACTTTTTTCTTTGGTTTTCTTTTTCATTTTCTGATAGTTCTTTTATTTTCTTATTCTTTAACTTAATTATATTCAATTCTTTTTGTTTGTACTCTTCATATCTAATAGGGTCTTATTTCAGTTTCTCTCTGTATCTTCTCATTTTTTTAGACGGCGTAAGAGGCATCTTTAAAGATAAGAAATTTCGGTAAGATAAATAAATTCGACAAAATTAGAGATTCAAGGGGTACAGGACGACAGGAGCTGAATGAGAGTAATATTTATACAATTAGGTACCAAAAACGTTAGCTGCTCTACATATTATTATTTTGAAATAAAATTACAAGCTTCCAATTTATAACCTGGATTTTTTTTTATCAAATTAGGTTAGTATTGTTAAATATTACGTGTTTTAAAGATGTTAGGCAATAAGTTGGGACCATTATAATAATTTATTTACATAAAATAACATACACATAATATCTAAAACCTATTAAGGCTTGTTACGTTTTACATATTACAACAATCGCACTCATCCTCACAGTAGTGATCATATACAGCATAAGTTTCGCAGTGCAGACACCAAAAAAAGTTATAATTAATCCAATTATTTACTTGTGTATAGTCAAATATTGCAAAATGGTACGGTCTATTAGTAATTGAAACAGAATATCCGCAACCAAAATAAATATCTGCGATACAAAAATGTGTGATTTGCCATGGCCACGCAAGTTCTTTAATTAACAAAAAAATCATTTTTAGTTAAGAAGTTGTCAATATCAGCAACAACAACCATTTTATTTTGTGTTGGAAAACCTGTGTTGAAAACCCCATGAATTATTAGAAATCGCGCAATGTACATTCTGCCTTACAATTCCATTCCGAAACGGTTTAGTTCCACAAATACTAGGTTGTTCAATAAGTTTTGCGGTTCGATAAGAAAAACAAAGTTTTAAGGATTGAAATACACTTTATTATTCAGTATAGTCTCCCTGAACATCAATACACTTGTTCCAACGAGATTCCAATTTATGAATTCCATCCCTGAAGTGAGAATCTGGAAGGGCTGCAAAATACGCTTCCACATTTGTTATGACCTCTTCATTTGATGAAAAACGCTTTCCACGCATGAATTTTTTTAGGCCTGGAAACAGATGGAAGTCGCTAGGGGCCAAATCTGGTGAATACGGTGGATGCTCCAATAATTCGAACTTTAATTCATGGATTTTAGCCATTGTCAAAATGCTCTTGTGACACGGTGCATTGTCCTGGTGAAAAACGATTTTTTTCTTATGCAAACCGGGTCTTTTTTCACGAATTTTTTCCTTCAGCTGGTCTAAAAGGTTACAATAATATTCAGAATTTATTGTTTTACCTGTTTGCAAGTAATCCACAAACAAAATTCCTTTCGCATCCCAAAAAATTGATGCTAACACCTTCTTGGCCGATTTCTGGACACGAATTCGTTTCGGAGCCGAAGAACCAGGTTCACACCACTCTTTAGCCCCTTGTTTTGATTCAGGATCATGGTGATAGACCCAAGTCTCATCCATAGTGACGAATCGACGCACAAAATCAACTTTATCCTTTCGAAAACGCTCCAAATGCTGCTGCGAAATTCGCATGCGAATGTGTTTTTGTTCCATTGTTAGCGAATGCGGCACCCATTGTGTACACAGTTTTCTGAAACCCAATACTTCAGTCAAAATATTGCTTACACTGCCCAATGAGATGCATTAGTCATCTATACTTTTCTTACTCTGACCTGTCCAGTTATTTATGCCCACACTTTTTTTAGGTTATTTTTACATTTTAATATTTCTTCTTTTCGAAACTTATTTTTTGCTTTATTTATTTCTTTATTTAGTCTTTTTCTATATTTATTATATTGACTTCTCAAGTTCATATCATTAGTTTTCTGTTTCCAATATTTAAATAGTTTATCTCTAGTCAAAATCATATTTTTTTCATATCTTTTGGTAATCCATCCTTTTGATTTACGTTTTTTACTTACAAATTGTGTTACTTGAGACCGACCATAAACATCAAAAAAAATTAAACATAGTTTTATTTATTTATTTTTTATTTTACTTTATTTGGGAAACAAACAATTATTACAATACTCAAATAAAAACAATACAAGAACAACACAAATCAATCAAGTTTCCACAGATAATTAAAACAAACAGTTGACAATCCATGTTTAAAAAAAAAAAAAAAAACACAAAGTAAACACAGCAATTAAACAGTTAAAACAATTGTTCCTTAAATAATAATTGATGTAAACTATTCTTATATTTACTAATTTTCATGTTGAATATATCTAAACTCTCACAATGCTTATTACGAGTATAATTCTTACAGGCACGTAGCAAAAACACATTTTTGGCATAATTATTTTTACAACGGGGCACGAAGAATAATGATTGATTTTTCGAATTAATACGGGGACATTCGAATAAAATTTTACTTAAAAGACTTAGAATCAACAATACTTTGGACAATTTTGTAAAGGAATAATTGGTCCCTTAAGCTTCTGCGCACATTTAATGGGGTGATACTCGCCAGGACTTTATTGCTCGAATGGTCGGAATTGGCAATTCTAAATCGTAAATGTTTTAAAAATTTTGATTGAATTTTTTCGATTTGATTTATATATTTTTTGTAAGTTGGGTTCCAAACTGTAGATCCATATTCCAAAAGGGACCTTACGTAATGTTATACGGGTTTTAACGAGAGTCTTTTTAGAAAAGAAATTACAAATAAATCTAGAAATAAAAGATCACTTTATTTAAATTATTAGATTGAAACAGAGGAAATAGTAGAAATAATAAAAGACAAGTGGTCTGACCCGATGTAGAATTGAGACTGACTATAGAATGATTAGCTTCTAACATGCTTCTAAAGAATAGTGCTTACGCGACATAGCGTAAGGGTTATCACATACATAGAGCGTATATAACAGCCCCCCGTTTAAGAGGAAACTTACGGAAAATGTAAGTTTCCGGTAATAATTATTCAGTGCGTAAACGCGGAATAGTTGAAATTGGTCTAAGTTCAATGTCAGGATCATTGTTATCGGTAATATTCTCTGTTCTAGGATTAATCTCGAGCTTTTTAGAACACTTGCCTTTTTTACAAAAATATCTTAAAATTAAAGAAACACATAAAGTTAAAGATAATATACTAATAATCGGAAAACTCACATGATTATTAAAATTGTTAGGTTTTTCAACATTTTTCAAGTTATCAATACAAGTCATCTGATACAATTTTAAAAGTTTTTAAATTATCTAAACTAACGCTTTTAATTTTAGGAGTTGGTATATCAATACTTATTTTTCTAATGCGATTAAAACTACAGCAACTGTCATTAATTATATTAAAATCTGAGTATACAGAGGGAACATTAATTTTCGGATATGTCCTTGCGACTAATTTTAGATTCTTAAAGAAGGCTGTGCATTGGGAAGGAATATTAAGAATGCCTGTACCGGATATTACAAATTCAAAAACACTGTGATTACATTCTATAGATAGTTTTGAGGGTTTTGTTTGGACAAACACCCATTTATTATTGTTCAGTCTGTGCCAAATATCTACATCTCCAAAGATAAAATTATAAGGACAATTTTCAGGAATTGAAGACAAGGCTTGAGTGATAATTTCTACTTCACAGGACGGATTATTAAGTACAGCGTAAACATCTGTGATTTCGCAAAGGTAAGTTTCGGTAAGTATCTTTTTACAATTATTTAGATCTCTAAGGTAAGTATATGATAATCTATCTATGCTAAGAGCTAGGAATTGTTCTGAAGGAAGAATCATCGCAAACGAGTTCAACTTGTCGTTGTTATGTGGAGTTGGTAAAGGTATGTTTTTATATACATTAAATTGCTGTAGGTCTACTAAAGGAAGCTTAACTATAAACATTATTTTATTATTTAGGTAATAACAGGTTAAATCAGCTATGTTAACAAAAGTATGTATATTGCTTATATCTAAACTTACAGGAAAATCTCTATACTTAGGAATTATCTTAAGATTATTAACAATATCGTTATACAATTGATTTGGTGTCAGAATAGATGGATGTAGAATATTGCTTTTTACAAATAAAATGGAATTTAACAAGTCTTCTACTTTAAAGGATAATGTAAATAAACTTGATTGTAATGCATTTAGAATACCATTAAACATACTTTCTACACTTACAGTATTAAATTTATGGGTTATATTAATAATTGACATTTTTAATTGGTCAACGACGTCATTTAACTTTGCTTCGTACAGGTTAATTTCATGCAAAGAGTTATTAATGTTGCTAATCGCGGATTGGGAGACTGTAATTATCTTTGTTAATGAATCAGAAATCTTCTTATCATTGTTATATAAAGCTTGTATAGCTTTATCGTAACTTTCAGCATCATCTTCATTTAATGTGCCAAATATGTGTTTAAAAACTACACCTATACCGGAAAACCATGCGGATCTTTTTGTTATACTATTAGAAATTATATGAAAAATTGACATAAAATCGCGTTGAATGTCGTTATAAAGAGCTTCTAGAGGTTGCAACATATTATGACATTGTGATATACTTATTTCGTCATTTTCCCTGCAATAAAATCTAACCGTGTTAAACACTTCATGAATGTTATCAAGATGGTGTTGAATAGGGATTATTTCTGAAGGGATAACAATGTGAAATTGGTCATTAATGATTCTTAATGTGCCTACAGGATCAAATAAAATACCTGGACTTCTGTCGATGTTCGTTATATACTTATTTTGAGCTTCTGCTAAGGCGACATTGTTATGAGTTGTAGAGATTCTGAAAGATAGCGAAAACATAAAACGATATTGTATGTCTTGTAAACTAATAACTAATGAGAGTGAATAAAAAGGGAAATATGAACTAATTACAATTTACAATTAAATTAATCTACGTCGTGAGCAGGTTTTACTTCATCATAATGATGTTTAACGTGTCGACGGTTAATTAGAAGGGATAAAGTGTTATTGCCGTGGATTTTGACCACTTTATATGGTCCTTTCCACACAGGTGATAAAGCTTTTCTTAATCTAAGATGATTTTTTACGTAAACATAATCTCCTACTTTATATTTTACAATACGAGTACGTTGATCATAGTATTCTTTAGATTTTTCTTTAGATGATTGAATATTTTGGAGTGCTTTTTCTCTTGATAGCCGTAGTCGATGATTTAACATTTTTAAATATTCAGGATAAGTCGTATCTGAAGTTCTGAACGAAGTTCATAGATGGAATCCGGTATGAAAGGCTTGTGACCAAATAAAAGTTCATAAGGAGTAAATCGAGTTGTAGTGTGGACATTAGTATTATAAGCCAACATTGCAGTGTAAACGAATTTGTGCCAATTATTTTGATTTTCATTAACGAATGACTTTAAGTATTCCTTTAGAGTTGAATGGCTGCGTTCAAGTGCGCCTTGAGTTTGTGGGTGATAGGGTGAAGCCCATATTTGTTTAATTTTAAGGAATTCACAAGTTCTTTTAAAGAGATCGGCTGTAAAGTTTGTGCCCTGATCGGTCACAATTGTTTTGGGGATTCCGAATATTGAAATGAAATGGACTAAGCATTCACAGGAGTCTTCTGCTGTAGCATTAGACATAGGGTAGGCCATTGAATATTTGGTAAGATCGTCTTGGATTGTAAGTATGAATCGTAAATTAATAGTACCGGCATCTGGTAAGGGACCTACTACATCAATACTTATGCGATCAAAGGGTCTCGTCGAGGATGTAGTGATTTGCATGGGCGCTCTATTGGTTTGGCGCAGTGCTTTATTGGTTTGGCATAGAGAGCAGTGTTTGACATAATTGTCTATATCAGATTTGATACCTCTCCAATAGTACCTTTCTTTTATCCTTTTGTACATGCGGGATGTACCAAGATGTCCTGCTATGGGTATGTCATGATTCTCTTTTAGGATTTTGGGTATTTCACCCAACGCTGGGTAAATAATAGAATTGTGATATATATTTACAGCTATGTTTGTATTATGAAACAGATAATTAATAATATTAAATATTTTAGTAAATGCTAGTTTTTCGAAAGGATTTTTGAAATCAGATATAGCTATTTCTGTTGTTGTTTCGGTAAGCATAATCTCATCTCTGACCTTCATTAAAATATTGAATATGTCTTTATATGATGATTCATCAAAATGGTGAACTTTAGTGAATAGGAGATAAAAGGTCTTTCCAGCACTTGAAAACTTTTTGAATGTATGAAGTTCTCTCTCAGTATTTACTATATCATTTAAATTTTCATTGTTGCCTAATAATTCTTCGATATATGGGTTTGATTCATCAAGGTCAATAGCAGTAGGTATTATTACTATTTTACAGGAAGTTTTTATAATACTTTGGTTATGTTCAATTATATTTGTATTAAAGGTAGTATTTTTACTCGACATAGCTTTTAAAAATTTAGGATAATCGTTGCCTGGTGACTCTAGATTGGATAAAGGATCTATAACATCAGTTTCAGGCGGAGTGCGAAGTGGGCTGTAATCTGGGGTACAACCATCTAAGGGATTGATATCATCAAGGGGACCAAGATCGAGAAGTTCAGCTTCTGATCCAGGTTGAACTTGGGTAGAACTAGGACCAGCGATATTTTGTTCTTCAGGGAGTATAAAGTCATCTGGTAAGTCAATGTTGTCAGGTAAGTCAATAGGTTCAGGTAAGTTTTCAGCTGTAGGATTTTGATCATTTTGTTCTTGTACAGGGTTAACTGGATATCTCGAGAGTGCATCTGCGTTTGAATTCATTTTACCTTTTTTATATTGAATTTCGTAATCGTATTCTTCCAATTTTAGACGCCAACGTACTAACCTTGATCCAGGATCTTTGCAATTGAAAAGCCAGTTCAGAGGCTTATGGTCTGTGATTATCGTAAACCGACGACCAAACAGATAGGGACGGAATGTCTTTGTGCCGTAGACGATTGCTAAACATTCTTTTTCAGTAACACTGTAATTACATTCTGCCTTATTCAATGTTCGGGATGCATAAGCGATGGGTTTATCTTTACCCACATCGCCTTGTGACAGAATGGCTGAGATAGCGTAATTAGATGCGTCACACGTTAAAATAAATGGTTTTGTAAAATCCGGATATGTAAGAATCGGAGCTGTTACTAGTTTTTCCTTAAGTTGTTCAAAAGCTAATTGTTGACTGTACGTCTAATAAAAAGGGACATCTTTCTTGAGGAGATTTGTTAATAATTTAGCGTATTTTGAGAATTCTGGAATAAAACGACGATAATAAGAAGCTAAACCAAGAAAAGACTTGATATCTTTAGGACATTGCGGCACAGGGAATTGCATGACCGCTTTAATTTTATCAGGGTTAGGTTTGACTCCTTCGTCACTAATGATATGGCCTAGATATGATACTTCTTTCCGGAAAAATTCACATTTTTCCGGCTGGAGTTTGAGATTAAAGTGACGGAGTCTATCAAAGACATTAGTGAGGGCTTTAGCATGGGTTTCAAGGTCGAAAGAATAGATAACTATATCGTCGAGATATACGAAGCATTGGATACCAGACAAACCGGATAAAGCGGTGTTCATCAATCTTTGAAATGTGGAAGGGGCATTTTTAAGCCCGAACGGCATTCGCGTAAATTCGAAATGTCCTTGAGGAACGGTGAAGGCAGTTTTTGGGGCGTCGGCTTCAGCTAATTTAATTTCATGAAATCCGGATGTTGGTGAATTTAAATAAAAGATAGATGCATGTTCCAAGTGGACTGTATTTAAGTTGTAGAAAATGGTATGTTTTAAGACCTTGATGAATTAACAATATTTGAATGAGAAGATTCACAAAACAATGTTGAGCCTGGTGCGGCTAGACGAGGAAAAGGGTCGAATCCAAGAGAAGTGACAGCTAGTAGCGGTGGGGCGCGCGTAGGCACGCTCCGCTACTCGCTAGACGCCGACGCAGCAAGCCGCCGTGTGCGCTGTACCTGTGCGCGATGTCGCGAACATACTCCCGGGCCTTGAAGATTTATGATCTTCAAGAATGTTTCACTGGAAGAGGACAGAGATTGTTAAAGCTTCTAATTATAGGGCCTCTCTTTGTTTGTACTTCGGCAACTCTGCAAACTCCGTCGCTGCCCTTCATCAGCTTTATTACTTTTCCCATAGACCAAAGCAACGGTGGTGCACTGGCATCCCTGATCAGGACTATGTCTCCAATTTCTAGTTTACCAGAAGATGCGTGCCATTTTTGTTTCTGTTGAAGTTGATGTATATATTCATGTGTATAGCGGCTCCAAAAATGCTGTCTGAGCTTCTCTATTCTGTGAAAGCGTTGAAGTCTATTAATGTTCACATCTTGAAGTGGGGGGTATGGAACAGACAAGAGTGGTCGTCCAATAAGGAAATGGGCTGGTGTTAAAAAGGTAAGGTCTAGAGGGTCGGTAGACAAAGGCGTAAGAGGTCTTGAATTAAGGATAGCTTCTATTTGATATAAACATGTTGAAAGTTCCTCATAAACGAGATGTGTTAAATTTAAAGTACGATACAAAAGAGTCTTAACAGATTTATCTGCAGCCTCCCAAATACCCCCGAAGTGAGGCGAATATGGTGGTATAAAATTAAAATTAATATTAAGTTCAGCCAATCTAGTCTGTATATAAGGATTATTAGATTTCAAAAAACGCTTAAGTCATTACATGCTCCTACGAAGGTTGTACCATTGTCGGAATACATGTTTTGAGGTTTACCCCTTCTCGATATGAAGCGATTGAAGGCAGCCAAAAAAGCCTCCTTGCTAAGATCTGTCACAAGCTCTAAATGCACGGCCTTGACTGCAAAACAAATGAAAACACAAATATAAGACTTATGTAATTTACAACCGCGTCCCTTTCGGTCAGCTATTAAAATTGGACCAGCGTAATCGACTCCTGTGTTTAGAAAAGGAAATTCAAGATACGTTCTTTCCGCTGGCAAGTTACCCATAATGGGTTGTGGTGATTTTGCGTTATGTCTTGTACATCGAATGCAAGCATGAACAACTGATTTTGCTAAATTTCTGCCACCCAATGGCCAAAAATGATTTCTTATATTGGATAAAATTAACTGAGCGCCACCATGAAATAATTCTTTATGCTTACATTCAAAAATGATTTTTGTTAAATGATGTTTTGAGCACAATACTATAGGATGCTTAATGTCGTATGTGTAAAATGAATTTTTTAATCTTCCACCAACTCGTATTAAATTATCTGAGTCTAAGAAAGGTGTAAGTGCTCGTAATCTACTACCCTTTGGTATTGGTTTGGAAGCCATGAGTAATGAATATTCTTCAGGGAACATTTCCTGCTGAGAATAACTGAGAATATGTTTTTGTGCCATTTGTAATTCTGACGAAGATAAAAAATTATTATGCTTTTTCAATTTATTTCGACAATTAAAAATGAATCTATGAATGTATGCTAATATTCTTATTAATTTTTTAAAATTTGATGTTTGATGAACTAATTGATGTAATGAATTTTTATTATTTATTGATGAATTATTATTATGTATGTGATGCGTAAGCTCTGGAAGTGAAATGCTATCAAAATTTGGAGTAGAATGAATACAAAATTCTGATGTATGTAGAAAGTCAGGGCCTCTCCACCAAAGTGCGGAAGCGCTGAGGAAGTCAGCATTCACCCCCCGAGAAGCTAAGTCAGCAGGGTTTAGTTTAGACTGCACATAACTCCATTTCATACAACTTGTGGTTTCTTTTATCTCATTGACTCTGTTTCTTACAAACTGCTTAAGGGAACCTGACTCCGTCGAGAGCCAGCCCAAAACTATTGTAGAGTCGCACCAAAAGTAGCAATCATTAAACTCTATCGTTAAGGATGTTACAACTTTTTTATAGAGTCTCGTGCCTAATAAAGCGCCGCATAACTCTAATCGAGGTATAGTTGTAGGTTTTAAAGGCGACACTTTATTTTTTGATGTCAAAAGGCAAACATGAATTAAGCCACTGGTAGAGATAGTTGACGACATTACGACGCGAACTCATGTGTTTTGCCCATAGTCACCACGCTGGGCAGGCGGGTTGGTGACCGTTTGAACACATACCCGACTAGAAATTTTTTCGTGATCCTTAGAAGGACCGGACCGGGCATGCCCGATCTAGACCAGATAAGGAATGTAACGCAGATGATTTGCCTGGACCCGATCAGGAAAACCTAATCTGGACCCGATCAGGAAAACTTTATCTGGACCCGATCAGGAAAACTTTATCTGGACCCGATCAGGAAAACTTTATCTGGACCCGATCAGGAAAACCTTATCAGGACCCGATCAGGAAAATCTTATCAGGACCCGATTTGGAATTCCTAATCGAATCTGGATGAGATTTTCCTAATCAGATCCAAATCAATCATCTGCGTTATATACCTTGGCTAATTCAAATCGGGTATGCCCGGTCCCTTTAAGAATCACGAGTGTTTGGTCTCGAAAAAATTGTTTGATAAAACAAATTTATCAATTGATATTATAAATGTGTTATTTCATATATTATTATATTTATTATTACACTATTATGTTATTATTAAATAAATATTATTAATTATATATTAAATATGTTTATTAAATATTTTTAACCAACTAATTAATTCTTATTAATTTTTTTGGTAGAATATTTTTCACAACAAAAAAAAAAATGAATAGTATAATAACGATGTTTTTTATTTATCTTCATTAGATGCTTGTTTTTTTATTCTTGAAACTCTGTGACCATCCCAATCTTTAGCATTATTCAACACTGAAGATAATGCTTGATGCAAACTTGTTATCAGGAATAATTTCTTGATTATTTTGAAATTTCTATCTGACTGCAGCTAAAATGAAAATTTAAATTAATTATGTACGTAATGAAATAAGTAATAATAAAAAAATAATAATAATCATGTATAAAAAATAGCATACAATTAAGAAATAATTAATTAGTTATCAACGAAAGTAATCCTGCAATATATAATGGTTTACTTACTTTTTATACAAGTGAAAAAGTCGTATCTTTGAAAACTTTTTTATTTGAAGTTGATTTAACTGCGACAAACGGCAGTGCTACGTCTCTTGATATATAAGCGCGAATAATATTACCCATATTACGAGTAATGGTATTTTTTCCATCAAGAGAAAAGTATAAACGTTTATTCTGAAAAAGAAAATTTATTTTAATTATTTGTATGATTATAAAATTATAATGATGTGCATTTTATCAAGTATGACAACTTCAACATTGTCAGAATTACTATATTAGATCTTTCTTATATTTATATATAAGATTATAGTATATTAAAAACGTACAATTTTACTCTTGTATTTTTCGTATTTTAATTTTTCATTGAATTTATCAAACTCTTCGATTGTTGATAGCGGAAATTCTAATTTTCGGACCACGTGATTCCCTTCACCTTCAGGGTCTGTTTGACTGGAATCTAACAGCAGAGTACTGTTTTTTTTTTTTTATTTCAGACAGAATTTGGGTAACGTCAGCAGATATGTTTAGGATCTGGCCTTTTAAACTTGCGAATTATTTTGACAGACTGTTGTAATTTTCTTTCACACGCTCAAGCAAAAAATCTGTTGAAAATAAAATATATATTACTGTAATGATTTAAATATCAAAATTCTTGCACTAATACAAATATAAGAATCGATTCCATGATTTCAGAATAAAATCCATGCTTATAACCTTAGATAATAATTGTAATAAATATAGATAACATAATGACAAAAAAAAAAAATTGTTTGTTACCATTAGATACTGTATTTTTTGTTGATGATGAACTCGATCTAGCCTCTAATATGTTTATTTCAGCTTCTGAGTCGGATTTATTACGATGATGATATTGAGATGGATTATCATCAATTATTGCTAATGTATTGTCTTCATGTAGTCTTTCCCCTCGCATATTTAAATTCCTCAAACTTGGGTTGATTTTTTTCACTTTGCTATCTTTAATTGATGGAGATTGTGATGGTGATAATGATGATGCTGATAAGGGTGATTGTGGTGTAGATGGTGAACTAATTCTTTTTCTTTTCTTTGAGCCATCAATGTAGTTGCTACTGTCATTGATCCGTTTTTGCTCAGTTTCATTATTTTTTTTTTAAACGTTTAGATAACGATGACGGTGGTGATAAAGATGACGATGATGATATTGATGTAGATGATGAGTTGAGACTATTTTTTTAGACGTTTTACAAAAAGTCTTTCCGTTTGAGTAGGTTTCTTCACTTTTTTTGGTTACAATTTTTTGGACGTTTAAATTTCTTCGATTCTAGTGGGATAATTTTTTTTAATAACTTTTAAAGTGGGATAAATAACATTTTAAATAGAACAAATAAAATGACAGTAGCATAACTTAATTAATTGTAAAAAAATTAGCAATTAAAAACAAATAACTTTTTAAATAGAACAAATAAAATGACAGTAGCATAACTTAATTGTAAAAAAATTAGCAATTTAAAATAAATTGATATTAATTAATATTCCTTGTCAAAAAATTTTATCAGTATAAAATTTATCAGAAATTAATCAACAATGTTTACATTTTAAATAATAAATATTACCTGGAATTTCAGTGGGTTCATTGGCTAACTCTGAAGCTGCTTGGCTAAATATATTATCCAGTTTTGATTTATCCTTTGATGACGATTTTAACTTGAAAGTCTTTTCAACCGCAGCAGCTTTTGCTTTAGCAGACTGCTCGTTATCAGTAGAATAAGCATAAGGTTCTTTTTCTAATCGTAGTAATTTTTTTTCTGCCTCTTCCATTGTTTCTGATAACATTAATTGTAATTGTAATTACTTTCTTGTTATTATGACAATAATATAATTTTAATAAATATATAATTCAAATAACAATACATTACTTGCTACGCCACGTATTTCAACATGAAACGTTGGCCACGTCGGATCAGGCTCATCACAATATTTCACCATTGTTTTTTCATTGCAATTTTTTAGCAATGATTCAGGCATATATTTACATCCAGTACCACCGTATTCTTTATAATGATCTAACCAAGAACTTGGCACTATATCTATTTCTTTACTGGATGAATCATTTACAAATAGAACTAACACGTACTTGTAAGTCATCTGAAAAAACGGATTATTGAAATATAAAATTATTTCAAGAAATAGCAAAAAAATTTAATGCACTTTTTCAATGATTTCTGACTAACCTTGTAATTAAACTTAATAACGAAGCTTTAAACACTACACAAATTTTTTATCTAATTAATTTAATCCACAAGTTCGTATTTTATACACAATACACTGAGTAATATAATAATATAGATATATCTAAGTTTATAGTACTTTATTCACTTTTTTTTTTATTTAACATACATTATATTAATTATTCTTAACCTAATTGTTTGTTATTCAGTTTTTTTTTGTTAAACTTATAAATTTCACTTATAATTTATATATTTTAATATACTAATCAAAATATAATTTTTACACAATGTAAAAAATATATAATTATTAGTTAAATATTCAACAAATGATTCTCTATGACACAAAACTTTTGTCACTCGCAAAATTGAATTTTGATTGAATTGAAATCTGGTCAAAATGCAAATATTTATGCAACAAACGGCAGTGAATTGAGTGGTGCATCAGGTGATGAAGATTCATCAGTAATAAATGAAGATTTCAGTGAAAATCTCAGTGATAGTGGTGAGTTTAATGATGATACTGAAGACGAATGTACTGATAATGAAAATAATCAATTAGACGCGATAGAAGAACTTCGACAGTTGGCGCTAATGAATCCACCGATTCCACATACTAGATTAGAAGGGCTATTAAATATACTCAAAAATATAATTACCCTGATTTGCCTAAAAGTGCAAAAACATTTTTAGGTACAGGAACCAATTGTTATGAAATTGAAAAACTAGATGAAAGTGACCCCGGCGAATTCATATATTTTGGAATAAAAAACAATATTTCAAAATGTATTAATCCTGATATACATGAAGTTGATGATATTCAATTAATAATAAATGCTGATGGACTACCTCTATTTAAATCCAGTTCTAAACAATTCTGGCCAATTCTGTGTAAAATATTTCATTATCCTGATGTTTATAAACCTTTTCCTATCGCTGTGTACTGTGGTAATCAAAAGCCAAATAATGTAAATAGTTATTTAAAAAAAATTGTGACAGAAATGAATGAATTACAAGAATCAGGCTTTCAGATAAATAATAGAATATTTACAATATCCATAAAAGCTTTTATATGTGACAGACCAGCACGTGCTTTTATGAAGTGTCATCATATCAAGGTCATGGTGGGTATTACGCATGCGAGCGCTGTGAAGTGCAAGGAACGAGAGTGAATAAACGAACAATTTATCCAATAGATACAGAAAATTGTGTGCCCAGAACAGACGAGTCGTTTCGAAACCAAAGCAACGTTCATCATCATAAAGGACGATCCCCTTTACTGGATATAAATCCACCGATAGATCTTATCCACGATTTTCCTTTAGACTCGATGCATTTAGTTTTTCTAGGAGTGTTTAAAAAACTGTTTGAGTATTGGTTAAACGGAAATATGAAGTCGGCGAAGCTAAGTAAAACATTAAAAGATTTATTATCTAGTTTATTAATAAAAATACAGCGACAAATACCTATGGAGTTTCAGCGGACCACTAGATCTTTGGAAATAAAAAAATATATATTAAAAAGAAAACGGGGTTAGAGTATTTTTAATAAAAAAAAAGTTTTATAGCAGGGTATTACTATACAGGAAATTATAGATATTTAAAATTTAATTGATTAAAAAGTAATTTTTAATTTACTGTATCCTGTCTATCATGAGTTTATTAAATATTAATGATTTATTTAAATAAAACTCGAATTTAAGAGTTAATTAATTATTATCAGAGTTTATTAAATATTAATAATTTATTTAAATAAAACTCGAATTTAAAAGAGTTAATTCACGATCACGATTCAGTCTGTAATATCCCACTGTTGGGCATAGGCCTCTTCCCCATGTAGGAGAAGGATCGGAGCTTAATCCACCACGCTGCTCCAATGCGGGTTGGCGGAAGTTAATTAATTATCAGAGTTTATTAAATATTAATAATTTATTTAACTAAAACTCGAATTTAAAAGATTAATTATCAGTTGATTAAATATTAATAATTTATTTAAATAAAACTCGAATTTAAAAGAGTTAATTAATTAATAAAGTTAATGTTGTAGAATTATTTTAAATCATTAATTGGAAATGAAATGTTAATCATTTTTAAATATATCTAGTTTTTTAGAAAAAAAAAATTAAATTAAAATAATTTAATAATTTTTGGATAAATTATGAAAAATTAATATTTTAAATTTCATTTGTTAAAACAATTTATAATTAAATTAATTTAATAATTAATTTTTTTTAAATTTACATTGTTTATAAATTATAATTAATTTATTACAAAAAAAAAATTTCAAGATAAAATTTAAT
Source organism: Melitaea athalia (assembly GCA_905220545.2). Taxonomy (NCBI): domain Eukaryota; kingdom Metazoa; phylum Arthropoda; class Insecta; order Lepidoptera; family Nymphalidae; genus Melitaea; species Melitaea athalia. The sequence continues at coordinate 3,924,657 of HG992189.1, forward strand.
CAAAATTGAAATTTTTATAAGACCATAGTAAAAATTAGTATATTAAATTAAATAATATGAAAATTATATAAAATTAACTTAAAGGAATTCGAAAAAAAATAATTTAAATATGCATCAAGCATGCACCATTAAATGATTAGTATATACGTATTAAGTTCAATGATAGATAAGCTTAAGACTCTCTCATCCCATCCTCTCCTTTCATTGCAACCAACGAGAATTTATTCGTGTACATAGAGGCCGAATGCCCGAGACATAGCAGCTGGTATCTCTGTGAAATGGAACTCAATCATCAGATTCGAACAAATTCAGATTGTATTCACGAGCTAATAATTAACCAGATTTTGAAGGAATCTTGTCACTTAACTACAGTCAATTTTCTACGAGAATCAATGGAGAAGCTGGATGACATACTCAACCTTATATCGTTCCCCCAGCATCAAAAGCTACAAATATCATGCGGCAAACAGGAATTTACTTCATTGAAAGGTAGCTACCTCATAACTATTTTCCAAGGACGCCAAATCATATCCGAAGAATTTACATTAATTAAGGACAACAGCGAAGTAAGAGAACAGCCCTTGAAATTGATGAAGATATCCGATGAAATTGCTCACCTAGATACAACTGTTAATTATATTATCTATAAATATCCAAGGACTCCATAGACTCAAGGATAAAACTATGATACAGTCACCGCTAGACATTGAACATGAAAAGGATAGTACAATATATCATACAACCATACCAGTATTCGGTGCAGGTGCTCTCATCATTTTATTATACTATAAAAAGTTTAAGAGAACTACTGCAGGAATGAAGTAACTTTACAAAATGGAGAAAGCCCAGAGAATCTTTGCGACACAATTATCCCGGCAACTTTTTCGCTCAACATTCTCAAATAGTTGCCTCTCTAGGGGTGGAGGAGTTACGGAACCTTGATCCCACGAATATGCTGACGTACCAAATTGACGGAATATTCCTAAGCGAACACCTGGCGGCTACCTGGCGACCACCGTACGAGTTTTCCACACTCGCCGATTTCCCCGTATTAGCCTTTCAATGCCCCACTGTTTTAATTTCTAACTTTATTAAATGTAATATTATTTTAATCACTCTTTAGTCTCACATCGACTGAAGTAGTCGTTAGTTATAAGATGTAGTTTTAGTATCATTATTGTATTAATATCGCATTGATACAATATTACGTTAGTTATAGGATGTAGTTGTAAGATTGTATTAATATCGAATTAATACATAATTAATAATTATGTGGTTTTCTTTTCGACCTCCTGACCGCCGCAAATAAATCGTAAAAATAAACCGCAAATAAACCGCAAATAATCTATGTGTAAGAAATAAATAAAGCTTCATTATTATTATTATAGGTATGTATGAGGATAAAAAAAATAATTAATAAAGATAACAAATAACATACCTGTTTATTTTTTAATTTATAATTCGGACTCTAGTTTTTTTTTTGTTGGTGTGGTGGTGATCTGAAGTGTGTCCGGTTGTTTAGAGGTACTTGGCGGTGACATCTGAAAGATTTTTTTTTAAATTATTTAAGTACTTGCAGTTCAATTCATGCAATAGAATGCATGATGATATAAATACGTGATATTTACCAATAAGTTACTTGTTGGTGTGTTGTGTTTGGTCTCTGTGGATGTGCCTGGTTGCGACATATAAAATAATGAAATTAAAATTTATGATTATGCATTACATTACAATGTATAATCACATATATAATTGGTAATAGTATTTGGCTACTACAACTTATTAACAACTGTATAATACATCTACCATTTCTATCGCTGGTTCAGGATTCTCACAGAGAAGTGCTGATTGTACTAGTAGTGGTGGTCCTGGTTGGTTGTTAGTTAATAGCTGAAACAAAAATTAATATTATACAGGGTGTTAGGGGAATGGTTAGCCATAGAGGTATGTTGGGTAGGGGGGGTCATTTGGAACCTATTTAGGCTAACTTACCTATATGCAAAGTGTAACGGATTTTTTTTTATGATTATTTTTTCATTTTTCGAAAAAAGTGCCGAAAATTAGTGGTTTGACCATCATATCTTTTTTGTTTATTGATATATCAACGCCATTTCTTTTTTGTTTTGATCATCAATACATTGCGCATGTAAAATAAATGTGATTTAATTTAGAAAGCATCTACAAAAAAAAATTATGAGCCAAAGAAATCATGACAGAGACAAAAAGTAAATCAAACCTTCAAGTTTAGGTATAAATTTTAAAAAAAATTAAAGCCTCCAGACAATTTAAAATAATTTAAAAAACTACTCTAGTTAACACTGTTTTAAATAATATTACTTTCATTCACCTACCTTACTTACTTTTTTTTTTTTAATGATGAAATAACGAAATGGTTTCTACCTGAACCCGCACTCTACGCTGACAATTATAACAATAATTGTTACTACGCAGGGCGGTATGTCCCTGTACAGCACATGGTAAACTACCTGCTGTCTCTTTTTATCTTGGATTTTTTTTTAAATGATGAAATAACGAAATGGTTTCTACTTGAACCCGCACTCTACGCTGACAATTATAACAATAATTGTTATTATGCAGGGCGGTATGTCCCTGTACAGCACATGGTAAACTACCTGCTGTCTCTTTTTATCTTGGATTTTTTTTTAAATGATGAAATAACGAAATGGTTTCTACTTGAACCCGCACTCTACGCTGACAATTATAACAATAATTGTTATTATGCAGGGCGGTATGTCCCTGTACAGCACATGGTAAACTACCTGCTGTCTCTTTTTATCTTGGATTTTTTTTAAATGATGAAATAACGAAATGGTTTCTACTTGAACCCGCACTCTACGCTGACAATTATAACAATAATTGTTATTATGCAGGGCGGTATGTCCCTGTACAGCACATGGTAAACTACCTGCTGTCTCTTTTTATCTTGGAATTTGGGGTATGAGTTTCCACGGGCACCACAAATGTCTCTCATAGGGTGAAATTAATGCCGGTAGGTATCAAAATCAAACAAATCATAAATTCGAGTAACAAATTTATTTTATTTTTATAAATACAGTAAATTCGGTCGTGAATTTCCACAATCTACATTACTGGAAATAAGGATGATCTTCAAATAAGGATGTAAATCCTCGCCTGATGAGAGCAGACAAGATTTTTTTTTTATAATAAACGCTTTACACTCGACGGCCTCCAGTAGGATTTTCTCCTGTGTCGGGGGTCCGGAAACACACACAATACACAAGCACAAACGCCCAGACCACGACAAACATCTATATGACCAATACAAATATCTGCCGTGAGCGCGAATCGAACGCGCGACCGCCAGCGCATCAGCCAGTGCTGTGACCGCTGCGCCAACAAGTCGCCAAAGTCAAGATGGTAGTTTACCATGTGCTATACAGGGACATACCGCCCTGCGTAGTAACAATTATTGTTATAATTGTCAGCGTAGAGTGCGGGTTCAGGTAGAAACCATTTCGTTATTTCATCATTAAAAAAAAAAGTAAGTAAGGTAGGTGAATGAAAGTAATATTATTTAAAACAGTGTTAACTAGAGTAGTTTTTTAAATTATTTTAAATTGTCTGGAGGCTTTAATTTTTTTTTAAATTTATACCTAAACTTGAAGGTTTAATTTACTTTTTGTCTCTGTCATGATTTCTTTGGCTCATAATTTTTTTTGTAGATGCTTTCTAAATTAAATCACATTTATTTTACATGCGCAATGTATTGATGATCAAAACAAAAAAGAAATGGCGTTGATATATCAATAAACAAAAAAGATATGATGGTCAAACCACTAATTTTCGGCACTTTTTTCGAAAAATGAAAAAATAATCATAAAAAAATATCCGTAACACTTTGCATATAGGTAAGTTAGCCTAAATAGGTTCCAAATGACCCCCCCTACCCAACATACCTCTATGGCTAACCATTCCCCTAACACCCTGTATAATAGTTATATACAATATGTTTCTTTACTGCAAATGGAATACTTATTAAACAAGTGTGTGTATTTTTGATGTATCTTTGATGTACCTGGTTATCCGAATCAAACTCATTTGAGTCTACAGTAAACTCATGAGGGAGCCACACTGCTATGTCATCACCAGTTGGTGGGTCAGTAGCAGGTGGTGGACCACCACCAGTTTAGGATCTTTGTTTCCGTTCCAGGCACTGTATGGTTTTTTGTTTATATCACTTTAAAGTTTGTAGTTTGGTAAAATTTTGCAACTCTTAAAAATTTTGAAGGCCCATATTTTCGTGTTTTTTCATGTTACACTTACAAATATGGTTTCAAAATGTTGGCAATTTATTTAAAACAAGAAATAAAAATAATTTGGGTCCGTAACAATTCTTTTTGTGTTTTATGAGTTTGAATGATGATTTCTGGAGATTTTGTAAAAAAACAATGAAATGCTGCATAAAAAAAATTAAAAGGGCAATGACTTAAGTTAAGTAGCCAGATATATTGCGAATGACCCCCCCTTACCCCCCTGACCGTTTGTCCAACACCCCACCAAACTTCCTGTATTATTTATGTAGAAAAGTTTGCTTTGCTCCTTTTGCGAAATTGATCGTCTGAACTCTTTTACAGAAGTATTTTCATGAGTCAAACCATAAACAACGTACGCATTAACAAACGCTATATCGAGAACACCCCAGAACAATCTGTGCCACAATTTTGACGACTTTCGGTCAACACAGTACAGGGCCCTCACTCTGTCCGCTGTGTCTTCACCCCCCCCCCCCCTGTAGGTGTTATAATCCTTTATCGATTGTGGGCAAGTGATTGTGGTTTGGGATCCATTTCTTTCTTTTTTTTTTTCGTTGCCATGAAAATTCGAAGACAGGTTTACGACTTTATTGTCCTTCCACTTCCAAAATCCGATATTCAAACTCAAAAATCTACTCTGCGTCTTCTAAAAATCCATCTACGCTGCCGACGTGTGAAATTTATTAATCTTTTACCTTTCTGTGGATTTTTAGGTCAATCGACAAGCCATTATATTTATATAAATAAATATTTATTAATTATTTTTTATAAATATTTTTACCCCATACTATCAAATCCGGTCGATCCATTAATATACTCTTTCGTGAGCGTTTCATATATTTGAAATTTAGTTTTTTCATTATTTTATAAGTTGTCGACCGAGAAAATGATGGCAGGTCCTCGTCTTCATTTATTGCCATTGCATATCATTTAGTATTCTTCTTACAGTTTTCTCCATCGATCCCATAATTTGTGCCTTTGTGTAGAGGAGATGCGGATAAGACGGGAACGCTTAGGTAACGAAGTGTAAAAACAGAATATTTAAAACACTATCGGTTTTATTTATTAATAAAATATTAATAACTTCGCATAGCTTTATTTGGCACAGCTTTGGACTTGGTTACTAATGATACAAAAATTAGAAAAATAAATTGTCAAATATGGGAAATACACCATCTTACCTCACATATGGGGTAAAACGGGATACTAAAACGTAAATGTGTATTATAACAAAAATATGAATGATATCTTCCATATCATCGTCGTCCACTCCAGCACAAGCTGTATAGGCCCATCGTCGACACCGCTGACACTTTACCCAGTTTTATAACGATTTAAAATAATATTTGTTTTCATCATTGCAATATATACAAATTGTATCTTCTTGTGATCTTTTTCTTGTTCTTTTCTCTTTTTTGCCTTTACCTTTACTTTTGGACTTCTTAGGGCCGAGTTCACCGACTATCATTTAACCAATGTTTGAGTAATCAGCCGATGAATTTCTAAATATAGGTTATGCACCCGGTCAAGTATTAACTGTTCCCCACGAATATTTTAACCGTGGTTACTAAATCAGGCAATCACCATACGCTCAGAGGGAATGAACCAATAATGAACGAATGCTATAAGTCTACTCATTAGGGAAGTCACATACTTCTATTTAGTCGACACGAGTTTGGGTGACATCTATATTTAGTAGCATAAAATAAAACGCTTTCAACTTGAGAAGGTCGAGAACGCATTGAAACAACAAACTCTTAACTTAGCATGTAGTGTCCAATTTGAATGGGTAATAACTAATAACGTCATGGCACGGCGTTGTGATTGTCAAAAAAAAAAAAATGTTATTGTTTCTTTGCACGTGGTTATATTCTCCGTGTTGATTATTATTTTTTTGTGTTGTGAGTGTTTACTTTTTAAATTACGGTTTCATGATTTCATCCCAAATTAGATTAGCCATTTTGAAAGAACAATTAAAGCAAGAAGAAATAAAGACCCAAAAACTTATGGATAGTTAGTAATTTTTTTAGGTGTTATACCTGCATGTATATTGTATTTGGTAATAAAAATGTTCAGGGACAAGAAAAAAATTATTTTATTTGTTGGTATTATATTTTATTTGTTTATTGTTACATACATTACATACATTTTAAACAAGACTTTGGTAATAATTTGATATTAATGATCTTCTGCTGGGATTTAAATCTCTAACATTATTACATACAGAGCGCTGTATTTTTCCCTGGTGTAATATTTCTTCCCATGGTACTGGCAAGTTTAGACTCAGGACGTCTAAAGGCATTAGATCTCTCATTTGTAGGATGTTGTGTAATACCTGCTGTATTGAGACTGCATGTTTATCTATTATCAAATACTCTTTGAACTAATAACGTAATGTTGCAACTGTTCTAAAGTCAGAGCAATCTGTTGAGCAGATGTCAAAATATGGCATTAACGGACGTTTAAACGATGCTGTAGAGCTCGGTTATATTAATCGGCTGTTTAAGGGCTGTAAACACTGGTTAACGTGTGGTGAACATTAAAAATGATTTAATCAGTTTGTTTCGGCCACTTTCTATTTTTACCGCTTGGTCAAAGTACTAAATGATGTATAAGGGCAACACCGATCGCACCCTGTCAATAGACAAGTGCATACGCATACGCATCGCGGCGCGCACAGACGCCATTCGAATTCGCAAGAAATCACCGCATCTAACCGCATCGCTAAGGGGTTAAACTAGTTCGCGTGTGAATCGAGTACAGCCACTGAATTGGTTCTGCCGTAGAATCATCTGCGATCCTTGGAATCACCCGGCGCCTGGAACGTACAGGAGGAGAAGAAAGGTTAGTCCCTTTGTTACATTATACGTACGGAAGCCTTCGGGGGGAATAGAAAAGTGGCTTTATTTAAACCCTCGTGCTCTAGGAACGCGTGAGCTACCCCTTACTTCTTTTATTACCGCGCCAGCTTATGCTGGCACCCTTTAATTACCCGCATATACATATACTTAAAACCGCTCATACATTACTGGTCCATCTCGTTGGATCATTCCTCTTAACCCGCTCACACACAGTTGTTTAAATGATAAACGGCCGTTTTAAAAGTCGGTGAACTCCGCCCTTAGCCGTGTTATTGTCAACAGCTGGTTTCGCAGCTCGTTTTCTTTCCTGTAGTTCTTTTTTATACGGAGTAGAAGTGATGATGGCTGTCTTATCCCTTGTGTATTGTTTTCTTTTTTCATTAGACTAATCTGCTGGAATGGCCATGATATCACTAGGAGAAGAATTATTAAAACTAGTGTCCGACCGAAAGTTCGGTTTCCGGCCGAAACCAAAACCGAATATTCGGTCGTCGCTTTAGTTTCGACAGTCGTATAAATTTTTTAAAATACCGAAATCTGGTGCATGTTACCCATTATTCTGCATTAATTAGGACATTAAATGGAAACACATTACATCAATTTACATTTGCGTCCATTTGTTATATGTGTTCTTAAAGTTCTCAGGAAAGTGGACATAAGGTGCTTATCAAACTGCTAATTGCAAATTCATGCGACGTTTCGATCATAATTATATTTGACCTTCATCAGGCATCTACAAATTTATATACATGTGAGAAAGCTGTATGTAATCAACAGTGTATACATAAAACAACAACAAAAAAAAAAACCACTATTTTCTCTCTTTACCTTTACATGCAGTATTTAATTGACATCTTTCCATTGAAATTGCTAGTATGTAAGATCATACAGCTAACGCTTTATACAGGGTGTTAGAGGAATGGTTAGCCATAGAGGTATGTTGGGTAGGGGGGGTCATTTGGAACCTATTTAGGCTAACTTACCTATATGCAAAGTGTTACGGATTTTTTTTATGATTATTTTTTCATTTTTCGAAAAAAGTGCCGAAAATTAGTGATTTGATCATCATATCTTTTTTGTTTATTGATATATCAACGCCATTTCTTTTTTGTTTTGATCATCAATACATTGCGCTTGTAAAATAAATGTGATTTAATTTAGAAAACATCTACAAAAAAAATTATGGGCCAAAGAAATCTTGACAGAGACAAAAAGTAAATCAAACCTTCAAGTTTAGGTATAAATTAAAAAAAAATTAAAGCCTCCAGACAATTTAAAATAATTTAAAAAATTACTCTAGTTAACACTGTTTTAAATAATATTACTTTCATTCACCTACTATTGTCCATATGTCCCACAGCTGGACAGAGGCTCGCCGGGCGCGAACTGGAAATTAAGAATTTTGAAAAATTTACACTATAATATTTAACTTTATCTAGGCAAAAATATGTACAATTTTGTATTATTATATTTTTGTTATACATTTTCAGGACATCAGATTATTAAATTTGACTCTGTTCTGCATCTAAACATCAATTACACACATGTAAAGCTGCATATGATTGACAATGTATCAAGACTGATAACAAAGAGAATTTCTTTGTTTACCTTTAAATATAGTGTTTAATTAATTTTTTATGTTGTTAATATGTAAGTTCATTTAATGTTTTATACCTTATTTTTTAAGATCGTTAAATTTTGAATTTTGCCACATTAAAAGTATGTTATGTGTACGGAACTGTTTGTACACGCACAATAAATTAGGGAGGAGATAAGGTGCGAAATGACTTAACTTAAATAACATAATAATAATAAATTTAAATAACATACTTGTTTATCAGTTATCAATAATCAAACCACTAATTGTTACTGTTTCATTAAATTTTAAGTATTGGTATTTTGAAATCTTATTAATTAATACTTTGAATTGTATTTGTACTTAAAAGAATCATAAATCTCTTTTAGTTACCTCTTATATAAAAATAATATTTAGTAAAATTTCTGTTACACTCTTAGTTCCAGTCTCAATAAAGATAATCAAATCACACATTTCAAATTAACAAAGATACCTAGATCACAATTAGTAGGACAGTCATACTTATATTTAGAATTAGGTAACTCACTACTAAACTACAGTAAACATTTAAATTGAAAACAGTTATAAAATCAAATAAAAAAACAAACTTCTAAATATCTTATATTTAGGGTTACTTTTTGGTTTTTCGTGTTATTAATATTCATAAGTAAAATATCTTATGTTATATGCCAAGAAAAGCAGTTTGTCTACGTTTTCGCTACTTAAATTATTTCGACGACCCGAGTATATTTGGCCAGCAGCACTGAACAGCTGCTTACTCGGGACACTGGTAGGTGGAGCTGAAAGGTATTTTAAAACTGCACTTCTTAATATTGGATATGGACTGCTGTTCCAATAACTGTATATGTCAGCATTGCGTTGTAATAATGGCTCCGACAGTTAAGACTGAATCTTTAGCTAAATCTAGTAGCTCCTCAAAATGTAATAGATTTCTTGAACCAGATCGTAAATACTTCCGTGGTTATCCATCCTCGTGGATTGCAGGCAGCTGTTGTCACAAACTTTATCGATGTTATTGTAATAATGTGCATAGGATATAATGGAGGAATATCCTCATCGTAACAGATAGTAGGACTGTAAACAGTCTCCTGGTAGCGCCGTGGAGTACCTTCTGTTTTGCTAAATGCGACAAAGGTGCAAAGGCGGTGAAACACAGCCTTAATGGGAGGTACATCCATTAGAAGACCCTCGTTAGGACGACAACGCCGCTCCAGCACTCCCATTTCCGTCTCCTCTACCACGTCATAGAAGTTGTCGGGAAATATTTCCCACAAACACTTTCGGAGATAGCTCATTGAGCCACCTTTCATACGCGTCGCTTCTAGACAGGCGGAGTTAGGGTAAATTTATACCAGCGCAGAGTCAAAGTGCATCGAAGCATCAAATTCTTTACAACTAAAGCGAAACCGCACGAATGGACGAACGTATTCTGACGAATACGCGCGCACTCTTTTACGTGTAGTAATGGGCATCAACAGCAGTGCTATTGAATCACACAGTTGACTCTCGTAGCTGAAACTTGTCTAAAATAGTTGACATTAATCTTGCTGTGATATTACTTATATCGGAAGTTGAAGAAGAAGAAAACGAAGAAAGAAGAAAAAGAAAGCGGAATTATAGGGTTCACAACTTGTGGAAGAAAAGACGTATTTGTTGTTCCGTAAGCGAACATGTGTAATTAATACCTTGATCGATGAAACAATCGAAATTTTTCGATCATGGATCATGAGTTTTGGCCCGGTGGGCCAGGGCCATACCTACTTATGTAGGCTATGGCCTTATCAATTGGTTATATGTGGTTTTCCTGTAGGTTTGGGTTTCTGAATTGCTGAGGTTCTGAAGGACACCACGTGGGGGGGTCCCGGGTGTCCTATTCGTCGAGATCTTCGCTGTCGTCGCCACCAGCGGCGATGTTGGGAGCCGGCGGTGACAGCAGGAGCTCACGAGGTACGGAACGACCGTCTGGAGGCCTGGCGTGTAAGGGTGCTATGCCGTGGAGGTGTGTGCACGCGCTCTAGTCTGCGCGAGCGAACATAGCGCGTGCGAGGCGAGGCGACATACTCCTCCACGGTGGGCGTCTTGGTGTCGCGGTGAATGACGTCGTTCCTGACGTACCTCGGAGCTCCTACTATCAGTCGTAGGGATCTGGACTTGGAGCCGTCTAGCCTGGCTCGCCGAGCAGAGGGCGAACCAGGCTGGGGCCGCATACGTCAGACGCGAGCGGACGAAGGCTCCGTAGACCTTCAGTTTGGTGTTCATAGGTAATCTGGAGGTGAACACTGAGTGGAGTTTCGACCGGGCCGCCGCTGCGTGGTTGACCGCCTGGTTGACGGTCGGCACCATGCGCAGCCTCCGGTCGATATGACACCCCAGATACCTTACTGAGGTCCTCCACTCTACGTCCTGGCCTCGGAGCTTGAGCTGGCGCAGCGGCCCGGAGCCGCCGGTAAGCAGAGCGGCCGTCTTCCCAAAGTTGACGGCCATCCTCCACCTATCCAGCCATGCCGGGAGCAAGTCCAGCAGACGCTGCATCCTGTTGGTGGCGACGATCTGGTGATATGATGTAGCGAAGAACGCGCTGTCATCCGCGTACAGGACCAACAGCACGTCCTCCTCCCCTTCGCGTAGTCGATCTTGCAGTGTTGGGATGTCGTCCGTGTACGCCGCGTATAGGCGCGGCGACAGACAGCTGCCCTGGGGTACTCCAGCCCGGATGGGGCGCATTTGGGAATCCGCGCCTTCCACCGAGACGTAGAAGCTACGGCCTTCCAAGAACGACGCCACTACTCGCACAAACGCGGGCGGTGTCGTCGTGTTGATCACCTTAGCCAGGAGTCCGGCGTGCCACACACGATCAAAGGCCTTCTCCATGTCGAGAAAGACCCCGACCGTGCAGTGCCGGTTGTTGAGCTCACTGGCCAGGTGATTGAGGACTCTCGCCAGCTGGAGCGTCGACGAGTGGCCGCCGCGAAACCCGAACTGTTCCTCGCGCACTGGGAGGTGCGGCGCGAGTCTTCGCAGCAGCAGACGCTCGAACAGCTTGGCGATGTGCGAGAGTAGCGTGATCGGCCGGTAGCTTCCAGGGAGGCGGCGGTCCTTCCCAGGCTTGGGGAGGACGATGACCTTCCCTGTTTTCCACGTCTCGGGGAAGTGACCCGTCTGGAGTATCCCGTTATAGAGCCTCGTGAGCGCCGCGAGGTACCCTATGGGCAGCTGCATCAACGCGGCGATGGTGATCCCGTCGGCACCGGGCGCCTTCCGCCTGGGTAGGCGGGAGATTGCCCTCCGCAGCTCAGACAGGGTGAGGAGTTCACCACCCCGGAGCGCCGGAGCGGGCGCCGACAGGAAACTCTCCACATGTTCGCGGATCGCCGCGTGATGACGGACGACATCTTCATCATCGACATCATCATCATTCTTCATCATCATCCATATTTTGAGCAGGAAATTTCCTGCTGTGCCCTACCTCAGTTAAACATTTGATCAAGGCGACCACGTTTGCCGGTACCATTGAGAATTCAACGAGACAAACGATAGCCACTCGATTTTCGCCTATATCTCTAAAGGAAGGCGGCACTAAGCTGTTTGCCCTACGCAAAAGCTTTGTCCACACTGCCTTTTCATCTTCAACTTTCGTCGTCACCTTTCTAATCAACTTTCTTTGACACATTCAATATTGAATGCGTCAACGAACGCGACGTATAACGTGATTCTGTCAGTGTTGAAAACATGAGCGACGAGAACATTTGACTTGATGGAATATGTGCGGCTTACTTAGTCATAAGAAAATCCAGAAAAAAAAGAACAAAGCGAAAGTTTTGGATACGAAGCTATTATAATAATCGAAGCATCGGGATTATAAGCGAACTTAGAGAAGATAAAGATATTCTTTTTAAAAATTTGAGACGCATGTTGGAAAGAAATTTCAATGAGCTCTTGAAAATGGTTATAATACTATAATTATTATAAAGTAGTCAACCCAGTTACGTGAAGCAATACCTAAATAAAGTTAGCAATAACGCTTAGGTTTTTAGCCACTGGTGACAATTTCATGTCTCTTTCGTTTCTGTTCAAAGTATCCAAACATTTCATTTCGGTTATGCTACCAGATGTATTAAAAGCTATAATAAAAGTACTAAAGGATTATGTGAAAGTAAGTTTTATTTCAAAAGATAACATCAGTAATAATTTTTTTTTAAGTAAAACAAATTCAAAAATAGAATTATTTTTTAAAACAACAAAAAAAAAAATATAAGTATACTTATTGTTCCTAGCAAACTTTATAATAACATAACATAACATATAGTCACGCCCTATAACGTGATGCGGTTAAGTGATAAATCAATTTACGATTGTAGAAATATCGACGGTTGAAATCAATTGACGATTGTAGAAATTAATATGAAATGTTACTTAATATGTAGCAGTATATATGAATATTATCTAAAAAACTTAGGTACAATATTGTAATTAAAACGTTCCAGTCGTTAATTGAAGGTAGATTTAACTGCAAGTAAAATTTGTTAAATTTACGTATATGATTTAAATATGCAATGATTACTATTATGTGCTTTTATAAATTGTTAAACGATTAGACGAAAAGATGAGTTAATTTTCTTAATAATCAATTAGATGCAATCCTTATTGGAAATGGCTGTAATGAGAGAAAAGGAATGAAGGAATGTGGAAATGATGATAAAAAGAAAGGAATTGGAACGAACTCACTCTGTACTATTTCCTTCTTGTTCCTTTATCTCTAAACGTCTTATAATGGGCTGCACGAGGTATGGCCGGCGATCGTTTGTTCAAAGTATTGTAGAAATATCCAATATGGCACGTGGCGTGTTATCTTGAATCTTTATAATTGTAGTTGTAGGTCGCTTTCTTCTTTAGAAGGACCATTTGTTTGTGTAAATAAAAGATGTGAAGCAAGTTACTAAGGTTGGACTGTATTTAATGTTGAAAATTAATATGTATATGAACTTTATAATTTAACAAATTTAATTATTCAAACAATGTTGAGCCTGGTGCGGCTAGACGAAAGAGGACGTGAAGTAGTGACAGCTAGAAGGGGATGGGTGCGTGCGCAGGCACGCTCCGCTACTCGCTAGACGCCGACGCAGATAGCCACCGCTCGACGCGCTGTACCGGTGCGCGATGTTGCGAACAAAAAGTTATTACAAAAATAAAAATACTTTCATTGCTTTGGCGTAGTACCGTGCGTGTAAAAACTTAGTTCGTCAAATATAAAAGAGAATACATAAGATAAATAATACACATCTCTAACTTGAATATCCATTGCACAAAAACAAGTCACAAACAATTTATTCTCGGCAAAACACGCGTCAAGTATTAAGCTAATATGTAAGCACTTGGTAATAACGCTATAATAAATCATGTAATATAATAACGCTGTATGCTATAGCACAATAATTATTTTTATTTCGATAAGACCTTTCCATTTTTTTCTGAAGACTATTTTACCTGAACTTAAAATTATTAATTAATAAACAAAAAAAAAAATAACAGTTTTGCCTAACAACCCTGGAAATTTTGCGAATCCCTAAACCACTATAACTAGGGATGCTTGGGTCCAAAATTGCTCGTTCAGCTGCACATTAAGAATCGATTCTAAGCTAATTTTGATTATGTCGTCTACTTGTGTCAAAAGATCTGGGTGATTCCAAAAAGAGCAGCAACGTAGCGCATGCGTTAATTTTTTGACGATAAGACAATTGTAATATGCAAAATGCATAAAGTGGACTAATTTCAAGGAGACGGTCAACAGAATTTTGAAATTTAGTAATTGAATTATTAATTTATTCAGAAATAGTATATAATATAATATGTAATTAAATATTATATTTAAGTTTTGAAAATATTGTTAACGGAACTTTTATTATTTAAAAAAAGCATTTTCACGACACCGTGTATTTGTTTTTTTTCTTACATTATGTGTTTTTTGTTTTTGTATTAAATTATTTATATTAAAGGTTATTACAAATTAAACAAATTAATAAACACCATTAGTATAATTGCAGATAAAAATACAAACTATTTTAAAGACAAGAATTATGAAATGATAAATGCAGTTCAAAAAACATTCTATGCATAGGCTTACATTCATACAAAGTGGCACCTCATCATCAGCATCCTTTGGGATGTAGAGAAAAGAAGAACCGAGGTGCTTCATCGTTTCATTCTTTTAACAGGTGTTTCATTCTTTTAACTTATGTGATAGTTATTGTCTTGTTGCCCCCTTTTTTTTAGACGCGTCTTAACGTTCTCAATTTTGTTTAAAATATGTTTAGTTGACATCTTTCACAGTCTGTAAATGATATTTGTAGTTGTGATGTACAATAAAGTATAAATAAATAAATCTTTTCAGCTATTTGTGGTGGTTTTTGAAATAATTTTTCCAAAATATAAAAATGGAAATCGTATAGATTCATTTTGCTATTCATACTAAATTTATTATATAAACGGAACGCATTATTTAAACTCATCTGCTGGCAATGTGTGGAAGAATATCTTCTTATACCATCGCATGGTTTTCCTTTCATAAGGGTAATATGAAAGCATTTGGTCCTGCAAATCTACACCAGACATAAAATTGTGTTAAAACATAATTGCTGATGGTTTTAGGAGAACAGTGCCTCTTTTGTTGGTGGTTTTCATTTTCGTTATCGTGCTTTGGCGATATAATTATAAAGCACGTATCGCATGTTTTTCCATTTGCCTATATGTACAGCATTTAAATACAATGACTTATTTTCTCCTTTACGCAATGTGACAGTACCAAGTTCTATTGGATTACATTTTCGATTCTTATTTAAAGTACCCGTACAGTATGTTTGGCGATTTAATAGTTTGACAGCTAAATCATACGAGTTATAGTAATTGCCCATAAAGACACTGTATCCCGAGTCTAAGTTCTCTTCAAGTAGCTTAAAAACTATTTTTTGAGTGTGCCCTACTCTTGACGTATATTTGAAATTCGAGTACTGTGCCATCTGGTTCTGCATGTACTTCTAAAACTTCACTCCATACTTATGACGCATATTTCTAATGTATTGCCTAAACTGGAGACGTCCACGCCATAACACCATCGCTTCATCCAGAGAAAGCTGTTTGTTTGCCTGGGTAATAAATATCATTCATTCAATTGTTAAAATGATTTACTATCGGACGAATTTTGGCCAGTCGATCTTCTTCATTTGTTTCAGATGAAAAATGGAGGTAATGCAATATTAACATAAAACGGTTACAAGACATGTATTGTGCAATACAAGGAATATTAAATAGGCAATGGTTTTTCCAGTAATCGCTGAGTTGTTTTAGCCGGATTGTACCTGTGTGAAGAACTAACCCAAGAAATGTTGATAAAACTGCTTTCTAGGTCGTCCCCGTTTACAGACTTGTACATCAACGTCTTGAGAAGTACTTGCCATTGGCTGGCGAAATTGCGCCAACAAGACAGTCTCACGAGTATCAAGTCAATCGTGCTGATTCACCAAGAACCGATCTCTCATATAATTTTTTTTCCAAAGTTCGGTGATTTTTCGGCAAATGTATATACTTCGACTTTGCAATTCTCCTAAATCGACATTCTCCTTATCGTTATCGGATTGAAAGTGCGTCAATACGAGCTCGGACCACTCAGTGATGTTTAACTTCTTGTAGGTGCCATACTTCCACCAAATTTCGAAGACATACATGCGTGGAAATATAAACTTCGGACTTGAACCTGCAATAAAAACCAAAGTTTGAGTAAATAAATGCAAAACGAAAGACCTTCGGTGTTAATTCGTGTGCGTAGCAAAGTGCTACAAAGAGATTATTTTCACATAGCACCCATAGCAAATGGGGCAAAACGGGGAACGAATTCAAATAAAATCATAAAGAATGAGGTCTCACCTAACGTATAAAAAATGTTTGAGACGGAAATATGGAGGTATAAAACTAAAACTCGAGAAGTATTAAACTAAAATTTAAAACGGATAAACTTCCGTTTAGCCCATACCTCCGATCGATCTGAATATTGGTACACATATGGTTTTGGCTCGCTGATTAGGAATATCATACTCAAAATACCCGCAAATTCGTTACACTGTAGCTTAAATTCCTCTCAGTAACTTAAGGTAAAATTTCATCTCGCAAAAAAACCCAATTGAGCAAAAGTATTGCCAATTCGAGGGTTGCTTAAGGGAGGACTGGGGCGGCGGCGGCGGCAGCGGCGCTAGATTCGAGGCAGAGGCCTTAAACTTAATAACAATTTGTAACACCTTGTAGTGGCATAACAGCTCAACACAAACTAATGATTCGAGCTTGTTCATATCGTGATCAGGATAGGCATCACTCAGCTCAGCCGATGACACAAAAAGTCATGTAGACAAGCATCCGCTCTTAAGCCAACGATAAATACCCGCCATATCGGACGCGTCTGAGGGTTGGAACCATTCCACAGCAACCATTCTGTGGCAAAGCCTTTTTTCTGTGTAGCTAAAAACCTCAGAGTACTTTGAATATAAGGGTATAGAGATATCACTCAAAATCATTGCAGTAGCGCCATCTAGCGATATACGACGTCACTAGAGCCAAGCAAAGCATGCTTTTCAGGGTATTTTTTTAAAATGTATTTATTCCCCCCAAGTAATTTCCAAAAGCTAAATCATATTTTGAATAATTGATGTGGCTTTTGGAAATTACTTGGAAGACAATGGAATTTAGGTTATTTGGGAAAATAAAACAACAGTTTAGCGATTAGACGGTTTTTTGTTATTTTTAATTAAATAAATTAAACACAGCCATTTTTACAATATCATCATCGTCTAAATACAATCTGGTACTGTTTATTATTCTATTTACATCTTTGCACCAGTAGAACAGAAACAAATTGCACGATAAATCGAATAATAAGTCGATTATCTGTGATTTATGAATTTCACAATCGCACTCTTTATATAAATAAGTTTTTAAAAGTGCTTTAATATTTGAACTAATGGGTTTAATTTTAATAATATAAGTAATTAGATCTTGAATTTTCGAAAAAATATACAAATTTATCATTAGGATAAGTTAAATATGTCTTGCCTTTTTTATATTCTCGCACTTTTAAAAAATACCTTTATTATTTAGGCCATATAAGTAAGTATTGTTTGCATTTTTCACAATTTTTGAATACTTTTATTTTGGCCTTCTTTAATAAATAGCCAGTTACAAACTGTAAAGTTGCTAATACTCTGGGGCTATCCTTTTTTTCTTCATATTCAACATAATTATATTGTATCATTTATATTATCAACAATATCTGTGTAGATGGGCTCATTTTCTGATTTATCAAACAAGGTCTCCATTGAGTTGAATATTCTTTGACAATTGGCATTTTTAATACCTAAAGCAGCAAAGGACGATTTGAAGCCAGCTACAGTTGGGTTAGTGTTTCTACACCTATGGCTTCGAATCACTCCAAAGAAATTTTCTAGTGGATCTTGGTTTAGATGCCGCATTCATACAGGTTTTATATTGTAGTCATTACATACTTTATGTCTTAGATATTCAACATTATTTACAGTTCGTAACCAATTGTTAATTGTAGGAACAGTGACAAGCTTATCAAATGACATTTGATTTTTTTTATTAATAAATTTGTTTGTGCTTAGAACTTTTATAGCATTTTGACTAAACAAATAAAAAATTTCCACTTCTCTTCTTGGAGTTAGTGAAGCTGCCATTCAATGAGTTAAATTGCTCATCAAAAAATAGTAAAACATCAGTAGTCTGCGCACATTCAGCCGGCAATATATTCCGTTCTGAAAACATAAAATTATAATATTTAGAGATCAAGCTATAGTATACCAAGAAATCCCTAACAAATTATTAAAAAGATTTTGATTTTTTTTTATTACACTACAAGTAGAAGTTTTTACGACCTCCCCGGCACAGTGATACGCGCTGTGGTCTTATAAGTGAGAGGTCCGGGGCACAATCCCCGGCAATGTCAGTTCTGGAATAAATATTGTAATTAATAATTGCGGTACTAGATTTAGCGTTCGATGTACGATGCAGTGTAGAACTAGTAGCGTGGTTAGTGGTTACTAGCCACTTGTTTTTGCAGCGATATAAGGTTTTCTTTTGAGCTCTTAGAATTTTTGACATTCGTTCAATTGTTAATTTTATTTTCAAATTTTCTTTTGACAAAAGGTACCGAACTTTGCGTTTTTGTTTTTGGTCATTTTTAGGTTCTTCGGTTTGGTTAAGATTTAGTTCTTTTTTTTTGTTTCTGTTTCGCCTGTCTCCATTTTTTGCGCTGTTCTTTTTGCTTGAATTCTGGTAGTTGTTTAATATTTTTATATTTTTTCCTTGTTCGTTCAAGTTCATTCATGCATTTTCTTTCTTCAACTTTTCAAGTTTTGCAGGATCTTCTTTTAGTTTCTCCCTGTACTTCCGTTGACATTCTGCTGAAGTCATTAGTGCCATTTTCTAGACACAAACACAATCATTAATTAATTCGAAAGTGAAACAAATTGAAAAAAAAGTAGAAAAACTGCATTAATCTACTTGAATTTTGCGGTTAATAACATTGAATAAAAAAGAATGATCAAAATGGGTTAAGCCGTGTTGACACGATCAGAGTACCTACTGTTGGACCGCACCGACCGTACTGCTGCCCTCGTACAAGTCGGATTCATACGAGTGTACAGGGATAGTGGTTTAAACACATCAAAGCTTTCTTGTAATGATTTGCGGATGTTATCAATTTTTTTTTTCATTTGTAACCCATCAATAAAACATCCGTCAAAACCAATTTTTTCTAGCAAAACTGACTGAAGTTGTGCTAAATTAGTATTTGTTTGTGTTGTGTGTGTGTCATGTGAAAATTTTGTATTGTAGTTCGAATAATTTCTCTGTTCATATTGTCCAACATGAATTTGCTGTCTTTTTTACGTCGTTTTTTCATGGGTGAAGTGAACTTGGAGGAAGGTGACGGCAACTCCTTTTCTTCTTTCAATATTCTAGTTGAAGTGCGCTCAGAGACGCCAGTTGCTTCCGCAGTACGTATAAGTACATTAGCCAAAGGACTTAAATCACATTTGTCACTGTTATTCACTTTCATAAAATTATATTCTTCTTGAAGAAAGTGAAAGAAGCGATAATTGCTCCTACAAATAATAAAACATACGATTAAATATCTAAAATACTTAAAAAAATGTTGCACGTCAAAAAAAACCTTTTCTTACAAAATGACATCTACTGTCTTTTCTTTCTGACAGATCAAAATATAAATTAACTATTTCAAAATTCATCAAAAAACGATTCAGAATAAAAAATGCCTTACCTCGCTATGAACAACTTTGCGTTTTGACATGCTGACTTTACTTCGTGGCAATAAGCGTCGTGGAAACAACAAGCACAAGTGACCGTTGCGACGACTCGGTCGCAACTGATCGCTCTGTCAGACACGCACACTACAGCAATGTACATTCACACGTTCAACCACGAGTAAAGCTCACTCGCCTTCGTGAATTGCAAAAAGTATACCTGCAGCTCAGACAGAATCATCATGTTGTACTTGAACCTGACAATTATTTTGTACATGAACCTGAGAATCTAGATGGTTGTATATGTGTTCAAGTATTTCAATTGTATATTCTGCTGCACTGCTTGATGAAGAGTAATTATTTTCCATGTGATGAATTCGTTTTCGCTTTATTATCTGTAATATATTTGATTGAAGATCAAGAGCATCTGAGAGAGACAGTTGCCTTAGCTGGCTGGCCACATATTTAGCGAAGTGTGAAAACTCGTCTTCTACTTCTCTACTATTAAGTACTTGGTTTTTTATGGACATATATATAAAACACAGCAAGTAGTCTGTGTTAAGGCAGATGATCAGAGTCCTTTGGCAAGCAGTAGTCACACGGGGAGGAGAGGAATCTCAGAGTCAATAAACAAAAGCAGTCGGAAAGCACGGAAAATCAAAAACACAAGGAAATAATAACACGCACGAACTCGTAAGCAACGGATATGTTATGACAATTATTTTTTCAAGTGTTGTCATGGCTGTCATATTATCTTACCATTGCCATACTCGAATTATTATTGTATTCATGAAATAATTGGGCTTAGTAAATAAATAAATAACGCGTAATTCTCTGTAATAAAACAAGGTTTCGGATTGAGACAATATAAATCGTGTAACATGTTGCAGGGTGGCCCGTTTACAGTGGTCCAAAAATTTTTTTCAGCTCGAGAGCATCATGAGTGATCATTTAAAACATACTTTAGTTAAGCGAAAAGTTATAGTTTAGAAATTATGATTTTTTTTCTAAATAATCCGAAGTTTCAATATTTTTGACATAAAACCAGTCTGTTATGAAAACTACTGAACCGAATTTAATGAAATTTTGTATAGGTATAGCGCAATAACCTAACTATCGCGCTATAGGCTCATTTAGTTTAAATAATTAGACTGCATTTTTTTATTTTAACTTTTTCTGTATTTTTTTTGAACTGTTTGGCAAAACATTGATTTTCGAAAAAATCCTGTGAAAAAAAAATGTACCGACGAGGTTTTGCTGGTACTGCTAAAAAGTACCTTAATATAGGATTATTCTTTACACAAAAAATCATAGTTGTCCTCCGATTGTAACATCTTCAAAAACAACATCATGTACATTAAAACATGAAAATCAAAAATTACGAAATTTACCATAGTTTTAATTTCAATCATTTGGAACGGCCAATTTTTGATTAAAGAATCATTCATTGCGATAAAAATCGTTACAAATCAGTATTCACATGGCTATAAAATGAATGAAATAAAATTTTAACCTGCCAGCCAAGAAAACTTTATTTTTTATGTCAATTTATTGAGTTTTTTTGTTGTTATTTAGTTTTTAAGTTTAAATCTTAATAAAAGGTTTAGAGAATTAATAAAAAAACATAAATAATTAACATATTATTTATTTTTCACAAAAGGTTTTCAAAATGCCGTCCGCCTTTCGCTAAACATAATCTACATCTGCGTAAAAAATTTCTTAGCAGCCTATTAAATGGCTGCCGGTTTTGTTTAATGGCTGTTATAGCCACATGAATTTTTCTTCTTAATTCTTGCTCCGATGTGCTCTCCCGTGCGTACACAATCTCCTTAAAATATCCCCAAATAAAAAAATCAACGGGGTTCAAGTCAGGTGAACGGGCTGGCCAGTGGATGGTGCCACCGCGACCGATCCACCTCTCCGGATACGCAACGTTTAAATGATTTCTTACCTGCAGAGCAAAGTGACAGGTAGCTCCGTCGTGTTGTAGCCACATGCGCTGCCTTAAATTGTCTGGCAGATGACTCAACAGGCCGGGTAATTCATTTTGAACGAAATTAAGGTAAATGTCAGCATTCAACCTTGACGGTAACTCGAACGGGCCCACAAACTCTCTGTTGATAATTCCACTCCACAAATTAACGCTATAGCGTTCCTGGAAATTCGACTCTCTCACTAAGTTGGGATTGGTCACTGCATAATAATGCGTGTTATGTGTATTAAATAATCCAACTCGCTCAAACCGACTTTCATCGGTCCACAAAACGTTATCAAAAAAATTTGGGTCCTCCCGATCTCTCTGCAACATTTCTCTACAGAATGCCATTCTTCTAGGATAATCTTCGGGTTTTAAGGCTTGTACTTTTTGATAATGGTAGGGATGAAGTCGGTTAGCTCGAATGGTTCTATGAATTCTAATCCTGGGTATACCCGTAAGTCTTGCCAGTTGTCTTTGACTTGTAGTTGGATCACGACGCAACTGCTCCAGGATAACATCTTCATCATCTCTGTTTACGAGTCCAGGTTCACGACCACGGAAGCCAGGGATAACTCCTTCTAGGAGAGAATTATGCAGCCTCACGAAAACGCGATGGTCCGGAAAGCGCTGCACAGCCGGGCCTGGCTGGCGTTCAGCAAATTGCCGATAAAGCCTGGCCGCTTCTCGCGCGACACCTTGTGCGACACCATAAAAATAATGCATCATCGCGTATTCACGCGGTGAGTAGGGTGCACGTCTGGAACGATTTCCATCCATTGTCAACAAAATGTCCAAATCACGAGCACAATCAATAAGTCCAATTCACGTAAGCCAAGTAGTCAGATGAGCGATCAGATACGAGTCAATAAACAAAGCCAAAACGTTAAAATACAACAAAGTCGAGAATAGTAGCAGTGATCGCGAGCGACAAACGACAACTGTAGAATTGTAGATCGTACGAACTTAATAACAATAGGGTAGCGTCTATCTCTTTTTAACAAACGCACGACATAATTAACGTTCTTTGTCGTCGAATACCGGCCCGCTTTACCTGCTTTTTTATGACCGTGTTTTGAATACTTGCGTGATGATTCACATAAGTATCACTAATGAATGGGTTTTAAAAACGAGTTACAAGATCATTTGGAGTTTAAATAATGTTATTTAGGAAGAATTACAAACGGATAGGTTTAAATTAAAATTATGGTAAATTTCGTAATTTTTGATTTTCATGTGTTAATGTACATGATGTTGTTTTTGAAGATGTTACAATCGGAGGACAACTATGATTTTTTGTGTAAAGAATAATCCTATATTAAGGTACTTTTTAGCAGTACCAGCAAAACCTCGTCGGTACATTTTTTTTTCACAGGATTTTTTCGAAAATCAATGTTTTGCCGAACAGTTCAAAAAAAATACAGAAAAAGTTAAAATAAAAAAATGCAGTCTAATTATTTAAACTAAATGAGCCTATAGCGCGATAGTTAGGTTATTGCGCTATACCTATACAAAATTTCATTAAATTCGGTTTAGTAGTTTTCATAACAGACTGGTTTTATGTCAAAAATATTGAAACTTCGGATTATTTAGAAAAAAAATCATAATTTCTAAACTATAACTTTTCGCTTAACTAAAGTATGTTTTAAATGATCACTCATGATGCTCTCGAGCTGAAAAAAATTTTTGGACCACTGTAAACGGGCCACCCTGTATATAAAACACAGCAAGTAGTCTGTGTTAAGGCAGATGATCAGAGTCCTTTGGCAAGCAGTAGTCACACGGGGAGGAGAGGAATCTCAGAGTCAATAAACAAAAGCAGTCGGAAAGCACGGAAAATCAAAAACACAAGGAAATAATAACACGCACGAACTCGTAAGCAACGGATATGTTTTTTTTTTTTTTTTTTTTTTTATGTTACGAGTCCGGCAAACAAGCATACGGCTCACCTGAAGGTAAGACCGTAGCCTATTGACGCCTGCAACACCAGAAGCATCGCTAGCGCGTTGCCGACCCTATCCCCAATCCCCCCCGGGAGCTCTGGTCACCTTACTCACCAACAGGAACACAATACTGCTTGAAAACAGTATTATTTAGCTGTGGTCTTCTGTAAGGTCGAGGTACTACCCCAGTCGGGCTGCTCCATATTTTGAGCAGGAAATTTCCTGCTGTGCCCTACCTCAGTTATGACAATTATTTTTTCAAGTGTTGTCATGGCTGTCATATTATCTTACCATTGCCATACTCGAATTATTATTGTATTCATGAAATAATTGGGCTTAGTAAATAAATAAATAACGCGTAATTCTCTGTAATAAAACAAGGTTTCGGATTGAGACAATATAAATCGTGTAACATGTTGCAATATTGAACGTGTAACGTGTATTATTTATTTAAAGGCAAAAAGTTCATGTATATTTTACTGAGAGAAGATTTATTACCATGTACCATTGCAACATCCAACGGAACTATCGTTTGGTACCTCGTATTCATGACATGTGAATTCATTTTTACAATAATCAAATGTTTTTTTTCATTAAAAATGATATTTTTCCTAGACTTACACAGATCTTTAAAATATATTGAAAAAACGTAAGAAATTATTTTATTTACATTTGTCATTAAGACATTTATAGTCGCTTGGGAATTCTATCAACAACTTTTTCGCCATTGTTCTTTCAAAATTTAGCTCTGACTGACTCAAACCAAATTATTTATTTTCGATCTAAATTTTTAATAACTTTTATTAATAGCAGGAAGCTAGGTATTTTACCTGTGAGAGTACAGCTAATAAGAACTAAGACACAAAAAATAAAAATAATTGCTTAATTCACAAAGAAAAAAAATTATTTAATGGTTAGGTCGAAAATTTTAAAAAATATGAAAAAAAAATCATATCTCGTAAACTACAAAAAATCGTAGAAAATACATGGGGTATTTTCGAGTACCTCCAGATGTCAGCAATCCAAAAAAAATTTTTGGACGTCACCTTTTGGACGTCACCTTTGCGACCATCCTGTATGTATTATGAATAGAGAAGATTTGCCAAGCGGTGAAGATTCGCTGCATGAAGTTGAAAGTGAAAGTAATATAATACTTCCAGTTTCTGAAACTGAGCAGCAGTATAGAGGAGATCTAATCACTACTTACTTCAATTCATTATTAAACTCTGATGGAATCAATAATACTATCAATTAATATGGAATATTTTACAATAATGTATAGCTGTGAAAAGAAATTAAAGATTATTATTACGATTGAAATACTTTATTTATTTAGATATATTTTTAACTCTAACTTTGCTTTTTCTGCTTCATATTGACATTTTTCTAAAACTAATTAATGCATTTTTTTCTGAATGATAGTTCGAGCTCATGTAATTCTTGTTTGTGTTTCATGTTGAGCTCGTGTTCTTCTTTGGCATATTGGGCTAAATCCAGTTCTCTGCCCTGCTTTTTATTTAATAAATCATTTTTTTTCTGATTGTAATATTATACGCTTTCTGGTCTCCAAAGGAGTAAAAGCAGTCTTTTTTTCTTTTGAATGAATGCTGAAACATCAAATGAAAGTAATTACTTTATGATGCATTACAATAACAACAACCTCATAAATATGATTGTCTACTTACACAACTCTTTTGACACAGGTTTTTGCAGCATAGCTTTTGGAGTGGATGTGTCAAATTCACTAGAACTTGGTAAATCTGAAACACATAATTAATTATAAAGCTGTGAATGTATGATTATGTCAATCAGAATATGCATAATACTTACCTATCATAGCATCACTATCATATACCGCGGGAAGACCACTGATAGACTGCTCCATAATGGTATGGTATTTAACCACTCTGTGGTTTCAGATGGCTTTGAAGGAGGTGGTTCACCTCCAGTTTGCCGTCTCCCATATTTTTCTGCAGCCATTTCCTAAACATATATGTATAATTTAGTTATAATCTGCACTGCATGAAGCAAAATTAAATATCACATGTCTAAACACTGACCTTCCTTGCAGTTTTTTTCATGTTGTTATATTTTTGCTGCAACTTCTTTACACTCCGAAACATCGTCGCATTCGAATAAAATTTATCTGCAAGCAATTTCCAAGCAGCTTCTCACGTACCGCGTACTATTAATATCATCGTCCTCCGCGGTTAAGCCACTCATAGACTTTATTTATACTTTGTACATGTTTATTTGTTTTAGTGTTTCTATTATAAAATATACAGTTTAATCGAAAACGTTTGTAATTTAATTCCACAAGCCTCTTACATTTGGCACCCAACGTCTCACATTTGGCGCCCAACGTACGATGGTTTGAAGCAAAAATAACGCCATCTCTCTTTACGACGACGAAACGTACGCAAATTAAATAATTAATGCGCGAAATGGTAAATCCATTTTCAACAGCCAGAAATGCTTATTTGCGGCCAGATTTAATTAGGCAGCCATATATAATAATAAATAGAAAAAAAATTGCTTTAATTTGATATATAAAGCATAAAAATTAACACGATACGATTCAGCCTGTAATATCGTACTGTTGGGCATAGGCCTCTTCTCCATGTAGGAGAAGGATCGGAGCTTAATCCACCACGCTGCTCCAATGCGGGTTGGCGGATATATTCTCTACTATGAGTAACGATCGCTATCAGGTGTACATGATAACAACCGGGATCGACGGATAACGTGCTCTCCGAGGCACGGTGGGAAGACCCACAAGGACTGCATAAACACCCAGACCACGGCAAACATCTGTATGGCCAATACAAATGTTGTTGTGTGCGGGGATCGAACCCGCAACAGCCCGCGCAACAGCCAATCGCAATCCATTGCTGTGACCGCTGCGCCAACGCGGCGTCCATATATTAGTTATGCACGTATTTTTTAACAAAAATCAATTAACAAAAATTTAATTAAAAATACTAGCGGCCACATTTTGATAGGCAGCCTGGTCCATATACAACGAATTGTTAGCTTGTAAATTTATGTCTTAATTTCCAATAAATATTACACATATAAAAATGTTTTAAACATTCATTAAAAATAAATTGTCAACTTGACTAAAAGTTATTAGTAATTAGTAATTACGGAAGTTTGTTTAAAATATTGTTTAAAATACTATAAAACTACTTGTATTTCGACATAAAAATATGTTATAATATAGTAGTGTGTTTGTACCAGTTCTGGCTCACGAGCCAGAACTGGTACAAACGGTCGGTCCTCTGATCGAGTGATCCTAAAAAAAAAAAAAAAAAAAAAAAAAAAAAAAAAAAAAAAAAAAAAAAAAAAAAAAGGTTTTGGGGTCATCTAAATCGATTGCACGCATCCATTTTGTGCTAACTCTAACGATTCGCGACTTAGGTTTCTACATTTGCAAACTCCAGTACCCTTAATTACCTCTATTGTCCGCTTATCTATCGTTCCTCGAGCATCGTCGCTATTGTGCTCCATCCATTGTTTCTCGAAAAAGGTCGTTGCCGCTCTTATCTGTTTCTAATGATGCACCTTGCTTATCTGTGCTATTGTATTATATTATTATCATTCTTTGTTATTCTCAATGTATATATATATATATATATAAAAATAAATAAAATTGGAGTGTCTGTTTGTAATATTAAAATAACCGTGTTTTACTAAACTCATATGTATGCATACTCAGTACATATACCAAAATATTTATTTATAATTTTTGTGTGTCTGTCACTGAACAGTAACTATTTTGTAAAGCTCCACGCGGATGAAGTCGCAGGCACAGCTAGTCATAAATAAAACTCATACTTTTTTTTGTTACAATTTTTATTTCCAAAATGTTATTGCTGATTATGTATAAAATAGGAGCGAAACATCTCATCCACTAAAATATCGTTGTACAATGTGTTCCCTGTAAAAATGCTCGTAAAACTGTGCATTGAACATCCCCGAAACTTATACAGCAAATACATTAAACAATATTCGCCACAAACTGAAGTCCACTCATTCTGAATCATATCAACATTCCAGTCCCATCTTTTACAATTCCTTTTTAAAAACTCTAGATGATATCGTGCAGGTGATCGTCCGTATGAATCAAAATATTGACCGATGCCATTCGTATCGATATGTAAAGCTATCCAATGTGAGCCTGGTTTATCATCTGTATCTAAATTGCATATTATATACGTTGGTACGTGGGTATACATGGGCAGTCTATTAGCAGCATAAACATTATTTTCTAGACTGGGGTGAATCTTTTTCAGATGTTGTTGTACATCTAGTGTATCCATGATATTACTGCTATTAGTAGATTATTACTGTACCAATCTATTCAATGGTTAACATAGGAATGATTAATTATATTGATTTCTAAATATTAAATCATATTCCTTAGTGATAATTTGTATGATTCATCAGCGTAGCGCGTCTCGTCGTGTCGTCAATACGAAACATACTTTCTAAATATTAAATCACATTCCTTAGTGATAATTTGTATGATTCATCAGTGTAGTGCGTCTCGTCAATACGAAAGAATGCGAGATAAGCTTGTTGACTCATAAAGTTACATCAGTTTCACTGTGGTACTTAGATAAGATATATCCTATCGGTGCTTTATAAGGGCGAGCAGCTGCCATTATGGAATCAGTGTATAGTCGTTTGACCGCAGTGGATCTACCAATACTACGTTTGTATTACTTCAACGCTTCAATGGACCCGGACGTAAGTGTTTATTCTCTTGACAAACTTACTTTTCTTTCTGTTGTTTTCTTACGTGTGTGTGATTAAGTGTAAACAAATTGATATTAACATGATAACTGTGTTGTTGCAGAAATCATTCAACTTCAATGAAAATACCTATAAATATTACTACTCGCCACTCTCCCCTCAAGAAGAGAGTGATAACATCGTCATTAATAATGGTGAAAAAAGAAAATCGCAATCGATTGATCATTTTTTTGAAGCTCAATCAAAAATAAGAAAGAGGAAGCTGTTATCGTCAACCGTAGCACGAGCCGCTAGAGATGGTGTATCATACATTTCTACTAATTCCGACGACGGAGATCAAGCGACGCATCTCATAAAAATTGAAATATACGATATGAAGAAGCTATGCAAGATTCCAACTACTGATCATTGGAAACATGCTTCCACGAGGATTAAATATTATGTGAAGAATAATGAGGATAGCATCTACGACAACACAAACACCCTCGTATACAATATTACGAAGACAATAGCAGAAAGTGAAAAAGTTAAAAAATACTTTTTTAACAATGACAGTCATTAGCTGATCATTAGTGAATTCTGTTTACTTAAACATTCCTTAGTGATAATTTGTATGATTCATCAGTGTAGTGCGTCTCGTCAATACGAAAGAATGCGAGATAAGTGAAAAAGTTAAAAAATACTTTTTTAACAATGACAGTCATTAGCTGATCATTAGTGAATTCTGTTTACTTAAATTACTTCTTTGTACTCATTATATTCTTTTTCTAATCATTTGTAAATCTATAAATATTGAACATTATTCGAAATTGGGTATCAGTTGGTGAACCAACACTGAACAGTAACTTACTCGGCTACCTATTTTTCTCTTTACTATAAAGATGGAAAACTTCAGTGAAGTATGCACCAGTGCTTTCTTTTCCACACCCATGGAAGAGAATATGGAACTGTTCAATAGTGAATTGAATCAGGAGCTGTCTAAAGTTTGTGATGAAATGGAGAAAGGTGAACTGTACGATTCATCATATGATGCTGAGTTGTATAATCACTGTGCAATGGTTGAAACACAGTTTATGTAAGTAAAATAAATTACGATCATAATTTACACATTGTCTTATATCGTCTTTTTATAAATTTAAACATTTTTACAGTCAACCACTACAACTTGGAAAAGGTATGGAGCGAACGAGTAGCGAAGAACTTAAGATCATAAAAAAACCAACAATTGAAGGAGGAGCATCTACCTCTGCAGGGAACAGTGTCGGTAGCGACAATCAAGTGGAATGTCTAACGTGTCATATATTTATCAAAAAAAGGTATTTAGCTAATCATTTTAAAAGTAATGTTCACAAAAATAATCTTTTAAATTCCCATAATACTTTATCAAACGTTAATGTTATTGAATCTGCTTTTGGAAATAGAATTTTAACTTACAAAATCAAGAATAAAGTAGATCATTCGACACGAGTAAATTTTGAAACCCCTGAACTATTTTTAGATTCTATTAAGGATGATATTTTATTTTTAATACAAGAGTGTATTCATCAACACATAATTTTTAAAGTAAATTTCATATTGCATGCTGATTTTGTTCAACAAACTAAAGATATTCATGATACATTCGATTTTCAAACATTTAACTATATTATTTGTCAAGGAGATGACTTAAATATTTTTCTTTCATCTTTAAATGATACAATTACTAGTAAAATTAGTGCATTTGAAAAAAAAGATAGTGGATGGAGTCTAAAAAACATAAAATCTATAGACATGAATGTTAATAAATTCAACCCCCTACGCGGTACTTCATACTTAGATCTGCCCATTGATATCAAATTAAAAAAAGCTGTTATAAATGTAAAAAACAAAGATTATTTTTGTTTTAAATGGGCGTTACTCTCAGCGTTATATCCAGTAAACAAAAACGCGGATCGAGTATCATCGTACGTTAAACATGTAAATAAGCTTAAATTTGATGGTATTTCCTTTCCAGTTAAAATTTCTGACATAGCAAAAGTAGAGAAATTAAATGATATTAGTA
Organism: Melitaea athalia; assembly: GCA_905220545.2. Classification (NCBI taxonomy): domain Eukaryota; kingdom Metazoa; phylum Arthropoda; class Insecta; order Lepidoptera; family Nymphalidae; genus Melitaea; species Melitaea athalia. Next base: position 3,955,448 of record HG992189.1, read on the forward strand.
TTAACGTTTTTGGATTAGAATATATTAAAGAAAAACGGTGTAATTCTATCGTAGGCCCATTATTTTTAACAAAGTGTCGTAAAGCTAGACATATAAATTTATTATTTCTTTCTAAGGATATGAAAAATCATTATTGTTACATAAAAAATTTATCGCGGTTAGTCAGTAAACAAATTTCAAAAGATGGTCACATCATGTACATTTGTGAAGCATGTCTACTTCATTTTCCATCTCGGGAAAGGTTAAATAACCATGAACAATACGATTGTGCACACATTTGTACAGAATTACCAAACAGTGAAACTTTAAAAAAGAATTGGTTTGGTCAACCTATTTCAAATGATAAAATTAAATTTGATAGTTATGAAAAGAAGTTAAAGATACCATTCGTGATTTATGCTGATTTTGAAGCATTTTTAAAACCAATAGAATCATGTTCTAACGATCCATCCAAACCTTTCACGCATAATATTCAGAAACATGAAGTGCATAGTTTTGGTTATTATATAAAATGTTCATTTGATAATAAATTATCAAAATATGTAACATATTGCGGACCCAACTGTGCACAAGTGTTTATGGAAAGTTTATCTAACAATTTAAAAGAAATAAATAGACTTCAAAAATGTCCAGTTCCGCTTACAAATCAAGACAAAAGTCATATTTCAAATGCAACCATTTGTCATATTTGTGAAACAGAGTTAACAGAACTTTTTTATGATTTTGATTATTACACTGGTAGTTTTATAGGTGTTGCTCATGAATCATGTATCTCGAAGTTCAAAACACCACGTCATATACCAATATTTTTACACAACCTTAGTCACTATGATGCTCATTTTATTGTTCATGCATTAAACTTTTGTGATGGTGAAGTCGAAGTTATCCCTCAAAATAAAGAAAAATATATATCCTTTTCCAAAAAAATAAAAATAAATAACCATGAAATTATATTGAGATTCGTAGATTCATTTAAGTTTTTACCATGTAAATTAGAAGAATTAGCCAAAAATCTCAGTAATGATCAATTTCAAGAATTACGTAGAAGTTTTCCAAGTGATGAAGATTTCATTCGTTTAAAACGGAAAGGGGTTTATCCATATGAATTTATGACTAATTATGATAGTTTAAACCTAACGTCGCTCCCTGAACAAAAAAATTTTTATAGCTCACTCACAGATTCACATATTTCAAATGATGATTACAATCATGCTAAAGATGTTTGGGAACACTTTGGTTGTTGTAATATGTTAGATTATTCAAACTTGTATTTAAAAACAGACGTTTTACTTTTATCCGATGTATTTGAAAACTTTAGAATGCTATGCATTAATACTTATGATTTAGACCCTACCCATTATTACACAGCCCCAGGATTAAGTTGGGATGCAATGCTCAAATATACAAAAATAGAATTAGAACTTTTAACAGATTATGAGAAAATTGCATTTATTAGATCAGGTATCAGGGGTGGTGTATCTCAATGTAGTAATCGTTATGCTAGAGCTAATAACAAATACATGGAGGATTATGATGCAGGGAAACCAAATTCGTATATCACATATTTTGACGCTAACAATTTGTATGGTTGGGCTATGTCTCAATATCTTCCTACTGGTGGATTTGAATGGGTAAATCCGAAAACAGATTTTAATGTGTCTGAGACATCGGACTTCGGTTTCATTTTAGAAGTTGATTTGGAATATCCAGATGAGCTTCATGATTTACATTCGGACTTTCCTTTATGCCCAGAAAACATTTGTGTAGGCAATACTAATGAGAATAAACTAGTGCCAAATTTAAATAATAAAGTTAAATATGTAATTCATTACAGAAATTTAAAGCAGTGCATAGAAATGGGGGTTAAATTAACTAAAATTCATAGAGTATTAGAATTTAAACAGTCTCCCTGGTTGAAAATGTACATAGATCTAAATACAAAATTCAGAACGTTAGCAAAATCAGATTTTGAAAAAGATTTTTATAAGTTAATGAATAATTCAATCTTCGGTAAGACTATGGAGAATATTGAAAAAAGAGTTAACGTAAAATTAGTTACACACTGGGAGAACCAGGGTAAAGCTTTAGGTGCTCAAGATCTAATCGCTAAACCACAATTTCATAGTGTTTCAATATTTTCGGAAGACCTTGTTGCAGTTCAGTTGCGAAAGACTAAGTTAATATATAACAAACCAATTTATTTAGGGTTTTGTATTTTAGATATTTCAAAAACATTAATGTATGATTTTCATTATAACTATATGATTAAAAAGTTTAGTCATATCAAATTATTGTATACAGATACGGATAGTTTAATATATCATATATTTACAGATGATTTTTACATTGATATAAAGCCTGACCTTTCCTCATACTTTGATACCTCAGAAGAAGACTTATAACTATTCATTGTCATCTTTTTAGTGATACATTTATTTACTCCTTTTGCCTTGGCTATAGTCTTATTCTCTAAGTTAAAAGCGTACATTTTAGATCTTAAACCCACAAATTCTTTCATGATTTTACCATTATTTTCATCTTTGAAAAAACCTAACTTCTTTTTATTTAATTTTGGATAATCAAAAATATTATTTGTATCATAATCTGAGGTATCAAAGTATGAGGAAAGGTCAGGCTTTATATCAATGTAAAAATCATCTGTAAATATATGATATATTAAACTATCCGTATCTGTATACAATAATTTGATATGACTAAACTTTTTAATCATATAGTTATAATGAAAATCATACATTAATGTTTTTGAAATATCTAAAATACAAAACCCTAAATAAATTGGTTTGTTATATATTAACTTAGTCTTTCGCAACTGAACTGCAACAAGGTCTTCCGAAAATATTGAAACACTATGAAATTGTGGTTTAGCGATTAGATCTTGAGCACCTAAAGCTTTACCCTGGTTCTCCCAGTGTGTAACTAATTTTACGTTAACTCTTTTTTCAATATTCTCCATAGTCTTACCGAAGATTGAATTATTCATTAACTTATAAAAATCTTTTTCAAAATCTGATTTTGCTAACGTTCTGAATTTTGTATTTAGATCTATGTACATTTTCAACCAGGGAGACTGTTTAAATTCTAATACTCTATGAATTTTAGTTAATTTAACCCCCATTTCTATGCACTGCTTTAAATTTCTGTAATGAATTACATATTTAACTTTATTATTTAAATTTGGCACTAGTTTATTCTCATTAGTATTGCCTACACAAATGTTTTCTGGGCATAAAGGAAAGTCCGAATGTAAATCATGAAGCTCATCTGGATATTCCAAATCAACTTCTAAAATGAAACCGAAGTCCGATGTCTCAGACACATTAAAATCTGTTTTCGGATTTACCCATTCAAATCCACCAGTAGGAAGATATTGAGACATAGCCCAACCATACAAATTGTTAGCGTCAAAATATGTGATATACGAATTTGGTTTCCCTGCATCATAATCCTCCATGTATTTGTTATTAGCTCTAGCATAACGATTACTACATTGAGATACACCACCCCTGATACCTGATCTAATAAATGCAATTTTCTCATAATCTGTTAAAAGTTCTAATTCTATTTTTGTATATTTGAGCATTGCATCCCAACTTAATCCTGGGGCTGTGTAATAATGGGTAGGGTCTAAATCATAAGTATTAATGCATAGCATTCTAAAGTTTTCAAATACATCGGATAAAAGTAAAACGTCTGTTTTTAAATACAAGTTTGAATAATCTAACATATTACAACAACCAAAGTGTTCCCAAACATCTTTAGCATGATTGTAATCATCATTTGAAATATGTGAATCTGTGAGTGAGCTATAAAAATTTTTTTGTTCAGGGAGCGACGTTAGGTTTAAACTATCATAATTAGTCATAAATTCATATGGATAAACCCCTTTCCGTTTTAAACGAATGAAATCTTCATCACTTGGAAAACTTCTACGTAATTCTTGAAATTGATCATTACTGAGATTTTTGGCTAATTCTTCTAATTTACATGGTAAAAACTTAAATGAATCTACGAATCTCAATATAATTTCATGGTTATTTATTTTTATTTTTTTGGAAAAGGATATATATTTTTCTTTATTTTGAGGGATAACTTCGACTTCACCATCACAAAAGTTTAATGCATGAACAATAAAATGAGCATCATAGTGACTAAGGTTGTGTAAAAATATTGGTATATGACGTGGTGTTTTGAACTTCGAGATACATGATTCATGAGCAACACCTATAAAACTACCAGTGTAATAATCAAAATCATAAAAAAGTTCTGTTAACTCTGTTTCACAAATATGACAAATGGTTGCATTTGAAATATGACTTTTGTCTTGATTTGTAAGCGGAACTGGACATTTTTGAAGTCTATTTATTTCTTTTAAATTGTTAGATAAACTTTCCATAAACACTTGTGCACAGTTGGGTCCGCAATATGTTACATATTTTGATAATTTATTATCAAATGAACATTTTATATAATAACCAAAACTATGCACTTCATGTTTCTGAATATTATGCGTGAAAGGTTTGGATGGATCGTTAGAACATGATTCTATTGGTTTTAAAAATGCTTCAAAATCAGCATAAATCACGAATGGTATCTTTAACTTCTTTTCATAACTATCAAATTTAATTTTATCATTTGAAATAGGTTGACCAAACCAATTCTTTTTTAAAGTTTCACTGTTTGGTAATTCTGTACAAATGTGTGCACAATCGTATTGTTCATGGTTATTTAACCTTTCCCGAGATGGAAAATGAAGTAGACATGCTTCACAAATGTACATGATGTGACCATCTTTTGAAATTTGTTTACTGACTAACCGCGATAAATTTTTTATGTAACAATAATGATTTTTCATATCCTTAGAAAGAAATAATAAATTTATATGTCTAGCTTTACGACACTTTGTTAAAAATAATGGGCCTACGATAGAATTACACCGTTTTTCTTTAATATATTCTAATCCAAAAACGTTAATACTAATATCATTTAATTTCTCTACTTTTGCTATGTCAGAAATTTTAACTGGAAAGGAAATACCATCAAATTTAAGCTTATTTACATGTTTAACGTACGATGATACTCGATCCGCGTTTTTGTTTACTGGATATAACGCTGAGAGTAACGCCCATTTAAAACAAAAATAATCTTTGTTTTTTACATTTATAACAGCTTTTTTTAATTTGATATCAATGGGCAGATCTAAGTATGAAGTACCGCGTAGGGGGTTGAATTTATTAACATTCATGTCTATAGATTTTATGTTTTTTAGACTCCATCCACTATCTTTTTTTTCAAATGCACTAATTTTACTAGTAATTGTATCATTTAAAGATGAAAGAAAAATATTTAAGTCATCTCCTTGACAAATAATATAGTTAAATGTTTGAAAATCGAATGTATCATGAATATCTTTAGTTTGTTGAACAAAATCAGCATGCAATATGAAATTTACTTTAAAAATTATGTGTTGATGAATACACTCTTGTATTAAAAATAAAATATCATCCTTAATAGAATCTAAAAATAGTTCAGGGGTTTCAAAATTTACTCGTGTCGAATGATCTACTTTATTCTTGATTTTGTAAGTTAAAATTCTATTTCCAAAAGCAGATTCAATAACATTAACGTTTGATAAAGTATTATGGGAATTTAAAAGATTATTTTTGTGAACATTACTTTTAAAATGATTAGCTAAATACCTTTTTTTGATAAATATATGACACGTTAGACATTCCACTTGATTGTCGCTACCGACACTGTTCCCTGCAGAGGTAGATGCTCCTCCTTCAATTGTTGGTTTTTTTATGATCTTAAGTTCTTCGCTACTCGTTCGCTCCATACCTTTTCCAAGTTGTAGTGGTTGACTGTAAAAATGTTTAAATTTATAAAAAGACGATATAAGACAATGTGTAAATTATGATCGTAATTTATTTTACTTACATAAACTGTGTTTCAACCATTGCACAGTGATTATACAACTCAGCATCATATGATGAATCGTACAGTTCACCTTTCTCCATTTCATCACAAACTTTAGACAGCTCCTGATTCAATTCACTATTGAACAGTTCCATATTCTCTTCCATGGGTGTGGAAAAGAAAGCACTGGTGCATACTTCACTGAAGTTTTCCATCTTTATAGTAAAGAGAAAAATAGGTAGCCGAGTAAGTTACTGTTCAGTGTTGGTTCACCAACTGATACCCAATTTCGAATAATGTTCAATATTTATAGATTTACAAATGATTAGAAAAAGAATATAATGAGTACAAAGAAGTAATTTAAGTAAACAGAATTCACTAATGATCAGCTAATGACTGTCATTGTTAAAAAAGTATTTTTTAACTTTTTCACTTATCTCGCATTCTTTCGTATTGACGAGACGCACTACACTGATGAATCATACAAATTATCACTAAGGAATGTTTAAGTAAACAGAATTCACTAATGATCAGCTAATGACTGTCATTGTTAAAAAAGTATTTTTTAACTTTTTCACTTTCTGCTATTGTCTTCGTAATATTGTATACGAGGGTGTTTGTGTTGTCGTAGATGCTATCCTCATTATTCTTCACATAATATTTAATCCTCGTGGAAGCATGTTTCCAATGATCAGTAGTTGGAATCTTGCATAGCTTCTTCATATCGTATATTTCAATTTTTATGAGATGCGTCGCTTGATCTCCGTCGTCGGAATTAGTAGAAATGTATGATACACCATCTCTAGCGGCTCGTGCTACGGTTGACGATAACAGCTTCCTCTTTCTTATTTTTGATTGAGCTTCAAAAAAATGATCAATCGATTGCGATTTTCTTTTTTCACCATTATTAATGACGATGTTATCACTCTCTTCTTGAGGGGAGAGTGGCGAGTAGTAATATTTATAGGTATTTTCATTGAAGTTGAATGATTTCTGCAACAACACAGTTATCATGTTAATATCAATTTGTTTACACTTAATCACACACACGTAAGAAAACAACAGAAAGAAAAGTAAGTTTGTCAAGAGAATAAACACTTACGTCCGGGTCCATTGAAGCGTTGAAGTAATACAAACGTAGTATTGGTAGATCCACTGCGGTCAAACGACTATACACTGATTCCATAATGGCAGCTGCTCGCCCTTATAAAGCACCGATAGGATATATCTTATCTAAGTACCACAGTGAAACGGATGTAACTTTATGAGTCAACAAGCTTATCTCGCATTCTTTCGTATTGACGAGACGCACTACACTGATGAATCATACAAATTATCACTAAGGAATGTGATTTAATATTTAGAAAGTATGTTTCGTATTGACGACACGACGAGACGCGCTACGCTGATGAATCATACAAATTATCACTAAGGAATATGATTTAATATTTAGAAATCAATATAATTAATCATTCCTATGTTAACCATTGAATAGATTGGTACAGTAATAATCTACTAATAGCAGTAATATCATGGATACACTAGATGTACAACAACATCTGAAAAAGATTCACCCCAGTCTAGAAAATAATGTTTATGCTGCTAATAGACTGCCCATGTATACCCACGTACCAACGTATATAATATGCAATTTAGATACAGATGATAAACCAGGCTCACATTGGATAGCTTTACATATCGATACGAATGGCATCGGTCAATATTTTGATTCATACGGACGATCACCTGCACGATATCATCTAGAGTTTTTAAAAAGGAATTGTAAAAGATGGGACTGGAATGTTGATATGATTCAGAATGAGTGGACTTCAGTTTGTGGCGAATATTGTTTAATGTATTTGCTGTATAAGTTTCGGGGATGTTCAATGCACAGTTTTACGAGCATTTTTACAGGGAACACATTGTACAACGATATTTTAGTGGATGAGATGTTTCGCTCCTATTTTATACATAATCAGCAATAACATTTTGGAAATAAAAATTGTAACAAAAAAAAGTATGAGTTTTATTTATGACTAGCTGTGCCTGCGACTTCATCCGCGTGGAGCTTTACAAAATAGTTACTGTTCAGTGACAGACACACAAAAATTATAAATAAATATTTTGGTATATGTACTGAGTATGCATACATATGAGTTTAGTAAAACACGGTTATTTTAATATTACAAACAGACACTCCAATTTTATTTATTTTTATATATATATATATATATACATTGAGAATAACAAAGAATGATAATAATATAATACAATAGCACAGATAAGCAAGGTGCATCATTAGAAACAGATAAGAGCGGCAACGACCTTTTTCGAGAAACAATGGATGGAGCACAATAGCGACGATGCTCGAGGAACGATAGATAAGCGGACAATAGAGGTAATTAAGGGTACTGGAGTTTGCAAATGTAGAAACCTAAGTCGCGAATCGTTAGAGTTAGCACAAAATGGATGCGTGCAATCGATTTAGATGACCCCAAAACCTTTTATTTTTTTTTTTTTTTTTTTTTTTTTTTTTTTTTTTTTTTTTTTTTTTTTAGGATCACTCGATCAGAGGACCGACCGTTTGTACCAGTTCTGGCTCGTGAGCCAGAACTGGTACAAACACACTACTTAATATCTTGTATTTGGTATTAATTAGTATTTTAAGTTCTTCGTAGCTCATGGTCTTCTTAGTGTTTTGACGAAAATATCATATTTCATTTTGTTTCAATGAGTAAGGATTTCGGGCATTTGTCATTGAGCTATAAGCTACGAAGCAAGTTGGTCGTTTCATTAAAAATTGTCTTTAAAGAATTAATAATAAAAGTGTATTGAAGAAGAACAGTCTTTTAATTTATATTCTCCTAATCATAAATAAACATAAAAAGTTGGTTTTTAGAAAAACCGAGTACATGCACAAATTTGCGGTGGGATCTTAGTCTATTAAGCGAATAAAAAACAACATTATTAGCCTTACATGTAAATAAACTAAACATGTGAAATTCATAAAAGTTAATCTTTAATAATCTTGACAATCTATTAGGTACTTACTTGTTTGATTGTTGGCTGTTTTGTGACATTTTACCGATGATTTTATGTTAATCACAGTTACAATTGAATATGTAATAAAACAGTAATTTAATTTATTTGCAGACCAAACTTAGCGTGTTATTAAATTTAATGTTAAGGAGTAACTTTCTTGTATCTGAAGCTTTGAAATGACACTAATTGTCAAAAAGCGGCTTTCATTTTACGAAAATTTGTCAGTGCATCTATAAAAAAAAAAAAAAAAGAATTACCCACTAAATAATTCCGAAATATTCATTAAAAGAAATGTCTCTGGCAATAAATTCACAAATGGTCAAAATTGACTATAGTTAAAAAGGACATTGAAACGTAGAAGCTCTTTATCCACTGGTTAGAAGGTTAACAGTAGTTAATTTAACCAAAAGGTAAACATAACTTGACTACGGATCAAAAAACCGGCCCTAAGCAAAATAAATAGTAGGTAATAAATAAGTAGCAGCGATTACCTTATTTGAAATTTCATAATAATTCAACAGTTAATTGTTATTTTGTCGTGCGAATAAGTGAGTCACACTGTCACACATACTTTTGTTAATAAAAAACTAAAGTTCTCGTTTTTATTTATTATTATTTTAAATAAAAATTGTATGTGTGAGCTTATAAGATTTAAATTGATAAGGTATGATTGTATATTTTATATTTAGAACAATAAATTAATGATATTGACAGCGGTCCCTTAATACTGTTGCGTGTTAGGGTTCGAACGATTTGGAGAGAAAGACCTTCTGACTCTTTCAGAGACTTTATTCACTAGCACTAGGTCCGACACAAGCACTAGGTACAAACACTTCGCACTAACACACACACTAATCACTAGGTACACACAGTAAGCACTAACAATGTCCGAGGTCGTAGCCAATGTCGTAGGTTTCCGCTGGTATCACTTCTTGATCACTAGTATTCACTTCGAAGTCGCTTCGTCGTTAGCTCAAACTGAACTGGCTCCGCTCGGCCTCAATCGGCCTTTTTATACCAGGCCGAGCCTACACCCAGACAGTTCTAGAACGTTCGTGCGTGTACTCGATCCTGAGTTCATTCACCTATATGTCCTCTAGCGCCATCTAGTATTGAGTGGATGTTTCACGTTGTCTTTGTAACAAAGTGGTTTGTACAGCACACAACGTGGTTCCTTCGCTCACCGCTAGATGGCGCAAGCTCCTTTTTTGTGTACTCGTAACACTACTCCCCTCTTAGAGATGCTCGTCCCGAGCATCGTTGTTACTGCCATGGTAACGCGCCAGACGGTCTATGTGTACCACTTTGAATGTCCCTCTTGGTTGCTTTTGAATTCTATAAGTCACATCATTCATTCGGGTAACCACTTTGTATGGACCGTCCCACTTGGTCTGCAACTTTGGAGATTTCCCTTTCCGGCGGGTTGGGTTATGCAGCCACACTAGTGACCCTTCCTCGAAGCCTCTTGTGTTCGATTTCCGGTCATATCTGGTTTTCATGTTCTCGCTTGACTGTAACCCATTTTCCCGGACCAAGGCGTGTATGTAGCGCATTTTTTCCCTTAAATTGCTGACATAGTCTTGTACGGTCTCTGGTCCCTCCGGTGACCCTCCTGTCAATAGGTCTACTGGTATTCGTAGTTCTCTACCGTAATTGACATACGCCGGGGTAGCTTTTATGCTCTCATGCTCGGCGGTTCGGTACGACAGAAGGAAGAGTGGTATATACTTGTCCCAATCCTTTTGTTTGTCGTCTACCAATTTCGCCAAATGTCTCTCAAGGGTCTGGTTAAATCTCTCAACCATTCCATCGGACTGTGGATGGTACGCGGTGGTCCTCGTCTTATGCATGCCCAAAATTCTGCACACTTCCTGGAACACTTGCGATTCGAAGTTCCTGCCCTGATCAGAATGGATTTCTAGAGGCACACCAAAGCGACATATCACTTCTTCGACTAGCTTAGAAGCGACTGTTGTAGCTTCTTGGTTCGGTATGGCGAACACTTCGGGCCATTTGGTGAAGTAGTCAATGACGACCATAAAATACTTGTTCCCCGATTCCGTTACAGGAAATGGCCCAGCTACGTCAACTGCAATTCGTTCCCACGGTGCACCGACGTTATACAGCTGCAGCTTCCCGCGGCTCCTGGTCTGTGGTCCTTTTACAGCAGCGCAAGTAGTACATTTGCGGCACCAATCCTGTACATCATCTCGACAATGCAACCAGTAGAATCGTTCTCGCACTTTTGATAAAGTCCTCTTGACACCTAGATGACCTCCTGATACGCCATCATGTACTTCACGGAGAACATCTGGTACTCTCGCTCTTGGGACAATTATCTGAAGATGGAACTCTCTACCGTTAGTCTTCTCCCATTTCCGGTAGAGTATTCCGTTTTGAAGTATCAGACTGTCCCATTGCGCCCAGTACGCCTTAGTGACAGCGCCAGTGGGTGCAACCTCACTCCAGATTGGTTTTACTTCACCCCGTTTCTTCCATGTGATGATGTGCCGAAGGTCGTCATCTCTTTCTTGAGCCTCCCTCATAGCATCATTCTCCCAGAGACCCAAAGGACTTGTTATCGTTAGCTTTAATGTTACTTCATTAGATTCCTGCTTAACACAATGTTTGCAATCTTCCGAACACGGCCTTCGTGAGAGTGCGTCAGCGTTCCCATGCATCTTTCCGCTGCGGTGTTCCGTCTTGAAGTCATACTCCTGAAGCTGTTCAATCCATCGAGCTACTTGACCTTCGGGGTTCTTGAATTGCAGTAACCACTTCAAGGCTGCGTGATCAGTTCGCAGTAGAAACTGTCTGCCGATGAGATATTTGTTGAAATGTTGTAGCGTCTTTACAACAGCTAAGAGTTCTCTCCTTGTCACACAGTAGTTTCTCTCTGGCTTGGATAAAGATTTGCTGAAATATGCAATAACAACTTCTCTTTCACCCTGTTTTTGAGATAACACCCCTCCAATGGCCGTGTTGCTTGCATCCGTGTCGACTATAAACTGACCTTCAGTTTGTGGATAGCCCAGGATTGGTGTTTCACACAGATGTTTCTTCAGTTTCTGAAAAGAATCTTCACAAGTCCCGTCCCAACTAAAATGTCGTTTATCTTCTGTCAGCCGATGTAATGGCTTGGCTATCTCTGAGAATCCCTTAACAAAACGCCTGTAGTATGAGCATAGGCCGAGGAATGCCCGCACTTCGGTTTTGTCCTTAGGGGTAGGCCATTTTTGAACTGCTTCCAGTTTTTCCGGGTCTGTCTGGATTCCATCACTGGAGATAACATGGCCGAGATAATTGACCTTATTCCTGAATAAACGACACTTTTTCGGGTTCAGCTTTAATTTGGCCCCCTCTATTTTGGCGAAAACTCGCTCCAAGTTTTGCAAATGGTCCTCGAAGTCACGGCCGATAATTATGACGTCATCTAAGTAGACCAAGCAAGCCTCTCCCACTAAGCCTGCTAGTACACACTCCATGAGTCGCTCGAATGTGGCAGGTGCGTTGCACAATCCGAAGGGCATGACGTTAAATTGCCATAAACCTTTACCGGTCGAGAAAGCTGTCTTCTCCTTGTCTTCTGGATGAATTTCCACCTGCCAGTATCCAGATTTCAGGTCTAGGGTCGAAAACCATTTCATGCCACTCAGGGTATCCAAAGTGTCGTCGATTCGAGGTAACGGATAACTGTCCTTCTTGGAGACATCATTGAGACGCCTATAGTCCACACAAAACCTCGTGCTGCCATCTTTCTTCTTCACTAATACAACAGGCGAGCACCACGGACTTGCAGACGGTTCAATAATCTTATTCCTTCTCATGTCCTCCAAAAGGCCTTCAACTTCTTTTTCCTTAGCGATTGGTATCCGTCTTGCTCGTTGACGAATTGGTCTCTCGCTTCCGGTATCTATCCTGTGTTGAACCACCGACGTTCTTCCAAGGTCCCCATCGTGACTGGAGAAGATATTCGCGTAGCGCTGTAAAAACTTCTTAGCTTTCATGCCCTGCGAATAAGTTAGGTTACTCTTGCAGTCATCGAGCAGCTCAGTCACTATTCCGTAGTTGTTGCTGTTTGCTGAGTCCGCGCCTGTTATCGAACTACACTTTTTCATCCAGACGACTTCCTCGCACTTTCCAATGACGTCACCTTTGTTCAAGCAGATCTCGCGATCACCAAGATTAACAACCTTGACCACAGCGTTACTACTTCCACTAACAAGGGTTCTCGCCGTCATCAGTTTTTGCGCCGACGTCTTGTTAGGTGTGTCTTCGATCAACACGCATCTGTTTGACTTCTGCTTTCCAGCTGGCGGCAGTTTCACCAGCACCTGAGCTTCCGCTCGTCCAGGTATGATGACTTTCCTTATACATGCGACTTTCCCGCAGGCACCTCCAAGAATGAAGATTTCTTCTTCACCACACCTGAAAACTCCGTCAGCGACATTAATTCTGCAGTTGTGTTTCTTCATGAAATCCAAACCCAAGATGCAATCATCCATAATCTCAGCCACGATAACGTTATGGGAGTATGAGGACCCCCCTACATCCATCGTAACTGACATTTCTCCTAGGACGGGTATTGGCTGACCGGAGGCCGTAAGAAGCCGACAGTTAATTCTCCTCTTGTGTCCCCTTGCGGCTTTAACCAGATCTGGGTTCACTATTGTTCTAGAGGCTCCTGTGTCTAGAGTCATTTTGCAATCCGTCCCGTTAATAGTCCCCTGAATCGCAAGACTATTCCCGCTGCATGCCTGGGAGATAACGGTTATCGGGGCTTCCTCCGCGTCAGCCAGTACTCGCCCCTTAGTCCTGGCTTCTATTCGTTTCCCTGATCCCGGGCAGGGGACGAAGCCCCTTGCTTCTTCAGCTCTTCCATTTGATCCTCGATCCTTTTCATCCTTGCTAGATGGGTCTCCTTCTGCGGGCAGTCGAGCTGGAGATGGCCCCTCTCGCCACACTTGTAGCACATTACTCCATATCTTTTCTTCGTAGGAGCCTTAACCTCCTTGACTTCCTCAGAGACCTCGCGGATCCTATGAGTCTGCCGTATGTCATGGCGAACCGCCTCGACCTCCAAAGCATGCGCCAATGCTTCCTTTAGCGAGCTATGGTGACGAAGCCTCACTGCAGCTCTGACTTCCAGGTCTTTGATTCCGTCGACAAATGCTTGCACAATATTTGTGTCCACCATCTTGGTGTCAGCTCCTGGGTGTGCCTTCCTAACGAGTTTTTCAATTTCCAACGCCCATTGTTGTAGTCCTTCTCCTGAGCGTTGGACTCTGTCACGCAGTTGGGCACGGAACACGTGCTCCAGGTGTCGCTCCCCGTATCTGGATTCAAGTGCCTCCATCAGGTCTTGGAACCCATTTCCTGTATGTGGCAGTGCTTCCAAGACAGACAAAGCTTGCCCTCTGAGCGCAACAGTGAGAGCGGTCAGGCATTGTTCTTCCGTCCATCCGTTGGCAGTAGCAACAGTCTGGAATTGCTGACGATAAGCGTTCCACGAAGTAGTGCCGTCGTATGGCGGCACTTTCACTCTTGGTCCTTGCGCCACTACGGTAGTTCCACTAGACATCACAACTCCCGTGGTTTCGAGGCGTACTACTTTCTTCTGTAATTCCGTGAGGCCGGTTTTCACATTTTCGACATCCAATCCTAACCCGGTAACTCGTTCTTCCACTTCGTCGACGTCTTTTCGGAGCTTACCCACCGTGTCACTAACGTCTTTTATAGCCAAAAGCGCTTTTTCTTGGAGGTTCTTTTGTTGCTCTTGCGATTCTTGCAAAGCGCTGAACTTGCGTTCTTGTGACTCGAACTTGCGTTCTTGTGATTCCTGCAAAGCGCTGAGCTTGCGTTCTTGTGATTCTTGCAAAGCGCTGAACTTGCGTTCTTGTGATTCTTGCATTGCCTTCATTAATTCAAATAAACTTCCTAATTGAAGTGCCACTTGAGGGTCGTTAGAAGCTACGGTACCACTGGTGGGCGTGGCCTGTCCGGTGGGCGTGGCAAGGTGGGTGGAGCCAGTGGGCGGGGCTTGAGCCAAAGTGGGCGGAGCCTGAGGGGCGTGGTCAGTGGGCGGGGCCTGGTGGGCGGGGCCAGTGGGCGGGGTCTGAGGGGCGTGGCCAGTGGGCGTGGCCTGGTAGGCGGGGCCAGTGGGCGGGGCTTGGCCCACAGTGGGCGGAGCTTGGCCCCCAGTGGCTTCCGCACCTCGTTGTGCCCTCGTCCTGACCCCCTCCTTGGGGTTCTCTCTTGGAGTCAATGGCATCTCCAAATCTCACTTCCGACACCAGTTGTTGCGTGTTAGGGTTCGAACGATTTGGAGAGAAAGACCTTCTGACTCTTTCAGAGACTTTATTCACTAGCACTAGGTCCGACACAAGCACTAGGTACAAACACTTCGCACTAACACACACACTAATCACTAGGTACACACAGTAAGCACTAACAATGTCCGAGGTCGTAGCCAATGTCGTAGGTTTCCGCTGGTATCACTTCTTGATCACTAGTATTCACTTCGAAGTCGCTTCGTCGTTAGCTCAAACTGAACTGGCTCCGCTCGGCCTCAATCGGCCTTTTTATACCAGGCCGAGCCTACACCCAGACAGTTCTAGAACGTTCGTGCGTGTACTCGATCCTGAGTTCATTCACCTATATGTCCTCTAGCGCCATCTAGTATTGAGTGGATGTTTCACGTTGTCTTTGTAACAAAGTGGTTTGTACAGCACACAACGTGGTTCCTTCGCTCACCGCTAGATGGCGCAAGCTCCTTTTTTGTGTACTCGTAACAATACTAAGTAATTTTTGAGCAAGAACAAGGTATTGTGAAAAAAAGTACATTTTTTTTAAAATGACTCCTCTTTCTTTGAAGGTAGAATTACTTTCTTTAATAATTTTTAATTAGTTCAATCTTCTTAAGCTGTTTTATTTATCAAAAGGGGAACTTCTATAAGCCACAAACATTAAAAATCGTCTGCTAATTTTTTTGATTCACCATCTTTTGCAACATTTGATGGCAAAGGTAACTAAATTTTGGGCTCCTGCTAGAGTTTTAAAAGTCATCGTATCCCATACCCCAGTTTGCAACAGCTCTTATGCTTTTATACATATAACAACATCATAGTTCTGGAGTCTAAAAAATTCTCGAAGTTCAGTAATTTTATCATTATTCGACATCACTTCTAGTTTTAAGCGTCCCAACAACCGAAGTTAATCTCTCATTCATCGTTAATCGTATACTTAAAAAATTCTCCACAATCACCTTGATAAGGCTGACTTTGTGGTCAGCTCCATGGCACTCATGCGCATTTTCTATTTCTTTATATATTTTTTCGTTCCCGATAAAAACACTTCAAATGTTTATTATCACATAATGATAGTCTTTTTGCGATTTAATTGTCACATTTTCTTTTAAGATTTTGCGAACTACTGTCTCTGCAACTGCACAGACATTATAAGTATCTACAGAAGGAAAAGGTAGTCCTTTTTATTTCGCAACCCAATCAACTTATGGAAATCTTGCCGTTCTGTAACGACCAAATATGACAGACAGAATTCTCATTTAACCACTCTTATTATGTTATGTACCACACTTCCTGCAATGTATCTGATAATCATTTTTCTCATCTCGTTCATTAATGGCACATCTAGTTATCGAGCTAAAGTATCAATTTCTGCGTCTGCAGATATTTCACTTAAAAACCGCAGTTTGGTATCATCGAGATCTTCGTGTCTGTATGAAGGACTTGTTGAGTTAATCACTTGAATTGCTGATGAATACGTAAGTATCGCCACATTTTACAGGAGTACACAGTTTCCTGTCTTTTTAATTCTAAATGCGTCAATAACTTCCTGTAGATGCTTTTAAACTGTTTAACATTAGGGTTGTCATTGTGTCCTCCGCACATTCTAACGCATCCGAAAAAGATTTCGAGGTGATCTTGATTCACACCTCCGATAGACCGTGTCAGTGCTCTAGCCAATTAAGCTATGGAACGATGTATCCGCTAGATCGAAATTTTTGATTGATGATGTTTATTCGGTTTTAAGCAACCGTGGCGGCGTCTATAGCGAGTCCTTTACAGCACATAACTATTCAAAGTTTCGTATTACAACGAATTATTTGACAAGAGACGACACCATGCTATTTTTAATTTGTATTATTTTTCATATTTGCTGAAAAATATCAAATTAAAAGTTTAACATTTAAATGGCGCGACAATACGCTATTTTGACAACATTTGAACCGATTTTGATGAAACTTGCACTGATCCCTAAGTTAAAAGATTCTTAATCCAATCAAAACAGAATTAATGCAAATTGATTCCTAGTTTCTGAGAATTACGCGGATATGCATACATATACCTTTGGGGGGAATTGGGGATAGGGTCGGCAACGCGTTTGCGATGCTTTTGGTCTTGCAGGCGTCTATAAGCTACCGTAATCGTTTACCATCAGGTGAGCCGTACGCTTGTTTGCCGACCAAGTTACATTAAAAAAAAACATATGTGCATACATACACTTATGAAATTTGTCACATATGTTTTTAAACTCACACTATTAAGAAAATTGTGTAATTCAAACTATATTATAACATACGGGTCGAATTGATAACCTTCTTTTTTGAAGTTTGTTAAATAAAAAATATGTAATATGTACAGATCTACACATACATATTCATTGCGACCATACAAACACATTGCAAGTTAAATAAAAGCTAGTAATCAAAAGGGAATTCATACGTGTGAAAATAAAATGGTTTTGTGTAACATTTGTCTTTTTGTCCTGATATCCCCTGGATCCGTCCTGGATATGTCCGATTATGATTTTTGAAGTATGACGACATACGTATCTGCATAAATTTACTTACAATGAATTATAGAGGTTCGATCTCGCGTCAGTCAGAACAAATAATAGTCATTGATCAGATGGTTTGGAAATATATTCTGTAAAATATATAGAAACTTTTGTAAAGCTGCCATAACTCATTTTTTTTGGATGTTTGGGACTTAAAGTTAACCTCTCAAAACTGCGTATTTAAAAAGTTGATCTGAGTAAAGAACTATTTGATAAACGCCAACTGATGCAAAACATAACTTTCCCCGGTTAACAAAGGATGTGAATGCTGAATACCGATTCACATCTATGCAATAATCGTGCTCGTTATGATCTTTGGTGGTCTAAACAATGTTAGTTCAATGAAGTTAATACCTTAAATTGGCTCTTTATTGAAATCATATTAATTAGAAAACCTAATGCAAAAGTTTTTCTAATATGTGTTCCATAGATTTTGATATTTTTTAAATATTCTGCACACTGGATAAAAAAAGCTCTGCCAGTCATCTTTATTATGGTGGGAGAGAGGACATTTGAATTGTTTGGCAAAGGGAGAACGACTATTCATATTATCAAACCATCTTTTTTCCATACCATTCTAATAAAATTCGTGGTAGCTGCGCTACCAGAGAAATTGTTGCGCAAGAAGTAAATAGCATCAGCGACAGAGGAACTGTAGTGCTATTCTGTAAGAACATTTTCGTGTCTCGACAGCGGAATCCGCGGTGAGATATCAAATTCGTATTCTCTAAAACTCGACAGTCCCGGTAGTACAGTCCGTCGTAAGTCAATTGTGGGAAATCTCTTAATTCGGGATTGTTTGCCTCTAACGGCATGAATGCGACTCTTTGTCTGTTTAAGTTGTTTCGAATCACGTAATCAGCCAATTCGTTTTCTCTATTTAAGTTCTCATTTATTATATTTATAAACTGTGCGGCATGAGCGTTATCTCTATATGGTCGATAAGTGGCATTGATGAGTGCTGCAGTTATTTTAAAATCGGTCATCATATTTGTCAACGCTACATTAAAATAAACATGGCGGAATATCTTGAAGTCCTTTTTAAAGCGACCATTAATCGTTTCAACCACCCAACGACACATAGTAATTAGCCGTGATTTATTTGCATCTACTGTGCTCAACTGCTCTCCTCTTGCCCTTGTTGGCGGCATATGCGCCTCATATCCATGCTCTTCAATGGCAGGGATAGAGTCTCTAAAGCCGCGGTCCAATATAAAAATGTCATTCGCGTTCAGAAACCAATGCCAAGCGGCGTCCTGCATCATGTGACTCATTATTTCGGCATTCGTAGTAATGGCTGGGTACGGGCCTAATACATCTATAATATAGCCGTCTGTACATACAATTAAAAAGGGTTTTACAAGGTTGCGGAATTTGTGCAGGCTATATTATATAATATATTGATTTTATTGAAGAAAATAATTTAAAACAATTTAATAACATTTTTAATTCCAATGAAAGATTACTTGATTTAGTCCTCACTTGTAATACGCATGTCAAAGTCATCAAATACCCAAGTCCTATCAGCATAGTTGACAATCACAATCCCCCCTTATTAGTGAGTCTTGAACAAGGCGACTTAGCTAATATAGATGAAAAGACTACTGAAAGATTAAACTTCTATAAGGCAAACTATGGTAATATTATCAATGATTTAAACAATACACCTTGGCTTAATTTACTTTCAAATTGTTATGATGTCAATTCTATGCTCACAATATTTTATGCTAAATTAAGAGAAATCATTGAAAAACATGTACCTAAGACTAAACATAAAAACAGTTAGTTCCCTATATGGTATAACTACAAACTTATATCTATGTTAAAACAAAAAAATAAATATAGGTTAAAATTTAAAATATTTAAAAACCAACTTGATAAAATTCAGTTTGAATCTCTAAGAAACGACAGTAACAATTTAATGAAGGAATGTTATGACAGATATATAGCATCAATTAAAGACACTTTGACGAAAAATCCCAGATGTTTCTGGACTCATCTAAAAAATATTAAGTAGTCATCAAACACATATCCTGCAAAGATGAAGCTTGGTGATAAAATTGCTACTGATGGTCCTAGCTTGTGCAATCTCTTTGCGGATTTCTTCGCATCAGTCTACGACTCGAGTGAATTTTCACAAAATTACTCATGTGTCTCGGATGTTATATCAGATAGTCTTTGCAATATAAATATAACCATTGAGGATGTAATCACGAAACTGAATGGACTTGACGTTACGAAAGGATCAGGATCAGACAACTTGCCTCCTTTATTCATTAAGGAATGCGCTGTTCCATTATCAGTACCACTTCACTTAATATATAACAAATATTTATGCACTGGTGTTTATCCTGAGGTATGGAAGTTAGCGAGAATAGTTCCTGTTTAGAAGAATGGCGATCGTGAATCTATAACCAACTACAGGCCTATATCAATACTCTCGGCACTGTCGAAAGTCTTCGAATCTTTACTTCAGCCAATTTTGTCACGCCACGTTCACCATGCACTGTCAGAATCTCAACACGGATTTATAGGCTGTAGATCTACCATAACTAACATTTTTGGGTTCACCCATTATATAAATTACGAATCGAGCATGGTTTTTTCGAAGCAGTTTTCCCTACACTCTCCTCGTACGCCGATAAATTCGAAAATTATTTGCGAATGTCAATGAGTCGATTCGAAGAGCTGCTATGTTTAGTTGGGCCTCTAATAACAAAACAGAACGCAATGAGGGAGCCCATTTCTGCTGCTGCACGACTTTTAATGACTCTACGGTAAGATTTTAGATTTTTCCTGCTTAAGCATTGAGTACAGAAGTTAGACTAAATACAATGTTTCAATACATTTTTAGCTACCGGTGACTGTTTCACATCTTTATCCTACCAGTATCTGGTAGGGGAAACAACAACAGCGAACATAATTGCAGAAACGTGCATAGCAATTTGGAGTTGTCTCAAAAAGGAAGTTCTACCATACCCTTTGGACACGTCTGATTGGCTGAGAATTGCTCAGAGTTTGAAGAGCAATGGCAATTTCCGCATTGTATAGGCACCATCGACGGGAAGCATATACAAATTCGGGTACACGAGTTACATATATTTGATCATTGTATAATTTGGCAAGTCTAATGTTTATCTTTTAAATTTTCATCATTGTTGCAGTGTCCTGACAATGCTGGCTCTTCGTATTTCAACTACAAAAATCACCACAGCATCGTATTGCTCGCTATATGCGATGCTAACTACTCGTTCACGTTTGTTGACATCGGTGCTTACGGTCGACGAAGTGATGGTGGCATTTTTCGTTCAAAGATGAGCCAAAAGTTCGAGCGTGGAGAAATGAGTGTACCCGATCCAGAAAAGCTAACGGTTGATGGAATAGCTTTACCATATGTGCTAGTAGGTGACGAGGCATTCCAATTAACAGACTACTTAGTTCGCCCGTACCCGGGTAGAATCGATTTGAATCAGGAAAAAAATATTTTTAATTATCGTTTAAGCCGTGCTCGACGAACGATCGAAAATACTTTTGCCATAATGGTTAGTCAGTGGAGAATAATGAAGAAGCCCATGGAAGGCACAGTTGAAAATATTGGAGGTACGATTCAAGCAATTATATGTCTCCATAATTGGCTTCGTAAACAAGATGAAGACAATAGTTACATTTCGGTGAACATTAATGATCCAGATGTATCTAATAGTATTAGCTTGGAAGTCAAAAATAACTCAGCTCTAAGAGATGGTGAATGTAGAGGAATTAATAACAGCAGTCGCTCTGCTATATATAACTCAAAAATTACTATTCGAGATTAATTTTGTGATTTTTTTAATGTCGAAGGAGCAGTGCCATGGCAATACAATCGTGTTTGAAATCAGTGTGCCAATTCACATCCCCATCAATTGTGTTCCATGCATGTGCCTCGAGCAATTAATGAAATTTGACATCCGATTTAAAACATTCGTCAATTCAAACATCCAACAATCATCCGAGTCTCATGTCCCAAGCTACTCTTTAAGGAGCAACGAAATAAGTAAAGAATGAGCGCAGATATGAATCGCTATCTCTTAAGATTTTTTTCTTCATTGATTTTTCTTTTATTTTCTTATCATTTATTTTCTTTTAATTTTCTGTACAACAAACACATTAACCTTCATATAGTATTGTGTATAACAATGAATTGTATAATATAATTGAGTTGAGTTAACATACATAAACCTTCATGTAGTACTGTATAGAATAATGAATTGTATTATATACACACCGGCACAATTAGTGGAACAGAAAGAAAAGTAAGACTATGAGATAATAACGCATATATTTGACGAAAATGTAATTAGACACAAAATAACAAATTGATCAACATCTTTTAACAACGACTTTGAAAAGTCTTCGTTATTTTTTATTGAAAAATAAAGAAATTTGAAATAAGTGAAATTTTTAGATGATTATGAACCATCACAAAAAATAAAAAAGTAAGCATTAAATGATTTAACAATAAAATTAAAGCAAAATTAATAACGAGTGTTTCCCCCTCTTGCTCTGATTACGGTTTCCATGCGTCTGGGCATGCTACAGATTATGTTATCGATGATTTCTTGAGGCAACCGCTCCCACTCCTCAAGTAATGCGTTTCCAAGTTCATTCAGATTGTTGGGGGGTGGTATTCTGGATTTAACCCTTCTTTTTAGCAAGTCCCAGACATGCTCTATTATTTATTTATTTATTTAAAATACAAAAAATCTTAACTAAAAAACATTAGCGTTCAACGGTGTGACAAAAATCATTGTTGATTTATCCGCACACCGGCATTCGACATCGTACGCTCACAATATAAAAAAAAATAAGTCAATAGCATAATAAATATTATAACAACTCAACAATAAGTACAATAACAATACGATCAACATTTTTACACAACTACCCTCCCAAGTTTTACAAATAAATCGATCACAAAATAATGCAGTTGCAGTAGCCTGTCGATACACACGGGGTGATTTAAATTGAACGATATTATTTAATTTTTATTTTTTATAACGATAAGAAATATTGTTTTAATTTATATTTTATATTTGTTTTTGTGATTTCATTTTTTAGTGAAGATGGTAGGTCGTTTATTAATTTTGGTATTTGATATTGTAGTAGTTGTTTGCCATATAGATTATTGTAACTTGGTACTTTTAATTCAACTTTAGACGCACTACGTGTTTGGTAGGTACGCCTGATGACATGTTGGTGTTCACCATTATGAAACTCCTCAAGCAATAATATGTATTCAACCTGATCATGTATTGGTATTATGTTACAATAGTAAAAGAGCTCGTGATAATCATTTTCGTAATAGGTTTTAATTTTTTTAGGTATTATAGCTTTCATAATTCTTATTTGCAAATTATATATTGTATCAAGGTTTGATTTACATGTTCTACCATAGCTACTCAGACCGTAAAATATAGTTGTTTCCCCTAACGCTTTATATAGGTTTAATAGAATTTTGTATGGAATTTTTCTTTTAATTATAGTTATTTTAGCCAATATAGTACGCAGCTTATCACATACGTGGTTAATATGTTCAGTCCATTTTAGTCGATCGTCAATTATAAGTCCTAAATATTTTTGTTTATTGACTATTTCAACCGGCTTACAAGAACAATTGTGAAGATTAGCATGTAGACATTGGTGACTGTGTGCTATTAGTTTTAAATTATTGTATGATTTCCTATTTTGGGTAGAACTGATGTACATCAATTTTGTTTTATCGGTATTTAGAACGAGCCCTACATCATGAGACCACTTTAATAACAGGGTGAAATCTGTTTGTAAGTCTCTCAGAGCTGCATCTAGATTGTTATTTGCTGCTATAAGACAGGTGTCGTCAGCGAACTGGTAAATTTCAGAGTTAGATATTAGGTTGACGACATCATTTACATAGGTTATATAGTGCAAGGGGCCAAGTACGGAGCCCTGCGCTGTTCGTTTAATACTCGTACGTTTTTACTGGTGGTATTGCCAATCTTCACTACATATGATCTATTATTGAGATAGTCTTGACACCAATTATTTATGGGACCCTGTATACCACAGTCATTAAGTTTCTCGATAAGAATGTCATGTTTTAAAGTATCAAAGGCTTTACTATAGTCAAAAAACACCACTAGAACGTGTTTTTTAGCGTTGAGGTGTTTATAAATACAGCCACAGCCACAGCCTATCACAGTCCACTGTTGGACATAGGCCTCCACAAGTTCGCGCCCGATATTATGACGCGAACTCATGTGTTTTGCCCATAGTCACCACGCTGGGCAGGCGGGTTGGTGACCGCAGGGCTGGCTTTGTCGCACCGAAGACGCTGCTGCCCGTCTTTGGCCTGTGTATTTCAAAGCCAGCATGGATGGTTATCCCGCCATCCGTCGGCTTTTTAAGTTCCAAGGTGGTAGTGGAACTGTGTTATCCCTTAGTCGCCTCTTACGACACCCACGGGAAGAGAGGGGGTGGCTACATTCTTTAGTGCCGTAACCACACAGCACAGTTATATAAATATTATCCGTAAATTTTGAGAGTAATTTTGTTGAGCTCTTACCTGATTGAAATCCAAATTGTTTATTTGTTATTATATTGTGATCTTTATAAAAGGAGTGAATTTGTTTTGAAATAACTTTTTCTACTATTTTATCTATTGTAGAAAGTATAGTAATTGGGCGATAGTTGTCATAGATACTCTGGCTTCCTTTTTTATGTATGGGCCTTACTATTCCAGTTTTTAATTCATGAGGATAAATACCTTGTTTGACAGTTGTATTAATAAAATGTGACAGTGGTTCTGCATTTTCAGTATTTATAATTTTTAGATCTTGTGCTCTAATTCTATCTATACCTGGTGCTTTGTGGTTGTTTAATGATTTTATTTCTTTCAAAACTGATTCAGCTGTTACTTTTTGGTATCTATGGCATACATTTTTAGGCAAGACATATAAATTTTTATCTAGTAGTCTAATATTACACTTTGGAACAATTTTATTTACACTGTTGGCAAAAGTGTCTGCAAATTTATTGGCAATATTATCAGTTGTGCAATCATTACTAAGAAACGCATTTAAAATTATTGTATCGGCAAGACTTTTTGATCTACCAGCGATTTCGTTTAGTATTTTCCATAGTGTTCTTGGATTATTTTTTTGTGATTTATATCGTTACGAATTTTTTGATTTTTTAGTTTTATTAATTAATTTATTTGCATAGTTTCTAGATAAGTTGTACTTTTGTTTTAAAACTTTATTGGTTGGATCTGCGAGCCATTTTTTGAACAATTGATCCCTATGTTCACATGCTTTAATGATACTTTTATTTATCCAGTTATTGTTAAGTCTATTATTATTTGTATGAATTTTTAATTTTATTGCTGCTTTATCACAACAATTATGAATATTATTTATTATAATTTTATAAATTTTTAAAGGACATATCATTTGTTTTACGGGTTGCCAATCTATATTTTTTAGGTTTGTATAAAGTATGTCGTAGTCGTATCTCGTAATGTATTCATATTTCCCCCGTGTGTCCCGACTTCGTGCACCAGTCACTGCGAGAGCGATCAAACGGTGGTCGGCCAGTGCAGTTCCAAGCGCCGCCGTGTACAGGCCTAGCGAGCGGGATCGCGCGTAAATGTGATCTATACAAGTACAACTAAGTCCATTTTTTGTCATTTCAATGCAAATATTCAGTTATCCCGCAGGCTAAGCCGTAATTGTACATAACGGTGTTATACGTATGTTTTACAGGACAATTATTGCGAAGATCAATGTTAATATCTCCCAACACATACAGATCATGATGACGATTCATACCGGACATTAACGAGTTCAGTTCTTTTAAAAACAGGTGTTTACTATTACTTGGTGAGCGATATATACAGCACAAAGACGCTGTATAGCCAGAAGGTGTGGTCACACATCCCATTAAGATTTCACTGTGTTTTATATTATGTTCGTGGATATAAAATTTGTGTTCATTTTTTTAATAAATTATTATACCACCACCCCTTCGGCCCGCCCGCAGCCGCGCATGCATTTTATATCCGCGAAGCTGATAAAGACTACATGCAGTATGGGAAATATTAACCTCAGTTAGCATAATAACATCAATAGCTCTCGCTGAGGAGTTAATACACTGTTCAAGCGCCGCGATGTTTTTAATAATTGAGCGAATATTCATATGAATACATAATAGTTCAATATTTTCTGTAACATTTTCTAAGAATGATTTAAGATTTATACAGTTTTTTATTTCCACTATATCATCCAATACCGTGTCCATTTTATAAAGAAATGATTATAATAATAGTTATATGTGTTTATTTATATAGTTTTTTTTTTTTACTTAGGATTGATTTTTGAAATTAGATTTTTTACATCTTCTTGAGAACGAATAATGTAAGCCTTCTGCTTATCTCCTTCTTTCCGCACACGAAGTATTCCTTTTTTTATCCATATGTATTTGAACGCATTCTTCAGCTCTTGTTTAGTATACCACAGCAGTTGCTTATTGTAGGGTGTTAGGGCTTCACATATAAATATACTTTTGTTTACTTCCAGAGAGTGACTTTTAGGTAATATATTAGCTATAGTGAGTCCATGGTTCTGTGACTTAGTTGATAACCAAGACTCCTGAGTTCGTTCATTTTTAAACTTTATTAGTATAGGACCAGGCTTGTCATTTTTTCCAGGCAGGCGTTTTACCTCTTTGACGTCTGCGTTTTGATTAAGCGCTTTTGCCACATTACCTGTAATTTCGAGTACATTTTCGCCTTCAGCTATTGGAAGATTATGGATTTCAATGCATTTACGCAGTTGCTTTTGTTCCATGTCTTGAATACGTTGTTCAAGAGCACCTACCCTCGTTACTAAATTATTGTTCCGATTAGTTAGAGCAATAATATTACTTTTCATAGTCTCGATAGTGTTTAACAGTTCATCCATTTTATTTGAATGATATTGAAGAGACTCAGTGACATCTTTTAGTTCTCTCTGTATAGTTTTCTCCATTTCTTTCGAGATGTCATTCAGGAGCTTTTTAACATCCAACTGAACTGTTGCCGGTGATTGGTTTTCATCTTCTTCCGCTTCATCGTCCTCCGGAATGATTATGGAGCGTCGTCTTGATGTATTTTGACAATCTTGGCAAGTCCATTCCAGGTTTTCTGTCGCTCGAACAGCAGCGAGTTGCTTGTTGGTAAGGGCAGTACACTGGTTACTTAGATGCACAATTTTTTCACAGCGATTGCATTCTAGACCCGGTCTAGATTTTGTTACATTACGATTGCAGTGATCGCACTTGGTTTGCATAATTATAGTTGTTATTACTTAAGGAACACAATAACTAACTAACGAAGCGATACTTTCGAGTGATGCCTATGAGCGCTCGACGCGAACTGATTCTATCGGATTCATATCGGGGTAATTTGCTGGCCACTGCACCACCGGTATACCTACGTGGCTCAGATATGCCTGTACCGATTGTGCACTATGAGCACGAGCATTATCTTGCATTAGAATAAAGTCGTCACCAATAAATGGGGCAAATGGTACAACATGTCCTTCAAAAATGTCTCTGATGTATCGATCTGCTGTCATGGTCCCTCCTGTGACTACCAGTAACTCCGTGCGAGCTCCCAAACATATCCCTCCCCAAACCATAATCGAGCCGCCACCATAAGTCACTGTGTGTTCAAAATTAGACTGTATGTGGCGTTCTCCTTTGCGTCTCCATATTCGCTATCTCCCATCGATCTGTTTTAAAAGAACTCTGCACTCATCAGTAAAGAGAACCTGCTGCCATTCGTTCAAATCCCAATGACGATGTTCTCGCGCATAGCTTAATCGGTTTACGCGGTGACGTTTCTCAAGTTTTGGGCCTTTGGCAGGTATATACGACCCTAAACCAACTTCTTCAAATCTCCTGCGAACTGTACGCTCACTTACTCGTACTCCTCGAACGTCTTCCAGTTCATTTCGAGCTTCAAGTTGTAAAAAACTGTCATCTGCCTCGATGTACATCTTTTTCTACCTTGACCCCTCCTACTCACAAGAGAATTAGACGACCTGTACCGCTGGATGCTGCGATGAATCGTTGATACTGGTCGACGAAGCTTTGAGGCAATCGATCTGTAGGTATGGCCATTTCTTCTAATTTCATCAGCCCTAATGATTTCCAGTGATGTTAAGTCAGGCATAATAAAGAGCTTTTAATAAACAAAATTGCCTATAGAATAACAAATTTATAAAAAGCCATTAAGTCCATTTTTCAAAAAAATTACAATTACGTAGTTATTACTCGAACAAGTTGACAAAACGTATTGTTCGGGAAAATAAAACAAATGAATGAAAAAAGTGTATGTCATCTAATTTTCTATTTTCAAATTTGACAATAAATTAAAAAAATATCATAACTGGCCAGTTCCTCAAGTAAAAGATTTTAAAATCCTGCTTTTTTGTGTTCCGGTAATTGTGCCGGTGTGTATATAATTGAGTTGACTGAAATTGTACTGAAGAAATAAAATTATGTATCATTATAATTTGCGAACTTCAATACAACTCTGAGACAGTTCCGAAAGGCTTATACGACTAACGCCGAGTTGCACAAAAAGAAATTAAAATTTAAGTAGTGATTTTCATACAATTCTTGCGATTAAATTAGTTTAATCTCTACTTTAATTTTAATTTTGTTTCGTGCAACTCGGCGTTATTTATTTAAAATGTTGTATTTCCTATGTTTTTGGAAGGAACCCAGATCCCAAGAAGTCCCCAAATACAAACCCAAACCGGAATTAACCCAATAGTTACCAGAAGACTCCAAATATTCGATATCATCACACACACACACACTTATGGAAAAAAATTTTTATACGAAATAGTTAATTGAAATATTATATTTATTTTAAACTAGGAACAATAGGGATGAATGCCAAAAATATCGACAATGATCATTCTGTTTTATTTCAGTATCAAACTGTTTTCTTTATTGATTTAACAATCATATATCGCACCTTTAAAGTAAAACCGTTACTAAACGAAATTATTAAATGTTATAGGAGAGTCAATATTCGAAAAATTTCACTGTTTTTTTTCAATAAAGTCTGAGTTCAATATTCGTTAAAACGTTTAATAATATTCTATGATAGATCTCTGTTTACGTTATGACATGTGATTTAAAATAGTTTCTTTTTTTATTTACAGCATTATTTGTTTTGATTTATATTATTATAGTAACACTTTACCATTAAATTTTTGGTTCATTATGGCATATATTTAAAAACCAGTCTGGTGTGATGATGCGTGTAGTTGCCATAAACACAGATGGTTTGTGGGTTCGATTCCCGCTCGGGATGGATATTTGTATTTGTACAAATATTTCTTTCCGGTTTGGATGCGTCCTTGAGGGTCTCCCCGCCGTGCCTCGAAAAGCACGTAAAGCCGTCGGTCCCGGTTGTTATCATAAATACTTGATAGCGATCGTTACTCAGTACATATCCATCCACCAACCTGCATTGGAGCAGCGTGGTGGATTAAGCTCCAAACTTTCCTACATGGAGAAAGAGGCCTAAGCCCATCAGTGGGATGTTACAGGCTGAATCGTGATCAATCGATCGTGATTATGGTATATTACAATGAAATAACAGTGCAACTAATGTTACTAAATAGAAAACTATTGAAATTTAGGTTTAGGTTTAAAGAATTTATTCTCATAAAAAGATTACATTAAATCCACTTACATGAGAACAATACATATGATATAAGTACTTAATTAAAACAACAGTCACCGCATTTTAACAAAAGTTGATTACAATTAGTAGGTAAAGATGCACATACACTAAGGTTGGCTGGTAGAGAATGCTTTTAGCATTAAGCCCGCCTTTTGTACAATCATGTATGTATTGTGCAATAAAGTATCAAATAAAATACACATAAATACACATACACATATATAAATACATTTGACATTATTATTCGGAGTAGTTTACAATTATGTAATTGCGTAATTGGGACTTGAACATGTTAAGGGATTCTAGATTTTTTATATCTGATGGTAGTTTATTATAGAAATTTGCTCCCTCAAAGGTTATACTTTTTTTTCCCAATTTGATACGAGTTTTTGGCAACACGAGCAAGCTTGGCCGTCGTAAACTGCGATTGGAAACTTGTGATTTTTTGATGAAAGATATATTAGTGTGGATGGTTTTACTTATAATATTCTTAATTAAAATGCAAGTATTGTACATGTAAAGTTGCCGGATGTTCATTATTTTTGTCTCCTTGAAGATATTATGACTTGGTGTTATATATGGGTAGCAGAAAAGTGTTTTTATTACTTTATTTTGAGCTCTTTGTAGTTCTTGTAGTCTTGTTTTGGCAGCACTTCCCCTATTGAAATTTCACAATTCAATAATATTATTATACATTTGAAGCATTGGTATAGACACAGTGTTGTATTCAGTGAGCCGATCATAACTCGGTTTAGTAACGCTTTAATTTACAGCTAGATGGCGTAAAATACAACATAATACAAAAAAGACAAGTTTATCTTGCAGTTTAAGTATATTTTAGATAGACGGCATTAATAACTCAATTCATGAAAATTTTAGTTCAGTAACGGTTTTACTTTAAAGGTGCGATATTATCAATCTAGTCAACATGAATAGTTTTTGTCGCTTTAGATCTTTTAATGAACACAATCATAAATATTTATTTTAAACTAGGAACAATAGGGATAAATGCCAAAAATATCGGCAATGATCATTCTGTTTTATTTCAGTATCAACCTGTTTTCTTTATTAATTTAACAATCATATATTATAAATTTCTTAAAAATAATGTCCTTACATATAAAAAAATTGGAAAAACGAAAAAAGATCTAGTTAACGTCTTAAGTGTCCGACGCAAACCTCAGACATTTTTGGTGGACCAGATTCAAAATCTCGATGACCATTGCCATCCGTTCCGATAGTGGTAAACGTCTCAAATTAACACCCACCCCCAGTAGGAATCCATCAACATTGTCCATTTGTGGTGGCGGAAGTAGTGTAGGCACTGGTTCCCCTCTAGACATTGCATCGGCAATACGGTTAAGCACGACCATGGAATCATCCGCTCCCTTATCTTTGGCGGAACGACTTCTCATTTTTGAGTGGATCCCTATTTTTTGAAACGCAATTACAATGATATATAATTCATATTTACAATCTAAATGTAGATATAATTGAAGAAATCTGTAAGGATTGGTAGAATAAATATGGTTACCTTCCTCGTTACAATGTTCGTCAACACTTTCGTCCAGATGTACGACCGCACGTAAATCATCCCGATCCTCTTCCTCGTCGTTAAGCTGGCTGACATTACTGCTTGTTCTACATGAAAATAAAATGATCGAATCTTAATAATGAAATCGATCTCATTTGTTCAAATAATACGTGAAATCGAGTCATTGAAATATAATATAAAATTTTAAAAATATTTTATAAAAATTAAACTAAATGTAAAAAAAGTAGTTTACGGTCGTAAGAGACAGGTGTCCCGTAAAAATTCCATCTGGTCGTAGAATTTCCATTTTTCTTTAGAAGCTGGACGCCCAGAACCGCTCGGGAACTGCTCCGCATGAATGATGCGCCTGTACACATCCTTCAAGCTTTTGAATTTTTTTTGGCATCATCTGCACTTAATTTTTGTGTTGAAATTAAAGAAAAGAAAACATTATGATACACGCACAAAAAAATGCGCATTTAGCTCTTTAACATGACTCAAGGAGGCAGGGACCGAGATAGGATAGATAAGAGTCAGAGGAATAGAGAAATGTGGAAATGTAGAACTAGATGAACTACCAAAATTGTGAAAGAACGTTTGTGTACTAAAGGATATTATTCGATTAACGATTTTATAGAAGACAGTACGCTTTGGGAACGATCTAATCGCCGCCAGGCTATTTCAACCTATAAAATTATTGTAAATTTCAATCTGCTTTGGAAAAAAAATTACGATAAAAAAAATGACATTAGTCCCGCTGAGTTTCTTTCGCCAGTTCTTCTCAGGTCAGAGGTTTTTTCTTTCCGAACTGGTAGTAGACTCATGACGTTCAGTAAGAAATTGTAATAATTTTATGCTGAATAAAATATTTTGATTTTTTTTTTGATGATTGAAGTACCTACCTGCTAATAGCTAATAATAGTCACCTATTGACATTACATATTCTTCGAGAAATACAAAATTCCTGGGGTGATAGGATGTATTGATGGTACTTATGTTACCATGGTTAGGCCATCAGAAAATGAAGAGCGATATTACTGCCGTAAAGGAAATAATGCAAGAAATATTCAGTTGGTAAGATTTTTAATAATATCTAATAAAATTTTTACTATAGTCTAGTCAACAAGTGCCTTTTAGGTCCAAACTTTTTCGCCTTCTAAAAATATTCGATTCGGAATCGCCTACGAAAACTTTAGCAAAAAAATTATTTGAACATGTTAAATATTAAAATTTTATTTGAAAAAATTCAGGCACTCAAGGCACTGAGATAGATCAACGAATAATAATCCGCAAAAAAGTTATCGCGATTTTTCAACAAGTTATGCATTAGTTAATTAACAATTTCATGTAGCTTGAATATTAACATTGCAAGTGTGATAATAATTGTTAAACTACAAATCTCAATATTTTTTTCCTTTCATGGAGCTATTTTGCAGATACCTACCCTATCTACTTCAGAATAAATTTCCGTCGGGAGGATAAAAAAATTGTTAATCTTCACATTAATTGTTATTAAAAATTTACGTCGGTGACAAAGACTGATGAAGTAAAAGAGAAAATAATTTTTTAAATTCAATAAAAAATATAAATACGTATCTATTTTTTATAAGGAAAAAATATTGGGTTGTTTTTGTTTCATTGAATAGAAATATTGTAAATCAGAATTTAATGTTATATTCGTATTTGTTTTGTAGATTACTGACGCGGACTTAAATATATTGCATGTTGATGCAACCCATGGGGGAGCAACACATGATAGCTTCATTTTTAATCATAGCATCATACGGAGCCACCTTGAGGGCTTAGTGAATGCTGGTGAAACTGTACATTTGCTAGGTGAGTTACCCTATGGCTTAATAGGTATATCATTTATTCCTTAGTAAATAATACCTGTGGTCTACCTTCACTCTACAAATTAGGTACCTACATATCTAAAAATCATCATCATCATCTGCCTAGACTTTACAAAAATAACTAAATAATTGTGTTTGCTAGCAAACGAAAAAACCGAACTCAATTACATCGACAAGTAATGCAACGTAAGTTGACGAAAAAATTAACAAACGCACTAGTCGTCACTACGATTTTCGAGGGTTCCCCTCAATTTATCTGGGATCCCATCATCAGATCCTGGTTTCCTTATCATGGTACCAGACTTGGGATATTTTATTTGCAACAAAAAAGAATTATCAAAATCAGCTCATAAACAACGAAGTTATGCCCGAACATACAAAAAATATATATACGGTCGAATTGAGTAACCTCCTCCTTTTTTGAAGTCGGTTAAAAACAAAAGGAGGAATTTTTTTTAATGTTGACTAAGGAAACTAATTATAAAATTTATTTTCACTAATGTGTTTAAGAATAAGAAATATGTAATTGTAAAGTAACATTTAATAAAATTTATGTAGTAATCTTGTTAGAATAAGGAATACAAGACACACAATTTAAACATTTTAAATCATATCAAAAATTTTCGATCCAGCGTGCAGCGGGATTTGAATCCGCGCCTCTGACGTGCTGTGTCAGCGCTCTGCCAACTGAGCTATGCATCCGTAGCTTAGGGCTTTAGGGTTCAAACCCCGCTGGATCGAAAATTTTTGATATGATTTAAAATGTTTATAATTTCCTCATGTGTGGGTAACACATAAATAAAAATAATACGAACACACTATTTAACTTATTAGTTTTTTTACGAAATCTGTGTACCTACGTGATCAGCACAATATTTTTTACTACGTTATTCGATCTTAACATGCTCTTTAAAACCCAAGATCTTGAATCATTTTTATAACGTTATTGTATCTTAACTTGCTTTTTAAAATCCAAGCTCTTGAATCAATCAACACATTGAAACTCTTGAGTTAACTAAGTAACAATCCCTGTTGATTTTAACGTTATCAAGATAACTCGTATTAGTTCTTGAACATGCTTAAATTTATGGACTATCAATGAATACGCTAAGAATAAGATTTAAGATGTTTGCCTCCCTTTTTAGAAAAAAGCTTCACAATTATTCCATATAAATTATATATCATTTCATAGATAATTAATTGCTTGCTCTACCGGCGACGAAACTAAAAAAAAATAGTTATTGCTTTTGTTTAAAAAATAAAGTAATTTAGTAAATTGTAAAGTGACAATTATTGTACTTATTTAGTGTGAATTATTCGTACAGGTATTGCTAGTAAACAATAATCCAATAATCCCTTTTTTTGTCATCACCTCATAACTCGCAATCGTTCTTTGAACGAAACGAATGCAAGGAAACCCGGAGTAGTGGGAGTTGTTTAACTTAATAATAAATACCGAGCAAATAGGATGGGTAAAACCACAAGATTCAGCTAGGATAACTACTTTAATTGTTATGGGACATAATGTATTCTTTGTTTTTACAGGGGATTCTGGATATGCACAACGTGCATATTTAATGGTACCAGTGCCTAATGTAGAAGAGGGCACCCCTGCTGCACACTACAACAAACTCCATGCCACAGCGCGTAATACTGTGGAGAGAACTTTAGGCAGGCTAAAGGGGAGGTTTAGATGTCCTATGGTATACAGATATTACCACCCTGATATGGTTGCAAAAATTGTAGTGGCATATTGTGTGTTACATAACATTTGTAATCGTGCAGGGCTACCAGCTCCTGCTTTGGACGACTATGACAGTCAAGAGGAGTTCCGTTTCCAGACAGCTCTTAATACACGAGCTGGGGCTGGACATGAAACATCACAAGAAGCTGTAATAGGACAGTCTAGTCGACAAGATTTAATTAATATGCTATGGCGAGCACGACTACATGCATAAGATAAAGAACACAATATATTTGTTTTTGTTTATACCTACATATTGACATTTTTCATGTCTGTCAATAAATTTAAATCGCATGTGATGAATGCGTTGATTTAATGTATCTCTGATTGATGTTTTGATAATCGTGATGTTCTTTTTAATTTAATTTTAATTTGTATTTTGTTTCTTAATTTTTTTGTCACTTTTTTAATTAATTTTTTTTTGCATAATGCCCTTATTTATTTAAAATTTTATTGCTTACTTTTTTTTCTCTCCCTGGCTATTAATTAATTTGTTGTAATGTTTTTACTATTATTATTAAGTATTTGATATGGAACTCTTCTTAACTTTGTTATAATTATTTACTTTTTTATTGTCAGGGACTGTTTATGGTTATGTGATACTATTGTGTTTTGCATTTCTGTATATTGCTGTAATACCGTTTGTTTCCAAAATAAAGAAAAAAATAAAATAAAATATTTAATAAAAAACATTATAATTCTAAAAATAGTTATTTTTTAAAGCTTCTGCTAATAATTGAAAGCCTTCTACAATTTTCTGCATTGCTTGGTTCAAAAAGATCTGAAATAAAAAAAGATCTGAATTTCGGCGATTTATTTGGAGTTGTTGTTCTTCCATCGCCAAAAACCGCTCCGAAATACTCGTGAATCGTGATCGCCGTTGAGATGGTGGTGATGCACGAGTACGACGACTATGTCGAGGCCTTGATGTTGCTAGAATGATAATAAATGTTAAATATATTTAACTTTTCCTTTAAAGTTACAAATCATTCATGAATTCGCATTAAAATATTTTAACAGACGGTATAAATCTGCCGTTACAAGAGCTGACTGTTATCAAACGATCATCAAACTAGGGATGGAGGAGGAAAGGCCAACCCCGAATTCATTAAGCTAAATATCATATTCAATGTTAGTAAAGAACCCTTCTTTTATTACCTCTTCTCTTAATAAGAAGATATAATTACTGGTATTGGTCTGGGGGGATCCAATCAACCGGCGACGAATATTTCTTAGGCGATGTTGTGGGTGGCTGCTTGAACCTGAAGGAGTTGCGGGAGGACTTGCAGGACCCCCAACTGTGGGTGGTGTGCAGGGTAGAGACAGGACCATCGGTAAAGGGCTTATTACCTGAAATCGGAGATTAAATATTAAAATTGTCTAGTGAACTTATATTGTATAGCAAAAATTTTTAAATAGGCGGAATTAACCAATGCTAGTTCCGTGCATTTGCACTATCCCCGACGACATACCTCTACAACTGCAACATTTTCATTTTGCAGATCTTCAACATAACTTGATGTTGATGGCTGTTCCTGAAAACATACATATATCAATATCATATTTGCATGTTAATTGTATAATTATCTATACATATAAATAAAATTGGAGTGTCTGTTTTTAATATTAAAATAACCACTTTTTACTAAATGCATATGGATCTATACGAAACATATACCAAAATAACAT
This sequence comes from Melitaea athalia, assembly GCA_905220545.2. Taxonomy (NCBI): domain Eukaryota; kingdom Metazoa; phylum Arthropoda; class Insecta; order Lepidoptera; family Nymphalidae; genus Melitaea; species Melitaea athalia. Next base: position 3,991,864 of record HG992189.1, read on the forward strand.
TTTTTACAATTTTTGTCTGTCTGTCTGTCTGTTTGTTCCGGCTAATTTCTGAAACGGCTGGACCTATTTAGACGGGACTTTCACTGTCAGATAGCTGATGAAATTGCACGTAATTTAGGCTACTTTGATATTAGAAATTTATTTACTTTAATTTATAATTATTACGAAACGTCTCGAAAAAATTTACTTTCCGTCCCAACTTTACGTTACGTCCGTACACTCCGTCTAATCGTTTATTATCTTTTTGACAGTTCCAGACATTTCGAAATTAGTGATTGCCTCCCAGGTTATGAATTCGATTTGAAATAATAATAGATTTTATTTAAGAAGAACTTTCAATCGATTTTTTAGTTTAAAAATATTAATTATTTATTCGTTTATCAGATATTTTGTTAAATAAATTAGTAGTTAGGTAGGTATGTGATTTTCCATGAATATTAATTTGCTCATAGCTCTTGATTTAAACTTGATTTAGACTTTATTAACTATGCGTTTGAAAGTTTAATTTCACTAACGCGTGCATAGTTACATTTTAGGGCAGCCGTCAAAAAATAAATAAATGAATGAACAGAGTTATTGCTTTTTACTCTTAGTCTAAGATTTCGACTTAATTCCTTGCAAATAATCAATCTTGGAGTCATAGATACTATATATTTTTATTTCCTTTTTTTATTAAATTTATAGAAACAATAATTACACGACGTAAAATTATTTTTATCATAATATGATGGATTTATCGTATTTCCAGAACTGTTTCATATTCTGTGGTTGTTTGTTATGCACAGGGCACTTCAATCAATCAATCAAATCGTCAATAAAGTATGACATTACTGGAGAATTTTTAAGTACGTTATTCCGAAAAAAAATCTGTAATATATAGGCGTGAGCTGTCACAAAGATAATAAGCGATTGGACGGAGTATGTCTTTTTTTAATACTAAAGTGTTGTAACTAATTATAGTTATAGTTGTAGCATTCGATTTAAATAGTAATTAAATATTGTGTAGTGATCTCTACTGATGATTGATTGACTGATCTGTACAGGTTGTATGTCGCTCAAAGGCGTAAATAAAATTTTGAATTGGTGGTACGTGACTTAACGTCCACGCGCGTACGTAACGCATACGCAGCGGAGGGATGTTAGATGAAAGACGACTGGGCAAAAGTGGTAGAAAAAACTCGAAAATAATAAAGGAAGATTATGACAGAGACGTCAATATTGATACTATAATATTGAAAATGAAATAATTATATTTACAGGTGACGATAGCTCAACTGACGACTTTGGCTCATCATCCTATGAAAATGATTGAATGACGATTCAATCACTTTTGCTTTTTCTTTATTTTTATCGCGGTTTATTAGGTTTTTTTGCATGCCTGACGTTTCGGATACTTGATAGCAACCATGGTCACGGGAGGACCATGCCCTCATGTCCAGAACCTCATAAACCATGATAAAATTCGTTCATTTTAATTATTGAAATTCACGTAAACATTAGAAAACAATATAAAAAATAAAATAAAGACAAATTGATTATTTCAAATTACCTACAATGTTTAAGTGTAAGTTAAATTTTCTAATCAAAATTTTAATCAAACGACCATCGAACGATACCAATTGAATCGGAGGTAAGTAAGGTTTTAGTCTTCGCGGGTCATCATCTTTTGCGATTTTTTCACCTTCCGTATACTCAGAGACTAAACGCTTAACTCGGCTGTATAGGCGTTCAAATGACGTTAGGCTACCGAACTCCGGTTTCGCTGAAGGGTTTAGCAATAATAAGCGACTGTTATAGTCATCCACTATTTTGTTAAACTCGGAACGCAATGTGTCTATGTTAGAACTAGCGTCGAGGAAGTCCTCCCGTAATGAAGGACTAGTACTAACATTTTTTGACATATCAAAAATTTCTTGTAAATAGCCAAATATCGCATTGCGTTTTTGCTCCATTATAACTAATTGAGTATCAAAACTACTCGTATTTGCGGAATCCTCTGTCGTTTTGTTACTCTTTGACATGGTTACTAATTACTAATAAACGAAATAAAACGATTGTAAGTTTTAAATTTAATGATTCTAATACGCGAGTAATGTTTGCTACGCCGTAAAGTTATTACTTATAACTAATATATATCTAAAGTTATAAACTTCAGTTAAAGTGAAAGGGAGCGGTTGACGAGCCGGTTGAAGTTGAAGGTCACGCGCGGTTGTTCCTATCTAAGATTTTTATAATAATTATGTAAAGATTATGTACTCGAATCGATGAACAGCTGATGTATTAGCTTATTTCGTAATTGCGTAATTTAGACTATATATTTACCTAACCAATAAACTAACTAATATCTAAGCGGGAGACAAATTCTATGTAAAATAATTAATATTACGGCAAATATGTTACGTATGTACTAACTAATATTACGATAAATAACTAATATTACGATAAATATGTTACCTAACAAACCAATATAAAACTAAGCAATGCGGAACTAACGAAATTAATTTGCTTTATAAACGAGATAATATGATGCGCGGATTAATTACCTACGTGTAAATATTATAAACTAGAAAGAACTATTTAGCGGTTTTAACAATTAGCGGTATCGAAGTCCGGGTCGAACGGAACCAAAAAATATGGTGGCGCGGGTTAGACAAAATCTAAGCGGCGATTTAATGGACTGTATTTCGTTTGTTTGTTTGCTCGATCCCACAGGTAAATGGGACGTAGGGACTTTGGAAGTATAGAGGAAGGGACACTGACCTTTGCAAGCTTCTGGAGTCTTCTTCATAAATGGCCGCCGTCGCTGACTTTCGGGCACACGACGAGCACTGTTACACTTGTCCAGGGCTAATACAGTCTTCTCCACTTTACTCACATAAGCCCCAAAGCGGCTAGTTCTTAGATTTACTGTAGGTAATCTTATATTAATGATTAATAAATAATTAAATTAGCGGGCGCGGCGCGGTGCATTCAATGCGTTTTTATTGACAGCAAAAGACCGAATCGAACAGGCGAAGATCTACTACGTCACTCGATGAGTCTTCGAATTGATGCACTGCCATGAAGTTGCACTTGCAATGTTCACACTATGTAGGTCAGAGGATAGACAACGGGCGGGATTTTCGAAGGATTGTGGATCGAGCATTATTTCTTAGATTTTATCAAAGATAACGCGCTGGCGCGTCCACTATGCATTTTACATTACATAGTCAAATCCATCAAAAACTCATACAAACTTAAATCGATTTATCGTAAGTATCGAGTACCAAGTCGCATACGACTAACCGTAACCATAGTTATAATTATAATAAGTAACCATAGTTACTTCACTATTTACATCGCGATGACAAATGTCAAAAAATGCTTTTTAAATTGTGATGACTATGAAAGCCTAAATAAAGCAGGAGGCCAAAATCCCAACATTGCGACGTGAAAAGGAATCTCAACAGGATACCTACGACGTTCCGACGATACGTTCTAGCCCGGAAGCCCGTGACAACGAAATGAAACTTCGTAACATGAATAAGAGTTTTTTTTATGAATTTTCGTCTTTGTCGGTTGCCACTCCGTGGGTGGGGTAGGCAGTGGCAGCCTCCCAAACATCGAGAAAAAGATTTTTTTTAGTTATTTCCTCCCACCTTCAAATTTGTTGGATTATAGTTTACCTAATATATTGAAGGAAAAATAACATCAGCTGACCATAACATGGTGGATTAAAAGTCAGCTGGCTACTTGAACATGAAAAGAATTTTTTTTTCAATGATTTCCTCTCAACTAATACCTGATGATAGATTACATGCTACAATGAAAAATAACGTCAGCTGGCTATATCTCGGTGGAAAGTTTGTCAGCTGGTACCTTGAAAGATGTAAAAAAAATTTCAGTCATTTTCTCTCACTTCAAAATTTGTCAGATTATAGTTTACCTAATATCTTGAAGGATATTAAATTATTTAGCCAGCTGACGTATAATCATCCATATTATCACGGATGATTATACGTCAACTGGCCGTTTGAAAGTGAAAAAAAATTGATACCTTGAAAGATGTAAAAAAAAAAAAACGGTACCAGCTGACAAACCTTCCACCGAGATACAGCCAGCTGACGTTAATTTTCATTCATAGTAGCATGTAAACTATCACCAGGTAAATTTGTAGTTGAGAGGAAATCACTGAAAAAAAATGTTTTCATGTTCAAGCACCCAGCTGACGTATAAACCACCATGTTACGGTCAGCTAACATTATTTTTCTTTCAAGATAATAGGTTAACTATAATCCGACAAATTTTAAGGTGGGAGGAAATTACTAAAAACATTTTTTCTCTATGTTTGGAAGGCTGCCACTGCCCACCCCACCCACGGAGTCGCAGCTGACAAAGACGAATATTCATAAAAACAAAATCCATTATTCATGTTACGAAGTTTCGATTGGGAGGAAATGATTGACCGATTTTTTTACCTAGCTCCCGGACCATTCCTTCAGAACGAACAGTGGTATCGGATCGCAATGCTCTTTATACTGACTACGATACGGGCGACGATCCGTTCTGCGATACATAAAACTATCTATTCCAGTTAAAGATTGTATTCGAAACGGTCGCGCACACCCAACTTCAACATATAAAAAGGGTCGAGGAAATTAATACGAGTACAGATGACGGAAGTTCTGATGAAGAAAGAAAAGAAGAAGAAGTAATTTTACTAGCTTTATTGTTGAATCGAAAAAGAAAAATTTAGGTCCATAAAATTAATAAAAAAAGTGTGTATGTACGCACGTAAGAAGTTATACTTCAAGCTAGAGTATTAAAATACTTCCAAAATAATTCCACAACGCCATCTCTCAGAAATGCTAAAGACTACTTTAGCATGCTGGAACTTTGTTCCGTTTTTTCACGCTTCACACGTGCATAGTAAAAATTTACTCTCATAGTTCCACAACGCCATCTCTCAGAAATGAAATGAAAAGACTAGGTACTTTAGTGGCGGCATCTACATATTTATGCATACGTGAACTACGTAGTTCCGTTCGCGCATAGTAAAAATTTACTCTCATCATTTTTCTCTAAGAATGCCCCAAAAGAAGTATAACTTCAAAAAAGAAATGTATTTGGCGAACGCACGGCGTCAATCAATGTTTTTGTAAAATTATCCGCCATTTTTTAACGTAACGCACCGCCGATCATGCGTTCTCTGCCTCCGGAGACAGATTGCAACTGATCGGCGTGCGATCACTAGAACGCGTGCGATAGATCGCAGGCAGTGAGAAGGCGTACTTGGGCGGCCATAGGTTACAGATCAGCAGCGATCAGAACGCTTAGATCGTATCGTCGGAACGGATCGGGCGCTGTCAGTAGAGGCCTTTATATCACCGTGTTCAGGTAAACAACGTCTGTAAAATAGATAATCATCCTGACCTGTAACAGTATCTGTGGTAAAAGTTTTAGGAAATCTTTTACATAATAACTGAAATAAAAATGCAAAAACGAATAAATAAACTAAATAACTTTTTTTTTAAATTCCACGCGGACGAAGTCGCGGGCACAGCTAGTGTTAAATAAGAACATTACTTTTACACTTAACAAAAATTACATTAAACAATTCAATAATGAATTTGATATGATTAACTATCAAAATTTAATATGATAACCATATTTAAAAGGTTTGCATCTATATAAAACTTTTAAAACAATACCATATGATTTAATTTCAAATACTGAATCAATAAAATATAAGACTCTAATTAGTTTTGTATAGTACCAGTAGACGTAATTTGATATGTGTTAGACAATATAACTTACCCTTAGTAATGATGGTACTGGATTTTGATTTGGGTCTGTTAACTGGAAGTTAGACAGCAAAGACGGACTATTTCCAGGTCCAGCCTGGGTCTAAAATGGAAAAAGTATAAAGACATTAAAACTATGTCTATAAAAATGTTATTAAAGTAATAATTGCTTACTTTCTTTAACTTACTTCAAAAAAAAAGGATTAATTTCTAAATGCCTGTCGCCAGTTGCAAAAGTTTCACTACCCATTAGTATCCTCTCTTCAATCTCTGACAGCTCCACCACCTCATAACTATGTCCAACCAGTCTTATTCCGAGTTTGATTGCGTAATGCAGCCTTCTTCTTAACAGCACTCTTTTTATCAGCCCCATACTAAAACAAATTTATAAATTATAATGTTAAGTATAGGTATACCTAACTATTTATACTTAATATAACAAAGAAGTAATTGGTGGCAGAAATACAAAGTTTAGTCCACTGTTTCCATGTTTTAACACAGCCCCCTAAACTGTTTAGCTGTAGTGCCAATTTTTCCCAGATTTTACGAGCTATCTCCCTTGCACTGAGAATTTTTGAAAACCCTTTTGCAAGGTTTGGTTTTTTCTCCAAAAAATTGAAAAGATCTTGGACTTGGGCCGCTGAAGGATGTGATGCTCTTTCCGTAGGGCTATATTTAAAACGAACTCATTAATATTACAGTAGTTAGCATAGTTACAAAGAAACTAAAACTAGCAATAAAAATATAGGTACCGTAAAACGGGGTGAATAGGTAGGTTTTCGATCTTTCGTAACGGTTTTCGTAATGTTGCAGTACTTATACCCAACTTTCTAACCATGTATTTATTGAGTCTTAGGTCAAACTACTGAAATATATTTATATCTATTCGGATATGTTTATAGTTAATGAAATAAAACACAAAATATACGTGATTTCTATCTATCTCCCATTAGGGGACAATAGACACAACTGAGGGGTGATTGGAAAAATATCGCAGGGCTGCCTCGTTGTAGTTTCCCTGAATTGAAACTCTAGAAGGTAATGAGAGAAAATAAAATTTATTGAATATTCTCTCAACTATTAAAATCAATAATAATCAACATATCAACAATATCTAAGCAAAATAAAACTTTAAAAATCGAAAACAAAACAAAAAAAAAATGCACTATGAGTTATGACTAGGGCTCGGATTAATATGTAAATACATATTTTTAATTTACACGATTTTCGGTTTTGAATGTCTTCTATACATTGATTATTACATATAGACACGGAAAAACTAATTTTTATTTTCCATATTTTTCCATATTTTGCCATATTTCATGGGTAAGTCCATATTTTACAAAAAAATATCACAATCATAAAAAGAAAATCATATTTTCGATTTTTATATCATAGAACATGAATTAGTTCACAAAAATTGATATAATTTTACGTATTTGCATTCTCGCCACCACACAGACGCGCGAGTTTCATTTCTCTCGCGTATTATTCGTCGTAATTTGATTTTTAATACTCTAACTTCATTTATTCCACATTATCTGCCCCTGCGCCGCCGATCAAATCAATCAAATGAAAACCTCAAGATTATTAAAGAAATAGAAAAAAAAGTTTCTGAAGCAGAAGGCGGTGTTGCTGAAATAGCTAAACAAAAACTAATATTCTACTAACACTACAACTATATAACTGAGGTAGGGCACAGCAGGAAATTTCCTGCTCAAAATATGGAGCAGCCCGACTGGGGTAGTACTTCGACCTAACAGAAGACCACAGCTAAATAATACTGTTTTCAAGCAGTATTGTGTTCCTGTTGGTGAGAGCAGAGCTCCTGGGGGGGGATTGGGGATAGGGTCGGCAACGCGCTTGCGACGCTTCTGGTGTTGCAGGCGTCTACAGGCTACGGTAGTCACTTACCATCAGGTGAGCCGTACGCTTGTTTGTCGACTTAGTAACATAAAAAAATAGACTTTAGACAAAAATAAAGGGTTCGTTACACTAAAACAATTAATAAAGTTGAGTGCGTACTGAGTTTTGAGGGCACTGCAGACGTGCCTTACCCAATTACGGAACTAGGCGTCTTTAAGTACGCTCCCATTATACCATGTTTTTTTTATATATTTAAGTAGGTCAAAAAAGCATACGGCTCACATGATGGTAAGCGATTACCGTAGCTTCAACACCAGATGCATTGAAAGCGCGTTGCCGACCATACTCCCAATCCCCCCCAGGAGCTCTGGTCACCTTATTCACCACAGGAACACAACACTGGTTGAAAGCAGCATTTTTTAGCAGTGATCTGCTGCACGTTTGAGGTACTTCCCCAGTCGGGCGGCTCCAGTTTTTGAGCAGGATATTTCCTGCTGTGCCCTACCTTACTTATTTGCCTTTATTGTGACGTGGAAAGATCTTACAGCCAATAAAAGGCTATATTTAGACCTAATCGACAGTTTTAATTACGATAATTTAAAAAAGCGTGTGATTGTGTACTGCAATCAATTTAATAAGACAGATTTAGTGGAAGACGAATAAACTTAATTTTTTTTTTCTGAATTACCTAAACATATCGCTATCTTTTTATACATTTTTTAATGTAACTGTTACTGCAGTAACTTTTCACAATAAACAATGTTTAATATGAAAGATATTTTTATTTTATACTCCATATTTTTTCCATATTTTACATTTTTTGGTCCATATAATATATGTACATATTTTGAATTTTATAATACATATTTATCCGAGCCCTAGTTATGACTATAAAATAATATTTTTATATCAAACTAGTTTGGTCCATAATCATATCAAATGAATAAAGATATAACGTACATTAATCAAAAATAATCAGTCGTTTATTAAAAAAAAAATCTCTTGTTTTTGAGATTATAATTTTTTTTCTTCATCAAAATTTTAAACACGGTCATCGGCCAAATCTCTTAAAATATCAGCATTATTTTTGTAATAGCTTCTTCGTCGTACGGTAACTTGTCTAATTTCTTCTGTGCTTTGACCTTTTTCTTTTTTAATATTAATAATAGTATTTAAAGGTATTTTTTTTATATTTATGTAGATTTACTCCACATCCGACATTCTCGACTTTTTCTATAAAAATAATTTTAACTTTTTTATCTTTGGCTTTTTCTTCTTTTTTTTTTCTTCTTTAGTGGATCTGTGAGTTCACTAAATATTTTATCGGATTCTAAATCGGGTAAGTAATCTATGCTAGATACATTTGGATCAATCTAGTTGTTAATGAAATGAGAAACGAAATCGAGGTAGACAGTTTCGAAGGTGGGAAGATGAGATAAAGAATATAGCAGGCAAAACATGGACTAGAAGAGCTCTTAATAGAACAGTGTCGCTGATGTCGATGTATTAAGTTAAATACTATTGTAAACTCTTCTGAATAAAGGCTTATATTATTATTATTATTAGTTGTTAATAAGCAGTTATTCATCTTCTTGTTGAGAATCATTGTCTTCGTAATTTATAAGTCTAGTTTCACTTTTATTATTTGGTTCATAGCGACTATTATTTATTTCTTGTTCAGTTTCTGAACCGCTGTCAATAGCATATTCATCAACGTATACTACTGGCAGTATATTTATGTCTATTTCTTTGTTTTTTCATCTAATTTCAACATATTCATTTTAGTTTTCGTACTATCTTTGTTTATCAAATCATCATTTATTTATTCTGTAAGTTGTTTTACTTCTTTTTTCTTTTTGTTTGTCTTGCATTTTGATACTCGACCAGTCTTATTTTTCGTAGCATTACTTATTATTAAATTTTCAGGGGCAATGTTTTCAATTTCTGTATTTTTTTCCTGATTCTGCATTTAATTTTCGTTAACGAGTTGGTTTCTTATTGATTGTGCCGTATCTCATTTCTTGAAGTATTTCTAAGACTGATTTGTCAACTACATATCTTGACTTATCAGGGTCTTCATTATAATCATTGGGTAGTCTTGACAGAACTTGATCACGGTCAACAGGAAAAATCCCCGCTTTTCGAAAACCTACTTTGAGATTTGATTCAACATTTTCTGACAAGTCATTTATGAGTTGTTTTAATAATCTGGGGAAGCATCGTGTTCGCGACATCGCGCACCGGTACAGCGCATACGGCGGCTTGCTGCGTCGGCGTCTAGCGAGTAGCGGAGCGTGCCTACGCGCGCCCCACCGCTACTAGCTGTCACTTCTCTTCGATTCGACCCTTTTCCTCGTCTAGCCGCACCAGGCTCAACATTGTTTAATAATCATTTTGATTCATCATCTACATAATGAATCATAACAATATTCACATATTTGTTAATTCATCAAGTCAAGGTCTTACTAATTGTCTACAATTTAAAAATACAGTCCACTTGGAACATGCATCTATCTTTTATTTAAATCACAGACAGATGGTCCTTCAAGGAATAAAGCAACCACGACTTAAAACTACAACAATTCGAAGCATCGAAGAAACCACGCCACACGGCCATGTTGGAATTGTTGGATGTTTAAGAACAAGGAAAAAGGAACATCAACATCAACAAACGATCGCCGGCCACACCTCGTGCAGCCCATTAGACGTTTTGGAGATAATATTTAAACTTTTAAAGGAATACTCAACAAGAAAACAGTACTTACAGACATAAAGAGTGAGTTCGTTCCAATTCCTTTTGTTAATGAAACACTATAAATTACTCAATAACTTTATTATAATATATTTTAGCTTATTTTATGCACACAACTTTTGAATGTATGTGAACGCAATGGCCGTCCAAGTGAGAAGAGAAGAATTGCCATACACAAAACTTTAACTTTAAAAATAAATTATTGCCATTATTACAATTTTTAGACTTATTTAATTAACTAATTTTATTATCTATGAAAAGTTAAATTATATCAATATTTTGTCTGTAATGAACTATTTTTCCACTATAATTTTACAATTTATGTTCATGTACTGAACATAGTTGGCGGGGCAAGCTTGACAAAAAACAAAACTATACTAGTATGAGAATATAACATTAAACAATCTTACATCCTAAACCTAATGCAACCTTAAATTAGAACTAAATTATGTTAACAATACTATACCATTCTAAAGATATAAGAAAACTTAAAAATTACTAGTTAACTAAAGGAAGCGGACATAATTTTTGATAAGAGCGAACATAGGTTTTACCATTTGCCATCCTTACTTCAGCCACTCTAACCCTATGGTCAGAGCCAGGAAATGTTTTAACAATGCGCCCCATGGGCCAATATAATGATGGCACATTAACCTGCTTCACAATGACTAAGTCACCCTCTTTTAAATTATCATAATTATATTTCCACTTGGGTCTATTTTGTAGTTGAGTTAAATAGTCATTGCTCCACAATTTCCAAAATTCTTGTTTAATTTTAGTACAAATTTGCCAAAACTTAAGTCTATTAATATTAATATCTGAAAGGTTCGGTTCTGGTATACTAGTGAGAGGAGCCCCAATTAGGAAATGTCCCGGAGTTAAATATGTTAAGTCAGATATATCGCTACTCATAGGGAGCAAGGGCCTAGAGTTTAATATGGCTTCTATTTGAGTTGTAATAGTATAAAGCTCTTCAAAAGTTAAACAGGCACAACCCACAACCCTTTTTAAATGATACTTTACGCTTTTTACCCCAGCTTCCCATAAACCACCAAACTCTGGGGTATAACTAGGTATAAACTTAAAATTAATTAATTTATCAGAGCAAAAATGATGTACAGAGTCCATATTATGTTTTGACGCTAAAAGATTATACAGTTCAGTTAAATAATTGGAAGCACCCTTAAATGTCTTTGCATTATCACAATAAATTCTATTAGGTACACCTCGTCTAGATATAAATCTTCGAAGACATGCTAAAAAGGTTTCAGTTGTGAGGTCACTGACTAATTCTAAGTGTATTGCTTTAGTAGAAAAGCAAACAAATAAGGCAATATATGATTTTGTAATTAATGGTTTACGAATTCTAGCTATTTTCATTTCAAATGGACCACAAAAGTCAACACCGGTTACCTCAAAAGGTCGAGCGGGAGTAGTTCTCTCTGCAGGTAATGAACCCATAAGCTGTTTAGCAGTTGCAGCCTTGATTTGAAAGCATCTAATACACGTATGGAGTACCTTTTTGGCTTCACGAATACCACCTACTATCAAATATGCCTGCGATAATGAACTGAGAACTAACTTAGCACCAGCATGTAATAGCCTTAAATGTTCAGAATTTATAAGAATATGTGTAACATGGTCTGACTTGGGTAAAACTATTGGATGCTTTTTATCATATGAAATGTTTGGTGTATTATCTAAACGTCCTCCTACTCTTATTAATTGTTGATGATCAAGAAAAATGTGTAAACTACTTAAGTTTGATTTTACAGGTTTATTTAATGTAAGTGATTTTATTTCATTATGAAAATGTATTTCCTGTATATGTCGAAAAATCACAACTTGAGAAGTGCATAATTCTTTAGGTGTTATTGCACCACATAATTTATTTTTAGGATTCTGTGTGTTGTTTTTAAATCTTAAAATAAGTGCAACAATTCTTCTTAACTTATAAAAATTTGAATATCTATAGAATATATCTTCACTTAAATCTAACTGTCCTACATTACAAAACTTTTGAATTGATTTATCGCTATTTATAAGGGTATCACACTGTATACTATCCGTCACTACATAAGATTTATAATCATACATAATATGTTCATAGTATTTATCAGACAAGTACTGTGGTCCATGATACCACATGTAGCTCTCCTCCAATTTATGTGGAGCAGTTTCCCGCGACAACAAATCTGCAGGGTTGTCTTTACCTTTGACATAGGTCCAGGTAAAATCTTTAGTTAAATCTATGATTTCTCTTACCCTTTTTGAAATATAAGTATTTTTCTTTATGTTCTTGTTACCTAACCAAGCTAAGACTATCTGTGAATCTGAATGCAAAATCGTTCTTAAAGGAAAACGCGCACTAAGTGTATTATTTACTTTGTGTGTTAATTGAGAGAGAAGAAGAGCACTATTTAGTTCTAAATTTGGAATTGTGAGTGTTTTCTTTAAAGGTGCTACTCGAGACTTAGAACACAGTAAGTCTACACTAACTCTACCATCTCTATGAAAAACTCTTAAATAGAGACAGCATGCTATTGCATCAAATGAAGCATCACAGTAACCGAGCAGCTCTACATTATTAGTATCACCAAAAACAATACCACGCTGAGTATTGATGGGATTCATCTTCTCTAAACTTTCAACAAATTTATACCACTTATCTAGCAGGCTTGAGGGTATAACCTCATCCCAATTTATTTTTAAACTCCATAAACTTTGCATAAACAATTTAGCTGTAACTATTATAGGGCCAATAAGTCCCAAAGGATCATACATTTTACCTATAAAACTTAAAATTTCCCTTTTAGTTTTAAGTAACTTTAAATCTTGCGCTAGACATGAAAATACGAAGGAATCGGTAAGTATATTATATTTTAATCCTAAAGTTTTAATTATGTTGTCTTTATTAATATCAATTTGCTCAAAATACCTCTTATTTGATGGTATATCTTCTAAAATTTGTGTATTATTTGAACACCATTTATGTAATGTAAAACTGCCAAGACTTAATAATTGTATAAGCTCTTGTTTCAGATTCCGAAGCTGATCTATGTTGTCAGCGCCACATATTATATCATCTACATAAGTATTTCTAATTATAGCATCTGCAGCTAGTGGAAACCTGTCTTTATATATATAAGCAAGTTCCAACAAACACCTTGTAGCTAAGTATGTAGATGATTTCAAACCATAGGTAACTGTTTGCAACTGTAAACAAATTATAGGTTTCTGTGGATTATCTCGCCACAAAATATTTTGCAGAGGCGTGTGAATAGAATTAATAAAAATCTGCCTAAACATTTTTTCAATATCACACATCAATGTATAGCGATAAGTTCTAAATAATACTAATATATCAAATAACTCACTTTGAACTATTGGTCCATTTAACATGACATTATTAAGTGATATTTTACATTGTGATTTCAGGCTCCCATTGAACACAACCCGCAATTTGGTTGTCTTGCTATGCTCATTGTGCACTGCATGATGAGCAAGAAAATAAACAGGGTCATTATAAACATCATAATCATTTATATCTACTATTTTAGCATGTCCCAGAGATATGTACTCGTCAATAAAACATTTATATTGGTTAAAATAACTAGGATGAGCTTGAAACATCTTTTCTAATGAATAAAATCTCTGAAGTGCAGCTGTAAAAGTATCTCCAATATGCAACTTATTTAACGAGCTCTTTAGCGGTAAATCTACATAAAATCTGCAATTTTTTAAACTCATAGTATCTTTGAAGATACGTTCAGTCTTCTGAAATTCACAATTTACTTTATTACTCACCTCAGGGACTTTTTCAGACAACCAAAACTTCTCCATTATGTCACTCAACTTATCTTCATTTTCTACAGCATGATTAATAACTAAAGTAGTGTCATTGTTTATATTGTTACATGCCATCGAACCACCTACTATGTATCCAAATAGAGTATTCTGTAACACCAATCCATTATTTAAAAGTATGTGACCATGTAATAAGGTCTTAAAGTACAAATCTGCCCCGAGTAATAAGGAAATTTCAGACGGGACATTAAAATTGACATCAGCTAACTTAACACTCTTGGGTATCTCCAAGCTACTTAAATCAAAATAATTTTGAGGCAATTTTGTGGTTATGGAATCCACTACATGACATTTTACCTGAAATTGAGTATTATGAATTAGTGAGCTTAATGTGACATTTACAATTTGACTGACCTGATTATTTTTGTTGCCTACACCTATAATATTACACTTTTGAGAAATAGGACTTAAGTATAACTGTTCAACAAGAGACCTTTTTATAATTGAAGCTTGACTGCCACTATCTAGTAGGGCCTTAACATAAAATTCTTGTCCATACTTATCAAATGTCTTTACCTGTATAGTAGGTAACAAAACAGAAGTTACATTATTGACTAACAGTCTGTTAGAGTGCAAAGTTACAATATCTTTTTTCTCTTCATATAAGAGTGAATTGTGTGCATGTTTACAAGTTTTACATTTAAAATTAAACTTACATTTCTCGCTGTGCTCACGTAGGCATATTTTACAAAGTTTATTTAAATTGACAAAATTGAGTCGCTCATTTATGGTACTCATTTTAAATTTAGGACATAAAAATATAGGATGATCCATACTATTACAAAATAAACAAGCTTTTTTGATAACGGTGTTTATTGCCTTAGGACTCTGTTTAAAACGAGGACCTTCATAGAAAGGTGCACCCTTTAATGTGGGGCTATCCTCAAGCGCCATAGCACGCTTTTCCAAAAAAGTCAGAAATCCATCAATAGTAGGCATTTGATCAAAGTCCACCTTATCAAGATGATAAGCCCTATTGGTGTATGAATCTAATTTGCGACTTAATATTGATATTAACAACATATCCCAACTATCGGTGGGCATATTTAAATTTTTAAGTGCATACAATTGTTGTCTTATATCAGATATGAATGACCGAAGTGTAACTGCAGTTCCTCTTTGCATTTGAGGTAAGTCTAGTAAAATGTTTATATGATTAGACACTAAACGTGGTCTGTTGTCATAACGCTTATTTAACAATTCTAAGGCAACTGGATATGATTCATTTTCAATTGGTAAGTTAATAATTAAAGAAAGAGCATCATCAGTAACATATTTTCTTAAATAAAATAATTTTTGAACATTAGAAAGAGATTGATTTTTATCTATTACTGCCAAAAATAAGTCCCTGAAAGATTTAAATTTTGTAAAGTCTTTACCATCAAAACTACATATATCAATATTTGGTAATTTAGAATTAGAATGCTAACACTCGCTAAACTTTCACCGTTTTTTAATAAACTTAGGGTTTCGTTCAATTTTGACAATATTTGAAAATACTTTTCCTCAATATCTGCTATGTTTTCACCGTCTTTCTCATCAATTGACAATATATCTAAGGATACTTCTTCGTATTGTTTCAATGTACTTACAAGCTTCTCCTTTCTTGCCTGCAACATGTCCTTGCTTGCAGGAGCTAGCGCAACTGGGTCTTTTATAAAAGACTCGATCCTTGTAATTACTGCTTTAAGTTGTCGCCTTTTTATCCTAAGGCGTTTAATTTCCGTCTCCATTTTACAATGTTTACGTGAAAATATTCCAACCGCGAAATAAACTTATAAATAGTTTAAAACACGACAATGTATAGTCCGAAGCTATAGGATGACAGCCAGGAGGTGTCAAGTGCAAGTGACAGATGATTGTCACCACAGATTGTCACACTTGAGTTGACTGACGTTACGTGCTGAAGTTGTTCCTTGATGCGGCGAACAAAATGCAAATGGCTGCTCTACGCGTTGATCGTGACGTCACACTCCCATCCAACTTCACTCCAATCGAAAAAATTCCAACGAAGAAAGTACGAAATTCGTCCACAAATATAGATTTGGGAACTTACGTAGGCCTCCAGCAACTTCTTGGGCTCCATGCATAGGATGAATGCTCCACGAACTTGTGTTTTACCTACTTCACCATAGGTATCCGCCACCGACACCATGTGCTCTCATAGCAAGCACGCCGGGTATTATCACGACGAATCACTGATTTTATACAATTAACTATCGAAGGACCACTAAAGTATGTTAATGAAACATACTATAAATTACTCAATAACTTTATTATAATATATTTTAGCTTATTTTATGCACACAACTTTTGAATGTATGTGAACGCAATGGCCGTCCAAGTGAGAAGAGAAGAATTGCCATACACAAAACTTTAACATTAAAAATAAATTATTGCCATTATTACAATTTTTAGACTTATTTAATTAACTAATTTTATTATCTATGAAAAGTTAAATTATATCAATATTTTGTCTGTAATGAACTATTTTTCCACTATAATTTTACAATTTATGTTCATGTACTGAACACCTTTCTTTCCTTATAAAAAAAAAAATTTTCTTTCATGTTCCATATTTCTTTTTCACATTATTAACTTCAAATAAAGCAATGCATCTATTTAATTATTAAGAAAACTTACTTATCTTTTCATCTAATCATTTATCAATATAAAACAGCATATATTAGTAATCATAGCATATTTAAATCAGAATTATACGTAAATTTAACAAATTTAACTGCAGTTTTTCAGCTACCTTCAATTACCGACTCGAACATTTTAATTACAATATTAAACTTAAATTTTTAGATATTATTCATATATAGGTAGGTACTGCTTCATATTTAGTAACATTTCATATTAATTTCTACAATCGTCAATTGATTACAAACGTCAATATTTCTACAAACTTCAATATTTCTACAAACATCTTTTGATTTATAACCTCATGACAAATAACCTACCTACATAATTAACTTGTTCATTATAAAGTTCCGCTTTAAACAATAATTATACTTATATTTTCATATTATTCTCTGCTTTGTTTTAAAAATGAGTTCTATTAAAGATTTAATTAAAAAACGTGGAGGCCTAAAAGCTAAACTTACACCTTTCGGAAATTTTTTAAATCTTGTTAAAGGTCACGAAATATTAGCAGATACACAAAAATGTGAACTTGAATGTCGTCTTAGTAAAATTAACACCACGTTTGAACAATTTGATGTATTACAGGCGGAGATTGAAACATTGTCGGAAAAAGTCGATGAGGAATATAGCGAGCGTATACAATATGAGGAGCAGTATTATAGTCTCGTGGGTGTGGCGCACGCTATGCTACATAATGCAACATCGTCAGCCCCTTCTCGAGATGGATCGGTGTCGGGAGAACAAAACGTCAACTATACTCCTAAATTTAATTTACCGGTTATCAATGTACCACAGTTCGGCGGTGACTACCAGGATTGGTTGGAATTTCGAGATACGTATCTTTCAATTATTCATAACAATAATAACATTTCACAGGTACACAAATTTCATTATTTACGTGCTGCGTTAAAAGGTAGTGCATCTTTAATTATACAAAGTCTAGATATAACAGCAAACAACTACCCAATAGCATGGCAACTATTAACAGATAGGTACGACAACACACGTCTTTTAATTAATAACCACTTACAAGCTTTGTTTAAAACTAATCACATTACTTCTGAATTGAGTTCCGAGATTAGGAATCTAATTGATGTATTGAATAAAAATTTAAGAGCACTTGGAGCACTTGGTGAACCAGTCGATCACTGGGACACAATTGTTATTTACATGATGTCGAAAAAATTAGATTCCGTTACAAATCGAAAATGGGAGGAATACAAAAGCAGCACAAATTGTAATTCACCAAGTCTTGAACAATTTATACAGTTTTTAAATAATAGGTGTGATTTGTTAGATACATTATATACTGAACCATCGCAACCTTTCAATTTCATTAATAAAAATCAATCAAACTTACCGAATAATAACAAAAATTTATACTTTAAAAAAGATTTAGTATCAAGTAATGATAAATTTAATAACTATAAGAAAAATATTTCATGCCCCATGTGTTCACAAACTCATTATTTGTTTTCATGTCCATCATTTATTAAACTTGATATCGACGCACGAATAAAAAAGGCCACGGAAAGCAGAATATGCATCAACTGCTTACGTCCAGGTCATAATCGAAATCGGTGTAGACTTTCAAATTGTAAATATTGTAATCTTAAACATAACACTCTTTTGCACAAAGATGGATTCAAAAAAGAGTCATCATCATCATCTTCTAATGTAGCCCTTACAACAAATGTAACATCATCTCCTTATAGCTCTTGTGTCATATTATCCACAGCTTTGGTGCGCGTGAAAGATAAAGACGGCTACTTTCATACAGCAAGAATGTTATTAGACAATGGGAGTACTTGCAACTTCATTACAGAGGAGCTGTGTCACAGGCTTGGTTTGGTAAGACGTAACACTGACTCCATTATTTCTACAATAAATAGTCATACAACAAATGCCGTAGAGACATGTGAACTAGCATTTGAGTCTTGTTTTGGTGATTACAGTACAAATATCAATTGTTATATTTTGCCAAAAATCATAAACGCTCTTCCTAGTTCTTACATAAACATTACGCATCTACCTATTCCCCCAGAAATTAAATTAGCTGACCCTACATTCAACATACCTTCTTAATTTGACATTTTAGTAGGGGCAGAAATATTTTGGGCAGTATTAAATTCAGAAACCTGTAACATTGGTTCATCATATCCTAAATTACATTCTTCTAAACTAGGATGGCTTCTGTCCGGTTGCATTTATAATGACTATATACAAAATAATAATGTCTGTTATCATACTTCTAATCACGAACTAGATCAAACTTTAACAAAATTTTGGGAGTTAGATTCTATTTCTTCTCAATATTCATTTTCTCATGAAGAAAAAGCTTGTGAGGATATATTTCAAAATTCCACTTGTCGCACTTCAACTGGTCAATTCGTAGTTACTATATCATTAAAGAGCTCACCGGACAGCTTAGGAGATTCATACGCTTTAGCTAAACGACGATTTCTTGCACTTGAAAATAGATTTAAACGAGATAGTAAATTTAAACATGACTATGATGAATTCATTAGAGTATACATTAATCTCGGCCACATGACTTTAAATTTACCTAATTCACACATGGCCAATAAACATAATTATTACTTGCCACATCATGGAGTAATTAGAGAGTCAAGTACAACATCAAAATTGCGCGTTGTTTTTGACGCATCTGCCGTTACGATGTCTGGTAAGAGCTTTAATGATATACAAATGATAGGCCCTAGAACTCAAGATGATCTTTTTTCTATTCTGTTACGATTCCGTGAACATAAATACGCGGTAACTGGGGACGTAGAAAAGATGTATAGGGCTGTATTAGTGCATGAATCACAACGCTCTTTACAACAAATTATATGTATACAGATTTAATTCAAATGAACCTTTTAAAACATACACACTTAATACTGTTACATATGGTACCTCATCAGCTCCCTATTTAGCCACAAAATGTCTGGTATCTCTTGCTAATGAAACATCAAATTTGAATGCACAGCGCTCTATTAAACATGATTTTTACATCGATGATTTTTTAGGAGGTGCGAACTCCATAGAATCAGCTATTGAACTAGCTAAGAATATAAAATCTACTTTAGAATCCGCAAAGTTTAACTTAAGAAAGTGGCAATCAAATAGTCGAGTAATTTTAGAAAGCTTAAATTTTAGTAATGATTGTAAAAAAAAATTTTTTAATTTAATTTGTAAAAAATTAAATTTAGATTCTTCACCTTCTAAAACATTAGGATTATACTGGGATACTTTAGTTGAAACTTTTTATTTTTCAATAAACAATTCTTTTGAACATAAATATACAAAACGTAACATTCTTTCATTTATCAGTCAAGTCTTTGACCCTTTAGGCTTAGTGGGCCCTTGTATATTACAGACAAAAATTTTACTACAACATTTATGGTTGCAAAAGTGTGGATGGGATGATGAAGTACCACCTAAAATCAAACACGAATTTACTAACATAATCAGTTGTCTCTCTCGTCTAAATTCAATACGCATACCACGTTGGACTTTACAAGATAATCCCCAAGTAGTGCAACTACACGTATTCACAGACGCCTCAGAACGTGGTTATGGTGCGTGTATTTATGTAAGAACTATCTCTACCAGTGGCTTAATTCATGTTTGCCTTTTAACATCAAAAAATAAAGTGTCGCCTTTAAAACCTACAACTATACCTCGATTAGAGTTATGCGGCGCTTTATTAGGCACGAGACTCTTTAAAAAAGTTGTAACATCTTTAACGATAGAGTTTGATGATTGCTACTTTTGGTGCGACTCTACAATAGTTTTGGGCTGGCTCTCGATGGAGTCAGGTTCCCTTAAGCAGTTTGTAAGAAACAGAGTCAATGAGATAAAAGAGACCACAAGTTGTATGAAATGGAGTTATGTGCAGTCTAAACTAAACCCTGCTGACTTAGCTTCTCGGGGGGTGAATGCTGACTTCCTCAGCGCTTCCGCACTTTGGTGGAGAGGCCCTGACTTTCTACATACATCAGAATTTTGTATTCCTTCTACTCCAAATTTTGATAGCATTTCACTTCCAGAGCTTACGCATCACATACATAATAATAATTCATCAATAAATAATAAAAATTCATTACATCAATTAGTTCATCAAACATCAAATTTTAAAAAATTAATAAGAATATTAGCATACATTCATAGATTCATTTTTAATTGTCGAAATAAATTGAAAAAACATAATAATTTTTTATCTTCGTCAGAATTACAAATGGCACAAAAACGTATTCTCAGTTATTCTCAGCAGGAAATGTTCCCTGAAGAATATTCATTACTCACGGCTTCCAAACCAATACCAAAGGGTAGTAGGTTACGAGCACTTACACCTTTCTTAGACTCAGATAATTTAATACGAGTTGGTGGAAGATAAAAAAAATTCATTTTACACATATGACATTAAGCATCCTATAGTTTTGTGCTCAAAACATCATTTAACTAAAATCATTTTTGAATGTAAGCATAAAGAATTATTTCATGGTGGCGCTCGGTTAATTTTATCCAATATAAGAAATCATTTTTGGCCATTGGGTGGCAGAAATTTAGCAAAATCAGTTGTTCATGCTTGCATTCGATGTACAAGACATAACGCAAAATCACCACAACCCATTATGGGTAACTTGCCAGCGTAAAGAACTTATCTTGAATTTCCATTTCTAAACACAGGAGTCGATTACGCTGGTCCAATTTTAATAGCTGACCGAAAGGGACGCGGTTATAAATTACATAAGTCTTATATTTGTGTTTTCATTTGTTTTGCAGTCAAGGCCGTGCATTTAGAGCTTGTGACAGATCTTAGCAAGGAGGCTTTTTTGGCTGCCTTCAATCGTTTCATATCGAGAAGGGGTAAACCTCAAAACATGTATTCCGACAATGGTACAACCTTCGTAGGAGCATGTAATGAACTTAAGCGTTTTTTGAAATCTAACAATCCTTATATACAGACTAGTTTGGCTGAACTTAATATTAATTTTAATTTTATACCACCATATTCGCCTCACTTCGGGGGTATTTGGGAGGCTGCAGTTAAATCTGTTAAGACTCTTTTGTATCGTACTTTAAATTTAACACATCTCGTTTATGAGGAACTTTCAACATGTTTATATCAAATAGAAGCTATCCATAATTCAAGACCTCTTACGCCTTTGTCTACCGACCCTCTAGACCTTACCTTTTTAACACCAGCCCATTTCCTTATTGGACGACCACTCTTGTCTGTTCCATACCCCCCACTTCAAGATGTGAACATTAATAGACTTCAACGCTTTCACAGAATAGAGAAGCTCAGACAGCATTTTTGGAGCCGCTATACACATGAATATATAAATCAACTTCAACAGAAACAAAAATGGCACGCATCTTCTGGTAAACTAGAAATTGGAGACATAGTCCTGATCAGGGATACCAGGGCACCACCGTTGCTTTGGTCTATGGGAAAAGTAATAAAGCTGATGAAGGGCAGCGACGGAGTTTGCAGAGTTGCCGAAGTACAAACAAAGAGAGGCCCTATAATTAGAAGCTTTAACAATCTCTGTCCTCTTCCAGTGAAACATTCTTGAAGATCATAAATCTTCAAGGCCCGGGAGTATGTTCGCGACATCGCGCACTGGTACAGCGCACACGGCGGCTTGCTGCGTCGGCGTCTAGCGAATAGCGGAGCGTGCCTACGCGCGCCCCACCGCTACTAGCTGTCACTTCTCTTCGATTCGACCGTTTTCCTCGTTTAGCCGCACCAGGCTCAACATTGTTTAATAATCATTTTGATTCATCTACATATTTGTTAATTCATCAAGTCAAGGTCTTACTAATTTTCTACAACTTAAAAATACAGTCCACTTGGAATATGCATCTATCTTTTATTTAAATCACCAACACATCCTTTTGGTACTGAAGCTTGGGTTCTGCCATCTGTTTTTTTCCATTTTAGTAAAAATTTTCTCCAAGCAATTTTCATTGGCCTAAAGAAAGCGATGTCTAGAGGCTGGGTTAAATGGGTAGAATTTGCCGGTAAAAATATAAATGAAACATTTTGTTTTTCACAAATTCTAATCACTTCAATTGATAAATGGGACGACAGATTGTCACCAATCAAAACTTTTTTTCCGGGCTTATCTTTAAAGAATGGAATCACAACGGACTTAATGTAATCTTCAAAAGTGTTGCCATCAACCCATCCAGATGCAGTTCTGTTGTAGCGTGTACCTTTGGGTCCGCCTGTAATCCAACTATCATAAATATTGTTGGCCTTATAAATTACATACGGAGGCAAAAGCTCTCCTGCAGCTGTACCAGCCATCATTATGGATATTGAAGACGAAGAGAAGAGAATTTTGACTGGTTAAGGACCCTTTCAGGGTACTTGGTCCCCCTTTTAACTATAATCTTCGTGCGTCCAGGGTCATCACTAAGGTTTGTTTCATCATAATTGGCTATATTTTTTGGATCAAGTTCTTTCAGTGACTCCTCTAACTGCACAAAGTTAAACTGCAACGAAATAGAATCATTATATCTTTTTAAGAATCTTGTGGCATAATCTGGTCCTGGCATATTGTTTTTGAAACGCCTGTGCGTTATACCTATATTGTCCAAATATAATTTAACCATAAGTCTTAAATCATATGTGTCTAATGGGTAGCCCCAATTGCTGCATACATTCAAATATTGAACAATGTGGCGTTCTGTGTCTTCATCTAAAGCATTTTGTCCACCTTGCGGCTTCATAGTTTTCCTACCCCTTTCAGAACGACAAAAAATAATATCGTTTTTGAAAACAAAAATTGGTAATTTAGCTTCTTTAATGAATCAAGTGCTTATAAAAAATAACTTAAAAAATCCCCCTCTTTTTGTTCTTCTTGTTTTCTTTTTGTTTTCCCCCTGTCGTTTTCAAATGTGCTAACGCACAATCATGCATATATATGGAATTCAAGGTTCAACTTAAAACAATTATTGATATTTTCAATAAAGATTTATTACATGTAGTATACAGTAGTGTTAGCACAGCACTTTGAGATCATTTTAATACAGTTTTATGACTCAAAGTCACATCAAAAATGCAAATCGCGTACTTAAATTACTCAGTCTTCGTAAGTTACTAACAAAGAAACATAAAAATTCTCTTCTATAAAATTAAAAGTATTATAACAAAGAAAAACAAAACTAATTTAATTACTAACCAATTAAGTAACGTAAAAAAATTTGAAAATTACAATCACTTTGAGTGATATTCTAAAAAACAATTTTGGTTTCTCAAGATGCACAAATACACGTTGCATTTTGTGCATCTTATTTTATATTTTATTTATAGATCCAGACCTTCTTCGATACTGCCCAGTCACCAGAAACCTTTGGTAAACTCGCCGAACTGCAGAACGGCTCAGATTTAACCTCCTGGCCACGATACGTTGACTTATGCCTTGTTGCAGCAAAGCCACAACTTGGGCCGCCTCAGCTTCTGTAGTGTTCATTATTTTTAGTCAAAATTAATCAAAATACAGCCACAGTAAATAAACTTAACGTTATTAACAAGTAATCCCTACAAAGGGCTCTTCCGGACTCAAAGAACGATTCGAATTTGTTACGATGTAAAACCATCAAATCAGTACTCAACAGTGTTTCTGTATAAGAAATGGTTAAGTACCTTCAAGTGCAATAAGATTTACGACAAAAAAGATGTCAAACATCGTAACCGACCCTCAAAATAAAAAACAAACGTGTGAAACAGGTTATCTGTGAAACAATCGTACTCAACAGTGTTTCTGTATAAGAAATGGTTAAGTACCTTCAAGTGCAATAAGATTTACGACAAAAAAGATGTCAAACATCGTAACCGACCCTCAAAATAAAAAAACAAACGTGTGAAACAGCTTATCTGTGAAACAATCGATAAATATTAAACAAAAAGTGGGTGGGTCGATTTTTTTGATGACCTGTGTAGTTGGCATTTTGCTTTCATGAAGTGTAAACGAATTTTTTTTTATCCGGACTAAGACTGAAAATGTATTTGTGCAAGGCGAAGTTAACTATCGGGCAGAAAACAATACAAAAATGACGATTACCAAGAAAAATAACAAAATGAAATAAAATTATGGTGATAATTGGGAAACCTTGGACGTATTAATTTTTTAAATTAAAGAAAGAGCACAAGAACAACCGGAAAATATGATTGAAGTCCCGAAAGCAATTACCATAATACCTTGTCTGACTTGTGTAAGTCTGGATTTACAGAACATAATAGCTATGTGTAGATTAAGTGCACTTTTGTTTTTGTCATTTTCTTTTGCATCTTTGGCGGTTTCTTTGGCGTCTTCTTTTTTATGTTTCTCTGCATCGACGTTGCTAAATCTTGTTTATAAGGAGAAGATGTCAAAATTGTAGGCTTGGTGGTTTTTTGGTCAGTTGCCCTAAAAAGCAGTCAATACCTATTTTCAAATATTCCCAAAAGATCTGATTTGAAAAATGGGTGAATTTGTTTGTAGCAAGCGAGAGTTGTGTAATTTGTTGATAAATGGGAATAATATAGAAGACTACTTACAAGAAAATTTCAATTTGTCACCACAGGATATGGCTACTGTGGTCTCTTACATTCAAAGAAACTTGGTATCTAAATGTAACGAACGCTGGAGAAATGCATCTCGGATAAAAGAACGCTTTAAAAGTAAGAACGTCAATTGGTTAGATGGTCAATTTCGTGTTTCACTAGAGAGTCGAGTCACGGTTAATGACCCTAATACGTCTGGAAGTAATGGTGACAGACCTTCGAAACCATACGAAGTATCTTCAGAAAAAACAAAGAAACAAAAAAAACATGGAGTTAATACAAGAGTACGGATTGGATTGTGTGCTCAATGCATATGCTCAGGAGTTACGGTCTATGGGTGAGACGGAGGAGGCCACAATCGTTAATATTATACGAACTGCATCAAAAAATGATAAGAAAAAAATTCTTAAATACATTACTGAAAACTCTGAAGACGTTACACCTTTTTCAAAGGAGGAAGCACTACGGACCTTTATTGACTTAGATCTTAAAAAAAGTATCGAAAACTTCGACTTTGTTTGGCGGACAAAGACTGCTCAGTGTTTCCATCTTATCCAACTTTAGTGGAAGCGAAGAAAAACATAAGTTTAAAAGTCAATCTGCAGGACTTGTTGGATCATACTGTGGCACGTATATTACTAATTGATTCAGTTTACAAAAACAGTTTAAGAAAGTTGAAACTATTCTGTAAATGGGGTTGTGACGGGTCATCAGGACAGAGTGAATACAAGCAAACAAGCAAGTTTTGCCCGAAGAAAGCGATTTAATATCAGATGCAAACCTTTTTATTGCTTCACTTGTACCCATTAGTCTCATAGATGAGACAACTAATACTGTTGTTTGGAAAACCGCATCTGTTGTGGCTGATATCAACAATCGAAAACAAAATCTGTCTCCCTCCCTGATAAATAAGAATGGTGAGGTAATCGAAATTACTCATGACCTATTTTTAACCATGATTGATGATAGTAGCACAAGTTTTAACTGAGACTCGTTCAAGCGCTTCTTGTACAGTTTGTGGTGCTACTCCTCGGCAAATGAATAACTTAGAGGCAGTTAGGACACGACATGTGAACGAAAGTTCATTTGAATACGGACTGTCAACACTACATGCTTGAATTAGGAGTATGGAGATGATCTTACACATTTCTTATAACTTGTCTTTTGAACAGCTGTCAGCTACTACACCTGAAAAAAAGACGAAAAGAAAAAACTGGTACAAAAGCGATTTAGGGAGGAAATGTGACTGCATGTCGATAAACCTCGACAAGGCACTGGAAATAGTGATGAGGTAATGACAGAAACACAACTCGGAGATTTTTTCAGAATTACTCTTGCTCTGCAGACATTACAGGTGTAGACGTAGAATTTATAAAACGAATGTACATAATACTACAAACTATGTCATCTGGAATGGCTATTAATTCAAAAAAGTTCGGCGAATACGCATATAGTACAGCCCAACTGTACGTAAATATTTATAATTGGTATTATATGCCTTCTTCCGTGCATAAAATACTTATTCACGGAGAAAAATTTATTTTTACCTATTTTGTACAATTGTCCGAAGACGCGCAAGAATCCCGAAATAAGGATTACAAAAAGTTTAGACTTCATCATTCTAGAAAGTGTTCAAGAGTGGCTACCAATGAAGACGTGTTCCATACCTTATTGTACACTTAGGTTTAAAGAACTTTATTTCTCATAAGAATTTACATTCACTTAAAATGAGATACAATGACATTTTTTATACAATTGTAAGAAGACAGTTTTAACATCTGGGCCGTTGGATATAGAAGACTTTCTTATTTACTATAGTGAGGATACAATATGATTTTTTAGTTTGATTTTAAATGATTTTATACTATCACATAGTTTTATTTCATCTGGTAGTTTGTTGAACAGCTGTACTCCTTCAAACAGAATTGTTTTTTTACCATAATTAGTAGTTACCACTTCTGATCCATACATATCAAGTTTGAGAAACACCTCAGAAACAATATCGAAAGAACTTTTAGATGAAGCCAAGGCCCTTCTTGCTATCAACGAAAATCTGCAGGAGCTTCCTGAATTTTGTACATATTTTTTTTCTCGTTTGTGACTATTATTCCATACATACATACGTTCACGCCTGTATCCCAGAGGAGTAGGCAGAGATTACGTCCCTCCACCTGCCACGATCCTGACAAACCTCTCGTGCCTAATCTACAGTCATACATCTTCTCATACACTGTCGGCGATTGTACGTACTTCTTACTTGGCCGATTTTCAATTTATGTAAATTACAAAAAAAGATAAATTTGTTTATTTTTCAATTTGAATGAATGAATATGATATGAATGCATGTATTTTTTTAAGTTTTATTTCTCAAATTAATTAGATAATAAACAGAATTTTCAAAATCAAAATTATTTCCATTAAACTTTGTATATACAAGTATATGTGTCCAAAATTACAGCTCATTTAGTTTTGAAACAACTGAGATACTGATTTTTGAGACGAAATCTACGCGCTTTTCTCATAGTGCGGTGATGTAGCACTTGGTTTCACATGCTGTAAAAAATGCTCGAACCATTGAGTAAATAGATCAAGTTGTATCCATCCGGATGGATGACAAGCATGGATGGCACTAAGTGGAGCACCTTTCATCAGTAGTAACTGAGGTACTGAGGTACTTAACTATTTGGCTAGACTATTTAACTGAGGTAGGGCACAGCAGGAAACTTCCTGCTCAAAATATGGAGCAGCCCGACTGGGGTAGAACCTCGACCTTACAGAAGACCACAGCTAAATAATACTATTTTCAAGCAGTATTGTGTTTCTGTTGGTGACTCACCAATACTGCTACACTACTTACACACCAATGGTGAGTAAGGTGACCAGAGCTCCTAGGGGTATTGGGGATAGGGTCGGCAACGCGCTTGCGACGCTTCTGGTGTTGCAGGCGTCTATAGGCTACGGTAGTCACACCATCAGGTGAGCCGTACGCTTGTTTGTCGACTTAGTAACATAAAAAAAATAATAGTAGATTGTCCCGTTTCCTCGGGAATATCATCATCGGCGGGACAAATGTGCCACCTGCACTCATACATATCACACAAGTGATCGTTGATCCACGTTCTGCTGACGTTACGGTTCCTATTTGTTTTTTGCCCTTGAGAGCTACTATCTCCGGCATTTTTGATGACACCACTGAAATCCCAGTTTCATCCACGTTATAAACATTGGTTGCAGGATACTGGATTTGATCAAAAGAGCTCTCCAACAAGTCAAAAAATTCGTTTACATTTTCTTTGTTAAATCCTTTCATTCTAGCGATTGATGTGCCTGTTAGACGGCGAAATCAAAGACATTACAAGAGACTAGACCGACAATACAAACTTTTAGTATGAAAACCACTTCAACCGATCCTTGCGGGGGGAATAGGCGTGGTTGAGGCGTGGCTTCAATCACGCGATCAAAATAAACCAATCACGACGCTTTGCAACGCTTACGTCTTTCGGCTAGGCTTCCGCTTAGTGCGGTTCCGTTAACGATAGGTTTATCGAAAATCGTAATCGTAAATTTTTTCTTATTATACGACAATTGATATTATTTTTATACATTATCAAAATTATATTGTAAATCAATTTTATATACTTATGCATAATGGTATTAAAATGTAAAGTAAAACTACGAGGTAAATCAAACTTTTTATTTAAAACTACTAGTTTTTAATATCGTATCTTAGAACACTTACAGTAATGCTATCAAGCGAACAAATTGACTGATCCTTGAAATTTATCAGATAATTAATATTAACGTACATTTCGTAAAACAATCACACGATACACTTATTTTTTACACAATATTTGAGACGATTTTTTACACCTTGGTGAACAAAAACCGTTTTTTTGCACATGTCTAAGTTTTTAAGAAATAAAATATAGCCTATGTTACTTCTTAATAATATAGCTTTCTATTAGTGAGAAAATTATTAAAATCGGTATAATACTTTTGGAGCCTATTCAATACAAACAAAAAAAGGTAAAAAGGTGTGTGTGCGATTCACACACGATAGAAGTGAAACTTCTTTGGTAAACTAATTAAAAAAAAAACTAATTTAAAATTAGCGGCATGCAAGTTTCACTTAACACTGCAGTACTCGCGCCCTAATTTTCTAATATTTTACTCGCGTGGTGTGAATTTTCAGACCATTTACATTGATCGATTGTAGGTAAATATATAATACAATATGAAATAAAATGCGTTCAAATAGTGAAAAGTGTTTATTGTTTATTCTAAATATTATAAAAATAAATGTATTTTAATGAAATGAACAAATAAAATGTAATTTAAAAAAAATGACGAAAAAGTTATTAATTTTGCCAACTCTCCGAAACATTTTAATTTTTTTTTATTTAGTTTTAACAGTTTTTATGTATTTTGATGACAAGATATACAAATTAGAACTTGATGGTCCGAACAAATCCATCGATTACATATATTATAGAATTTCGAAGCAGAACGATCACGTGATCGTGGGCAATAGGCGCATCGACCACTTTTTTCTGTTCTCTGGACATTCCGATTTGGATTTGGGTCATTATCACCGCTTTGTGGTTTTAAAAGTATCTGAGCTTTAGTTTTTAGTTCCCATGGAATATTTGGATCAAAAAATGAGCGTTTTTAGCGTTACCTTTAGGTCCACATTGTTGTACTAAAATATTGTGCGATCTAGTTCTTGATGACGGTGGTGGTGTTTTGTTCCAACGAGTGCCATTTCTAGACTGGTAGTAGTTTGAGAAAGTACTCAGAGGAACATTGTCGTCGCTTGAAAAACTATTTTCCACATTTTCTTCCATGTCTTCATCTACCCTCTCTTCTGTGCTCCTTTCTTCCGTCTCTTCTATGCTAATTTCATATTCTTGCTCTGATTCTGAGTCATGGTTTAGCTCTGTAACACATTCTTCTTCATTATCTTCTGTACCACTCGACGCAATATCACTCACAACCTCCAGCTCTTCTTCCAACCAGCATCGTATTATATTATCCTGACGTTCGTCCATAATGGCGACAAATCTGTAATGAACAACACAAATTCATAACAAAATATACAAAAGTCTTATAGAAACCGAAATCATCTCGAATAGAAGAAAAATAAAACCAATACTTACAAAAAATACTTAATAATCGAACGAGAGATTTTGTAACGCCGATACTCGCGTGGGGTGAAATTCCGTTCCGAGCACTTTCCCCCCATTTTTTTGCCACTAGCGCACGCGTCGAGTGACAGCTCCGTACTGACCTTGAACCTAGTTTACTTGACTAAGATTACACTAAGCGACACAGTCTGTATTCAAATAATTTATAAAATATGGGTGAAAGCCCCAGACCAATGTCTGGGGTGAATAATCACCCCGCGCGAGTACTGCAGTGTTAAAAAAAACTTTCCTCTTTATAATATTACAGGTTGTCCCGTAATGAATGGATACCTGAACGTGCGTGTGCGGAGGGGGAGGTGGGTTACAAAACCAAAAAAAAAATTTTTGTATCTCAAACACATATATATATATATATTCCCTTTCACAAAATAAGCCAAGACCATATTGAACTTTTATCAATCCCACTGCACGCTTGTTGCGATCTATCTATAAAAAAGTTCTAGTTTCTAGTACATAGGTACACAACTGACAGATAGCGCTACTGGTAATTGTATTGTAATCGAAGATATTTCTATGTTAAATTGTTCTTCAGCTGTAAATAAAATAAATTTCAACACGTCACGACGCATAAGTGATATTGACGAAAATGAAGATGATTTTGAAATAGATCATGTATGTCTAGATGAAAATGATTTGTCTAAATTCTGTAAAAATGTTATAGAATATATCGCAGGTTTTGTCGTGTATCGTCTCATTAAATTGTTGAAATGTGATACTTGTGTAGGTGCATTAATTTCATTGGTTCCAAAGCACCACAATTTCATAAGTAAGAGGAGTATAAATGATAAACTCATTCACCCCTCAGATGACGTTCTTAAAATTTGTGAAATGTCTGAATTAGTTATTAAAAAAGCTATCGTTGAAAGTGGAGGAAAACAAATAAAGCCAAAATTTACCACGCCATACTTAGTAGCTAAAATAATGAAATTTTTAATTGGTACAACTATTTTCCAAGAGATAGATTTTCATCAATATGATACAGATCCATTGGATAATCACTTAATCGATCTTTGTAAAGCTATAATGCAATTATACATCAACACCCGCTTAACATATTTAACAAAATCATTTTCATCAAAGTTATCCCAACTCCAAAAGCTGAATAAACTATGTAACTTTAAGCCGATATCTAGCATTTGCATTACCGTTACATTTTCCGTGAATAAAATGCAAGTTAGCATACTCTTGGGGTGTATTTAAATTTCTCGTGACATCACACAGTCCTGATGATAAGCACAAGACAAATTTTGCCCTAATATTACAAAATAAAAGTTCAATATGGTCTTGGCTTATTTTGTGAAAGGGAATATATTCTAAACTATCTTTTTCACCACCAATCAAACGATTAAGCATAGATTTGGCACTTTCCGCCGCAACACAAAATCCTAGGAATCCAGTTTTGCGAGGTGATTTTATAACTGGTACTATAGCTTCACCATTTTTTTTGTTGACTTAACGACCGTTAGATTTTTTAAATACATACTTAATGTATCCAATTTATCTAAAACGTTGTTTTTATTTTGTTTAAATACTGCTCCTTTTAACCCCTTTCCCCTAACTCTTGAGTCCAGTATATCAAAGAGGTCATTAATTACTTTAATAAAATTAATTGTTCCTCCGGCATTAACGAAAATTGGTGATTTCAAATCATCAGAACAATATGAGAGTGCCAAAGCTACACTTCGACTTAAAAGTTGTGTAGCCAACTTAACACGCATTATTTTATTTTTAAAATGGATGTGCTCTTTGGTCAATTTATTAGAGAGGTGAAATCCTTCCTTTTCTTGTATAAAATGTAATTCTTCAATGAGATTCCATGATATAGAATTACCATCTAAGTCCTTAAATTCTCGGTAAGCTTCAAAAGCGTTTCGAACCAATTTAATTAGATGAAATGGGTCCAAAAACACAGAAATTGTGTAATCTTCATATGTAAAACTAGTTTTCAAATTATCAGGATCAAATGAGCAGCCAAGTATTTCACACATGGCAATATTAGATTTGTGACCATCAAATGTTAAACTTACAACTTCTACTCCCGTTTCTTTCAATAAATACAAAGCAGTTTTTACTAATTCAGCCTTTTGTTCGCCTGACACACCTTTAGTCAAAAAATATCCTATCGGAACCTTCCAAGACGCGTTGAAGTAATATAATAAAACATGATTTTTATGTCGATGATTTACTTACCGGAGGGTACAGCATCGATGAGGTATTAAACATACGTGAGCAGGTTACTAAAGAGCTTGCCTTAGCTTGTATGCCATTACGAAAATGGAAATGTAACAGTCATCACATAGTTGATGAGACTACTCAATCACCGATTGATTTAAATAAAGGTAGTACTGAACCCAATAAAATATTAGGTTTAGGTTGGGAAATCGATTCAGATAGTCTTTGTTTTCCTACAAATTCATCAGTTTCCCAACGTTATACTAAACGAGCCATTCTTTCTGTTAATGCTCAAATTTTTGACCCATTAGGTCTGCTAGGACCGTGTGTTATCACAATGAAAATTTTGCTACAAACTTTGTGGTTGCGCAAACTTTCTTGGGATGATGAGTTAAGTTCAGACATCATTAAAATTTGGGCAGACATAATTAAAAATTTACCTACCTTAAATAATATTAAAATTCCGCGTCGCGTAATTTGTGATTCATATAAAATTATTGAGCTCCATATTTTTACGGACGCTTCCGAGCGAGCATACGGCGCATGTGCATATGTGCGAAGTTTAAATGATAAGGGAGATATTTTAATTCGACTATTAATGGCAAAAAGCCGTGTCGCTCCCATCAAGCCTACCACCATTCCAAGACTTGAACTTTGTGCAGCATTAACTGGAGCACGGTTGTACGACAAAATCATTAACTCACTTCTTTGCCAATTCAATTCTGTCACATTTTGGACTGATTCCACTATTGTGTTAGGGTGGTTAAAAATGTTACCGATTAGATTACAACCATTTGTGCGTAATCGTGTTGCTGACATCCTAGAAAGAACTAGTGGTCAGACATTGAGGTATGTTTCCACTCTCCATAACCCTGCAGATTTAATATCTCGTGGTGTTAATATTAATTTGTTGGAATCATTAGAACTTTGGTGGTCAGGTCCTGTATTTTTACAGAGTGATATATCAGACTGGCCAACCAATCCTGGAGTTACCAACAATCTACCTGAAACTCGTCAGGAAGCCACATTTCATTCAATCTTAAATCCGGTAGATTCAAACACCTCCATAATTGACTTTGAACGTTTTTCTAGTTTATTACGATTGAAACGATCATTTGCGTATGTTTTAAAGTTCATACATACATGCAAAAATAAGGCAAAGGTTAATAGTTCGGTTACGAGCGAAGAATTAGAGTTGTCTTTGAAATCATTAATTAAATTATCTCAGAATCAATCATTTCCTGAGTATCAATTACTACTTAATAAAAAAGAATTACCAAAAAAAGGAAATTTAATAAAACTCAATGTTTTTCTAGATGAAAATAACATCATGCGTGTCGGAGGGCGATTAGCTCACTCAAATTTTACTTATGCTCAGAAACATCCTATATTATTACAGTCCGCTCATCATTTCACTAAATTGTTATTTCGTTTTGAGCATATTAAACTTATGCATGCAGGACCGCAATTATTGTTAGCCTCCATCCGAGATATCTACTGGCCGATAGGTGGTCGTTCTTTAGCAAGGGCATGTTTTCGTCAATGCATTCGGTGCAAACGATTTAGAGGTCAAGTAACTGCCCCCTTAATGGGAAACTTACCAAAAGAACGTGTTACTCCTAGTTATCCCTTTCAAAATGTAGGCATTGACTATGCAGGACCTACAATGTCTGCTAGTCGCCGGGGTCGCGGTTGTAGGCTCATGAAGGTATACATAGATATATTTGTTTGCTTTGCTACTAAAGCGATTCACCTTGAACTGGTGAGTGACTTGACTTGTGGTAATTTTCAGTCAGCTTTGCGTAGGTTTATAGCACGCCGAGGTAAGCCTACAAATTTGTTTTCGGACAATGGTACCTCATTTGTAGGTACATATAATGAGCTTTCTCAGTTTTTAATTAATAATAATAAAACCTTGTTGGAAACCGCAGCCAATGATGGCATAAATTTTCATTTCATTCCGGCGTATTCACCTCATTTCGGTGGATTGTGGGAGGCTGGTGTAAAGTCAACAAAATTTCACTTAAAGAGAGTGTTGGGAAATTGTAATTTACCGTTTGAGGAACTTTACACCACGTTATCACAAATTGAGGCCATTTTAAACTCCAGACCTTTGACGCCTTTGTCTACAAGCCCAGATGATTTGAAGCCACTCACTCCTGGTCATTTTTTAATTGGACGGCCTCTCACATCACTGCCATCACGGGACATCACGAACCATTCTTCCACATTTTTAACACGGTTTCAAAGAATTGAACAACTCCGCCAACACTTTTGGGCAAGGTGGAGTAAGAAATATGTTTCAGAACTCCAACAAAGGGTGAAATGGTTCACTCATAAGGACCCACTGAAAATTAATTCCCTGGTTCTTCTGAAAGAAGACAACCTTCCACCTTTAAAGTGGAGATTGGGTCGCATAATTGCACTGTATCCAGGTTCTGATGGCATAAGTCGCGTCGCTGACGTCAAGACATCCACCGGTGTTATCAGAAGATCTTTCAGCAAGATGTGCCTTCTACTTGAAGCTGATGGTTCTGTTGGAAGTAATGCTTCCAACGCCCGGGGGCATGTTTAGGCATACTGGCATGTAAGATGTGTGTGCCATTCTATGTTTGAATTTTTTTTAAAGAGAACTAAAATTATTTCATTGACGTTGTTGTATAAAAATGTAATATTGTCTTGGTCATATTTCATTGTAATAAAGATTTTTTTCTTGTTATAAATTAGTTTATCTTATATCCATTAGTGAAAATATTAGCAAGGAATTATTAAACTTAACAATATCATCATATCCCCATTCAACCGCTATATATGGAAAGGAATTAATAAAGATGTAACTCAGTGGACCAAAGCGTGTACCAGCTGCCAAAAGTCCAAGGTTCATAGACATACGGTTGCACCTTATGGTAATTTTGTACACACGGATCGTTTTGAACATTTGCATATGGATGTAGTTGGGCCATTAACATATTGTAGCGGGTACCGATACATCGTGACCATGGTAGACAGAAGCACTGGTTGGCTGGAAGCCTAACCTGTAAAAGATATAACCGCCGAGACTATCGCGGATATCATTTACACCGGATGGATCGCAAGGTTCGGAACTCCTTTGTATTTAACGACAGACCAAGGATCGAACTTCTTGTCTAATTTATTTACACAATTAGCCAAAAGAATGGGTATTACGAAATTCAGAACTACCGCATACCACTCACAGTCAAATGGACTAGTAGAGAGGTGGCATCGTTCGCTTAAAACCGCACTTATGTGCCGAGGTAACACAGAATATTGGGTATCAGAATTACCATCTGTGTTACTTGGATTACGAGCGAGTTTAAGAGATGATACGCAAATAAGTGCAGCGGAAATGGTATTTGGTGAACCGATACGATTACCGGGAGATTTTTTCGATTCAATACAACGAGAAACCTGTAATTCTGAGTCGTTTTTAAAAGATTTACGTTCTAAAATAGCGAATTTAGCAGCAGTGCCAAAAAGAGAAATGCACCAAGGATATTTGTTCACCCGGATCTGAAAGATTGGCAAAATCTTGTTTTTTGCCAATGTTTTTGCCAATGTACTTTTTAATAAACTAAAGCCATATGTAGAATCCAGCTTGGGGGAGTATCAGTGTGGGTTCCGTCCAAACAGGTCCACAGTAGACCAAATTTTCTCGCTCAGGCAGATCCTTGAAAAAACGTATGAATACAACGTGAACACTCACCATCTTTTCGTAGACTTTAAGGCTGCCTATGACAATGTGCACAGAGGTTTCCTCTACCAGGCTATGGTGGAGATTGGCATCCCAACAAAGCTCGTGCGTCTGACGGAGATGACTCTTAGAGGCTCCCAGAGCGTTGTTAGGGTTCAAACAAACGTATCAGAACCCTTCAGAACCAATGGCGGCTTAAGACAAGGGGATGCGCTCTCGTGCCTACTGTTCAACATCGCTCTCGACAAGTGTATTCGCGACTCAAAGATCGAGACCAAAGGCACTATCTACCACAAATCCGTTCAAATTCTAGGGTATGCGGATGACCTCGACGTGATAGGAAGATCTCTACCTGCAATGGAGAGTGCATACCTTGCGCTTGAAAAATCAGCTGCGGAGGCCGGTCTCCAAGTTAACATGGCTAAGACTAAGTACCTGAAAGCGTCAAAAGACCAGCAAACTATACTACAAGGAGTTAATATTGGCAACAACACCTTCGCTAGCGTCAATGATTTCGTATACCTGGGATCCTTAGTAACCGATAACAACGATGTGTCTTCAGAAATAAGTAGGAGAATAATGGCGGCTAACAAGTGCTACTTCGGACTACTAAGATACTTTCGTTCGAAACTTCTTTCAAGAAGCATAAAACTTCTCTTGTACAAAACCTTACTAAGGCCCATACTCACCTACGGTTCCGAATGTTGGGTGCTGAGCAAAAAAGACGAAAATTCCTTGTTGGTATTTGAGCGGAAAATACTAAGACGCATTTTCGGAGCTGTGATGGAAAATGAGAGATGGCGAACGCGTTATAACCACGAGCTATACCAAATGTACGATGAGCCAAACGTAATTAAGACCATAAAGATCGGGCGCCTGCGTTGGGCAGGGCACGTGTTACGAATGGACGAGGCCAGAGTACCCAAACGCCTTTTAGAAGGCCGACCGGAGGGCCGCAGAAGTCAAGGCAGGCCCAAGCTCAGATGGTTGGACGGCGTCGAACGGGATATGAAGATCTTGGGAGTAACAAGTTGGAGAAGGAAAGCCTCTAACAGATCGGACTGGAGAGTTTTGCTGGACCAGGCTAAGGCCCACCCGCGGCTGTAATGCCTCAGATGATGATGATGGATCTGAAAGATTGCACTCATGTATTCGTACGCGTCGACAAGGTAACCAAGCCCTTGACGCAGCCTTACATAGGTTCTTTTAAAGTTATTGGTAAAAAAGATAAATATTATAAAATTTTGCAGCAGGACTCACAGAAAAACATTAGTATAGATCGATTAAAGCCCGCGTTTACGCTTAACAGCAGTGTAAAGTTTCCAGCGACGACACCAAATACGGCGACCGCAACTATAAACAATCGCTCGAAAGTGTCGAGATTCGGACGAGTGATTAAACCAGTAGTACGTTTCTTACCGTAAACAGTTTTCAATTATTATATTAGTAATCTTTGTAAAGATGGGTAAACCACAAAGTAAATAGCAAGAAGAACAAATAATAATTGCACAGAATGGTGCTGGCAATGGCGCGGCAGCATCTGAGAATGAGAATGTAGATGACGATCATAATGGTGAAAGTTTTAGTGATGTGACAGAAAACTGATGTAAGCGCTCTAAAGACTGTAGTGTGTAGTCATCAAGAGGATGATACACTGATGAATGTGTGATTCAAGAGGGATACACTGTGACGTGATCCAAGAGGGATACACGTGGATTGTGGAGCAATTGTAATTGCCGGTTGGAAGGGTGGCTTGCATAGTTGTTAGTGTCGTGGAAAATGAGTTTGGTTATTGAAAGTTTGATTGACGTTGGTACGTGACTCTGGACAGTTATATTTGCGTTAAGTTAAATTTTTGTGGTTACCCACTTGTTTGTGATAGTGTTAATATCGTCTTAGCTTGAGTTTTTCCGATTACCCTCTGTAACGGATATTTTTGAGTTTGTTTCTACTATCTTACACGATATTTTAACTATTGTTGTTTGTTGAAGTGCCGAGGGAGCGTAAAGTTAGAGGTGCCATCTTCCGAATAGTTAATGCTGGTTTTCTGAAAGGTCGGTCATCGTTTTTTTTATCGTCTGTTGGCGGGTTTGTTAGTGAATAGGCAGTTGTTATTTAATAGCTTCAGTTAAAATGCCAGCACGTCATGTACCAGACGAAATTGATGTAATTATGATCTTGTTGATAATGATGATGTTCCAGTTTAAGTAGACCCGAGTGAATGACTCTATCGACCGTATTGTGTTCGACCGTACCAGTAGTTATCGTAGTCGCAGCCTGGTAGAAATCGGTGTCTCTTGGGGCAACCCAAGTAGTCCGTGGGTAAGCGGTGTGCAAAGTTAACCTTACTGGCGGAGGTCGTGGTCTGTTGAGACCGTATCGTATTGCTGTTCGGCTAGAGGGCCGTTTTGTCTGACACCGTACGTGTAGTCGCAGGGGTGACTGACACGGGCTGTCCATTCGATGGATATGCGTACTGAGATGTGAGAGAGCAATGTGATTGCTGTTCGGCTAGAGGGCCGTGGTGTCTGACACCGTACGTGTAGTCGCAGAGGTGACTGACACGGGCTGTCCATTCGATGGATATGCGTACTGAGATGTGAGGGAGCAATGTAATTGCTCTTCGGCTAGAAAGCCGTGGTGTTAGAGGTATTTACTCGTGGATTTCTGTAAACTTGGTTGTAACTTGTCGTAGAAGTAGAGTACGTCTATAGTTTTTGTTGTGATGACGTCGATGGTACATGGCTGTGGTATTTGTGTAAAGTGATTAGTTATAATTGGTTTGATGACGATATGCGTTGGTCGTATCATATGAGTTGATGACGATATGTATCTGTCGTATCACATGAGGTGATGACGATATAGGTGGCAATAGTAGTTGTCGTTTGTTGAGCGTTGTATGTGATCTTAATGTGTCAATAATAAAACTTTATTTAAAAGACGGTTACAGGAACCTTTCGTCTGTGAACTAATAGGATAGATTGGTAGTTT
Organism: Melitaea athalia; assembly: GCA_905220545.2. Taxonomy (NCBI): domain Eukaryota; kingdom Metazoa; phylum Arthropoda; class Insecta; order Lepidoptera; family Nymphalidae; genus Melitaea; species Melitaea athalia. The sequence goes on from HG992189.1 coordinate 4,031,426, forward strand.
ATTTGAGATCAGTTAACTGATGAAGCAAAGAATGTAATTTCACGTTAAGGTCAGATAGGCCGAGATTTTAAAGATGCTTCAAATTTTATCTTCTTGTTACATTCACACGAGGGCGTGTGCTAGCAGGATGGCCGTGTCGGAGAATTAATGCAGATAGTTATTAATGTCGGTACCTGCTTTGTTATTATTATTCATCTACCCTCACTCATTCTATTATTCGAGTCATTCCTTCGTGCGTAAAAGACCGATGCAACTGCAGCTAAGGCAGTCTTGGCTCTGGCGTGACGCGGTGCACTTGTGTATCCTGCTAGTAGCTTAGACTCGACTCTTGTAAGGGTTAGTTTGTGTACACGAATTAATTGTTACTGATTGGGCAACTCGAGCAGTGGAGGCGAGTGCCAATGCGCATTGTAAGGCAGCGCTGCCCGAAGCCTACACTCGGGTCACAAGTCCCGGGCACTGACTCTGAGTTGTTGTCACTCCACCACGCGATAGACACGATACCCGCTCGGTGAGTCCATTGAATACTTACATATTGAATACATTGATAACTTTGGATCTTGAGACTCTGGGTTCTGGAGTTCTTGTTTCTCTCACTATGTACGCCGGTTTCAACCTGTCTATCGAGATATTATTCTTCTTCCCTCTTATGTCCAGGGTAAAGTACTTCTGTTGCCTGTCGAGTACTTTGAATGGCCCGTCGTAAGGTGGTTCAAGTGAGCTCCGGACATGATCTCGACGAAGAAAAACATGAGAGGACGTGTGAAGATCCCGTGGTATATAAAAAGGTGTTGTAGGGCTGGTGTGCCACGATGTCGGCTTTGGTGTGAGCTGAGCCATGCAGGATCGTAACCGTGTTGCGTACTCCGTGACGTCTGCAGCGGCGTAATCTTCTACTGGAGAGAGGAACTGACCTGGTAAGGTGAGAGTTTGACCATAAACCAGCTCGGCAGGTGTAGCTTGTAGATCCTCTTTCCAGGAGTTGCGCATGCCCAGGAGAACCAGTGGGAGAACTTCAGTCCACTGTGATGACGTGTGGCACATGATCGCAGACTTGAGTTGGCGATGAAGTCGCTCGACGATGCCGTTCGCAGCTGGGTGGTAGGCGGTTGTGCGCAAGTGACGCGCGCCAACCAACTTAGTGAGAGCCTTGAAGAGATGGCTCTCGAACTGGCGACCACGATCTGTAGTCACCCGTGCAGGACAGCCGAAACGGGCTATCCAGCCAGACACTAGTGTAGCTGCACAGGTCTCCGCCGTGATGTCCGCCATGGGGTATGCCTCAGGCCATCGAGTAAAACGGTCGATGACGGTAAGGCAGTACCTGTAACCAGAAGACAGAGTTAAGGGCCCTACTATGTCGAGGTGGATGTGGGAAAACCTCGACGAGGGAGTAAGGAAAGATGAAAGTGGGGATGTGGTATGGCGGGTGATTTTGCTTTTTTAGTGTGAAGTAATTGCGGAGTCATGTCTATCGGATGTGATCCTTTAATCTTGGAGCCACAGAAAACGTCATTGAGCGGTGCTTGAAGCTGAGCTGCGTTGGGAACAAATCGACGGTAAAAATTTAGCATGCCCAAGAAACGTCTCAGTTCTTTGACTGTTTTTGGAACGGGGTATTGCCTGATAGATTCGACCTTGGACTCGAGTGGTTTCGTACCTGCAGCTGACACGCGGTATCCCAGGAATGTGACTTCTGGTTGGCCAAGTATACATTTAGCAGTGTTTACCACGATACCGTACTCCTTTAAGCGTTCGAAAAGTTGCCGCAAATGGTTCTTGTGCTCTTGAACGGATGACGAAAATACTAAGATGTCATCTATATATCCGTAGCAGAATTCGAGTCCCAGCAACACCTCATCGATAAACCTCTGAAAGGTCTGTGCAGCATTTCTTAACCCGAAAGTCATGAAAGGAAATTCGTACAATCCAAATGGAGTCGTAATCGCCGTCTTCATAATGTCATCTGGATTAACGGCAATTTGATTGTACGCTTTGACTAAGTCGATGGTAGAAAAGACAGAACAGCCTGAAAGTTGATATGAGAAATCATGGATATGACGGATGGGGTATTTATCAGGTATAGTTCTATAGTTAAGTGCCCTGTAGTCTCCACATGGTCTCCAGCCATCATCTTTCTTCTTTACCATGTGAAGAGGGGAAGACCAAGCGCTCTCCGATCGTCTGGCTATACCGCTAGTGAGCATATCTGAAAACTCTTGTTTTGCAGCTTGCAAGCGAAGTGGATCGAGTCGTCGAGGTTTACTGGAGACTGGAGGTCCTGGAGTCGTCCTGATGTGATGCAGCGTGCTGTGCTTATATGGTAGGTTCACACCTGGAGGGCGAGTTATCTCCGGAAATTGCCGCAGTATCTCATGAAATTCGGTTTCTCCCGTGACTGACTTTACCGACGCAATGTCCTCATTTGATGTGCAAGTTGTAGTATTGACAGAAAGAGTAGTAACGTTATCGATTAAACGTTGATTCCTACAATCGACGAGTAAGCTGTAGTGGCTGAGGAAGTCAACTCCGATGATCGGTCGTGTCACATCGGCTATTGTGAAGTTCCATGTAAAGTCCCGTCTCAATCCTAAATTAAGGTGTAGCAGTACTGGTCCGTACGTGTGTATGACTGTGTTGTTAGCAGCTATGAGGTCATACCTAGATTTTGAACAGCGCGTCTTGACTGCTGACCGGGGAAAAACGCACAAGTCCGAGCCAGTGTCCACGAGGAACTGCATTTTTGTTGTCCGATCAGTGATGAATAGACGGCCTGTTGAAGTAGGGCAATCGTTGGCCGCTACATGCGACTGCCCTGTAAGTTTTCCGACTTAAAAGTGCAAGGCTGCTTGCATTTGTTCGCCTTTGCTCCGTAGGTGTAGTGATAAAAACAGTGCGGGTGGTTCGGTGGTGGCTGCTTCGGTCTATAGCTCTTAGACCGAGATCGCGATCTTAAGCGTGAGCGAGATTTCGAGCGTCCTCGTCTATTTAATTGAGTAGTGAGAAGTGCTACTTGCCTCGTCAGCTCACTTATCTGCTTGGCCATGCTGTCATGGCTTTCCAGCGCAGCAGTAGAGGTGCTGGCAACCTGAGGGCTCATGGGTGCTATCTCGTGCACCTTATCTGCTAGTTCAGCTAGCTTGTCCAGCGGTAAGTCTGTCAACTGAGAAGCTATAACAGTTTGTATGTTAAGAGGAAGGCGGCTCGACCACAAGGTCTTAACGAAATCCGACGCTGCAGATGCTCCAGCTAGGTTCTGCAGGTGGCGTAAAAACTGCGACGGTTTTCGATCGCCGAGTTCTTCATGGTTGAGCAGCTGTTGGATACGCTTCTCCTGCGATGCTGAAAGGCGACGGATCAGTTCCGTCTTTAGCTTAAGGTATTTATCCGTTTTCGGTGGGTTAGTTATAATATCTTTCACTTCCCTAGCGTATGGAGGTTCTAATTGCGCGGCTACATAATAAAATTTTGTCTCGTCACTCGTAATTCTAGACAGTATGAACTGGCCTTCTATTTGCGCGAACCATAAGGCAGGCTCTTCGACGAGGAATTGAGGTACCCGAACGCCAACTCGCAAGACCTCCGCGGGGGTCGGGTCCTGCTGCTCGGTCTTGGTGAAAACACTTGACTCTTCTGCCATAGTAATAATTCAATTTAAAAAAATAAATCGCTCACCAATTTTTACTTGGGCCAGCGCCGATCCTTTGTACCTTATAACTCCGTCCCAGGTAATATTTAACTTCGATAATTGGACCTCGAAAGTGTGATGCGTAGTAACAATTATTCACCGTTGTCTTGGCTTGTCGGCAGGTCACCAGTATAGCAATTTAAATGCTATTCTTTATATTTAATCACTTTAATAATAACTATTGTTACTCAAAAATATAATATTGAATAGATACTTTAATTTAAGGCCACTAGATAACGAAGTAGGATAGAAAGAACTGAGAGAAAGCCAAATGAAGTTTGTATTTAAATTTACGACAAATAATTTAATAAAAATCATACAGAGATAACATATCGCACCTTCGGTGGAACAAGGGCGCATCTTACAAAAAATCGTAAAATGAGTTAAATATGCAGAAATGCCCATAAAACACTCCAGTATCTGGTGGGGCAAAGACTCCCATTAGATTCACTTTAAAAGTCGCTAGACGGCAATAGTGCCTTTGTCATTTTGGATCGACTGAGCGAGCGTTTTGGAGCGACATGGTCTCATTGGTCAGTTGCGCCGTCGCCCCAGCGCGTTGTGGTTTTATGTTGGAGCGTCAAAGCCGCAAAGGTAAATACGCCTTTTAATATTTGATATTCCTGGAGAGACAAAGTCATATTTAACACACTTATGCCTTTTTCGTGAGCAAATGTTTGGAGAGACAAAGCCATTGCAACATTTGTGACTTTGTACTTCCAAAATTTTTATTATTTTATAGTCTTATGAACAAATGTGGTGTTGTTATTCCAATACATGTTTTATAAAATAGACGTAAATAAATGTTTTTGAAATACCTAATTATCTTATTTATATTTCAGGTTCGTTTTTTCCATGTATTTATATGCAGTAAATACATTGCCGATACAATCAATAACACAAAAATTCCTCATTAGGGGACATACGCAAAACAAAGCTGATGCAGTTCATTCCGTCACCGAAAAAACCGTTAAACGGGCTAAAAAAGCAGGACCTATATACTTTCCAGCTGAGTATGTAAGTCTTATTTGAAATGCCAAAAAACGTGGCAACCACTTCAAAGTCAATGAAATGAATTTTGATTCCTTCGTTGACTTAAAGTTATTGGCTGATGAAACAAATTTAAATCTCAACAAAAATGTTGGCGGAAATTCCATTAAGCTGACAGAAATGAAGGCTATAAAATTTACTAAAGGCTCAGAGGCATATCAATACAGAAACACCTACAAATCTGAGACCTGGACGGAGGAAAAGTCAGAATAGGTCGTGCTGTCAATAGAAAACAAATAAAAGATATTGTATTTAAAAGGTTGTATATTGAGAAGTTATCACTCCCAAAACAGGAAAAAAAGAAGACTCTATGAGCAGTATTATAATCATCATCATCACATCAGCCTATCGCAGTCTACTCCTGGACATAGGCCTCCCCAAGCTCGCGCCAGACATCCCGGTTTTCCGCAATCCCCATCCAGCCTACACCAGCAATCTTACGTAGATCGCCGGTCCAACGGGCCGGAGGACGTCCCACACTGCGTTTGACAAGACGCGGTCTCCACTCCAGGACACGTCTGCTCCAGCGGCCATCGGTCCTGCGACACAAGTGACCAGCCCACTGCCACTTCAACTTGCTTATTCTGTGGGCTATGTCGGTTACTTTCGTTCTCCCGCGGATAGCCTCATTTCTAATTCTATCTTTGAGAAAAACCCCAAGCATAGCCCGTTCCATTGCATGTTGAGCAACTTTAAACTTGTGGACCAGTCCCTTCGTAAGTGTCCACATCTCGGCTCCTTAAGTTAACACAGGCAGGACGCATTGTTCGAAGACTTTTGTTTTCAAGCATTGCGGAATCTTCGAAGTGAAGACTCGACGAAAGTATTATAATACAATCTTTTAATTATAATACTTAAAAGTTGATTGGTTAATCTTAGTATTTACCTGTAAACGGGTATAATGCAGAGGAAAATGGGTAGTAGATATCTGTGATCTCATGCATTACAGTTTACAGATACCTCTTTAAGAGATAGATCTCGTGCTACGTGATTCATTTTTTGTTTTCTACGAAAGCATTGTTGCTATTATTATTTTGGTTTCTTCGATACGTTTTCGTTTATATAATTTTAACGTTTTAGAGTAAAGTAAAAACGGACTGATTACTATAAACAAAGATTTTATAACGTTAATATTGCCGCTAATTTTAGAGGCAAATTCCAAAGAGTTTCGCTAGAGTTTTTTAAGTTTTTTCAACAGAAGTTCCTAAATAAGATATGTAATTATAAAATAAAACATTTTTTGCACAAAATAATCTTGTTTCTATGTTTCAAAATCATTAAAACACGAACGATAAATATGGTCATAATTACAAAATGATTTAAATGTTGGTGGAACAAAGGCATAAATGTACACCTTATTTTGAAAAAATATTAATAGCAATTAACAAATAAATATTTGACACTTGCAAAGTACATGGCCATATTCACAAATAAATAGGTCGTATTTTATGCAAAGAACAAACACTTTGAAGCAGTGCAAAGGCGAATAATACGACTCGGAATGCAAAAAAAACTTTAAAATGGCTCTACTGTAAAATTACAAAAAGTACAGTTAAGCCCTTGTTCCACCGAAGGTGCGATATACTTAGCAAAAGAGAATTAATATTATTTCACGCGCGCGCCTAGCTACACCGTAAGTTGCAGAGCCAATGTGTGGCGGTCAGGCGACGGCGGCTACGAAGCGGTGCGCGGGCGCAGCGGGGAGACGCGCTATTGTATTCATCGAGTGGCGTGATATCGCTGTGTGTTCCAAGCGGCAAGCGGCGCGAGTTACGCCACAGATCTAAAACCTGGTTTACAATAGCAGTACATTAAGTGCGCCCTCCTGTCGTTTGTTTTACGATATCTGAATTAAGGAGCAATCTTGAGCAACATATGAAATATGATGCTTGATACTATCATAAACTTCAGTCAATTCGGCAATACTAACTTTTTCACTTTATGTGCTGCCTTTTGGTGTAAAGAAGGAATTCATTCCTTGAGACATCGCCACAGCTTTTTCTAGTTCTATATGCTTTTTTGACGCAGCGTGATGCGTTAATGCTTTCAAACCATTATACGCCACAGTGAAAGTATTTTTACATAAATTGCAGAATCCTTTCGTGTTGTCTTTATTACATTTATGTAGCCATGAAAAACACGATTCCCAGTCAGCGTTGTGTGCAAACTCTTCTTACTTTTTTCGGTGGAGTCCCTTTACTTGTAGATGCTTCCTCTTCGTCCATTTTGATTTTCAAAGCCACCACACACAAACAATACAGCAACGATATGCAGGAAAGTAAATATTAATAACTTAACGAATTACGACGTTGTGATTGATAGCACGATTATCACTCTACTCCCACTCGTGACTGAAGAACGACTGAGTGAGACGCTAATGATGTCGCGAACGATCGCGCGGGCGGCATGTGGGAGCCTCCCAAACCCCGCACCTCCGGCTGGGAGGGAGGGGCTGGGTTGGCATAGCAACGCGTCGTCTGTACGTAATTTTCACTAAAACCGGACAATCTTTTGTAAGGTTTACCAATATTTTTTAAACTGGACAAGCATAAAAAAACCGTACTGTCCGGTCGAAAACCGGACATCTGGCAACTCAAGTAACGTCAATGTTGGTTGTAATAACATAATGCTTTTCAACAACAAAAGTAATGTGATAAGGCAGTCCTCCAGTGTCAATAACAGATTTTTTATGTAATTTAAGTCTAAAAATAGCTTCTTGCTCAATACTTTTAGCGCCAATAATGACGTCTACGGACGTTGAAAGAATTTCGTTTTCACATTGGCTCAAAATCAAACTGTTATACAGGGTGTTTGGTGGGGTGTTGGATAAACGGTCAGGGGGGTAAGAGGGGGTCATTGCCAATATATCTGGCCACTTAATTTAAGTCATTGTCCTTTTAATTTTTTTTCATGCAGCATTTAATTGTTTTTTACATAATCTCCAGAATTCATCATTCAAAGTCATAAAACAAAAAAAAAAATTAGTTACGGACCCAAATTATTTTTATTTCTCGTTTTGAATAAATTCCTAACATTTTAGAATCATATTTGTAAGTGTAACATGAAAAAATAGGAAAATATGGACTTTCAAAATTTTTAAGAGTTGCAAAATTTTACCAAACTAAAAACATTAAAGTGATATAAAAATATAAACAATACGCGATAGGGTTTTAATTGTTTTTTTAAAAATATCCTGCATTTATGTCCTTTCCAACAATGTATCATTTGCTATCAAAAAAAAATTTTTTGAGTAGAGATATTTACCAAAACATAACGCGCGGTCTAAAATCGCTTACTAAAATAATCATAATTGGTAAGTAAAGTCATGTATATTTAATAAAGAAAACTAAAAAGGTTTTCTGAATTGAGTTTATAAAAAAACCAGGGATTATTAATTTTCTCTAATGACGACCAATAACCAGTATTACGAATATTATGCCTACAGCAGGCCTCCCTCGAGATGGACCGAAACGATCTGGACAGAGTCACTAGTTATCAATGAGAGTGGCGCAAGACCGTTTTTTGTGAAGATAATTGGGGGACGTCCAGCCCTAGATGTCTACATGCTATTATGATGCTTAGTGAAGTTAGGACTTTGACAGTTGTGTAAATTTATGCGCAGTGCCACCTATGTACATTTACTAACATTAGCTTACCTATTAACTATTACAAACATCATTTTCTTAACTAAGGCAAGTTCTCATCCACCTACCTACCTGACCTCACTTTAGTATTGTTTGGCATTAATAGACAATAAATAAAAACAAAACAAAATTACAAATAAGGCTTTTATTATAAAAGTTTTTCGAATTGTTGGCCACCATTTCTAATACAAGCACGGTATCTTTTTCTTATTTCCGTCGTTGTAGTGCCATCAGCATTTCTTGCTTCAAAATGTCGAATGCATCAATAATCCTCTCTCTCAAATGGTCGCTACTTTGTATTTCTTCCATATAGACGAGTTCCTTCGCACGTCTCCAGACATAAAAATCAACTGGAGTAAGGTCTGGGGAGCGTGGAGGCCTTGGTATAGGACCGTCGTCGCGACCAATCCAGGAATTAGAAAATACGTCGTTCAAATTTTCCCTGACTGTCAGGCGCCAGTGGGCAGGACATCCGTCATGTTGGAAAATGATGGACCTATCTTCTTCTATTATTGGCAAATTCCATTTAAGTTCCGGCAAATCATTTTGGAGGAACTCCAAATTATTATCTCCGTTTAAATTGTCTGGTAAGAGTTTTCTGAATTGAGCTTATAAAAAAAACAAGGTTTTTATAAACTCAATTCAGAAAACCTTTTTAGTTTTCTTTATTAAATACACATGACTTTACTTACCAATTATGATTATTTTAGTTAGCGATTTTAGACCGCGCGTTATGTTTTGGTAAATATCTCTACTCAAAATTTTTTTTTGATAGCAAATGATACATTGTTGGAAAGGACATAAATGTCCTTTCCAACAATATTATAAATTATTAAATTAAATTAATATTATAATTATTATATTAAAAAGGATATTTTTAAAAAAACAATTAAAACTCTATCGCGTATTGTTTATTTTTTTATATCACTTTAAAGTTTGTAGTTTGGTAAAAGTTCGCAACTCTTAAAAATTTTGAAGGTCCATATTTTCCTATTTTTTCATGTTACACTTACAAATATGGTTTCAAAATGTTGGGAATTTATTCAAAACAAGAAATAAAAATAATTTGGGTCCGTAACTAATTTTTTTTTTTTGTGTTTTATGACTTTGAATGATGAATTCTGGAGATTATGTAAAAAACAATTAAATGCTGCATGAAAAAAAAATTAAAAGGGCAATGACTTAAATTAAGTGGCCAGATATATTGGCAATGACCCCCTCTTACCCCCCTGACCGTTTGTCCAACACCCCACCAAACACCCTGTATATAGGCGGCAACATCTTGATTTTTGAAAAATAAACGAACTCCATCAGCAGGCTTACTCCTGACTTCAATCCCAATCTCACAAAAACACGAATTCAATACAGTTTCAGTTCCGATCTGTAAAATTTTGGTACTCTTGACCAAATCGAGCTTTCAATTGAATTGAAATTAGAATCGAATTGACGATCGGTTTCCGGTGTGGCCATTATAATAAAAAATAATAAGAAAATAAAATTTAACGCATGAAATTTTATGTTTTTTTAATTATAATGTGTCTCCAGTAATTAAATATTATCAATTATATTTTAATTCCTTAAATTAAACCTAAACCTGATTTTTTTAAGCATAAAAACGCAAGATATATTATACATTCTGGCATAATGAGTGTTGTTGTTAAAAAAAAGCTCACGACTGGCGCAATTTTGAGACTTCTACTTTTCAAATGATCTCAATTACATATATTTTCTTAATTTTATATTTTTAACTAACTTATCTATTTTCCTTATTTATTTCTATAACAATTCCTACAATTTTACTTTTTTTTTTAATAAAAAGGTTTATTAGTTTAGTTAAAACAAAAGATATTGCAATATATACGTATAACACGAAGAAAAGTAAGTAAAACATATTAAATTTAATAACATTCTCTTATCTCTATTACAAAGCATATTAAGTAGTTATTATAGTAGTAGTTATTAGTTTCTTCTACTCGTTCAAAAGAATGAGTAGGCCTACGTTTCAGCAAATGGAAGGTCTGGCAGATTTCTTGGAACAAAATCCGGGGATCGCCAAAGGTCTACTGCGCACCGCCCAAGCCAAGTTTACTACGAAAAGGAAATGGGAAGAAGTATCGATAGTTCTTAATGCGCTGGGCGGTGCACAAAAAGATGGAAAAGGCTGGGCAAAGGTGCGGTGATTTTAAAACATAACAACAGTGTGTGTTCAGTAGCTACATTAATAATAATATTTTTAGTATTGGGCTGATAAAAAATGTGCCTTGAAAAAGGTTTGTGGCCAGCATGTACGGTCCATGAGTCGCACTGGTGGTGGTCCTGTGGAGGCATTGCCCATTCTCACCCCGATTGACCAAAGGTTAGTTGCTGTGATGGGTGGCCCGGAATTCGCTGCAGGAGACATCCATGTGGCCATCAACCCGTTCCCCACACCAAACATGGCTTCATTTTTACCAGTAAGTAGTAAATTTGTATGTACATATAGGATTCCAATCTGCAGCATATTTTGTATCATACATATTTATGCTATTATTTTTATACTCTATTAAAGAAACCTCAACCTTATGTTAGTTTAATTATTCAGAGTTGCTTTGTTGAAGTTTATTTTGATTGTTTTATAATTTTTTAATCAATCTATAGGAATAGATTGATGAAAATAATAATCTTTCAGTTGCTGTTTCATTGGATGTTATAACTTAATTGTTAATTTACTGCTTAATTTTGTAGGTTTCAGTGCAAAACAAAGACATTTTACCTGAAACTCCGACTGTGGCAGTCACTCCTGCCTGCAGCTTGGATAATATATTAGTGCTTGATTCTGCTGTGGAGACAGTAGATTCTGAGACAGGTTTGTAACAAATTGATTTGGTTTCTTAGTTGGATAAATCATTTGTGTAAATCTTTCCCTTCCCTTCTTTCATGAACATAAGTATTAAATTACATGACATCTAACACTTATCAAATACATTTTCACAGTGCCTATATCAAGTGAACGGGAACGAAGCCCATTGAGGAACCGTCAGCAAACAGTCGGCGATCTCGGACAAGACAAAGATCTTCTCTGAACGAGGATCGCAACCAATTTGCTGCCATAGAACGGCAACGAGTGGAAGCTGAGACGGTGACAGCCGAGGCCTTGAGAGAGGCAGTTGGTGCAGCCAGGTGTTGCTTCACCTCCGAAGTCATATTTCGCAGAGTTGAAGTAGTTGACTTCGTCATAGCAGGTAAATCTAAAAGTGTGTAAACATGTTCATGAACTATTTTTGTTTTATTGTCGTATCTTTCCTGTAAAAGTTCAATGGCCTCGGTGTAACTTACATCTTGTAAAGGTAAATTGTTAATTAATGCATGTGGCTCCCCACTTAAAAAGGCTTTTAGATAGTAAAGTTTTTGCACTGGTGTTAGAGAAATGTCATTATGTATCATAGCGTTGAAAATGTTAATGAATTCGTAGTATTCAGTGTACTTACCAGTGAATGTAGGTATGGTTACATTAGGAAGCTTTATTTTGGAGGTACATGGAGCAGCTAATTGTATTGCAGACTTGTTTAATAAAGTGTTAAATTTAGTTACTAGGTCCAGATAGGTATCCTCAATTAAACTAGAATCTTCGGAGTCGTTTATCGCCCGAAATTAATAATGTATCTCTTATCCAAGATGCAATGCTATCTAAGATCACTGCTTATCGTTCGATCGATCTCCTATCCGCATGCCAATAACTAAACTCCGCAACATCAATCTTTTTTCGACGTGAGATTGCCGGCTATCCTTTCCCTCTTGATTGTTCCATTTTACTTAGAATCTCAATTTGCACAATAGTTTATTTTGTGTGTTTTAAAAATCAATCATGCGTTAAACTACTATAAAAACGATGTTCGCAATAAAATAATCTGTTATATACCTGAGAACATGCAGAAATTGTGAGTATAATGACACATTTAAACTAAATATAGGTAATCTATTATAAAATAAAATGGAACGTCCAATGTCCATTACGTTTTTTTTTGTTTGACGTGCGTGTCAACTGTCAGTACAGTCGCGCGTGGGTGAGCGGTTGCGTTTCTTATTTCTTAGTGTAATTTTTATAATAAAACTAAAGGTTTTATTAAAATAATGGAGTCTGAACTTGTAAGTATCTATCCATCAATACCTACTTATATATTATGGTCTTTGCTATTTGAAGTAAAGGAGCCTTTCAGGTGAAGCTTGTATTCCCGCCAAAAATAATTTGTATTATAACATTTTCTGTTTTTCATTATTAGTTAAAAGGAAGGCCTCTTACAAAAGAAGAAACAAAATTTTTGCTGGAGCTAATTGAAGGTAGCAGCATTATTACCACGAAAACAACTAATGCCAGCAATAATAAATTAAAAACTGAGGAGTGGGCTCGTTTGACTCAGCTTTTTAATGCCACAGCAACAAATTACCCAAGGACACCGGCGCAGTTGCGTTTGAAATGGGAAAATTTAAAAAAAAACACGCAAACGTAGCACCAAAATAAGGATGAACCAAATTAAGGTAGGCACCTCCATCATTTGTCTTTTCCAACGGCGTTGCCCAGTAGTCAAGTAGGTAATGTATATTATATATTGTATTACTGTTTACAGACAGGTGGTGGTCCTGCAGATTATATACCCCCAGATGATATTCTTGACAAGAGTGACCGGATTACTGGGAAGTACAGCCACTGGATTTACTGTGCCATTTGGGGGTGACAGGGAAGTGGTTTTTGAAATTGGTGGTGGTGGTGTTGGTAGTGCTGATGGTGATGGTAAAAGTAGTGGTGACGGTGTATTTAAGGATGCTAGGGTGTCATTGGTGGATGTAAATGAGGGCCCACTCTTAATACCATTGCCTGTTGACAATGGTATTGAGCCTACAGTGGTCACAGAACAACGTGAGTTGGATGTTATGGAGTATAATATCATAACACTAAATAAAAGGCTCACATTTAGCACACCTAGAACAGGTAAAAAAAATTATAATATTTATTGAAGTTATACTTCTTTTGGTGCGTTAGGGAAAAATGATGAGAGTAACGAATAAGAAGTGAAGTTAGTTAGCCAAAAAAAGTATAATTTCAAATAATATATTGTGATGACTGATATTTATTAACAATTAATTGATTTAAAGATAATTTACTGTGATTATAAGTGATAAAAATGGTTTTTACATGTTACTTTGTTTGAGTATGTTTGTAGAATTTGAGGTTAGTTGATGGCATGTAATATGTATTATTTACTCACATCATAAACTAATTTATAAGAATTAAATATCAAAATTATTTACTAAAACTATTATATTATAAAAGATAGTATTATTATTTAATATAATTTATTGTAAATTTATATAACTGATTGATAAATAATTATTTACAATTGGTAAAGTAGTGATAGCATGATACATATTACTACTGCTTTACTTGTTAATTGTAACTGTAATGCTGATGATTGGCAAACATTGTTATTATTATACATGATTATATGAACTGATTAAATGTGTTGATTAATTATATGAGTAATGAATGAGTAATGATAAAAAATAAAAACTACTAATATTTTGTATGAATATTAGTATTTTTTCTTGGCATCTCCTGGATGTATCATGCAAATAGTTCTACAATTTGAGTTTGCCTATTCATCTTAAATTAATTTTATACTTTCAGTTAAGAAGAAAAAATCAGATGAGACCTGAGCTACCAGAAACATCGCCATAGCTGAATACTTTTCAGCAAAAAAAAAATGCATATGAAAATGATAGTTTAAAATTGATAAATGCTCAACTAAAATTAAAAAATGAAAAACTCCTGCTAGAAACAGAAAAGTTAAAACTAGAGTTAGAAAATTTAAAGAAGCATTAGTCTAAAGTCCAAAAATTATACAGGTATACAAGTAATAAGATTATCTAATTACATTTTATTACTAAAAATTAACTTTACTAACTTAGCGGTCCCCAACGCAATGTATTTTTTAGAATTATTAATACTCGTACATACTTTAGGTACCTTAAGATTGAGTTTCTTTTATTATTTTTTACTTTTTAATGGGAACCCAGGTTATTGTCGGGGTTTTTTTTTAATTTTTAATGTTTAATTTAATTTTTATTGCATAATGCATACTTTTTATACGTTACAGTTATTTTGTAATAAGATTTTCTAATTACATTTTATAAATAAAAATTAACTTTACTAACTTAGCGGTCCTCCAACACGATGTATTTTTTTTTAGAATTATTACTACTTTTTACTCTAAGATCGAGTTTCTTTCATTATTTTTTACTTTTTGAAGAGAACTCAGGTTATGCGGGGTTTTTTAAATTTTTAATATAATTGTTATTTAATACTTTTTATAGATAACATTCATTTATTTTTAATTTTGTAAAGTGCATGTCATGCTATATATATAAAAATCATTAGAAGTGTAAGTTTTTATTTCCTGATATTGTATATAATAATAAATAAATTAAAAAATTATATATCAGTTTATTTTCATACTCATAGGTAAGTATAAAATAGCTACAACTTAAATTGTCAAGGATAACAAGGAAAGACATTTTAGAGATCAATCGTTTATTGAGAAATTAGTTTTTGTTACACATTTTTATTAATGACTTTTAACATTAGTTTCATATTAATATTTCCATAAACATGAAACAAACAACGAGACAAACTATGAAACAATGTCATTTGTATATAAATTTCCTTAAAATAAAATCCATTAAAATACACTTTCATTGAGTAAACAAAAAAAAATACACTTTTATTAGCTTAACTAAAATAATTATTTATCAGGGATGCTCTTTCACTGATATCTTGGACATTCATATTTTGAAGTCTTCAATAATATCTGCTGGTGGCAACTCAACTTCTGCAGGAACTTCCTCCAGGTTATTATTCCTACAAATATTGTGTAGCACTGCAGTGGCAATTATCACTGCTTGAACCTTGGGCAGTGATAAACGCATTGTTAGTGCCACAACTGGGAAGCGTCGCTTCCACACTCCAAATGTTCTGAAAATACCAGTTATTTTTTTTATGTACAATCAAATACAACAATTATATAGCAGTTACCGTAGTCTGTGTAATCCTGTTTTTTTTTTCAAAATAATATAAAAAAATAAATAAAATAAGAAGCATATTGTTGCGTGTTAGGGTTCGAACGATTTGGAGAGAAAGACCTTCTGACTCTTTTAGAGACTTTATTCACTAGCACTAGGTCCGACGCAAGCACTAGGTACAAATACTCCGCACTAAGTACAAGCACTAAGCACTAGGTACACTCTCTAATCACTAGGTACACTCACTAAGCACTAACAATGTCCGAGGTCGTAGCCAATGTCGTAGGTTTCCGCTGGTATCACTTCTAGTCTTCACTAGTATTCACTTCGAAGTCGCTTCGTCGTTAGCTCAAACTGAACTGACCCCGCTCGGCCTCCCCGGCCTTTTTATACCGGGCCGAGCCTACTCCCAGACAGTTCTAGAACGTTCGTGCGTGTACTCGATCCTGAGTTCATTCACCTATATGTCCTCTAGCGCCATCTAGTAATGAGTGGATGTTTTCTCGTTGTCTTTGTAACAAAGTGGTTTGTACAGCACACAACGTGGTTCCTCCGCTCCCCGCTAGATGGCGCAAGCTCCTTTTTTGTGTACTCGTAACACTACTCCCCTCTTAGAGATGCTCGTCCCGAGCATCGTTGTTACTGCCATGGTAACGCGCCAGACGGTCTATGTGTACCACTTTGAATGTCCCTCTTGGTTGCTTTTGAATTCTATAAGTCACATCATTCATTCGGGTAACCACCTTGTATGGACCGTCCCATTTGGTCTGTAACTTTGGAGATTTCCCCTTCCGGCGGGTTGGGCCATGCAGCCACACCAGTGACCCCTCCTCGAAGCCGCTTGTGTTCGATTTCCGATCGTTAATAGTCCCCTGTGTCGCAAGACTATTCCCGCTGCATGCCTGGAAGATAACAGTTTTCAGGGTTTCCACCGCGTCAGCCAGAACTCGTCTCTTAGTTCTAGCTTTTATTCGTTTCCCTTGATCCCGGGCAGGGAACGAAGCCCTTTGCTTTTTCAGCTCCTCTATTTGTTCCTCGATCCTTTTCATCCTTGCCCTCTGGGTCTTCTTCTGTAGGCAATTGAGCTGAAGATGACCCCTCTCGCCGCACTTGTAGCACATGACTCCAGAACGTTTCTTCGTAGGAGCCTTTACCTCCTTCTGCGGGCAGTTGAGCTGAAGATGGCCTCTCTCGCCGCACTTGTAGCACATGGCTCCAGAACGTTTCTTCATAGGAGCCTTAACCTCCTTCTGCGGGCAGTTGAGCTGAAGATGGCCCCTCTCGCCACACTTGTAGCACATGACTCCATAACTTCTCTTCGTAGGAGTCTTAACCCCCTTCTGCGGGCAGTTGAGCTGAAGATGGCCCCTCTCGCCGCACTTGTAGCACATGGCTCCAGAACGTTTCTTCGTAGGAGCCTTAACCACTCTGACTACCTCAGAGACCTCGCGGATCTTATGGGTCTGCCGTATGACATGGCGAACAGCCTCGACCTCCAAAGCATGCGCCAATGCTTCCTTTAGCGAGGTATGGTGACGAAGCCTCACTGTAGCTCTGACTTCCAGGTCTTTAATGCCGTCGACAAATGCTTGAACAATATTCGTGTCTACCATCTTGCTGTCGGCTCCTGGGTGTGCCTTCCTGACGAGTTTTTCAATTTCCAACGCCCATTGTTGTAGTCCTTCTCCTGAGCGTTGGACTCTGTTACGCAGTTGGGCACGGAACACGTGCTCCAGGTGTCGCTCCCCGTATCTGGATTCAAGTGCCTCTATCAGGTCTTGGAACCCATGTCCTGTATGTGGCAGTGCTTCCAAGACAGACAAAGCTTGCCCTCTGAGCGCAACAGTGAGCGCGGTCAGGCATTGTTCTTCCGTCCATTCGTTGGCAGTAGCAACAGTTTGGAATTGCTGACGATAGGCGTTCCACGAAGTAGTGCCGTCGTATGGCGGCACTTTCACTCTTGGTCCTTGCGCAACTCCGGTAGTTCCACTAGACATCGCAACTCCCGTGGTTTCAAGGCGCGCTACTCTCTTCTGTAGTTCAGCGAGGACGGTTTTCACATTTTCGACATCCAATCCTAACCCGCTAACTCGTTCTTGCACTTCGTCGAAATCTTTTCGGAGCTTACCCACCGTGTCACTAACATCTTTTATAGCCCAGAGCGCTTTTTCCTGTGATTCTTGCAAAGCGCTGAACTTGCGTTCTTGTGATTCTTGCATTGCCTCTTGTGATTCCTTCATTGCCTCTTGTGATTCCTTCATTGCCTTTTGTGAGTCTTGCAAAGCGCTGAACTTGCGTTCCATCAATTCAATTAAACTTCCTAATTGAAGTGCCACTTGAGGGTCTGTAGTAGCTACGGTGCCGCTGGTGGGCGTGGCCTGTCCGGTGGGCGTGACAAGGTGGGTGGAGCCAGTGGGCGGGGCTTGAGCCAAAGTGGGCGGAGCCTGAGGGGCGTGGTCACTGGGCGGGGCCTGGTGGGCGGGGCCTGAGGGGCGTGGCCTGGTAGGCGGAGCCAGTGGGCGGGGCTTGGCCCACAGTGGGCGGAGCTTGGCCCCCAGTGGCCTCCACAGCTCGTTGTCCCCTTGTCCTGACCCCCTCCTTGGGGTTCTCTCTCGGAGTCAATGGCATCTCCAAATCTCACTTCCGACACCAGTTGTTGCGTGTTAGGGTTCGAACGATTTGGAGAGAAAGACCTTCTGACTCTTTTAGAGACTTTATTCACTAGCACTAGGTCCGACACAAGCACTAGGTACAAATACTCCGCACTAAGTACAAGCACTAAGCACTAGGTACACTCTCTAATCACTAGGTACACTCACTAAGCACTAACAATGTCCGAGGTCGTAGCCAATGTCGTAGGTTTCCGCTGGTATCACTTCTTGTCTTCACTAGTATTCACTTCGAAGTCGCTTCGTCGTTAGCTCAAACTGAACTGACCCCGCTCGGCCTCCCCGGCCTTTTTATACCGGGCCGAGCCTACTCCCAGACAGTTCTAGAACGTTCGTGCGTGTACTCGATCCTGAGTTCATTCACCTATATGTCCTCTAGCGCCATCTAGTAATGAGTGGATGTTTTCTCGTTGTCTTTGTAACAAAGTGGTTTGTACAGCACACAACGTGGTTCCTCCGCTCCCCGCTAGATGGCGCAAGCTCCTTTTTTGTGTACTCGTAACAATATTTATAAAATTTAGGTACCTCTCAATTGTATTCCTGGTTTTAATATGTGCTTCATTATAGCGATGTTCACCTCCAGTAGTAGGATTAAGAAGAGGTGTTAATAAATATGGTCTGTTTGGGTAAGCATTGTCACCAAGCATCCACCGGTTTCCAAACTGACCTGTATCACATTGAGCTGTAAACAAGGGCATTGTTTAGTAAAGTACCTACCTAAAGTAACCAGGCAATTGATAGGTTACAAAAATACCTCTAAGAATTGAATTGTTAAATATTGTGGCATCATGTGCAGAACCTGGCCAACGAGCCACCACATTCATAAATTTCAAATCAGCATCGCAGATAGCTTGAACATTCAATGAAAAGTATCCCTTACGGTTCCTAAATTCTTCACCTACGACATGACCTAAAAACAACATAAGTAATGTGGGTAAATACATTTTAGTCTTTATTTAGCAAATAATTACACAATAATATATGTTATGAAAGACTTACATGGAGATTGAATTCGTATATGAGTGCAATCAATTGCAGCAAGAACTCGGGGAAATCCAGCAATTTGGTAAAATTTTTCTGCACTTTGTTGGTGAACAATAATATATTCATCATACATATTGGCGATTACTGATGATATATCACGCACTATTCTACCAGCTGTAGATATGGATACCCCAACAAAGTCAGCTACCGAAATCAACATAGTGCCCAATGCATAAAACCGCAGTGTCAATAGTAGTTGATGAAGAGGCTCCATGATTTAAAAAAAAAACAGTAAATACCTTATGCCGTTTGAATATGTTAGTAAATTTCAAGCTTAATTGTATTTACCTTGCGGAGGTTACACGGATGAACGGCATCAATTGGGTTAATAAAGATTGCACGGTGGATTTATTTAACCTAAATCTAAAGGTGAACTCGGCGTCATCCAAACTTTGCATATAGTTAATCCTTTTATATCCCCGTGAAGGCGCACGCATTTCTCCATCAGTGTCGCTGTCATTATTACTTTCCCAATCGGATAACTGTTCTAAAACCTCCAAATCACTTTCACTATCACTAGAAAACATTGTTAATGCCAAATTAAAATAAATCTTTTAACAAATCGTACCAGTAGACACTAATATTTAGGTACTGATCCAAGAAATCTCTTGGATTGCAATCTCCGATTGTTTCGACCGATCGAACAAGATGTCAAAACGTGCAGATAGGTTAATTGACAAGCACAAGCTGTCATTTTCGAACAGAGGCCAATCTTTAATCTTTGGTTTGTCCTCCCACGGATAGCACGATTCTATAGATTGAAAATACAATCTAGGGATTGGATATTGGCACGCATTATCCAAAAAATGGATTGTAATCTCCATTTAGATAGCAAAATTTGGATTAGGATTGATTATTAATTTCGGGCGTATGTCGACAGCTAATATTTTAATACAATATTCATTGTATTCAGAGAATACTGATTCTAGCCTGGCGAGTGATGCTCTAATTTTCTCAGGAGTAGCATCATTGTATATGTCTGCGTCCATGTTTTTCTTAAGTTTCGTTATAGAGGCCTTTCCATAGCCCCTACCGGCTACTAATGCTTTTAATTCGGCCATAGTGCCGAGTTACACTGATTATCCTACCACTATATGAATTTATAATGAATTACAATTTACTAATACTAATATTACACTTTTACAGTCTCTAATAGAAATAATTTAAATAAATAACTTGCAACAATAAAAATTAGAAAATTACACACTTTTTTCACTCACGATCGGGAAGCTAGATAGCACAAAATGGCGGAATGGCAGCTTTTGAGCGTCGTTGCGGTGTCTCACCAGAGTAGCCGAAGTACGCCGAAGCACAGCCGAAGGCAGTTATCTCGCTTGCACAGTCGTCGGGACGTTCGCTTCGTAGTATTTCTCTGTCTACTTGTCTACGTCGCGTCGCTTCGTGATTGGATCGTGGAGAGACGTAGTATTGCCAACTGAAGAAATTCCTTTGTTCGCAGTTGGTTGTTTGTTATTGCTGCGTGGAGTGATTTGCACGCAGTGCTGCCAACTAGAGAGTACCAATTTATCCAATGAACAATATTTACTACTAGGTGAAATAAACAGCGATTGGTGCATTCATCAATCCTGATTGCGCGCGAAATTTGAAAATTGACGCGTACGATTGGTGCTCGAATCTCGATAGATTGCGAGATCCGAGATCGATTGAAGATCCAATATGGCTGACTGACCTTTGATAAAATGGATGATTTTTGCAGTGATGAAAATGTGATGATTCCTTTTTCTAGACTAAATTTATTCTGACTTGTTTCTTCTGATGAGTTCTTTCGATTTGTTTTGGTCGCCGAAGAAATTTCGCGTAGATTGCGTGGTTGCACGGAGACACGTGGCTGCGCTGCTGTTGTAGAAAATAATACCTTTTCTTGCAGAGCACAGGAGGGCGTATCTATTTGCGTGGTAGCACGGAGACACGGGTATTTCCTCTATTTTCCTCGGATGGATAGGACCAAAATTTAATGAACGGCTCGTTGAACCAAATTTTTATGAAGGGCTCGAAGAACCAATTTTTTTTATGAACGGCTCGAAGAACCAAATTTTTTATGGTGGAACCATAAAAAGAAAGGATGGGAGAGCGAGATTGCGTGGACTGTATTTGAATAGATTTGTAGGCGGGAAGAAAAAGTTCAGAAGATAAAGAAATGTTTGCGCACTATTTCACCGAATTTATTAAACTTGGTACAACAAAATTACACGTTCGCCGTTGGCAGCAATTCGATTAAGAGAGCTAATGACAGTTAGTAAGATTGCCAGTATACATTACAAAAAAAAAAAAAATATTTAATTAATTTATTTATGTTGTTGCCAACAAAGGGTATGTGGAAACGAAGCACGTGAGGGTTAAGGTGGGTTAGCCTATCTGTAGTTGAAATCTCAATTTATTTACAGAAAAGTAGTTGATTAAATTCGCGAGCTAGGTGTGTCAGCCTGTTTGGGGGTTGTTAGGGGTAGTTTATGAGATTGTAAGGGTATGTGGGAATAAGGTGTATCGGAGTTGAGGTTATAAATATGTACTTGATCGAACTCGTTTTACCTAGAATCTGGTGGTTTAGCCTGCTTAGGGGTTGATAGGGGTGGTTTCTACCCCTAAAAAGTGAATTTCCGCAGTGCTACAAGAAAGCAGACATAATTACGAGTATTGTAAAAAAAAATTATTTCATTTGGATTAGATTTACTGCCTCGCGCGTAGTTTTGATCGTTTCCTCCCACTGTGGGGCGGTTGCGGGTTCGATCCCCGCACATGACAACATTTGTATTGGCCATACAGATGTTTGCCATGGTCTGGGTGTTTGTGTAGTCCTTGTGGGTCTCCCCACAGTGCTTCGGAGAGCACGTTAAGCCGCCGGTCCCGGTTGTTATCATGTACACCTGATAGCGATCGTTACTCATAGTAGGGAATATATCCGCCAACCCGCATTGCAGCAGCGTGGTGGACTAAGCTCTGATCCTTCTCCTACATGGGGAAAGAGGCCTATGCCCAACAGTGGGATATTACAAGCTGAATCGTATCAATATAAAGTTCATAATAGCAACATAGGACCTGAACATTCATTTTCATTCGAGATTAACAATTTTAAGCTTCGTATCTGTAAAGTAAAAAGGACCGATTGCAACTGTAATAGCAAAAATAACCAAGCGGGAGCGGTTGAACAAGAATAAAGGGGTAATCATTGGAAACTAAACAAAGTAAGCTCAGATAAAATTTAAGGAATCAAAAACCATATAGACTCAATCTCAACAATAGAATTCTATTACCCTAAGACAGCAAACAACTCGTAAATTTATTAATGGGGCAAAAACCTTACAGATCATTATACCGACTACCAAACGAAATGCTTGAATGGTGGTGTTGAAGCTTCTAAAACTCGTACCCACAGAAAAGTATTTACTGAAGATTACATCGCCTTTTACACAGCTTTAGCTTTAAAAATGACGTTAATAAAACAGTTAAAGGACGGCATAAAAAGCAGAATTCTCGTAAACGTCGTGGTGATTCCCGCAGTAGTAATAACGACCGTTTCGGTAGACAAACTCCTTCCCGTCACAAGTAGTAAATCTCCCTGTGGAGGTACACGACGTAGGCGCCGTGATAGTTCGTAAGGCCGTCGCGATAAAGTACGACGTGATGATCATTTTAATAATATACTTAAGCGGTTAAATGCACTAGAGTAGCGTTTCCCATTCGCTGGATCGCGGCCCGGTACCTGGCCTTTAAAAAATAATACCTGCTATCAATCGACGCGTCGTAAATATTCGTAAGAGGTGATCGCTGTGAGTGGAGCCGCTCATCGCTGACTGACAATAGAGCGCGACAGCGAGCCTCGTTGCAACTCAGTAAAGCAACTCGGATGGAAACGAAATTGGTACAAGATGTCCCAATGAGATGCAAAAGTACTTATTATATCGTCGTCAATAATATAATTATTGGTTATAACAATGCACCATCGATGCTTACATCAGAATTATCTATTCTTTCTTCGGTTTTACAAGTTCTGCGACCGAGTGAAGCTGCAACCAAGGAAGTGTCAGGCGATAAGTACTGAACTATCTGCAATACCAGTTATCCATTGTCTTCTTTTAAAAGTTGAACCTCTCAAAGTTGAAGAATCTTTTGCCCAAGAATTGCTCGTTGATCCTGAAAGATAATGGGTGTAATAGAGAGAAAGAGTAACTTGGGACCCTGAATTAAAAAAAATAACTAAGGTAGGGCACAGAAGGAAAGTGCAATTGTAAGATGCAGATTGTTGATTAAAATTCAGTATCACAAGAGACTAAGAGTAGTGATCGGTTTTGGAAAGTTAAACCATTATGTTCTAGAGTTCGTGAGAAGTGTCTGCAATATGAACGTCCACGAGAAGTAAGTATTGATAAGCAGATGATACTACACGACATCATCACGCTACCATGCGACAATACGTCAAATGTCCCAAAAACCTAATCCTGTTGGTATTAAGAACTTCGTGATGACATCTACGAATGGTTTACCTTTGGATTTTATTCTTTACGAAAGCAAAAGTAGAGATATTGTGTCATCCAAAGTTCCAGATCCACAGAAACTTGACGTACGAGGAAAAGTAGTTCTTGCACTATCTTATTCATTACCTAACAAGACCGTTATTTATATGGACTGCTATTTTTTACATCATTAAATCTGATTGACGCTTTGCTACAGCATATTCATATTATTCTTTCCATGACCAAATGGTTTGATAGCAAACCCGTATACTTTGCTACAAGTGCTCACGGTGTTCACCCAATTGAAAATTGTCGGACGTTCGCGTTGGTCGAAACAAGATTCCCGCTATATTGAGATTCCACGACCAACTGTAGTTAAACGTAATAAAAAAACATGGCGTTGATCTGCTAGATCGAGTTATTGCTAAATATGGTATGCGGAATCGAAAAAAAAAATAGGGCTATCAAAGTTCTGTGTCATTTCTTAGAGTTTGTCGTAGCATCTTCGTGCATACAGTACCGACGCGTAGCTCAACTGAATGGCTGGGTAAAAAAAAAATATACTGAGCTACTACTTTTTAGATTAGATATACCTAACAATTTATATTAAAGACAGAGACAGACGTTCCATTCGTAGCTTGAAAGGCTTGTCACATGCCAGAAATGGCAAATACAGAACAGAAGAGTCGGTCCAAATGTAGTGCACCTGGTTGCTCAATGATAATTTTTGTTAGGCGCAGCACTTGTAAAGTATTTTTGTATTTTAATACAGAAAGAAACTGTTTCAAAACGATCCATTCTTAAATTACGTGATTTTCGTTAATAAATTGATACAGTTGTTGTCAAAATGTTGTTTCTATAACTTGCCCAGGCTGATATTGTTTTAAAGAAATTAGTAAAATAAAGATTGAAGCCTACTATATCCCAAGCACTTCGATTTTTTAGTATGAACTTTCTGACTTGAAGACCACTGAAAGCTCAAGTTATTTCTCAGCTGATATAGTAGAGAAGATGTGGAACATCGAACTTCACCGATCTGATAACTCGATGAGACATATTTTTTATCAAATATAATTTATAAACCAATATGCCTATGATAACTTGTCTATCGAAAAGTGGTCAAGGCTATTTTATTATTTTTTTTTAGTTTTTGCAGGCAAGCCTATATGATTGGTTTTGTAATTACAATATACCTATGATATCAATTTCGATTCGAACAGATCGATGTAGTATCGAATATAGGTATATATTGACCTACCTATTCACATCTACTTGCCAAAAATAAGTAGGCAAGCCTACCTAGGCATATTCTGTGTGTTAAAAACTATCAATTGAGATAAAACTCATTCGGTTATCATATGAGTGAAGGTGATGAAAAAAATTTATTAAAATTAATTAAATTAAAAGTAGCTATAACTACTTTTCGATAGGCAAGTTATCATAGGCATATTTGTTCATAAATTATATTTGATAAAAAAATATGTCTCATCGAGTTATCAGATCGGGGAAGGTCGCTCTTCCAGGTCTCTTAGACCAATAGGATTTTGTACTATTGTTGGCACCTCATTAGTCATTGGCACTATTTTAAACAAAAATATTAAGGATTGCTGTTGTAAAAAATACGTAAAAGTATATTTTTTGAAATCTACAATGGCAATTTTAAAAGACCCAACAAGGTACAAGGTAAGATAAAACTATTTTTATTTTGAATTAATCGTGTAGTGAAAGTAGGTTACTATGTTTTAAATGCTTGGTTATGTAAATAATTAAGGATTTTCAGTAGTTTATTGCATCATTTTTCCGTTAGAAATTCAAAATAATATGCTGCTACTTACTAGTTCAAGTTTTAAACAAAAGTACAATTAATTGGCACTCATGCCAATCTTTGATTTTTTTTTATGGTTTATTACTTTTGATATAAAGACGCCAAATTAATATGATTGTGTGTAGGAACATAAAACGTTCTGATATTTTATAAAACTTGCTCCGCGTTTAATTTTTGGCACTGCCATTGAGTATACAAATGTTGGGTGCCAATCATTAATGATGACTTAATTGATGATGAGTGTAAATTTCGTAACCAGTATTAAATATATCATTTTTGACATAATAACTTTCGTCTAATTTCTCCTTTTTGTATGCACATATAATCTTCTTCATGCTTCTGATTGAATTTTACCATTGTTCCTTCCAAGCTTTCCAATCTCGCACTGATGTATGTTTCAGTTATTCTATCTTCAGGTGATTTTTTAAAATTGTTTCTTCCTCTTTCCATTTGGTTAATAAAATCGTCCATTAGTCTAAAGTCGGCTTCATTTTCGTTTGAATTTATATATGTATTAAAAATTTTACAAGTCTTTAAGTAAACATTTTCTAAGTCTCAATTAAGCCGAAATATTCTAAGTGTTTTGGACTTAGCACGGTCAAAATAAAATCGGGCATAGATTCCTCGTCTTGTCGTTTTTTCACGAATTATTTTAAGTCCTAACTAACACTAAAATTTTACAAGTCCACTTTTAATAATATATTTTCTAAGTTATTTTATCACTGTTATTAAGGTTCAAATTATAGAGTACCCACAGTTTTGTTGCACTTTACCACTTCACCAGATTGTAAATTTCCCTCCTCCAGTTAGTTCCAAATTTCTCCACCATGTGCCGCCACTGTCGCAACGTCTTCTTGATTTATTTGCTTTGCACCACTTTGCACAATGACGGCAACCTTTTTTATTCGTTAACTAACACGTAACAACACTGAACTATTTTTCACTCGATTAGAAGTTAGGTGTACAAAAATACTTTTCAAAAAGCGATACGGCTCGAAGGACCTTGTTGTCTCAGTCGATAGGAGCCAGGGTGGGTAATGAAACTGCCATATACCCGGAAAACGCGTAGCAATTTATTAAAAAATATTCTAAACTATATGTAATTTACAAAGAACCAAACGTTAGCTTGTTTAAAAATAGGGCAACGCTCTCTAGTTTTAATTTATAGAACTATTTTAATTAAATATAATGATTTCAAATTATACAATTTCATCGAGAAATGCTGGAGTATTGAGAGCATTAGTCACTTCCGCCACATATTTGCTGACAGTAGTTTGTCCTAAATATTTAGCCACACCCACAAGTCTTTGGTACGAGCCTGTTCTATAAAACGATAGAGCACATAGGAACTGAAACCAATTTAATTATTTAATACGGTATGGTGGAGAAGGATTTTTAATAGTTTCATCACAATTCACAAGTAAGCTATTGCTATCTAGAAACTTGTTACCTTGTGTTCCACTATGACCCTTTTGGAAGACCGCAGCGGAGTTTTGGCCTGTAATTCCGCACACAATACATTAAAGGCTTCTGTGCTGAGGCCATATTTTCTTCTAAATTTTTTATCATTTATGCTTGCTGGATCTAAAACTTTACGAAGAAAACCTCGCAGCTTGATGTCTCTGTATTAAAAAAAAAAATGTCATTGCTATTGGTAGTACGTAATGAGAGTATTTAACATTAATTTCAGATTTTTTTTTAAATTAATATTATGAATGAATGAATGAAAAAATATACTCCTTTTTCATATGTATTTCTCACATTTTAATGTCCCTCTCTTCATTTCTAATTTCTTCTGCTAATTGCCACGTAATAATTTATAGGAAAGAGGACTGCTTCGCCAGTTTCGTAATATTTTATTTAAACACAACTCCGACAAAAAATACTATCAGAAATAATATTTAACAATAAAAGATTACAATTTACAATTTTGATTTTTTGATTTTTTTTTTGATTTTGAATTAACTTGATACTCGAAGATTTTGTCACTGTGTTTTTAGCCAGTGAGAAAGATTTCGATAGCCAGCCTTTCGAACTCTACGATACCGCACGTCAAAATAAAGTTCGTGCTGCCGGTTTTCATACAATTGCGTACCATAGACTACTATTTAATACTAGAGATAGACTGGCAACTTAAGCATTTCTTAGGCAGCGCCATCTAGTTACCAGGACATACACTATTCATTGTACGTAGTAGTATATATATATATGTATCTATAGCTATATTGTACCAAGTAAAATAATGTAGATTGGTTGAAAATTCTGTTGTAATAAAACTCAACCTAAAAAATTAAAATCTAGATTCTATAATATATATATATGTTATAGAATCTAGATATATATGAATTTTTTAGGTTTTGTTTTATTTCAACAGAATTTTCAACCATTCTACATTATCCTACTCGGTAAAGCTTATTCGTTAATACACTAAACTTGTTGTTTTGAGGATAGTAAAACAAATATAAATTTTTGATGTTTTATTGGGTAAAACAAAACTACATAGTTTAAAAAAAAACTAAACATTAATTTCAATGCCAGTTTGCCTTAGTCGTTTCCGAACTCTATTGTTTTTATAGTGATTATGGGCTTTTTTTTTTGAATTGGTCATCCTTATCATACTCTAAAGCCTTGCCAGTGAGGAGGTGGCTGACTTCTTTGCACCAAATATGTAAAAAAAAAATTACGCTTTTTTTAATCAAATATTCGATTAAACGATCTTTATGCGTCTCGCATGTCACAAAATTAACTTCCATATTAATTGTTACCACCAATTTTATATATTCAGCTATTTTATTTTTTAAAGGTGATGATTTTAAAATGCTAAAAGTTATGTTTTCCACTTGTGCAACGAAGTCAAACAAACACCTCGTAGGATAGCACAGCCATCTTTGGCTATCATATTCTTTTATTTTTATAAATCGATGGAAATTTTCTGTATAATCAGTTTCCATTGATTTTAGGCATGTTTGACATTTTTTGTAAACTTTGCTTTTGGATTGGCGTGCTAACCACCCACTGCAATATCCTATTGCTGCGCATTTTTCTATATTGCCTTTATCTTTTTTATTTATTACTGACTTTGTGCCTACGAGCTCTATGTACATGTGCTCATAGTCCACAACATTGATGCCCTCGGTGCTAATTTGCACGTCCTCATTAAGTAAAAAATATTTTAAAGAGTCTAAACAAAATTCATTGTCAGCCTCGCAATTTGCACCTACAGAGTGTTTGGTTGTTAAATTGTTTAATAGTAATGTCTTATACGAGGCTTCAAAGGACGAACAAGTTGGCATGATATTCGCAATGACGCTGAAGCTAGCAGCCACTCTTTATATCTTTGCTTCTAATCAACAGATTAAGTTGTAACTTTACACAAATTAGTATCGTTATATCATCTAACGATGGAAAAAAATCGAAAGGGTAAATACCACCCCTTCTATTTTTTTTAAATTAAAAAAAACCAAAAAAGGAGGTTAATTCAGTATAAAAGCTAAAAAATATATGTTTCTAAGGATGAAACAAGGTTAAAATTTAAAACAAAGGTCATTTATAATAACAACAAGATAAGAAAAAAATAATTAAAACATTTAACCAATATTTTTTTTTATTTTTATTTTTCTAAGCAGATAATTATATAATATTCGTTAAAGTTATTATATCTCAGCTCATAGAGACTGCATTTTGTTGTAACTTGGCAAAAACCTTTTCTTTACTGTCAATAAAAGACAAGAAAATTTTCATAGGGGTTATACAACCCCTTCTATTTTTTTTTATTTTTTTTTTCTAAAACAATGTCTATGTACTATTTCTTCAAATGTTTATATCTCTACTGCACAACACTACATTTTGTTGTAACTTCGTAGAAACTTTTATTACATTGTCTAGAAATGATCGTAAAAATTTCAAGTGGGATACTAAACCCTTCATTTTTTTTTTTCTAAGACAATATCTATGTACTATTTCTTCAAATGTCTATATCTCTGCTCCACACTACATTTTGTTTTAACCTCGCAGAAACCTTTATTACACGGTCTATAAACTATCATTAAAATTTCAAAGGGGATACTCAACCCCTTCAATTTTTTTAATTGTATTTTTTTTCTAAGACAATGTCTATGTACTATAACTACTATACTATAACTTCGTAGAAACCTTTATTACACCGTCTAGAAACCATGTTGTGGAGCAGAGATATAGACATTCGAAGAAATAGTACATAGACAGTCTTAGAAATTTTTTTTTTAAAAAAATGAAGGGGTTGAGTATCCCCTTTGAAATTTTTACGACCATTTTTAGAACGTGTAATAAAGGTTTCTACGAAGTTACAACACAATGTAGTGTTGTGGAGCAGAGATTTGTCTTTTATTGGCCGCAAAGAAAAGGTTTTTGCCAACTTACAACAAAATGCAGTCTCTATTAGCCGAGATATGATAACTTTAACAAATATTATTGGTTAAATTTTATATATATTATTGTTTTTTCTTATCTTTCTTGTTATTATAAACGACCTTTGTTTTAAATTTTAACCTTGTTTCATGCTTAGAAACATAGATTTTTTAGCTTTTATACCGAATTAAACTCCTTTTTTGGTTTTTTAAATACAATAAAAAATAGATGGGGTGGTATTTACCCTTTGGACTTTTTTCCATCGTTAGATGATATAACGATAATAATTTGTGTAAAGTTACAACTTAATCTGTTGCTTAGAAGCTGATATGTAAAGCGTGGCTTCTAGTTTCAGCGTCATTTAAATTTGGCTGCTAGCTGCTAGCTGCTAGTTTCAGTTTAATTATTCGCATATCCATGGGCTCTTATGGCTCCAAAGAAATTTTCGAGGGCATCTTGATTAAATCTGCGCAACAATATGGCTTTCATGCCTTTTTCGTGAAGGAATTTGACCAATTTTCTAACATTTTCTATGGTTTTTACCCAGCCCATTAATGATGGCACATACCTTGGCGTATCAAATTTCATTGATTTTAAGACAGGCAAACTGGTATTCCAGAGCTCATGATGAGCCGAATTACTTTTGACAGTGGATCTAAACGGTTTTCCCGGCACAAATTCGTAACTCCCAGAATTCAGACTATCAAATAACTTATCAAAGAATAATATTATATCAGCAGTTTGAGTGCATTCTTCTGGCATTGCTCCCATCTCTGAAAATTAAGAAACAATTCCATTTGTAGTCATTATTATTACTTATGGTTTGTTGTTCACAATAATTATTAGATTATATTAAAATTTTAAAAGAAAGTGGATGGGCATCCATTTTTTTATTAGATCATCTCTAAAAAGTAGTCTTATGAGAAATTTACAAAATTTACTTTTAAAATTATGGTAAGGTAATTATGGTAAGTAAGGTTAAAGGTATGGTTATTGATACATACCTGCCATAAATCCTAATGACCTAACTCTCAAATAATTTTTGGATATGGCTCCATTTTGCTGTTTGTGCTTTGCCGTTCATAACATAATTTAAGTTTTTGCAAAGCAAATTATTCCTAATGAACTTCAACAGATGTGGAGGATCACACAAGAAATAAATTTTTTCTTCATTAACTTCGAAGAAGCCTTCTCTATACTCTGTATCTTCTCTCAGATATTTAGATTTGGTGTCTGTAACTAGACTGTTAATCGCAGCAAAATTTGTTGTACCTTGGTCACAAATAGTGGCTACAACTTTTAGACCAGCTTCTTGTAGTTTTGTGATGACATATATAATTTGGTTTTTTAAAGCCAATGTCTTAGTTGTACCGGCTGAATAGCTGTAATAAACAGGTTGCTTGTATGCCTTGGCAATACCTCTTATCATGAACACCAACACATGGTCACAAAACTTATCTTCTTTTTGGTAACCATCATCCACAAAACCTTCAATAGAGTCTCTCGTTTTGTTGTAAGAACATGACGGGGCAATGGCCATTTCATCAAACACCAATGAACAGTATCTCTGTATCTGTGGCATTTTTTCAACAATCTCCTTCAAGTGATTAAACATCACTTTGATTGTAACCAGGACCCAGTTTTACTTGATATAGTATATTCTGCAAAGTTCTTCTGCTGGGTAAAATGCAAAACTTACTCATAATCCTATAGGCTTTAGGTGAAGGCTTATATAAAGATAAGGACAATACTTTCTCCTCTATGCTAAATCTGGTCTCTCATGTCGTTTCCCAGCTTGCTTTACTTGCATAAGAAAAAAAGTTTTTGCATTCTCATCTTTTAAGTTTCTAGCAACAATCTGGAAAGCTTTTGTCTTTGTAATCCTTTTAGGGGTCATCCTTCTCATGCTGCAAGGCTGAATTTGGTTAGGATTTTTGCAATGTTTTGTGCGTTTTAATATTCGAGACCGTCTGGTAAACTCTGAAATTATAATAATAAAGCAATTAATTTAATTATAAATAAACAACGAACAGTACAGATTAACAGATGTATGAATATTAATGAGGCAAAATGAGTATGTAAGAATCATAGCAGGTGGCATTGTGTAGTTTCTGCCTACCCCCATGGTAAGAAGGCGTGATTTTATGTATGTATGTTAATGTAATTATAAAATAGTAATCATAAAATAATCTAAAACTAACTGCTACTCAAATTCCTAGTGCTGCCAGTGAAAATGTAGTACAACAAAAAGTAAAACATTTTATATGAAGGATTATGTTTGACGTTAAACTTAACTTGTATCCCAAACAATCTTCGTGCTAAGACTTTTTAAAACATTATTTTAGTTAGTATTTTTAACGGTTCACAGGAAAGTGAACATAAAGTGCCAATCAAACCACCAATTGCAAATTCATGTGACATTTTGATCCTCTATTAGATCATCATCAGGCGTCTTTACACGCAGCAGATAATCGACATCTCTTCATTAAAATTCTTTTATTCAGTAAGATTCTAAATTCAAATGCATTGTATATTATTTGTAAGTTACAAAATGTAGTATGAATTTTAAAAATTTATACTAAAACATTTAAATTCAAATAGGTCATCATCATCTGCACAATTTTAAAGTATTATTGACGTGTTTTCGGCCGTTAACAAAAGGTAAAATTAGAAATAATATACAATGCATTTGAATTTAGAATCTTATTAAAGGATCGAAACGTCAAATGAATTTGCAATTGGTGGTTTGATTGGCACCTTATGTCCACTTTCCTGTGAACCGTTAAAAATACTTATAACAAGTGGACACAACGATAAATTATTATTTTAGTTAGTTTTTTATTCTTTTTATGAAAAATATTACCTATATTTTAATTAGTGTATACAAAAATAAAACTAGCTATTTTAGAAAATTGTAGAACAGAAGTTGTTTGTAATCAGTACAATCATGTGTGTAAGGATCGGACACTAATTACCAGTTCCATATACTATACCAAAAAGTATTATGCAGGATCTTACCCATGCTAGTTTGATGCATACATCTTAATGTTGAAGGGTGATGTTCCCGTATTCCATGTTGTTCCAATGGTATGTCTACATCCATGTTTAAAGGGAGATTTTCACAGCTCCCTTGTTGTTCTTTTTGTGTATCTACATCCATTATTAGTTGAGCCTGCGATGCAGATGTTGATGGAAGGTTTTCAGGTACTCTTTCCCGTTCTTGAGCTGTAAGTAATAGTGGAATTCATGTAATCATCATGGTTAGTGGAATTCATGTAATCAATATGGTTGTAATTGCTATTAACTATAGTTACTAGAGACTGGTAATATGCTAAAAGATACAGACTGCCCGGCGCTTAGGGAAGGAAGGAAAACTCTCACGTCTCCGCGCCGTCACAGCGCCTGCGCTCACGGGTCCACTCTGAGAAGCAGAGCAGTACCTGGAGCGCACCTGCCCGCGCTTCTGCGCCACCGAGTCGGTCGTCAGCCGCGACGAGCAGCAGTACCGCGACGGTCATCACAGTGCACTGCTGCCCGCCCCGTTGCCCACCGTGCACCACGAGGAGGTCACCGACACTTAGCACCCCACTTACCTCGCATACTTTTTTAACTAACATTAAGTTGTAATAACATAGTCTCCAACTGTCTAATATGGCAATAATCATTATTTTTATTATGGTACAGGAATATAACAAATAGTTGGTTAATTTAATTGTTACTCCACTAATATGGCTGTAAGACAAAAGTTTACTCTATTCATAACAATTATGTTATAATTACCTCTAGAAGTGGATGGCAATGTGGCATCTAGAGAAACACTTTCAGGCCTGTCTGTGAAGTCGATCAGTTCAGCTGTGATTTCAGAACCTGTGAGATAATAAAAATGAAATAATAAAAAATATTTTATTTAATAAATATAATTATTCATAAAATATAATAAATGTTTTATATTTAATAAATGTAATTATGTATGTATTTGCCATAGTTACTGGTAATTTTAGATTAGTCGGGGCTTCAAGTTGATTTTAAAATAATTACAAATCAATAGAATCTCTATTATTTCAATTTGTGCTGCTGGTGCTTGAAAGTTGAGTAGTCCGTATGATGATATGAAAGACATGTCTACCCACCTGGTAATAGCAAAGTTGGAATGGCTCCAGGGCTCAATCTTCTAGTCCATGTCCAAAATTTCGATTCAAAATGAGCATGGCACACTCGTCGATTTCGATACACATAGTGGGGATCCAATGATGTATCAAGTCCAACAGCTCGAGTCCACGCAATATACCGATCCATATCCTTGTCAGGATTAGGAAATGAATGCAGCACTGTTTCATCTTGGCCTAAAAAAAGATTTTGTGAGAACTGGTCACACACCTGTGTTACTTAATCTAATAACAACTATACCACTAACAGCTTCCAACCATGACTGTGAGAGCTTGTCATGTACTCATAATAATATATGCACATATTTGTATTTGCTCGCAAACACAAATATGTGCATGTGTGCATGTTTGTGTTTGCGAGCAAATACAAATATGTGCATATATTATATATTATAGACAGACATATATTATAGACAGACATATATTATAGACAGATATTATAGACAGACAGACAGAGATACTTTCGCATTTATAATATTAGTATGGATATATACAAGAACTGCTCGTTTTATAGTATAAGATTTCTTAAACCAGACGTGACAGAATTTGTTAACTATTTTTTCTGGATAATTCTACCTAAATGAATATTAAAATAACGGCTCAAATCTACATCCTGGACGGTCGATTTAGATGTTCATATTTTTTCTGTATATAGTACTTGAAAGCTTTTTGTGAATTCTCAGGACACAGAAATTACTTTTATTTTTATTTTTATTTTTTACTTAAATACATTTTTGTTTTTACTTATTTACTGTCACATTATAAATTTTGAAGTTAGGTCACATAGGTTAGGGTTATTTTTTATTTTATTTTTTTTTGTAACGAATTTATGCCGATAAACAGTTATTTTGAAGTTAGATAGGTTAGGGTTATTTTTTTTTTGTAACGAAATTATACCGATAAACAGTCTAATTATGAAGTTAGATAGGTTAGGGTTAATTTTTTTTTTGTATTTAAATTATGCCGATAAACGGTCGACGGTCCAAGATGTAGATTTTAACCAAAGGGGTTAAGACGAAGACAACGATGATAACAACGATTTATCCTTGCTTGTATTGAATGATAATCGAAATTTAAGTTGTTTACTTACGAGTTTTTTCAGAAGCAGCCATTCAAATCAGCAAGCCGAGTTAGTCTAATGAAAAAAGCGGGCTAGTCTTCAGAGTTTAGGAAAATGCTATTTTTGTTGATTAAATCACGGAGGAACACAGGGGGCTCAACTCGACGTGATTTAGAAAATAGACACACGATAGGAACTTTAATCTTCTAAGATTTGTAGTAAATACGGAGTAGCGAACTAAACTCGACGTGTAAAATACACTCAAATCAGGAAGCAAACGAAATAATTACAAAAATATGCGCAACCGCCGACAGCCCGACATTTTTGCAATGATGTCATTTATTATTTGTAAATTCTACTAATAGTTTATTTTTTGATCAAATGGTTAAAGCATTATTATAATACTATGATTAGGAAAACTTTTAAAATTGCAAAAAAAAAAGCTAAATAATAACTAACTCACAATAGATCAAAATTCAAGATAATACGCTTACATTTCTACTATTTTCTACTAAACTATACTACTAATTGCTCCATGGATATATACTGGCAGCACTGTTCATTTTTAAATTATGTCCTGGTAGATAGATGGCGCTGAATAGAAAGAAATTAAAATGTATAGCAGTTGCCACCCCCTGTTGCGTACTTTACTATTCGATAGCTATTCGAAGGCGATACGAACGCTAGACGATAATTGTACGTGCTTTAAATTTTTACGCTGCACAAGTTTTCATATAAAATTTTTCGATAGCGATACGAGGACGCTTAGTATTCGAATTCGATAGATGTTCGTGCTTAGGGCACTTGTCCGGACCCAATGCATTTACTAAGCGCAACGACGAAAACCGATTTTAGGAAGTAAGATAAGTCTTCTAGATTAGAAATTTGGCAAGCTTTTCCAACGCATCGCTTAGAAAATCGCCGTACCAAAGATTTTTCCTTTCAGACTAGGCCATCGCGTAATCGTTGATGCCAGATGACATTCGTCTAATCGCATGAACGTTGATGGTAGCGATGGTGCCTCATTTCTAATAGCATCATAGTACTTTTGCAAATAATCGTCCAAGCTTGCGTATTTTCCAAATATTCGCGCTACCGCAATCCAAAATCGGTCATGACAATCGGCGGGATAGGAGCGTTTGCAGCGAGAATGTGGGTCAAAAAACCAGCGGCGATGGTCGATCTTTGATCGGCTGAAACCATCTGAAAAGTTGGCACGCTACCGTCTTTCGTCACGAGCACACACTGATATATAAAAATGTTGCGGCTTCTCTGACTTATCGCGCTTAGCAATGCCTCCTGTAGCATTGGATAGAACCTACCAGCTTACCGTGTTCAGCGCTGTTTAATAAATTTAATGCAGGGTTTCCGAATTCCAATCCATATTTATTCAACAATCGCTGTTCCTTGGCTTTTCGGAAGACTTCATTCCTGGGTAAGATCGGCGGATTTTTACCTCCGAATTTCTTTATCCGTCCAGCTTTTTTCATCGCCATGTCACCGCATCTTTACGGCCATCGATGAGGTAGTCTGCAACTTTGAGGCGACGAGCTCCTCTCAACTGCCTTCTTTTCTTTCCTGAATGGGATTCGGGCCTAATTCCATCAATGCTGCATTGGATCTGCATCGACTCTTTTCGATGGCTCTTTCAACAATGTGCAACATATCTTTGCGTGGCATTCGCGGCAGTACCCTTTTATTGTTAAGAAAAATTTGGAAATTAAACTTAAGTATATGTTGTGATTTTTGAACGTGAATACATTCACTTAAGTCACTGCGACATACATACTGTGATTACTGCCTACAAACCCACCAAGTAATTTATATTAATTGTAATAACCAGAATTATCGGGCAGAGCAAATGTTATTTATTACTATTATTAGCAATGCAAACGTGCGTTAATGTTAATTAATTGTACAAATTTAATAAACATAAAACCAATAATAAGCTCATGAATTTATTTCAACTTTCCCGCCTTAACTACCTATGCGCCATGATGGGGCTATCTCGGGGCTACACGCGAGCTCCAGCAAGGCGATTCGAAAATTAAATATTCTGGTAACACTGTCGCCAGTTCGTTTCGGACGTTCGAACATTCAAGACATCAAAATTGTAAATAACTACTATTTCACGATCACAATTCAGTCTGTAATATCCCACTATTGGGCATAGGCCGATTCCCCATGTAGAAGGATCGGAGCTACTATTTACTTTAAATACATATATTAATATTTTCTTCCTTTGAAGGATCATTCTGCGTATAGTTTTAATTAAATTTAATTATGCTTAGTGCTGATAGTGCGGCTATTAACTTATTTTTAGTGTTATTTTTCCACAAATTTAAGTAATTTTCCTTTATTTCGGCAAAAATTACATCTAATTCGAATGCTTGGTAGCAAGTTTACAATTATGAAACCAAATACAATACCTAGGTCCACCCCCAACTCTTGTCAGGTACAAATCGAAAAATATCAGTCCTACAAAAAAATTAATGAGAACCAAAATTGTAGGAAATTTAATTTTACATAACTTTTGTAATAACTATTTTTCGTGTAAAATTGAAAATAAACGAGTTATTCAAGATACAAAAAATAACCCTTTAAATCAAGATGGCAGATGAAGCAACAAGCCCGGATACCCTACTTTTTTAAGCTACCAGTGACCTCCCCCAACGAATTCCGAAGGAAAATTGCTGCTTCCAATTTTTGTAAATCTAAATCCGTTTTTGAGCTAATTTGACTGGGCTACTTATAACGCGGCACAAGCACATGAGGATCGTAGTGTCGCAAGCACACTGTAGCCGGCATGTTATTCTTTACTATAGGAACGTTGCTCGTTGCTAGTTATGTTATTTTGAGTACCTAAGTACTTTATATTGTTTGTTTTCCAAAATTTAGTCCTTATTTTAAAAAATGATAATTCATTCCAGCAACTCAAGTGACTGTTTGAATGTTTGAATATAATTAAAATTGTTCACAATTTAGATATAAATATTATTAGATACAGGGTAGATACTGGTAAGTAAAATAATAACGGAATTTAAAAAGTAGATTCAAGAATTGTTACAGGCACCCAGTGTTGTCTAAAGCAGCACTGTTAGACCCGCGTTTTAAGAAGCTGGTATGTAGGTTTGATACATCAAGTTATGAGTCTGCCCAAGATGCATTGAAAACTGAGCTGTAAAACGTGTTTAACTTTTGTAAGCAGTCAATAGAAACTAACGAAAACGAACTGACGTTAGCTACGAGTATATGTTTATACTTATGATTTTAAGTTTCTGTTGAATCATCTTGCATCGAAGTAATCGAGTTTGTACACGTTGGCTGACTATTTTTAAGATTTCTAAATTAGATTATATAATTAGATTGCTGATCATTTCTGGCTTAAAATTTGTATCCATATTGCATATTATTCCACGTCCAATCGACTCGGGTACACTTAAACATGAATGACACAACTTGTTTTGTGCGAAAACGGAAAGCCATAATGATTATGGAAACGATATCTCTTCCACAAAGACAACAAAGAAAATGGCAATGTTTATTGGAAATGTGTTGAACTTTTTTCTTTGGACGACGAAGACTTTCGGAAGCGTTATCGCTTTAAGAAATCAACTGCGACTTACATAATCAACCTAGTGCGTGATGATCTCAACTTGGATCGAAGAGGCTCTGGTACATCACCTGAAATCCAAGTTTTAACGGCCATAAGATATTAGGGTCGTCGAGAGTTAAGTTTTTACAATTTGATCAGTGTATTGTTTTTTTTTTTTTATGTAACTAGGTTGGCAAACAAGCGTACGGCTCACCTGATGGTAAGACCGTAGCCTATAGACGCCTGCAACACCAGAAGCATCGCAAGCGCGTTGCCGACCCTATCCCTAATCCCCCCCCCCCCCCCAAGAGCTCTGGTCACCTTACTCACCAACAGGAACACAATACCGCTTGAAAACAGTATTATTTAGCTGTGGTCTTCTGTAAGGTCGAGGTACTACCCCAGTCGGGCTGCTCCAATTTTGAGCAGGAAATTTCCTGCTGTGCCCTACCTCAGTTGAAAACGCTTTGTTACAAAATCATTTACGAAATTATTGTAGGTACGACATAAAACCTTGTGTAAATCCTATATTTCCATTACAGGTTCAAGAAGACGCTGGTGACCACCATGAATTATCTCAAGCGACCACCAGTCGGATTTGTGCCCGAGTTGCACGTGCACTTGCACGACAATCAGCTTCTTTTATTAAAATACCCAGTACCTTTGCTGAAAAAGAGTGTATGATGGAAGAATTTTATAGAATTGGAAGTTTCCCAATTATTATTGGTTCTATTGATCGTACTCCTATCAAAATCCGCAAATGTGGACTTGTGATGCACATCTCCGCATCCGAGATATTGTTGCCAGGTTGCACTCATGATTCCCGAATTTTTAATGAGTCATCACTAAAAGAGCGTTTTGAGACAGGGTCATTTAGAGGACGACTTTTAGGTGACTCTGGATACAAATTTTAACCGTATCTCACTCTGTTCACTCCCATTCTAAGGCCTCGGAACCGAAGTGAGGAAAGATATAATGAAGCACATATTGCTACAAGAAATACCGTCGAACGTTGCTTTGGAGTCTGGAAGCAACGCTTTCAATACCTTCTATTTAAGCTACAAAATGTGAAGACCACAATGGTTGCTTTAGCTGTGCTTCACAATATTGCAGTGGACCATGGCGACGTGCAGTTAGAGAGTCGAGTCGAAAATAACAGAGAAGTGTCCGAGAAGTTCCAAGGAATAGTGCTAATGCTAATGCTGTATTACAAAAAAATCAAACCTCCGATGCAGAACTGCAAACCCTTTTACAAGAGGGCTTTTCACTGCAGCTGCATAAATTGCAGGTACCTGGTAGTCCCGTATCCCTGTACAGCGACGTCAATACACAGATTATTACCAGGCCAGACGTGCCCAAAATTTACCAGAGATCGGTCTTTAACAGCGTACATTCCCTGAGTCACCAGCCAGGTGCCAGTGCCTCAGTCAAGTTAGTTTCTGAGCCTTTCGTTTGGTCACGAATCCGTAAAGACTGCAAGGAGTGGACACGCGCATTTACACAGTGCCAGCGAGCCAAAATCACCCGTCACGTGGTATCACCCTTTTAACTTACCCCGCGCCCGTTTTAAGCATATCCACATCGATTTTAATGGGACCACTATCTTCTTCGTGTGGATATAGTTCCTGCCTTACAACTGTCGATAGGTTTACTCGATGGCCTGAAGTGACACCTATTGTCGATATAACAGCTGAAACGCTTGCAAAAGCCTTGCTGTCGACCTGGATACCTCGCTTTGGTTGTCCGGTGGACATCGTTACAGACCGAGGCACTCAATTTGAATCAGCCCAATTTAAATGCCTAGCACAACTGACCGGATTCGCGGATTAAAGGACAGCTTACCATCCCGCCTACAACGGCTTAGTCGATCGTTTCTATAGGCAGCTCAAAGCAGCCATAGTGTGCCACGCAAACAACAGTTGGACGAGAGATTTTTCGAACTTCGCAGTGTCGTAAATAATATAAATATAATTATAATAATTTTGAGGTCATCCGCGAACAGATAGCAGTGTGAGTGACGGATGTTGTTGGGGATAATAATGATAATGATTCGTATTCCATATCTAGACATAGGTTGAGCTGAATTATGGGGTTCAGAGGTGACCTCAGGATTCCCTTGCGGAAGTTGAGGTGATTGAGCTGGTACAGTATTCGATGGTTGAGCTGGAACAGTATTCGATATACTACTTTCAATAATGCTATTTTCCAAAGCGGAATTTTTTTTTCTCGATTAATAGTGAAGGGATTTCAAGATTCGCTTAGATGGACTGAGTTCCTAATTATTGCTTGACCATCATCAGTTCTTATTATTTAGCATCTAGGTGTTCTGTTTTATTTAATAATAATCTGAGCTGGCTCCCATCTCCTTCCTCTTCTATGGACTACACTTTCACCATCATGGCAAACTCTTCTCCTGTTTGATGTTTTATTAAAATGTAGCTTAGACTTTTGCTTTTTAAGCTGAGTCAAAAATTTGGACTTCATCCGTATCAAGTTACACGTGTACAAACGATGCAACAACGCAACTGCCGAGCACGAATGGTTTTCTGCACAGAAATGTTAAGAAGAATCGAAGATCAAAATTTTATCAGAAAAATTTCCCAAGCACTGTTTGTGTCCCTCACACAGTTTAGAATTCATCTGAATAAGCCGAGCAGGTAGTAAAATCTAATTTTTAGGGTCGACAGCTTTACTTAATAAAAATTCAAAAAAAATATCTGCAAATACTTTTGCAATTTTGTGATGAAATGCATATTTTTACATATTAATGGCTATAGCTCAATCATTTTACGATATAAAGTAGATAGTATGGTACTGTCTTAGAATCGTTATGAAGTAGGCTATTTTTTTAAATAGTTGGCCGCCACAACTCTGATACATTTTTTTTACACCGCAGGTGCTCAAACTTAGCAGTTAAGTAAATTTCAAAATTAAAATTTAAGTTTAGTGACTTCTTGTAAACTACTATTCATAGTAGTTGAGTTTTTTGAAACATAATTAAAGAACAGCATTATTAGGGAACACTTTAAAGAAAAAAAATCCGATCTAGGCCTCAAATAGCGGACGTGGTGCCCACAAATGTGAGAAAAACTGGGATTTTTCTACATTTTACAAAAAATGGCATAGACCGCGAACTGATTGAGATAAAAAAAATTTTTTGTTTTTGTAACCCACCTCCCCCTCCGCACACGCACGTTTAGGATCCATGTATATGAAGAAAATAATAAATATAATATAATAACATAAATATAAATGTAATACCTACATATAAAAAATTATAGTTAACTTCAGGTATATTTTAATTACTTGTCACATAATCTTGTAACGAGCTCTTTTTAAGTACTTCTTAAAGCCTATCAAAGAAAGTAATATTTTCATGCATAGAATAACAAACATAATTCTAATTCTATATGATATACTATCTACACTAGTCAGTCATTTTCTTTGTTTTTTGAGCAGTCTTTCTCTTACAATTAATAATAATTACGACTACAAATTTTTATACTTGTGTACTTTACAGTCTTAGAATATTAATAAATCCTTAACTTATTAATGAACAGAGATCATGGATGTGGAAAATTGATGTCAACATATTTTTATGTTTCATAAATTACCAAGCTTGTTTGATATATTTTTAAGAATCTCATTCCGTTCTTTGAAAACAGCGGTCAATTCGCATACTCTTTAGTTCCAGATGTCTATCTGTTTGTTTTGTATGTTGATATGTTCTTATTTTCATCCAATTTATCAACTAATTTCTTTATTATTTCTACATATATCTAAATCAAATTGCTTTTGGCGGTGATAATAGATGCTTTTGCCACTAGCCGATTTTAAAAATTTTGGTGACAATTGCACATTTGCACTAGTATTATCAGGAACTTTTTGGAAAGATGACGTTTCCTTTGTTGTATTTTCTTCATTATTATTTTGACTAAAAAAATTGTATTCATTTTAATTCTGCATTTTAATCTCTGACAGGCAATTACCTAAATCATATTCTTCTAAAAGCAATAAGAGTAAAAAGTTATAAGGTTATTTAAATGTATCTATCCAATAAAGATAGAAAATTTTATTACTTTTACACGAAAGCTCAAACAATCATGTGTAAAATACACATAACTTTGAAATAATATGGTCACTTTATTTCATCAAACCTTGTTGATGCAGTTGATAAGTTCATCGGTTCTTTATTTACGTAAGACATACTTGTCTTCGCATTTAAATAAAAATTAATTGATAAATCGTTATGAAAGATGTTCTCCATTTGCGGTAATTTTTGAGTAAAATGTTTTTAGATTTGAAAATTTTTACTGACATCATTATAGGTAACTCTTTTATTAATTTTGCTAAATTCCTTGGCGATTTCGCACCACAGGGTTTTTATTTTTATTTTAGGATCTCTGAATCTATCCTTTCGAATGAAATATTAATTTAATAAAAATTTCACCGCATTATCTTCTCAATTTTCAGTATCTATAAAAAAAAATTACTGCTTTGTAACTTTATTCATTCTAAGTATGATTGTATATAAAAAATATTTACTATGTTCATGTTTACCTTTATCAACAATTTGATCGGTTAGATTTTTACTGTCCGTTGAATTTTCTCTCTGAATGACGTTAGTAAGTTCATCATCCTGCAAATTACTATTGGACTGTTCCACATTTTCTTTATCGCTGTTGTTTAACAACTGTTGGATGAATGTTGATATAAGGCTTTTTAAAGAAATAGCAAAAAGGTTAGTCGCCATCACAGGAGACCGAAAAGCTGGCAGCTACCTACGACAAAGAATTAGTCTAGCTATTCAAAGGGGGAACGCTGCCAGATTCTTCGGAACCATGCCTAAAGGGACTCCTTTTAGTAATATGTTTTAGTTACTGTTATATTTTTTTTAAGGTTTTTAGTTTTAGTTTCATTGTTGTAGTATATATTTATTTATTTTTTTATAATTATAATTGTTACATATATGTAGTTAAGTTTATTAGTTTAATGTTATACTTTAAAAAAAATTAAGATACCTCTTCTCGTACATAAATATAATTTGTGAACGTATTATAACAACTAATTTTATGT
Organism: Melitaea athalia; assembly: GCA_905220545.2. NCBI lineage: Eukaryota > Metazoa > Arthropoda > Insecta > Lepidoptera > Nymphalidae > Melitaea > Melitaea athalia. Next base: position 4,075,154 of record HG992189.1, read on the forward strand.
TCTTAGTAGGTATATGTATATCGTAGGATTCCTTCTGAATTTTTTTTTTTTTTGATGATCGCAAATAGATAGACGCCGCGTTGGCGCAGCGGTCACAGCACTGGATTGCGATTGACTGTTGCGCGGGCGGTTGCGGGTTCGATCCCCGCACACGACAACATTTGTATTGGCCATACAGATGTTTGCCGTGGTCTAGGTGTTTGTGCAGTCCTTGTAGGTCTCCCCACCGTGGCTCGGAGAGCACGTTAAGCCGTCGGTCCCGGTTGTTATCATGTACACCTGATAGCGATCGTTACATAGTAGGGAATATATCCGCCAACCCGCATTGGAGCAGCGTGGTGGATTAAGCTCCGATCCTTCTCCTTACATGGGGAAGAGGCCTATGCCCAACAGTGGGATATTACAAGCTGAATCGTGATCGATCGTGAAATAGATAGTAAAAGACAATGGGCAAATTGTATGGGAGAAAAACCCACGGCGGACAGACATGAAATTTTGAGGATATTAAGACAAATGTATCTAGTTTATCATGGTAAGGGTCGCTTTCTTGTGGGTTGTGGGAATTTTGAAAAAAAAAAGGAAAACGAAAATTCACATTTTACATTGTCACCTACTCGGCCTGGTCAATATCTACCGTTATTTCATCTAAAAATGCCGCTGGGGCTTCAATTTGCTTTTGGTGCCTAGCCCAGGATAAAAAATAAACTATACTGGCAATATGCGCACAATTCCCGACGCTACGGCGGCCGTGTATACACGTGTATATTTTTGAGTTTGGAACATTACAACACTCCTACAATGTTCCAATATGATTAAAGTACCTAATTAATATTACACTTTAAAACGTTTAATATTAGTTAAATTAAATGTATAATATGAAAAATAACGTTTTACTTCCCTGCATTCTTTTGAGAAACGCGGAAATGGTAATTGCCTTCCTCGTATTAGTGAAGTTCCCGCGGATAATACGTAATATGGCGCCAAAAATATATTGCTTTTATTTTTATATACCCAGTGTCACCCTCATAGTCAAGACGAAGCTAACGACACCTCTCAAGCTAAAATTCATCAAGCCGTTAAGGTAACAGAGCGCGTCAAAGAAATACACATACATACATAAACTCGAAAAACATAACCCTTCTTCTGGCACAGTCGGGTAAAAACGGAATCGCATATCTCAACGAAAGATAACGAAGGACTGCGATAAAACGAACGAAACAATGCGCCAGCGATGACAACGAGCGACGCCGATTTGATCACGCAGGGCAGCTACATGCACTTGCACTTGCTAAAACCCTTTAGTAGATATTATAACGACATCTTATATCTATACTATAATATTATAAAGCTGAAGAGTTTGTTTGTTTGCTTGAACGCACACTAATTTCAGGAACTATTGGTCCGATTTGAATGTGGGTGGTGAACAATGTTAAATAGCGCATTTATCGAGGAAGGCTATAAGCTTTCATCACGCTAAGATTAAAAGAAACGGAGCACCAATGCAGAATGTTTGAAATTCGACTTTTTTTTTGTTAAAGTTGACGTTAGCCAAAAGTAACTATTCCACGCAGACGAAATCGCGGACAGAAGCTAGTTTCTTCATATAAGTGTTCCGATTTTTCCTTATAGATGTTTGGAACCCTAAAAGTATTCGATGTTTTAAATAAATATATTTTTGGCTCAAACTTTGTTGTCCCGTGGATTCAAAAAAAAATAACTATACATAATGTTAGGTGAATTTACACTCTTTCATTTTATACCATTCTCATTCGTGTCCGCGACCGGGTCGGATTCCGCCCAATAACCTTTAGATAATTCGGTTGTACTAAATTGAATTAATTAAATTGTTTCAGTCCAACTAGACGTCGCCGTCATTCATTATGGTACGTACATAATATAAAAGACGTACAAATACAGGTGATTATGATATATCAACTACGTGAAGCCGTATTAGCTGTGTGTAATAGCACCTTAAGTGGTAACAAAGCTGCACAAGTATACAAAATTCCAAGAATGACAATAATGGACCGCGTACATAAAAAAAGCTCCAATATGTTTGGGAGGAAAACCACTCTATCTTTCGAAGTTGAAATGAATCTAAAAATTGAAATAATGAATGAATGAGTCTTCATATTATGGAAACATATGGCTTTGGATTGAAAAGGGCAGAAGTGTTAGATATGGTTGGAGAATATATAAAACAAAATAATATACCTTCATCATTTAAAATTGGGGTACCGGGAAAAGATTAGTTCGTTTCTACCAAAAAAATTTGAATCAGAGTGATGGTGTGGTCGTGTATATCAAAGATGACCTAGTTGCCTCGTGCACGGAGATGGATTTGGGAGGCTGTGCTACTGGTATGTTGGTTAATATTGGGATGGATATAGCTATACTTTGCCTTTATCGATCACCAGCGATAGACAATATAGACCCATTTATCTCTACACTAAATAACATATTACCAACCTTCGCTAAGTTCAATTCAGTCGTATTAACTGGCGACATAAATTTGGATTTAAAACCACATACGTTGGACATACGCGCTCATGTCATGACTATCTCAACGCTCTGGCTTTTCATGGTTTCTTGCCCGCCCACACCATCCCCACTAGAGGTTCCAACTGCCTTGATCATTTCATTTTAAAAACTAAAAACCCTGCAATTTCTCTAGTTCTTGAAACCACAGTGACTGACCATTTTTCTTCTCTTCTATGCATCTTTTGTAAAAAAATTGAATCCAAAACAACATATAATATAAGTAAAGTTTGCGAAACTTGACAAACAAATGAAAGAAATAGATTTTACCCCCATTTATTCTATTAAGGACCCTAATATTTCCGCTGACTCTCTGGTGAATATTCTGAGTAGTACTGTTTCTTATTGTACCAATGTTATTAAATTACCTGCTAGGAAAAAAATAATAAAACCCTGGATTACACCTGGGCTGTTGCGGTGTATACGACACAGGGATTCACTAGAAAAAAAATTAAAAAAATCACCAAACAATAGTATTCTCGAAATTAGTTATAAACGATACAGAAACTTTTGCAATAAAATTTTAAAAAAGTCAAACGACAATACGATACCGAAGAACTTACTAAGGCTGGAAATATTCTAAGATTCTCTGGGACAAATTAAAAAAGATTACAAATATATCAAAATCACAAAATTCACCCAATCACCTATTATCTCAAGCTGAATCACCTTCACAGACCTGTAACCACTTAAACAATTTTTTTGTTGAAATACCAAAAAGTCTAGCTGATAAAATCACCTGCAAAGATCCATCGTCTCAACTTACTTGCATACGATATACCAGGCTAACAAACACCTTTGTTTTAAATGAAACGGATCCAAAAGAAATCATAGCTGTAATTAACTCTCTGAGAACAAATGCAGCGACCGGATGGGATGGAATATCACCAGCCACATTAAAAAGATACTCTTCATTACTCTCCTCCGTGTTATGTTACATTTTATGTTGTTTTTTTACACTTGTGCTTTCAGACTGGCATTTTTCCGACAACATTCAAAAAGGCAATTATTCATCCAATTTTTAAGGGAGGTGATGAAAAGTCTTTTAATAATTATCGGCCTATAGCGGTTCTTACTTCTCTATCGAAAGTTCTCGAACGTTTAATAAATAATAGATTAGTAGATTTATTTGAAAAGTTTAATTTGATTTCCCCACAACAATTCGGTTTTAGAAGAAATAGAAGTACCGCTGATGCAGTTCAAGACCTTATGGACTTCACCATAAACAAATTAAATAACCACAACAAAGTGCTAACCATATTTCTTGATCTTGCTAAGGCTTTTGACACCATTCCTAGGTCAAAACTGTTAATAAAACTAGACACGTTGGGTGTAAGAGGCTTACAATTGGACTAAGAGCCAGTCCACACGGCGCGTTGCGTCAGCGTTGCGTCGACGCAGCGCTACCACTGCGTTGTTTTACATACAAATAACCAAGGTGTTCACACGGCGCGCTGCGTCGTCGCAACGCACACATGACGGACAGCAGCCCCCGAGACGAAGCGGGAGGGGGTGTACTCGTGCGACGTCGGAGCGTCAGCGCTCAGTTGCTTGTGCGTTGACAGAGAGGATACACGGAAGCTCATTTCGTTTTACGTTTACGTTTTTGTATTTAGTTTTATTTGCAAGGTAATTAGTTTTATTTGCAGGGTAAAATGAATACCATTGAAGAAATTGACATAGATTACTTGATTACATTGATACAGGAAAGGGAAATTATATGGGACAAGTCAAACGTAGATTTTAAAAATAAAAATTTAAAAACAAAAGCCTGGGAAGACATATCAAAAGTTTTATTTCCTGATTACGAGAATTTCACAGCTGAACGAAAAAATAAAGTTGGTGAGTTCACAGTACAGATATTTATGTTTTTTTTATTTAAGAGGGCTTTCAAGATTTTCTTGCACCGCCAATTCCGCGATCAGTACAAAATTAATATCTCGACACTCTAAAATTTTAAAACTTAGGGAATTTAGATTAGCGTGAGTACTATTTTATTACTTAGCTCAAAACTAACCTAGACTACGCTGAGTAGGTATAAAATATTATTTTTTTACTGATCGCGGAATTGGCGGTGCAAGAAAATCTTGAAAACCCTCATAATACAATTATACCTTATTTAGCTGCCAAGGCAGAGTTCCTCTAGTCATAAAATAGGTCGCATATTGCTGTCTTATGACATTCGGTGCTGTCTGTTCTTCATGTACGGGTTGTATTGGGAGAAATTCATCAACACTTATAGCAAATTTATCTCTTTGTCTAAAACCATCTCGATCAGCGACAAAATTGTGTAATACACAACATGCTTTTATAATGTCAGTAGCGAAGTCATAGGACACGTCTATCGGTCTGTGAAAAATGCGCCATTTGTTAGCCATAATCCCAAAAGCGCATTCGACATATCTTCTGGCTCTGCTTAGACGGTAATTGAAAACCTTTTGTTGTAAGTCGAGATTTTGACCGCCATATGGACGCATAATATGTTTGCTCAGTCCAAAAGCTTCGTCACCCACAAATACATACGGGGTTGGTATATTGCTACCAGAGAGTGGCTGGGGTTGAGGTAGTGGTAAGTTGTTGTTAATCATTAGCTCGTACAGTTTAGAATTTTGTAATATGGTTGAATCGCATTCTTTTCCGTATGCACCGATGTCGACAAATACGAATTTGTAATTTGAATCCACAATAGCTAGCAACACAATCGAAAAAAAGGCTTTATAATTAAAAAAAAGTGAGCCACTATTTGCAGGATTACACACGCGGATATGTTTGCCGTCGATGGCACCAACACATTGAGGAAAATTTGCCTTTACATCAAAACCCCTCGCTATTGTTTGGAAACTTTCAGTTGTCAGTTCAGGGATGTTGTCTCGAAGAAGATTGGTCCATATAGCACGACAAACTCTTTGTATTATATATGCAATAGTAGATTTTCCCCGTTTGAATTTGAAATGTAAATCAGTTATTGAATTTCCACTTCCTAGGTATCTGAAAAGAAAATAATTATTATAATATGCATTTATGAGATAGATAGATACCCGAAAAAAAATACTGACATATTCAGACATCGATAGCAAATAACTTTCTCTATGTAACCAATTAATTCTGGAATCGCGAAAAAAATAGCAGCTGTTGCATACATTTTGATTCAGTAGGTATTGCTTTTTGTATGTAACAGCTGTTATATTTTCACGATTCCAGAGTCGGTCACATAGTGTTTGTTAACGATATCTGAATATGTCATTAAATTTTATCGAGAAATTCACTATGTATAAATTATTAAATCATGTTTACTATTGGTTTTGCAGGTAATGATTTAATAAAAAAATGGAGAAGTGTAAAAGATAATTACTTCAGATATTCAAAAAAATTAAAAGAAGCATCAAAATCGGGCTCGGGCGCTACGAAACTGAAGAAGTATCATTTATACAATCAACTCCTTTTTTTGAGAAAAGTGGAACAAAATGCCACCGAATCTAGCTTAGACTCGCCTAGAGAAATCAACAATGAATCTACGTCTACAAATGATGACATTACCACAGACAACACTCCGCGCTATGTTCCAGTCGCGCGCAAAAGGGCAATGCAAATGGATGAGTTTGAAAGAGAAGGACTAAAACTTCTCAAGGAGCCGGAAAATCGCCATATGTCCTTTTTCAGAGCTATATTGCCATCTATTCAAGAATTTTCCGACCGAGAAACTCTCCGTTTCCAAAGTAAAGTTATACAAATTATAGATGAAATGCGGTATGGACAAACATCATCATATGTGAGTGGCCCATCAACGTCTCACCAACCACCATATGGGTATCAAACAGCAAATTTTCAAAGTACATACATTTCTGATTTTAATAATTCAATTACATCTCCAGAAACATCTCAAGCAAGTGAAGAAACTGAATACGATTTTTCTAATTTGTAATTACTGGATGATATCTCTCTTAAATAATGTCTAAATTTAAAATTATGACAATTGCTGATTATTTGTGAGTTGATTACTCTCTTAAATAATGTCTAAATTTAAAATTATGACAATTGCTGATTATTTGTGAGTTGATTACTCTCTTAAATAATGTCTAAATTTAAAATTATGACAATTGCTGATTATTTGTGAGTTGATTACTAATTAAACAAACCAAAAAAACTGTTATATTTTTATTACTTAAATATATTTATATAGTTACCTTAAAGTGATTCCCAGCATTTCTACTGGTTCCACTGGATTCCTCATATTAGTATAGTTTTTTCGTATGTGTGGTTCTAAGGACTTCAATAAACATTCGAAGCTGGATACACTCATTCTAAAAAAATTATAAAACTTCTTTTCGTCTAATAGCAACTCCCGATATTCTAAAAAAAAAAACTGTCCATCACGATTTCTTAATGAAATGAAAGGACTGATCCAGTACCGTCTTGTGATCTTGCGTCGATTTCGGCGGTGACGTAGTAATAGGAGCAATGCTAGACGTCTTTTCCGATCCATGATTTGCTATAGACTGACTGCGAATTTTTTTCAAAATACTTGCCGCAACTGTGCGTCGCCGCTGCGCCGACGGAACGTTGACTGCGTCATAGTAACGCTGCAGCGCCCGTGTGGCCGGCTATGCGTCAAAATATTTGCGTTGCGACGACGCAACGCAACGCAACGCGCCGTGTGGACACGCTCTTACTCAAAAGCTAACTGACAAATCGGCCACAAATGGTTGAGCTAGGTAACCACATTAGTAAAAATTCAAAAGAATAGAAAACGAACTGAAGACTCAGGCGAGAGCAGTAATGTTAATTTAAGTAAAAAGAAGAAATATAGGAAATATGACGACCAATATTTGAATTTTGGATTTACCTGTATTACTAAAGGGGACGTAGAACTTCCACAATGTGTCGTTTGTCACAAAGTGTTGGCGGCTGAAAGTATGCTTCCTAATAAACTAAAACGGCATTTGGAATCAACTCACAGTCATTTACAAGGTAAGACAAGAGATTTTTTCTTAAGAAAATTGCGAGAACTAAAACATCAGTCCACGGCTTTGGTTTCAAGAGCATCAATTCCTACCAAAGCATTACTCGCCTCTTTCATGGTAGCTCACCGTGTTGCCAAATGTAAGAAACCACACTTGCCTCCAGCGGTTGATATAGTATCAGTGACGATTGGAGAATCGGCAGCTAAAGAAATAAAAAATGTACCTCTTTCAAATAATACGATTAGTCGCCGTATTCACGACATGGCAAAACATATTAATGAGCAAATTGTGGGGAAACTTTCAGGTTTATTTGCCATTCAACTGGACGAGGCGACTGATAGTAATGATGACGCTCAATTGATATGTTACGTACGGTACATACAAGAAACAAATGTATGTGAGGATTTATTATTTTGCAGAAAAATATGTGAAAGTGGTAAAGCTACTGATTTATTTGAGATTTTAAATTCATATATGAGTGAAAATAATATTAACTGGGATAACTGTGTGGGCGTATGTATGGATGGTGCCCGAGCAATGTCCGGACAGTATGGAGGACTACAAGCTCTCATCAAAACCAAGGCTCCAAGTGTAAAATGGACACATTGTGTCATACATAGAGAGGCCTTAGCAGCAAAGAACATTACACCTGAATTAAGTGTTGTGATGAATAGCATCATTAAAGTGGTGAACTACATTAAAACACGACCCGTGAAATCAAGATTTTTCCATAAACTTTGTGAAGAACTGGGGGCTGAGCATACCTCTTTAATTTACTATTGCAACTCTCGTTGGCTGTCCAAAGGTAACGTACTCGCGCGTGTATACGAATTGAGAAATGAAGTTTACATACAGAATCACACAGTGATGCCCAAAACTTTATTAATTCAGAGTTTATAATAAAATTAGCATACCTCTGTGACATATTTAACAAATTAAATGATCTTAATAAGTCATTGCAGGGAAACAATACTCATATCCTACAATTGGCAGATAAAATTACTGGGTTTCAGAAGAAGTTGCTTTTATGGAAGAGAAAATTAGAGGAGCAAGAAATTGACTGTTTCCCTGCTTTACAAGGTATTCTACAAGAAAAATCCATAGAAATCCTCGATCCCTCTTTAAAATGTATGTTTACGCAGCACTTGTTATCATTAAGCGAACACTTTGAGAAATATTTTCCCGAAAATCTGCAGCAATATGATTGGGTCAGAAACTCTTTCCAGTCACCCACACCAACGACACTTTCAACAGAGGAAGAAGAACAACTAATAGAATTGTCCTGTGATTCCAGCCTAAAGCTTCAATACAACAAGGATAAACTGTTTGAATTTTGGAGCTCAGTTTCTCATGAATATCGTGCCATCGGTACTGCTGCATTAAAGGTTTTATTACCATTTGCGACTTCGTACTTGTGCGAAACGGGCTTTTCTGCAGTTGCAGTAATTAAAAACAAGTACAGGTCAAACATAGACTTAGAAAAAGAAATGAGAGTGGCAATTTCGAAACTGGAGCCCCGGTTTCATAAGCTATGCTCAGAAAAGCAAGCACACCCCTCACATTAACCAGCCATCAGTTACATAAATTTTATATTATATTACATAGTTTTGATTTTGTTATTATTTTCTAATAAAAATTATAAATGTTCAAATAGTGTTTTTCTGATGACCTGTTACAAGGCTAGTACTAAAATTAGTAACTATTGGGGGCTGGGTTGAGGGGCGTCGCAAAAAAATAGCAAAGTCCCAAGGGCGTCACAGTACGGATAAGTTTGGGAAGCCCTGCTTTAGGGAACGCAACGACCCGCTTCATACGACACCACCGCAGAAATGTTTACAGAGAGCATGACATACTCAGACCACCTATCTCAAAACACAACACACACACAAGTAAAAATCCTTGTCAGCTTATGACCAAGTTGCTTTGTCTTTTAAATAATCATTGACAGTATAGTAGCCCTTCTTGAGGAGGCAATTTTTTATATGATTCTTAAACTCTTCAAAGGGCAACTCAGAGATATCACTTGGAATCTTGTTAAAGATATGTATACCTTGACCCATGAAGGACCCACGTACCTTCTCTAATCGGTACAGAGGCATTATAAGGTTATTCCTATTCCTTGTATTGCGACCATGCAAATCGCCATGTTTGGTATATAAGTTAATATTTAGACGCACAAAAAGAATACAATTTAATATAAATTGAGATGCAGCTGTCAGTATACCAATTTATTTGAACTTCTCCCTAAGAGAAGTTTTAGAGCTTAGTTGATAAATAGCCCTTATTGCTCGTTTTTGCAAAATAAATATAGCATTAATGTCAGCCGCTAATCCCCACATAAGAATGCCATATGACATGATGCTATGAAAATAACTAAAGTATACAGTCCTAGCAGTATCTATATCAGTTAACTGTCTAACTTCTCTAATAGTGTAAGCTGCAGAGCTGAGCTTACCAGCTAATGCAGCAATATGCGAATGCTGCTGAAGTTTTTAGTTACACCCAGAAAGACTGTTGATTCAACTAAATCTAATTTTTCATTATTCATTACAACTTCTATGGGTGGAGATTTTACATTTGGTAAAGAGAATAGAACGCATTTCGTTTTTTTTGCATTAAGCTGTAGATTATTAAAACTAAACCAAGTGAGTATTTCCGAGAGTGCTTTGTTCACATCGTCAAAATTTGATTTATTTCTATCAATGTTAAATATAAGGGAAGCATCATCAGCAAACAAGACAATCTCGCATAGGCTTTTTGCAAAGAAAGGTAAATCGTTAATATAAACCAAAAACAAGAAAGGGCCCAAGATAGTCCCTTGGGGTACACCTAGCTTTACATCAGAACCCATTTACTTCACCCCATTTATATCAACTGTCTGAGTTCTGGAACTAAGATACGAGTGTAATAGTTTCTGGGTATTATTTTTTACACCGTAATGATTTAGCTTCAACAGCAGCGTCTGATGATCTACACAGTCAAAAGCTTTGGACAAGTCGCAGAATATGCCAAAAGCATTCTGCGACCTCTCCCAGGCCCCGAAGACATGCTTAAGAAGTGCAACATCGGCATCAGTAGTAGACCTACCCTTCGTAAAACCGAACTGTTTATTATGCAAGAGGCTATTTAACCCTAGATCACTAACCTTATTTTACAATGCTTATCACTAACCTTCGTCGTTTCGGCTACGCCGTATAAAAGGGAGGCTTCTAAGGGTTTATTGAATAAAATATTTATATGTGTTTTACTTATTTATTACAATAATCATTTGTTAACATGTTTATAAGTTTTTTTTGTGTGGGGCCCTGTGTGCGCCGTTCCAGCCACCATGAGTCGTCGAATCGACGAAGGTTAGGATTAACGTTATTATTTCAGAGTTGTTTTTCATTCTTTTTTGCTGAAATTATTTCAGTGTTTTATAAACTTTATATTTAATTAGCCTACATTGAAATAAGAACCTATATTATTTTTATTTGAATATATTTTTATTTTAGATACGATTCGTCAGCTGTTATAAGATGATTATAGTGACGAAGAAATCTGCTCTGAGACTGAGAAAGAAGACAACCTTGAGGCTGACCCGGCTTATGATACAGATGATGAGAAAGAGATTTTTTCTGTGACAGAACTACCACCTTCAACTGAAGACATCATCATCAATTGAATACCCTTGGACCAAATGTGTTCTCTCGCTTCTTGTAGCCGAAAAAATCGACGTTGACCTTCATGTAATTTTTACGGAATGCTAAACATTGTATTTATACTATTACAATCTAGACGTGTTTTTGTAATAGGCCTACATTGTAAAGTCACAGGTGTATCAGCGACGTCCAATTGGTACGCTGCCTGTAGACCGTAATGGTCAGATGTAATGTTTTTAACAACTAATTTGTTTACCGGGTCACATTCTGAAAATATATTATCTATACAAGTTGCTGAATGATCTGTAACCCTCGTAGGTTCTAAAAACTGATTAACTAAATTAAAAGAATTAAACAAGGTTAACAGCCGAGTAGTCAGTGCGCTGCTTTCAAGTATGTCAACATTAAAATCACCGCACACAGCTACTGGCTTATTTTTTTGCTTAAACTTTTTTAAAGCATCCTCCATTACCGATTCAAAGGTTTCGAAACTACCTTTAGGGGGTCTGTATACACAAACTATTACAAAGATTTTCAATTCAACACACGAGAGCTCGACATGGCGTTCTACGAAAAGGTCCACAATATCCTTTATTTCTATATACTTAATATCACTTTTAACCAAAATTAAAGAGCCGCCACATGTCGTTGTTTTTCTAGACAATAAACTCGACAATTCAAAATTATTCACATTACATGATACATCACAATGCTTCAGCCAGTGTTAGGTTATACAAATAATATTAATGTTGTTGTAATCAATAATAATATTAATGTTACATTCTAGAGCATATACGGTTGGATGGGTGACAAGAAAAATTTTGTGTAAAATTAATTGTGAGACTTGCACAGCAAAATTTGGTCACTTTTAATGAGGAAACCAATGTGCATGATTGGATTAAAGCACGTGAGTACATAATTTTAAAGAAAAGAAAATTAGCCTATCCAACCGAAAATGCCGTGAGGAGCTTTGGTTTTGTGGCAAAAGTAACAAATGAATATTTGGAAGAAAACGCTGATATTGATAATATTTGCATGAAAATTAAGAGCCAAATAATGTCCGAATATTCATGTAGCTTTCTCACTTGTGAATCTCATAGGGACATTGTGCTAGAAGAGTTTCTTAATATATCAGTAAGGCTTTTTATTTTCAATTGGTGCAACATCATCAATAAAATTTTAAAAGGAGTGGACATAATTCGCCCTCAACGGCTTGAACCTTTGCCATCAATGCAAAATAAGGCAACAAGAAAAGTCTATTCCTTTTGAATGAAATTTCTCCGAGATTTCTCCGAAATTTCTGCGCTAGATGGCAAAGATTACGAATTGGTCGGAATAGTGCATTACATTCCTGGACATTACGTTGGTTATGCGAAATCTGGACTATTTTGCTATCTGAACGATGACTTACACAACAAACGTGAAAATGTTAAAGGTACCAAAAATGTTGTCCCACATTTAATTATGTACGCAATATCGGACGTACGGGAAAAAGCAATAAACGACGCACATAGGGGTATTTTGCTGATCTAGCCGGTCAAAATTATTTATTTAGTTTTTTTACTCCAGGAACTTGCCCTGGTTAACTATAAGCTACATTTTTCTTTTTAATGAATAATTACTTAAAATATTGGGGGGAAAATAATAATAAAAATTTATTTTAGTAATTTATAACTTCGATTTTTATTATTATCTGAAACAAAAGGTTATAAAATTTATGTAACTATAATGATGATGAGTCCCATAGTTCTTCATCATCCTCATCACTTTCAGTGCGTCCAGAAACCTCCTCCAAATCAGAATCTGAGTCTGTGTCAGAGTCAGGTACAGCAGGAATCATCAAAGCAATTGCTTCTTTCGAGAATGGCTAAGTTCTTTTTTTGCGGGTTGGTCTCATTCCAGTAATCAGTGGGTCAGAACTGAGTAATAATCTATTTAGAATATCAGTGTTACACTTGACTCTTGAAAATTTTCTCGCGAAATTCTGCCTGTACAGCCGGAAATGTTTGTTCCGCGCCTCAGCGGCTTCTTCCGAGAGCAACCCAATTGGCAACAATGCCTTGTCTATGACAGTAGCACCATGCACCAGGATCTTGTGCATCGTAGGTGTCATAGGATGCCACGGATACAAACATATATAAAGTTTTGCCGTGTCTATGCAATAATCTGCATACTGGTCCAAATGAACTTTGTGACCACTTGATATGACTTCGAGGATGACTTTGAGCCGGTAAATGAAATTATAATCAACTCCAGTTATTTCTGCAGCTAATTCAGGATTGGAAAAAAATCTTCTACTTGTGTTACCATCATTGGTATTTCCAAACCCAGCTTTTGGTACATCCACTATTAGACCAGTTTCACGTCTAAATTTCTCTTGAATGATTTTTTTTCTCTCCTTAACAATAGCTTTGTCAACGTTTGATCTTAACTGCCACTTTTTTACAGTGAGTTTGTATGAGAGGTGCAATACGCTCTCAAACAGACGAATTCTGGCATGCAAAGTGGATAATCCAAATGAAAGTGCGTCTGCATCAACATCTCTTTTGATAGTTAAATCGTTGAGTTCTTTCGATGATGCTCCGCAAATGTAGCACCTCATTGTTGACGTGGTCTGTGTGGCAGCATTACATACTTTTGCATCTACCATTGTAAGCATCATAGTATGTTTTACAGAATATGATTTTTCCTCTAGCAAAAATGATGTTTTTTGTAGGGCGTTAATGGCATTTTCCACATACTCAATTTCTTCCTGGGTTATATCCACAGTTTCTTTAACGAATCTGATTCTAATAGGACGACAATATCGCGGTGAGGATGGGGTTGGATTTTGCCATACTGTTTTGGTACCACATACCAAACGAAGTGGTACAAAGCTACTTTGAAAAATGTTGCTATCTGTAACGTCATTTTCCATCTTTTGTTTGTATTGTGCCTACTGTGATCCATCACAGCCCCACTTGCAAAACAGCTCTAATGAGTCAGATTCATCTGGTCTTAAACCACGTAGAACATCCTTTAGATACGTCAGTAATCTTGTTGCAGTATGGTTTAATACGTCTTGAAGATTTACTTGTACGCATGTTTCAGTCACTTCGTATGACTCTTTGGGCGGATAGCGTCACTTTTTGTAGGATACTGTAACTAGGAAACAACTTTTTACTGGCACTTCTTATTATTTCATATTGTCGCCGAGTGAGGTCAGCTTCCACGAATACAGAAAGTGCCGATAAAGGTGTTAGCTCTTTTTCTTTGTCATCTTGTAGTGTTTTGTATGCTTTTTTCAACTTAGTTGCTCTCGTTGGAGAGTGCATAATCTGCTTAAGTATACTTGAAGCATCTTTTTTTCCAGATGTTTGTAAATTTGTTTGTGCAGCATGTATCAACATATCATTATCCGCTGTAATACGTAATGTTTCTGTTTTCCTTCTCTTACTTCTTTCGCTTAGCTCATAAAATGGTTTTGATGGTCGACCCGAACTCTTAGGCTGCGCTCTCGGTATTTCGAATGTTTTTTTTAACCATTCGTCATTTTTAAGAAGAAATCTAGCTTCCGTTTTATCAGCTTTTTTCCACCTTTGTTTAAATTCCGACTTAATATGCGAATACTTGTGCTTCAGCGCCTTTAATTCATCTTCAGAATAGTTTTCGCTGGACAAAATCCAATTTTCCAAGTAATTTAATTTTTCTTCAAAATTAGGCAAATTTTGCTCTTTAATTTTATCAAAAAGTGATCTACGGGTCACTACTCTAACACCGGAGTGACCAGGTGACCCTGAAACCAAATGATTACCAAGGTAACATAGTGTAAATTAAAAATAAAATTTTTGTTTTTTTTTTTCACTGTCTTGGTCTGTCACCTCTGGCAGAAAAGGGGGCGGGTATGGACGGCTAATTAGGCCATAATAATTTTATATAAACTATAACCTGTCGTTATCAATTAACATTATAACCGGGAAAAAACCGGAAATACAACAAAAACCTTTCCAAACTTAAAATTGCGTTGGAAATTTTAAGAATTTTAACCTATATTTTCAAACGTCAAATAACAATATCCTATCCAAAAAAATACAGTATAATAGTTTAAAAATATGCATTCTTACCTCCTTGATCCATATCCATAACAATATTTTAAAAGAAGTCAGTAGTCACGAAAATATTTAATTTTTTGTCAGATACTATCACACTTAGGAAACGCATAAGATACGTGCAGTTGCAGCGATGACTAACTTAAGACAAAACAACCGCGCATGTGCATGCGATAAAAGACCGGGACGGGTTCTCTATTGTTCTCTAGTCATTCAATAACTATAGGAACCAGTTGTTTATACCTGCGACAACTTTTTATAAATTGGTTTATGACCGGCTAGATCAGCAAAATACCCCTATGTGCGACGTTTAACACTGTATTCAAGAAGAAAAAAAGCTTCATACGTATTACTGTATTAATGTTTTCATATGGTTCTATGCTGTAAAATATTTCATTATTAAGCTGTATGCTATACATATTTATTTTCATATTAAACTATGTTCGATCGATCCTGTCTAAGCGAAATCTTTATATGTAACCTTGTCTCCTCCCACTTTCTCCCTAAAAAACCTGGCTGCTTCTTATATAGCGGATTGGATAACGAACATAAGAACGTATGAATATTTGTTACTTGACTGTAGAAAACATATAGTCTGGAAAAAAAATTCCTCCTAAATGACCGTACGAATATATTAATTGAACGAATATACTAATTGAAATTGCGAAAAATAATACTTTTTTGGGTCATTCTGAGTGCTTTGTAATAAGAAATTTTACTAAAAACTGATTTCAACTCAAAATGATAAGTTCACCGAGCCAAAATAGTCAAAAAAGTTTATGCCAGGTAATAACGATTTTGTGTTCACAATCATCATAGTACGGCAACGTTTAACTATCGCAAAGATTTTTCGTTCTTTCTAATTACTCAAAACATTTTCAACGGCAATAGAGGCTGGAACTCTGCTGAACTTCACACAGAGGATCTCTACTTAATATATATAATATCTACTTATCGCTTCGAACCCTTGTAGAAGCCAGAACTCGTCATAGTACGACAGCGACTCACTGTCGTAATGATTTTTTTTCCTTTCTAATTGCTCAAAATATACTCAACGGCAATAGAGGCTAGAACTTTGCTGAACTTTACACAGAAGTTCACTATTCATCGTTCTGAACGCTCGTGTAATCCAGAACTCTTTCGAGCACGGTAAAATCTCATAATTGTTCAGTTTCATTTGTTTGCATCAGTTCTTTGGATACTTTTCGGTGAATTCGACTGTTTTCTTCTGTAGCCGGTTTAAGGGATCTTTTAACATCATAATATTGAATTTAGTTTGATGAAACTTGACACATAATTTGCTACGTTATGTGCTTAGTTCTTTCTTAAGTTTTATGATTTACACGGGAGCAAAATAAAACACAACTATACATGGCCGCTGTTCAACCAGAGAGTTCTTTATTCCAAAGAGACTTATTCTATAGACAACCTCTACCTAACAAAGGTTTCTTACCTTCTTTCACAATAATTAATGGAGCCAAATAATCTTTATTTTTATTTTTAACTAATACTTGAGTTTTACCAATCACTGTTATATATTGACCTCCATAACCAGTTATTTTTGAAAAACAATTTGATACTTTTACATTTGGCAGTAGTGATTTATATAAAAACTCAGGCATTAATGTTACATCTGACCCGCAATCAATTTGAAATAAAATATCAACATTATTAACATTTAGTGAAATTTTTATCATAATACATTACATCAATTTGTCATTATACATATTTATATTCTTATTTAGTGAAATATTCCAGGGATCTGGACACTTTTCGTCAATTAATGTTACTTTATTAACCTTTACACTATCTTCATTTTGATAAACTAGTAACTCTAACCCGTAATCACAATTTTCCTTTTCTGAATACACACTGCTTTTAACCTGTAACACCGAAAATTCATCTTTATTTACCTTCTTTACTTTTCTTGACGGAAACCTCTTATGTAGATTAACCTGGGCTCGGCAGACACTCGCAATATGCCCCTTCTTATGACATTTGTAACATTCTTCTTCTCTGAACTTACACTTCGGTTTTATATGTCCCAGCTTACCGCAACAATGACATTTCACCTTCACCGTCTCTTTACTTTCTTTTTGATGAGACACCTTCTGCACCTCTGCTTCTTCTTGGCCGTGCGTAATCAGCCTCGCCCCTTTCTCAGCCAGCTCCATCCCTATAGCTATGTTCACCGGTGTCGTGAAAGTTAATTTATCTTCATTAAAGAGTCTTTTTACAATATTCTCATATCGTAAGCCATGAACAAATTTATCTCTCAATGATCTTTCCAGATGTGCCGCGAAATTACACGTTTGGGCAAGCTTTTTAAGGGCCGCCACGAACTCTGCAATGGATTCATTAGGCAATTGTACTCTTTTCATAAATTTGTATGTTTCTGTAATTTCTGACTGAGTTGGTTCGATATGTCTTTCAATGAGCTCAACTAATTGTTTAAAGTTTTTGCTGTCCAGCGTAGACGGAAAACATAATTCTGTCAGCAATGTTACAATATCGAAGCCTATACATGAAATTAAATACTGGGGCCATTTTGCCTCGTCTATGTTGTGTATTCTCATTTTATTTTCCACTTGCTTGTATACTTTAAATGTGCACTTAGCCTTGGAAAACTCTTGTATTATCATTGCACTTCCCCCTGCAAGCGCCATGCTGTTTCGTAAAATTTTCTTCTTGTGTGCCGACGTGACAACACACTAATCACCGTATATACGGATTGCGGACGTGACACGTACAAATATTATTATATTGGTGATCCTCGTCGCCATTGACACATAATTTGCTACGTTATGTGCTTAGTTCTTTCTTAAGTTTTATGATTTACACGGGAGCAAAATAAAACACAACTATACATGGCCGCTGTTCAACCAGAGAGTTCTTTATTCCAAAGAGACTTATTCTATAGACAAGACCCCCATAGACTATATATTAGGGTGGAGCGAAAAAATTTTTTTCCTTTAAGTGTAATGTAATAGTGAAAATTTTGTGTCTTTGAGGCTTAAGTTAAGTCATGCAAAATATTAATCAATTCGGTTTAGAGTAACTGCCTCCGCAGTGGCACTGATTTTATAAAAATAGTTGGTTTTAGACCTCACATAGACGCAATATGTCTGTACGATATTTAAATAAACATACTATGTTTTTATCACAAATCGTTTACTAGTATACTTTACTTTTGATGTAGGATAAACAGAGAACCCTGACATTGTGTTTATAATTTTAATAAGGGGAGTAAGGGAGTGTGGAAGGAGACTTTTACCGGCACTTGTCGCGTCACGCGTCATTGTTAGAGCTCTGTTCTTTTAAATTCGCATTAGTCGTACGCACGTTATTTTTATATATATATATATATATATATATATATATATATATATTTTAACACTATGTTAAGAACTCGAAGTGTGTTTGTCCTCTTTTTGGGGATGTTACTGAGATAAAAAGGGAACGTTTTACCTACTTACGACGATGTAATGAAGTTTTAAGAAAGGACGACACACCAATTGAAATACCAACTAGAAACTGTAAAAGAGTCAACTTTTTCGGAGATAGTAGACATTGTGACAGACTGGTATTGAAAATATATGGCAAATTGCATCTATTCCGATATTAACACGGACGAGGATCATTCAAATATTAAAGTCTCAAGAGGTCAAGTCTATCAAGAGGCTCTCTCCGGAAAAGTTAAAAGTTTTCAGCAAAGCAGTAAGATACGTTTTGATATTATCAGCATGAAAGTACAATGAATTAGCTCAATGCATCTATCTAAAGAATAGAAAGGTTTCTTAACAAGAGCAGGCTTTTTTATTTTATCAAAGAACGTCTCGAATAATGATAATCAGCGGAATCGACGCAACTGCTACAAAGAAGTAGTAAAAGACTTTAAAAAAGAAACGAACAATAAAATCACCCAAACACATCCTCAAACACATCACCGTAAGCTAATTTAGATATTAGTACTTCTTCAGCGGCATCATCAGATTCAGAATAGCCAGAACGCACCATAATTGAAAGCGTCCCTGAAAAGAAAAGAAAAAAGTCTGTGTGCGTTGATTTTCCTACGTCATCAAAGACATGTGATAGATATGGAGTGTCAGACAGTTTTGTTTGACATTGGGTCTGATGTAGAGATCACTGATAAACACAATATACGAAGAGAGAGATGTAAAATTAGGGAAAAATTAATGCAAAATGCAATAGCCACAGACTGAGCTCTGTGACTGTTGCATTTTTCATTTGGCAACTGATTTGTATGTGGCAACTGAAAGTACGACGGAAAATTTGATAACTCTGACTACTTTTGTGATCAAAGTCTACGCACATTACTGGTTTTTAATTAAGACCAAACCGTCATGCAAAGATGGCAGCCGTCATACCTCAAGATACCTGCCAGAAACTTTAAGAAAGATTATAGATCAAGTTATCTAAAGAAACCGCTATTTCGCGCACCCTGAAAGTATTCTTCTTGCGATAATAACAGAGCATAGAAAGCCTATTAGATGAGCTGGCTGCTCGTTGCAGACTAAGGCACGCAGTGTGAGTCACCCTTCGAAACCTAGACTTTTTCACATGCCATAGGTAAATAATGCTACTTCATATTTTGATTTAATAAACTGGCAGGAAAACTTAACCGAACAGCCGCTTTTGAGAAATTTATCTGACCAAGAAATTCAGGACATTGTCGAATATGGTGGTGAGATTAAACCATTGTTTTTAAGGCTTCCCTGCCATACTTAAGCTATTAAAAGAGCTGTGAAGATAACAACCCAGGCTTCCATTTCTCAGTGCACAAAAAAATAACAATTAGGTGCAATAAAAGCCAAGTTGGAATCGCGGAACGTGATGCCTAAACTTTGAAGCAAAAAAGGATTTTCATGCTTAATAATTGATGTAATTTATTAAATTCATCTAAGTATTTTTATGTTCTTTGTCATAGTATTACCTTAATAAATGTGTAAACTATAAATGATCTATCAGTTATTACATTCTTACCACTAAATAGGGCACAATATTTCACCTTCTACGACTTTAAACTTTCAATAAAATTTTAAAACTTTGAAGTCGCTGCGGAGGCAGAAGTTATTCATTAAATGGAATAAAAAATTACACTTATTTTTAATTTATTATAAGACACAAATCCCCCCTATGAGAACTTAGATACTAAAAAAAAATTTTTCCCATACATCCGTGCTCCACCCTACTATATACATAAACTATAATCATGACACCTACAACAAAACTGAAACCTTTTATGACCATCGTAGTTTTTCAGTACTAATTCTCTTTTTTGTTAGTAGAAATCATTTCATGAATTTAGAGAATTTTTCGATGTTAACTAACCAGAACTCTGGAACTATTCGTTGACGAACGATTCCTGTCTGATTTTTCAGTTTCACTATAATGAGACGCTAACTTCCGGTCGTTAGCGTCTCATTTTTCAAAATGCAGTTTTCTGTATTTAATTCTGCGGAACTATCGATAAAGAGTATCAAGAACTCTAGAACTATGCTGGACGCTATAAGAACTCCATTCAAACTATGAGACGCTAACACACGAGACGCTAACTTCACATAAGTATGAATTTCATTCTTGAACCACTTTTTCAAGTGTTTTTAACCTGTTAATTATAACCTAGTCGATAGTTACTCCCTTTTGAGATATTTTAATACATTTATTTATTTATTAATACTCTATTGCACAATACATTAAGGAATTGATAATACATAAATGATGATGATGATGAAAAATCATCAACAGTACAACCACTTCAAACATACATGTTGAATCCTCATACGAAGTTTTAGAGATAACACGATTGCTTGAATCTGATATTGAAGCTGAAAATAATTGCAGTGTTTTTGCAAACATATTTTTGGCTACATTTCAGGATACATATCAAGAAAACTTACAAAAACATTAAAATGTGAAGAATGCGTCGACAGCCTGACCACAACGAAGAAACTCTCACACCATAAACTAATAGATATTAAGGACATGGGTGGCTTGTGTTATTCCACTGAAGATGTGTATAAGATATGCCTATCTACAGAAGTGGTGATACGTCGCTTAATACGACAGAGTGGAGGAAATGGTTTGGCTGCAAAATACAATTACGGTTTTATCACTACAAATATCTTAAAATATTTTATTTATACGGACTTATTTAATTGTCTAAATAATCACTCATTTAATTAGCCTGCCACGTTGAATAACAGGATTCACCTTATACGTGCAATCATAAAAAGGTACACGACTGTCCGACTATTCCACGACACAATAATAGCTAACGATTCATCAACTGAGCAGCAAAAGCTCACTAAGCTGATATTGTTTAAAGGAACATAACATAAAAATATTTTTACCTAGGAAGTTGATTTTTATTTTTATTTTGTGTTTCTGTTGTTTTTTAATTTTAAATTAATTTTGTGTTTCTGAACTGACCAGACTAATATATGTTTTTGTTTATTACATAATATACCATATATATACCATATATATCTAGACATCCTTTCATTTCTTTACTGTGTACGAGTCCTCCATACTTAAAGGACAAGTTTGAATTTATTGGAGGTCACAGTAAAGTGCTGCGTTCGTCCGAAAACTTGACTCTTAGACTGCCTGTACATAAGACTAAATACTATCATCGATCATTAATTATTATTGTTCAGGCTATTCTTTTGTACATATTCGTAAAGCTCAGAGTATTGTCACATTTAAAAAACTTGTAAAAGATTAATATCTGTCTCTAAATATGATAATTGTATTTATATATTTATTTATCTATTCATATTTATTTATATTTATATGTAGGTACTTACTGTATATATATTTTATTATAGACGTATATATTAATATAGGTATATATTAGTCTTGGGTTTACTGTATATTGTTTGTTTATTATACAATACCTACCTTTTTCGTCTTTTCCAATTCTAACCCTAAGGTTACCTGGAAGAAATCGCTATTGAGCGATAAGGCCGCCTTTTTATGCATTTTTCTGATTTCACTCATAATTTTTTGTAGTATATTATTTTCTGTGTGGTTTAATAGCAAGAAGTACCGCCAGATTTGATAGATGGTGTTAGTTGGTCTGTGATTTTACAAATTTTGAAGGTGTCCAGGAAATGTGCAACCAGGACCTACGACAAAGTTAATAATAATAATAATAATAATAATAATAATAAGCACTTTATTTGTGAAACACACTGCAATACAATACAATACCATGAACAAAAGATAAAAATTAGTAGGTACATAAAAAAAACATCAAAATAAATTTCGAGGAAATAACTATCAATAAAAAGGAATAATAATAACAATAAAAAGGAAAAAAAAAATACTACAATATAATCAAAATTGACGAGAAGAAAAAAAAACATTTAAAATAAAATAATACTTACTAATGAAGGTAGCAGCGTGTCTCACAAAAAGGTAAGTCCTCGGCTTCAGTCAGGGATAAACCCTAACACCGATTTTCAGGACCACCTACTGATTTTTTTTATTTCGTTCCGGCGGCAGTCGAAATGGGATAATAAATGTAAAACCATAAAATATACTTACACATATACGAATACTAAGCATACTTTTAGATGCTTAAACAACAATATATAAATGAATCCAATATGCATCATAGTATACACATACATACATATACACATACACACGCACACACACACGCACAAACACACACATACACATACACTTCCATATATAACTATCGTTAAGTACATAGACACAATATAGTTATCGACACCTTAAATACGTTTATTCATTTATTTTTGTCTCACAATGCCATAAACATACATAGATCCAGAACACGACGCTCCCACACACATCACACTCCCATCCACTCAGACCCGCATACGCACCAATACCACAAATACATAAAATAATATACAACTTAATATAAAATGCGCACACTAAACTATAACAAATTTTTTTGCTCTAATAACAGATAACGCTTATAATGGCGCTTAAAATTCGGCTGCGTACTGATATTTCGAAGCGGTGGCGGGAGGTTGTTCCAGCATTTCGTAGCAGCATACTTAAAGCTGCCTCGAAATGCCCCTGTGCGGTGAATGGGCATGCACAGTGCATAGCTCTGGGATCTAGTGTTGTGCGAAGTATTAACGTCTCTTACCCAGCTCAACTTGTCAAAGAGATATACGGGCACCCTGTACTTAACAATGCCAAAGAGCATTGTAGCCAGGTGCAACTTTCTACGATTTTCCATCTTCAACATAGACGCCTCATTTATGTACGGAGTGACGTGACCTCGCCGCGGTATATCAAAGCATTAACGTGCACATGCATTTTGCACACGTTGTATCGATTTTTTAGTCCTCTCCAGCAGCCTCGGTCCTATTACAGAGTCAACGTAGTTGAACTTGGAGAGCACGAAAGTTTCACAAAGTCTAGTGCGCGTCTGTTCATCGATTGAATTTCTGATACGATATAAAACTTTTAGACGATAGAAGCAACTACGAATTATTACAGACACGTGTTTTTCGAATCTCATGTGCTCATCTAATATGAGACGAAGATTTCGTACTTCCGACACACATTCTAATCTAGTACCATTTATAAGAATATCTGGGCCGCTCATCCTAACAAGCTGTACTTGCCGGCGTGTTCCGAGAACAATATATTTTGTTTTCGTCGCATTCAGGACCAACGCGTTCGACTGAGCCCAGTTAAAGATGCGGTCAAGATCGTCATTAATTTTAGTTAACGAATGATTAAGTTCATGTGGCTTAAAAGACAGATTATTTGTATGTCGTCTGCGTATATGTGAAATCTACAATTTTGTATACATTTGGTTACGTCAGCCGAATAAATACCAAACAGTATTGGCCCCAGTATAGAGCCTTGCGGGACACCTCTTTTAATTGGACTACGCCGTGACGAAATCACATTTTCCGGACCACTTTTGATTTCCACGATTTGCGATCTATTTTGTAGGTAACTCTCAAACCACCGGACAGATGCCTCATTCAATCCGTAAAAACGTAGTTTGGCCAGGAGCAGTTCAATATTGATAGCGTCGAATGCTCGAGAAAAATCAAGGAGTACCATAATAGTTACACTACCATTGTCCTGTGCAAGAAGAACATCGTCCATTACATTAATAAGAGCAGTAGTGGTGCTGTGGTGTTTTCTAAAACCCGACTGCAACACAGGGAGTATATTGCAACCCTCTGTATATTCCGTCAATTGCCTACATATAATTTTCTCCATGATCTTGGAAATATAGGGTAGAATGCTTATTGGGCGTAAGTCCTTAAATGATAGAGGTTGAGCTATTTTGGGAATCGGTCGCACCACAGCATCACGCCACAGGTCAGGAAAAATAGAAGACGCAATGCTTTTGTTTACTAAAGTTGTAATAATACTCAGCGTATGTGGAAATGACATTAGCAGCATGTCCAGTGAAATACCATCTAGGCCAATGGCATTAGAGTGCAATTCCCGGACGGCGCTGACCACATCGCGCTCAGTTACAGTATGTAAGCTAAGTTTTTTGTGCTGTATTCATTATTGTTATAGTAGTCTATGAGCGACGATGGTACGATGTTATCTCCAGGAACATTAAGAAAGTGAGAGTTCAATCTCTCAGGCATAGACCAAGTAATGTAATATAGGGTATAGACTGGCAACTGAGGTTCTTGGGATCAGCGCCATCTGAGCGCCAAGCTAAAAACTAATTCTATATAGCTATATGTACGTATAATGTAGGTATAGCTGTACTAGATATTTATAATATAGGTAGTATAGTAATAGTATATATAGGATTTCACCTACGTACGTATAAACTATAAAATGAAGTTGTAACATTATTATTTTTGCATATGAACAAATCGTTAGAGCGAAATTGAAGTATAACGATTGGTTCATATGCAAAGATAATAATGGTACAACTACATTTTATAATCATTCTTAAATCATTTTATAATTTTAAGAGGCATATACCCAGCAGTGGGATATTAAAGGCTGAAGCGTACATTTTATTGTTTATAGAGTTTATACGAACGTAGGTGAAATCCTACATAATTATACTATACCTACATATGTTATAAATGAGAATAACTACATGAGAATAACAATACTTATATTATAACTGAGAATAACTACATTTAGCCGAACCGAACCACCTTAAATAAGACAATTCGTTCGAACGCAAAGTGAATAAACAGTATGCAGTTATATCATGGAAATAAATAAAACAAATACAGAATATTTAACATTTTTTTATTGTATAATTAAACACCAGTAGTTTGCCGTCCTCGTTTCCTTCCCTTAGTTTTATTAAAATGTTCTCGAGCCTGTAGGAAAATGCGGTCTATTTCATCCCTATTATTTAAATCAATTAAATTAATATAGCTTTTTCCACTGAGGACATTGCTAACTTGTTTGCACCAAGCCATTATGAAAAATTGAACACTTTTATTAAGCAGATATCAGATATTTTTTTAATGTGTTTCACATTTTATAAAATTTTGAGCAATATGGACTGACGCAATTAATGAAATGTATTCACAAATTTTTTCTTTGTGACCATAATTTTTTAAAACTTCCATCGTCAGGTGTTCAACTTGGGCAAAATAGTCAAACAATGCCCGGGTGGGATAGCATAGCCATCTTTTACCGCCATATTCTTTGTTTTTTATAAAATTGTGAAAATCTTCATTACTTTCACTAATTAAATAGCTTTTACAAAATTCACAGTTTTTAAATACATTCTTTTTCGCTTTAATTGCCATCCACCCACTACAATAAGCGACACAACGGCGCTTATATGGAATCTATACCTTTACTCAACGCTCTATAGTGTTGAGTTCGGGTATACCATAAAAATATGTACCACCTTGTTGGGGATTTTAAAATATACCTGACTGCAACATTCGTTTTGGGGATACTTTAAAAATATGAACTGTTGTGTTAAGGATTTCAAAATATACCCGACCGCAACATCCGTTTGGGGTAGGTATCAGATAAAGGGACGTGTATTTTATAGGTTAGGGATTGAGGTAAATTATACGAGAACAAAAGTGGATAAAAAACGTTTATTAGTTACTATAAAAATAAGTAGGTAAGTATAAAATTAACAATAATAATTTAGCGGGCATTATGGACATTCATTTTAACATTCTGGCCTAAGTTATGCTTTCGTTTAGTTCTGCGTTCTGTGTTGGACGGCCGCCTAGCTTGAATCCTAGACTTGGTCTTTCCTATTCCTCTGTCTTTACGTCTGCTCAGCGCTGTACTTTGAACTTTAATTTTCCTTGGTACACGCCTTGTTTTTATCTGATTTAAAATAAAGTTTTGTCCTTGCTCTGATGTATTGATTTTTTTTATTATATTTGTGAATTTTCCTAGTGCTCTAAGATTGTGGACAGTGGGGTTTGTTTCAAATAATTTTGTGAAGCGTTGTACTTCAGTCTGAAACTCTGCGAGTGCATTTTTATATTGGTGCGGGAATTCTACAACAACCTGTTGCTTGTAAGACGAAGAATTGGCCACATCCTGTATCGGCTCTTGTGTATCGGAGGAAGAGCACTGTGGTACTACCTGTATCAGCTCTTGTGTATTAGAGGTAGAGCACTGCGGTCCTATCGAGTCCAAATCATTGTTCGATGTTTGATCCAAATCTAGCATATTCATGTAGAAATTTTCATTAATCTTATCCCCCGTCGCAATTCTTGCGAGTGACATTCTATCTTGAATAGACAGCCGAGGCGAATTGGGAAATATAACTCCAAAGTTTTGCTCAATGCTACACAGGTGCTTGCAAAATTTTCCACATTTTCCAGCGTCACAGTCGCAAACGGCTAAATCGGCTCTCACAGTGTAAAATGTATTTGGGCTTGTCTCTGATTCCACACTGTACTCATTATCGTTGACTTTAGATATATTTTTAATATTTCGAGAAGTCTTAATGAACATTGCATATATGGAATCCTTGGTTTTTCGCGTGTTGGCGTAAGAAACGATGCGCCGCATAAAATAATTTTCAAAAATGGACGTCATGAAATCTACTAATGCGCAAGCATTAAATGCTTTACAGCGCTGGAGTATCACGTCTTTAAGAATGCGTATAGATGCTTCTGTTATGTTGTTGGTGTTGTTTCCTCGCGTAAGTAAATCCAACCTTTCAGAGACACACCATTCAAGCCGGCGTTTCCATAAGTTACTCAGATGATTTAATAGAGCTGGCATCGTCTTAGCATACTCGTCACCTGTCAATTCCTCATACAATTTTACTGCTTCTTCTGGATCAGTTGCAAAAAGAATATTTCGAAACCGTGTCATGATTGACTGTCTTTTCATTATGTCAATCTGATGATCTGCAACGCAAAGCCAACGCCAAAAGGCTTGGCAAACATGGAATGCGCACAATAGTAATCGAGCATTTGGAAAAATAGTTCTCAGAGCATTTCGTTCGGCAGTAGAATCGTCCGTCATAACAATATCAGGCTCAAATCTTTTACCCACCTCGTTCTTTTCTACAGCTTCTTTAATAGCGGCAAAAACCATCGTGTAATTGGACTCATTTTGCTCAGTATGTATAGCACATGCCAAAGGAAGACCACCGATTTTGTGATGTGTAAAAACTAGAGTAATCGCAGAACTGGTCTGGTCACACGATGATGTTGTGTCTACGAAAATCATATTCTCATATGCAGTAGACAAAAAGACTCGTTTCATAATAGGAGTAATTATCACGATAATCCTGGGATTTTGTTTTAACAGTATCAAGTAGCCTTTTTCATTTAAACTCTCAATTTTCCCCTGCATGATTTCGGGGAGATTGCATTCATTACGGTCGCCATACTTTTCAGTACGCCATTTATTGTACATGTAGTACACATGATTTTCGGAAGGATTTATTTGAGAGTTCGATAACATCTCTATTCCATTTAGATCAGTATCTTGAAACGAGTCCAGTATGTTCAATTCGTTGTAATTTATTGCTGCGCAAGGTGTCATTCCACTATCAAAATATTTCTTAAAAGTTTCTTCGGTTTCCTGGCTGCATTTTAGTAAATTCAAGGCTTCGGCAACGTAAACGCGATGAGAGTGTTCAAAAACCATGGTCACTAACACATTATACCCTTCCGACAACAGTTTGTCGTTTCGAATAGTGTCCTTGTTAACTTTTTTGATAACAAAGTCTATTTTAGCCTTACAGTTTTGTCCACGAGACGACTTCTCAGATTTTTTATTGAACGATGAATGTTGACATGTATAGGTTTTTCGAAATAAGAAGCGCTTCAACGAAGGATATGACTTTCGAACTATCCAGTTAGTGTTCGTAAAATTTGATATTTTTTGAACAAACTCGTCGATATACTTAACATATCGTTCTTGTTCTTCATTTTGATCAGTCTTCAGTCTAAATCGCATGGAGTACTTTTCCTCCGATTCAAAATCCAGATTCTCGATAAGTCCACATTGTTCGGTTATGAAACCCTCTATACTGGCTTTATCTATCATTATTCGTACTTTTGGTCAAATCATTAATTTTCGGCACTTTTTTCGAAAAATGAAAAAATAATCATAAAAAAAAATCCGTAACACTTTGCATATAGGTAAGTTAGCCTAAATAGGTTCCAAATGACCCCCCCTACCCAACATACCTCTATGGCTAACCATTCCTCTAACACCCTGTATAATATGAGGTTTGAGATAAATTTATTTTTCTTAAGAACAATTGCGGGGTCAGCTAGTAATGATATATATGTTACGCTCAAAGATCGAAAACGCTCATTGAGCGGAAAAATAGCTCACAACGCGATGTGGTCACAGTAAAACATCCACATAGCGAAATTCGTCTTATGGCTCTAATGAAAACGCGCACGACGCGTTGTGGCAATCAAAGAAAGATCAAATAGCGAAATTCGTGTCGTGGCTTACATGCTATTCGATCTCAACGCGTTGTGGCAATGAAGAAAAGCCATGACGCGTTCTGAGCATTCATTGTGTTAACCATATCACGACGGACAGGTTTGTAACTTGTCGGTGTCGGCTCGGGTGCAAAGACGCATTGAAACTTATTATTCATTTCTTTTCTGTTTATGAGAGTGAAAAATATTGATTTAGGAAAAGCTGAGAGTTTGAGGTTATGTGCTGTTTGTAAAAATGAGACGTCAGGAGCTCACAAGTGCTTAGACTGTCATGAATATGTACACGTTATCTGCGGAGAAAGCAATGAGAACGAAGGATTTGGAGCAAATGTAACTTGTAAGCTCTGTTTCAGAAAGAATAGCATAAACGTTGAAAGAGAATGTGCTAAATTAGGTCTACAGGAACAGGCAAACAAAATGGTTTCATTGTCTAATTTGAAATTTCCCTGTGTTGAAATTGGTACTAACGTTTTAGTTAGAGTTCCTGAAGTTGATAGAGGACGTGCAGCACCCAGGAATGTTATGTGTGTTGTTATGAGCATTAATCCATCAGGTCTCTACCAGTTAGGAAACAAGGAAGGTACACTCGATAGACTTTATGCACGTAATGAATTGACACTTTCTGAAACCAACTTTATTAACATTTGTGATTTGCCCTCAACTTCATCGTTAACACTTCGCTCAGCATCTATGTTATCGTCTGGAAGTAAGCAAGGGTTTATAATGTGCCACTGCAAAAGATACTGTATTGATAAAAAGTGAAAGTGTCGCTCCAAGAATATAAAATGCAACTCAAAATGCCACAGTAATAGTTCATGTAAAAATAAATAGCAATCAAATACTTATTTTTCACAATTATAGTTATTTCTAATATAGGTACATTGTTGTTGTTTATTGGTGATCAATAAATATTTGTGTTAAATATTTTTATTTCTTGAAAGAATTTTAATTGTCATGAAAAAATTAAAACCCTTATCATTTTATGTGAATTATGAGTATTTAGCGAAATATATGTGCGAGCTATCGAACGGTTGAAGCAGTGATAAAATCTTCGCTATCTTCGTAGACTTTTTAATAATGAATAATAAAGATGGTATAAAATAATGTACTGCTAGCAAAATATACAATATAATTATAAAATCAACGTGCACGTAAAAGATATAACAAAGTACTGCTTAAAAATTATAACATAAATTATAAAGAAAGAATTTTAAATATAAATTGACATCTATCAAAAAATATTTTTATAAAACAAATAAAAAAGGTTTCACTATTATTCAAATTAAAAAAGTCTATATATGTGGAGACGCCACAAGTAATTTACAAATGATATGAATATTTTGTGTTCAGTGATTGACTTAATACATTGATTTTTTAAAATATAAAGTACCTAATCTCAATAAATAATAAATATCGTTTCATTTTAATTTATATAATTATATACTTAATATATTTGATAATGAGAAACACCTTATGCCGTGATTTTATAAAATGAAAAGGAACTACCAAAACGTTTCCAGCCTAGGCCTAGTAGGATCTATATCAGAAAGTAGTGTGCGTTGTAATCAAATAGTATTCCATACGCGTCATGGCTTTTCTTCATTGCCACAACGCGTTGAGATCGAATAGCATGTAAGCCACGACACGAATTTCGCTATTTGGTCTTTCTTTGATTGCCACAACGCGTCGTGCGCGTTTTCATTAGAGCCACAACACGAATTACGCTATGTGGATGTTTTACTGTGACCACATCGCGTTGTGAGCTATTTTTCCGCTCAATGAGCGTTTTCGATCTTTGAGCGTAACATATATATAATATGAGGTTTGAGATAAATTTATTTTTCATAAGAATAATTGCGTGGTCAGCTAGTAATGATATATATATATATATATATATATATATATATATATATATATAACTAGCTTCTGCGCGCGACTTCGTCGGCGTGGACTCCGCTCCTATTGGTCTTAGCGTGACGATACATAGCCTATAGCCTTCCTCGATAAATGGGCTATCTAACAGTGAAAGAATTTTTCAAATCGGCCCAGTAGTTCCAGAGATTACCGCGTTCAAACAAACAAACAAACAAACAACCAAACAAACAAACTCTTCAGCTTTATATATTAGTATAGATATGAGGTTTGAGATAAATCTATTTTTCATAAGAACAATTGTGGGGTCACCTAGTAATGATAGGGGAAATATGTACAAAATGACATATATGTACAAAACGACATAGGTGGGTTATTTTGAATTTGGTGGACTTTAACACGAAACTGACAGTGACACCACGCGGTCATAGTGGGAGTCTATAACCTGTCAAATTTTAAACGCATCCATTTCATTCGTCTTGGTGTCATGGCCGATGACAGATATTCACACGTTACGAGTTTTTTTCATATTAACAAAGTTTTTGTTCCAACGGTAAGTTTTTGCTATTGTATCTATTTATGTAGCATTTGTTTCATTCCTCAAACACTTATCTTCAAATTAAATAACTTATTTTTAGAAAAAGAGCTCTTTGTATATTTATTTACAAATTTTATTGTTTTAAAGCGCTCTACGGACAAAACGACATACATATGTAACGGACAAAATGGAATAGTATGTCATTTTGTACATAGCTTTTGTGTTATATGCAGGTATGTATTTTTTTTCAGATTTGAATACCAAAATGCCACGTGATTTTATAATCATGCGTTTATACGCACGACTGATCGGCAATCTTGGAGTATAGAGTCAATGAAGAAAGCCATCGAGGCAGTTCGAAATAAAAAAATGGGCTGGTTATTGGCCTCAAAAACTTTTGGTGTTCCTCAAGCAACTCTTTGAAGGGTTGTTTTAGGCACTAATAACACTTTGGAATTAAATTCAAAAGGCCTTGGTTGTTGGAAAGCTACCTTTCCACCTGATGTGATACTGATGTGAACAGTCTTCTCAGCCAGCAACAGTAATGACCTCTGTCGAGTCTGAACAGGTTTTGACACAATCTTCACAACAAGCAGATGAATCAGTTCCTGTGCCAAATACGTCTCAGGTTGCTGTGGCTACTGCGTTATCTCTCGTTCAGCCATGGTCCCATAATATGATATGTAAAGAAAACAATGGAGCCTTGAGGAAGGAAAATTCATCTCAGGTCCCAACAACAAACGCCAGTCTAGAAGTTGTTTTCACTGCTGCTGCTACTAATGAAAGTCCATCGTCTTCTTCTCTTGCTGTTCCTATTGAGATGCTATCTCCGATGCCTAAAGGATGTTTTATTAGTGGACAAGTGAAACGTAAACCAAAAATTCGACAGAGCTCGTTGGTGTCTGCTTGTACTCCTAATATGTTAGAACTAAAATCTAAAAATGAGCCCAAAGCTCTCCCAACAAAGAAAAAACGCAAAGTCAACAATAAATTATTTGAAGAAAATGATGAAGAAGAAGATTTCCCTAACATTTTTCATGACGATGAAGAGGACTTTGCTTGCATTTACTGTAACGACCTTTATTCATGATCTAAGCCCGGAGAAGGCTGGTTGCAATGCTTACAATGTTTGCTTTGGGCTCACGCATCTTACGCTGATGTTCTAAGAATAACTAAACGTTTCATTTGCGAATTATGCCAATAATTTTGTAGCTATTATATGTTAGTCATTTTGTCCATTAGCAATATGTCATTTTGTCCGATGCATATGGACAAAATGGATTTTGATTGATCTCAGTAAAATATTTTTTGGTTTTTTTTCTGTTGATTTTATGCTAAAATGTTTATTAGTTTCGATAATTTATTGACCAAAGATGATTGATGTAAATTATGGAAGTGCTGTGAACTACCAATAAATAGTTATAATACAAAAACAAAACTATATGTCATTTTGTACATATTTCCCCTATATATATAATATGAGGTTTGAGATAAATTTATTTTTCATAAGAACAATTGCGGGGACAGCTAGTAATGATATATTATAATATGAGGTTTGAGATAAATTTATTTTTCATAAGAACAATTGCGGGGTCAGCTAGTAATGATATATTATATTACGAGTATATTAGCAGTCATTTGGTAGCACCCAGTTGCGTAGAAACGCAGAGCAAATAACAATTGGTTGATCCGAGATATACTGTTATTCATATTGGACGTAAACTCTTAATTTATCCTCTTCGTCTTCCTCAAAACCTAGTGACAATGCTCTTTCCATCTTTGAACTACCGCTACTAACTAGTTAACTACGCTAACTACGCTTTTATAATATAATACACTACTATAAACTCGAGTATCAGAATATATCATATGACAACTTGACAAGATTTGTTTTTAATAGGTTAGAGAGACCGTTAGAAGCTCTAGACAAAACGCGTTTACACAGCTAAACGCCAAAAATCGGTCGTTCAGAATTTAAACTCAGTAATTCTCTAACTGCGTTTAGTTTATGTTGGTGAAATGCAATTTGGAGCTCTAAACTCCGTTAAACGCGTAAACTGAGTTTACGTCGAACTAATCGCGATTATTTTAATCAGTGAAATCGGCCCTTATTCTAATCACTACAACAATATTTAGAAACAACTAAACAAGTGTTTTGTTACTTTTTTTTGTTACTTTGGCGTAGTATAGTATAAGCGGAAATTTAAGTAACAAAAACGGAATTAAAAAGCTACTTTTGCATTCAACAGCGCAAAAAAAATGCCACTATCTGAAAAAATGAAACGTTACAGATAAAAGTTGAAACAAAATCCGGATAAGATAGAACAAATAAGGAAGAAAAATCTAAAAAGAATAAAATCAAAATATAAATATAAAAAATATCAGATATGACAGAAACGGAAAAAAATATGCAAAGAAAAAAAGTGAAAAGAAGAAAAATAAGAACAAAATGACAAAAGAGAATCTAAAAAAGAAGCAAGCAGTATAAGCTCTTTATCAAGAACAGCTGTTTTAGCGGACGCAGTAACCAAAATCGAAACATCGGCCACGGAAAAAACACCACCGGACGAGAAGTCGACTGGAACACCATCAACTATTTTAAGATTGTCCAAAGCTACAGCAAGTCGACGAAATTCTAGAAATAAATTGAAACTAGAATATGATAAAGCCCGATGTCGTATTACAAGGATAATCTCACACCACAAAAATGTATAACGGAAGAAAGAAAGAAGTTTGTGACCGAATTATTAAAATAAAAGCCAGAAATAAAGCCTTAGAAGCTGCTTTGAAATTGACTTACAAAAATTGTGAAAGTAATAAAGAGATGGACCTGATAAAGGAAATAGCAAAAAAATGATCTAGTGATGGATAGTAAATCACAGACGTTTATTTCAAGACGAATTGGTGTACGAGTTAGTAACAAAAAATCGATTAGAATTTTATATTCGAGATTATGTACATCGAATACCTTTATAACAACTTTTGATTATTTTTTCGTAATTCTCCTCTTGGATCTCAACTATGGTCCTAACGTTTTTTTGGACCATAATTAAAAACCAACTTATTTTGTTACAGAAAATGTCACGAAATAAGTTAACGAGAAGAAAAGTTGGAGAAAGGGCTTATAAGTGTTATAGTGAACGGCCAATGGAACTTAGGCCCAGAACACACGGTGAAACGCAAAAGCAACGAAACTACAACTTCTAGTTACTTTTGAGTTGCATCTGAGTTTCTGCCATAGACTGCTTTGAGAAACCACACATGACGCGACCGGTTTGAAACCGGTTTGAAACGTGTTTCAAATCAGTTGCATTGAAACCGTCGTGCAGGAAACTCGCGCGTTGCGTTTCATTCACCGGGTGGCTTCTTTTGTACAAAATGGCTGACGACGAACAAAAAAACATTGCATTTGTGTTAGAAGTGGAAAAATATCCTTGTTTGTATAATACCACACTATCAAGCTACTCTCGCAGGACTGAGACTGATAAAGCATGGGCAGAAATTGGAAAAAAAATAAAAATTACAGGTAAGAGCTGATTATTCTCTTTATTTAATAAAATAATTCTATACACAATAAGCCCATTGCCACGGCAATGCTGTCTGTGGAGTCAAAAAGTAATTATTTAAATATTTTCTTAAAGATAACGGAGAGGGATTGGGGCCTAGGTTCATATCATGTGGCATTAAATCAGCAGGGCGTTGACTAATTCCTTCACCGACGTTAGTTGTGCGATATGGTATTCCTTCCTTGGATCTCACAAAATTGTGCAATACACAGGCACTTTTAATTATATTATTGACTACCTCAGGGGTTCGGCAACGTATTGGTGATTCGAATATCATAAATTTTTCCGTTAACATGCCAAAAGCACACTCGACACTTTTTCTAGCACGGGATAATCTATAATTAAAGATGCGTGAGATGTTGGTGGCAGTTCTTCCTGGAAAAGGTCTCATTAAATATTTTTCCAAAGGAAAGGCTTCATCTCCAACAAAGTAAAATGGAAATGAGTAATTATTTTCATCCATTGGCAACGGTCCTGGTGCAGGAATATTTAGTGCATCTTCCTCAATAAGACGCTTCATAGATGAAACTCTGAAAATACCTGCGTCACTATTTCTACCTGCATATGCCACTTCTATTATTATAAACAGACCATCAGCATCGGCACATGCCAGTAAGATTACAGAATGATAATTTTTGTAATTAAAATTAGTAGATCCCGTATTTGGGATTTTTTTATTCTAAAATGTTTTCCGTCAATCGAGCCTAGACAATTAGGCATATTCCACAAAGTATAGTATCGTTCAGCAATTTCACTATTTTTTTTACTTTACTATAGTAGCTTGGATACCTAATTTATGGTAGAAAAATAAATGATAGCACTGGTAAACATTTAATCTGTTAAACCAATGACTAGATGTTGTAGAAGCACTGGTCACGGTTATTACACAAGGTATTTATTTAATTTTTTCGTATAATATGTGATAATTGTACATAAAAACCTATTGGTATTTACTTATGAATGTATAATCGTTACTTATGTGCCAAAATATAGCGGGAATGTGCGATAATTACATCGCAATTCATTGATCAAGTTGTTTGTCCCGTCCACGGGACGTTGCCAAATAGGTAACAAAGTACTGCCTCAACTGGTTGTTCCACCCAAGGGACGTTGCCACGTTTCTAGCGTTATTTTATTTAACTTTAAATATTGTTTATTTATCATTATCCACACCAATTTAACGCTACCTGCTGAGCATGACACTGGTTAGTACCCAAAACAGCACTTATTACAAAAATGGTTGAAGAACTTATGTTTCTTTTTAACTTTTTTTGGGTTTGGTTTGGTCTGCAAGCTTATCAGTGCTTTTAAAACAAGCTTATCAGTGCTTTTTGTTTATTTTGTTTGTGGTTTTGTCAATAGCATTTTGCTCATTTTCGAACTCAAAAAATCTTAGTGCTTGTGCCTAAAGAACATGCACTGTCCGAAACAAGCGATAAATCCAGCTCTGGTTATAAACTCATTGCACCCGAGCTTTGCTTCATCCCCCGCTCCTTCAATTAATTCTTCTTTAGAACGCATGCACGTACTCAGCTCCGACGTGACACGAATTGTGATACAGATGAAATGCAAAATGACTAAAACCAATCAATCAATCGCTGAATCATTTGATCGTTCACTACCATTTTTCTACAGATATGGCCATTATCACCAAAATTTCCCGATTATGATAATATTCATTCCCTTTCATCCATTCCATCCCTGGTTTCAATAAATCCATCGCCATCAACGTCAGACTGAACTCCGTTAGGCCGAAAAACGAGATGAAATGCCAACAGCTCCTGCAGCTAAAAAACCACGCAGGATACAGAAATTCGTTATGGCCTATAAATGGAAGACGGCAATATTCCGTCATAAGGCTTCAATTGATGAAAATGATGTGACTAACATTCAACTTTCTGAATCGCCACTAAGACCACTGGTTGTACAGAAAGAGTTAAGCTAATAGAAATAGCCGTGTGGTTACGGCAGTAAAGAATATAGCCACTCCCTCTCTTCCTTTGGGTGTCGTAAGAGGCGACTAAGGGATAACACAGTTCCACTACCACCTTGGAACTTAAAAAGCCCACCGATGGCCGGATAACCATCCAACTACTGGCTTTGAAATACACAGGCCGAAGACGTAGCGTCTTCAGTGCGACAAAGCCAGCCCTGTGGTCACCAATCCGCCTGCCCAGCGTGGTGACTATGGGCAACACACATGAGTCCACGCTATTTTTGGCGCAAACTTGTGGGGGCCTATTTTTCTTTCTTTTCTTTACTTCAGCCTATCGCAGTACACTGATGGACATATCCATCAGTGTACTGCGATAGGCTGAAGTGTGTACAGAAATAATTTGGAAGGTATGAAGTATATCAATGTTTGATAAAGAGAAGAAGATCACAAGATGTTGAGAAAACAGAAAATTCTAAAATTCAAAAGCCAGGATTAGCTCGGTCTGCAAGCCCAATAACAATGTTGGGCATTTTATTTCAACCAAAGAAGACATAAGACGCTCGCTGCATGCAGCATGATAATGCATGATCATAGTAAAACAAACGTATATTGCATTAAATGCAATGTACGGTTGTTTCATAACTGGAAAATCACTACGCAATTGTTTTTTGACTTATCACCAGAAATAAATAGAGGTTTTTATTAAAAATTTCATACTATTTCTATTTGCCCCTATTTGGCAATGTACCACCCACGGGACACTGAAAATTGAGCATAGTTCTCTGTAGCTTTGGCAATGTACCGTCAGTGGGACATTCATTATCTGAAAAACTGCAATTACGAGATTTTTAAATTTATTTTTTTGGCCTTTGGTAGACCCTATAGAACACAAATATATAGATAAAACTCAAAAATTCAGGGAACAATGTGCTTGCCAAATTAAGGGTTAAAGAATCCCATATTTTTTTTGTAGTATCAGCCACAATCGTTGCAATTGTGGATTCTCCTCTAGCGAAGTATAAGCCCAATGCCACATATGTACTAGATGTACCTCCTAAATACCTGTAAACAAATAAAAAACAATGAGAGACAACATATAAAATAAATTATTTTAATAGATTTTAATAGACAGGGTCTTGGATGTTATCTACCTCTATATATAACAGAACCTAACCAGAACCAGACTTGGGTTCTCATTGGTTGAAGGTGTATCTGTTGTATTTTGGTTTTTTGTAAACATCTGTTAGTGTTAAACTTCTTGTATAAAACATATTTATTTTTATTGTATACAATAAACACATCTTTTATTAAAAAATTGTTTAACACTTTGTAAGACTGTTGAGTATAATATATTTTTTGTGTAAGATAACTTTTAGTATGATCGTTAAGTAGTTTAATAACTTTAATAAAATAGTAAGACTGTCATAAATTTTAAAATTGTTATAAATCTGTAATTTTTTTGTTTTGTTTTGTTAATAAGGGGATGAAGATGGGTAAGATAAGCAAATTTAAGAATTGTTTAAAAAGTTTGTAATAGTAAATTTAAAAATTGTATAAAAGTTTTGTAATATTAAGAGTAATTCTGTTTAGTTAAATAACTTATAATATTGTTAAGGGGAAATAAGATTTTTGTTTTTAAGGGGGATTATGTAGTAACGGACCGTTACTTTTAATAATCTGTTTTAATAATGTGTCAATGTTAGTTGACAAGTGAGTGGATCCTTGGCAGCCACTGAAGGGAACGGACGTGTACATGTACTAAAATTATAGTTACTAATATTAAGATTACATTTATAGAAGTACTAAAAATAAATATTAATAAGGACCACCAAAACCTCAAGTAGTGTTTTAATAATAACCCCGAAGAATAATACATACACAGCCTTTGGACGTAGCCTATTTTAGGCCTCTTAAACTCCGCTGGCGTCAAATTATAGACCAAAGGAAGGAAACACCCGAAGGGCAAAGACTACCCACTATTCCTAAAACATGTTTCCTACGTTGCTAAATAAACTGTGGGGAAATATCATGGACAACTCAGCAAATAATCTCAAAGCTGGCTGTAAGAAAACCAGTATTTTTCGGACTGATGAAACACCAGTACTACAGCGCTTACCTACCTTTAGACATCCAGACGCTCCACTAAAAGATCCGGCACTGGTTTCAGAATCATTTATACAATTTCTTGAAAATAAAAGAATAGGAGTGGTGGAATCGGGCGGTAAAGGACGAAAAAAGAAGCTCAATGTACCTGCCGGTAAAAGCATATCTGCAGAAGATATTGTGCAGACTAGCCCATCGAAAGAACTTGGGTATTCTAACAATAATAAGCAAGTTGCTACAGAAAGAAAACCTAAATGAAAAACTATTAAAAATGTCCAAGTTTATTCGAGTGGAACCGACGACGTAGATGAAATTCAGTATGCTTCAATTTCATTTAAGTAACTGATTGTGTTAAAACGCTGACGTGAGCTGTCATTCTATGATTTGATTATCGTTTAGTGCGTGTTTCGATACCTTCGACATCACCTTTTCTTATTTCGGTTCTCCTGGCTTATTTTCGATTTACGACGACTCAGCGCTACTATCGGACTATTAGTGTTTTGCATTACGACTGGACTGTTGGACTGATTGGACGATTGACATTGTTCACTTGGTTTGGGCCCATCTTTTGTGCTAAGGTTGGTATCTACATTGCCAAAAGGTAGTTTTATATATTTAGACCGGTACTTCACGACCATTCTACTGATGGAGAGATTGATTGCCGAGGAAATCGATGGGACTGGAACACTGATATTATTGGTTAATAGGTTCAAGGGATACACATTCACGAAGGATTCACAAATGAAGCGAGGTGACTATGAGGAAATAGTGAACGCAGGAAGAAACGTGTGTGTAGTTAAATGAAAAGATAGTAAATCGGCGTTGATGGCTTCGACATGACTTGGTAGTCACCCTGTGGTAGACGTAGAGCGTTGGGATAAAATAAATAAACGCTATATCTCTGTCCAATGTCCTAACATATCGTTAAAAAGTACAACGAGAATATGGGTGGGGTAGATGTCAGTGATCAGATGATGGAAGTATACAGGTCTTGGCACAAATCACGGAAATGGCCAGTGAAAGTATCCATGCATCTTTTCGATATGTCACTTGTTAACTCATAGTACGAATATCGTAAAGCATCACTATCAAACAGCGAGAAATACATAGATGTCTTGGATTTTAAACTGGCTGTGTCTGATTTTTTGCTGGGTGGGACAACTAGGAAGAGGCAACGTGATCCTACCGATGATTTCACTTAGATGCCTGAAACATCACAATATAAACCCGCTACAATACCAACAGTGGACAAAAGACTCGATGGCTACAATCACTGGCCAATTTTGGATAGCATAAAAGCGCCACGATGTTGTAGAGTAAATGCTGCTGCTGTAGG
Organism: Melitaea athalia; assembly: GCA_905220545.2. Classification (NCBI taxonomy): domain Eukaryota; kingdom Metazoa; phylum Arthropoda; class Insecta; order Lepidoptera; family Nymphalidae; genus Melitaea; species Melitaea athalia. The sequence goes on from HG992189.1 coordinate 4,115,649, forward strand.
TGCTGCTACCAGTCCCGGTTAAATCACCCAGCTATTTCAGCTTTGATTTAATTTAAATCCTACCAGCTACTAGCTTTAGCGTCGTATGAGAATCCTAACCAATTAATGAGTTGTTTAACTCCTTTGAGTTGTAGCCAAGAGCTCCTCTTTCAGATTATCTCCCTCCGATCAGAGATTGAGAAAATACAATCACTATGCGTAACAGACAACGACTACGGAAGATACCTCGTAGCAATCGTCGTATTTGTGGCGCTTCACGTGCTGCTAACATTCTTAAGAGACGGGTTCAGAACGTTTCGAACCGTCCAACGCTTAAGCCAAGAAAGTCAACCTTCGGCAACCTTTCGATGAGTACCATCAGACGATTAATCGCGTATCCAGCGAGAAAAGGAAAATGGTGAATTGACGAACTAACCTGGAAGGACAACCTTCCCCTTCAGCTTCACGCTGCTAACGCCGGACAAGTAAATTACACTGTGGGATGCGGATCTACTGTTTTGTTATCTTAATTTTTTTAATTATGTCTAAGAAAAAGACGGTTTAAATGTTAAATAAATAAAACTCTTCAGTTATTGATAATTTTGAGACTGGTTTTATGACAATAAATGTTCATATTTCTAAATTAAATGGTTTTATTTACCCTCACATTCGTGAGGGTACTAACACTTGGTCCGAACCCTCATAATTATGAGCATCCTGGAAAACTAATTTTCCGTTTTCCTATATTTTTTTCACTAGCATATTCGTCTTCAGCATGCCCAAATTAGTCGGAAACACTAACTTTCACTTTAAAATACCTTTAAGTTTGACATCAGGTCTGAAAGGATACCTCGTCAGATAGCTGATAAAACTTAGATGTTTTAAAACACATCTGCCGAAGAACTGCTTTAATATTTTTCTTAGATATCCCGTAGAGAAAAATTAAATTTTAAAACATTTTTTTTAATTTCTTAACTTTCACTTGTCTACTACGGCCCATTTATTAAGTTATGCACTATTTTAATGATTGACGTCTTAAAGCATCTTATTACACAAATAAAAATGTAATAATAATAATAATAAGACACACAAAATAAACAAAATTAAATTTAGTAGCCTAAAAATCGGCAATTTTCAATAAAAAAATTAAAAGTTGAATATCTCGAAAAGGGTTAAGTTTAGGGTAGGGTATTTCATAGTGAAATAAGTCAGAAATGATGGGTACTCCACACCCTTAACGGATCTAGCATGACGTTTCCTGTAACCCTTTATAACCCCCACGTTATAAATAGGTACATAATATAACCTGGGACTATCTTTTTTATTTGGGGGAAGAAAATGAAAAAGATTGGCTACTCATATCATGTCTATGCAAGCCAAAGGTTATCCACTGACAATGGATGTCAGAAAAATAGCTTACAACTTTGCGGAACAGTTGAAGTTTAACTCTAATCATCCCAGTGTTCCCTTTTTAAAACGGTTACTTTTTTTATTGGAATTTCTGAACGCATATTTAAATTAATTTAAATATGCGTTCATGTGCGTTATTTTATGTTGGAATTACTAACAATACTAGCCGTCAGTTGAATAAATGTCATTTCACTTCGCTAGGGTTTTATACTTTTATCTATCCATAAAAATAATTTTATTTGGAAGTTTTCAGTGGAAATTATGGTGGACAGAAAAAAGTAAGTAATTATAATGTTTTATAGTATACTATTGAGTATTTATGGTTTATAAACATGTTATATCATTGTTATATCATGTCCTAAGACAAGAAGATAACGATGTGTTTTCGGCTGGTATTTTCCCAAAGTCCCCGCAGCCCAGCTCCTCGTCGTTAGTGACACAGCCACCGCCAAAAAGAAGACGCGTTGAAGTCACAAGAAAGTGGAGGCTTGTAGATATTCCAGAAAAGGCTGTAAAAGTGCACTGTGAACCAGATTTCTTAGAAAACCTTCAAAATCCTATTCCGTCTTTCGAACATTTAATTATGAAGAGGTGTTTGAATTACTGCGATTAGAAACAGAGAAAAATGAAATCCAAAAAGGGAAGAATGCATTTCGAGTTCTACAACAGTTAGAAAACATTTTATTTCTATTTTGTTATTGTCTGGATATAACAGTGTTTCGAGATACATAATGTATTGGGATCAAAAAGTTGAGTAAAGTTTTCCAACAGTTGCAGCTCTTATGTAAAGAAATCGGTTCAAAGAGTTATTTCGTTATGCGGCTGGAAAATTTGATCAACAAATGCTGAGCTTTATCAGGGATCTAGTACCGGAAATACCCATCCTGAATTAGGTGTTAGTGCCTCAGTGGTTCTGGATCTAATCTCAAAATTGCCTTACGCTAGCTACAGCTTTTATTTCGATAACTTTTTTACATCTCTACCACTGCTTGACGAGTTGCAAAAAATGGGTCACGACGGAACGGGGACTATACGAGCTAATCGAACTGAGACGGCAGCTCTCAAAGATCCACAAGAAATGAAGAAAACAAGTACCTCTCATCACCAATGTACTGATACATTATCTAATATCACTCTTGTGAGACATAGCCTCGATTCAATGACAACATTTTGATATCAATACCGAGTGACATGGTGACGGTCTTTGCCTGCTACCTTACCACACTTTAATTAATAGTATGAGCAGCTAGAAAGGGTTATGTTAGCAGGAAAAATTTGCGATGGAATTTGCAGAATGTCACACTTGGTGAAAGAAAGTTGACAATACGGGATTAAGTGAGTGAAAAGACATGTGCGACAAAGTAAAGTCTATCGAAAAAGCTTACGCCAAAAGCGACCACGATGTCGTAGCAATAAGGGTGTAACGGAACGTTACATGACTTTTGACGTGTGTTTAAAATAAATTAATATAGTTATTAAATTATTATATAAATTAAATAAATTAGTTTTATATTTTGCCATCTTTTAAATATTCAATAAATTAATTAAAAAAAAAGGAAAAGGTTAACGCAAACGTTCGACATGTTTTCGAACGGGTTCTCTCGAGCGTTGCTGAGGCGGCATGTGATTGGCGGATTGGACGACAATTCCGCTACCACGGTAGGTGGCGGACGCTCCTCTTGGGGCATCGTGGAAGGGCCTCCGGACGATGATATGGGATAGTGGACTAAGGCAGGGACATTATCGTTCCAGGGACCGTGCTTCACATTAATTTCACAAGCCAGAAGTGTCAACGTTGCTCATATTAAGTACGAAGATAACCTGACCGCTGTCTACGCCGCTTGCCACGTGAAGACCCTCGCCCTCGTTCCACGGTTGCTAGGGGAGTAGTCCATCCATCCCTTGAGTGGCAAAACCATTTTTATGTAAGGCTTATACCACGTCCCTCAATTTTGTGTTTCATTGCGACAAGGGACGAATTTATTATACAAGTTGGCAATTCTGACAGCAGTGATTTTGTGTAGTGTATTAATACATGATCACGATCACGATTCAGCCTTTAATATCCCACTGTTGGGCATAGGCCCCCTTCCATGTAGGAGAAGGATCGAAGCTTAATCCACCACGCTGCTCCAATGCGGGTTGGCGGATATATTCCCTACTATGAGTAACGATCGCTATCAGGTGTACATGATAAAAACCGGGACCGACGGCTTAACGTGCTCTCCGAGGCACGGTGGACCACCTCAAAAGACCACAAGGACTGCACAAACACCCAGATCACGGCAAACATCTGTATGGCCAATACAAATGTTGTCGTGTGCGGGGATCGAACCCGCAACCGCCCGCGCAAATGTCAATCGCAATCCAGTGCTGTCACCGCTGCGCCAACGCGGCGTCACAGTAAAACATACATATAACTATTTACATTGTAACATATTTAAATATGTTACGGCCTGGCCACGGGGATCGGCGGTGCGAACGGCGGAGCGGCGGGCGAGGCGACCATTCGCGCGGCAAAATTTGCAGGCCACGCGGGTAGTCAAGTTCGCCGCCGCGACTAGTAAGGAAGTGCGACAGCGAAATGTCTATATCGAAATTATCTCGATATTGCTTAGAAAGTAATAGTTTGTAGTTTTCGCGTGAAAGAAAAAATATGACCACTTAATGAAATGTCACTATATTAATATTTTATGAAATAAAAATACTTTTAAATAATTATGTTGTTTATTGAAAAAATCTAAATATTATTATGATTATATTAATTCTTCGTATAATAGTAAAAACAAAAAACAACTTCTTGTTACTTTTTAACCAGTCTTTTACGTTCATTTTTTGAACGTAAACGTTTTTCATTTACATTTCACTAATAAAAGTCTCGGTATTCATTTTTCGCGGCGAAAACAACTAAACTCATTTAAAACTGCATTCGCCGCGAATATCGCTCGACTCCGTGGCGTGCGCCGTACTGATTCATGCCTTTGTTATGCTCGCCCGCCGCGTCGCAAGTCGCCCGCGCGATTCGCCCGGTACATTTCGCCGGTCGCTTCGCCGGTCGCCGTTGCGCGTGGCTTGATAAAGGCTTCCACCGACAGGCGCCGATTTGTTATGCAGATGCGATCTAAAGGGAGCCATACACGGCGAAGATACTACAGGTAATAATTATGTTATCTTAACATACAGTATCTTCGCCGTGTATGGCGCCCTTTAGATCGCATCTGCATAACGAATCGGCGCCTGTCGGTAGAAGCCATTAGCACATTACTATGCGTTTGTTTCAGTCGCTAGCCGCTTCGCCGTTCGCACCGCGCGGATATTCGCCCTGGCGAATGTCCCGTGGCCAGATACTTACACTGTATTTTACGTATTGTATATGTTACACTGTATACGATATTGTTTTCATATATGACGCGGGGCTCGGTGACGTAGCACCGATCATACGATGCGGGAGCGACCTGTTTTTTTTTTTTTGATCTTGCGGCAACTATACACACCGGCACAATTAGCGGAACACAAAAAAGCAGGATTTTAAAATCTTTTACTTGAGGAACTGGCCAGTTATGATATTTTTTTAATTTATTGTCAAAGGACACGGGCGAAAATGGGCCTAAACTTTACGGTCCGTTACATCATTGAAATACTTATCAATATTCGTTTCAAGTTTTTTCATTCCCAATGGCGAAACGATTCGTTATTTTACCATGGGATAGTAAATTGATTAATAAATTGAAATACTTTTGTTTTCCTGTGCCCTAGTACTCTTTTCTGTCCTATAGTGACACTTCAAATGTTGCTAGGTGCGAAAAACGAATTATTGGATTTCCAATTCGTTGATTTGCAATGGGTTTATATATTTATAATGGTTTTATTTAAAAAAAACCGGTCAAGTGCGAGTCGGACTCGCGCACGAAGGGTTCCGTACAAACATGTAGGTATATAAGTAAAAAAAGTTTGATTTTATTACAGCTTAAAGTCATTATAGATCTGATTATTTGATATAAATTTCATTTTAATACCTTTACGCGTTCATAAGAAAAGCGGTGTTAAGTTTAAAATTATTAAAAATTATCAAAAATATTTTTATTATATGATTTAACTAAAAATGTACGCCTTTCGCAATTTTTCCTTTATCTGTGCTATAAGACGTTACTACGTACCAATTTCAAGATTGTGAGTTTACGGGAAGTACCCTGTAGGTTTTGATTTCCTTGCGATACAAAATATGCGGCTTAAATTGCTATTTCTTTTGATTGCGTTGACATAGAAGTTTAATTTTTTACAGCTTAAAGTTAGTATAGATCTGAGTATTTGATTTTTTATATTTCAATTTAATACCTTTACGCGTTCATAAGAAAAGAGGTATTAAGTTTAAAATTATTAAAAATTATTATAAATATTTTTATTATATGATTTAACTTAAAATGTATACTTTTCGCAATTTTTCCTTTATCTGTGCTATAAGACGTTGCTTCGTACCAAATTTCAAGTTTCTGAGTTCACGGGAAGTACCCTGTAGGTTTTGATTCCTTTGCAAATAGTTGTGATGAAAATATGCGGCTCAAATGTTTCTTTTGATTGCGTTGACATAGAAGTTTCATTTTGTTACAGTTTAAAGGTATTATAGACCTGAGTATTTGATATGAATTTCAATTTAATACCTTTACGCGTTCGTGAAAAAAAGGGGTAAAATTTTAAAATTATGAAAAATATTTTTATTATGTGATTGAACTAAAAATTTATAATTTTCGCAATTTTTCCTTTATCTGTGCTTTAAGACATTGCTTCCTACCAAATTTCAAGATTCTAAGTTTACGGGAAGTACCCTGTAGGTTTTGATTCTCTTGCGAGTGCCGAAAATTTGCAGCATAAACGGCTGTATCTTTTAATTGCCTTGGCTTAGAAGTTTCATTTTTTCACAGCTCTAAGGGACAGCAGGTCTGAGTATTTGATATAAATTTCAGCTTGATACCTCCACGCGTTTCTGAGAAAAAGGGTCTTGACAGACAGACGGACAACAAAGTGATCCTATAAGGGTTCCGTTTTTTCCTTTTGAGGTACGGAACCCTAAAAAAGATACTAATTATAAAAAAACGACCACTTATTTTTTAAGGTGGCAATCTAAAGCGTAAAAAATTAAGTCAGGTGTCGGTCAATTGTCAAAGTCATTACTCATTCGCTCGTTTTGCTCTCAGCTTGCGGCAGTGAATATTTTTGTGTTTTGTGAATATCGTTTGGTTTTCTTTCACGACTTTCGCTACGTTTAAAGGATTCTGACGATTATTGCTGTAACACACGACTCACGCTTTTCTTACAACGGATTTTGTTAACTTGCCTTCTCGACGACCTCAGCCTGTTTCCTGGATTTCGAATACTTACAAAATAATAAATTAATACAATGAGCGAACAACATCATTGTGTAAACTGCGGTATAGCCACTTGGCGCAGTACTACTATAGGAATGCATCAACTGGAAGATGAGGGCATTCTTTCAGTTATACAGCAATGGATTGCACCCCAAGTGGTAAGTTAAGTTTATTACTTCGTCACTGTTAAATTACTTTGTAATATGATTAAAACTTGTAAATGTGCCTTTCGATTGTTTGAAATGAAACACGAAAGACTTTATTTAATTGATTTTCTATTTACCACAAGTATTTTCTGCTGGTTAAAAAATACTTAGTCTTCATTAACAATATATTTTAAACTACTGTACTTAAGTTTTATGCAAACTGACTGAGGATCCTTCTGACTAATCTTGGTTGTGCCAAGGCATGCATCTACTTGATGTCACCGCTTATTTCCGACTTGTTCAAAAGTTAAATCTACATACTCTGATAGAATAATAGATGCTAATCAATGTTGTCCTTTTTAGGTTAACAACTCTCATCACATCTGCCAAGCCTGCAGGAATTTAGCAGTTATTGCCATGGGCATTAATGAATCACCTCCACATGTAACAACTGGACATCGTCAAGTATGCATCAACTGTGGTCGTTCAGTATTACGGGCACGATCACATGTACTGCGTACTGACACTGAACGAGAGAATATGATTCGAACGGTTATTCGTGAATGGATTATACCTCGTAGTGTAAGTATTTTGTTTTTGTATGTTTATTTATTATACTAGCTGCTGCCCGCGACGTCGTCTGCGTGCGTTCACTGCTCGTTCCCCGTAGGTGATAGCGTGATAATATGTAGCCTATGTTCTGACCCGACTTCTTAATAATATTCGTGCCAAATTTGAAGTAAATCCATGCAGTACTTTTTGAGTTTATCCCGGACATACATTTGAAGAAATAAAGGTTCACTGATCGTTCCCCGTAGGTGATAGCGTAATAATATATAGCCTATGTTCTGACCCGACTTCTTAACAATATTCGTGCCAAATTTGAAGTAAATCCATGCAGTACTTTTTGAGTTTATCCCGGACATACATTTGAAGAAATAAAGGTTCACTGCTCGTTCCCCGTAGGTGATAGCGTGATAATATATAGCCTATGTTCTGACCCGACTTCTTAACAATATTCGTGCCAAATTTGAAGTAAATCCATGCAGTACTTTTTGAGTTTATCCCGGACATACATACAGACAAACAGACAAACAGACAAACAGACAAACAGACAAAAATTGTAAAAACTATATTTTTGGCTTCAGTATCGATTGTAGATCACACCCCAAGTATTCTTTTAAAAAAATATTCAATGTACAGTTTTGACTTTTCTACCATTTTATTATATGTATAGATTACCTAGTAAGTTAAAAGAGGAAGTTGTGCAGTAGCTTTTTGCCAATGTTATAGCGATTTAGTGTAAATGACAAGTAATTAACTCACTACCCAGCAGTGAGATTTAGACAAAAAAAAACATATTTTATAGTAGCATTCATAAAATATTTTTTTTTATAAAGGGATCGAGGGAGGGATAGTTTCAGATGTTCAATTCATTGCTATAAAATGACTTAAATATAAATTCTGTCTCAGATTCCACATGGCAGAGCTCTTATATGTCACAGTTGCTGGGTGAGAGCCAATAGAAATGCTCGTCATTTTGTTGGTTCACCATCTGGATCTTCAGCGTTACAAGTGGAAATAAGTCAACAGGGTAAGACTTCTTCATCTACTGTAACACCGCATGAATCTATATCTCAAACCACCCTACCCCACCCCAGCCCATCCCCACCTACCAGCTCAGGCCATGAATCTCTTCATGAGCCTCCGTCTCAATCTGCTCAAAGACAGAGAGATATAATAGTTTTACCGGACTACATTAGGGCTGTCGAAACTGAGTCACGTTGTTTTGTGGAAGGGTGTCAAAGGTTAGAAAGAAATAGAGTTCCTGACGGCACAAGAAAAATGTTATTAAATTCTTTAAACTTCTATGTTCCAAAAAACAACAGATTGTGCAATCTGCATAATAATACACAATCTTGGGATTTTCTGGCAGGGGTTTTAGAAAATTATGTTAATGTGTTTACAGCATTGCATATTCAGGATATGCTTCTACTGAAAGGTCTCCCAAGTGCTGTGCTCAATTTTTCGGACATTTTAAATATGGAAGACCACTCGGTCCATCACTGGATAGGTCTTACAAAAGATCAATTCCAAAGTATTTTAAATCAAGTACCCCAATTATGTCTCAAACCTTCAGGGCGCATTGGATTGACTGCTTATTAAATGAAACTGAGAACTGGTGATTCTAATGAAAGAATCTCAGAATTATTTAATATTCCCAAAAGAACTCTAGATGGTTATGTGTCTGAAGCTCGAGACCTTTTATATGATTATTTTGTGCCGATGCATTTAGGTCTTAACCACATTAACCGGCAACAAATAGTAGAAAGAACATTGTTAATACCCCAGGGCTTATTTGGAAATGTGGATGGCGAAAATAAGCCTGTTATAATTATTGACGGTACGTACTGTTATGTTCAAAAAAGTTCGAATTATCTTTATCAAAAAAGATCTTATCTATACTAATATATAAAGCTGAAGAGTTTGTTTGTTTGGTTGTTTGTTTGTTTGTTTGTTTGTTTGTTTGAACGCGGTAATCTCTGGAACTACTGGGCCGATTTGAAAAATTCTTTCACTGTTAGATAGCCCATTTATCGAGGAAGGCTATAGGCTATGTACCATCACGCTAAGACTAATAGGAGCGGTGTCAACGCCGACGAAGTCGCGCGCAGAAGCTAGTCCAATATAAAGGCATCATCCGATGTAAAATATTGGCATAACATTGAATTAGGGTCACGAAATTCTTGATTAATTATATCTGCATCGGATGTCGTTGCCTGTATTTAATAAGGTTGTTGTCGTTGTTCTGTATTTAATAAGGGACTATAGTTTCTATAGAATAACACTAAAATCACTCAAAATAATATAAGTACTGAGTGACTATAACGATTTGAGGTTATTTTTTACTAAACAAAGTCATCTTGTAACACTTCTCCCATGGAGGATTTATGCAAAATGTTCTGTATTTAATAAAGGACTATAGTTTCTATAAAATAACACTAAAATCATCAATGTAACGTTCAGGCCCAACTTTCTATGGAAGTTCGCCCGCCTCCTTTGAAAATAGAAAATTAGATGACATACACTTTTTTCATTCATTTGTTTTATTTTCCCGAACAATACGTTTTGTCAACTTGTTCGAGTAATAACTACGTAATTGTAATTTTTTTGAAAAATTGCACTTAATGGTTTTTTATAAATTTGTTATTCTATAGGCAATTTTGTTTATTAAAAGCTCTTTATTATGCCTGACTTAACATCACTGGAAATCATTATGGCTAATGAAATGAGAAGAAATGGCCATACCTACAGATCGATTGCCTCAAGGCTTCGTCGACCAGTATCAACGATTCATCACAACATCCAGCGGTACAGATCGTCTAATTCTCTTATGAGGAGGAGGGGTCAAGGTAGAAAAAGATGTACATCGAGGCGAGATGACAGTTTTTTACAACTTGGAGTTCGTAGGAATACTCGATTAAAGGCTGTACAAGCTCGAAATGAACTGGAAGACATTCGAGGAGTACGAGTAAGTGAGCGTACAGTTCGCAGGAGATTTGAAGAAGTTGGTTTAGGGTCGGATATACCTGCCAAAGGCCCAAAACTTGAGAGACGTCACCGCGTAAACCGATTAAGCTATGCGCGAGAACATCGTCATTGGGATTGGAACAAATGGCAGCAGGTTCTCTTTACTGATGAGTGCAGAGTTCTTTTAAAACAGATCGATGGGAGACGCAAAGGAGAACGCCACATACAGTCTAATTTTGAACACACAGTGGCTTATGGTGGCGGCTCGATTATGGTTTGGGGAGGGATATGTTTGGGAGCTCGCACGGAGTAAGTGATAGTCACAGGAGGGGCCATGACAGCAGATCGATACATCAGAGACATTTTAGAAGGACATGTTGTACCATTTGCCCCATTTATTGGTGACGACTTTATTCTAATGCAAGATAATGCTCGTGCTCATACACAATCGGTACAGGCATATCTGAGCCACGTAGGTATACCGGTGATGCAGTGGCCAGCAAATTCCCCCGATATGAATCCGATAGAGCATGTCTGGGACTTGCTAAAAAGAAGGGTTAAATCCAGAATGCCACCCCCCAACAATCTGAATGAACTTTGAAACGCATTACTTGAGGAGTGAGAGCGGCTGCCTCAAGAAATCATCGATAACATAATCTGTAGCATGCCCAGACGAATGGAAGCCGTAATCAGAGCAAGAGGGGGAAACACTCGTTATTAATTTTGCTTTAATTTTATTGTTAAATCATTTAATGCTTACTTTTTTTTTGTGATGGTTCATAATCATCTAAAAATTTCACTTATTTCAAATTTCTTTATTTTTAAATAAAAAATAACGAAGACTTTTCAAAGTCGTTGTTAAAAGATGTTAATCAATTTATTATTTTGTGTCTAATTACATTTTCGTCAAATATATGCGTTATTATCTCATAGTCTCACTTTTTTTTTTTTGTTCCGCTAATTGTGCCGCAGGGCTATCATGTATCTCGCGAAAGCAAAACGATAGCAAAAATTGTGCAAAAATTGCGCAAAAATCGAAATTTCGTATTACGTAGCACCAAAAACGATACGATCGACAGTACTGCCTCTGCCGAACAATCAAGGAACTATAATTGCATCTAAATCGCTAAATCTCCATACTGTTGCAATTTATTTCGTATCACGTAAGGCTTTTGACAGCAATGCGATCGCGATCGGCGAATAATTTGAACTATCAAATAGCGATCACAACAAAGGTGATTTTTTACCGATTGCTTGTCTAACGCTGAGAGACTAGTGGTGTTTTGGGTAAATTTATAAACTGTAAAACGTATTTTTATAACATTGGCGCATACAGTGCTCGTATTAGAAGCCATTCCTGAAGGAGAAACAAAAGATGCAGCCAGAAATCCAGCTAAATAAGACCTCGCAATCGCGACCGAGCCCAGGCACTGGAACTGTCTGACTCTGAGTTTAAAACCCATTACAAGGGTTGAATAAGGAGCTGTTTGTAGACATCTGTGACGAGTTTAACACATTGACAAGAAAAACAACAATTAACACCTGTGCTGTGTTGTTGCGAAACATCTGCAACAACTATCGCGTCGCCTGCCAGTACGACGATTTCCAAGTGCTTCAACAAGTTTAGGACCACACTTTAGCCATTGCATGATGTTACAGTTTCTTTGAAAAAGTGAGAACCAGTTTTTAGTGAGTGGCAGACCGCAAAGAACTTGCAGAGGTTGTGATGTTTATGAAGTGAAAAATAAATCAGTAAAACAGTGTTGTTTCACACACAGAATTCCTTTATCTGTAAGTTTCGACAACGACTTATAAATCATGTTTTCCTATTCATAACAGATTCTTATAACACATATTTTTATTTTTCAGCACAGTGAGGCTGAAGAGCAAGGGCCATCTAGTGAATTACTTTCTGTGCAAGTTGCTGTTCCTCATGGTATATAATATTTAATTTGTAACATTATTAATGTGGTATCTCATAGTCTTCAATGTATGAAAACTACTTTGAAATGTTACAGATGAGGTAGAAATTTTACCAATAGTGAGTTCTTCTCCTATTGTGAACTCTCCTTGACGCAGGGGTCATACAGCTCAAGTTTGTAAGTAAATAAATGGAATCTTTCGTTAGTTGTTTATTTTCTGTAATTCTATAGAAGTCGAAAATTTTATAGGTACATAAGATACCTGTATTTTTCAGATACAGCTTACGTAGAAAGTGGGCCATCCATTTCGTCAAATAATGCTGATACTGGTTGTGATAACACAGTTCCCCAGCAATTACCGCAACAAGCATTACAAACACCAGCACCACAAACTCGTAAGATAATCTTCACTACCCAAAATTTATTATATAATACATTTATTCATTGTCATACTATTGTATTTAGTTCCAATATTAATAAAATTAATTTTTAATAAATTTTTTACATTATAATTACAATAATTCCACAGATTCTGATGGAATCACAAGCCCAGTGAGCCGACCAATTACTGATCGCCCTCGTCGCAGAATAAGAACAGATAACAATACTGCAAGTATGTTCAAAAAGCACAATTTTAAAGGTTTAGCAATTAGTAGTAAATCAATATATGTAATTTCTTTTTCTTTTAAGTATTCCTTTTAAAGTATTTCTTTATAGTATTCCTATATGTATAAACTTAATAAATTAATTTATACTCCTCATTGTTTTAGGTTCATCTAGAATCACCCCGGAATGGCTCAAAGAATTGGAGACTAAAAGGGTCGAAGCAGAGTCCAAGCTTGCCAATGCTGCGTTACTAATGGCAGAGTCATCTAGGGTGCAAGCAGAAACAGCACGCACACTAGCTGGCACGATGCATGCACTTCTGGAGCTTGTCCGTCAGCAAACTGATGACATACGGGTACAGCTGGAGGTGACGAGGGCTAATCAGAATCGACAATAGTTGTTTTATTATAAATATAAGTTATAAATTATACTTTACATACATGTTTGCTTTAGAATCTTTGTGAGATAAATTTAAAGAAATAGGTATTCTAATTGTTGCCACTCAATACGTTTTGGATAATGTAAAGTATGTAAAAAAAATTAAGTAGATTTGAAACGAAAAGCGAAAACCACTGTAGAAACACTGGAAATAATAAGCGCAAGCTGGTTGTACCGGTGGTCAGGCTTAGTAAAGTAAGTAAATCTTTAAAAGGTCAGGTATATATATATTCCTTTTTATAGAATACCAGAAATTTAAAATTGAAAAAGAGATTAAATAATGTTTTTATTTTTACATTTTGAGTGCCAAAGCCTGGTATAGTGTGATGATTTCATGAATAGTGGCACATCTTCAGAGTAGGATGACTACCTGCTAGCCTATTTCTACATAAATATTAAAAATATTTTGTAATTTACAAACTTATGTTATATGGATTAGAACACGTACACATTGTATGAACAAAAACACATTGTAAGAAATGTTTTAAAAATATGTACATATACTAAAAATGATCGTGTAAAAAGTTCTTTATCATTGTTATTAGAGAAATGTTAAAAAGTGTAATTTTTGTTTGTAGATTAGATTTAAATAAATATTAAACTCATTTTAACTAGATTTCTTTATTTATGTACTAAAATTGAACAAATAAAACTGACACAAATTTTATAATAACTAATACCAGCTGTACATTTCAATATTTTTTATTACTTATTTACTTATATTAAAATGAAACTTATTTTATAATTACTTTACCCACAGGCATACATACATACAAATAAAAAAGATTTAATCCTACTAACACATAAATATACATACAATAAATTTAACTGTTTTATCCACAATCTCTCTACAATACGAGTTCTTTGTTGTCTGCCCCTGGCTAACAAGTCCTGCTCTCCTCTTATTGCAGAAGCCGCATCATCTTGCAATGGCAGGTGTGCAATCTGATTACGATGATCTTGTTCAAAATCAGCTCTTGACAATGGTGGTACTGGCAGGTGATGCTTATTGCAGATGTTATGCAATACAGCACGGGCATTAATTATTCTTGCCACTGTGTGGTGGTCATAATGTAAAACCCTATGCACTAGCAAACACCTCCAACGTGCCTTTAGTACACCAATGCAACGCTCCACTGTGTTTCTTGTTGAACAGTGTACATTGGTTTGGTGTAATGTTCATCGGCACTGCCAGGTTCTGCATCCACAATTGGCGTCAAAAGCCATGGCCTTAACAGCTTCGCTGCCGAGCACGCACCGGTGCGGGGAAGGGAGTGTGGCACGGGGTGCCGGCCACGCACATGTGCGGGCTAGCGTCTTATAAATTTCCTACACTCAGTGCGCTGCCGGCATAGGGCGAGAGATGTTGTTTTTGTAGTGGCACTGTGCTTGAAATTCCGAACTTTCGTAACGTGTTTTTGGTTTTTTGATAAGTTAGACGGTTGTGTTTGTGTGGCCTAAATAAAAAACAATAAAAATGGATCCCGGTGAAGGAACTTCTGGTTCTAATAGAAAGCGAAAACAATTGTTTACGATTTTAAGCGACAGTGATATAGAGGAAGAATTGTTCGCTGATAATTCGGACGACGACTATCAGCCTAGTGATGAGGAGTCAGCGTCTGAAAGTGAAAATGAGGTGCAACTTTACAATATAGAATTACGCCTTCCGGAACCTCGAACATCCTCGCCCATAGCTCAAGATCAAGACCTACACGATAATTCGCTTTTTATCACTTCACTACAAGACAATCAAAGTCAAGTTCAGGCATTTCAGGCCTCTACTACAGGCTCAACTTCGGTATGGACATCTACGGGAGAACTAACTAAATTTGATTTTACGAAATCTAATGAATTTTATGGCGAAGTAATGGGAGTCGAGCCTATTGATTATTTTAATTTTTTTTTCAATGACGATTTGTTCACGCTGATTTGTAGTGAAACAAATGCCCAGGCTCAAAGATTATTAGATGCTCATAAACGGCCACGAAACGAGGAGGAACCAAATAGAGGTGGAGATTACTCGAGGATCAACTCTTGGAAAGATGTGACTGTCTCTGAGATGAGAATTTTTCTAGGCCTCTTATTCCACATGGGGACTATACCTCTGAGTCGTCTAAATGATTACTGGAAAAAAGATAGACTGTTTTCTATACCGATTTTTGCTCAGCAAATGAGCAGAAACAGATTTCTTCTCATTATGAGGTGTCTACATTTTACCTCGGAGATGGAAAGTGAGGACCCGTTATTCAAGATAAGAAGTCTCATTGATTATTTCAACAATAAAATGGTTGAATGCTATTATCCGGCAGCACAATTATCTCTAGATGAAAGTATGGTGCTGTGGAGAGGGCGACTGAGCTTTCGTCAATTTATAAAAAATAAACGCCACAAATACGGCATCAAACTTTACATGCTGACAGAACCAGATGGCTTGACTTTAAAATTTCGAGTGTATGCAGGTGGGAAAGACTCAGAAGTAGCAGGGAGGGGCCACGCAGAAAAAGTTATCATGGATCTACTTCATGAAAAAATAAATAGTGGTCATGAGATATATATGGACAATTTTTATAACAGTTTCGGTTTAGCCAAGAAGTTACTTGATAAGAAGACGTACTGCACGGGCACTCTACGCAAAAATCTAAAAGAAAATCCTTCTGAACTTATGAATAAAAAATTGAAAAGAGGAGAAAATGATTCAATGTTTAGAGAAGGAGTTCACGTTGGCGTGTGGAAAGACAAACGTATAGTGCCCTACATTACTACACAATATGAAAACAGAATGGTTCCAGTTGCAAATAAACGTGGCCAAGTCACACAAAAGCCAGAGGCTATTGCGAAATACAATAATTATATGTCAGGAGTGGATAGGCAAGACCAACTTTTGGCATTTTATCCTTGCGAACGAAAAACTTTACGGTGGTATCTAAAGGTAGCCATCCACACTTTTCAATTACTACTCTTGAACTCTATGAAGATGTTCAACAAATATTCAGGGCAACGTAAAATGTCTCTATACGATTACCGATTGAGTGTAATAAATGCTCTTCTCCCTCAAAATTTACCACCTGATAGAAGTCGGCATTCGCTCCGTCATCAAATAAAAAAAGCTAGTGAAACTACTGCCAATGGGCGACTAAAACGTAAAACATGCCGCCAGTGCACTAAAAATAAAAAACGTACTGACTCTCCGTGGTTTTGTGACACATGTCCTGACAAACCTGGACTTTGTGTGTCATGTTTTGACAATTATCACTTAGAACTTGCCGTATAACTAAAAAGTGTACTGGATATAACTGTAACGTGAACTCTGTGTAACTAACGTGAACTGAAACAAACTGTACCTATTGCTTTTTGAAAATGTTTATTTTATAGTTCGATTTATATCAATACCAAAGTGTAATGCCATGTCTAGGTAATGTTCAATTAGAAAGAATTTACTTTTGTTTCCTTTTTGAAAATGTTTATTTTATTGTTTATATCGTAAGAATAATGAGAGTTTTTACTTTATTTGATTTATTTCAATACCAAAATGTACCTAATGCTATTTCGAAAGTGTTTTAGTTTTATATTTCCTTTTTCAAAATGTTTCTTTTTGTAGTTTATTCTAATAATAGTGCTAGTTTTTATTATATTTGATTTATATAACAAATAACTGTGTTTTATTCGTAATAAACTATAAACCATGACAAAAACTGACAACGCACCCGTGCGTTGTTCGGCACTGGGAATGTCCATTCCATTCCCGGTGCCAAGCACGCACCGGTGCGGTGCAGTTTTTCACCTCTTCGAAATACAGTAAACTACATAAATATAAAAAATAAATGTAATAATAATCCTAACCAATCACTTTTAAAGTCAATTAAACAAAATAACACTTTTGGCCCCGGGGGCAAAACTTCTACTTTTCATGTGGCAGCGAAGCTGTTAAGGGGTATCCTGAATCACCTGTAATGATTAACCTTAATGAACATAATATTTTCATGGTAACCTTATTAAAAGTAAACAAATTATTCTATACAAGAAAAATTTTTAACAAATTATTCTGAAAAACTATAAACTTACTATACAGGGTGTTAGGGGAATGGTTAGCCATAGAGGTATGTTGGGTAGGGGGGGTCATTTGGAACCTATTTAGGCTAACTTACCTATATGCAAAGTGTTACGGATTTTTTTTAATGATTATTTTTTCATTTTTCGAAAAAAGTGCCGAAAATTAGTGATTTGACCATCATATCTTTTTTGTTTATTGATATATCAACGCCATTTCTTTTTTGTTTTGATCATCAATACATTGCGCATGTAAAATAAATGTGATTTAATTTAGAAAACATCTACAAAAAAAATTATGAGCCAAAGAAATCTTGACAGAGACAAAAAGTAAATCAAACCTTCAAGTTTAGGTATAAAGTAAAAAAAAAATTAAAGCCTCCAGAGAATTTAAAATAATTTAAAAAATTACTCTAGTTAACACTGTTTTAAATAATATTACTTTCATTCACCTACCTTACTTACTTTTTTTTAAATGATGAAATAACGAAATGGTTTCTACCTGAACCCGCACTCTACGCTGACAATTGTAACAATAATTGTTATTACGCAGGGCGGTATGTCCCTGTATATCACATGGTAAACTACCATCTTGACTTTGGCGACATGTTGGCGCAGCGGTCACAGCACTGGCTGATGCGCTGGCGGTCGCGGGTTCGATTCCCGCTCACGGCAGATATTTGTATTGGTCATATAGATGTTTGTCGTGGTCTGGGCGTTTGTGCTTGTGTATTGTGTGTGTTTCCGGGCCCCCGACACAGGAGAAAATCCTATTGGGGCCGCCGAGGGTGAAGCGTTTATTATCAAAAAAAAAAAAAACTTGACTGCTCTCATCAGGCGAGGATTTACATCCTTATTTGAAGATCATCCTTATTTCCAGTAATGTAGATTGTGGAAATTCACGACCGAATACACTGTATTTATAAAAATAAAATGAATTTGTTACTCGAATTTATGATTTGTTTTATTTTGATACCTACCGGCATTAATTTCACCCTATGAGAGACATTTGTGGTGCCCGTGGAAACTCATACCCCAAATTCCAAGATAAAAAGAGACAGCAGGTAGTTTACCATGTGCTGTACAGGGACATAACGCCCTGCGTAATAACAATTATTGTTATAATTGTCAGCGTAGAGTGCGGGTTCAGGTAGAGACCATTTCGTTATTTCATCATTTAAAAAAAAAGTAAGTAAGGTAGGTGAATGAAAGTAATATTATTTAAAACAGTGTTAACTAGAGTAATTTTTTAAATTATTTTAAATTGTCTGGAGGCTTTAATTTTTTTTTAAGTTTATACCTAAACTTGAAGGTTTGATTTACTTTTTGTCTCTGTCAAGATTTCTTTGGCCCATAATTTTTTTTGTAGATGTTTTCTAAATTAAATCACATTTATTTTATATGCGCAATGTATTGATGATCAAAACAAAAAAGAAATGGCGTTGATATATCAATAAACAAAAAAGATATGATGGTCAAATCACTAATTTTCGGCACTTTTTTCGAAAAATGTAAAAATAATCATAAAAAAAAATCCGTAACACTTTGCATATAGGTAAGTTAGCTTAAATAGGTTCCAAATGACCCCCCCTACCCAACATACCTCTATGGCTAACCATTCCCCTAACACCCTGTATATATAATAAATTTTGACTAGCTAGGAATACATTATTACAAGTTGATCACAACCATAAGTAAAAAATGGGGCTTTTTGGCTGCAAAATTATTAAAAATTAATTTTGTATACTTACCAAGCAACCAGGTGGACTCTCCTTGGTTATGGAGATTTTGCATGACAGTTTGTACTTCTGACATCCTCCATATGTGAGCATCATGAGTAGCTCCACCGAAAGAGGCATCAATGTTTGTGATATTTAAATCACTGTCACAAATCTAGAAAGAGGTAATGTTAGGTAACATGAGAAAGTGAAAGATGTTTTTTAATTTACATAGAACAAAGGTTTAGAATACTTACTATTTGAACATTTCTGGAATGAAAATATTTTCGATTGAAAAATCTTTCCTCGTGTTCTCTAGGTTTTATAAGCGCAACATGAGTGCCATCAATGCACCCCAAACACCCATGGAAACCAAATTTGTTGTAAAAACTAGAACAAACATACAACTTGATTAATGTATTTAAAAATAGAAATTGACAATAAGTTGTTAATTGATATAATATTAATAGTATTATGTAGCTATATATTTTATTTTTACCCATTAATAATTTGCTGCCTCTCTTAAAGTGTATCAGGAAAATGAATATGTCTTGTTACTATATTATGATGATTTAGTGCCCTTGTTACTTCCTCAACTGCCATTGACACACTAGCCTGACTGAGCCCATGTAAGAAGCTCATACCCACAGGCTTTTGATAGGAACCTGTGGCAAAAAAAGACAAAGCAGTAAGAATCTGTGAATGCACAATATAAATTGTAGATACACTTCATACAATCTATATAATATTAATATAATATTTTTTTATTTACACTTTATTGTACATCACAACTACACATATCATTTACAGACTGTGATGTACAATGGGCGGACTTATGGCTATTTAGCCATTTCTTCCAGACAACCCAAATATATATTTCCTACTATGAGTAACGATCGCTATCAGGTGTACATGATAGCAACCGGGACCGACGGCTTAACGTGCTCTCCGAGGCACGGTGGGGAGACCCACAAGGACTGCACAAACACCCAGACCACGGCAAACATCTGTATGGCCAATACAAATGTTGTCGTGTGCGGGGATCGAACCCGCAACCGCTCGCGCAACAGCCAATCGCAATCCATTGCTGTGACCGCTGCGCCAACGCGGCGTCTATAATATTTTAATGTTCAGCACACTTGCACTTTAAACTATAAAGGTTACCTTATTTTCCACACCAACTTTTGTTCTCCTTAACATTGGAGCCATGTAGGGCTTAAGCTCATTACAGAGCTCTAGAAATTGTTGCTTATTTAACCTGTAATGTGCTCTAAACTCATTGTTAGATAGCTCCAGTGCCTGAGCTTGGTCGCGAATGCGACGTCTCAATTGTGCTGTTTTTCTTGCTGCATCTCTTCTTTCTTCTTCAATTAGACCTTCTAATATAAGTACTGCACGCGCCATCGTTTTAAAATAATAAATAAAATAAAACACACTGAAAACACCAAAGAAACAAACACAAGTAACACGAACACGAGTATTTCTGTGTACAAACGCGACAGTGATGAAACTTTTTGAAATCAACTGTTTCCACTTGAAATTCCGACCCAAAACGTTTTTTCTCTCATTTCGTAAAAGTTTCTTTAAATACAAAAACTTGGAAGCACTTGTAAACGTGACCGATATTTATTGTTTACTTCTTACTTGACGCTTGATTTGACATTCCAATAATAGTTCCTTTGCTTGCTACTAAATTGTTTTTGGCGCTAGTGTACTCGCAAAAGTGCATTAAAACGATTAGCGAGCGATCCGCGAGCGATCGCTTACATGATACCACTTTTTTTTATACCCAGCAATCGATCGCGCAATTTTTGCTGATGGATTGTTGATCGCTATTTTTACGTGATAAGGCGGCCGGTGTGTATATATAAGGGCCGGGCCCGCGTGCTCCTTCTTTTTACTCCGTCCGGCGACGCTAGCTGCAGGGTGAATTATTGTTGGGTGAGTCCTTGTAACTGTTGTTTTATAACTCTAGTTTAGAGTGTTGGATAGGGTTAATTTAATGATATCTTATGTTAAGTGAAATTTGTATAATGTAGGAAGTGAGGTATGATTAGGTTGTGCGTGTCTCTTGTGGGCCATTTCCGTTGTTAACCCAGGGACGCCGGGGGTTGACAACGGAAGGGCTCACACATGTTGTGACCTTCCAGGGTCCTTGGTGCGTGGCAGCCAGCCGGCGCGCTCACGCGAACCACGTGGCGGTTCGACGTGGTCGTCGGTGGCACGATCCGGCCGGGACCCCAACTCGAACATTTTTAACCCAACACCGTACCCAACATACGGGTTCGACGTGCGCCGATAATTACGACATTATTGTCCCGTATCTGCTGAACTGGCCCCTCTTCTCGACCAGCGACCGGTGCGGCGGGTCTAGAAGCCGACGACGGTGGCCGTTACCGGGGAACGTTCCCCGATTTCTTCACGCCAGCTGTGGGCAGCATCGCATCGCTCTCTAGCCGTGGGCAACGCAGGGACCTCATCAGTGGGCAATGGCCGCCTCACCACGTGACCGCGTGTCATACGTTAAGTGACCTTTATTAACCTTCAGTGGGCAGGAATAATTAAATACGGACCTATAGACCTTGAGATTAAGAACTTGTGTTAATTTATTTTTTTAATTGTAATTAGTGAATTTATTTAATTTTGTTTATCTCTCGTGTTGAAATTTGCTAAATTAAATGTTTGTTAAATTGTATTACTTTTGTTTACCTCCTGATAGTTCTCTTAAATTATCTTTTACAGTTAGACGGTTGATAGAATAATCTCTTAAAATTCTCTTAACCGCTACAACATACAATGTTCGTCTTAGTATATAAGTTATAATATCTCATGTATTTAGAGCATAATAAATCTGACCGGTGAACTATCAACATCTCTTTAGTTTCTCAACACCCATCCTTTACATGGCGACCCTGCCAGTGAGCGATCGGGTTCGCGCTGCATTCCGATCACCCAATAAAGAACAGTGATTCTAAACATTATCGTCTCATCGCAAGTATGTATTTATTAATATAAGCACGAATTAATAACCACGACAAACGTTTATTCGAGTTTGTAACAGTCGAAAGAAGAAACTGTGGTCATCGCACAAAATGCTAGCGGTGGTACCAACGCTTCATGGTTGGAGCAATTGCATCAGCATACCAGTGTCATCACCTATATCCTAGGGGTGATATGTCTCATACTGATTATCGCTATTTTATATTTCGCGATTCGGCTGCACCGTAGGTGTTATAGAGACTGGATACGAAGGGAGATACATGAACAAAGTCTCTAGAAGTCAAATAGTTGGTTACGGCGACGTCACGAGACACATGGTTCGCGTACCAAGGAGGAGCAAACGGGCATCAGAATTGCATAAAGGAAAAGTGCGTCATATGAATACAAAAAAATCAGATAAAGTCGCAGCTCCTGGACCAAGTTCTGGTGTCATCGCACTATGAAAATACGTAGAGGCTAATGAGTGACAGTGATGTAATGAGACACAGTTTGTTCTTCGATGTCCATAAATTACACAGGTCAACAAGAACAAAAAATTTTTTTTGGTTTGTTGTTATTTATAATATAGTTAATATTTTCTGATTGTCTACAGCTAAAAGTAACCAGATACTACATTTTTGTAAATATAGTTTGCTTTCGTCCATTTTACAATGAAAATTTAATACTTCAAGATTTTGGCATATAGTTTGGAAGAGCAACGGATTTATGACGCAAGGAACTGGTGGAGGGGGGATTACGGGTGTTTAGCGGAGAGGGACAATCGGTCTCGGTAATATTCGCGCGCGAATTGCCAAGAAACGCCACTTTGGTTGCGCGAAGTCTAAAATGGCTTCTTTTTGCTACATTTGTGGCGAATTCATCAAAGTGAGAGCTAAAAAGTTCAGTTTGTCGTCCAATATAACTCTATAAGGCATATGAAACTTATTTTAATCTTCCCAATCGAAGTCAAGATAAGATATGGGCACCTAAATTCTCATGTAGTAACTGCAAAAACACATTAGAATGTAAGGGAGTACATCATAACTTTTAAGAATACTAATTGCAAAAAATGTAAGATATGTAATAAATATCGTGTGTATCTATCTGTATGTTATTTTTTTTTTCTAGCCTTGTATCGAGGAGAAAAAAAGTATGAAATTTGCAGTACCAAGAATATGGAGGTAGCCCACAAATCACATCAATGATTGCTACTTTTGTGTAGTTAATCCTCGCAAGCATCGGGCTAGAAAAAATGCCCAAAAGATTTTGTACCCAGATCATCCCCCAACGAGCGCTCCAGTACCCCACAGTGAACATTTTCCTGTGCCTTCTCGTTCAAATACGAACGAACAGCCGCTACTAACATAAGATTCTGGCAGTAGCGGATGCAGTGAATTTGTATTTGAACCAGTGTCTGTTGAACCTCATCTTATTAATTCAGAAGAGCTTAATGATTTAGTGAGAGACTTCATCATCATCTCCCTGCCCTTATCCTATTTATATAGGGTCGGCACAAAATGTTCTCCTCTTCCTCAGACTCATGTTGTAAGTGATTTGGCATGTTATTTTTTTCCAACGGCCGCCTGCCTGACATCAACCCTCCTTGGGAATGCACAGTATAATACAGAAAATCAATAATGAGATATGTTAATAACATTATTATGATAATTCGTCAAGTTGCAATGTGTTTCCCATTTCATATTGATTATTATCTTCATTTTCTAGTAATTTTTTTATCTTCATCAGGATATTTTTATATTTAGATTTTTTTTATTTGGACATTTTTTTATTTAGTGAGAGACTTAAACCTACCCAAACTTAAAGCAGAAATATTAGCTTCACGGCTAAAACAATGGAATTTGCTAAAAAAAAAAAAATATGTAAATATAAGTGATCAAAGAAAGCGTCATGAAATATTTTCTGCATTTTTTACAAAGGAAGACGGACTTTGTTATTGCAATGATGTGAAAGGTTTGTTTGAAACAATCGGAATTCCTTGCATTCCTTCTGAGTGGCGTCTTTTCAGAGACAAAAAACTTAAAACAGTCTACAAAAAGTTTAAAAGCAGTTCTTCTTCATAATGGCAATAAATTTTCATCTCTACCTGTGGCTCACTCTGTTATGCTCAAAGAAAATTGCGAAAGCTTTCAAATGTTGCTTCAAACTTTAAAGTATGAAGAATATGCCTGGCCAGTGATAGGAGATTTCAAGATGGTGGGTTTTCTGTTGGGAATGCAAGGCGGATACACTAAATATCCATGCTATCTTTGCTTATGGGACAGTAGAGCTGACGCACTTCACTACAACCAGCAGTCGTGGCCTAAACGGGTCGCGTTTCCGTTAGGAAAACATAAAGTGAAGAATGAACATATTGACATCACATCTCCATTGCATATAAAATTGGACCTCATGAAGCAATCGTCAAGACTCTCCAGCTTTTGAGCTTTTTCCCTAAATTGTCAGAGGCTTAAGTTAAAGCTGGTATTTTTGTCGGTCCACAAATTAAGAAATTAATGAACAGTGAAGAATTTTCGGAGTTACTGAACGGCTACGAAAAACAAGCGTGGCTTAGCCTTAAAGCAGTGATACATGGCTTTCTTGGCAATAATAAAGCTGAAAATTATAAAAAAACTCATTTCTAATTTGCTAGATAGCTTTAAACTCATGGGTTGCAGAATGTTCCTTAAAGTGCATAATATGCTACATGCCCACTTAGACATGTTTAAAGATAACTTGGGTGCATATACAGAAGAGCAAGGAGAACGCTTTCATCAAGATGTGATGAACTTTGAAAAGCGTTATCAAGGACAATATAATGAGAACATAATGGGCGACTACATTTGGAGTCTAATACGAGAAAGTACTTGCACAGAAGAGAAGCAAAAAATAAAATCATTTTCAAAGGTCTTTTTCTGTTTTTTTTTTCTTTATATATTTAGGGATGTATGTTTATTGTTATTTGTAAATAAAAGAGAGTAACATATAAATTAAATTTGTTTTCCTTGATATTGTATTCTACTGAAACAAAAAGCTAAGATTTTGTTAAAATTTTAAATTTCGTTCTGGTTCCTACAAAAGCAAAGTTTTTTTAATAAAATAATTTTTTCTTTGTTTAGTTAGACATAATTATTAAAATCGGTACTACAGAACTCAGACTCAAAAATTGTTTTTACCTGTGTTATTCCTGATTTTCGAGAAAAGACGAAAGACGGTGCAATTATTTATTAGCTGACAAACTATAATTATCTTTTCTCAACCCATCATGGGGCACTATTGAGCAATGGTTCTCTTTTCAGAATGAGTGGGTTAAGGCTATAGTCCACCACGCTGGCCAAGTCCAGATAGGCAGACTACACACACCTTTGCGTTTGCAAAACTCTCCGGCATGCAGTTTTCCTCCCGATGTTTTGCATCACCGTTATAGGTGATTCTAAATGCTTAAAAGCACATAACTCCGAAAAGTCTCAAGTGCGTGCCCCAGGATTCGAACCTGGCTCCAGGAGCAGGAGGCTGAATTCTCAACCACTAGGCTATCACAACTGAAAGAAGAATCGATCACGAATCACGATTCAGCCTGTAATATCCCACTGTTTGGCATAGGCCTCTTCCCAATGTAGGAGAAGGATCGAAGCTTAATCCACCACGCTGCTCCAATGCGGGTTGGCGGATATATTCCCTACTATGAGTAACGATCTGTTATATACTCCCTCTGTACCCTTTATTGTCTACCCTGCAACCTCGTCTATCCTAGTCAGCATTCCCCTCTAGATAGCATACTCCACCATACACACCCAAGTCAGTCGTCATCCATCCACCAACCGAGACGGTTCAATTTCCATTTAAGATTTTATGATAAATAGTGTGAAAAATAAAAACATTTTTTTTAAAAAAACCCAAATTAAATCTACCGTATAACATTTGGTGGCAGCGGTGGGATCAACAGTGATCCCTGGATTCGGCTCCGAGTAAAATCTATAAGTGCAGTGCTAAATCATTAAAATACTGTGTGTCTCGTGCTACGAAATCCCGCAGTGTTCAAGTAATTCCGCAATATCCAAGGATATTCCAAAGTTTTCAAGGACATCCCGCAGTGCTCGAGGACACACTGCAGCATCCAAGAACATCCCGCAGTATCCAGGGTGATTCCGCTGTTTCCAAGGTCGTCTTGCTGCATCGACAACATGCAAGTCCCCATAATCCTGTTATTCAAGTGAGTGTTCAAGTCAGTGATTCTCAAACTTTTGCAAAACTTTATTCTAGGTCATTGCGATTTTTGACTATTTTGTGTGTCTGTGTTCCCGAAACTTTTGTTATTAATTTTAAGTTGTTTAAAATTGTTAACATAATGTCACAAGGCAGAGCGCCGAGCCCAAAGTTTGAAGTTAATGTTACTGAGGCAGAGGATGATAACCTTTGCCCTCCGCCTTCGGGCCCTGTTACAAGGGCAGCGTCAAAGAGAAAAATCGCTACTCCCTCAAACACCACTGAATTAGATTTATCCATTTTACTTAAATTTGTTAAACCATATGATGGGTCCAGAGATACGCTAAACGCATTCCTAGTTAATTGTAACAATGCCTATGACTTGGCATCCGATGCTCAGAAAGATATTTTATTTAAATTTATCATATGCCCACTGGAAGGGAAAGCGCAAACGGCTTGCTCTGTTAAGGAGTTTGTAGATTGGGACCAGTTGAAGGAGTTTCTCAAAGCTCAATTTAGTGAAACAAAGCACTATACACATTTGTTGACCGACCTACAAGATTGCAAACAGCGCGCTAATGAGGCTGTGAGCCAGTACGCTCTCAGAGTAGAGACGTATTTATCCCAATTGTTGACAGAAATGTCAATTTCTCACGGCCACAAAAACAGGGAAATGATAGGGCGTATTGCGGCGATGGAAGAACTAGCTCTCCACCACTTTCTAATAGGTCTCCTTCCGCATATATCCAATATGGTCAGATGTAAGGCTCCTAAAACACTTAATCAAGCCATTAATTTCGCAACTTCTGAAGAAAAGATCCAACACTTCATGTCAAAGCATAACCCTCCTAACACTCGTCCTAATAACATACCTAGACCCAATAATACCAAACCTTTCCAAAATTCCAATTAATCCAGATTTAACAATAATAACAACCGACCTTCAACTTACAACAACGCCAGTTCAGTCCCAATATGTAGGTACTGTAAGACCCCCGGCCACACCCTCGAACAGTGTCGAAAACGTGAATATAACAATAACCGTTTCAAATTCAATCAAAACCCGACTCCATCAGGATCACGTGTCCATTTCGTTTCCGAGATTCCTGAAGGTGAACAGCCTATTGAGCAAATTGAAGATGACGACCATTATCCAAAAAACTAGGAACTGTCTCGTCCCGGTGTCGTGCGGGACTTAAACCCCTAAAAATCGACACTATAAACATAAACTCAAAATCCGGATTGACTCCGCTACATGGAGGTCAATCCATTACTAAATCTCAAAAACTACTAAATCCATTGACTCCGCTACATGGAGGTCAATCTATTACTAAATCTCAAAAACTACTAAATCCATTGACTTCACCACATGGAGGTCAATCTATTACTAAATCTCAAAAATTACTAAATCCATTGACTCCACTGCATGGAGGTCAAGTTACTAAATCCAAGCTAAATCCTTTACAGCCTTCACAGCATGACATACCAAAAACCGATGCATCCACTATTTCCAATGTTTTCGAAATAACAAACGATCCAGCGATAATGTTTTTACCACACGTCCTGATTGAATCCTCTGTGTCCGATCATCCACTTTCTTTGCTAGTAGATTCGGGATCATCTGTAAGCCTTCTTAAATTATCCTGTATACAAAGAACACCGAAACTAAATCCAGAAACAATCCATTTGAAGGGTATAGATTCCTCCAAAGACTCTGTCCAGACACAAGGTCATTTCAACCTCAAAATACGCCTTCATAAATCCAATATATCCCACAAATTCCATGTCATTAATCAAATACACTTACCCTATGATGGCATAATCGGCTCCGACATGTTGAACGCCCATAATTGTAACATAGATTACACTAACAATTTACTTCATATTGCCAAATCATTCTTAAAACTATACTTTCATGATCCTACTTACCTGATTCCTCCTAGAACAGAAGCTGTCATAGAATGTTCAGTAGAAAATCCTGAACTGAAAGAAGGACTTATCTTAGACTAGCTTCTGCGCGCGACTTCGTCGGCGTGGACTCCGCATGACTTACCCATTGCAGGACACTTAGGTATCTCGAGAATGCTGAACCGAATTAGAGAAAGGTATTCCTGGAAAGGCATGCGTAGTGACGTTGAAAGCTACGTGAACCGATGCCAGTCCTGCCAGACCAACAAGGCATTACGTAAAATAAATAGGGCACCCATGGTCATAACATCCACTTCTACATCTCCATTTGAGAAATTATCCCTAGACATCGTAGGACCATTACCTGAAGCCGGAACAGCTAAGCTAAAATATATATTAACCATGCAAGACGATTTAACCAAGTACTCCCTAGCATATTCCATTCGCGATACTACAGCCACAGAAACCAGTAATTGTCTCCTTCACTTCGTATCACTCTTTGGAATCCCCAAACATATACTTACTGACCAAGGTACTAACTTCACAGCCGACTTGTTTAAGAAAACCTGCGATTTCCTGAAAATAAAACAGCTTTGGTCATTCCCATTAAAGGAGTATTTAAAATCATACGTCAACGAAAACCAAGATAACTGGCCTCAATATGTGTATACATCCATATTAGCCTATAATACTGCCGTACATTCAACAACACACTATTCACCTCACGAATTACTATTCGGACACAAACCCCGCATCCCAGACTCCGTATACGATGATAACTCGACAGCCACTTATCCTGAATACGTCAGGCTCTTGCAACACCGTTTAAAACATGCGCGTGATAAAGCCTTAGAGTACATAAACAAGTCTAAAGAAAATTCCAAATCATATTACGACTCGCATACTCGCCCTGTCGAGTATAAGGTAGGCGATTGGGTTTATTTAAAGAACCACCTCAGACTGCGAAAGGGCCTCTCACCTCTTTGGAAAGGGCCTTACAAAATAGTAAAGATTCATGGTAACCACACTCTATCCCTATTAATTAACAGACGCCATGTAAAATATCACTATGATGAAGTTAAACATGCGGGAACACAAGAAGAACGTTCCACTTGATAAGTACTAAACATAAGTTAGTATTAGTCTAGATTTAGGTACTTTAGTTCGTAACTCCGTCTCTTCTCATTGCAGCGTACTGGTCTACAGTCACCAAGAATATGTTTACCCGATCAATTCAAGCTCCGGAATTTATTTCGACCCCATCGGCGAACTTAAGATAAATACGGGCCATTTAGATATAGTTGCCCCGATAGAAATATCTTATATCAAACCTCACATCGAAAATATAAACTCCATTCTGGGCACAACGCGTTTTTTATGTGACCAATTTCAGCTGGAACTTCCCACTCACCTAGGATGCCATGACGTGCTGGAACCCCTTACAGTTAGGTATCACGACATTGTAAGCGAGTATAACTCTATTGCCCATCTCACTGGTACCGACAGATCTCGAAGAGCAGCATGGATGGGTGGCATAGGCATTTTGTCTAAAACTATCTTTGGCACCTTTAATGAAGATGACGCTGTCAAATATGACAACGCCATTTCCAACTTGCAGGACAATCAGAAAAGACTGGTAGTGGAGTGTCTGGGGGTTTTGACCTCAGACTTTTGTTACAGTGAATGAATTTAAATGGTCGAGGGGGGGTTTTCTTTGTTATATTATAAAGTGTAAAGTTTACCAATTTTTTTTTTGTGCTTTTGATTTTTTTTTTTATTTAAACCAAAAACTATAAAAAATTAATAATTTTATTTAAAATATATATTTTTTTCGTATTATATACGTTGTATAATACCTAAATAGACGTAAAATAATATTTTCTTGAAATGTTGGAGCGTATGAAGGGTCATAACGACCTTGGACAGGCAGTAGAACGTGGAGAGGAGAGAACGAAAAGATGGCTTGTTACCTCATCTTCAAACTGAATTCATTTACGCTCATACAGGTTGTCGCCAAAAATATATTGAAACATATAAGAAGAGGCCCAATGATACTCCATTTTTGCCTTCGAAAAAGAAACTCCGAAGTAGCACTGATTTATCGAGCTTTGAGTGGGAAAAAACTGTTTCATCTCTGGTCAAGAAGCTAATAAAGAAATTTAAGCAAAATTAAATAAAAAATGACGAAGACAAATCTCATATATTAATACTCCAACTTTAAATGACTCCATTGTAAGCTTTATAGCTGTAGAGAAAAACGATTGTTATCAAGAAATTCATAAAAGAATTTCTGATATAGCAGATTTACAAACACTCCAAGCAAAATAGCATGCTGATTGTTATAATTCTCTTAAAAATTCTATTCATCTGAGCTCTGCTGATAAAAAGGTTGGTTTGACAATTTCGATGATAGATGCAGCAATAAAGCAAATATGCGAATGACGACTGCCAATTTTCTATGCAAGAGTTGAAAGATACGATGGTATATACCTCACAGCATACACCGGATGAAAAAACTATTAGATAACGACTAGTAGACCGCTATCATGATGATATTTTTGAATCAAGTAGATTTGGAGCTAATACTATTATACTTTAATTAATTGTGTTTGCTCGCAAACGAAAAAAAAACCGACTTCAATTACATCGACAAGTAGTACAACGTAATATGACGAAAAAATAGTCAAGTAAATACGCGCTATTAAAGATTACTCAAAAAGTTGTAATCAGATCTCGATCTAATTTAAACAAAACTACATGATAAGTATTAGCTTTCGATTAAAGTAAGAATCATCAAAATCGGTACACCGAGTAAAAAGTTATGCGGTATAATACAACGAAGGTCGACGAAAAAGTAGTCAAGTAAATACGCATTATTAGATATAACTCTAAAAGTACTTGTCAGATCTCAATTAAATTAAAATGGGACCACATGACACGCAACACCTTTCAATTAAAACAAAATTGATCGAAATCGGTCCACCCAGTCAAAAGTTCTGAGCTAAAATACATTAAAAAAAAACATACAGTCGAATTGAGAACCTCCTCCTTTTTTGGAAGTCGGTTAAATCTTTTTCCTAATTACTATCTCTATATGAATGTATCAATTAACTTAATTTTGGTGTAGAAAAATGTTCTACAGGGTTTAAACTATCAAAATTATAATTATTTCGTTTTTTTTTTTTTTGAATCGAGATCACAATTTTTTAATAGGTAAACTTTTTTGTATATATTATTAGCTAAACATTCCACTTTGAATTATAAAATTTCATTCACTGTAACGGAAATCCGAGGTTTTCGTGTTTTTAACGCCCCAGGCACTCCACTATGGGTTCATTAATCAAGGAAAGTGTTTTGGTTACATCATTTACTTTTTCAAAATTTAATGAGACCATTCACAACATTAAAATTAATGAAGCCAGGTTAAATGAAGCTGTTGATAATCTCTCGTGGCTATTAAAAAATATTACTCAAAATCTAAATCATTTAAATGTAAAAACAAAAATAATTTCTATACTGAACAGTTTGGAAGCCACTGTCCTGGCCTTATCATTCAGACTCGAAGACATAACAAACGCGATAATGTTTGTAAAACAAAACTCAATACATCCGGCTGTTCTACCACCCACGCAACTATACAATGAGCTTGTCAACAACTATAGATACCTACCTGCTAATGTAAAATTACCCATTACTTTAGAATTAAGAAATATTAACATTTTAATGAACACATCTAATGTAATATGTTACAGTACAAACACTAGAATTATTTTTGTAATTCCTATACCTTTAGTGTCGCCTAAAGATTATATTTTATACCATAATATAGCTCTGCCGACCCCCATAGTAGTATTAAGTCTGATACATATAGTTTTATAATTCCTAGCTCTAAGTATATCGCAATGACCTCAGACAGATCCGAGTACTGTAACCTTGAATCACTCGATGAATGCATACATGTGCACGCCCGTGGTTTTATCTGTAATATTATGACAGTGTTCCCAACGAGTGCGCATGCCAGCTGTGAAAGTGAACTGTTAGCAAAAGTAAACAAACAAAAACCGTCACAGTGTTACATAAAAACAATAACCGGAAATTTAGATATTTGGAAACCCCTAACGGGAAATAAGTGGATCTACGTTCAATCGAAACCTAACAAAATATCTATAAACTGTTTGGACTCCGTTTTGAATGAACTAACGATTGTCAGTACGGGAATTATCAACGTTCCAAATAGTTGTGTCGTATACTGTAAGACTACAAAATTAATACCTAAATCTAATGTAATTAAAATAAATATAACTGTACCTTCTTCAGACTTTAATATTATTAAAGATCCCTGTTGTATTCTAAGTAGCGATAAGATGTTAATTAATAATGAACCTCGTACTGTAATTCAGAATGTTGATTTGGACTCTTTCACTTCTGATAACAAATTAAAGTTAGATTCAATTGCTAAAGAAACTGATAAAATTTTAAATCAGCATCAAATCATAAAATACGAGGCTCACTATTCCGTAATCTTAATTATTATTTTATGTGTGATTTCTCTTTTTTGTATTTTTAAGATATTTTTGTATTTCAAATCAAACAGCTGTCTCATCCCTCGTTTTTCCGGAACCTTTCGATCAACCCCGATGAATGCTCCAGAACCTACACCCGAACAACAAGCAGTTTCTGAAACCGTAACCCCTCCTAAAATCATTAATAAACGTAGCGTTGAACCAGAGGACCTTCGTCTTCCTAGTATTAGAAGTAAAGTGTAAACACCCTCATTTTTCCTAAACATCGAAATTTTGACGTCGATGTTTAGTCTACCCCGGGGAGGTGTTATACAGGGTGGGGATTATAATACAACGATAACTTGGACAACGTATATGTAATGACATTCCAAGCCCACATACAAAAAATCAATAAAATACATCCAGTAGTTTAGTCACAAATTATGATTTTTCATTTTTTTAAATTTCTACGTATGTATTATAATAAAGACCTGACCTACCCTAAAACCGGCGGTTAACGACTCAAGGACAGCTATTATTATTTTTAAAAAGATTGAGCATAAAAATAATGGATATGGGATCGACTGCCACAAAAAAAGGCAAAATTTTTAATCATTGCCATTTAGTGACAGTTCGCAGACCAAATAATATTATAATAACTCATGTTTAAAAAAAAATAACTTATTCAGTATCGGCTACTGATCAGTTCTGCATATTAAAAAAAAATTGATGGTTTGAGAAAATTTAAATCAAATAGTTTGTTATGAACCAAATTAAATGTAATTGAAATTATCAGCTGTCAACACTAAAAGTACTAACACTAATCTCTACCACGTGGTCTACCACGACTACCGTGATGCACGTCCGGCACGTTTGCCGTCCCCTCCTCTGGCCGAGCGTCCCCGCTTACAGCCGCGGAATCTTCGGTATGGACGCTCCCAGCGCTACGAACCGCCAGCGATGGCTCGTGGCAGTCGCCACCGAGAAGAGGTAGGGTTTAGACCTCTACCTCATTTTGACGCACCGACAGGGGAAAGCGGCGTTCGATCGCCGCCACGCCAACGTTAGGACGTTGGCGTCTGCCCCCGCTATGCACCTTCCCTCTTAGAGACCATTCTCTTGTCCACGGCATATGTCAAGGTCTGGGGACGGACGGGCGTCTCGGTTCTAGTCCGAGCTATATTAGACACAGGCTCGCAAGGGTGCATAGCTTCGTCTTGGTTAGTGGGGCAAACTGACCTTAATATTAAAAGGTATTCAGATGTAATAAGGGGTGTAGGCAACGCCCCTGTGTTCACAGTTGAGGGTAGCGTTTGGTTTGAATTTTCCCCCTCCAACTCTCCACGGCCGACGCTGGGGTCATCGGCCATAGTGATGGAGAATATCTTGGGCAGCCACCCGCAAGTTAGATTGTCTGCGGACGCGGTAAAGTTGACCGCGAACCTGAACTTGGCTGACCCTAAGCTCGACCTACCTGGCACGGTCGACTTGTTGCTTGGTGCCGACGTACTAGGTAAGATATTACTCGGCAAGGATCGTGTTTTACAGCCAGGTGGCTTAGTGGCCCTTCGGACCATATTTGGGTTCGCTATGATGGGTCCAGTCTGTGTCAAAGAATATGACAGAGGTCTCAGTTGGGACAGGTGTGTGGTGATGTGTCTGAGGCTCCACCATCTTAGTTAAATAGGCCTGACTGAGAATATGACAGAGGTCTCAGTTGGGACAGATGTGTGGTGATGTGTCTGAGGCTCCACCATCTTAGTTAAATAGGCCTAGCTGGGAATACGACAGAGGTCTCAGTTGGGACAGGTGTGTCGGGATGTGTCTGAGGCCCCACCATCTTAGAATGTATAACTCAACGTGACAGAGGACTTAGTAGCCGAAAATACAATAGAGATGCAATAGCTATGTAGTTGAAAGTAAGAAACCTAAAATATGTATATTGTATCATTAACTTAAGAATATAATTATTGTTAATGATGTATAATAAATATGAAGATTTCTCGTGGACGCGAAATGTATCAGGAAAGGCCGACTGTTAGAAACTATTAGAATTAATATATAAGTATAAGTAATATATATGTGTAATAATATATAAGTAAGAAATAAATATTATAAAATTGTAATACAAAAATGAGGATGAACACACAACTTCCTCTTTCATGTTTTTTTTTTGCAATTGGTAACACTGGACGGTGCGAGCAATGGAAGTTGTGTGTTCCGCCAAAAGTGGAGATAAAAATAAAAGGCAGATACTCTTGTAAAAGGCGACCGACAAGTGATACAGACGGCCTTGTGTGTGGTTTATGAATGATTAAAGAAGATTAACATATATAAATACTGTTTATTTCCCGAACTACAATATATTGTACCTGTACAAAAGTAATTTTATAACCATGGCGTACCGCTATTATAATGTCGAATATACAGAAATGGTGAGGATTACAACAATGGACTATTTATCGTTGGTCCAATGGTTGACTTATGGTCGCAAAATTACGAGCCGTGACATGCTCATTGTCAAAATAATTTGTGCGTTCAATCAAATTAAAACTAATTCGGAAGTTTTAACCCCTTATAGGACGGCTCATACAAAGTGGCCAGTAAACTGGACTGTTACGTTAAGGTCGAAATTAAATACAGTTTTGTTCCGAAGTTCAACCTTATGCACTTTTCCGACTTGTGTTGAAGCACGCTGGCCTGTAAGCTAGCCAGCGTTCGTTTTAGTTGCGCGCTCAAGAAATTTCGCGCCATTTTTCACGGTGGCCAGTATACTGACCACTGTGCGCCCGCAGCGTAGTTTTTACTGTCACCGCGCGAGTGCAGGATGTTTTTTGATGTGCTAAAGTGAAAATAAATATGTCTGGCTTTAACAGGTGAGTAAAACTTATTGATTATAGTTTAAGCTTTAATGTTATTCCCAATAATGATATAGTTTTATAATAAAAATGTGATTTATGAACGATTGAATGCCAGTCGGTCTTTGAGAAAAACATAACCTAAAAATTACATATGTAACTTTGAACTACTGCATAAAGTTTTTGTTTTGGTGTGATCACTTGAAATAATATTATTTGCAATATAATAATAAGCTTTTTTTATATTAATTAATAGATTAATCACAACCATTCTGGTTCGGTAGTTATAACCCAAAATCCCGCCAGTTTTAGTACTTTTTTCGTGCATTTTCGTGCCAGTGTTGAAACGTTAATAAAAATCTTTTAATTTTATATTAACAAACGAAATTTTCTTTGCTTTAGAAAAAGCTACACTTACTCGGAGTTGGAAGCACTTGATGAAGACCAGTGGAATGATTTTATGGGCATCACAGATGACCAGGCCGTCCATTCTGACGTTGGTGGTGATTCTGATGGTGAAGACTGTTTCAACGACAGTATCATCACCAATAATGCCAGTAGC
Organism: Melitaea athalia; assembly: GCA_905220545.2. NCBI lineage: Eukaryota > Metazoa > Arthropoda > Insecta > Lepidoptera > Nymphalidae > Melitaea > Melitaea athalia. The sequence continues at coordinate 4,151,821 of HG992189.1, forward strand.
TGTAGTACCCGTAGGAGAAACCGAGACCAACTGCCAGGACCATCACGTTTGTCAGAACCTCCTCCCTCTACATCATCACCTTCACTAAATTTAACATCCTCATCGTCGCTGCCGCAGTCGCCACTATCACCCCCGTTGCCGCCGCCACCACCCCCGTCGTCACCGCCACCACCTCCGTCGCCGTCGCCCCCACCCCCGTCTTCGCCCCTACCACCCCATCCTCAAGTAGCCCCAAGTACTATTGAGGTAAACGATGATCTAAATAAGTGGAGCAATAAACATTTTCGTGAGCCACCTATTTTCAAAAATAGTACTTTCAAAAATTATGTTGGAATAAATACAGAAGTCAATTTACAGTCACCACTACAAATACTTACCCTTTTCTTGACACCTTTTTTTTTCAATCTCATGATTACTGAAAGTAACAGATATGCCACACAGTGCCATCAGACTCTGAACCTAACGGAAGAGGAGCTGAAGAAGTTCATAGGGATTTTGATAATTATGGGGTTCCACAGTTTACCCTCCCTAAGGCTTTATTGGTCGCAAGATACAAATTTTCATGTGCCAAGAATTAGCAGTGTCATGAGCATGCGCCGATTTTTAAAAATAATGAGATTTTTGCATGTGAACGATAATGAAAAAATGATCCCCAGGGGCAACGCAGGTTACGATCGCCTATTCAAAATAAGACCTCTGCTCACCCATTTTTCACAGATTTTTTCTTCTGTTTTTAGTCCGCATCAGCAACTCTCAATAGACGAAAGTATGATAGCATTCAAAGGTAGATCAACATTAAAACAATATATGCCACTGAAGCCAATAAAGCGTGGCTTCAAAGTGTGGGTAATATGCTGCGCTGTAACGGGTTACATGATTAACTTTGATGTTTACGAAGGAAAGTTACAAGTTGAGAGGGAAATGAGTCTGGGCGAAACAGTTGTTATGAAATTAGCTGGAATGTTTGAGCATCTGGGTTATTGCATATTTTTTGATAGATTTTTTACTTCTCTGCCTTTATTAGTCAAGCTGTTGCGAAAAAAAATTTTCGCTGTTGGTACTATTATGCCTACAAGAAAATTCTTCCCGTCTAATAAACTTCCCCTTGACCGGACCATGGCTTTGGGTGATAGTGCTTGCGCAATGACGAAATCCAACATTTCTGTTAGTAAATGGAGAGACCGAGGGAAAAAAGCAGTTTGTGTTGCTTCAAATATGCATAACCCAAGCAAAAAAGGATATGTGCGCCGTACTAATAGTCAGGGTAATAAGGAACAAGTCGCCTGTCCTAGTCCTATTATCGATTATAATAAATACATGGGAGGGGTTGATAAATTTGATCAACACATGGCATCCTATAATATATCGTGGAAATCACGACGTTGGTGGATGAAAATTTGGTTTTATTTAATTGAATCTGCGATTGTCAACTCCTACATTGTTTACAAGGATACCTGGACGAAGGCTTACCCTGGGGGTACAAAACCCATGACTCATTTGATATTCAGGAGCAAATTAGCTGATGAACTTATTGGAGATGAAAAACCCTCTGTACCTATTCAAAATGACGATGATGAGAATGACCACAGGCCAATAAAGTCAACCAAGAAAAATTTAAGACGATGCAGATATTGCAGTACTGCTTCTAAGCCAAAGAGAAGTACCTATGAATGTGTTAAGTGCAATGTCGCCTTATGTGTAGAATGCTTTGTACCATTTCATAATTCAGGAATGAAAAAGAAAATCTAATTTTTTGCAAGGTTATATTTTTAGAAGAGTTTTTGTTTTGTTATTTCTAAAGCTAAAACAATGAATATTTGTAGATTTTTTTAATGACTGATTAAGATTTTATAAAAATAGGATTAAAAAGTTTATTAAATTTAAGAGGAAGAATTTTCTGTTAGTTTTATATTTTTGAAAGAAGAAATTTTGATTTGTAATTCCTAAAGGTAACATAATGAGTATTTGACAATTTTACAAACCGATTAAGATTTTATAATTATAGGATTTAAAAAATTATTAAATTTAAGAAGAATTTTTCGTTTATAATATGTATCTAAAGTTAAAACGATGAATATTTTTAAAAGAACTTTTTGTTAAAATGTGATTATTTTTAGAAGAAAACTTTATCGTAACATAGTTCAAACTATGGAAATGTGATTATTCATGTCCTGAAATATAAGGCTGATGGCTACGTATTGTTTTTTTATTCTATTTCCTTCTAAATGTACTTTTTTTGTGCATGTCCAGTTTACTGGCCAGTGAACTTGCCGTGATAGTGAGTGGTGCAGATCGGTCAGTGGCCAGTCTACTGGCCACTTGTTTTTTTGGATTTTCTCGAAAAATATGCAGTCTAGATTTATTTTACTTTGACAGTGTTTTTTAATTCGGGCCAAAAAATATATATTACTTAAAATAAATTGCATATTAAAAAAAAAGTCAAGGTGACCGTTAAAGGGTTAACACGTGTTAGTAAACAGCTGATTTTTAGGTGTGGATTTTAAACCTTAGAGGTAATATTTGGTTTATAAATATTATTTTACTGTCGATTATTTTTTATTGTAAATACGCTGATTCCACTTTTTAAAGACGCCTGCATTTAATAATGAAAATTGAATAGTACCTAGCTAGCAATATTTGATATTAAAGAGGTTTAATTAATTAAACTTTAGTAAACGTTAAAGATCCTTCTCCTACATGGGGAAGAGGCCTATGCCCAACAGTGGGATATTACAGGCTGAATCGTGAAACGTTAAAGAATAATTACCTACTGTTCGCTCCGCTTCGTTTCACCTAACACCGAACGGACACATTGCCATATGCCACATGGGCCATATGGACACATTGGACATATTGCCTTGTAATAAGGTCTATCTATGTATGTCTTTGTTACGTTTAACCAATGAGAGCGTCGCATATCGCGACATACAAATCCCGGCCAATGGCAGGCGCGCTCTCATAGGCTGCGTTCCGAAATGCGATGAAATCGATTACAGCGATTTCGTCGAAATCGCCCGTTCTGAATTGAAATTAGTGTTTTGACACTAATAATCACTGTTCAAATCGGAATGCACTTTTTAGCGCTTTGAGCATTTTTTGTTTTGTTTTTCAGTTTGACGTTTGTTGAGGTTAGTTATTCGAAATTAAATTAATCCACAAATTCCACAATATACTACTAAACGTAGTGAATACTGTTGTTCAAATTTAGTAGGGAAGTGGAAATAGGTTGCCAATCAAAGAATCAAATCATAAATTATGCGACGTTTCGATCTTTATTAGACCTTCATCAGGCATCTGTATTAATACATAATGAAAGAGTCATTATACTATACACTTATACATATATCCAAAAAGAAACTAATAAAACAACGTGAATTACCTTTATAATTTATATAATTGACATCTATTTTTCGTTTGATAATTTTTATTAATACTACTTTATATTCTCAGATACATTCAAAAAAATTCTTTTATTTTTTTAATTTTTATTATTGTGACAATATACTATATTTTTGTTAAAGCATTCTAGGATCTAAAATTATTCTCTTGACTCATTAAAAAGTGATATTTTTATAAATTAATATTATAGTGATATTTTTATAAATAGTATAATATTAGGAATTATTATAATATTAACTGAACTTTGTTTGCTACCTTAGTAAAGAAACAATAACCTATAATGATTATATGTATATTTTTTTAGAATAAATGACGTTTGATGGGGAAAAATATCACTTTTCATCGTCGCATAATTTATGATTTGATTCTTTGATTGGCAATCTCAGTCCACTTCCCTACTAAATTTGAACAACAATATTATGAAATACTGGACACAATGATAAGTAAGTAGTGAATACTTTTTGCAATACACTGAGATATGACTACGCACGCACAGGAAATGCAGGAAGAGGAAGAAACTCTATTACTTTTTAACCGACTTCCAAAAAAGGAGGAGGTTCTCAATATTCGACTGTATGTTTTTTTATGTATGTTCACTCAGAACTTTTGAATGGGTGGACCGATTTCGATCAATTTTGTTTTAATTGAAAGGTTTTGCGTGTCATGTGGTCCCATTTAAATTTAATTGAGATCTGACAAGTACTTTTAGAGTTATATCTAATAATGCGTATTTACTTGACTACTTTTTCGTCGACCTACGTTATATTATACCGCATAACTCTTTACTCGGTGTACCGATTTCGATGATTCTTACTTTAATCGAAAGCTAATACTTGTCTTGTAGTCTTGTTTAAATTAGATCGAGAACTGATTACAACTTTTTGAGTAATCTTTAATAGCACGTATTTACTTGACTATTGACTATTTTCGTCTTATTACGTTGTATTACTTGTCGATGTAATTGAAGTCGGTTTTTTTTCACAATTATGTTGTTAGAGGATTCCGACAGCGATTTTTGCCCAATGGAGGAGGAATCTTCGTCAAGCAGTGACGACGAAAAATTTCTCGCAGTAGTATCTGCTGCACATGGTGGAACTAAACGAATGATACCTCGTATAGAAAACTATATGGAAAACGCGATATCCGACTCTAATACAATAGAATTTAAGTCTCATTTCAGGTAAGTTTTACTATCCTCTTACTCAACTTTCCTTGACCGGATGCGCTGATCTATTGGATGTGAATGACTTTGCTTATTGGTACCTAAATTCCTCACACACATGTGAACATGTTCTGTGTTCATTTTTTACCTTTCTATTAAATGGTTTGTTTACTTACAAAATTGTTTATTTTGTAATTATTAAAATAATAACCTAACAATAAACTTATTTCAGATCAACGATTCTTGGAAACGTATTGCAGATACGATGGGTGTACCACCTCATGAATTAAAGAAGAAAAAAGAGAGCTTAATGACATACTTTCGGAGTAATTTAAAAAAGAAATTATCATCGCTGAGGTCAGGATCTGGAGAAGATGCGTATAAGCCTATTTGGCAGTTCTATGATGCGATGGAAGTGTTTTTAAGGGATGTATACGAATGCAAAAGCATCTGCAATAGTGAAGAAAATGTAAGTAAAAAAAAAATATAATTTCTTATTAGGTATTTAATATTATAAAATCATAAAACATTACAATTTAAACTTAAAAATGGGTTTAGGCTTGACCGTTATTTCGTCTTTCGTAAATATAATTCATAAAATTTACCCCCGTTTCAAGCGCATTCATTGTACTTCTACGAGGTACAGCGTCGAATGGAGTAATACATGTTTCTCTATTGTTACGTCTCCAGGATCCTCTTTGAACTAACTCGCCATTAACATAACTGTCTACTGTGCCAGGAGGGGTGTAAGAATTACGAGACGAAATGCTTTTTCTTAAAAAATTGTGTAATAAAACGCATGTCATTGTAACTTTAGAAGCTTTAACTTCGTCAAGAGGTATACAGCTTTTAAAAATTCTAAACTTGCTGGACAGTATCCCAAAAGTATTTTCTACGAATACACGAGAGCGAGACAGTTCTTGATTAAATATTCTTTCTGGAGTACCTAGTTCATGATGTCCAGGAAATGGCTTCATTATACGTGTACTCAGTGCAAATGCCGAATCGGCCAAAAATACATAGGGCAAGTTAGTGGTACTATTAGGAGGTGGTAAATTGATGCTATTTGTTTCAATTTTCTGTAGTAAAACACTTTGATTATATACTCCTCCGTCACTAATTCGGCCAGGGCAACCTATATCCACAAACATAAAACAATAGTCACTATCAACTAGCGCTAAAAGCACAATACTGAAATGCCCTTAATAATTGAAGTATTCGGAGGCAGTGTGCGCTGGCGGTAGAATCATAATATGTTTACCGCCCAAAGTGCCGATACAATTAGGGAAACTAAAACCTACTGCTTTAGACAACCACTCGTCCTCGGTTGTTAGAATCTGAAAAAATACAAAATTGTAGTTACTCAAGTTTTTATTATTAGTGGGATTGTATGCGACCTGCAGATGTATAAAAAAACTGGTCATATTGCAAATATCATATAAATACTTAAATGATGAATAAAATGTACCTAAATATTATTTTTTTCCAGACCCAAGGCATGGAGAAAGATATAGGCATTGATAAACTTGATGATTGGAGTATAAGTAGTAGAGTATGAGTAGTAGAGAACAGTAACCCTATAACTAATTATAAAATGGCACTGAAACGTCGAACAAATAACCCACCAGAATTACAGGAAGCCAGCAAGCAGATGAGCACTGCATTCACTACACTAAATAGTATGTTGCAAAATAAGAAAAATAAAGAAGATAAAGAAAATGATGACGCTGATTTGTTTTGTAAACTTCTGGCAAAACAGCTCAAAGATTTCCCTAAAGACGAAAGAGAAGAGATAATGTACGAAATACATGGACTGATATTGGACAAACGTCGTCGCTGCCGCGACCGAGTGTCGCAGCCCAGTATTTCGCCTTCTATTTACGATCGCAGTTCATCAGCACACAGTTTCACATATTCGAATGAATCGCCAAGAAACATTATTCCTCCGGATCAACTTATTGTTCAACAGCCTTCTTTGTATGTTGATACTCCTCCTTCGCAAATAGTAATAAATCGCCCTTCATCATCACGCAGCTCCTACAATATAACAACGCCACCACAAAACTTCAATAAACAAAGATCACATCAGACATTACCTGTTATTAATCAACAGCCTACTCTATACTGTTATACTTCTCCCCCTCATCGTCCTTAATCATCACGCAGCTCGTACAGGACACCGACACCTCCACAAAACTTCGAACAAGAAATATCGCATGAGATTCAACCAGAAACAAATATCTTGCTTGAAGCATTTGAAAAAGCGACAACGGAACAAAATTGAAGGAAATATTTACTTACGATTACTTCCCTCTAAGTGTTTTTTTTTGCAAATGCGAATTTTATAACATTAATAGTACCTACCTACCTTGTTATTTGATTAAAAAAAGTATTTGTATTAAGTACTTAACATAAAAATATTTTTATTTACCTTTACTAAATCCTTTAAAACTTCATTGAGTGCTAAACATACTTCTGGGATAATTTTAGATATAATTTGACTTGAAATTTTAAAAAGATGATGCAAGCTTTTGTAACTGTCCCCTGTAGCTAAATATTTTAAAACAACTTCCCTGTCCCCATACAACTCATTTTAGTATAGCCCCACGTCCACTGATTTTTTTTAAATATAAGCTTTATAACATTAATGTAATCCATAAAAACATTATTTCGTAATCATTATTTCATAAACTACCCTCATTGTGGTGTTTTTTTCCTGCGTCACATGTGACTCGCGAACGTAGCGTAATAAATTTTCTACTACACGTTCAATGAGTCATATGTGAGCGCACACGCGGAAATGCATTTTTTTAGTCAAACGCCAATCAACTGTCAATATCTAATTGGGTTAGAAATTAAATTGTTACTTTGATGTTGTGATTGATATTTTATTGAATAAAAAAGTTCGTTTGATGTAATAATTGGTATTATTCGAGAAAATGGCCAAAAGGCGTACCTTCCAAATAACACCATGTATCTTCACTCGTAAGTGAAGATACATTGTGTTATTTGGAAGATTCAGGTGAAGCATTAGAGAAGTGACGATGAGTGGCAGCCCGATAATGAAAATAAAGAAATCGAGAATACAGAGGTAATTGCAAACTATATAGCGAGTACTGTAGAAAGAACTGAGACTCCGTCGCCTACACCAGCAAGTCCAGACGATGCGACGTCATAAAACCCGATATAATCGATTATAATGATGTCAAAAAAGGCATTGATATTTCTGATCAACTTGCTTCATTTCATTCTCCTTACGTAAAAGTTTGACGTGGTACAAAAATATAGTAATAGATATAACTATCTCAAGCTGCCATTATCAATGCCAGATGCATCTACAACGAGTTGACAGATGGTCCCAAGTTGACAGTTTTACAAGTCAAGAACTGGTCTGGTCTGGTGCTGCAGGTCCAAGAAAATGTCTTCTTGGACCTGCAGCACCAACCACAGAAACTAATCTCCCTCAAAGGTATTCGATCTCCTCTAGCTCTTCAGGGACTGCAATTGCTACTTCAAGTAATTCTAGACATTCATTGCAAGAAGTTTCTCGAAATGCTTTCGGTAAACTTGGACGAAAAAGATGCAATGGGTGTTATCTAAAATTGAAAAATGAGGGATACTAATCCCTCGTAAAGCGAAGCAAGTACACACTGAGTGTAAAAAGTCTTTCTGTTTAGAATGGTATATCGACAAAAATGCTTGATTTTGTTATATTTTCTTATGTATATAAATATTGTAAGTGTCGAATAGAGGGAATATGTTACATTACAAAGTTGAAGAGAGTATGAAACTTTTCTTTGAATAATACCTTGCCTTTAGTACTTAGTTGAGTTTTATTTATTGCAAGTTTTTAGTTATTATTATCTATACTATAATATAATAAAGCTGAAGAGTTTGTTCGTTTGATTGTTTGTTTGTTTGTTTGTTTGAACGCGCTAATCTCAGGATCTACTGGTCCGATTTGAAAAATTCTTTCAGTGTTAGGTAGCCCATTTATCGAGGAAGGCTATAGGCTATATATCATCATGCTAAGACCAATAGGAGCGGAGTCCACGCCGACGAAGTCGCGCGCAGAAGCTAGTATGAAAAATAAAAAATATGTTGTGAATTTTTATTTTTTTATTAAAAAGTATAGGTTTATTGCCATACGTCCAGGTGTGATTCAAAAAAATATCCCTCCAAGCTCATTACAAAAATTGTACCTTAACTACAGAGAAATGAGTCACCGGTGACTCATGGACTTATTCCAAAACGTTCAGGTGAGTCATATATGACTCGCTGGACAGGGAAGTTGTTAATGTTACCGCCAGTCGTATTTTCACAGGAATCGCATCCCTCAAATCAGTATATCTTGTTTGGCAACGACTGGAGATATTTTTTGTAATAGGTATTCAAAATCGTTAAATGACATTCGAACAATATTATCAAACTCTCCTGATGGCTCAGCCAGAAGTTCTGATAGTTGTCTATTGTTGACGCCAAATTCACCCTTACGGCGACAGCTTTATGGCTTAATTTCCGTTCAACGGTTGTATACGTAGTTCGTGGACTGATGACGAAATCGACGTCCGAATGGCATCATTTTCCCCCCGCGCGGGGGCTGCGCGCGGCTGTCGCCGCGCTGTACCTTTTAGTCGCAATTTTGATCGCGTCGAAATGCTTGTGCGCATTTGTTACTGCTTCTGATCCATTGTTCAATAGTGAAACGCGTTGTGAATCGCCGTGACTTTGATGTGAGAATTAATTGTATACTGCGTTATTAATCTCGTCGCGAGCGATAAGCTCTCATGGATGGATATTGTTGTGCGTTGATTATAAGAGGATTTATTGTGTTCCGTTACTCTTGTACGCACGCGGCGCGGATGACATCTTTTAACTCGTAATATTTAGTGTATTAATCTCGTTGTGTGCCGGCGCGTATTACTTCGATTGTATGGGCAATTGATTTAACGAATATTGAGTGATTTGTTTGGCCGCGTGAATTTATCTGTAGTGATATTAAAGTGTATATGTATTAAAAACTGTTATTAACTGTTCTGTGTGATATGGATTCTGTACTTAGCGATTAATTGTGCGTGTTAATATTTCTGTCTCTTAACCCTTGTGAACAATACAACCGTGAGTGTGAGTGGGGTGAGCGTCGAACCTGATTTGCCGTCGAGTCGGGGCGCTGTCACCGGTCGCTCAAGGAAAGTCAGGCCACTTTCTTACACACCAACTTCACTACACTACCCCACTACCTAAACACATACCTACCCTGACTGTACTTGAACCGGATCGCCGAGCTCCCCCTTTGAAGGTGAGTACTAGTGCGTAATAATTTATTACCGGCCGCGCGGCTGAGTATTTTCCATCGGTATTTTGTACCCGACCCCAGGCAGTCCGCCGGAGGTCGCTGGTGGGCCCCGATCTCCGAGGCCCTGCTGGGCTGTCTGGCGCCGTAACATCTATCCATGCTACTCCTGAAATTAACAAAAAATTAGTCGTCGCGGGACCCCTGGCTTATGTGAAACATACGAACGTATTATTATTATGAGCCTGTAGTGTCCCAATGCAGCGCAATGGCCTCTATTCCCCTTCTATAGTTCGCGATCTTTTGCGATGAATTAGGTACCAAGCTGTTACAAACTGTCGGCCTTTCACAGTACGAGCTTAAGAGTAGTTGAGTAGAGATTCGCCCGCGAGCTTCTCGCCCGAATCGGGCGAATCGCCCAATAGCAAAAAAAAACATATTTTCGTTGTGCGTTTCGCCCGAATTTATTTTATACCTGTACAATCGGCAACAACTAAAAACTTAAATAAATTACTTAAGTTAGGTAAAACTTAAAATATAACTTCTGAAGTTATGACATACATAAATATACATAAAATTACCCTGTGCTAATTAATGACTACTTATAGAATATGGACTTTTCAACGATATTGAAAAATATCGTTGATAAGTCCATAAGTAGGTATAAATTAAATTCGGGCGAGTCGCACAACCACTCGAGCTTAAGATATAAAAAACGAACAATAAAAAATACCTTGTTCTGTTTCGATGTATTGACAGCATCCACCACCTTCTTTTTTCCATTTCTTTTTGATCACCCTTCTCTCATACACATTTACGTAGTTGCGGTATGCTGTGAATAAATCAACCGCAACAGCCGTTATCGCCTCAATATCCATTTTTACGTCAGCACATTGGCCTGTACCGAAGCAGACTGAACGACCTTCCATCGTGTGGATGTCGTCAGAATCTGTTCGCCAACATATTCGCCACAATGTTCGCCACAATGATGGCCAACGTGAAGAGCAGCCAATCTATACTAATATAATAAAGCTGAAGAGTTTGTTTGTTTGATTGTTTGTTTGATTGTTTGTTTGTTTGTTTGTTTGTTTGTTTGAACGCGCTAATCTCAGGATCTACTGGTCCGATTTGAAAAATTCTTTCAGCGTTAGATAGCCCATTTATCGAGGAAGGCTATAGGCTATATATCATTACGCTAAGAATAATAGGAGCGGAGTCCACGCCGACGAAGTCGCGCGCAGACTTGTAGATTATATTGCAAAAACATTATGTAATCTTTTTTCAATATGTGTATGTCGGGGAATCAATACAGATACTTATTAATGTCGGTACCTGCGATATTCACCTACCCTACATCATTCTTTATTCGAGTCATTCTGTCATGCATAAAACGAACGGTGCAACCGCGGCTCAGGCAGTCTTGGCGCGGTGCACTTGTGTATCCCGCTAGTAGCTTAACCTCGACTCTTCTAATAGTTAGTTTGTGTACACGAATTAATTGTTACATCCTATTGTGGGCAACTCGGGCAGTGGAGGCGAGCGTTAATGCGCATTTTAAAGACGGCGCCGCCTTAAACCTAGACTCGGGTCGCAACTCCCGGGCACTGTCTGAGTTGTCCCTCTGCCACGCGATAGATCCGGCCCCGCTCGGTGAGTCCATTGACCTATTCTGATATGATACTAATCTGTGTTACTATCCTGTGTTAAACTTATATTGTTAATTACCCAGTCCGGCCATCCGTCATCCTCTCCTCACTTCTGATTCCTACGTCAGAAGTGGGATGCTGTTCTCGTGCCCACTAAGAGTGTTACTAGTGAGTAATTTATTTCACGATGCCACGAGAATCGCGTTCGCGTAGTCCCGTTGAATTATCGTGCGGTAGATCGAAGCGCAAGTCGAGTCGTCATTATTTAAACCTATTTAGTAGTAATAGTAACCTGTCTCTTCATAAACTTTTACTTGGTATGACTGAGGAATAGACTAAGTTCAAAGTTAAAAAAAAAAAAAAAAATTCAATATTGCGAGCGTAGTCACGTACTTAAAGTTAATTCGGAGTTTGGTTTCTTTGTTTAAGTTCTATTTTTAGCAAGTGTGCAAGGTAGTTGCAAATTTGGTGATGAAAATATCGATGTACTGTATTTTACTGTATTTTAGTTCTTTTCGTGGTGGGTCGTGTGGTGGTGTACAAGTGGTTTTTGTTCAGTGTTCGATTACGTAATTCGAGTTACCGGTTATTTGTTGAATTTAGTTTTATTGTGATACGTAAGGTAGTTGTGTAGTGATTAATTTAGCTAATAGATTTTGCGATTCAGTTTTTGTTTCGATTCAGTCACAATGTCAGACCGTAAGCGTAATCGTAGTGCGAGCCGTCGCGGTAGTCGCAGCGACAGTCGTTTAAGGAAGATGCCAGAAGGTCATGTACCAATTGAGTTTATAGATGACGATCATAATGGTGAACATTTTAGTGATGTGACAGAAAACTGATGTAAGCACTCTAAAGACTGTAGTGTGTAGTCATCAAGAGGATGATACACTGTGATGAATGTGTGATCCAGGAGGGATACACTGTGACGTCATCCTCTCCTCACTTTATATTTTATGTAAAATAATTTTACCTATTTTAGTCACTAAGAACTTGTATTTCTTTTTTTTTTCTTTTTTTCAAAGAGGGTAAGAGTAAATAGCAATATTTATTACCATAACACAACGCATCGCTGACCCGGCGGCGCCATTTTGTTGTCACTTGCTACTTGTGCTTGTCACGCGACGCTCGTGTGTTTTTTGGTTTGTGTATGTTGTGTGTTTTCGTTGAGTATTCTTTTACAATATCATACGTTGAGTTAAGTATTTATATTCATCCGTCATTCTATCATTGAGTATAGTAAGTTCTCAATACGCCGAAAGGAACTGTTTTAAAATGGCAATCGAGGGAGTTTGTTAAACGCCATCAAAATTATTTTTAAAAGGAATTTCGTAATGGTGCACCGCTACTACCAAGGTCGCAGGTTCGAAAACGCTTTGCTGCTACCTTAGGAATCAGTGTTCCAACAGTTACAAAAATTGCCAAAGAAGCCTACGGCAGCAGTGGTATGGAGCAAAATAAGCTTTTACACCGAAGAGAAAACGCCTGCCCTGTAAAGTTACATGCATTGACGATTTTGATACCGATGCATTTCGTCATTATTCTATTTACGAGTACTACAGTGGTTTGTTCCGTGGCCAAAAATCGTCGCTAGGTACTATAAATTTGCTCAGACAACTATGACAGGTCGTATGCTAGGTCGCATGGTAGGTATTTGTTAGTGGAGGTATGGAATTGAGACATATACTGGGCGGTTCTAACCTTCTTAGGAGCGTACCGTAGCGGATTTTACAACGTAAATCCTTTCTCTGGGAGAGGGGGTATTGTTACGTCGTAACACAGCTCTAAAAATATAAAATAAATACAAAAAAATATTACACACAAACAAAATAACTAGTTGTTACAGTCGAATAGAATATCAAGAACGGTGCATGTCATCGCCTGATCGAACTTTGCCGCCATAATTTAACGAATCTGTGTTGCCATCGCTAGTGGATGAAGAAATATCACAAAATGTTAGTGTTCAGCCTAGACAAGTATATTTTAACTATATGACTGGAAAAATAAAGTAAGATCACTTCCACGACAAGTTTTTAATGGTTATAACCAAATAAAAAAACGAAATCAAATATTTACAGAAAATACAGATATGTGGACCATATTTGGATCTATTATTGATGATGAAACACTAGATTTAATGGTTTCTCAGACTAATAAGCATATATGATATGCAGTTAACACGTTCGCGGACGCACCGGCTATAACAGGCATCAGTGACTTACTCAGAATGACACGCCGGCTATAGCCTTTATGTTCTTTCCGCAATTTGGGGCACAACGGCTTTAGCAGACGATTTTCTATATTACTACCGTATATTTTATCATCGAGTGCCCCTAAATTGGAACTTTCAAATCGCTAGGTGTCATATAACATATCTTTTTACACCTTCGAAAGGTCACTACACTTGTGTCGTTGTGTGCGCACGCACACTGACGCACCTGTCATAGCAGCGACAATTGTATGGAAATTTGTTAGTCGACCGGCGAGTGCCCCCAGGAGCGGAGGTGTCGTGAGTGTATTTATCACGCGGTTTTCGTACTGCTATAGTGGTAAGTTTACTTAATTTTTAAAGTAAACATGGATAAACTGTTACTAATATTATATAACAATACTCATTTAATACAATATTTGCTATAAATTACCTATTTACGTTTACCTTATTTGAGTAAAACTAATAGTAAAACATGGCTACTTTTCAGATGTCTAGACAAGAACCGAATGGGAGTAAACGAAAAATTTATGATCCATACGAAAGAGAAAACGAACGATTATTGAAATTATTCAGTGATGCTTCCTCTGGCGAGCTGTCTTCTGGTTCAGAGGAACCTGAAATGCCGAGTGATAGCGAATCATTGTCAAGTGAGTCGGAACAGGATCCTTACAATGATTGTGATGGTGACTACGGTTCAGACACTAACTATATACCTAATGAAGATAGCGGGTCATCCACAACTCATGTGTCTGACTCTGAAGAGGACAGTGGTAAGGTAAAGCATTTCAAAACACCTAAGCAGCAAGGTGCAGCAAGAAGAAGTAAGCAGCGTTACTAGTGACGGAACGGCTAAAGCAGGTAAAGGCTATAGCCGTTATGATTTTATTTAAATACTTAGTACTTTTCACTAGTGACGGTGCGGCTACAGCATTTCATACAATAATGAAGTGTAAAAGTGGCGTTGCAAAATCGGCCCTAGTGTCCGCGAACGTGTTAATGACTACGCCTTCAATAAAACCTAGCGTTCGCATTAAGCGATTGAAAGATGTTACCTCCCTCTGAAATGTTGAAATTTCTCGGTGTGTTTTTATTTACCGGACTGGTCGAATTCCCTACCACCGAGTGCTATTGGAAAAAAAAATTGTACAGGGTGTCTAACGGCAGAGTTAGGATTTCAAATATCAAATATTTAGAAAACCGTTGCAAGTAAGCGCGGGGGAGGAGCGCAGTAGCTTCGTCGTTCATGCGGATACGTTAGTCAAATAGTCACGATGTCGCAGTGGTCGGGTGAGCACCGTGCGTTCGCTATCGAAGCGTTTTTGAAAGGTGGAGAATTGTACGTTGTGGCTCGGAAACAGTTTTGTTCTCACTACAATATCAGACGTTTACGCGATGACCAAGCGATGATTCGTAAATCGATTATCAAGTTTCGAGCTACCGGTTCCGCAATAAATCCACCGCGTTCGGGCCCAAGCAGAACTTCAAGGATGGAAGAAACAATAAACGAAGTGGCAGCTAGCGTTCGTCGCAATCCACGCTTGTCAATACCCAGAAGAGCGGCGGCTTTAAAAGTCACCAAATCAACCGTAGAGCGGGTTCTAAAACGTGATTTGGAATTCCATCCCTATAAAATACAGATAGTGCAGGAAATAAATGAAAATGACTACAATTTACGTAAAAGTTTGCCAGACAATCATTGAGAGATTTCGCACTTTGCACATTTCCATTTAAATGGATACTACAATATCAGACGTTTACCACTCATCGTCACTTCTCTAATGCTTCACCTGAATCTTCCAAATAACACAATGTATCTTCACTTACGAGTGAAGATACATGGTGTTATTTGGAAGGTACGCCTTTTGGCCATTTTCTCGAATAGTACCAATTATTACATCAAACGAACTTTTTTATTCAATAAAATATCAATCATAACATCAAAGTAACAATTTAATTTCTAACCCAATTAGATATTGACAGTTGATTGGCGTTTGACTAAAAAAATGCATTTCCGCGTGTGCGCTCACATATGACTCATTGAACGTGTAGTAGAAAATTTATTACGCTACGTTCGCGAGTCACATGTGACACAGGAAAAAAACACCACAATGAGGGTAGTTTATGAAATAATGATTACGAAATAATGTTTTTATGGATTACATTAATGTTATAAAGCTTATATTTAAAAAAAATCAGTGGACGTGGGGCTATACTAAAATGAGTTGTATGGGGACAGGGAAGTTGTTTTAAGATATTTAGCTACAGGGGACAGTTACAAAAGCTTGCATCATCTTTTTAAAATTTCAAGTCAAATTATATCTAAAATTATCCATATAAAATACAGATAGTGCAGGAAATAAATGAAAATGACTACAATTTACGTAAAAGTTTGCCAGACAATCATTGAGAGATTTCGCACTTTGCACATTTCCATTTAAATGGATACTACAATATCAGACGTTTACGCGAGGACCAAGCGATGATTCGTAAATCGATTATCAAGTTTCAAGCTACCGGTTCCGCAATAAATCAATCGCGTTCGGGCCCAAGCATAACTTCAAGGATGGAAGAAACAATAAACGAAGTGGCAGCTAGCGTTCGTCGCAATCCACGCTTGTAAATAACCAGAAGAGCGGCGCGGCTTTAAAAGTCACCAAATCAACCGTAGAGCGGGTTCTAAAACGTGATTTGAAATTCCATCCCTATAAAATACAGATAGTGCAGGAAATAAATGAAAATGACTACAATTTACGTAAAAGTTTGCCAGACAATCATTGAGAGATTTCGCACTTTGCACATTTCCATTTAAATGGATATGTTAACAAACAAAATTGTCGCTTTTGGTCAGTGTTCAATCCCAGACAAAAACATCATGGACTGCTCGCATAGCCCAAAAGTGACAGTGTGGTGTGCTCTTTCGGTCAATGGAATAAACGGGCCGTATTTTTTTGAAAATGCGACAGGTGCTACGATAACTGTTTCTGTTGAGGTATATCGGCAGATGATATCAAATTATTTTATACCCCAACTTCCAGAGCATCCAGCCTACAGTTCAAGAACGTGGATTCAGCAGGATGGAGCCAGTTGCTACACTGCAAGAGCCACTACTTCGTGAATTGCTTTGGTGATATCGCGTGGCCTCCGGGATCACCAGATTTGACCCCATTAGACTTTTTCCTATGGGGATACCTTAAGGGCAAAGTTTACGTCAATACTCCGAGAAATACCGCTGAGCTAAAACAAAATATCTAACGAGAAATACGCGACATCGAGCCGGCTATGCTTAGGCGCGTTATGCAAAATGCGATGAATCGATTCCGTGAGTGCGTGCTACGTGAAGGTGTAATGATAGTTGAATAATCTATACTAATATGTAAAGCTGAAGAGTTTGTTTGTATGGTTTTTTGTTTGTTTGTTTGTTTGAACGCGGTAATCTCTGGAACTACTGGGCCGATTTGAAAAATTCTTTCAGTGTTAGATAGCCCATTTATCGGGGAAGGCTATAGGCTATGTACTTTCACGCTAAGACCAATAGGAGCGGAGTCCACGCCGACGAAGTCGCGCGCAGAAGCTAGTTTTCAATAAAAATGTTTTTACAAAAATATGCAAATTGACTTTTATTTCATTTCAAAATCCTAACTCTGCCGTGAGACACCCGTTACTACCATCCTCTTCTTCATGAGATAAAAATGTCATTTGATAGATTTCGCAATATCATCATTAGATGCTGGCACTTTTCTGATAACATGATGTACAAAATACGGCCACTTATTGATAACATCATAGAAAATTCACGAAAAATATTCACTTCAGGTTATTATATATATATATATATATATATGTATATATTACTAGGTCGCCAAACAAGCGTACGGTTCACCTGATGACCGAAAGACGCTTGCATCATGTACATCAGATCATCTAAGGATATTAATAACATCCTTAGGTGGTCTGATGCAGTGGCGGCCTTAGGGGGTGGCGAACGGGGCAATCGCCCGGGGCCTCGCGCTTGCAGGGGCCTCGCGCAACAACCCAAGCAAATTTAAAATAATATAGATTTTTAACTGTATTTTTTGTTTAATTGTTAAAACATATTTGAGGAATTCGATGACACAAGGTCGGTTTTCAGTCATTGCTATTCTTTCAATCAAAAATGACGTAGCTCATTCGTTAGATTATTGTGCTTTAATTAAAGATTTTAGTCTTAGAAAAAGCCGAATAGTCTAGTCGACAAGTTGAAAATGGTCGAAAATAGAGATACTGCTCTTAAAATTATGTGTAATAGTTCGTTGGATTCGGAATGACGACTAGGAAAATGATCTAAAAGCGTGTATAAGCACATAAAAAATTTGCAAAAGGTATTAAAAATTCCTTCTCCTACATGGAGAAGAGGCCTATGCCCAACAGTGGGATATTACAGGCTGAATCGTGATCGTGATTAAAAATTAAAAAAAAGAAAAAAAATGGCATTTCGTTTTTTGCCAATATTTCATAAACTATTAATATTTAAGAAATTTCGAAAAATTCAAAAAAGATTCTGAAACAGGAGGATATTTCCAATAAGTAATAATAGTATCTAAATAGTTCCAGAAAAATCATAATTTTTTGGAAAAATCACCAGTTTTTGTTCAAGTACAAAAATTATTATAAACAAGGGGGCGTCCATAAATTACGTGAGGTGTTTTTTTTAATTTTCTGCCCCTCCCTCCCCCCCTGGTGAGATGTTGTGAGATTTTATTCAACCCCCTCCCCCATCTCCCAATCTCACGTGAGATTTTTCAAAATGTGAGTTTCTTACGTAAACGTGTTGGATTGTTATTGTAAAAAGAAAAAAACAAATTTGCTTCGTGCTTTTATTTACGACTAGTTATGACTAGTAATCAATGTTGCTGAGAGTTTAATTATAAGTGTAATAAAAATTTAACAATAGAATACTTAAATCGTAACTACTTAGATTAAAAAAGAGTATCTACTCTAATTCAGTCCATGCCCCATGGAGAATCATGCACGGTCTCAAGAGAGACCAACATGTCCATATGATTTTCAGTAAAATCATCTGATTTTTTTTTGTTTCAATCAGAAAAAAAATTGCGTGATATTTGCCGAGAGCCCCCCTCTCACCAACGTAAGATTAGATGAGATTTGACTCGACCCCCTCCCCCCCTTAAACACCTCACGTAATTTATGGACGCCCCCCAAAGTATGAATATATTTTTAGCTTTTATGGCGTGATCTTGTTAATTATGTATATAAGAAAGGCTCTACGAAGCGAAAAAATTTTACGACAATTATTTAAACATTTCATTTACAATTGAGACGGAATTTCGAGAAAATTTTGTTAATTAACTAATAAATTAAAAATCGTTTAACTTGTTGAAAAATTAACTTTAAGTAAAATATCCAACGGGAATTAAGTATTTATTGTGTTCAGAATACACCATAATTTATTCAAATTTACAAAAAAATATTCAATACCTTAAATAAATTTACCAATTTGTCAATTAAGCAATGTAATGTGTACCTAATCGCTAAAAATGTCACGCGGAGACCGATTTTCAGCATTAAATAAAAATTATAAATAAAGGAGATAGAGTTCCGGGATAGGAAGTTTTTTATTGGAAATGTCCTTCTCTTTCAGAATCTTTTTTTGAAATTTCTTAAATAGGAATAGTTTATAAAATATTGGCAAAAAACGAAATACCATTTTTTTCCTTTTTTTAATTGTTTATAACATTTGCAATTTTTTATGTGCTTATACACGCTTTTAGAACATTTTTCACAACAACACACAAACAAATCACACGTAATTTCAAGAGCAGTATCTCTATTTTCGACCATTTTCAACTTGTCGACTAGACTAGAAGGACAAAGGGCCTCGCAAAGACTTACCGCCCGGAGCCTCGCAATGGGTAAGGCCGCCTCTGGTCTGATGTACAGAAATATGAACTTATTCATAAAAAAGCTTATAAAACGATAATAACGTTCATTAGTTAAAATGCTCGATAACCTTATGAAACGTTCGATAAAATTGTCTAATCATATCAGTTCTATAAACCGTCTACAACTAATAATCGTCTATAAATAAAATTGTTGTCATTACTAAGAAGTTCGCAAACAAAGACGAACATACCGAATCGACCACAGATCAATGTATCTATCAAGTATCGATTGTCCAAATACGTCTGATCATAGCCAATATTACGGCTTAAAAGAATATTATGTTATCTACGGAATGTCAAGTGGTTTCAACTTTTCAAGCGGTCAGCGTAAATTTGTCTTATTTGAATTTATTCTCGAAGTAAAAGTAGGTATTATAAACGTAGTTTATTTGAAAATGGAATCTCAATTGAAGTGTAGCGTATTATATTATATAAGCGTATATCACAGGCGTATATACATATATCCTAAATGTAAGTATAAATTACGTGAGTAAATTAATAAAGTAGTCTTACTATAGCATTTGACATGGTTTGATTTCCATTTCCCATTACAACCTTAATATGGCGACCCTGCCAGGATCCGTCTCGGTGTGTTATAATAAAAATGAAACTTGGTATTATTAAACTTAGGACTGTGGTTGTGAGCAGTTATTGGTGCAAAATTTTTAATATTTTCTTCTGAGAATGTGCCAATCCAAGGTTGAAAAAGAAGATGTGTTCATCTCTCAAAATTCTGCTGGTGGAGCAATTTCCACGAATAACGAGATCGTAAAATAACACTTATAGACAACAAGCATCGTGCTGATAGATAATACAGATACGATACGATATGTACAGTTTTATTTCTAGGAATTTGTTATTTTTTATACAAACAATACAAGAATTGCCACCAATCCTGGATTCGAGCGCAGATTACAAGAGATATTCTTCGACGTTCCCTTACCAGAAACAAAGGTCACGGTGAGATGTACGAGTTCAGCATCCGAGGCAGTGACTCTAATAATACCACTACCAGGGCTTCGTAAAAAGAAATAAATGAAAAGTGTAATGCACGCATTGTTATGGATATTATACAATATACATACATAATTATAATTAACTGTGTTTTTATTATAAGGTAATATTAAGACTTTATGATTATTTCTATATAATTATTATCATTGTTAATATTATTAAGATTTACGTTGTAGTTAAATATTTAAAATGACATGACTGAATCTGATCTAAATAAAATGTATATGTTACTGTAAAAGGTCGAACTACAGTAAATCCTAAGATTTAAGAGTAAGTCTTAGGATTTACCGACAGGAGTTGGTAAATGTAAGAATTTATGAAAACGGGACATTTTTTTCGGGCTTTTACTATTAGAATTTAGTACATGCTAGGTCTTACCACTGCAGCTAGTAAAAGTTGGTTTTGGGAATAAAACAAAGATAAATTCTTATTCATTTATTTCAGTCAAAAACTTAAATTGGTAAGTCTTTAGATTAAGACCCGTAGACCGTTTATCGGCATAATTTCGTTACAAAAAAAAATAACCCTAACCTATCTAACTTCGAAATTAGAGCGTTTATCGGCATAATTTCGTTACAAAAAATAACAAAAAAATAGCCCTAACCTATCTTATTTCAATATTAGACTGTTTATCGGTATATTTTTGTCACAGAAACAAAAAAAAAATAACCCTAACCTATCTAATTTCAACATTAGACTGTTTATCGGCATATTTTTGTCACAGAAACAAAAAAAATAACCCTAACCTATTTAATTTCAATATTAGACTGTTTATCGGCATATTTTTGTCACAGAAACAAAAAAAAAATAACCCTAACCTATCTAAATTCAATATTAGACTGTTTATCGGCATATTTTTGTCACAGAAACCAAAAAAAATAACCCTAACCTACCTAATTTCAATATTAGACTGTTTATCGGCATATTTTTGTCACAGAAACAAAAAAAAAATAACCCTAACCTATCTTACTTCAAAATTAGACCGTTTATTGGCATACTTTCATTACAAAAAAAAACCCCTAACCTATCTTAACTTCAAAATTAGACCCTTTATTGGCATACTTTCATTACAAAAAAAACCCTAACCTATCTAACTTCAAAATTAGACCTACGCAGGTTCTAATCTAAGGACTAGCCACGTTATAACACGCCTTTTTCAACATTTACCGTGCCTTAATGTAAATCCTAAGAGTTACCAAGTGAATGGTAGTAAAAGTGCGAATCGCAAAATCGTTCGGGCTTTTACCATTAAGAGTTGGTAAATCTTAGGTTTTACTCTTAAATCTTAGAATTTACCGTAATTCGTGCATTTACAGTAACATATACACAGTTAAAAGATATTAGAACATATTTTATTAAAGTAGGCCCAAGTAAAAATATTATAGTGGAGCATGTGGGGTCACTGTATGGTCATTGTTTTGTGACATGTGAGTTTAATATTAAATGTGAGAAAATAAAACCATACTCTATGACTTATAGACCTATAAAACACATTAATACAGAAAACTTTAACTTAGACTTAGAAGCTATACAATGGAGTCAGATTTCGACACTTGATGATCTTAACGAAATGGTTATCATATGTATTTAATCACAGTGTCTTGACTCTATTTGATACACATGCACCATTAACCTCCACTGTTATAAAGACTAACTCCTATCCGTGGATTACAGATACCATAAAATTGATGATGAAGCTGCGCGATACAGCCTCTGCAGAATATCATAAAACAAAATCTGATAGTAAAAAAGAATATTATAAATGTTTAAAATCAAGCATATATATTACAAGCATAATATTAATAACAAAATTAACAACCCTAAATTATTATAGAAAAATATAAAAGTATTTTACCTAAAAAAAATATAGATCTCCTCCCCCCCCCCCCCCCACTTCAACTATCCAAATGTAATAAACAATAACTTCATGAATGTACAAGGCTTACCTTATACTCAATTATCCTATATAACTTTGTATTCCATAAATTTAGCGAAGCTACATTTCATTTAAAGACGGTTACAGTAAGCGAAATTATTAAGATTATAAAATCATTGAAATCTAGAGCAGACGGATGTGACTCAATAAATCTGGAGATGCTTTTGCTAACCATGCCGGATACATTGGAAACCATCACTTCTATAGTTAATGCGTCTATTGTAACTGCAACCTATTCAGATATTTGGAAGACGGCAGTCGCGAGCCATCCCTAAAATTTCAAACCCCACAGATCTTAAGGATCTGAGGCCAATAAGTATTCTGCCATGCCTATCGAAGATACTTGAAAAGTCAGTATCGAATCAAATAACAGTTTACTTAGAAAAAAAACGATATGTTATCAGAGGTCTGTAGTAACGGAACGTTACTTGTAATATGTCAATTTCAGTTGACATGTGAGGTCAACAGACGTGTCCGTATAGATATTGTAATATTAATATTTTAAAGATTATTTAAAAAGTACTGTTATAAAATAAGAACAAATAAATTAACCCAAAGACTTCAAGAATCGTTTAATTATAACCCCATCAAATAATACATGGCACAGCCGTCGATGCGAACAGATAATTATTAAGAAGAACGTGGTCAACACATTGCACGTTGCGTGGTAAGATGTCGGAAGAATCGATTGAAATTAAAAATATGTGCCGTGGAATATAAAATGCCTCAGGGTTTAAATCTGGATAATATAGATAATTGCTATCCGCAATGGCAAAGGTTTAAACAAAGTTTTAGAATTTTTATGATGGCGGCAGGTTATGAAAAATTAAGTGAAACCAGGAAAGCGGCAATTTTATTAAACTGTGTTGGACAACAAACTCAAGAACTGTATTTTAATGTATTGAAAATGGAAGAAAAGCCGAAATTAGAAGATGTCCTAAAAATATTGGATAACTATTTTGAACCAAAACAAAATGAATTAATTAACAGCTTCAATTTTAATAAACGATACCAGGAAGATGGAGAATCATTTGATAATTTCTACTCAGCTTTAAGGAAAATGTCAGAAAACTGTAATTTTGGGGAACAAAAAGAACGTATGTTAAGAGGCAGAATTGTCATCGGAGTAAAGAATCATCGGTTACAGCAAAAACTTCTGGAAATTAAAGATTTAACATCAGTAAAAGCGGTGGACATCTGTCGGTCTGCTGAGTTGTCCAGAGAACACATGAAGGTGCTGACTAGTCCGGAGGTTCATACAGTGCAAGCGGAGAAGCCAACGCAGCAACTTTTTAATAAAGCTAAGTATAGTAATAAAATTAATAATAAAGAGAGGTCATTTAATAACAATGTAAAGAATAGTAAAGTAAATTTTAATAACAACAATAAAAATAATTTCAGTAGTAATAACTATAAATGTAAAAAGTGTAATAAATGTCGTGGCCCAAGGCAGTGCCCAGCCTATGGTAAGCAGTGTAACAATTGTAACAAGTTTAATCATTTCAGTGTAGGTTGTAAATTAAATAAAGTAAATAAAAAAGTTTATAAGATTGATAAAAAATTTCCCCAAAATGAAAGTAATAATTTATGAGTATTATGTTCTTTAGATCTGCGTAATAATGAATGGACTGAGACGTTGAGAGTTGAAAATAAAAATATTTGTTTTAAATGGGACACCGGGGCACAAGTGAATGTAATATGTTTAAGTGATATAAGAAAAATAGTCGAGGATGATAAACAATTAGGATTGTCTGAGACTACAACTTTAATTGAAGTCTTTGGCGGGGGCAGATTAATACCTCTTGGTTTAATAACTTAAAGGTTCATAATAGTAATGATGAGTCTGAATGTCTGAACCTGGATTTTCTAATAATAAAAGAACTGGGCTTAAATTCACTAATAAAACTTAAATTACTTAATAAAAATAATATTAATACTGTTAAAATTGAAAGTTTGTATAATAATAGTAAAGAGGACATAATAAAAACTAATAAAAAACTTTTTCAAGGTGTTGGAGAATTTAAGAGTCCGCTGCAGTTACGCGTTCAACCGGGTGTGGAGCCTATAGTGAGACCGCCGCGAAGAGTGCCTAATGCGTTAATGAAACGACTCGCTGACAAGTTGGAAGCTCTGGTGAAGCACAAAGTCTTGGCGAAAGTCGAACAGCCTAAAAATTTTGTGAGTAAAATCATTGAAAAGTAATCATTGAAAATAAAGATGGTTCGTTAAGGATATGTTTAGATACGAAGGATCTTAATAAGGTTTTGATTAGAGAGCATTATTTAATACCTACCATTGATGAAATTGTTTCTAAATTAGCGAATAAAAAATGTTTTTCTGTTTTAGACTTATCAGATGGTTTTTATAATATTAAACTTAGTAAAGATTCTAGTGATCTCTGTACATTTAACAGTCCATATGGTTGTTATAAATTTTTAAGAATGCCGTTTGGATTGTCAGTCGCACCTGAAATTTTTCAAAAATACAGTGAAATGGCCTTTGGGGACATTCCGGGAGTAATTGTGTATTGTGATGATTCAGAATTTGTGGTGATTCAGAAAAAGATCATGATATAATTTTAAGAAAAGTATTTGAACGTGCAGTTGAACATAATTTTAGATTTAATCCGAATAAATTTCAATATAAATTAAAAGAAGTTAAATATTTTGGTCATATTTTTTCTGAAACTGGCATGAAAATAGATCCTGATAGGATAAATGCAATTTTAAGTATAAAAAGTCCTAATAATAAAAAACAGTTGCAAATTTTTCTAGGAATGGTTAGTTATTTAAGAAAATTCATACCAAATTTGGCTAATATAGCATCACCATTACATTTATTACTAAAAAAGGACGTTGAGTGGCTATTGACTGAAGTCCATGAGAAAGTTTTTAAGAATTAAAAAAAATTGGTAACAGAAGCTCCTATATTACAAAATTTTAAAAGCAAGTTACCTACTGTTGTTCAATGTGATGCGTCCAAGGATGGTATTGGTTGTTGTTTAATGCAAAATAATAAACCAGTTTGTTTTGCATCTCGTAGTTTAACGCAGGCTGAGCGAAATTTTTCACAAATAGAGAAAGAATTAAGTGTTGTTTGGGCTGTTAAAAAGTTTCATTATTTTGTTTATGGACATAAAGTAACTATTATTAATGATCATAAACCATTAGAAAGCTTTCTTAAAAAACATTTACATGAAATACCATCCCCGAGATTACAAAGATTAAGATTAAAACTATTAAAATAGAATTTTGAGTTTAAGTACTTACAAGGTAGATTTTTGTATATTGCAGACTTTTTGTCTCGTGGTTATCAAGAAAATAATGAGGATGATGAGTCATATACGTATGAGGTTATTCATAGCATAGGTATTGCACAGAATTTAGAATGTTCATCGGAACAAAAAGCACAATTAATTAAAGAAAGCGAAATTGATAAAGAATTAGTTGAAATTATTGAGTTTATTAAAAATGGTTGGCCTAATAATAAAAAGATTCCTGATTATTTGCATAGTTATCATAGAATAAAAGAAGATCTTTCATTTGACAATAATTTAGTATTTTATAAAGATAGGTTTAGTCATTCCAAAAAATTTAAGATTAAATAAATTAAAATTATTACATAAAGGTCATATTGGCATGTCTAAAATGAAATAGCTAGAAAATTTTACTACTGGCCTCATATGGATACTCATACTGAAGAGTTTGTTAAGAAATGTTTTCCTTGTCAAATGTTTCAAAATAATAATATTAAAGAGTCGTTGTTGCCACATTTTTTTTTTTTTTTTTTTTAATGTTACTAGGTTGGCAAACAAGCGTACGGCTCACCGGATGGTAAGACCGTATCCTATAGACGCCTGCAACGCCAGAAGCATCGCAAGCGCGTTGCCTACCCTATCCCCAATCCCCCCAGGAGCTCTGATCACCTTACTCACCAACAGGAACACAACACTGCTTGAAAACAGTATTATTTAGCTGTGGTCTTCTGTAAGGTCGAGGTACTACCCCAGTCGGGCTGCTCCAATTTTTGAGCAGGAAATTTCCTGCTGTGCCCTACCTCACATGAAGTTCCCAGTTTACCATTTTTAAAATTATGTATTGATATAATGGAGTTTAGGAAGAAAAGTTATTTAGTAATTTATGATTATTATTCCAAGTGGCTTGATATTAAGCCTATTAATAATAAAAGTGCTAGTGCTATAAATAACAAATTAATAGATATTTTCAGTAATTTTGGTGTTCCTTGTGAAATTGTCTCGGATCATGTACCATTTGATTCGAGAGATTGTCAACAATTTGATAAGGAATGGGGATTTAAATATATTTACACTAGTCCAAGGTATCCTCAGTCTAATGGTATGGCTAAAAAGCTATACAAATGATGATATTTCATGGAAGATAATACGGATTGGAGAGTAGCTTTATTAAAGTATAGAGTTTCACCTGTTGCAGGAACAAATTTTTCTCCTTCTGAACTTTTAATGAATAGAAATTTAAGAACAAAATTAATATCCTCTAATAAATATTTACAACCTAAGATTAAATAATGTTCAAGTTCAGTTTAGTAAGCAAAGAGATAGAAATATGAAAAATTATAATAGAACCTCTCTATCACATCTATTACATCAGGCGATCCTAGACTTTTGGTTCGCCAGACAACCAGACTTGGGTTCTCACTGGTTGAAGGTGTATCTGTTGTTTATTTTGGTTTTTGTAAACATCGGTTAGTGTTTAATATCTTGTTAAACATATTTTATTTAAAAAAAATTGTTTAAAAACTTTGGAAAACTGTTTAGTACTGTATAATACATACATTTTTGTTTTTGTTTAGGATAACTTTTAGTAGGATTGTAAAGTACTTTAATAACTTTAATAAAATAGTAAGATTGTCATAAATTTCAAAATTGTTGTAAATCTGTAAAAAATTTTTTTGTTTATAAGGGGATGAAGAAGATAAGTAATATAGTAAATTTAAAAATTGTATAAAAGTTTTGTAATGGTAAATTTAAAAATTGTTTAAAAGTTTTATAATAGTAAGAGTAATTTTGTTTTGAATTGTAATTATAAGAAGTTTCAGTAAAATTAAAATTGTATAAAGCTTAGTAATATTAATAGTAATTCTGTTTAGTAAATAACCTATATAATATTGCTAATGGGAAATAAGAATATTTTTTAAGGGGGATGATAACGGAACGTTACTTGTAATATGTCAATGTCAGTTGAACAGTGAGGGGATCACTCCCTCTTGCTTGCTGGTCACCAAGGTTAACAGACGTGTCCGTATAGATATTGTAATATTAATATTTTAAAGATTATTTAAAAAGTATTGTTATAAAATAAGAACAAATAAATTAACCGTTTCGAGAATCGAAGAATCGTTTAATTATAACCCCATCAAATAATACAAGGTCCAGTCAGGTTTTAGAAGGGGTCGCAGTACTATCACAGCACTGCTTTTTGTGACTGACAATATTTTACAATCACAGGATCAGGGCATGTGCACTCTCCTCGTACTGCTTGACTTCTCACGGGCTTTCGATTCCTTGAATATAAATCTCCTGTCCAAATTGAGGTATTATGGTTTTGACAGTAATGCCATACAATGGTTTTATAGTTATCTCAGCGAACGCTATCAGTATGTCAAAATAACTAACCATGATGGTTCCTCGCTCATCTCAGATAGAATGGCAATATCCAAAGGTGTATCACAGGGCTCTATTTTGGGACCCATATTATTTTTATTGTACTCAGCAGATTCTTTCATATCATTAGGGTTCCATACCCAAAGGGTAAAAACGGAACCCTATTACTAAGACTTCGCTGTCCGTCCGTCCGTCCGTCCGTCCGTCCGTCTGTCACCAGGCTGTATCTCAAGAACGGCAATAGCTAGACAGTTGAAATTTTCACAAATTATGTATTTTTGTTGCCGCTATAACAACAAATACTAAAAATAAAATAAAATTAATATTTAAGGGGGGATCCCATACAAAAAACGCAATTTTAAACCCATTTTTGCTCGATATTTATAAAATACATAGATTTAATTATTTATATTCTATATACATTTATTTATACTACCTAGTCAATGGTACGGAACCCTTCGTGCGCGAGTCCGACTCGCACTTGGCCGAATTTTTTTTATGCTGATGACACTCAAAACTACTACTGCAAACCATCTGATATTGATATAGCAATTGATAGACTAAATGAAGATCTGAATCGGATATTGCTATGGTCCAGGAAGAATAGCTTGCTTTTGAATCCAAATAAATCCAAATATATTATTTGTGGCACAAAATCTCAAATATCAAACAAACAAATAATCAAATCTATCAAAAAATCAAGATAAAACCAATAAATAAAATACTATTAATGGGTCAACCTATAGAAAGGGTGTGGGAAGCACGTAACCTTGGCTTACAGATGGACTGTGATCTTAGATTTGAGAATCACATCATTGGACTAGTGAGAGATTGTTTTTACCGCTTAAAAATTCTTAACAATGTGAGAGATGACCAACCCGCATTGGAGCAGCGTGGTGGATTAAGCTCCGATCCTTCTCCTATATTATGAACCGAATTTATCCGTAAATATAATTAGTAGTTGTTAACACTAAAAGTTCTGTATAATCTGTGTGGTCTATGGCAACACTACTTCCTGTGTGGCATGACAGCTCGGTCGCTCTCTTGCTAACGGCGTGTGCGCGCCCGCTGCCTTTTCTCCACCTATCGCGTATTGAATATTAGATATTGTTGTTAGTAGTACGTAATTGTATAAATTGATATTATAATTTCTTTCCTGTCTTGCTTGCGTCCGCGAACGTCATTTGTTGTATCGCGTACTAATTAGTTCCGATCGCGTTCCACGCTATTGTTTTGTGTCGATAAGTTGTACGATTACTGTAAGCATTTTGTGTGTATACAATCTAAAGATAAAACTTATAAGTTTATATTAAAAGTGCATGGTGAATTGTGTCCCACGCCGAGTGCAGCGGCCATTACGTCGGTCTACAATCAGCCTGCCGTATCGAGCTAAGTATCTTCTGTATTATCGTGAAATCGCATTTGGCCATTTGTGTTTTGTGTTAATTCAGGTTGATATCAGCTCAGCGGCGGGAGCATCGTCACGAAGAATCCAGGTAAAAATAATGTTAATACTGTGATAACGCAGTTATATGTGAGTTTCTTTGCACCTGATGATATTTATTTTCACGCTTCCACTGCATAACAATAATTCCAGGTCGAACATAACATCCTACATGGGGAAGAGGACTATGCCCAACAGTGGGATATTACAGGTTGAATCATGTGAGAGATCACCTGGGAGTAGATTTACGTATCCGCCTTACTGAGTCCCTGATATTGTCCAAGCTGAATTACACAGATATTTTATATGGACCTCGTTTGACCGCCAAAACACAGACTAGTACAGATAATCCAGAATGCCTGTGCTCGCTTCTTCTTCGACGTACCCTTTAGAGGACACGTTACTCCTTACTTAAATGCACACTCAATGTTAAAAATGAAACACCGTCGCAAATTTCATTTAGCTTGTCTTCTTTTCGATCTTTTAAGGCGTAAGGAGCCGTCATATTTGTATAATAAGCTCAATTAGATATCAAGCCAGAGGACTTGTGAAACGCGAAAATGTTCAATACAGCTTGTTGTACAAAAGCAGAAGACAGCCTCCTTTGGAGGCAGTTTCCGCTATGCTGCCTCCAGGTGCTGGAACAACATACTCCCACCAATTGAACATTTGCCCAGAAAGAAATATAAACTTAATCCAGCCGATGAGCATTTTGCAAATATTTTAGAAAGGAGTTTAGATGCTCGTAATAAAAATGTAACAGAAAAAAAAGAAGAAGATGATGAAGATAAGTTATTTTGTCTTTCATTGGTTAAGGAAATAAAAAAGTTTCCGAAAACCGGCGCTTGAAGTTGAAAATTGAAATGTACAATTTATTAGAGCGCTACCAATCCGCAGAAGCACAGTCATTTGGAGACATTAACTACCCGTCTACTTTATATAATTCACAACAGCAGCCAAGAAACTATTCAACTTCATTCAGAAGTCCTCAATATAGAGACTCGATGCAGTATTCTGATAGAGAAGCTTCAACACAATATGGTTATACAACTGGTTCCTACACTTCACCTCCCACAAATTTGTCACAAGTAACATCACCCGGGTCATACGAAGATTCTCAAGAACTGGATTTATTCAATAATAATAATTAAAATATAATTTGCTGGAAAGACTCATTTCTTAAATATTTGATTTCTCGTTTTAAAGATTTTTGTTTAGTGATTGTTTCTTATAATGAAGAATTAACTTACCGTAATGTTACTATGAGTTTTTCTTTTGGTGATATGCAATATCTAATAGCATCTTCACTGGGTTTTAAATCGTTATCAACGCAATCATATAAAAAAATCAAAAGATGCAACAGACATCCTGAAGTAGTTAAAAAATTTTTCTTCATGTAGTCTCAGGTCGGGATATAAAGTAATGAACAGGCTTGAAGAATGTCTTTCACTTAAAATGGGATGCACCCAGTATCGTCTTTGTCTTCTTCTGCGACGTCTCAGCCTTCGGTATAAAACCCATATGAAAATTTACTTCACACATTGTCGGGCTAAACTTTATTACTAACGATTCATTAAGACACCACCAACATAGCTGAAATAAGATCTGTTAGAAGTGTAGCTTTGAGGATTTTCCAGAAAGCTCACAACATGGCAGACTCATGGAATTTAGAGAGCATTGTAGAGTATTTTAAGGAGGACCCTGAAGTTGCTGCAGAGCTAACCTCAGATGATTGGGATAGACTCTCTAACCCGGATGAGAAGTTTGTAAAGTTACTGAGGGAAGCTTTGCAGTACCAGGGTTTTGATCCAAAGACTATACTCAGGGAGCTTGTTAGGAGAAACAAAGCTTATAAAACTGAGAACGAGAGTCCAAAATACTGGGACTTGACCA
Source organism: Melitaea athalia (assembly GCA_905220545.2). Lineage (NCBI taxonomy): Eukaryota > Metazoa > Arthropoda > Insecta > Lepidoptera > Nymphalidae > Melitaea > Melitaea athalia. The sequence goes on from HG992189.1 coordinate 4,183,397, forward strand.
ACACCTCTGGAGACTTCAAGTGCACTCCTTCATCTAGTGCTGGTAATAAGTACTCAGATCATGAATCAGTGACAAAGGACGCTCAACTGCTGATATTCACTTTCCTGTTAAGGTGTAACCACATCAGTAAAGTGATTCAGAAGTCATTACCTGGGATTCAAGAAATTTTGGAAATGTTGAAGTTGAAGTACAACATTAATGATGAGGTCAGGGCTTCAGGCACAACCTTATGTGGCACTGACATCACACTCCCTAGAATTGCAGGAACTATGCCTGCAGTTGCCGTCAGGCTCTTTCACACTAAGTCAGTCAAAGAAACTGTGCAGTTTCTTAGCATTCCTGGAATTCAGTATGAAGAAACAGTGACAGGAACCTCAGAATCAGCTGCCACTACTGGAACTACAGTGAAGACTCGCAACGTGTCTCACGCTATTTGCTGTCCATTCCTCCTTTCTTTGCATCCAATGACAAGTTTTGCTCCTCAGAACATTCATGCTTTAATGTTGTATGTTGCTGTTAAGTTGGACGATATTATACACAAAAAGGAAAAGAATTTTACAAACCTAGAAGACCTCTTGACTTACTATAAGGCCAGTTTCCAATCTCCAGCAACACCTGAGAGGGCAAGAGTTGATGTATTCCACAAGATTGGGCTTACAGGAGCAGACAAAAAGACCTTAGTGGATGACATAAAAGCAGTGAATGCCAGCTGCTGTGAGGCCTTGATTCATATGAGGGTGGATGATGAATATCATTCCACATTTTTATCAGTCGCTAGAACTGGGAATATGATTGACTGATTGGCCAGATCAATCTAAACAGCTACCCTCCTTTCTCCCTTCTTCCACATCCTTTTCCCTCCTGCAATCCAACTTCCGATTTTAATGTCTTAAGACATTAAAAAAAAAAAAAAGATAATATCTTTGACACCGTCCAAGGAGTACTTCTTTGAGCGAGTCCCGCGAAGGAATTCAGTTAAAAATTATTTCTATTAATATTTGGTCACATCGGCTATAGTACCTCAGTTCATAAAGAGTGTTAGTATACATTAGTGATATAAACTATATAATTAATGAAAAAATAATCATAAAAAAAATCCCTAACACTTTGCATATAGGTAAGTTAGCCTAAATAGGTTCCAAATGACCCCCCCCTACCCAACATACCTCTATGGCTAACCATTCCCCTAACATCCTGTATACATAGTCTGTCCCAAAAGTATCCGACCTACGTTCATATCTTCGGGCGGAGAGACTCAGGAGACCTCTGGAGGGTACGAACGTCACCAGCAACTCTTAAACCTTCTCGTCAGTAGCCTGAGATACCGATAAAACACCTAAGTTCCCACGCAGCGTGTATTTGTTTACAACGACTTTATTGCGTTTGTCGCAATTTGCTTATTGCTATAAATGGCAGAACGAACCGAACAGCGAATTTGCATAAAATATCGCTTTAATCTCGGTAAAAGCTGCACGGAAACTAGTGAAATGTTGCAAAAGGCCTTTAAAGATTAGTGTATGGGCAAAACACAAATTAAAGAGTGGTATAGGCGGTTCAAAAGTGGCCGCACATCTGTTGACAGTGATCCTCGTTCTGGTCGTCCTTCGACGGGAACATCGTCGGATAATGTCGAGCGTGTGCGTGTCGCAGTTGAACAAGATCGTCGTTTAACTGTGAGAGAACTGGAAGATGAACTTGGAATACCAAAAAGTACTGTTTGGCGAATTTTAACCGAAAATTGGAAATGACTCGTGTGTGTGCAAAATTCATCCCGAAACTGCTCTCAGACCAGCAAAAAAACCTTCGATTAGAAATCGCTCAGGACAATTTGGAAATGATTAATAGTGATGAAAACTTTCTTAAAAAGGATTACTGGTGATGACTCATGGCTTTATGGTTATGATCCTGAAACAAAACAATAATCTTTGCAGTGGAAGCTTCCATCTGAGCCTCGGCCGAAAAAAGCCCGTCAAAGTCGAAGCAACATCAAGTCAATGTTGATTGTTTTTTTCGATTATGAGGGCGTTGTGCACCATGAATATGCCCCTACAGGCTAGACAATCAATAAAGAGTACTACGTTGAAGTTTTGAAAAGATTACGTAATGCAATCAGGAGAAAACGACCGCAACTTTGGGAAACCGGTGACTGGCTTCTTCATCACGACAATGCTCTAGCGCACGCATCAAACCTTGTTCACCAGTATTTATTGAAACACAGTGTTGCGCAGCTCCGCCAGCCTCCATACAGTCCTGATATAGCTCCCTGCGACTTTTAGCTGTTTCCTCGATTGAAAATGCCGCTTAAGGGACATCGATTCGACAATAAACAGACTGTTGAAACTGTTGCGACGAATGCACTAAAGGCGATTCCGAAGTATGAATTTCAAGAGTGCTTTAATAAGTGGAAACATAGATATGAGCGTCTTGTTCAATCAAATGGGGACTACTTTGAAGGATGCCACCCCCCCGGATGACGAAGAATAAGTCAAGCGCCGAGAAATCGAGGTAGGTCGGATACTTTTGGGACAGACCTCGTATATAAATTTTATCTACAAAGCTTTATTTTCGAATTAAAATGGTATAATTATAGTACTTAAAAAATTGTTATTAATTGTTGAAATTAAGTTTGATGGACTCATTGGAAATTTATAGCAGTAAATTATCTGAAAGTAGGCAAATGTATGACCGGGACACTAAAGAATTACAATTAAATATAACTAAGTTGCACGAGTTACTTGAATCAATGCAAAATAAGTATTCAATTGCGCAGAAAGAAATTGATGAGCACATCAAATCTGCCGCAGAGTTAGTGGAACTCTGCAACTACAACGCAAAGAGATATGACTCGTTAATAAACAGCCAAATTAATACTGCACCGTCAGTTCATGAAAATATTGACACAGAAATTAAAAATTTTACTCAGATATCACAGAGCCCCTGTCATCCATCATCCTACACAGAAACACATCAAACTTTGCATTGTAATTATAGTAAATTCCCATTCAAACCAGCTACATCATGTGACTCAGAACATATAAAACCTGTAAAAACTATAATGTTTTCAGATAAATTAGGCCAGGGGTTAGGATTAATTATGAAAAACAGATATCACAAGGATTTAACAAATATATGTACACCAGGTAGATCATTTAAAGATATTGTACATAGTATACTGTTGCATAAAGTTGATAGTTTAACAAATTTAATTGTTTAATGTGGGGACAGCTCCGCAGTTAAGAAAAATCATATTTTGCAAAATATAGACATTCTATTAAAATTACAGGCGGACACAGGCTGTAAATTGGTAATCAGCTCATTTCCATATGCAAGTAATTTAAGTAAGGCGCAAAACAATCGTATTTTTGAGTCAAACTCATACTTATTTAATTTGATTAGTTGTCATAGTGACAATCTATACTAATATAATAAAGCTGAAGAGTTTGTTTGTTTGATTGTTTGTTTGTTTGTTTGAACGAGCTAATCTCAGGATCTACTGGTCCGATTTGAAAAATTCTTTCAGTGTTAGATAGCCCATTTATCGAGGAAGGCTATAGGCTATATATCATCACGCTAAGACCAACAGGAGTGGAGTCCACGCCGACGAAGTCGCGCGCAGAAGCTAGTATTTTATATTTTGACATTAATAATTTTATTAATTATTTTACTTTGACCCCAGATACTATGTATCTTGCAAATAGGTTTAGGACAAAAATAGCTAATTTGTTAGCTTTTAATTTACAGGACACCCATGAAGGTGGCAAACCAACGTCTATTGACATTGATATTAGTAGCAATTCTACTAAGAAAAAATGTAATAAATACACTAACAGTAAAACTGTATTACCTAGTGTAAATGTTTCTTGCTCAGCTTTAAACTGAGACGTAAGACAACAGCCAAGCCCTCATGTATTAATTTATCGTGTCAGAATATTCGGGGCCTGTCTGGCAAAGTTTTAGAATTAGAGTTACTTGTTGAATGTAACAACATTAATATTATTTGTATAACCGAACACTGGCTGAAGCATTGTGATGTGTCATGTAATGTGAATAATTTTCAATTGTCGAGTTTATTGTCTAGAAAAACAACGACATGTGGCGGCTCTTTAATTTTGGTTAAAAATGACATTAAGTATATAGAAAGAAAGGATATTGTGGACCTTTCCGTAGAACGCCATGTCGAGCTCTCGTGTGTTGAATTGAAAAGCTTAGTAATAGTTTGTGTATACAGACCCCCTAAAGGTAGTTTCGAAACCTTTGAATCGGTAATGGAGGATGCTTTAAAAAAGTTAAAGCAAAAAAATAAGCCAGTAGCTGTGTGCGGTGATTTTAATGTTGACATACTTGAAAGCAGTGCACTGACTACTCGGCTGTTAACCTTGTTTAATTCTTTTAATTTAGTTGATCAGTTTTTAGAACCTACGAGGGTTACAGATCATTCAGCAACTTGTATAGATAATATATTTTCAGAATGTGACCCGGTAAACAAATTAGTTGTTAAAAACATTACATCTGACCATTACGGTCTACAGGCAGCGTACCAATTGGACGTCGCTGATACACCTGTCACTTTACAATGTAGGCCTATTACAAAAACACGTCTAGATAATTTTAAAAATAGTATCTATGATAAGGTTTCTTTAATGCCATATGTACATGACGATCCAAATGAACTTTATGGGAACTTCTTTGGATTACTGATTAAGGAATTTAATAACTCTTTTAAAACGAAGACTATTAAGTGTACCCAAAAATTACAGTTTTGTCAATGTGCTACGACAGGTATTTATAAAAGTAGAAACAGGCTATATGAACTGTATAAATTAAGAGAAACTAATCACAGTCCTGGTTTTGTAGAACATGTTAAACAATATTCTAAAAATTTTAAACAGTCATGTTCTATAGCTAAGTCTAACTATTTTAAAGGAAAAATAATGAATTCTAGCAATAAAATCAAAACGACCTGGGATATTATAAAGCGTGAGACTGGCAAATATAAACCACGTGACAACAGCCTGACGCTTAAAATTAATGACGCCCAAATAAAGTCAGAAAAGGAAATAGCTGATATTTTTAATAATTTTTTTTATAAATATACCAATTGAAACAACGTCTAATTTGGATTCTTCACCCGCGTCTGCGGCCTTAATGCTAGCAATAAAATCAAAACGACCTGGGATATTATAAAGCGTGAGACTGGCAAATATAAACCACGTGACAACAGCCTGACGCTTAAAATTAATGACGCCCAAATAAAGTCAGAAAAGGAAATAGCTGATATTTTTAATAATTTTTTTATAAATATACCAATTGAAACAACGTCTAATTTGGATTCTTCACCCGCGTCTGCGGCCTTAATGCTCCAAAGACATGTGTCCGAATGTAGTTCATTGTTTGATTTTAAAAGCATTGATTTCACTGATATAATCAAAGCATTCAAATCTCTTAAAATGAAAGGTACCAATGATTTATGGGGTATATCTGTAACTATTCTTAAAAGCATTATTTACACCATTGCTCCATATCTTGCTATTATATTTAATAATTGCATTGCTGAAGGAATTTTTCCTGACTTAATGAAATTTAGCAAAATTATTCCATTATTTAAATCTGGGAACAAAGAAGACCCAAGTAATTACAGACCAATATCCATTTTACCCGCCTTGAGCAAGATCTTTGAAAAAATAATACTGGAGCAATTATTAACCTTTTTTAATTTAAATAAACTCTTGCATAATAAACAGTTCGGTTTTACGAAGGGTAGGTCTACTACTGATGCCGGTGTTGCACTTCTTAAGCATGTCTTTGGGGCCTGGGAGAGTTCGCAGAATGCTCTTGGCATATTCTGCGACTTGTCCAAAGCTTTTGACTGTGTAGACCATCAGACGCTGCTGTTGAAGCTAAATCATTACGGTGTAAAAAATAATGCCCAGAAACTATTACACTCATATCTTAGTTCCAGAACTCAAACAGTTGATATAAATGGGGTGAAATCAATGGGTTCTGATGTAAAGCTAGGTGTACCCCAAGGGTCTATCTTGGGCCCTTTCTTGTTTTTGGTTTATATTAACGATTTACCTTTCTTTGCAAAAAGCCTATGCGAGATTGTCTTGTTTGCTGATGATACTTCTCTTATATTTAACATTGATAGAAATAAATCAAATTTTGACGATGTGAACAAAGCACTCTCGGAAATACTCACTTGGTTTAGTTTTAATAATCTACAGCTTAATGCAAGGAAAACGAAATGCGTTCTATTCTCTTTACCAAATGTAAAATCTCCACCCATAGAAGTTGTAATGAATAATGAAAAATTAGATTTAGTTGAATCAACAGTCTTTCTGGGTGTAACTATAGACAGAAAACTTCAGTGGCATTCGCATATTGCTGCATTAGCTGGTAAGCTCAGCTCTGCAGCTTACGCTGTTAGAAAAGTTAGACAGTTAACTGATATAGATACTGCTAGGACTGTATACTTTAGTTATTTTCATAGCATCATGTCATATGGCATTCTTATGTGGGGATTAGCGGCTGACATTAATGCTATATTTATTTTGCAAAAACGAGCAATAAGGGCTATTTATCAACTCAGTTCTAAAACTTCTCTTAGGGAGAAGTTCAAAGAAATTGGTATACTGACAGCTGCATCTCAATTTATATTAAATTGTATTCTTTTTGTGCGTCGTAATATTCACTTATATACCAAACATGGCGATTTGCATGGTCGCAATACAAGGAATAGGAATAACCTTATAATGCCTCTGTACCGATTAGAGAAGGTGCGTGGGTCCTTCATGGGTCAAGGTATACATATCTTTAACAAGATTCCAAGTGATATCTTGGAGTTACCCTTTGAAGAGTTTAAGAATCGTATAAAAAATTGCCTCCTCAAGAAGGGCTACTATACTGTCAAAGATTATTTAAATGACGGGACAACTTGGTCATAAGCTGACAATGATTTTTACTTGTAGTTACTCACATCTTACTTTGGTTTCGGCGTTTTGAGATGGGTGGTCTGAGTATGTCATGCTCTCTGTAAACATTTCTGCGGTGGTGTCGTGTGAGGCGGGTCGTTGCGTTCCCTAAAATATGGTTGAGCGAAGCGATGGCTGGTTCATGCGTCATGCTCGTGAACGGGTGCCACCAGTGGGATGGGTCTGCTCCTGGCTTCTTGTCTCAAAATATGCTGATCTTTCATGTTTATTGTTATTTTATTTTGTAGTGGCTTGTATGGCACTGCTTATTATTGACTGTGTTCTTAAACTATTCAAAGTTTTATTACTTTTGTTAGACATCTATTTAAGTATTTTATTCGCCACGTCTAAACAGTTACTTGTCTATTTGTTTGGAGCGCATTTTAAAGAAACTACCTTTTAGGAGGTGTCTAGTTCTTAAGTAATTGAAAATTATTTACTGCTATGATTACCGGGTATTTTATTTTGTTTATAAATTTAAGATAAATTTGTGATGGAAAGTGACCTTACATAATTTTATAGTCAAAGTCATTTTTCAATTTGACGACTCTGTATGAAATATGACAGGGAGAAAAAAATAGCCCTTGACGAGTTTCTTGCCGGTTCTTCTCGTTACAAGGTCTCCCGCCGTAGGATTTGCGAATCGATGGCGTAGCTTCATTAACGTTCACAAGTGCTGTATCAGCCTAAAATGAATAAATTATTTGAATTTGAATTTACAGCTAAAATGTACGTAAACTTGTACTCATGGCAACCTATGTTACCCACAGTACATTAAATATTGGTGCACTCATCAAGCGTAATAGCTCACGCTCTGTTGCCAATTGGTCAGTTGTCAGAAGAAGCTGCAGAAGCGCGAAACAAACACTTTCGACAGTATAGAGAGAGCTACTCTAGAAAATTTTCTAGAAGAGAATGCAACGAAGATGTGCTCAACCGACTTTTGCTAACTTCTGACCCTTATTTAAGTTGCATGAGGTCAAAAAAATAAAAATAAGCAACCATTCAGTAAGGAAGCTCTTGAATTTTTTAAGCCAGATGACAGCCTTTGTGAATGAAAAAGAGCTTATTTATCTAGTTATAGATGAAAAGGCAAATACTAATTTATGTTTTTGGGTCCATTAAATATTATATTCTACTTTTATGTTTAAAAATATCTTACTTTAATTTAAAAATAAAATACTTTTTTTAATAATAAACACGTCGTTTTTGTATTAATTCCAGTAATAACACTATACTGATGTATTCGCAAGAGGACAGGCGTCCGCAACCCGATAGACAATCCGGCGGTAACCGCCGTGGTCAGAGGGATGCACGTAGGGGTTATGAGCACATGGACCGCCGAGAGCAGATAAAGGATTGGTCGTATCAACCCCCACCTTATGATCCATCGCGTGAGAAAACATCTCGAAAGCCTAATCCGCGATCATCTGCATTTAAGCAGAAAATAGAAGAACCGCGAGCCGCGAAGATTAATGCCGCGAAACGCCCTTCATCGACTACAGAGACGCCGCCTCGTGATGAGCCCCTTTATGATATAGGCCCGCATTCCACGATGGTTTCCATTCAGGACGTCCACGTTCAAAATTTTGAGCTATCTGGATTTATTCCTCTCATTGAAGAGACATATGAAAAACTCCGTGCAATAGATCCACGCTTTCTAGAGCGCATGCCGCTCTCGCTTTTTACACATGTTTGCTGTAATCATTTGAATTTACAAGTCGCTGAGATTGCACGTCAGAATGGACAGAATGTTCTCAACGCTAGAACTGATTTGAGAGATGCTCTTCCAGATTATCAATGCTTACCACTCCCAATAGTGGATTACATTACACATATTTCCAACGTTTTAACTCCTAATGGCGTCGAATTCAAATTAAATCTACCACAGATTGCTATTCCACAGGGCCCTATTAATAACGTAGCTGCAGGATCTTTTGGCCCAGTTAATGCTTTAACTCACAATGTTTAAGAGGCATACATTTCTCCACTCGTTACCTCAAATAGAGTAGTGGCTAGTCAACAGAATAATCCGGATTATGCACCGTTACCTGCTGAACTGATACCCGCTAACTTAGTTCCAAATCGCAACTCGCTTGGCTATGGACCAATTGATATACAGAACGCTGGTATTCAGCAGAGACTAGCTGAAATCGTCTTCCAAAACGACCATACAGTTGAGGGACGCTACCGTATATCACATACTGCCTGTACTCGTGTTTATGCCATCTGGGCCGAATTGAAAGATCGGTTCAAAATGAAGGAATTTAGACGGCAGGAGAATAAAGACGGTTTGAATTTTGCTCGAGAAGATAGTTCCTCGAGTCGTGAGCTCCAATCTCACTTTTGTTAAATCGGAAGGCCCAGTTAATACACTTAATTTTTTTTTTTTTAATTACCTATATTGTCTATAATACTATGTTTAAATGTACCAAAACGCATTAATAGCACATTTCCTACCCATAATGTTTTAAAAAGTGGACAAATTTTTTTTTACCACGTTTAAGGTGATTTTACCACTCTGTGCGTCGTTTCAAAGTGAACGAAGACATATATTACGATAGAGTTGCTTTCCATGCATTTAAATGCAATAAAGACCCGGAAAAAATCAACCACACAATATCAGCGTCCTTCTTCAAGGGACGTTCTATAGTTTATCGTAATAACAAACTTTGTGACAGCACTGATATTTGAAAGGAGTTTGAATACGATAAAGTCAATAGTAAAGTGCGCGCCAGATAAGTCTGCGCGCGGCGAAAATTGGAACTAATCCCAGGGCGCCATGTTGTTTATGTTTTGACTTATGACAAGTGGAGTTTGCGTATTGAGTGTCTTGTGTATTTATTCATATTTATAGATCAATTTTCGTAATTATCATGCCAAAAGTCGTTAAAAGTGCTGCTAGGGAGATTGTTCTGAAGGTGAAGCGTTCTTGTGAATTAGAACGGAACAATAAGGGTCCAATTGTACCATTTTCTAAAGTACGGGCTCGGGTTGCTTTCTTGACAGGTAATTTTTAGGGTAACCATTGCTTGGTATTTTGCCTTCGTGTGGGGTATTTTTGTTTTATTGATATATTGTTGGATATTCATTTGTATATTCATTTGTTATAAGTACATCTGTTCGTTTCAGGTATTTCTGAACGCACTGTCACTCAAATAACTCAAGAAGGTAAAAAAGCTGAAGCTACAACTTCAAAAATTGTAACCCCAGGAAAAAATCGAAACCGGGAAAGTTTTTTGGAAATAGACAATTTTGATAAGTGTGCAGGCATATGATACACTCATTTTATGTTGTCAAAAAAGAAATTCCGACCATTCATAAGCTTTGGCTCGCATTGAAATCTGATATTGAATTCAAATACAGCAAAACAACTTTAAGGCGTATTTTGAGAAGCATGGGATACAAATTACAAATATAAAAAGTGCCAGTCCAAACGTAAAATATTAATGGAACGTTATGATATTGTAGCTTGGAGAGCTAAATTTATTTTAAGGATGCGTAAAAACCGGGAAGAAAAGCGACCTGTCATCTACCTTGACGAAACATATATCCATGCCTCATATCACCTTGAAAAATGTTGGCAATCGAATGAAGAACCAGGTGTTTTGTCATCGGATAGTACCGGTGCAAGATGGATTATAACTCACGCTGGCGGGAAAACAGGATTTGTTGAAAATGGACTCCTAATGTTTAAGTCACAATCAAAATCGAGCGACTATCATGATGACATGAATGCGAAAAATTTCATAAGATGGGTGACTGAAAAAAAATTTCCTAACTTGCCACTTAAATGCATCGAGGTTATGGATAATGCAACATACCATTGCACTCAAATAAATAAAGCTCCCACAATGAGCAATTTAAAAGCAAAAATGCAGCAATGGCTTTCAAATAATAGTATTCCATTTGAAGATTACTGGATAAAACCACAGTTGTACGAATTAATAAAAAAACATAAAGGAGAACCAGTATATGAAGTCGAACATTTATTAAATCAACATGGACATGAGGTCGTGCGCTTACCTCCTTATCACTGTGATTTGAATCCTATCGAAAAAATATGGGCTATAGCCAAAAGACGTGTTCAGAGAAAAATGTAAGTCAAGCTACAAGTGAAATATCCTCAATAACCGAAGCAGCATTTAGTACTATAACTACGGAGGAATGGATTAAAGTGTGTCAACACGTGGAAAAAATAGAAGACCAATATTTCGAATCCGACAGGCTTTTGGATATAGAATTGGACAAATTTATAATTGATCCTACAAGTGACGATGAAAGTTCTAAGTCTTCAGACGACGAAGTGAGTGAAGATCCAGAATATAATACAATGGAAGGCATTGAACCACTGGAGGACCACAATTATGCAAAATTTTAAAGTATCGCTAGATGCCTAATAAAAATTTTTGAAAAATATTGAATGTTGTTTTTATTATTAACCATAATAAAAAATAGTTTCATTATAATTTTTAATATTCCTACCTTTATTATTACTTTAGGATTATTATTTGGTCGTAGTTGACTTGATTTGGCTAATTATATTTTTTCCTTATTTCCAATTTATGTTTATGCTCGGAAAGCAATTTCCTATAACTGGCAACATTAGCTACGCCACCAGTCGCGCGCAGACTTAACTGGCGCGCACTATAACAACGTTGCAACTGAAAAACCTCAGTTGGTTAAAGTTCATTAATAAGTCCATATATTATTATTATGTAATTTTTATCTAATTTGGGGCCGTTCAAGTATTACGTAACGCTATTAGGGGGGGAGGGGGGGTCTTGTAAAACGTTACGATGCGTTACAAGGGGGGAGGGGGGGTCTCGAACAACGCGTTACGTAACGTTGTTTTTTATTTAAATAAAAAAAACTAGTATACTAAAATCTCCCAAATTGGCAACCCTTTTCGTTTATATCCCTTTTTGTATATTATATATTTAATACTTACCGCAAACGCGATTTTTTTAAGCGACTTTTCGGTAGTTTTCGCAACAAAGTTGTGACATTTGGGTAAAAATGGTCAGTTGGGGTGTTACTAAACATTTATGGTCTGGGGGGGGGGGGTACAGGAAAACGTTACGGCGCGTTACATGGGGGGGAGGGGGGGTCAAAAATCTTCAAAATTTGCGTTACGTAATACTTGAACGACCCCTTTAAGATAATGACATAATAATGTAAATAAAATATTGTAATAAATATTATTTAAGAATGCTTCCACTTGTGACATTTATATTTTTTATCCCTGATTTCGTGGACCCAACAAAATAATTCATTTAAACCATCTTTCTTTAACATCGAAACATCAAGATACGTAAACGTTTACTATGGAAAGTAGCTTTTCTGAAGTAACGTCATCATCGATAACACAATCTGATAAATATTTCTACGTAGACGAATCTGCATTGTCACCAACTCCGACTAATATAGAACAACCCACCTCGAAGAAAGATGAACCCCAACAGAAGTGATGTCAATTAAGACCTTACATAAGTCCAGAATTTAAAAAAAAATTTTTTTTACAGATTATTATTTTCTATAGTTTTAGGCGTATTTCTGTGAGAGTCGATTGTAAAAATTCCCTATAGCTCGAGAGTTATTATAAAAACTCGTCAGACCATGGAGAGGGCCTGAGGCACGCCTACCTGCTCAGACTTGTTTGCGGCAGCTGACCTTTACACTCGGAGCGTAGGTACTTTATATTGTTTGTTTTCCAAAATCTTGTCCTTTTTTACTTGTAAAAATCTAATTTAGTTTTTTTTTCTTTCTTCAAGGGATATAAGCAGTGGAGCAAAAAGAAAAAGCGCACTTGAACTTTGATAAACTAAAGCACGACTAAAAATATGGAGTGACTGTAATACTTCCTAGAACAGAACCGTTAATTATTTTAATTGTCAAACTTATCACAAGTATAGCCCTTATCCCAAAAGCGACGAAAACAACACTGTTTACGGATCCCACATAGAAAATACAATACTACATAACAAGGAGAAAGAAGCATATACAGCCAGAATATTTGCTTCTTTTTGATGTAAAATCATCAAAAAGCAAATACGCAGTCTTTACAAGTGGAAAGTGGAAAGTTCACAGTTGTTCTTGCCCCCTAAAGTAACATCGATATTGCAACCTAAGGATCAGTGTATCATTGAAACTTTAATTCGTTTTTACAGAAAGCACCAACTGCATCATATTTTATCAACATACGACAGTGAAATAGAAAGTATGTTGCAGTTTTTTTAAGGAAATTAATTTAAAAGATTGTTTTTATGTGCTGGTAGAAGTGTGGAACTCTGTGGAACTCCAAACATGAAAAATAGCATGGAATAAATTATCTTTCTAATTCTTCAATTAAACCGCACAATGATTTTAAAGAAATAACAGAAGCAATGAAAATTTACTACAGAATTCCCAGCCATTATTTGTTCTGAATGTTTTTATTTTCTTACTGTGTTGTTTTTCTACCAAAGATTTAAAATCTTTAAAAAATTTAAATGTTTAATGTTTTTCCTTAAGAAAATAAACAAGAGTCATTCGGCTATAGTCGTCACAGTCACAGTAGTGTCTGAATATCCTCAGCCGTAATTGATATGCCTGTCACTGCTCCATTTTTAATTTTGTTTAAATCATTTATACTTATATAACCCATCCTCCTGTGCCATCTCTCACAGCTGGTATATGTAAATAAGCGTTGAGGTTTTTCATAATCAAATTAAACACCATTTATTTGGTTAGCTACAGCAACAAGTTCAATTTCCTGGTTATATACGTAGCAACAACTCTTTTTAAATTCGACTTTATTTCCATTTTGTACAAGTTGACTTATTGAAATCAAGTTCGTAGTGAGGTTAGGTACACACAGTAGGTGCATCTTTCAGTTACTTCGTATTTGCAACTTGGAATGCCTGTTATAATATTTACATCACCAGAGCACAGCACTGACATTTTATTTTCATCTACAGCCATTATTTATTATATTTTCGGTGTGTAACATGCATTTTTCTGCATCAAGTTCACATCTGCCGTCATGTAAATTGTGAAAGCTGGCCCCGCTCGCTATCCAAAATCCAAATAGAAATCAAGTTTGCAGTATCCATTTAGAAATACTGCGGAAAATGGAGTAGTCCTTTTCGTTTCAACTCGATTAGGATCACTTTATTCGCATTTCCACTCAAAATGCTCAAACTGCACCGATAACATTTATTAAATTTATTATGTAGGTATTAAATGTTTTATGTTAATTTTTTCCGATTTGACATTTGTGCCGCCATAATGAAATGATGTTCAATGACTTTTTTTTTTTTTTTTTTTTTATTCTGGCAATTCTCGTACATAGTACGTGTGTTTTCCAATTGCAGCACCAAAGCGCATTTTAAGGCGTAATGCTCAATGTTGAATGTTTCAACTACAGCAATGCTTCGCTCAATCGAGCACATTCAAGTTTTTAGTTTTCCTATTACAGGATTTAAGCGCATTATGCGGTTTAATGCTCAACGTTGAATGTTTCAACTACAGCAACGCTTCGCTCAATTGAGCACATTAAAAAGGACTGCTTTTGCGTGATGCGTACAACGATACAAATTACAATCTATACCAACTCAGTAGCAGAAAATTAACTAATAATAATATAACT